>CM076572.1:890023843-891394709 GCA_034641835.2 Pinus albicaulis | reverse complement strand
AGCCATCTTGTCCATTAATTTACTTTATTTTAAGATTATACATAATTCTTTTCCGCAATTGAAAATGTTCTTGGAAAAATCAATAGCATATAAACTACACATGCAAAGAATTATAAAAACATTGTGGGATCCTCATGCATGTTTCCTCTGAAAAAGGGTATTTTTGTTTTTCAATTTATGTAAATAGAAGGATAAAATGGTTGATGGAAATACAAATTTGTATATAATGTGATTCAAATATTGATTGTATATAAATTTCCAAAAAGTGGAATCTATTAAGTTACATGTAAATAGCGATCATATATTTTATTTTTGAAAATTACACATTGAATATTGAATTAGATTATAGGAAAAAAAGTCACTTGTTATAATATTTTCCATAAATGTGTAAAGATGAATTTAATGAAATGAAAATTTGACATATTAAACATTAATATTTTTGAAAAGCATATTGTTAGAAAGATAATACAATCTGCTACAACTTGCTTTTTATCATACATCAAAATTCACAAGGCATATATAAGCTACATAAGGATTCAATTTAAAAATGTGAAATGTAAAATTTTCATCACTACATTTAACTAAAAACTATTACCCATCTTCGTGAATTCACCCAAAGGCGTACTAATTTGGACAACAAATTTTTCTTGTATCATGTTGTAATTCTTAGTATATTTTGTCAAAATTTTGAACAATGGTGGGTATCATGATCACTTGGGTCACAAATAATGCATGTACCCACCCTATGAAAATAGTATAAATACTTATTTTTCATGTGTCTCCACATGGTACACAAGCACTTATGTATCTACTTCCCCTTGGTAAAACGACAATAGGATGACATTTTTCCCTCTCCCTTTTTTGAAGTACATCACTTTCTTCTTATGCATATAGAGCTTCCTTGTTCTTGAGAATCAAACATGGTATCTTTCCATGTCCATTATTTCCACAAACATCAAATTTCGTACCAATAATTTTTTTGGATATGTTTTGTATTCTTTGCATGCAAGTATATTATGCATTATATCAAAATCAATTACTATGAGGGTGATTTTCCTCAACTTTTGTGGATGGGGGGCCATCAACCCTTGGCAATGATGATTAGATAGTCATGCCCCCAAAATCATTTAGGTCCATTATGGGTGGTTTTGTTCCTATGTTTTTTGTATTCTAATACCATAATCACATGGGTCACAAATAATGCATGTATGCACCCTATGAAAGTAATATATATAATTATTTCTGTGTCCCCACATGGTATGCAAAAAGTACTTATAATTCTATTGCACCTTACTAGAATGGTGTTATGGGATGACATTTCTTTTTCTTTTTCTAGAATGCATCCCTTTCTTTGTATGAAACTAGAGTTTTCTTATTCTTGAGCATCCAACATGGGTATTGCCATGGCTATATTTTCCACAAACATCAAATTTCTCACAAATAAAGTGTTGGATATGTTTTGTATAATTTTAATGTAAGGACATTATAAATTTTATCATAAACAAGCACTTTCAAACTGATTTTCCTCAACCTAGGGGAATGGGGGGCAAACAATTCCTAATAATGAGTGTTAGGAAGCAAATCTCCCAAACATATTTGGATCCATTATAAGTGGTTTTATTCCTATGGTTTAATATCTATTATAACATAATATCACTTAGCATATTAAGATTGAATAATTTTTCATAATATTTATGATTTAAGAATAAGAAGATCCTAATAATTTAAGAATAAGAAGATCCTAATAATTAAAAGAAAAAAAATATATATTAACTAAGTAAATCCTATTTTGTTATTTATTTATATGATGTTGTTTCTTTAAAAAATTTTAACTTTAAATTTTACATTTATGGAACAAAGTTTCATGAAAACACATTATAACCCCCCAAAAAAGGAGGTTGATCATAAAAACACACTATAACCCGAAAAAAAAAGGAAAAAGAGAGAGAAAGAACTTGAATAACAAATAATATGTTATGTACATTATCATTTCAAGAATCTTCACAAAAAATATTAAATTAATTATTGTAATGTTTTTAGTATCATTTGATTTGGCTCATACATATTCAAATCCAAGAAAAAAGACAACCGCTGCATCTATTTCTGCAATGAAGGAAAAATACATTAAAGACACATAATTCATGATTTTATTTATTTAAAGTATTTATTAATAATAGTTGGTAGATGATTATATGAGCTTAGAGGATAACAATGATGGATGAAATTTTAATAATAATTGATTTGATTCTCATATATATATATAATTTAATATTTCAATCAATTATATTGAATTATTTGTTATAATGAGAAAAATAGAATAGTATATAATTTATTAGACCATTTTTTTTTAGTTTTGGTATTTTTATCATTTATTTTTATTTTTATTAATAGATAAAGTTATTACATTGAGTGTATATAGGTAGCAAGAGGCCAAAAGTAATGACTTGGGAGTTCATGCTTCCAACTTGGTATGACATAAAGGATCATCTTTTCTTTTTGTGAACCTATGTGAGAGGATCAAACACCAGAGTTGTCCAGAGGTTTTTCTCATTTCCTTTTTCTCTTACGAGCATCTACCCATATTACCATTTTTTCAGTTACCATGGAGGATATTGTCATATCCTTGTTTTTTAGAGAAATCTCCATCGATACTGCCTCCTCAAAGTGCGAGACATCCCTATCACTATCTGAATGATCAAATTCATGAGGTCGTTTATGCCAACTGGTTTTAACCACGATTAATGTAGGTTAACTTTCTTTCTCCATAGTCGGAGGATTATTTTCCATTGAGGGTGTAAGCATATCGACCCTAGGCTGCATAGGATCTTGCGAGGTTGAAGAACCAGGAAATGAATTTTCCTTCTATGTATTTTCCTTCTTATTACCTATCTCGTTCTTTATGTTTGACGATGCCTTCTGAATACGCCATCCACGGTGTGGTTTTCGCGGCTCTGGGGATTATGACACTACTTTAGGGAAGGCACTCTAAAGGTGCTCGGGCTGATAAGATCTACATTTAAAAGTTGTGTTTTCGTAGACTAGAGGCTGATTAAATTCCTTTTCTTCCCATTTTAGGGTGATTTTGTTTGAGAGATCTACACTTAAATTCAATTCAACATAGATGCGCACAAAAGAGATGAACCAACTAACTAGTCTCTCACTATATATCTTGACAAAGCGTCCAATAGAATTTCCAATAATTTGAAGGAAATATGGCCTAATCCACTAGAGGGGTAATTTTAGAAGTCTTACCCAAACTGGCGTGGCCAAAGTCTTCATGGAAAGCGAGTTGAACTCTAGAAACCATGACTAAATTGAGAGTCTTGCACGACCCAAAAACTAGGGACCCTAGTAAAAAACTCGCTTATGGTCTTCAAGATCCTTGAAGACGAGTATAAAATAACCTTTGGAACAAAATCGTAGATCTAAGTTCTACGTCCAAAAAAAAAAAAAAACAGTCCTTGAGGGCAGAAGCTGAGGGCCAAAATCCATTGAAACGGTTGTAACATTTTTGGTTTTGATTAGTTAGACATAGTAGAAGAAAATGAAAAAATGTTAAGTTTGGATATGAATAGATAAAAAATAAAAAATGTTAGGACTCATGACAAAATAATTATTCATATTAGAATATGTTAGAATTAGATGCTCTAAAAAATGAAGGCAAAAGATTGAAAATTCTAGGGATATTTTCAAAGCAATAAAAGAAATAAATTGCTTAGTTTCAATCAAAAAAGAAAAATAAATTTGTGTGCAGTTTGTTAGTATGCCACAACCCAAATATTTTATTTTTGGTCATACAGTTTAATCATGATCAAGAATTTTAAATTTATGCATTTTAGAAAAGTAATGGCTGCTTGTTCAAATGCGCCATATTAAATTAAAAATTAAAACAAGTTCATTAGTTTTAATTTCTTATTAAGTGATTAATTAATTTTCTAATAAAGCACATATTTCATTTTATCCAAATTCCGCAAGCGACAAAGATTTTTTATCGCATTGTGATTAATGATTGAGAAACTTTCAATGGTGGATCTCTTCCCTGCCCAGATCAACGGCGGGGAAGCCTTTTCGCACCCCCCTTGCCCACTTCTCGTTGACGACGGGGGGGGGGGGTGGGGGTTCGAAAGGTTGTTTTCCAATGTTGGGCCCCTTACCCACATGTCACTCCCACAACACTTCGCACCCCCCCCGCCCCCCACTTATCGCCGCCTACCCCCTCTGAAATCAGCCTTACTCTCGGAGTTAGTTTTAACTTCTGCCAATGATCAGCTGACTTTTCCTCCATGACCGTTTCCTGATGCCCAATCAACTCCTGCCACCTATACTCTCTCATTACACTCTGCTTCCCTATTGTTTCCATTCTTTGTCCCATTATACCCAGCTCCATTACCATTGTTCACCAGATTTCACTACCACCAGCTCCTGTACCGTTAGCTATTAAACCTCTATGGTCAATTCCCTAATAATCACCAACATAAAACTAATCTGAGAATAATACAAATAAATGAATCCCATTCCTTTCACCACATTTTATTATTTTTCCATATTTTTTGAATTGCAGGTTTACAAAAAACGTAAATTCAGTTACAGTTCAACCATCCGTCACTTTGTCAGATATAATTTCCTTTCCATAGATCACCCCTCATCTGCTACCAGTTTTACAGAAACATTTTCTTATTTCTTTTCATCTGTAGGTAGATGGACCCCAAGGGAAAAAGTCGAAAACCAATCTCTGAGGAAACCCCTTCCATGTCTTCCCTAGTCGATCTTGACCATATACCTCTAGCCGATCATTTTTTCAAAATCATAGACAATTCAAGCTCTATGAATTACACCTATGGCCAAAAAAAATTATTTGGACCATCAGGATGATGTCAAACTTCAGGAGTCTCTATTACCTCTGTATGCATTCCCTCAGATCCGTGAATTTCTAGACCTAGTCATCTGGTGTCAAGCCAGGTATGATCCCATCAAAAGAGCAATGGTAGCTCAGAATGGAAACATTCTAATTTCTATCACTCCAGAGACCATTAACCAGATATTGTTGATCCCACAGAGTGATTCCCTCAGCCTTTTCTCCCAAGTCGCTCTCATGGAGTTATACCATAAATTAACCTTTCCTCAGAGAGCACAAATCTTTGAAACATTCCTTCCTAATGATGCCGAACTTCCAAAGAAAAACCCTCCTTAACCATCCTCCATGTTCCCTGAAGCTACTAGACATATCATTTCATTAATTTCTTGTTTATTAGGTTATACAAATGATAGAACAGTGGATGAGCCCATTCTTGGTTCTCCATTTTCTCTAAAGACCATCAGCCTGCATTCATGTACAATTAAAACCAATTCTTGGCAAATAATATGCATGAAAAAATGATGAACTTAACAACTGAAGTAATGTTTAAGTACACTTATGCTTATTCATATTTTTTTGTTTCAGCAGGGAGATTAATTTCCCATCACATTGCATAAGCAGGATGATCAAGGTGTAAATCAGTCAATTATTCACTGGACACAATTGGTCGAATATATCTCAACAAAGTTTTCTTTAGTAGATTTCATTGATTCATTTATCTATCGAGTTGCCAAAATTTTAAAGAGCCAGAATAAGCCTAGAATTGGCCAAGAGATCAAAATAATTCTTCACTTAAGTGATCAGGTTAAAACTAGAGACTGGTATTTGTACCAGAATTACATAGATATTCGAGTATATGGCTATGAATTGGAACCTTAAAAACTTCCAAAATATGTTCCAACGACAATTTTATCTTTGGAATATATTAGAAATGTTATTAACATGGATAAATTGCACTTTGTTTTAGGTAAGAGAAAATCATAGTTCAAGATCAAATCTAAAATAGGCTCTTTTATATGTAATACCAGATCAACAGGGATTGAAGCAGGTGCCATCCTCAAAAGGATGAATTTCCAGCCAAGTTTCACTTGGTATTATGATCATTTTCACATCATTTCAAACTTAAGGGTTGAGTTGAAGACAAATCCATACAATCATACACCTAGGCTTGAGATTGAGAAGTTTATGAACCCAGATCAATGGGAAAAGAATACATTGTAGGAGGCAGAGGAGCAGATATTTTCTACAGCCACTCTGCAGACTCCAATTTCTCAAGACAAGTAACAAAAAATACCTGGGGAGGAAACATCAACTTCTGCCAACATTGCTAAGGAATTTATAATTCAGCAGAAGAAGTAGAAGACCGCTTTTACTATTTATACAGAGAAGAGTAAAAAATAACCAGGAATCATTGACTTGGGAGATCTAGAAGTATCTATAACAGTAGAGGGAAGTGTTCCCAATAATCCGTCATCTTCTTCAGATTCTCAAGAGCCTATGGATATCATTCAATCAATTGGAACCAGTACACAAGATGATCATAACATCTTCTCTAAATTCTTAGAGATCAACCAGAAGAATGAAACCTTGAAGGCCAATATTTACAGTAAGTTCTGGAAGCCAACTTCTACATCACAACATAGGTTGCTAATAACTTTTGACAGTGAAAAGGGAAGGATGTAGATGGATTTTCTACAATCCCAAGTCCCTTTTCCCAAATCTCCATCTCATTATAACAAAAAAAATTTCTCATTTGATGGAAATCAGATTCATCCCATAGACCAGATGGACATGCATAGACAGTCTGGAGAGATGCTTTTCTCTACCATGACTAACACAACCATGGCATTTTCCAAGTTGAGAACAACCTTGGCAAATGTACAGTCATAGTTAAAGATAAAAAAACTTTCCTCTTTAGCTAAATATAACAACTTACAACCTTTAGAAGATATTGTAATAAAGATTGGGTATGACCCCAAGGATTGTAAAGTTGTAGAGGATATTTTAAAGAAGAAGAATGCAAATATTATAGCTCTTCGAAAAAAAATAAATTTTCCTTCTACAGAAGATCCCCATACCAAGGAAATAGAGGAGAGGGAACATAATAGAGAAGAGATGCTCAAACTCATTGACGAGCTCCGTCATTAGGTACATTTGGAGGGGTTAATTGTCACCTTTTTTCCTTATTAAGTATTTTTTCCTTACATTTTAATTATATTATGGTCTCATGTTTCTAGTGCAGATGGTGATTAAGGCTTGTCACACTTCGAATGCCTAACATGAGTTAAATGCAGGAAAATCACGAAGATATTTCATTTATTATGAATATTTTGCCATTAAAGCTCAGAGTAGACAACAAGGACAGATTCTAGGGAGAATTTCCACCTCCTTAACTCCCAAAGGCAGTAAAGGGATCCTCGAGATTCCCTCCAACAACTCAAAATCAAAGCCAACCAAGGGATCCTCGAGATTCCCTCCAACAACTCGAAATCAAAGGGAGCCAAGCAAACTCAAGAGCAGGTGCACCAAAGATACACTTCACTTGCACTCAAAGTGGACACATCACCTAATTTTTAGGGAGTTATTGGTAGCTACCCTATAGGTTAAATAGGGTTGAGAAAGAGCTCTTTAGGATTCGAACTTTGCAGGAAGCTAATAGAATCTTAGCTCTTGTAATAGGTTTTTAATACTTTCATGTTGATGTAATGAGACTATTTTCTGCAATAAAATGAGTATTCAGATTGTGCTTCATTGATCTAGTTTCAGAGGGATAGGTTTTTGGGTTAGGGCCCAATTCATTGGCCTTAGTCTCTCTTTTTTATTAATTCGTTACTTTTATGTCATTGTAGCTAGTTTGCTTATGAGTATTTAACTAGTTTGCTTACTTTTTCATTCACTTTTTTTAGTTTGCTTCCATTTGTATTTGTTGTATATTAAGCTTTCTTACACGATGGTAGAATAGTTTATAAACTCAAAAAGTTGTGTGTCAAGCCTCCCTCTCTCATCTCTTTCATTGGAGCTTGAGGAGGGTAAACCTTCTCCACATGCCAAAATTTCTTTTTAGTTTATAATTTCTTGGAATGAATAGTTAGTTTGTTGTAGTGTCATGAACATGTTTAGAATGTTGAGTTAGATTTTTTTTTTTGTAGGCTAAAGTAGGTTTTATTTCCAAATTCAAATCATCTTTTCAATTTCCTTCATCATGGATTTGTAAATATTTGTTGCATGAACAGGTATTTTTCTTGCAGGTTCAAGTATCACAACAAAAAATTTCAAGTTCATCAACCTTATTTTCCTCAAAATCGCCATCAGCCCTATTTTCATATTTTTTTACCTCCACACCGTAAGAAAACCCTAGAGGTGAAAGACATGCTTCTAAAGAGGTTATGAGCTTGGCCAAGGGGTTGGCCACCTTCCACTCATCCAAACACACCTTCACTCCACCTTCCCTATTATTTTCTCACCCATTTTTGTCCTCGGATTTCCCTTGGACTGTTTCGTATAGCAATTCAGTACTTTCCTGTAGCACTACAAGGAAACCTGTAGCAGCACCATTGGGCCCCTCCTTAAGTCCAAAAACCACCATCCACCTTATCCATACCTGCCAAAACCACCCATATACCTTTTTTAGGTAAATTGACTTGGGATTAGAGTCAAGTTTGATCGAGTTAAACAATGATGGTTTTGGGACACATGGTATTGTGCACCCATGGTTTTTAGCTCATGGTATTGCATGTAATGGAGCCTATAAAATGCTATGAGAACTTCATTGTAATGCAGGCCTTGATGTGAGTGGTGAAGGCTCACTTGGTTGGATTGGCCAGGGTTTTGGCCAAGGCTAATGAAATTTCATTAAGATGTGTTTCCCCGGAGTTTGGGGTTTTTCTCGGTTAAAAATTTATGTTTATGTTTATGATTTGTTGATGATTATTTTATGTTTATTTCTCTCGGTAATTATTTATCTTCTCCGGTAAATGTTTCTTCATTTGGTATCAGAGCCATATTTGGTTTCAGAGGGTCGCTTTTGTAGCCAAGGGTTTTATTGGCCTGATGAATGGAGAGATAAATGCAGCCTTTTGCAGATCTTTCCATATGGAGCATGGTGTTGTTGTGAAATAGGATGACGTTGTCCATTCATGGGAGTAGAAGGGTGTGGTGTAGAGGAGAAATGATATCTACATAACCCATTGGAGGAGTTCTCTCAAGAGAGTAACGTGGACGAGCACATTGAGATGGAAATGTAATTTATTTGCTGCATGGTGAAACCTCTGAAAGGAGAAAAGCTACAATTTTGTATGCCTTCTAGGATATTGAAGGTCAGTTTTGATAGCATATTGGTGTGGATGGCCATTAAGGAGATCAGGAAATTTTCTCCGAAGGCTATGAAAACCTTGAAAGCTGGAATGCGTGAGCTTGAATTACCGCAGATTCCACGAAGGAGCATTGGAGCTAGGGCCTCTACTGCTAATGCAATCAAAATGGTATACAAATGAGGACGTCGGTGGCCGAGGCTGGAGTCAAAACAATGGTGAGGAGGAAAATGTTGTTGCAGGCCGAGATCAGAGTCATGGCAAAGGACATGGATGGGGCAAGGATCAAGGCTTCATTGGTCATGGTGGTGGAAGTTTTGGTGGAGGCTGTGAAAAATAGCCACGATGGAAAGACAACAATTCTACGGGCAATTATTAAGAGGATCAGGAGGGAAAGGGTGAGCTGGGCCGTAGGACTCGGGGAAGGCACCAATACAGCCCCGACGACCTCACAACTCATGTGATATAGATTTCCAATGAGTGTGATGTTGTGATTGCTTAGCCACTTTCATGTGCAGGTGGCAGCGGGAGTCTGCATTCTCAGCGAGAGTGGGAGAAAGCAAGGAACGATTGAAACCTGGCTGGTCGATGCGGTTTCCCAAGGGAAAAACATTGGTGGTGGTGCACATTGACAACATGGGGCAGATAATGAAGGAGGCCCTACCTGCCAATGGCAAGGTATTCATCATCGGCAAGGTATCCAACAAGTTCAGTATGAAATGCAGTCAACAATGATGATATATTATGGAGAATGATGACCGAGGGTTTGAGGACTGTTTCTTTTTTTTTATTGTGTTGGTGCTCGCATGAATGAGAGGCCCGTGGTAAAATGAATTTGTTGATTGGTTAAATTGGTATGGTGACGATTAAAGACCACGTATGTGAATGGTTTATGGTTTCTTTGGTTAGATGTAGACATGGAGAGTTAGAAAAATATCCATGACATATGAGAGAGATTTAGTAATGGTGCATAAATAGCAACTATATATATATATATATAATGGAGTTAATTTTTTACACGTAAATGGGCATACTTCTGTAATAAATGGTATAGCATGCGTACCCCTGGGTAATCACTGGTAAAGTCTGGGTTAGACCTAGATGATAGGGGGGATGTCAAGTTAACAATTACCCTGGGTAAAAATTCGAGGGGGGAGGAGCTAGAGTGAGCGGGGTTGTCTCATTTAGCAGTTTTTGTTGGATTTAGTCAGGAAAACCCAAGTCAAGTTTAAGGGGGGAATTTTAGGTAAATTGACTTGGGATTAGAGTCAAGTTTGACCTAGTTAAACAGTGATGGTTTTGGGACACATGGTATTATGCACCCATGGTTTTCAGCTCATGGTATTGCATTTAATGGAGCCTATAAAAGGCTCTGAGAACTTCATTGTAATGCAGGCCTTTATGTGAGTTGTGAAGGCTCACTTGGCTGGATTGGCCAGGGTTTTGGCCAAGTCTAATGAAATTTCATTAGGATGGGTTTTCTGTAATATTCCAAAATTTGCAAGCAACAAATTGGAATATTAATTTTTTCCTATATCATCTAGGAGATGAATAAAATGGGTAAAATGCCCACGAGTAGGAATAAAATCCCTCATAGTGTGAAAGGGATCAATGGAGCAGCTTAATTTTTCACCTTCCAGTGTGAAAAGGGGCAAATGCATGAAGACAAGGTCAAGTTTGACCAAGTCAACAGTGCTGCCTAAGAGGTGTAGCTTGCTTGGGAAGACAATGCAGTTTGAGAGGGAGAAAGATTCTTTGTTGAAAAAATCCTAATGTGTGGGGTCCAGGGCAAAGAGGCATTCACTTGCTTAAAAGGAGGAAGAGGCAGCCATAGTGAGATATCTTTTGAGCATATTGATTTTGGTTTGGAATACTACTTTGCATTCTCCGACTGTTCAACTGAGTTGCAGTGCTGCTTAGCACGATGGATTCCTGCTTAGGATTTCCTCTCCTTCTTGAGAGGCCTCTTGAAGGATTTCAATTCATTTTCTCCACATCTTGGCTCAAGGCCAAAGCCACTTATTCAGTCACTGTATTATTTCTTCTGAAGTATAACGTAGTGTTGCTGGGTGTTGCAGTGGAAGGGTTCCACAACACCATTCCTTGTCTCATATTTCAGAGGAGGGAGCTTCTATTCCTTGGGAAGATTAGTAAGGAAGGTTTCCAGGGAAAATTTTCATATCTTGGCATCATGCCAAGCTTCTCCTATCATCAGCAACGCAGTCCCTTCTCTAGATTGCGTTATTTCAATGCATACTTGTAGTGAGGGTTTGCACCAGCTTCTTGGAGGGAAAGATCTTCAGTGTTAGGATCAACCTATCACTTGAGAGATCTGTTGGAGGAGGTTCATTTCAGATTGAGCATCGTCTTCATCCATCTCCATGGATTTCCAATATTGATTTGCAGCTACTGCCCAACAACTCTGACATTTCTGCAGATTTTCCATTTGTACTTGTATTACAACCAATCCTTCTTAGGATTGTTGTATAGTTATTTTCAGGGGTTGAGAGCTTTCTCCCCCACATTTCTTGAGCTATCATTGTCATATCATTGTATTTTCATCTTATATGTTGCAGTTTCTCCTATATACAACGTTTTCATTGCCTGGGTTTATACATATATAGCAGAGATATTCATTTTCTTGTACATGTGTTGTTGAGGCTTACATTGCTTTACTTGAGTGATTGTTTCCTCAAGAGTGTACTCTTTTGCTGTTAAAACATCAATTATTGGCTATTTTTATGTCTATGTATGTTGGCTCATTAAGAATAACGATGTCACTCCATCTCTTGCTCAAGAATTGTGCAGTCCCTTCATTGGGCACTTTTTGGGGACATCTAAGTGTGGGAGATCTGTTTAACCCACTTAGAATGATTTCTTTGAAGCCTCCTCTTGGATTTAGGACTTAGATACATTGATCTAAGGGATCCAGGTCTTGGTTTCAATTCCTGTAGCATCCATTACTGGAAAATGCGTTTTCTAGTCATGCCTTGCTAACTGTTCCAGATTTGGGATATTACAGTGGTATTGAAGCATAGTCTTGGCTCAACCTGTGAGTCTAAGCCTAAGAGATCAGAAGATTGAATATTATGGGTTTTATCTCATCATATTTCAAATCCATGAAGAACCTCCCCAAGGAGGATAAGCAGAAAGAAGATGAAGGACCCTACACTTCCTATTCTCATCGAGAAGGAGGCAAAGAAATAAGCAGGAAGAAGACTCCATCTTGGAGAAGAAAAAGGGGATAAAATTACAAAGCTTCTTCCTAGATCTGTACATATTATTTATGAGGTTTTCAAGAAGATCCGGAGGGAGATGTATGAAGAATCTCCGAGAGAGTTTGAATCTAAAGCAAACTCTAGATTTGAGGAGTGTGAGAAAGCAACTACACATCCTAATACTCAGCACAGTCACATGCCTAGGATTGCCGGAAGGGAGATGGGAAAAGAAGAAGAGGTTGCTAGGAGGGAAACCCTTAGTGATTTATTGAAAGAGCATGAGTCTCAAACTCAGAAATTATGAGATCATCTCAGTTTTTCAGAGTTTTGCAAGATGAGGGTGAAAGGAAGAAAATAGTAGGATAGATTCAATCTATCTACCTTTGAAGGGCCACCTGTATGTTCAGCCAAAGCTTGGGTGGACGATTTAGAGACCTTCTTGTAGTAGCACCAAATTCCTGAAGCAGAAGCTATGAAAGTTGCAGCGCTGCATTTGAAAGGTAAGGCCCATGCCTGGTGGATTTTTTAATCCTTTTCTTTAAGAAATGTAAACATTACATCCTATGCTAGTTTCACTAAGGCATTAGTGAAAATATTTGATAGAAGGATTAATGAGACACACATGGTGGAGAAAATCAAGAAAACTCAGACAAAACCGTTGCATGAGAATGCAGTACCATTTCAGAAAACAAGGGGGAAGGCTGAAAACTTGCACCATACTTTGCCGGAAGAGAAAATTCCATCTCACACCTTTGAGCAAAGGAGCATGGAGATCTCTTTTTAAAAAAGGGATCCAGTCATTGGAGGGTTGCCCATGCATGTTGCAGATATTGAGGGCAACTGTAATATTCCAAAATTTGCAAGCAACAAATTGGAATATTAATTTTTGCTTATGTCATTTAGGAGATGAATAAAATGGGTAAAAGGCCCATGAGTAGGAATAAAATCCCTCATAGTGTGAAAGGGATAATTGGAGCAACTTATTTTTCACCTTCCAGTGTGAAAAGGGGCAATTAGCATGAGGACAAGGTCAAGTTTGACCAAGTCAACAACACTGCCTAAGAGGTGTATCTTGCATGGGAAGACAACGTACTTTTGGAGGGAGAAAGATTCTTTGTGGAAGAAACCCTAATGTGTGGGGTCTAGGGCAAAGAGGCATTCACTTGCATAAAAGCAGGAAGAGGCAGCCATAGTGAGACATCTTGGAACATTTGATTATTTGTCTACTTAGACAAATTTGTAGTCCCGACTGTTCAGCTGAGTTTTAGTGCTTCTTAGCATGAGGGATTCCTGTTTAGGATTTCCTCTCCTTCTTGAGAGGCCTCTTGAAGGATTGCCTCTCCACATCTTGGCTCAAGGCCAAATCCATTATTCAGTCATTGCATTATTTCTGCTAAAGTATAACGTAGTGTTGTTGGGTGTTGCAGTGGAGGGGTTCCACAACACCATTCCTTGTCTAATATTTTAGAGGAGGGAGTCTCTATTCCTAGGGCAGGTTAGTAAGGAAGGTTTCAGAGCTTATTTTCATATTTGGGCATCAAGGCAAACATCTCCCATCATAGACAGTGCAATCCCTCCTCTAGACTGTGTTATTTTGGTGTAGACTTACAGTGAGAGGTTGCACCAGCTTCTTGGAGGGAAATATCTTTAGTGCCGGGATCAGCCTTGCATTGAGAGATCCATTAGAGGAGGTTTATTTCAGATTTAGCATCATCTTCAGCCATCTCCATGTATTTCCAATATTGAGTTGTAGCTGCTGCCCAACAACTCCGACATTTCTGTAGATTTGCCATTTTGATGTATATTATAGCCAATCCGCCCGAGGATTGTGTATTATTGTTGTTGATATTGATATATCATCATATTATAATTTTTTATATTGCAGTGTCTCCATATAAACTGCACTGTATAGCCATGGCTTCCTTTATGTAGTAGTATTTTCTATTTATCACTGACAGAGGCATTGCCTTACTTGAGTGATTATTTCCTCAAGCATGTGTATACATTATTGTTTATATAACCTAATATTATGGCCATTTTTATCTTCACATGTTCATGGCTATAGAATAACACTTTTGCTCCATGTATTGCTCATACATTGTTGCAGTCCCTCATCGGGCACATTTCTGAGGACATATAATTGTGGGAGATTTGTTTAACCACCTTAGAAGGATTTCTTTGGAGCCTCCTCTTGGATTTAGCACTTAGACAAATTTTTCTAAGGGATCCAGGTCTTGGTTTCAATTCTTGTAGCAACCATTACTAGAAAATGCGTTTTCCAGTCATGCCTTGCTAGCTGTTCCAGATTTGGAATATTATAGTGGTATCAAAGCATAATATTGGCTTAGCCTGTGATTCTAAGCCCAAGATATTAGAAGATTGAAGAGGATTAGTTTCATATCATCATATTTCAGATCCATGAAGAACCTCCCCAAGGAGGATAAGCAGAAAGAAGAGGAAGAACCCTGCACTTCCTATTCTCATCGAGAAGGAGACAGAGAAATAAGTAGGAAAAAGACTCCATCTTTTAGAGGAGAAAAAGAAAAGGGGGATAAGCTTAAAAATATTCTTCCTAAATATGAACATATGATTCATGAAGAGTTCAAGGAAATCAGGAGGGCGATATATGGATAATATCCTGGAGGGTTTGATTCGAAAGCAAACTCCAGATTATCACATGAGAAGTGTGAGCAAGCAGTTGCACACCTTAATACACAGCACAGTCACATACCCAGGATTGCCGGAAGAGAGAGGGAAAGAGAAGAAGAGGTTGCTAGGAGGGAAACCCTTAGTGATTTATTGAAAGAGTATGAGTTTCAAACTCAGAAATTCAGAGATCATCTCAGTTTTTCAGAGTTTTGCAAGATGAAGGTGAAAGGAAGAGAGCAACAAGATAGATTTCTTCTATCTATCTTTGAGGGTTCACCTACATGTTCAACCAAAGCTTGGGTGGAGGAGTTAGATACCTTCTTGTAGCAACACCAAATTCTGGAGGATGAAGCCATCAGAATTTCAGCGCTGCATTTGAGAGGTAAGGCTTTTGCCTGGTGGATCTTTGAATCTTTTTCTTTAAGAAATGTAAACATTTCATTTTATGAAAATTTCACTAAGGCATTAGTGGAAATATTTGATAAAAAGATTCATGAGACACACATGGTGGGAGTAAACAAGAAAGCTCAAGAAAAACCCTTGCATGAAAACTTTCACCATACTTTGATGGAAGAGAAGCTTCCAACTCACACTTTTGAGCAAAGGAGCATGGAGATCTCTTTTTCAAAAAGGGATCCAATCATTGGAGAGTTTCCCACTCATAATGCAGAGATTGAGGACAACAACGCTGTTAGATCTAGAGTTTATCTAGCACCTCAAGTAGAGGAAGGAGGAGCTCTTGCTCCAAATAGAGGGATACTTGCATCTTTGCAAGGAAGTCCCCAGGATCTCATGTGTAGAGATCAAGGCACAACTCATGTTCTACCTATGCCATTGTTGAGGAGGTGTGAAACCATGGTGACACAAGGAGGGGATAGGGAGGATGACCATCATGATGTGATGAGGAGCACACATCCCTGTCTGTTTTATGAGGTTGATGCACCTAAGAAGGTGATTGGATTGTGCAATGGAAGCATGGAGAGCTTTCTTCATTCATCTATTCAGTCATCTCTTATTGAGGATGTCTCATTGCATGGAGACATTTTTCTGGGGATACCACTAGATCAGCAGAGGAGGAGGGATGCTTCACATGTTGGGGCACCACTCATGGATTTAAGGAGGGTGGAGACCTCGGTAGAGCTTGATACAACACTGGGAGTCTTAGGTATACTCAAGGAGAGAGGGAGCATTCCCTCAACATCATCAGTACCCACTTCCATTTCAGATTTTGTGCCATGGAAGAAGCAGCAGGGGAAGGACAACAACCTTAAAACTTGCATCTTTGGCATAGGAGATGTCAAAGAGGAGGATTACCATATTACAGATGCTCTTCATCAGAGATCAGCAACGCTGTCACTATGGAGGATAGATCCATATTGGAACTCCCAGCTGTTGGTGGAGTATTCCAAGGATCTTTTCACTTGCATGATCTTGGATGGCTAGTTGCATGAGGAGGGATACTCAATCAGAGATGAGATCATCTACTATCATGGTAGGATCTTCTTTCCTAGAGCTTACAAGCTCAAGGAGAAGTTTCTACAAGCAGCACATATGGATTTCCTTTTCAGCCACACACATTCTATGAGATCATACCACACCATCATGGAGGGGTATTTTTGGATGGGCTTTGAGGAAGAGATATATTAGCATATGAGGAGATGCATGGATTGCATAGAGATGAAGGAGTTAGCACAACCACCTCTATTCTCTTTGAGGATGAGAGGGGACTCATTTATGAGCCACTCCATTTTTATGAGCAGAAAATATGATAAGGGTATTCATTTTTGTTTACATGACCATTTGTATAATGTATATATGCATCCCTTAACCATACATGTGCAGGATGATGCTCCAAGGAGGAGCATTCTTTTCTCTAGACCACATGATCTAGATGAGGCCATAAGCATGATTGATGGCCATTACCTAGGGAGATTTGGGGAAGAGATATATTATGGAGGACATACTCTTTGTACACCTTACATAATTCACTTCCTCCATACTTATGAGGATATTGGAGCAGCAAGCAAGTGGTTGAGAAGCCACTCATTTTATTAGTCTCTATTTCAGTTGAGGGTCAAGCTGCACTGGTTGCACTTGAGGGACCATAGTCCTTCTCATTTGTTGCATATGGCAGCTAGTATGATTCTCATTTTTTCTCCCTATGGCTCTACTATTTTTACGAGGAGCATGCTTGGGAGAAAGACACATTGGGTGAATGTGTCCTTTGAGGGAGAATCCTCCCGCACTATTTGCACTACATGTTCTAAGGGGAGCATGGGAGATGGTATGGCCACTAGAGAAACTCATTTGTTTCCATATGAGGTGAGCCATATGATAAAAGACATGCCATATGTTGATGACTTCCGACTCATCATATATGGAGATACTTGGGCCAACATGATTTGCAACGTTGGGGGAGAGATATTTGGAGGTCTAGTCTTCATCTTGCCACTTGAGGGCAATATTATTACAACCCAAGATCAAAATTTTCTCTACACTTATCATAAGTGGAGAGATGGACAATGTAGGGTAGGCTACATAGTCTACCATGTGCATATTTTCATCCCACCTACTTTGCCGGAGCCAAAGGTGGATAATAGCTTTTAGGAGTTGCCTAGTTGGAAGGTGACTCATTTTGCATGGCTCATAGCTTGGAGAGGGAGGATCCATATGGGAAAGATAGTTCCCATTTTATTTCAGATCCCATTCTTCAAAGGGACCTCTAGACATCACTTTGATATCCTCTTGAGTATTTCACCTTTACATGATGATGTCTTGATAGCTAACTTGCATGCTGAGGAGGGGCAATGTGGAGGCTTGATTGAAGAGATAGCATCACTTTCCTTGGAGGATATCATCATATAGGGATGCTATAGGGAGAGGAGAAGAGAATTCAGTATATCCTTGCACTTGCTTGAGGACAAGCAATCTTTGAGAGGGGAGGACTGTAATATTCCAAAATTTGCAAGCAGCAAATTGGAATATTAATTTTTTCTTATGTCATCTAAGAGATGAATAAAATGGGTAAAAGGCCCATTAGTAGGAATAAAATTCCTCATAGTGTGAAAGGGATCATTGGAGTAGCTTATTTTGCACCTTCCAGTGTGAAAAGGGGCAATTAGCATGAGGACAAGGTCAAGTTTGACCAATTCAACAGCGCTGCCTAAGAGGTGTAGCTTGCATGGGAAGACAACGCAGTTTTGGAGGGAGAAAGATTATTTGTGAAAGAAACCCTAATGTGTGGGGTCCAAGGCAAAGATACATTCACTTGCATAAAAGGAGGAAGAGGCAGCCATAGTGAGACATCTTGGAGCATTTGATCATTTGTCTGCTTAGACATATTTGCAGTCCCAACTGTTCAGCTGAGTTGCAGTGTTGCTTAGCACGAGGGATTCATGTTTAGGATTTCCTCTCCTTCTTGAGAGGCCTATTGAAGGATTGCACTTCATTTTATCCACATATTGGCTCAAGGCCAAACCCATTATTCAGTCATTGCGTTATTTCTGCTGAATTATAACGCAGTGTTGTTGGGTGTTGCAGTGGAGGGGTTCCACAACAACATTCCTTGTCTCATCTTTCAGAGGAGGGAGTCTCTACTCCTTAGGAAGGTTAGTAAGGAAGGTTTCAGAGATAATTTTCATATTTTGGCATCAAGGCCAACAACTCCCATCATAGACAGTGCAGTCCCTCCTCTAGACTGCATTATTTCAGTGCACACTTGTAGTGAGAGGTTGCACCAGCTTCTTAGAGGGAAAGATATTCAGTGCCAAGATCAGCCTTGCATTAAGAGATCCATTGGAGGAGGCTTATTTCAGATTGAGCATCATCTTCAACCATCTCCATGTATTTCTAGTATTGAGTTGTAGCTGTTGCCCAACAACTCCGACATTTCTGCAGATTTTCCATTTTGATGTATATTATAGCCAGTCCTCCCGAGGATTGTGTATTATTGCTGTATTAGTGTTTTCAGGGGTTGAGAGCTTGCTCCCCCTCATTTCTTGAGATGATATTGATATATCATCATATTATCATTTTTTATATTGCAGTGTCTCCATATAAACTGCGTTGTATAGCCATGGCTTCCTTTATGTAGTAGTATTTTCCATTTATCACTGATAGAGGCATTGCCTTACTTGAGTGATTGTTTCCTCAAGAATTTGTATACATTATGGTTGCTATAACCTAATATGATGGCCATTTGTATCTTCACATGTTCATGGCTATAGAATAATGCTGTTGTTCCATGTATTTCTTATACATTGTTGCAGTCCCTCATCGGGCACATTTCTGAGGACATCTAAGTGTGGGAGATCTGTTTAACCACATTAGAAGGATTTATTTGGAGCCTCCTCTTGGATTTAGCACTTAGACACATTTTTCTAAGGGATACAGGTATTGGTTTCAATTCCCGTAGCAGCCATTACTAGAAAATGTGTTTTCCATTAATGCCTTTCTAGTTGTTCCAGATTTGAAATATTACAGCAACAACGTTGTTACATCTAGAGATTATCTAGTGCCTCATGTAGAGGAAGGAGGAGATATTGCTCCAAATAGAGGGATGCTTTCATCTTTGCAAGGAAGTCCCCAGGATCTCATGTGTGGAGATCAAGGCACAACGATGTGCCATTGTTGAGGAGGTGTGAAACCATGGAGACACAAGGAGAAGGTAGGGAGAAGATCCAACATCATGAGATGAGGAGTACACATCCATGTCCATTTATGGAGGTTTTTGTACCTAATAAGGTGATTGGATTGCGCAGTGGAAGCATGGAGATTTTTCTCCATTAATATATTCAGTCATCTCTTGTTTAGGATGTCTCATTGCATGGAGACATTTTGCTGGGGAAACCACTAGATCAGCAGATGAGGATGGATGCTTCACTAGTTGAGGCACCACTCAGTGATTTTAGAGGATTGGGAACCTTGGGAGAGCTTGATACAGCATTGGGAGTCTTGGGTAGACTCAAGGAGAGAGGGAGCATTCCCTCAACATCATCAGTACCCACTTCCATTTCACATTCTGTGTTGTGGCAGAAGTAGAAGGGGAAGGATAGCAACCTTCAAACTTGCATCTTTGGCATGGGATATGTCAAAGAGGAGGATGATCATATGACATATGCTCTTCATGAGAGATCATCAGCGCTGTCACTATGGAGGATAGATCCATATTGGAACTCCTAGCTGTTGGTGGAGTATTCAAAGTATCTTTTCACTTGCATGATCTTGGATGACTAGTTGCATGAGGAGGGATATTCAATCAGATATGGGGTCATCTTCTATCATGGTAGGATATTCTTTCCTAGAGCTTCCAAGCTCAAGGAGAAGTTGCTACATGCAACTCATGAGGATTTCATTTTCAATCCCACTTGTTCTATGAGAGCATACCACACCATCATGGAGGGGTATTTTTGGATGGGATTTGAGGAGGAGATATATCAGCATATGAGGAGATGCAGATGGAGGAGAGTCATGAATATTTTAGAGGGTTAGCACAGCCAACTCTTTTCCCTTTGTAAGTGAGAGGAGACTCACTCATGAGCCACTCCACTTGTATGAGCAGGAGATATGGTAAGGGCATTCATTATTGTTTACATGATTATTTGTATGATGTATGTATGCATCCCTTAACCATACATGTGCAGGATGATGCTCCAAGGAGGAGCATTATTTTTTCTAGACCACATGGTTTAGATGAGGCCATAAGCATGATTGATGGCCTTTCCCTAGGGGGACTTGGGGAAGAGATACATTATGGAGGACATGCTCATTGTACACCTTACATAATTCACTTCCCCCATACTTATGAGGAGATTGGAGCAGCAAGAAAGTGGTTGAAAAACCACTCATTTTATCAGTCTCTATTTCAGTTGAGGGTCAAGCTACGTTGGTTGCACTTGAGGTACCATTTTCCTTCTCATTTGTTGTATATGGAAGCAAGCATGATTCTCATTTTTTCTCCCTATGGTTTTATTATTGTTGTCTTTATGAGGAGCATGCTTGGGATAGAGACACATTGGATGAATGTGTCCTTTGAGGGAGAATCCTCCCACACTTTATGCACTACATGTTCTAATGGGAGCATGGGATATGGTATGGTCACCTTGGAAACACATTTGTTTCCTTATGAGGTGAGCCATATGATGGAGATAATGCCATATGATGATGATTTCCAACTCAACATATATGGGGATATTTGGGCCAGCGTGATTTGCAGCACTGGAGGAGAGGTCTTTGAAGATCTAGTCCTCATATTGCCACTTGGGGGCCATCTTATTATAGCCCAGGATTAACAAACACTCTACACTTATCTTAAGTGGGGATATGGACAGCGTGGGTTAGGCTATTTGGTTTACCATGTGCAAAATTTCATCCCACCTTCTTTGTCGGAGCCAATGGTGGAGGATAGTTTCCAGGAGTTGCGTAGTTGGAAGGTGACTCATTTTGCATGGCTCATAGCTTGCAGATGGAGGATCCATATGGGAAAGATAGTTCCCATTATATTTCAGATCCCATTCTTCAAAGGGACCTCTAAACATCACTTTGCTATCCTCTTGAGTATTTCACCTTTACATGATGATGGCTTGATAACTGACTTGCATGCTGAGGAGGAGCAATGTGGAGGCTCGATTGATGAGATAGCATCACTTTCCTTGGAGGAGATCATGATACATGGATGCTACAGGGAGAGGAGGAGAAAATAATTTAGTGTATCCTTGTACTTGCTTGAGGACAAGCAATCTTTGAGAGGGGAGGACTGTAATATTCCAAAATTTGCAAGCAGCAAATTGGAATATTAATTTTTGCCTATATCATCTGGGAGATGAATAAAATGGGTAAAATTCCCATGAGTAGGAATAAAAACCCTCATATTGTGAAAGGGATCAATGGAGTAGCTTAATTTTTCACCATCTAGTGTGAAAAGGGGCAAATGCATGAAGACAAGGTCAAGTTTGACCAAGTCAACAACGTTGCCTAAGAGGTGTAGCTTGCTTGGGAAGAAAACACAGTTTGAGAGGGAGAAATATTCTTTGTGGAAGAAACCCTAATGTGTGGGGTCCAGGGAAAAGAGGCATTCACTTGCATAAAAGGAGGAAGAGGCAGCCATAGTGAGATATCTTTTGAGCATATTGATTTTGGTCTAGAAGACTACTTTGCATTCTTCGGCTATTCAGCTGAGTTGTAGTGCTGCTTAGCATGAGGGATTCCTGCTTAGGATTTCATCTCCTTCTTGAGAGGCCTCTTGAAGGATTGAAATTCATTTTCTCCACATCTTGGCTCAAGGCCAAAGCCACTTATTCAGTTGTTGCGTTATTTCTACTGAAGTATAACGTAGTGTTGCTGGGTGTTGCAGTGGAGGGGTTCCACAACACCATTCCTTGTCTCATATTTCAGAGGAGGGAGATTCTATTCCTTGGGAAGATTATTAAGGAAGGTTTATAGGGAAAATTTTCATATGTTGGCATCAGGCCAAGCTTCTCCTATCATCAGAAGTGCAGTCCCTTCTCTAGACTGTGTTATTTCAGTGCATACTTGTAGTGAGGGTTTGCACCAGCTTCTTGGAGGGAAAGATCTTCAGTGTTAGGATTAGCCTATCACTTGAGAGATCTATTGGAGGAGGTTAATTTCAGATTAAGCATAATCTTCAACCATCTCCATGTATTTCCAGTATTGAGTTGCAGCTGCTGCCCAGCAACTCTGGCATTTCTGCAGATTTTCCATTTGTACTTGTATTACAGCCAATCCTTCTTAGGATTGTTGTATAGTTATTTTAAGGGATTGAGAGCTTGCTCCCCCAAATTTATTGAGCTATCATTGTCATATAATTTTATTTTCATCTTATATGTTGCAGTGTCTCCTATAGACAACGCTGTCATAGCCTGGATTTATACATATATAGCAGAGATCTTCATTTTCTTGTACATGTGTTGTTGAGGCTTACATTGCTTTACTTGAGTGATTGTTTCCTCAAGAGTGTACTCTTTTGCTGTTATAACATCAATTATTGGCTATTTTTATCTCTACGTATGCTGGCTCATTAAGAATAACGCTGTCACTCCATCTCTTGCTCAAGAATTGTTGCAGTCCCTTCATCAGGCACTTTTTGAGGACATCTAAGTGTGGGAGATCTGTTTAACCCACTTAGAAGGATTTATTTGAAGCCTCCTCTTGGATTTAGGACTTAAATACATTGATATAAGGGATCTAGGTCTTGGTTTCAATTCTTGTAGCAGCCATTATTGTAAAATGCGTTTTCCAGTCATGCCTTGCTAGCTGTTCCAGATTTGGGATATTACATTTTCCCCGAAGTTTGGGGTTTTTCCCGATTAAACATTTATGTTTATGTTTATCATTTGTTGCTGATTATTTTATGTTTATTTCTCGTAGTAATTATTTATCTTCTTCGGTAAATGTTTCTTCAACATTTAGCCTTGCACCTATGAGTTCGAGCCCTTCATAAGCCACCTTAGCGCTTTCTCCTCCTAGCTGCAAAACAAGGCATTTAAAAGCATAGTAAGGTCATGATTAGATGCATGATTAAAATCATGATAAGTAGAACATGAAGTAGACAGAGTGTGTTTATCCATTTGGCCCAGCAATGTGTGATTAGTTTATTTTCCTTTATGCAATTTCAATTCAGAAATTTACTTCATGCAAGATGCCTAGTTTGCTTCCATTTCTTATCATAGCTTAGTGTGTGGATTTATTTCATTGCAGAGTAGTTAGATGTGCTTTCTTGATGTAGAATAGTTCTTTTATTTTTGATAGAGTAATGGCTTTGAATTATTTGTAGCCCTAGATCTAAATTCAGAAGTATGACAAACTTCATTCAAAAACCCTAGGAATAGCACCCTTTCGTAGAGCTCAGACTTAGGATGACATGAGTAGATTGCATCTGCTGTGTGTATAGAATTGTCACTTCCAATTTTTTACGAACCCTAGGTTGATAAATTAAAGTATGGAAGCCTCTAGGAGTTTCAGCATTCTTGGTGCAATGCCAAGGCTCACCACTTTTTTGCGCCATTGTTGGGGAGGTGTCTAGTAGAATATTTTATTTTGTTTAAGTATTCTTTTATTCTTTAATTTTACATTTTGTTTAAAAAATATTGAAAAAAATACAAAAAAATATGATTTTCATGCCTCGTAGGAGTAGGGATAGTCAATGAATTTTTTTACCTAAAACCCCCACATCACCACATAGTCACCCTTCACTCTTCTTCAATGGATATGAGGTTGAACACACCATAGGTGAGCCTTTTGAAAATTTTGAAGAACCTATTGGAGAAGAAGAAGATCTTATTTCATGAGAGGAACCTACTTCACCTATTCAAACCATTGTTGAAACTGAAGCCCAGGGAGCCTTTCCCATTAGAGAGGCATATGGGGAGACTAAAATGAAGAAAATTAGCCCCTCATCCCTTCCACATTTATATGGACTTACCGCTTAATACCCTGACACATTCATGTTTGAATTTTTGTTTTCTGTAGGACCTATGACTATGCCTCAGATGATCAAAAGCTGAAGTTATTCCCATCTACCCTTAAGGATGCAGCCTGGTGTTGGTTCATGGGTCTACCTAGGAACATCATCACTACTTGGGAACAGATGAAATAAACCTTAACAAACAAGTACAAGGACTACTATAGGTCCAAGGAAACTAAGGATGAAATATTCGGGAAGACTCTACGGCGTGATGAATCCCTAGAGGACTATCAAGAGAGGTTCTAGTTAAATTATAGGAGAGCCAATTGTACCCTTGATCTCGGATCACTTAAACTAATAATTCTTCGAGGGATCAGGGAAGGGGTGATAGAAACCATCAATATGTTATAAATATGAGATATCTACTAGCTGCCTTATGAGACAATCAAAATTGTCTTCAGGAACCATTCTAGGGCAGGTAGGAAGAAAGGAAGAGCTAGCCAAAGTACACCAATACCCCTTCCTCTTCCACCTCCATAAAGCATGAGATTGGAAATATGTTGGAGGATTTCAAGAGTGGCATGATTGACACACTTTCCTTGCAAATGGACACAATGCAGGTTAGGAGGAAGAAAGTGGAAGCAGAAAGAGCCTTGACTATATTTTACCCTAGATGTACTAGAAAACACCCTAGAAATGAATTTCCATTAAATGTAATAGATTTTTTCTTAGTCTATGAAGAGAATCATGCCACAGACAAGGGATCATGCCACAGACAAGCGTCCCTCCTTACCTAGACTCAAATTTGTATACCAAGGTGGGGATGTAGGACCAAAGCAGCTTTGTTTCATCAACCAGACAAGGCCTTAAGGCCCTACATCATATTAGTAGGGTATGAAAGGTGCACTTTATTCCTACTATAAAAAAAATCAGAATGAACCTATGCAATCTTGGTACACCCCCACTCCTCCATCCTAGACTACACCTTATACTTGGCCTTACAACCTCCATATCATCCTCAGCCTATGAACCAACCATTTAAGTAGTATGTTCCTCAAAAACCTCAGTGGAACAACCCATCCCAAGGGTGGAGGCCTCAACATAATCAACCACTTGCTATAATTCCTCCACCCCAAACTCAACCTAATAACACTCATGTTGCTCCACCCAAGATGCCTCATATTCCTACATGGCCCAATATGAACCTGAAAAACAGACATGCACATCAGGTTTATAGTGGATAAACATCCTATCCAGCTTATGTTGTGGAGATACAAGAGATTAATCTCAGGTCGGGAAGAGTACTCTTAGACAACCACCCTCCATCTCCACCTGTAGAGGTTGAGGAGGAAAAGGAAGAAAGTAACATTCAGATCCAACAACCTCCTTTTCCTGAGCAGTTGATCCATTCCAATGAGGACACCCCAGAGGAGACCGAACTTTTGGGAGAACTTAAAATTTTGTGTGTAAAAATACCCCTTCTCCAGGCCATCAAGGATGTCCCTATTTACAATAGGCACATCAAGGAAACGTGCTTTAAGAAACCTGAGAGAAAGAAGAAAAACACCCCCACCATCAATGTAGTAGGACAATTGTCCAACTTAATGTTGAGAAGGGTGATCTTTCCAAAGTACCTAGACCCTGGCAGTCCAGTTGTAGATGTACACATAGATGGTGTCATATTCCCTAATACTATGATTGATCTCAGGGCCGCCATAAATGTTATGACCAAGGAAAATATGCTTAAACTCAACCTCCGAGGTACTTTGAGGAAAACCACAACAATTCTACAACTTGCAAATCGATCCACAGTAACTCTGGAAGGAATTTTTGAGGATGTTATGGTTTCAATTAAATCTTGGGAGTATCCTACAGATTTCCTGGTTCTTCATCCAAAAAAAAAGTTTAACAGATATCCTCTCATCTTAGGGAGACCTTGGTTAGCCACTGTCGATGCTTATATTAGTTGTCGGGCTGGAAACATGACTATTAAGAATGGGCCCTTGTCTAAATAGCTGGTATTATATCCTCCAGCCTAGCCTTCCATTGATCATGATCTAACTATATGGTTGGAGGATGAAGAAGAAGATGAAGTATATGATACTACCCCCATTTGTACCATATATGTTTTTCTTAGAGGGGGTCATCTTGATGAAGATGAACTCATCGACCATGTATTTCAAAACTAGTCCCCCACTAATAGATTGCTTGAAAACATAGTCAAAGAATCTGAAAGCCACCCTTGGATGGAACTACACTCAGTTGATTCAACCTTTGAAAGCACCAAGGTTGTGGAGTTTGGCCCATCCAAATCTCTGAAAATTAACTCAAACCTCTCAAATAGAGAAGAAGAGAAGTTATGCCATCTTTTGAAAGAAAACCTCGATGCATTAAAGTGTTGAATTCAAAGAGCAGAGAAAATTGGAACAAATCAAAATTATAGACAGAACAACCATTATTTTGGACATCAAGAAGTATTGCAAAAAAAGAATTTGTTAAATCAATTGGAGACTAAATATCAAGCCTTAGACATTGTTGTCCAAATATTTCACACCAAGTTTAATCTAATAAATCAGAGGGGATTGTTTGGATTAGTAGCTCCAAATGAAAAATTGATCAACTTGGAGGAATACAGCAAAAACATCTACACGATAGCCATTGACAAAGCCAAGTTTTCAGGAATCAAAGGTCATATGACAAGAAAATATTTTCTGGAAGATTTAGATTTAGATTTGATAGTTAAACATGAAATCAAACATATCTTCATCAACAAGCATACTTTTTAGAGAAACATTGAAGTATATGAAGTTTTCAGAAGATTAGTAAATCTGGAAATACTAAATTGGGATAGATGGGATCACTTGTGTGAAGCCATCGAGTAACTTTTGTCTCCAACAACATGCCAACACAACAACACTTTTTGGGGCCACATCATCCACTACTTGCTCATAGACAGTGACATATCACTCATCAGTTTTTGTTTTCCTATTATTTGATACTATTTTTGTAATCACTTCAGATACTTCTAAGTGATATAAATTAGTATAAATAACTCTCCATTCGAGCTATTAAGGGTTGCACCCTTGGATGAGAATTTATAAGAAAAAGTGTATGATATTTTTTATCATTGATGATTAACAAAAGGATTTTGGATTTGTTTCAATCAGTTTGTCTCCTTGTAAGTTTTTCTAGTATTCATTTCACTCTGTTTCATGCATATATTTGATTTTTATGAAGATAAGTAGGTAAGAGAAAACTGTGTTTCAATATATCTTAAATCCTCTGAAGTTATAATCCATTTTAGAGATTGAATTATTAAACTATATGTTTTTATAAGTCCCTCTATATCAATTAATTGTTAGTAACCTTCATAATGTTAAATATATTTTGTTAAGTTGTTAAACATTTTTTGACAGTCTTTCATACTTATGATAAATTAAAAATTCAATCTGAATATTTAACTGATCATATTTTCTTATAGTTTCTTCCTTCACACATGCAAAATTAAATCATTGTTTTGAAGTAAAGTAGCAACCTTTTTCTTAATAGTTAATACTATCAAAATTTCAAAACATTTGTTTGTATTTTATTAATACATTGGTCATCCAAAAATTTATTTTAGAACAAACAAAATATTTTAGGTGCTCTGGCATAATTAATTGACCTAGAATTATCTCAGAGGACAACATAAATGACATATTAATGCACACTCAATAAAATAATGAATATTTATTGTAGTGAATATAAAATTCTTATGGAGTGCTAGAGCTTCCAATGAATGTTCAACCATGAAGGGTTGACTACAAGAGGCTTCGAGGGTTGGGAGCTAGAGCCTGAATTGAGAACTTGTTTGAATGAGAGGGGTTTTGGGGTAAAGGATTCATGTTACCTTTGGCACCTCCTTGCAGACCGATTATGAGAGAAACAAAGGCATCCTTCTTCATTCCATAATCCGTCAGAGCATTTTCCAAATTTAGTTGTTTTACCTCATAAAAGATCGTCGTACTCCCCTATGGAAAACTGTCAACTTATAAATTGTCTGCAAGTGAAGATACAACCTCCCATTCATATACCCATAAGAAAAAATATTTTCTAGCTAGTGTTTTAAAAAATATTGGAATTTTTTAGACCCCGAAATCCCCAGTACCATCCAAATACTAGATCGTTGGATCTAGAGCCAAAAGAAACTGCTTGGACACCAATCATGACTATAAATTTATGTCAAACAATTCTCCAACAATCTCACACCGGTACTTCTATGATCTCACAAGACTGTGAGAACTCTGCGGCAGTTCACTCTGGGTTTGAGTAAATATATCATTGAATTAAGTGATGCATTGGAGAGTGACAATGATTTTGAGGAGTTCCACAACTTCATCAACCACCACACTAACCATCATTTCATGGGAATTATCTGTGATGTTGGGATCATGGTAAGTTGTGACATTTGGGAACACCTCCTCCTTTTACTCCTTTCTGTGCCATGATAAACTGAGAAAATCACAGTAACCTTATGCAGACATTATTTTAATGCGTTCATACACATGGTAGAGTGATATGTCCCCGAATACCCAATGATATCCCTAAAGAAAATCATCAACGTCAACGATGGGAATATTGTAGAGGGTGGTGGAAACCCTAATACTCATGTCATCTAGTCCATCTCGGCACATCCATCTCCAAAATTTTCCTTGTCTAGTACTTCAAAATATAATTTATTGTACCACTTCTTAGAATGAGAAAAATAGAAATGGTATATAACTTATTTTTAATTTATAAATGTATTTTATTGTATATTTTTTTAAGTATTAAAATATGTTAATTAATCCTATGGTGTGTAAAATAGATGGTGAAAGGTTTTTTGTTAAGACATTTCATAGCAAAAAGGTTACTAGTTCGAAACTCCATAGGTAAAAATCTAGTGATGCAAAGGGTTGGTGCGACCTAGGTTGGGTGCGCTCCCCGGGTGGTTTTGACAGCTTAGATGCCCCTAAGTTGTGAAAACTCAAGCCAAAAGTTAGGTGTGCTAGTCATCTCAAGACTCACATTACCTTAAAAAATTCATACTTGGAATATAAATTGTTTATCAAGGAGTATTAAAATACAATAAAGACATTATTAAGATATAATTAGGATGCTACAAAGATGGTAATAAGAGGTTAAGGAGACCCATTAGATGTAATTAAAATATAAACTAAGACACTTCTATAAATTAAATAATTGGTAAATGATACATCCATCCATTATGAGTGTCAATCACTTCATGATACATATTGTGTTGCTAAAACTAAAAAAATCATACAAATTAACTAAATTATACCTTTATCTTAAATTATTATTATGAATTATAAATAGAATTAATATAAAATTTAAACATATGTACATTTAAATAAACATGTAACACAATTCTTAACCATGGATATTCAGCCCCACTTTAAGATGTGTATTCTTAGTATTTTTTTACATAGGCTTTGTTACAATATTATTGGTCAATGTTGAAAAATGTAACTAGGTTCGGTCTTCATTATGACATGTGTAATGTCGAAAAGTAAACAAGAAGTGTGTGTCTAATTTAATTTTCCCTTAATTGAATTGGACAATAAATTGTAATCTTATCTCATAATCACTTGTAATAGTTAACTAAGTGTGATAAACTCAGTTAGCTCATGGAATTCGAGTTGAGGGTGGTTGGTGAGGCATGCAGAGTGATTTTATTTATTTTTAGTCCAAGTTGCAGTTATTGTATTATTTTGATGCATGAGAAATCAGTTAACTCAATTAATTGAGTTAAAATCAGTTTAACTAGTTGAAAGTTATTATTGCACTAGTGAGAGGTCAAATGAATTAAATCAATTTTAATTCACATGCAGTGATATTTCAAGTAACAGATGATTTACTATTAATAGCTTCATGCATGTCAGTTCTAATGAAGACCCAGTTGAGACAAAGGTTAAAGGGATGTTAACTATTAGTTATATTGTTAGAAAAATTCCTTCATGCAATAATACACCCATAGGATTTCCCATGAGCATTGCACAGTTTTGAAGGCTAAAATTCCTAAAGAATAGGGATTTCATTCCACATGAATTGCGAAAGCAAGGCAGATATTGGCTAAATGTTGGTCGATTTTTTCTAGATCAGTGTGAGATAGTTGTGAGAGTGCAATAGACTCTTGTGAGAAGAGTGCATTGTAATTGTTTCATGATTCCTTGGTTGAATATACAATAGAAGATAGAGGGGTTTTGAGCAACAAGATTTCCCTAGGAAAAATATGTGTTGTGGATTGATTTACTTATTTCTTTACTTGGTGTGATTGTGCGATCGTGTTTATTTTCCACAATTAATTTGTAGAAGGATTCAGTATCTTTATTTAGCATATCGCATGATCGGATTGAATCCATTGGTATACGTATTGTTTGTATAATTTCTACATGGTATAAGAGTGCAGTAAATCACTATCGTGGAGAAGAAATTGAGTTTGTGCTGAATAACATTCAAATTTGAAAAAATGTTCTTTGGTGTGACAAGTGGATCAAGATGGCTTTCAATGTCTTGAGATTGAAATATGCACTCGAGGAAAATTCTAATTATATTGCATGGAAATATAGAATTGAGGACAACGGGTTGAAAGAATTCATTGATAATTATATTCCCAAGCCCACAGCAGCAGACGCCGCTCTTCTTGATGCTTGGAAATAAGGTTGCAAAGCCAAGGAGGATATTATTAGAGGGAGTTCGAGATCACATTGTCTCGAGTCTCCATGAAAAAGTGAATCCATAAGCAATGTGGAATACTTTGGTAGATCTGTTTCAGAGTAGCAGTGACCACAAAAAATTGGCATTGAAGGACAAGCTCAAGAAAATCAAAATGGATAAAGGCGACACTATTCTGAAATATTTAACCAAGTTCATCCAATGTCTAGATGAGCTTGGGAGTGTCAAAATTACTGTAGTGGATGATGACTTGGTGAGCCTAGAACTTCTAGGCCTTCCTAAGAGTTGGCATAGTTATCAGGAATCTATCAATGGGAGGTAGAAGCTACTAGATTGGGAGAGACTTTGGTCAGATTTGGTGCAAGAAGAATTCAAGCGGAATATCAGGGATGGATCCTCATCCAAGACAGATGATGAGGAAAATTGTGCCTTGGCTAGTAAGGCAAAGAAGGGGAAGGTAAAGAAATCCTATTCCAAATTTGAGACCGACAAAGAAGGAAAGAAGTGTGAAATATCCAGAGTGAAATGTTTTCACTTTCACGAGCATGGACATTATGCCACTAATTGTCTACAGAAGAAGAACAAGAACAAGAAGGCTTCAGAATCTGCAATGGGTAAGGCTTTGGCTTCACAATTTGAGTTGGACTTCTCACTCATTGTCTAGTGCAATGGGATCAGTGTGGTACTTGGATAGTGGTTCATATTTCCACATGACGGGAGACAAAGAAATTTTTAGTAGCTTGGAGGAGAAGGATCTTTAGATGCATATCGAAATGGGTGATGAAGGGAGGTATAGTGCTACTGGGATTGGTACAGTTACTTTCCAGAGACAATCAAGTAAACCCTTCTTACTAAAATATGTAATGCATGTACCAGGCTTGAAAAATAATTTAGTTTCAGTTGCGATGTTGGAGGATAGAGGATATGATGTGGTTTTCATTGAAGGGAAAGCATTCCTTTGTCACAAAACCATGGAACAAGTCAAGAAGGTTTTGATTCATGTGAATAATCTATACAAACTTTATGTAGATGGTTGCGCAACATTGATGGGTAAAGAAGACAAAATGGTGAGTTGGGATGAGGGTGAGTTATGGCACATGAGATTGGGCCATCTACACCATGGTGATTTGAAGGTCATGCAACATATTTCTACGGGGCTTCCAAAGGGTACTCTTGCGCAGATAGACACATGCAAGGGATGTACCATGGGGAAGTATGCGAAGGCCAATTTTCACGAGAAGGAGAAACAAGCAGTAGAAATCCTTGAGAGATTTCACTCAAACATGTGTGGACCATTCTCTACAACTTCTACAACAAAGCACATGTATTATGTGATTTTTTTTAATGATTTTTCTAGAAAGTTTTGGATCTACTTCATGCGGAAGAGAGATTAGATGTTCTCAAAATTTTGTGAGTTCAAAGCGCTGGTTGAGAAGATACATGGAAGCATGTGAAGGTTCTAAGGAGCGAAAATGGTGGTGAGTACATCTCCAATGAATTCAAGAACTTATGTGCCAAAGAAGGAATTTAGAGAGAGTTGATTTCACCTCATAACCCACAACAGAATGGGGTTTCAGAAAGAAAGAATAGAAAAATTGTGGGTGTGGCACGAGCGATGTTGCATGATCAGGGCCTACCATTGCATTTGTGGTCAGTTGCATGCAACACAACAATATTTGTGCAGAACCATAGTCCTCATCGGATACTTGGAATGAGTACACCAGAGGAGGATTTTTCTGGTAAGAAACCCGATGTTTCATATTTTAAAATTTTTGGCTCATCTATCTATTTCCATGTGACCAAAGATTCCAGAAAGAATCTAGAACTAAAAACTGAGATTGGGATATTTTTGTGGTACACTGATACTCCCCACAACTATCGGGTGTATTTTTCGAACATCAGAATGACTGTTGTCAGAAAATATGTAAAATTTTATGAGGAGAAGACCACGTGATCCCTTGAGAGGGAGCTTGATTTGCATGCAGATGAGGAACTCTTAGTTCCAAAGGATGAACTTCAAGATGTGGAGCAACCACATGTGGAGGATCATGTAGTGGCATAAACCACTCATGTAGAGCCATCCACGAGACATGGTAGGAGGTGCACCACCAAAGCTAACAAACTGAGACTTGATGCTGCAAAACATGTAGGAGCACCTACATCATTGCGCAGACAGAGACGGTCTCCAGACATGTTTACTGATACATGGCTCTTATGAGAAAGTGTATTGTGATAGAACCATCCTCTTTTGAGGAAGAAATGCAACAACCAATTTGGGTTGACGCCATGGTTGAGGAGTATGACTCCATCGTTAGGAACAGTGTATGGGAAGTTGTCCCAAGACTAGTCGGAAAATAAGTGGTTGGATCTAGATGGATCTATAAGGTGAAGAAGACATCAGATGGGAGTGTGGAGAAGTACAAGGGTAGATTTGTAGCCCGAGGATTCTCACAAGTTGAGGGGATTGACTATGAGGAGACTTTTGCACCAGTTGCAAGGTACTCATCGATTAGATCTATCCTTGCACTCTCAGTGCAGATGGGGTGGAAGATACATCAAATGGATGTGAAGAATAATTTTCTTAATGGAGTTATTGAGGAAGAAGTGTACATTTAGCAACCAGAAGGTTTTGAGACCTTTGACGATGAGTCGCATGTGTGCAGACTCAAGACAACACTGTATGGGTTGGAGAAAGCACCTCATGCTTGGTAAACTAGGATTGACAGCTATTTCACTGGGTTGGGCTTCACAAAGAGTGAAGCGGATGTGAACCTATACCAGATTGTGGTTGATGGTAAGATTTTGATTATTGTACTTTATGTTGATGATATTATTTTGACAGGGATGAGCAGCTCATAAATTTTTTCAAAGAGGATATTGTAAGATAGTTTGAGATGAAGGACATGGGACTCCTTCATTATTTCCTTGGTTTGGATATATTCCAGTGGGATGGGGAGATATTTTTTTCTTAAGGAAAGTATGCCAAATAGATTCTAAGGAAGTTCCACATGGAAAGATGTAAACCCATGGATACTCCTCTTGCAGGAAACTGGAGGAAGGAGGATGCTACTTCAGGTGAGGTAGTGGATGCTACTATTTATTGGCAGCTTGTGGGTTCACTCATGTACTTTGTTAACACATGACTAGACATATGCTACACAGTTAACTAGCTTAGTCAAGTTATGGTTAAGCTAACCAAGATCTTTTGGAAGGCAGAGAAGCATGTCTTGAGATATATCGAGGGCACTACAAAGTATGGATTATGGTACAAATGGATAGAGGGAATGAAGCTTCAAGGTTTCACTGATGCAAATTGGGCAGGTAGTCCATCAGACAGAAAGAGCACATCAAGAGGGATCTTCAACATAAGATCGACAACAGTTTCTTGGTACAACAGGAAGAAAAGATCAGTTGCACTTAGTTCAGCCAATGTAGAGTACATGGCAGCCAGTCAGGCTGCATGTGAGGCCATATGGATGAGGAAGATACTTGTTGGTTTGTTTGGTCATCATATGGATCTGATGGTGATACATTATGATAACCAGAGTTGCATAAAACTCTCAGTTAATCCAGTATTCCATGATAGGTCCAAGCATATAGACATCTGGTACCACCATCTCAGAGATTGTGTTCAGAGACACATTATGTTACTTCAGTACATTCTCACAGAGGACCAGGAAGCAACTATTCTGACGAAGGCGCTCGGTAAGAGAAAATTCGAATACCACAGAGGCAGGATTGGGGTAGCTGATAATCCCTTTCTTGTTGAGAGGGAGTGTTGAAAAGTCAACAAGAAATGTGTGTCTAATTTAATTTTCCTTTAATTAAATTGGAAAATAAATTTTAATCTTATCTCATAATCACTTGTAATAGTTAACTGAGTGTGATAAACTCAGTTAACTCATGGAATTAAATTTGAGGGTGGTTGGTGAGGCATGCATAGTGATTCTATTTTTGTTTAGTCCAAGTTGCAGTTATTGTATTAGTTTAATGCATGAAAAATCAGTTAACTCAATTAATTGAGTTAAAATCAATTTAAATAGTTGTAACTGATTGTTGCACTAGTGAGAGGTCAAGTGAATTAAATCAAATTTAATTCACATGCAGTGATCTATCAAGTAACTGATAATTTACTATTAATAGTTGCATGCATGTGAGTTCTGATGAAGACCCAGTTAAGATAGAGGTTAAAGGGATGTTAACTATCAGTTGTATCATTAGAAAACTTCCCGCATGCAGTAATACACCCTTTGGATTTACCATGGGAATTGCACAGTTTTGGAAGGCTAAAATTTCTAAATAATAGGGATTGCATTCGACATGAATTGCGCAAGCAAGGTAGGCTGAGTAGAGGCAGGAAATTGGCTAAGTGTTGGCCGATTTTGTCCAGATCAGTGTGAGACAGTTGTGAGAAAGCAACAGACTCTTGTGAGAAGAGCGCATTGTAATTTTTTTATGATTCCCTGGTTGAATATACAATAGAAGATAGAGGGGTTTTGAGCAGCAAGCTTTCCCCAAGAAAAATATATGTGTTTTGGATTTATTTGCTTATTTCCTTACTTGGTGTGATTGCAAGATCATGTTTATTTTCTGTAATTAATTTGTAGAAGGTTTTAGTATATTTATTTAGAATATCGCATGATTAGATTGAATCCATTGGTATACATATTGTTTGTATGATTTCTACATGAAATTCCTATTTTATATAATTGATGTAAAGAAGAAAATAAAATTATTTTTGTAATGCTTGAATAATGGGTTTCATAATCAAGGAATTTTTATTTATAGTGAAGGCTCCCATTGTGAGTCCTTTAGGGTTAGTCATCAATTCATAAAGTTCATAGAGTCAATGTCAAATTTTGAAGACCCATTTTGGGAATGTAATCCATTGTAAAAGAAAATTTATTAGCCCTCCAAGACCTTGTCACGAGCACTCCTTCATGTCAGGCTAAAGATGCTTCCATAATGGCAAGTCGACTTACCAATAACACAAGTCAACTTATTTTGATGGACGAAAAACTATAAATAGGGAAACTCGGCCTCACTTATAGGATGAATTTGTTCAAGAAATATGAATCAAGAAATAAGTTTGAATTACATAAGGAAGGAAGCCAATAACCAAGCGAAGGAAGGAGGGAAAAAATAAAGGGTATTTTATGATTTGTTTTGGGTTAATCCACTCCACACGTGCGAGGAATAGGTTTTGTCCACTATAGAAGAGGTCGATGTATTACAATCAATTTTTAATGCTATATCAAGGTGAAAGATAAGGTGGATCTCAAGTCGAATTTCCAATGAAGAATTATCCTTCTAGAGCGAGGAAAATCAAGGGTCAAAATTGGTCAATCATACATGCTAGGATTTCTTAATCAGGACTGAAAGTTACAAATCTGTTCCAAGGGACCAAAATTCTGAATGATAACCGAAAAAGAGGAAGAAGCAAGGAGTTTGACTATCATTGACCCAAGGAAGAAGAAAATATTCAAGGAAGCCTTGTGAATTTTCCTTGGAGAGGTTAATAGTGTCAAGGGTCTTGGTCATGGTCTTGGTATTCGTCAAATGAATTTTCTGTAAGAAGAAGAATTTGTTTGGATTTTCCTCTCAATTGGAGAGGTTTTGGCCCTGGAAAATTGTTTATATTTTGTGTCTTATGTCTCTTTATTATTTATGCTTTGGTAGTTTTATATAAATTTATTTCGGATTAATCACATCATTATTTGTAGACCTAATCCTAATGATGTAATTAATCTGAAAGACATTTACCTACATTTTAGATCACAAAAGTCTTATATATAACAACTTTAGTAGTTGTTTTATGAAGAATAACACTATAATAATATCAAAGAGAAGATCTTAATCTAAATAAGTAAAAAAAATTCACAAGAAGTTATCATCAAAAGAGAAATCTCCTAATCCTAACACCCTTGATTTCTCAACATGGTTTCAGAGCTAAGGTGGCAAAATCAAGGAAGGGCATCTTATCAAGGGACACTCAAGCATTCAAGGACCAAAGGACATCAAAGAAAAGTTAGAATATCATCTTTAAGTAAATATCTACAAATAATTTCTAAAACCCTAGATGGAAGAAGAAGTCTCCATCAAAATAAGCCTTGGGATCCTAAAGTCATCATAAAAAGACCACAAAGACCCTAATCAAGTTGAATAAATCTACTTGAAGTCTATCATCCAAGAGAAGAAAGTTAAAGGACATTATCACATCATCAAAAGTTCTAAGGAAATATCTCTCCCAATGAGTTTCATCTCTAAAGGAAACCCTTATCCCTGAAGAAGATCATCCAAGTAACATCAAGACATCAAGGAGTTGTCATCAATCATTATATTTTGAAGAGAACTATCTTAATCAATAAGAAGTTTTATATTACCTATATCATCATAAAATTCAAGGAGGAAACAAGTGGAAGAAGCATCTTAAAAAGTAAGCATATTTATGTCTAAATTTGAGTATGTCAAAATGTCTTTTTGCAAGGAAAGAAACAAGTTGGTTGGGGCTTCAAATTTTCTTTCACGGAAGAAAAGGACAAACATGAATCTCATTGAAAATGAGGTCATGGATCATGCAATAGGTTCAACCACAAAACTGAAAAAGGAATATGCTAAAGTACTTGCAAGATTTATGAAATGGGAAGTAAGGGCTTAAAGGATTCTCATAGAAGCCATCAAGGATCCCCTAATTCCATATTTAACAAAACTTGAAACCTAAAAATAAATGTATCAAAAACCGGTAGAGTTGTTTTTCGTAAACACTGTAGGAGAAGTTATCTCATTAAGGAAATAAATCTACAAGATAATGATATGAAAGGAAGAAGTCATAGCCTCATACTTTATGAGGATATCTCAAATAAGGGATCAACTTCAAGATCTAAGAGAAATAATATTTGACAAGGAGATGACCATCGTATTACTAAATGTACTATCAAAGGATTTTGGTAACTTTACTTCAATTATTTATGGGAAGAAAGAAGTTACTCCATTCCATGATCTATGGTATCTATGAAATATTAAAGAAACCTGACTAAAGGAAAAGACTGATGTGGTATCAAATGAGAAAAATCAAGCATATGCCACAATGAAAAAAAGAAAGGGAATTTTTGGAAATTTTGGTCCTCATAAGAAGAGTAAGAACATGGATAAGATTGAATTTTATGGATTTCAATAATATGGGAATTACAAGAAATTTTTTCCTAATCTCCAGAAGGACAATAACAAAATAGGAAGAGAAGAATCCCATATCATTGAAGAAGTGGAGGAATCTGAAAAGAAGAATTCAAAGACAGAGGAAGTAAAAGATATCTAATATAGTCGAGATAGTTTTCCTCATCTAGTTCTTTACAATTTTTTTTTGTAAGTTATGGCCATCATGATTTTCCAAGGAGTAGGATAGAATGCATCATAAAAGAATTAAAAGCAAAAGCTCATGGAATCATCATAGAGAAGCATGAAAGATAGAGATAATATAAGTCAATGGAAGTCACCTATGAAAGGATATAACTCTCAGTAACCTCATTAGAATCATAAGTGGTACTTATGGGAGAATCTTCATCGGAAGGTTCACCAATTAGAATGAAGCAAGTGTTTCATCGAGAATTCCAACTTGGTGGAATCCATGAAAATATGGTATGAGGTCAACTAGAAGGTCAAGAGATTGAAGTTATTTCTATCAAGGAAGATGCTGAAGGAAGTCTAGATGACCAAAAATAAAAATGAGGTATGTATGCTTTTATTTGATAAATTAGAGTCATGTCATATGGTTGCAGATAAAGACTCTATCTAAAGAGCATGATCAAGAGATAATGACCTTCTCCATTGAAAATATGTAGGAAGGGACGAGTCACAAATTAACTAGATGAAATCAACATAATATGTTCTCATATGAAATATGAGGTGGTTGAAAATAATTGGAGGAACTCTGATTGAAAGTTCCTAGGAATAAAAATGTGTGAAGAAAGAAGGAAAGAGATCGTGGAATATGCAACTATGAATAAGGAAATAAACATCCAAGGACTTAAATATTTGACTATGATATCTCCATGAAAGACATGAAGACTTTGATGAAGTCTGAAAAAGAAATATACCCTTGAAAGCATATGTCTTTTAGAGACGTGTCAATATGTATGTAGGATGTTGATGCAAACCGGAAGATGTCACGATGAAGGGCCGTCACAAAGGTAATTTTTATTTAATGTCTGTTTCTTATTTTTGAATAATATGTAGATGGGCTTATGTAGGGCTTGCAAGGGAAGAGTTTTGGATGTCTTCCACAACTGATGATTACGTAGCAGGATGAAAGATCCTTCAGGAAACATGGCATGAAGGAAGGCCATATATGGATTAATGAATCTCTTTCCAAAAAAATGAATGATGACATGAATAACTCATGGAATAAATTGATGGATGGTATGTGCCATATGAATAACTCCCTAAATATGTAGAATTTATGAAAAAGAAGAAATTCATGACATCGAAGGATGGATTTCTACAAATAGTTGGTTGTTCCATGGTCTCCACCTAAAGATTTGTTGGAAGCAAGTCCCTGGCCAAGAGGGAGATTGGTCAAGTCGCTAATTAAGAGGGAGATTGGGTACATTCCTATTTGTAGGAATGGGTACATTCCTTAAGTGGAATGGGTATGTCCTCCCTAAGCTGAGAGGGAGAGATATACACATCATTCTTGTCTTAACTTGGGAAGACTGAATGGAGGATTGGGTAAACATTAGGCATATGATACTCTTTGAGGATGAGTTATGGAATCCAATATAAGAGTATTCGTATAGTACCGATATTATTTGAGGACTAGGAATCCAAGATAAGAATAGTCCTGGTGGAACACACTCTGAGAACCCTGAGTAGAGTATGTTACAAGAGAGACAATGATGAGGGTGTCTATACATCATTAGACTCGCTAGCATTGTGCTCTGATCTTGTGGAGAGATAGAGATGTTAGTCAAGGCCTCACTATGTGACAATTTTGGATGTTATGATTTTATACAAATGGCTTACCAATTCGATTCTTCTTATGAGAATTCTTCAAATTAAGAATGAGCACCTTGTATGGATATCAATAACTCCCTAGTTAAGAGGGAGTGTTGAAAAATGTAACTAGGTTCGGTCTTCATAATGACATGTGTAATTGTGATTTTATGTAATTGATTTAAAGAAGAAAATAAATTATTTTTTAATGCTTGAATCATGGATTTCATGAAGAAGGAATTTTATTTTATAGTCAAGGCTTCCATTGTGATTCCTTTAGGGTTAGTCATCAAGCCATAAAATTCATAGGGTCAATGTCAAAGTTTGAAGACCCATTTTGGGAATGTAATCCATTCTAAAAGAGAATTTATTAGCCTCTGGGACCTTGTCACAAGCTCTCCTTCATATTAGCCTAAGGATGCTTCCAGAATGGCAAGTCGGCTTACCAATAACACAAGTCAACTTATTTCGATGGAAAAATCACTATAAATAGGGAATATCGACCTCACTTGTAGGATGAATTCAGTCAAGCAATATGAATCAAGAAACAAGTGAGAAATACATAAGGAAGAAATCCAATAACCAAGCGAAGGAAGGAGGGAAAAAATCAAGGGTATTTTCTGATATTTTTTGGGTTAATCCACTCCACACGTGCGAGGAGTAGGTTTTTTACACTGTAGAAGAACCTAAGGTATTACAATCAATATTGAAGGTTAGATCAAGGTGAAAGATAACATGGATACCAAGCTAAATTTTCAAGGAATAAGTCTCCTTCTAGAGTGAGGAAAATCAAGGGCCAAAATTGGTCAATAATACGTGCTAGGGTTTCTAAATTTGGACCGAAAGTTGTATATTTGTTCCAAGGGATCAAAATTATGAAGGATAACTGATAAGGAGGAAGATGCAAGGAGTTGACTATCGTTGACTCAAGGAAGAAGAAACTCTTTAAGGAAGCCTTGTGACTTTGTCTTAGAGAGGTTAATAGTGTCAAGGGTCTTGTTCATGGTCTTGGTAATCATCAATTGAAGTTTCTATAATAAGGAGAATTCATTTGGGTTTTCCTCTCAAGTTGGAGAGTTTTTGGCCCAGGAAGATCACCTATATTTTGTGTCTCTTGTCTCTTTATTGTTTATTCTTTGGTAGTTGTTTGATGAAGAATAACACTATAATAAAATCAAAGAGAAGATCCTAATATAAAGAATTAAAAATAATTCACAAGCAATTATCATCAAAAGAGAAATATCCTAATCATAATTCCCTAGATTTCTCAACAACTAGTATTATGTCTTATCAATACCGCATGCCAAAAAAAACCATAAATAATTTAATATGGGATCTGTTCATATGAAAAAAATATCATTAATAAATTTAATCAAAAGAGCAAAAGTTGTTGATTTTCTTAGTGCAATTAGGGTTAGCACAATATTTTTGAAATTCTGATCATTACATTTGATATAGATATTCTTTTAACTTATTATAATATATTATTCAACAATTATACTTCATAAATTCAACCATAAAGAACAATGGAACATCAGAGACCACAACACACAAAATAAGACAAGATTTATCATGGGAAAATCCACAAAGGGGAAAAACCCAACAATCTCTTTCAATAGACAAATTATTCTTGTTCAATGAGAGATACACCTAGGCATATGGTAAAAATTAACCTTCTCCTACAAGTCAAGTCACCCAATATTATCATGCACTTCGTTCTTCTTGTCTAACCTAGAATTTTGGACTTCCTGCAATTGCTAGTTGCCCCAAAAAGATTTCCCCCATGTAACAATTCCCCATAAAATTGTGAACGATGGAGAGAGAGAGAGACTAATACACATGTAAGTTGCAAGAGAGAGAGTAAAAAAAGAGATATTTTGGTCTCCTTCTTTGTCCTACTTTGTCCTTCTTTACCTTCGCTTGCTTGCCCAAAAGTTGTCTTGTGTGAGAGTGCGAATGTGTAAATGGAGGAGGTCAAGCTACCTTTATATATTAATTTTTCTTGGGTGAATGGATGTTCTCTTTTCCGAGACCAATTTGACTTGGAGGAAGTCGAATTATCACTTTTGGAGCCAAAATTTATATTTCAAAATTTTAAATTTTCATCTTTAAAAATTCATAATGGGACTTAGACTCAAAATTAGTTTTCCTTTGACTCCAACATTTATAAATATGATTTACAATGATAAATACAACTACATCAAGTGACCAAATGTACATTATGAAGACCGAACACATTTGTAAGTTCAACACTCTCTCTTAACTAGGGAGGTATTCATAATAATTGTCATAAGTGTTCTCAAATTGAATAAATTTCTCTAAATAAAAAGGTTACCCATCATTACCAACATCATATTCTATCATCAACATCCACTAGTGGCCATATTCAAGGTGGTATCATACCCATGGAAATTCCATCAACTTATCAGGACTCACTCCTTGATAGTGATTGGTCCTCGAATTCCATCACCTCTACCCAGGCCAAAATGTTGAGACCCTTAACTAGCAAGCACTCACACAACTTCCTGGTGAGAAATCTGGGCCAAGAGGTAACCAAACCCCTTCCTAGCTGGTGATCAGATCTAGATGTTGAAGTTACATCACTCCACCCTACTTGGTGTGTGATCAGGGTCCAATACCTCACTCCACCCTTCCTAGTGTGTGAACATGGTCGAGATGTTGAAGGAACTCACTCCACCATGTCTAGTGTGTGATCAGGGTCCAATACGGTCTCACTCCACCATGTCTAGTGTGTGATCATGGTCATACTCCGAGAGACACTTAGCCAACACCTCCTATTGATCCCTCTAGGTCTCCTGGACCCATTAACCCTTTAGGGAGAATGTCCATCTATGTTGCAAACATATCAAGACTCCCTCTCAATCAGATGGGTAATATCAATGAGCCCCAACTTGTCTATGAAGTACACAAACTTGTCTCTCAATAATGACTTCATTAGAACATCAGTTTTTTTCTCATCAGTGGAGATGTACTCAAGCCTAACTGCTCTCGTCTACACCATGTCACAAATGTAGTGGTACTTGATCTCAATATGTTGCACAAAATTATTTGAAATATTCACACAAATTTTATTATCGCATCTACATAAACTTGAAGTTGTACATCTTTGTTTGCTACAAATATCAAGCCATAATCCATTGTACCACTCAAATATCTTAGAATGTGCTTTTTTTCAATCTAATGCCCATGTATTGGTTCAACTTGGAACTGGATCATGTGTTCACAAAAAATCATATGTATGTCTCGGTGTTAACCAAAAACATCAATGAACCAATCAAACATCGATACATAGATGGATCTACCAATCTAGAGACAGAGCCTCTTAGTTTATTCAATTTTATTACCATGGGAGTCACCATGGATTTTCAATCCATAATACCAAACCTATGAAGTATATTTAACATATACTTTCCTTGACCAAGGAATAATTCTCCAAGTTTCTTCCATACTTCTAATCCGAAGTAATATTTCATCAACCCAATATCATTCATACCGAAATAAGAAGCCAAATGCTTCTTGCAATGATTGATAAGAGGCTAAACACTTGTTAGAAACAAGTCATCAACAAATATTAGTAATATCGCACATGTATTATTCGCAACCTTAAATTAAAGGTTTGGATTTGATTCACTCTTGGAAAATCCTAGTCTTGTCATATGGTTTTCGATACGATCATACCAAGCTCTTGGAGCTTGCTTGAGTCCATACAAGGCCTAATTCAACCTGCAAAAATGAGATTCCATTCCAAATACCTCAAATCCATGAGTTTTCTCTATGTACACATCTTCCCCAATCAAACCATTGAGGAAAGTTGTCTTCCTATCCATATGGTGCAATTTCTATCCCAACGAAGCAGTAAGAGAAATGACGGATCTAATAGAGGTGCACCTCAAAACTAGAGAAAAGGGCTCATCATAGTCTTCTCCCTCTTTCTAGGAGACCCCTCTAGCCACAAACCATGCCTTGTATTTTTCAATGCTACCATCTGCAACATGCTTAATATTGTATATCCCCTTGGAATTCACCATTGACTTCCCTTCAGGCATTGGCACACTCTCTCATACATCATTCTTCATGATCGATTGGTACTCTTCATTCATCACTTCCTTCCATACCCGCTGGTTAGCCACTTCTTCATATGTGGAAGGTTCTTCATCAATGATTTTTTTTCATGATAGCCACATAGCTTGAGAACCACTTAGGTTTATTAACCTCTCTATATGTTCCATCAAGAGTTGCATGTCCTTCTACCTCTTTTAATGTGGATCTAAGCCATGCTAGTATCTTCTTGATCTCTAGAACTATGACTATTTTTTTTGGAACTTGAGGCCTTTCTAGACTTATGGTACATTATGTAGAACTCAAATTCTCCTCCTTTGAGGCCTCCTTCTTCAATTCATCCAAGGAATCTATGGATACTTCCTTATACTTCCAATATGCCAATTTCTCGTTGAAGGTGACATCTCAGCTAATCTCAATCCGTCATTGATCTAGAATGTATACTTTGTGAGCCTTTGATGATTTTTTAAATCCAAAAAATATGCCTTTCTTTCCTAAAGGCTCAAGCTTGTTACTCTTATCCTTACGAACATGAATATATATAGGAAAACTAATGATTTTCATGTGACCAACCTCTGGCTTCCTTTTAGGGAAGGCTTCTTCAAGAGTCATACCTTCTTCCATAATGAATCAAAATAGCCCTAGAATCAACTATAATAGATCCCTTGGACCAAACAAGTACTTTTCCATCCACAAACGCAAGTCTATCTCCTTTATCTTCTAAACAAGAAACATAGACAAGATTATTTTTCAAACCTGGTGCAAAAAGAACATAGTTGAGATGTACATTGTTACCAGATTCTAGTTCTATGGATGAATTTCCAACTCCTTTGACCGCATATCTATTATTGTGTCCCAGTTCAATCCTTGAGACAAATTATTTTTTATCATGCTTGAAATATTCCAGAGTGGTCATGTGCCTTGGTGCTCCACTATCTACCACCCACATGTCATCCTCATATACAAAGGAACCTGTCAAATCATAATAGTAAAATAAATCCTTATCACCCTTTACCTTATTTGGTTTTTCATCTTCAACATCTAATGTGGAATCATGTTGCTTCCCTTTTCTCTTCTTGCTATTAGCCAAGTTAGGACTATCTCTCTGGAAGCGTCCATATTCTTGAAAATCATAACATTCGATCTTCAATAAGTCTCTCTTCAACTTAGAGGAAGAAAATCCCTTTCCTAAATTCTTGTGTTCAGGTGAAAAATTATTATTTTCTTTGTTTTTGAAACAATTTGAAATGGCTTGAACTTCCAAATATTTTTGACCTCTAGTCATCAATCTTTCTTCTTCTTGAGAAAATGATGTCCACATTTGTTCAAATGTAGTAGATTCCTCTATCTTGTTCTCAAATTTCATGGAAGAAGCCATAGAAACCAATCTAAAAGAGGGACTTGAATAAAGTGATTTCTAAGGTTTTTGTCAAGGTGATCTCAATGTTCCCTTCTTCCTTCACCAGAGCTCTGATTCTGTGTTTATTTTCTTAGTGCAATTATGGCTAGCACAATATTTCTAAAATTCTGATAATTAGTTTTGATGTATACCTTATTTTAACTTATTCCAATATATCATCCAACAATTATACTTTATAAATTGAAACATAAATAATATTGGAACAGTAGAGATCACATTACACAAAAGAAAACAATATTTACCTTGGGAAAACACACAAAGGGGAAAAACCCAACAATATCTTTCAATAGTGAAATTCTTCTTGTTAATGAGAGATACACCTAGAATTATGGTTAAACCTAACCTTCTCATCCAAGTCAAGTCACCTAATATGATCCTGAACTTCGCTATGCATGTCTGACCTAGAAATTCAACCCTCCTACAATAGCCAGCAGCCCCAAAAAATTTGGCCCTACAACAGTTTCCCCAGAAACGCAAAAAAATTCCCCCGTGCAACAATTGACCCAAAAAAATTAAAACCATAAAGAGATATAATAATTCACATGTGTGAGTTCCAAGAGAGAGAGAAAAGAGATATTCCAACCTCCTTCTTCGTCCTACTTTGTACTTCTTTTCCTTCGCTTTCTTGCCCATAAACTATCTTGTGTGAGAGAATGTGAACACCCAAATGGAGGAGGTTGAACTACCTTTATATAGTATTCTATCTTGGGTGAATAAATGTGTCTCTTGGCCAAGGACGATTTGACTTGGAGGGAAGTCAACTTGTCACTTTTTTATCAGGTGCTCAAACTTATGCTAAAAAATCAAAGTTGTCGAAATGGTGTGGAACTTGAACGACCACATAGATCTCATAATTTTGAATCCGGTGCAACTCATTTAATGGAAAACTAACAGTTTATGCTCCAAGAAACGTGTTCTGTCCACCTTGTCAAACATGCAATTTTTTTTTTTAAATGCAGGAAAGTCGAGTCAGTAGTCCATACAGCTAACTGGGAATGCCTACATGGTAGGGTTACTATGCATGTTGACTTGGTCAATGGTATTCTTCATCGAATCATATTGTGCCAAGTGGCACATTGGTATTGGTTTGATTTGGTGCATTATGATTGGCTGGGTATGTGGCCAACCACATGTTTCCATGTGGCCCAATCGAAGGCCGCCATGTGGTAGCAAGGGAGGACACAAAATTTTCAGTCAAGCCCAAGTGGAGTGGGCGGGGGTTGAACTCACAACCTCCAAGACCGAGCAGAGAGCCTTTACCATTGCGCCCCATGCTTGTTCCTTACAATACAATGGTTTGAATTTCATTTTAATGTCATATCAAATGTGCATTGGGGGTTGGGGCTCGGTGTCTAGCCCCAAACTTGGTCACCGCCGGAGGCGGGACCATGGGCAGGAGGCTAGCCTCATGCCCCTGTCCTTAACCGTAACCAAATTCAACTCCGCCATGTGACAACATTCAACCACCAATTTGGAAGCTCAGAGTTAACCATCTGCCAGCACCAACCATTACACTTAACACTCCACCAATGTGACCATAGTTATGCCAAGCCCAACGGTTAAGTTAATTGTGTGGGGTTTTGGTTTTCTATAGAAAAAAATTATAAACCATAATAGATATGGTTTAAAATCAGGTTTATAAGCATCATTGGGAAAATTTCCGCGCTGACAATTTCGCCCGTTTTTTGGAAAAATTGGTGCTCAGTTAGCTAGATTCTGGGCGGATTTGTAGGATGATGCTGGATTTCTGGGAAAATGTGGAAATAATAGTGGAGAAACTAGGAGAGATCATAAATTGATGATTTTTTGGCCAAATTCGAGGTAGAGAGAGGCTAAACAGGCATTTTTGGGCATTCTGGAGCTGATAGAACATGTTTCAAAGTTGTTTGAACACTGTAAACACATGTAATAATATTTTTTAGCATAATAGAAGAGGGAAAATCCATTGGAAGATGGACCAAGGAGACGTAGCCCGGGGGGGTGAACTCCTTCATCATGTGCTATTGTGTTACTATTTATCATGTTTGTTAGATGTTGTTGTTCAATATTTTTATTATGCTTATTTTCTCATGAAATTCACATAAAAACACATAAAAAATCATGTTAAACTTGAAATTAACCTAATAATACTCAAGAAATTTGTTTATATTCGTAATTGGATCTTAGCACAACAAAAATAATATTCCCATTCAAATTAAGTTGGTATCAGAGCACTAGGTTTACTTGTGCAAGGAGGATTAATTTTTTTTTCAAGTGTTTAAATGCTTACAAGGTTGAAGCTCAAGAGAGGAGAAGGAAAGCTTGTGGGTGTATTTTCTCTAGTTGGAACAAGGAGAAGGAGGGCACAGTTGCCACAATTTCCACCACAAGATTCACCTCTAGTTGTAGTAGAAGCTTCAATAAGCATGTATCATGAAGGAGGAAATGATAACATGTCATAGGATGAGAAGGATTTTAGGAAGGCTTTCTTTTACATGAGAGAGATGGTGAAGGTCCTTTATGAATAGAGGAACACAAGGTTGCAGGGTGAAAGCTCCAGGCCTCCAAGAGGAGAGCCAGGAGGAGGAGGTAATAGAAATGGTGATAAGCCACCATCTACTCCACCATCATCCTCACCACCATCTTCACCTTCATCTTCATCCTATTCCACTACTACAACCCTTACTCATACTCATGAACCTACCTCGAAATGAATTGGTAAACAACCCTTGTTAAAACTTGATATTAAATTTGAGTTGCCTATGTATAATGGTGAAGTGAATTCAGATAAGCTTGAAAATTGGTTTTGTCAGTTGGAGGTCTATTGTAGAATTCAAAACATTCAAGATGATGATACAAAGATATAGGTAGCTTCCTTGAGACTGGAGGGTGCAACACTAGTATGGTGGGAAGCCAAGACACAAGCTGGGATTAAAAAACATGGTAATATCTCACTCTCTTGGTCTAATTTCATTGCATCAATTAAAATAAAATTTTACCCTCTAGCATATATGCAAAAATCCATCATGAACTGGCAAAACTTTAGACAACTTAAGGGTCAAAGTGTCCAATATTACACCCAAGAATTTAGAAAAATATCTCTTATGTTAGGTGTTGATTTGCATTCAAAAAACACATTGTTAAAGTAAATAGGGGGTTTACATAGATACCTAAGGCATACTATACTTATGTTAAATCCCACTATCCTAAATGAGGTTTGTGTGCAAGCCACTCACCTTGAGGCGAGAGGGAAAAATGTTCCAGAAGAGGGTAAAAAGAAGCCATTTAATGGTGAAGAGAAAGGAAAGGGAAAGAAAAATGCATCCGTTAAAAAGGAATGAGATAAAATTACATGAAAACATTGTTCCAAAGATGGTCACGATGAAGACCACTGTTGGAAGCTTCATCCAGAGATGAGGACAAAGAGATTCAACAACAAGGGAATACAAAAAACAGTTGCAACCACTCATCAGGATTTGGGTTCCGACTCAAGTGATGAAACTAAAATTACATCCATGGCTATGAAAGGAAAAGAATCCATTTCTAGCACTAGTTCATCAAATTGTCACACTAGTACTCCAAATGAAGAAACAAGGATTGAATTAGTTCATGTAAGGGTTATTTCAAAACCTACCCAAATCGACACACTATTTTATAGTGGGTCTCAAGCCAATTTGATATCTGAAGACTTAGTCAAGAAACTTAATCTTGAAACCATTCCTCATCAAAAACCATATCCATTGGGTTGGATATGAAATAATAGAAATTTACAGGTTACAAGAAAGTATATTATTTGGTTTACAATCACAACAAACTTCATTGATGAAGTTGAATTAGATGTTGTACCACTTGATATTTCAAGAATTTTTTTGGGTATTCCTTACCTCTATGATAGAAAATATATTTTCTATCACCAGGAAAATAAGTACCACTTATTCAAAAATGATGTGGAGTATATTGTGAGAGATCATCACAAGAAACTAAATATTTCAATAGTTAATGCATGGAAAATGAAAATAATAGTGAATTCAAGAAAGAATTTTTGTGTTTCTTATTATTAAACGAAAGAATGATGTTTATTATGAAGCATTTAAAGGTTGTGATCAAAGGTTGAAATATGATTTTATTGAAGTAGTTAATCAAAATTATGAGATGTTTCAGGAGCCAAAGGGGTTGCCTCCCAAGAGGTGAATCCAACATGAAATACAGTTGCAGCAAGATTGTCCTCTTCCTAACATTGGCATGTATAGGATGTCAGTGATAGAGTGCTAAAATAAAAAATAAAATTCAAGAGTTGTTGGAAAAATGGATCATCTCACCAATTACTTCGCAATGCAGGTCACCTATTGTGTTGGTGCCAAAGAAAGATGGAACATGGCGCATGTGCATAGATTTCTGTGCATTGAACAAGATTACGTTAAAGAACCATTATCCACTTCCTAGAATAGATGATTTACTTGATCAATTGAAATATGAAAAGTATTTTACTTATTTTGACTTAAGGAATGGCTACCACAAAACTAGAATTGTTGAAGGTGATATTTGGAAGACAACATTCAAAACAAAGTAAGGTTTGTTTGAATGGCTTGTTATGCCTTTTGGTTTATGTAATTCTCCTGCTACCTTCATGCGTGTGATGAATGGTATTTTAAGGCCATTTCCTGATGAGTTTGTCATCGTCTACTTAGATGATATCTTAATTTTCATTAAATCACTTGATTAACATGTCATGCATGTAAGAAAATTACTTGATGTCTTAAGGAAATAATAGTTGTTTTTGAAGATGTCAAAATGTGAGTTTGGTAAAACTTCTTTGGTGCACTTGGGGAATATTGTTTGAGGAGGCTAGTTGAGGATATACCCCTCTAAGTTTCAGGTCATTGTGAATTGGCCAATTCCCAAGACAGTCACTGAGGTAAGAAGTTTTTTGGGAGCAGCCCAATATTGGAGGAATTTTATTGCGAACTTCTGTTCTATCTCAACTCCTTTTCATGCATTGACTAGTGTGAAAAAGGTCTTCCAGTGGGGAAGCAAGTAGCAAAACGCATTCGATGCTATGAAATAGAAGATTACTTCAGTCTGAGAACTTGCACTACCGGACTTGAGACAACCCTTTGAGATTGAAACTGATGCAAGCGACTATGCCATGGGCACAATCCTTATGCAACATGGTAAGCCCATTTCATTTCATTCAGAAATTTTCAATGGTGAAGTGCTTAACTATCCTACTTATGAAAAACAAATTTATGCATTGGTTCAAAGTGTGAAAAAGTGGAAACACTACTTGATGGGAAAGGAAACCATCATACACACCACTCACCAGCCATTGCAATACTTGCAATCGCAAACTAAGTTGCAACAATCAAGGCACTTGGTAATTAGGTATAAGAAAGGTATTTACAACAAGGTTGTTGATATGATTTATGGGCCTATTATTAGTGCAACTACTTTACTCAAGCATAATTATGTTTTTCATGAAAGTTATGTTGAGAAATATGTGTGTGATAATGACTTTGAAGATGTTTATGCAAGATTGAGTCAAGGAAACCAAGTAGAGGAATTGGATTATCATGTACATAATAACTTGTTGTATCATTTGGGCGATCTTTGTATTCCACAAGGGGAGAGATTCAACGTCATAATGGAAGCACACATTTCTCTTATTGATGGACATTTCGATGTAAGAAAAACAATGGCACATCTTCATAGGTGTTGTTATTGGCCTCGAATGCTTGAAAGTGTGTCACTTTTCATTAAAGGTTGTTAATTATGTGCAGTCAATAAGCCTAGAAATAGGAAGTTAGGATTGTACACACTACTTCTTGTACCTTCACATCCATGGGAGAGTGTTTCTGTAATATTCCTAAATTAGCATGCAGCTAATTGGAATATTAATTTTTCTCTTGACATGTAGTTAGATGAATAAATGGGTAGGAAGGCCCATAAATATTTTAAGTAGGAATAAAATACCTCTTAATGTGAAAAGGGATCATATTCATAGCTGGATTAAGCACCCTCATGTGTGAACAAGGACTAATGCATGTGGACAAGGTCAAGTTTGACCAAGTCAACAACGCTGGTATGGGAGGAGTGGATCATCAATGGAGATAGCGCAGTGTGAACGGAAGGAATATTCCATGATGGTGGAAACCCTAATGAGTGGGACCCAAGGAGAGAAGGATCAATTTTTTTTTATAAGGAGGGAAAGGCAGCCATAGTGAGGCATGTTATTGATTATTGATTTTATGGTCTGCATGACTATTTTTCATTCTTGAGCTGTTTAGTTGATATTGTTGTGTTGTTTATCACCAGGTGTTCCCGAGCGGGAATCCCATATCCTTTCTTAAGAGGCCTCTTGGGGGAGAATTTCACCTCATTTTCCACACTCAGGCTTAATGCCAAGATTTAGCCTTCAGCTACAACATAGTTTCTTCAGAGTATTGTGTTGTGTTGCAGGGTGTTGCAGTGCAGGGTTCAGAAACCCACTTTCGGAGCTAGTTTTTCATAGGAGGAAGGATTACTCCTCTTGGGAGATCAAATATGAAGATTCTTGAGCAAATTTCACATATTGAAACTATGCCAACATATTCCCCATCATCTACAACACAGTATCCCTCTTTGATTACATTATTTCAGTGAGCATTTGCAGTGGGGGTTTCAGTTCTTGATTGGGAGGGTGAGATCTTCAGTGTTAGGATCAGCCTTACACTTGAAGGATATATTGAAGGAGATATATTTACTATGTATTATCTACAACCATATTCATCCAATTATTTAGTAGTAGCTTCTATTAAGCCCTAGGGCTGCATTTCGACATTTTGATATTTTTGTATATTTCAGGAAACCCTTCCCAGCTTATCTTGGAATGGTGTAAAAGAGACTAGATATCATTTTTTTAGCTTTCTTGAGTAATATATCAGCAGATCCATTTGTCTTTCTGTTTATGTAGTATAAAACCTCATTAAAACTGCGTTGTTACTTGCTTCAGAATTTTTGTGTTGCAGTAGCCATGGGGTTGTAGTGTTTTTGGGGTTTTCTAAGCTTGGGAGGCTTGTTTAACTAAGCAAAAATGATTTTTTTTCAGATCTCCTTGCATATATGGTTGATATTATGTATAAAAAAATGGATACATGGGCTATTATTCACTGTTATAACATAATTTTATAAAAAATGTTTTTTTGGTGCCTACATTGTTGATTTTCCCATTTGGGAATATTACAGTGGTATCAGAGCATAATCTTGGCTCAACCTGTGAATTTCAAGCCAATATGATATAAGAAGAAAAAGAGCAGAAAATGAGGTCTAAAAATGATGGAAGGAATGAGCATTGTCTCATCACTTTTCAGATCTATGAAGAACCTCTCCAGGGAGGTCAAGCAGATGAAAGAGGAAAGATGCAATGAAACCTTTAAAGGGTTTCAAGATGAGGAAGGCCATGTACTTCCTACCAGAAAAATTAAGAACAGTTATTGCATAAAGCTCCAAAGGAATATACTATGCCCTTTTCTTTTGGAGGAGAAGACAAGAGGCATGGAGATGGAGGGCACTTGGAACATGAAATTCTAAGTGAATACTTGGTAGAATATAAGTCTCAACCTATAGCTTTCAAGGAGAATCTAACTCTCCCACAGTTCATTCAGCTAGAAGAAGAAAGGAGGCCTTGCCACAATAGGAAAATAAATGGCAATATATTTCTATTGTTTATCTTTGATGGGTCATCCACATGTAGAGCAAGGGCTTGGGGAATGAAGTTGGATGCATTCTTCCTACTACATCTAGTGGTGGAAAGAGAAGTTGTTGAGATTGCAACATTACACCTTGAGGGTGAAGCAAACATTTGGTGGTTCAGCCATTTGAGTCATGCAAGAGTGGCTACATTTGCATATTTTCTCAAAGGTTGATCAAGAAATTTGACAAGAAGAAATTAGAGGAGAAGAGGCCTTCACCATCACTTACTGCAGGAGCACTTGCATCAGGAGAAAGAACCCTGGCACCTTTGCAAAGTGGTCTTGATCTCTTACCATTTAGAGCCCCATGCACTATTCTGGAGATCCATGAGGAGGAGGAGACTTGTACCAGCGCTGATACAACCATAGAGGAGTAACCATCATCATAAGTAGTTGGGAAAGTCATCACAACAGAGGAATGAACCCTTGTAGCAGTACAAGATGTTCCCAAGATTTACTAAGGTATGCATATGTTTCCACTTTCTGGTATTTCAGTGCATCTTATGGCGGGTTGTGCGAATATTCCATTGCATGACCAAGGGTCAAAGCATATTGCTGATTTGGAGCAGCGGACTATCACTGCACTGAGTAGCCCTAAGTTGTTCAAGGAGAGGATAAAAAATCATCCTAGTTATTCATTATTGATATAAACACAACCGATGGGGTTGGAGTGTGGATTCCTAGAGGATATGATGAGAATTGTCCTAAACAATCCAATGCATAACTATATGTTCAACATTGACCATGGGAATGAGACATCAAATGCACCATTATGGAGAACAACAACCCTGTCATTGAGCAGCAGTGATGATTTGGGAGCCCAAATATTATTGAAGCATTCTGATGACCATTTTACTTATATGATATTGGATGGGAAGATGATTTATGAGAGGTATATTATATTTCATTGTTGTGATGGATCCTTCTTAATGAGCATGTCACAGCTCAATGAGAAGCCTTTTCCTTCAGCATACTTGGGTCCCTATGGATTCAACATGGTCATTGATGAGTGGTATTCACTTTCGGATCTCCAAGATATTGCATTTCAACATCCCATCAAATGCAAAGGTAGAAATCTGATATGGGAGGATGGTGTTCTCCATTGGAGGAGTACCAAGATGGAGCATGGTAGGAGACACCCAGATTTGGATGAAAGGATGTGGATGGTAAGCAAGAGGGTGGTGAGCCACCTACATATCTATGACATAGGGCAATAAGAGCCATGGATATGTTGGCTACTCTTGAGAGAGTTTGTCCATCGTGTGACATATCCCTCTTCTAAGGGTATGTTGGTGGGTGTAACTTGGTATGCCATTTGCATCATATGGCAGAAAGGAGTTTGGGTGCATTGTGTTGATATGACATTCTTCATGTCAATCATCATATTTTCTCCTCATGATTTGTATGATGGAGGTGTGAGGGGGCAACAAGAGTTATTTTTTCTTTGGTTACTCTTGGGAGAGTATGGGCAGAATTTCTCCCATACTTGGCATGATATTTCAGGAGAAAGGGATGACACAATCAAAGTGAAAAGAGGCTACCCTTCAGTATTATAGGATCAAGAGGTACTTCCACACACATAAGCATGATGGTGGATGACTTTAGCATATGGCATGCCAAAGAATGGAGTCATGGAGTGGCAAGAGCCTTATCACTAAGGCCAAAAAAGTTGTTACTTGGGAGTATCCATTTATTGATGAAGTGTTCCAAGGGGAGTATGCATCCCTTCATTTTTCAGATTTTTATGAGGAGATTCTCTTGGGAGGGCTCATCTATGGACCTCACCTTCAGCCTACTCACTATGCATGGTAAGAAATATATTTCTGTACTTATTGATAATTTCATAAATTATTTACATCTTCTCACCATCTATGTACAGTGCATTTCTCCATAAGAGGGTAAGATTATCTTTGGGTTTCATGGTCATTCTAGGACCAACATTTGTGATGGATATAAATTTCCTTTACATGGCCTTGGGCAAGTGCGGTTTTATTCTTATTATGCTCAACTGATATATAATTCCATTTACTACCTCATAGTAGATGATAAAACATGCACAACTAGCAACTTGTTGGGAGACAACTTGCCACATGATGTTCTAGAGCAACAGTTGATAAAACTGTGTTTTATCCACTAGAGAAACCATTGGTATCATCCAAAATTGCACATAACCTTCAGAATTTTCCTGATTTGGATACCATATGGTGATGATGTACCATTCACTTTGCATGGGATGGTTTGGGCCAACATGATTCATGACTCTAGAGAGAGGATCTTTGAAGATTCAGTCTTCTTCTTGCCTCTTGAGGGAAGCGTTATTGCAGCCCAAAATTAGCAACTTCTCTACAATTATCATAAGTGGAGAGAGAGAAAGTGTGGGGTAGGCCATTTTTTCTACCATGTTTAGTTATGCAGCCCACCTACATTGTAGGAGTTAAAGGTGGAGGAGATTTTTCATGAGTTACCATTTTGGAGGGTGGCTAATTTTGTATGGATGATAGCTTGGGGATGGGAGATTCACATGGGAATGATAGTTCCCAACATATCTCAGATTCCATGCCTCAAGAAGGCCTCTAGACAACACATTGTTGCCTCCATGGGTGCTTCTTTTCAACATGATGATAGTTGTTTGGGGTGGTCACCAAAAGCTAACTTGCATACTTGGGAGGGGAAAATTGGAGATTTATTGATGAGACAACATCTTGTTCCTTGGAGGATTTTATCATATAAGGATTATACAGGAGGAGGAGAGGAGGCTCTTCAGTTCTATCCTTGCAGTTTCTTGAGGACAAGCAACATTTGGGAGGGGAGGGCTGTGATATTCCTAAATTAACATGCAACTAAATGGAATATTAATTTTTCTCTTGACATGTAGTTAGGTGAATAAATGGGTAGGAAGGCCCATAAATCTTTTAAGTAGGAAAAAAATCCCTCTTAATGTGAAAATGGATCATATTCATAGCTAGCTTAAGCACCCTCATGTGTGAACAAGGGCTAATGCATGTGGACAAGGTCAAGTTTGACCAAGTCAACAACGCTGGTATGGGAGGAGTGGATCATCAATGGAGACAACACAGTGTGAATGGGAGGAAGATTCCATGATGGTGGAACCCTAATGAGTGGGACCCAAGGAGATAAGGCTCATATTTGTTTATAAGGAGGGCAAGGTATTCATAGTGAGGCATGTTATTGATTATTGATTTTATGGTCTGCATGACTATTTTGCATTCTTGAGTTGTTTAGTTGAGATTGTTGTGCTGTTTAGCACCGGGTGTTCTTGAGCGGGAATCCCATCTCATTTCATGAGAGGCCTCTTGGGGGAGAATTGCACCTCATTTTCCAAACTCAAGATTAAGGCCAAGCTTCAGTCTTCATCTACAGTGCAATTTCTTTAGAGTATTGTGTTGTGTTGCAGGATGTTGCAGTGGAGGGTTGAGAAACCCACTTCCGGAGCTAGTTTTTCATAGGAGGAAGGATTCCTCCTCTTGGGAGATAAAATAGGAAGATTCTTGAGCACATTTAACATCTTGTCACTGGACCACCATACTCCCCATCATCTACAATGTAGTATCCCTCTTTGACTGCGCTATTTCATTGAGCATTAGCAGTGGGAGTTTTAGTGCTTAATTGGGAGGGTGAGATCTTCAGTGTTAGGATCAGCCTTACACTTGAAGGATCTATTGGAGGAGATTTATGTATTATCTACAAATATATTCATCTAGTTATTCAGTAGCAGTTTCTATTCATCCCTAGGGTTGCATTCCGACATTTTGATATTTTTGTATATTTCAGGAAACCCTTCCTGGGTTATCTTGGAATGGTGTAAAAGAGACTAGATCTCAGTTTTTCAGCTCTCTTGATTAATATACCATCAGATCCATTTGTATCTCTATTCTGTAGTACAAATCCTCATTAAAAATACGGTGTTACTTGCTTCAAAATTTCTGTGTTGCAGTAGCCATGGCGTGGTAGTGTTTTTTGGGCTGTTCTGAGCTTGGAAGGCTTGTTTAATAAGAAAAAATGGTTTTTTTCAGATCTCCTTGCACATATGGTTGCTATTATGTATAAACTAATGGATCCATGGGTTGTTATTGACTGTTATAACATAATTTTATAAAAAATGCATTTTTGGTGCCTACATTGCTGATTTTCCCATTTGGGAATATTACAGTTTCTATGGATTTTGTAGGAGGTATTCCATTGTAAAAAAGAGGTCATGATTATTTGTATGTAGTTGTTGACAGCTTCAGCAAGATGTGTATATTAATTCCATGTAAAAATCAAGTCATTACTGAACAAACAACTCACTTATTCTTTCAGGATTTTTGGGTTCATTTTGTTTTTCCCACATCCATTGTTAGTGATCAAGATTCTCAATTTGTCGGGAATTTTTGGTCAAGTTTGTGGGAATTGATGGATACCAATTTGAAGAAGAGTACAATCTTTCATCCAAAAATAGATGGTCAAACCAAGGTGGTTAATCAAACAATCATACATCTTCTTCAAGGATACCGTTGCAAGCATCCTAAGTTGTGGGATGAAAACTTCCACTACATTCAGCATGCTTACAACCATGCAAAACTCTCCTCTGCACAAACATCGCCATTTGAGGAATGTCTTAGATACTTGCCTAGATCACCATTGGATTTAGTTTTTGGGAAGGATGTTGCTATTGATGGCCATATAGACATTAACAAAGCCAAGAAGTTCATAGAACAAATCCAATTGTTACATCAAACAATTCAAGATCAAATTGAAAAGAGCCAAGGCAAGTACAGAGCAAGGCACGAAAAGCATTGTGTAGATCAGAAGTTTCAAGTCGGTGACAAAGTTTGGCTTCACATTAGCAAAGAGAGGATTCAAGGGGAAGGTAAAAAAATGAAACTAATCCATTAGGGTCCTTTCATAATTTTGGAAAAGATTGGTGAAAATGCCTTCAAGCTATATTTTCCTTCATACATGCAAATTTACTATGTTGTTAATGTTGAGAACTTGAGGTTGTATGAGCCTCCATTGATTGAATATCAAGGAGAACAGGTTAAGATTCCTTCTATTGAATACTTTTCTCCTGAATGCCTTGATGAGATTCAACAAGACTCAATTCTTGATAGAACAACAATGACATAAAAATGATGGAGTGTAGATTACCTTCGTGTGGGGCTCAAAGGCACAAATCCTTCTAAGGCCAAATGGATCGAGATTGGAAAGGCGAGGGAACTGTACCCTCATCTGCTAAACAACTGAAAGTGATATTTTGGGGTCTAAAATCTTCCAGTGGGGAGGAGTGATAAGGTGCTCAAAATTATGCTAAAAAATCAAAGTTTTCAGAATGGTGTGAAACCTGAATGACCGCGTAGATATTGTCGTTCTAAATTTGGCACAACTCATTTCATGAAAAAACGAAACTGTATGCTTCGAGAAACGTGTTCTATCCACTTTGTCAAACATGCAATTTTTTTATTTTTTTAAATGTAGGACAACCTAATAAACAGCCTGTACAACTGACTGGAAGGGTGACTGTGTAGGTTGACTTGGTCAATGGTATTCTTCGCCAAATCATATTGTTCCAAGTGGCACATTGGTATTGGTTTTATTTGGCACATTATGATTGGTTGGGTATGTGTCCAACCACATGCTTCCAAGTGGCCCAACTGGAGGCTGCCAAGTGGCAACATGTGTGGCCACAAAATTTTTGGTCAAGTTCGAGCGGATCAGGAGGGGGTCAAACCTGCGATCTCCAAGACCAAGTAGAGAGCCTTTACCATTGTGCCCCGCACTTGATCCTTGCAATATAATGGTTTGGATTTAATTTCAATGTCATATAAAATGTGAATTGGGGGTTGGGGGTCGGGGTCTAGCCCCAACCCTGGTCACCGTTGGAGGTAGGACCACGGGTGGGAGGCTAGCCCCACGGTCCCATCCTTAACCATAACTACATTCAACTCCACCTTGTGACAACATTCAACCGTCGGTTCGAAAGTTGTGGAGTTAACTGCCCTCCAACACCAACCATTACACTTAACACTCTGCCAATGTGACCATAGTTATGCCAAGCCCGACGGTTAAGTTAACCGTGCGGGGTTTTGATTTTATATATAAAAAATAAAATTATAAATTATAATCCATAATTAATATGGTTTAAAATCCGGTTTGTAAGCGTCATTGGGAAAATTGGCGTGCTGAAAATTTCGCCTGGTTTTTGGCGAAATTGGCACTTGTTTAGTTGGATTCCAAGCGTATTTTGTAGGATGATGCCGGATTTTTGGGAAAATGTGGAATGAATAGTGGAGAAACTAGGGGAGATCATAACTTGATGGTTTTTTGGCCAAATTATAGGTAGAGAGAGGCTACATAGGAATTTTTGGGCATTCTAGAGCTAATGGAACAAGTTTCAGAGCAGTTTGAGCATTGTAAACACATGTAATCATAATTTTTAGCATAATAGAAGAGGGTGAAGCCATTAGAATCTAGACCAAGGAGACGTAGCCAAGGTGGGGAGAACTCCTTCATCATGTGCTATTTTGTCACTGTTTATGGTGATGTTCATGTCTGTTAGATGTTGTTGTTCAGTGTTTTTTTATGTTAATTTTCTCATGAAATTCACATAAAAACACATAAAACCTCATGTTAAACTTGCAATTAACCTCATAATCCTCAAGAACTTTGTTTATATTCGGAATTGGATCTTAGCACAACAAAAATAATATTCCCATTTAGATAACTTTTGGAGCCAAAATTTACATTTCAAAAATTCAAATTTTCATCTTTAAAAAGTTGCAATGGGATTTTGACTTGAGATAAAGCTTCCTTTGACTCGAGAATTTTAAAATATGCTTTACAATGATAAAAAAATTACTTAAAGTGATCAAATGTACATTGTGAAGAACAACCATAATTAAAAATTCAACAAAAATGACAAAACTATTTTGGAGATAAATCTCAGTGTTTAATTTATGAATACTATTAAGAATATGATAGAATATTATGTGCAAGTTAAATCCATGCCATCCATATTATAATTATTGATAATTAAAGGAAAATTTTGAAATCCCTATTCAAAAATAGACATTCTTTTCATCCTAAATATGACGAAAAGAAAAAGAAAAATATATTAATTATAATTTGAGGACCAAGAGAAAAATAAAGATATATTAATTTTAATTTAAGGAATTTTATAAGACATTAATGAGGGCATTAAAGTATTTATGAGAAAACTATAAAAAGCAAAATATTCATGACAAGACACAAAAATAAAAAATGACTCACACATAAAAATAAACACGATAAAACACAAGGAAAATATGAATAAAGAGAAACCTTTGGAGGATGGAGCGAGGCAAGGTGGTCGGAACCCTAACCGCTTCGGCCCTGGTTTGTGCCTTGTTGATACTCTCATATGTTTCCTCTGTGAGATTTTCCATTTGCAGGTGGAGAAACTATTTGTGGGTGCCTTTCTACGAGATTCTAGGTGTGGTGGTTTTCGTCAGAGTGTTTTCGGATGCTCTCTTTCAAGGTATTATTTTGTGGTCTCTCTATGCTACCACCAGTTCCTTCGATGTTTTTTTGGTCCCATGTTGCATCTGCTTTCATCAGATTTAGGGCCTTCGTTGTTTGTTTTGGGATTTGTGTCCCTGTTCGCTTGTGGCCTCTTGGGCTCCCTTCACTCATGTCTTATCTTCCTGGGGTTTTGTTGCGGGCTTTGTGGGGATTCTCTTCCTTGGATTCTATGTCATGGCCAATTTTTGCTTGATTTTAGGGCTATTTGAGTGGTATGTGGTATGTTTTGGCCACCATTCATAGGTTTGTCCTGTTGGCTTGTGGTTTCTATGAACGATAAGGCAACATGGGAAGCTAAGCAAATGAAGAGCGGGAATGGCTGAGGTGAAAGCCAAACACTCCAAGCGTGGGTCAGGCGGACACCCTATAGTTAAAAGAAGAAAGAGCTCTTACCACTTACCTTTTCGCATCACCAACCTCTCCACTTGTCACAAATCGCACATCACAGATCTTAACCTTTACCCTCCATTTCTCATAACTAAACTCCCCGACTTGCGATTTGCGATATAAGTTGGGCCCCACCTCCGCCATGCCACGTATCCTTCTACCCATCGCACTTCACACTTCGCCAACCATAACCTTTACTCCCGCTTTGTCATATATAAACATTCCCAATTTGCAATTTGCGATATAAGTTTTAACACTTACCTCCCCGCTGCTCATAACAAAAACACCGATTTGCGATTTGCGGGCGAGCCCACCTCCTTTCCATATCACCTTCGCCCTTCGCACCTCGCACTTCGTAATTTTTAAAACTTACCTTCTCTATGATCATAAAAAAACACAAATTTACAATCTACAGGCGGGCCCACCTCCTTGCTGTGTCACCTGCACCCATCGCACTTCGCACTTCACAATTTTTAACACTTACCTCCCACTTCTCATAACAAAAATGACGATTTGCGATCTGCAGGAGGGCCCACCTCCTTGCCACATCACCTCCTCCCATTGCACTTCACACTTCACAAGTTTTAACACTTACCTCCCGCTTCTCATAACAAAAATGTCGATTTGCGATCTGCCGGTGGGCCCACCTCCTTGCCACGTCACCTCCGCCCATTGCACTTCACACTTTGCAAGTTTTAACACTTACCTCCTGCTTCTCATAAGAAAACTCCCCAAATCCTGATTGCGATTTGCGATATCAATTTGGGCCCCTACCTCCCTGCCACGTCATCAATAGCCCTTCCACGACATTTGTCCCGCCCTTTTCATTGTTAAAGTGTCTCGCTATGTGTTAATGTCACAGGCCCCCTTCTGAAGCCCGGTCTCTGGTTTTTCAAGTTAATCACAACATGGGTTTTTAGTGGAACAAGCACAGCTATGGTTGATTTAGTTTGTCCAGGAAATCTCTGTTAAAGAGCCAAGAATGCACGGCACAGTTGACCGTTTCATAACGATTAATGTGAATTATGAGAATGAGGGAGTGGAGGCTTCCCACAATATGTGGAATCGTGTGATGAAAATCAGACACCCAACCTGTACACAGCCACTCCTCACCGCCCCATTTTGAAGATTCTAGGATTTGGCCTCTGTGGCCAATTATGTTTTTCTTTTACTGTTTTATTATGATCTCTTGTTGGTGAAATCTTGATTTCACCCGATTCCGTTTTAATTTTCTGATTATGAGAGTGATTTATTGATGCATGCTCTACTAGTTGGTTTGGATATTTTGATTTTCATATGTGTGGGTCGATCATGGAATTTTATTCGATCGTAAACCCTCATACAAATCTATATGTAGAGAGTTCAGATATGAAAGAAAGGTTCATAATTTTGGAGAACTTTTGTTGTATTTATGTATGACTGTGCTCTTTGTGATCTGAGATAATTTGGGAGAGTTGTTTTGAACATAATATGATATACATCGTTGTTTATTTGGATTCCAGATGGAGAAATGAGTAGTATGTATTTGTGTTCTGTTGTTTATTAGAAATATCTTGTTTATGTATAATCATCTCTCCATGCTCTGCTACTTTGATGATTCGTGTAATGTAGCTATCGGTGGTATGAATTTTTATTCATGAATTCATGTATGAATAATGCTCATGTTTTAATCTTGTTGTGCCCCATTAATTCGTGCTCCACAAATCTCTCTTGTTGGTCACATTCCACCTATATCCGCTTCCTCTGAGTTCACGGGAGATATTCTTAAGACTTTTAAGCCAATCTCTCATGAGTTCCTCCTCCATTCCTTCTCAGCACCTCTGCATATTTTGAAAGCCTCTACTCATTATTTCATACTTGGCCCATTTGAAAAGCCACCGAGCCATACAGCCTCCTGAGCCCTCTCGTAGTATAGGGTAATTCCCATGAATTAGACTCCAAAGTCTTCACCATTCCTGAACCATCACAACCATTATTCTCTTTATCCATATTCTATCAAAGACGCCCTTAAAATTGTCTATATCTAACCCCTGATTTCAAGATTTGCTAGGCACTGGTATTTTGCAACTCAAGGTTGTCTCTAGGAGCTACAAAATATTTTTAGCACCGTTGTCGAGGACGAATTAGAAAATATTTTCCCTGGTATACGACATTATCTTCACCCTTCAATCTGGTGAGCATAAAGGGTTGAGATTTTCATAGCCCTCACCTTGGTGACTCCACTATTATCAAAGTTAAAATAAGTTGTAATTCTGGCTTACACAAGGCCTCATACTCAATCAGATACTTCCCAGCAGAGAACCCCTTTTGTATCTGATCCTGAAAGGATCATATTAAAGAGAATTTAGAAGGAGAAGAAACCCAGCTAGGCTGACTTACCCTCATTTTCTATAGAAGATTCACTTTCCTCATATTAGAACGCTGACATCTATGGTCCTAGCTCCACAACTTGTGTACTTGGGTATTCTCCAGAAGCCTCTTCTTTAGCCAATTCAACCATAAAAGAGGAAGCTAAATCTGTTGATACTTCTCTACCTCCCTTGCACCCTACTACTGAGGCTGAAGAAGTTAAAGAAGTTGCAGCACCCCAAATATTTTTACAGACAAATATCCAAACCTCTACTCACCACATACCTGTTATAAATCAGCCAAATCATCCTCATAATTTACCACCACCGCCCCTCATGGTTGTACCTGGTTTCCTCCTCAACAAGTATGCTCCATTATCTCTACCTAAAATACTGAATGACATGCCACAAGATTATCTAAAGCTCCTGCCTCGGTTCACCAGGGAAGATAATACTTCGACGCAAAGAAATATTGAAAACTTATGCGCCTTTATTGAGAATGTGAATGTAGAGCACTTAGATGTGGTGTTAATTATTTTAGTCCAATCCTTAGATGGAGAAGATCGGAAGTGGTTCAAGTCTCTAGCCGATAATATAGTCCACACTTGGGAAGAAATGGATAATTTATTCACATTAAAATGGGGAGAAAAGAGGGACCATGGATACGTTCTCACCAAGTTCAATGCTCTAAAAAAGAGACACAATGAGGATATGAAATAATTCATAAAGAGGTTCAATAAAATCTATAATAATATTATGGCTTAAATAAAGCCTCCCCAAGCAGCTGCTAAGGTGGTCTTCGCAGGAGCATTTGAACCAGAGTTTGGGTTCACCCTAAGAGAAATAAAATTCACATCTCTGGATCAAATCTAGACCGATGCATTGGAGGTAGAAGAAAACTTTTCTTCTAATGGTAAATTCAAAGGGAAGACAAAACATGAAGCCAGAAGAACGAACGAGGAGGAGGCTTCTACTTCAAATCAAGAGAGGGAATCACAAGAGTATAGAATGGAAGAAATGATCAAGAACCTTTCAAATAAGTTTATTAAGCTTGAATTGGAGGCCAAAAATTCCCTTCCTTGTCCCAACCAAATGATTCCTAACCGAGGGTTTAATCCTCAATATCAGAAGCCCCCTCTGCAATTGTTGTAGCAGGAGAGTAAGGAACATCAAGACCACATTCAACCCCCTCTATACATGGAGGGACAAGTGGAGGGAAAGGTTGAGGAAGTCACAGACAACCAAGAAGATCAATTCCTCGACTACTCCGATGATGAGGAGGGTGAACTCATCCTGGAAGGGGAGCAAGAGCAGAAGGAAGTCCCTCCAGAGGATCAACATATTGACAATTACTGTAGTCAGTTCGCGGATTTTATTCAAGCTCAACTCCATAATAAATATGACCTCAGGTCCTCCAGGAAGAGAACTTGAGTGCAAGAAAAAAATGAAGATTTGATATCAAGAGAACAAGCTCCTCCTAGTCTTTCCAGTAAAGGGAAAAAGCCATTATAAGAGTCAATACCTCATAAGGCCACTGTATCCACTTCCACCAGGAAAGAATTTGATCCTCCCAAAATTGAGAAGTCCTCATCTATACCCTTGAAGCTGCCCGACCCTCCTAAAGAGAAGTTCAAAGAATCCATTATAGAAAAAGGGCCCACAACCTTTAATCTCCAGAAAGAACTAGAGAAGGTCAATATCTCGGTTCCCCTGATTGAACTCCTCAAACAACCTTCATACAAAGCTCAGGTGTCACAATTCATGCAGCCCCATGGTGTAAGCTCTCTACTTGACAGCCTCAATCTCCAGGAAGAATGACGCATGGTGGTGTTTGGACCTCATGTAGAAGATCAGGGCTCAGCCACTCCTCCGTTCTATGTGACTCTAATGATACATGACTTACTATTGCACAATTTTATGTTGGATTATGGGGTTTCACATAACTTGTGTCCTTTGTCTGTCATGGAAAAATTGGGATTGCAAATTACAAGGCCTTATAAAGACCTGTATTCTTTTGACTCCAAAAGGATGAAGTGCTTGGGTATGATAAAATACTTGGTAGTGAAATTAGCCCAGATTTCGGCCAAACATGTGGTAATGGATATTGTCATAGCTGATATCCCAGCTTGGTTTGGAATGTTGTTGTCCAGATCCTGGGGTTCCAAGATTGAAGGGTTAATAAAACTCGACCTCACTTATGCCACTATCCCAGTTTTCAGTGGTGAAGAAAGAACATTATACCGTGAGTCCAGGTTTGTAATGATGGTCACCAAAGTTTATGGTTCGACTAACTCTCTGGTGTATGGCAAGGAGGGTGAATTTTCATGTCTTATGCTTGAGGAGGATGAAAATTTTCTGCAAGAAATGAAGGTCTATGCTCTAAGATAGGGGGATCCTATAAGCAGAGAGGAAAACAAGATTTGGACCTTGAAGTTTAATGGGGCTTATTCACGGGAAGGAAACAGGGCTAGGGTACTCTTGATATCACTTGAAGGTTACTTAGTTCCCCTCTCCTTTAAGCTAAAATTTTAAGCCACAAAAATTGTGGTTGAGTATGAAGCCATGTTGTTGGGATTGCAGGTAGCATGGAACATGAACATACAAAAACTAAAGGTGTTTCGAGATTCAGATCTAGTAGTGAGGTCAGTCAAGAGCCAATGCCAAACTAAGCACTTGCAGCTCAGAGATTACAAGAACGAGGTATGGGATTTGGTTGAGAACTTCTTCTCTACTTTTAACATTCAGTTCATGCTGAGCCTATAAGAACAAAATGGCCGACTGACTATTTGTGGCTGCTAGAAATTTTCACCCTTTGCAAAATCCATTGCTTAGATACGAGGTGGAAGTGATATATCCCACCTCCATTCTAGAAAACATAAAACATTGGTAGCTCTTCGAGGATGAAGATCAAGTCAAGCATTTTATGGAGATTGTGGGCGAATTCTTTTATTTGGTGATCGACTCGATGATTGAGGATGATAGTGAAGAGCCTAAAACCAGATGGGAGGTGACACTGGCCGGCCACTGAGTCTTTAAATTAAATGAAAATTTTATTCCCAGGGGTCTGGTGGCATTGGAGAGACTATTTGATAAAAATGATATCCCGGTGAACCCCAACAAATCGACCCCCAATGAGCTAGTCAAGGATTTGAATATCAAGACATAGGAAGATCCGAAGGTGGTGAATTTTTTGAAAGGAGTCCCCGATGAATATCAAGGACAGTACCCTAAGCTCTTTCGATCATACAAAGACATCTTCGCTTGGTCATACCAGGACTTGAAGACCTTTGATATTGATGTCATACAGCATAAGATACCCCTAAAAGAAGACGTTAAGCCTCATAAGCAGAAGATGAGGTAGCAACCCTATTTTTCTCCTAGTTATTGAAAAATAAATAAAGAAGTTGTTGCAGGAAAACATCATTACCCCTCTGAGGTACTCTGAATGGGTGGCGAACCTAGTGCCCGTAAGGAAGTAAAAGAGTGAGATCAGGCTTTGCATGGATTTCCACAATCTGAACAGAGCTTCACTCAAAGACAACTATCTCCTCCCGAAGATGGAACACATATTGCAAAAGGTGGTGGGATCCTCCCTCATGTCCATGATGGACGGTTTCTTAGGATATAGTCAGGTGGCGGTGCTCTGGGAAGACCAAAAGAAGACAACGTTCACTATGCCTTGGGGAACCTTCATGTACGCCTGAATGCCTTTTGGCCTGATGAACGTCGGTGCCAAATTCTATCATGCGATGGACATCACTTTCATAGGAGACCGGGATAATTTTGTGGTGATTTACCTAGACAACATCACTGTCTTCTCGAAGAGCGACGCTAAGCATATAGAGCAACTTCGACGAAATTTTGAAAAATGCAGTAGGTATGGTCTATCTCTTAACCCCAAAAAACCATGTTTTCCCTAGAAGAAGGAAATATTTTAGCGAATATAGTAACCAAAGAAGTGGTGAATTAAGATTGACTCGAAGTAGCTGGAGGTGATAAAAATCATTTCCCTACCGAGAAACAAAAAGGAAGTACATGTATTCTTGGGAGGAATAAATTTCCTCAAAATGTTCATCCCAAATTATGTCGAGATCGTCTGAAACATCATCGAAATGCTGAAGAAGAATAATGAAGTAAAATGGACTCCTCAATCTAGGGATTCTTTCAACAGGATCAAGCAGGCCTTTGTAGAAGCTCCAGTGATGGCGGATCCAGATTATGGAAAACCATTCATGATTTTTTATTTCGCCTCCCCTCATAAAATAGCTGCGGTGCTGCTACAAAAACAATTAAGGGTACGAGCAACCTATTGCATTATTCAACCAAGTCCTTCGAGATGCTGAAATAAAATATGATATCCTGGAAAAAAAAGCATATGCTCTGGTCAAGTCACTTAAGGAATTTCGGGTGTACATGTTACAGTCTGTCATAATAGCTTACGTACCCACTGTAGCAGTGAAGGATATTCTGGAGCATGGTGGAAGCGAAGGAAAAAGGGGTAAATGGATAGCAAATATTCAGGAGTACGAGATGGAGATAAAGCCTACCAAACTCATCAAAAGCCAAGGGATGGAAAAAATTCTATCTGAATCCAACTGTCAAGCTCTAGGGATAGGTTTTTCCATGACAAGAGGAGAAGCGCGGGAGGATACATGTGCACATCAGGGCATATAATCTTCCACACAAAAGACACATGTAAAGTACCCTTTATCCTTGTGGTATAAAGATATAGTGGAGTAAATGTTAACCCTAAAGTGCCCCCCTAACAATGAAAATACCAAGTATCACACTTTAAGGTTAAGATCTCAAAATTATATTGTGGCAAACATGTGACTGTATTGGAGAGATCCGGCTGGGATTTTACTACTATGTTTAATAGAGAAAGAGGTTGACGAAGTGATGAAAAAGTTCCATGAAGTAATCTTTTGTGGGAATTACAACTGGAGATCCACTGCCCACAAGATCTAAGAGCGGGCTTCTTTTGGCCCAAGTTGTTTGGTGACGTACATGCTCACGTCTGGGCCTGCAAAAAGTGTCAGAAATTCATCGAAAAGAAAAGGTTCACACCTATCCCATTGATCCCAGTTCATGTTGAAGAGCTGTTCAAACAATGGTGAATTGACTTCATAGGTGAGATTCACCCGGCTTCTAGCAACCAACATCGATGGATCTTTACTGCCACAGATTACTTCACTATGGATTGAGTTCATGCCCGCAAGGAATGCCATATATTTGGTGGTGATCAAGTTCTTAGAGAAAAACATAATAGCTAGGTTTGGATGCCATGCTAAAATCATAATAGATAACACCCTGGCTTTTAATTTGGCTAGGTTCGTGAAGTTCTATCAACATTATAATATTAGTCTGGGGAACTCCACTGCATATTAACCACAAGGGAACGGGCTGGCGTAGTCATCTAATAAGACATTGGTGAGAATATTGAAAAGGACCATCAATGAAAACCAAAACAACTAGGATTCTCAGCTCAAGTTTGCACTTTTGGAAAATCAAATCACCACTAAAATATCCAAAAGGAAGTCCCCTTATGAGCCAGTTTATGGAAAATCAACAGTATTCCCTATTCATCTCACATTACCCGTGGCCCGATTCTTACAAGAGAGCGAGGAAGAGCCAAGGGAAATTATTAGAAGAATGAACCAATTGGTCAAACTAAATGAAACATGGGAACAGGTAAGACTCAGACTAGTAGAGTACCAGGAAAAGATGAAAGGCTTATTTGACCAAAGATCTAAAGACAAGGAAATCCAAGCAGGGGATTTGGTGCTTCGATGGGATGTCAAGCAGTTAGAAAAAGGGAAACATGGGAAGTTCGACCCCCTTTGGTTTGGCCCATTCAGGATGGTAGAGGTCAAAGGCAACAATACCTTTACACTGGAGAATTTGGAAGGAGACACACTTGAGATTCCTATCAATGGACAGTTTCTCAAGCCTTACTTCCAGCACTGATAAAGGGCTACAATAGCCCATTGTACATACCCTCAAATTTTATATATGTCATTTGTTATTCCCACATGAATTCCTGTGTTATTTTTGGTTAAAGATTCTTGAAAATGTTTCTAACGATGATCCCAGACACATTAAGAAGAACACAAGCAAGTGGTCTATGATTTCTCGACACACTCGAACGAGTGCGTCGTCCCCAATGGAGAGTTTTTTGGCTTGTGGTTTCTATGAAAAATAAGGAAACATGGGAAGCTAAGAAAATGAAGAGCAGGAATGGCTGAAATGAAATCCAAACACTCCAAGCGCAGGTCGGGCGAACACCCCACAGTCAAAAGAAGAAAGAGCTCTTACCACTTACCTTTTCACATCACCAACCTCTTCGCTCGTCACAAATCACACATCATAGATCTTAACCTTTACCATCCATTTCTCATAACTTAACTCCCCAAATTGTGATTTGCAATATAATTTGGGTCCCACCTCCGCCATGCCACGTCACCTTACGCCCATCGCACTTCGCACTTCGCTAACCATAACCTTTACTCACACTTTCTCATACCTAAACACTCCCGATCTACGAATTGCAATATAAGTTGGGTCCCACTTGCTCGCCACATCACCTCTGCCCATTGCACTTTTCACTTCAAAAGTTTTAACACTTACCTCCCCGCTACTCATAACAAAAACGTTGATTTGTGATCTGCGGGCAGGCCCACCTCCTTCCTACGTCACCTCTGCTCATCGCACTTTGCAATTTTTAACACTAACCTCCTCGCTTCTCATAACAAAAACACCAATTTACGATCTGTGGACGGGCTCACCACCTTGCCACTTCACCTCCGCCCATCGCACTTCACACTTCACAAGTTTTAAAACTTACCTCTCACTTCTCATAACAAAAACACAGATTTATGATCTGCAGGCAAGCCCACCTTTGCCCATCACACTTCGCAAGTTTTAATGCTTACCTCATGCTTCTTATAACAAAAACGCCGATTTGCGATCTGCAGGCAGGTACACCTCCTTTCCATGTCACCTTTGCCCATCGCACTTCGCACTTTGCAAGTTTTAACAGTTACCTCCCGCTTCTCATAAGAAAACTCCCTGATTCCCAATTGCGATTTGCGATATTATTTTGGGCCCCTACCTCCCTTTCACATCATCAATAGCCCTTCCATGACCTTTTTCCTGCTCTTTTCAGTGTTAAACTTTCCTATTGCATGTTAATGTCATAGGCACCCTTCTAAAGCCCGGTCTCCAGTTTTTCAAGTTAAGCACAACATGGGTTTTTATTGGAACAAGCACAGCTATGTTTGATTTAGTTTGTCCAGGAAATATTTGCTAAAGAGCCAGGCACGCAAGGCATGAATGACCGTTTCATAATTGTTAATGTGAATCATGAGAACGAGGGAGTGGAGGCTTCCCACAACAGGTAGAATCATGTGATGGAAGTCAGACACCCTACCTGTTCACAGCCACTCCTCACTGCCCCATTTTGAAGATTCCATTATTTGGCCTTCATGGCCAACTATGTTTTTCTTTTACTGTTTGACGATGATTTATTGCTGGTGAAATCTTGATTTCACTCGATTCTGTTTTGATTTTCTGATTACGAGAGTGAATGCTTGATGCACGCTCTGCTAGTTGGTTAGGATATTTTGATTTTCACATGTGTGGGTCGATCATGAAAGTTTATTCGATCGTAAACCCTCAGTAGAAATAAATATGTAGAGAGTTCAGAGATGAAAGAAAGGTTCCAAATTTTGAAGAATTTTTGATGTAGTTCTATATGACTGTGCTCTTTGTACTCTGAGATACATATTTGGGAGAGTTATTTTGAACATAATATGATATACAACGCTATTTATTTGGATTCCAGATGGAGCAATGAGTAGTATGTATCTGTGTTCTCTTGTTTATTAGCAATATCTTATTTATGTATAATCATCTTTCCATGCTTTATTTTTTGATGATTCGTGTAATGTAGCTACTGGTTGTATGAATTTTTATTCATGAATTCATGTATGAATAATGCTCATGTGTTAAACTTGTTGTGCCCCCTTAATTCATGCTCCATGAATCTCTCTTTTTGGTCACATTCCACCTACATCCGCTTCCTCTGAGTTCACAAGAGACAGATTCTTAAGACTTTTAATCCAGTCTCTCGCGGGTTCCTCCTGTATTCCTTCTTAGTACCTCTGCTCATTATTTCATACTTGGCCCATTTGAAAAGCCACCGAGCCATACAACCTCTTGAGCCCTCTCGCAGTACAGGGTAATTCGCATGAATCAGACTCCAAAGTCTTCACCATTCCTAAACCACTAGAATCATTATTCTCTTTATCCATATTCTGTCAGAGGCACCCTTAAAATTGTCTATATGTAACCCCTGATTTCAATATTTCCTAGGCATTGGTATTTTGCAACTTAAGCCTGTCTCTAGGAGCTACAACATGTACTTTTCCCTTTGATGTTGGTTTTTTCATTGGGTTTTTTTTTGCCTCGTTTTGTTATGTTGGCCACCTTTGGGCATTTATTCGAAGTTTTTCTATGAGGGTTCTTTAACGCAGTTTGTAATGTGAATTTATTGTGGATCGGATTGTTATGTTTTTGTATGCATAATTTTTTCAATGGCTTCTCGGATGGACTTTCCCCATAATAATTCACTCTACGCATATGCAAAATGTAATTTTATTCTTTGATGAATAAAATTACATGTCTTTTTCTATGAAAAAAAAACATTGGAAGAGATTGGAAGAGATTAAAGTGCCTCTTGAGTTGAAGGCTACTAAGGCGAGGCTACATGAGAATATTATTCCCAAGTTTAAGACAAATGAGGGATGTTTAGGATAAATTTACTACAATATTGGAGTCGAGCGGTTGTACATGTATAATTTTCATGAAATTCTGATTTGCTGATAAGAACAATCTAAAAAACACTTTATTTTCTTAAAAACACAAAATTTATCTACTTGATTTGCAATGGAATTAGGAATAGAAATAAAAGTACAATCACACAACTGAACAACACAATTTTCACAGGAAACCCAACAGGGAAAAACCCTCTGCTTGATTATTGAGAATTTATTGAAGAAAATTTAGCATTAGATCTCTTACTATATAATTGTTTCAATATGAAAACAAATTTCTTTTCCTTGCTTAAACTAAGCTTGAAACCTATTCAAGAATTCTGATCTATGATTCCTTACCCAAGGAATTCATCCTTCTCAAGTTCCAACCCTTTCCTAGGCTTGTTCACCTTATCTCACAAGCTCCACACACAATCTCGTGCTTCCTATTGTTTGGTCTCACCAACTCGTGCTCACAAGGAAATTTGAATGGTAAAAATTAGTGAGTTATATGTTTGTAAAGTCGAACTGGTGCTTTTCTAGTTAACAACAGTTAACACAACTTGTTAACTTGTTCCTCCTATTAACTCCACTTGTTCTTTTAGTTTCAAAAATCACACTAGAAAATAAAGAACTTGATGTTCAATTTCAACATATCAATTAATTGCCTCATGCACTCCTAAATTTTAGGGAAACTCCTAAATTTTAGGAACTCGAACATGCACAAAAAAGGAACTCAACTTTGACTCCTTCAATTAAGGCACAAATCAAGGAATCACTTTTCTCGTTAATCTAAACACTTAGAGAGGAGGGTATTCCTGGAAGAACCTCGTCCACTTGGATTTGTACCCAACACTACCAAAATATCTATTGTTGCAGTTGCTCCCTCTTAACTAGATGCTTCCTTGATTTTTTCTCCGGAACCTGATTTGAAGACTTGTTCTTTCCCACCATACTTTGTGATATTTTCTCATCCTCATCATCATCCTGATGGTCAACCCAACTTACAACTAGCTTAACCTGAAATTGAGATAATAGTTGAGGCTCCATATTGACAAATATATCCTGCTCTCGCTCAACTTTGACTCCTTCAATTAAGGCACAAATCAAGGAATCACTTTTCTCGTTAATCTCAACACTCCCTCTTAGAGAGGAGGGTATTCCTGGAAGAACGTCGTCCACTTGGATTTGTACCCAACACTACCAAAAGATCCATTGTTGCAGTTGCTCCCTCTTAACTAGAATGCTTCCTTGATTTTTTCTATGGAACCTGCTTTGAAGACTTGTTCTTTCCCACCATACTCTGTGAGATTTTCTCATCCTCATCATCATCCTGATGGTCAACCCAAATTACAACTATCTTAACCTGAAATTGAGATAATAGTTGAGGCTCCATCTTGACATATATATCCCACTCTCGCTCAACCATCACTTCTCTACTCAATGCACTACTTTCCTTGCTACTCAAGGTTGCACCTATCTCTACCTGCAACTTGTATATATTCTTCACACTCACACCTACCTGATTCTTACATACATAAGCTAAGTTTTATAGGTATTTCTTACCTCTGTTGATGATGATATCATATCCCTTGTCCTCAAGGGTGGATATCGATGTAAGATTCTATCTCAATCCTGGCACATAAAGAACATCTCTGAGATGAAGGAAATTACCTAAATCCTTTTTAAAGTTGATAGTATCAACTCCTCTAGCTACATATTGACCATCATCTCCTAGCTCAATCTTAACATGCATGTCCTTCTCCTTTAGGTGGCTAAAACTCTTCTTATTCATGATCATGTCGAAGGAAGCTCCTGAATCAATATACCACATATTATTATTTGTTGAGATTTCAACAAAATATATAAATGAGAAATCCTTCTTGAACTGGGAAGAAAATTCATCTACCTCTGCTAATGTAGCAACATGATCCTTCCCAACCCCCTTCTTCTTACCAGGACATTTAGAATCATAGTGTCCAAACTGATGGAAATGGAAGCACTTTGTTATCTCCAAACTAGGAATAATTGGGTTGTTCAACAGTCAATTTGATGTAACTATTTCAAACCACTTAGGGTTGGAAGTTAACCCTTCCAACTAGAGACGGCTCTCCCAAGAAAAGATATGATATTCAATAAAAAAAGCTTAAAAAGAAGATGGCTAACTCTTAAATATATTTTAGATGATTTTTTGCAGGTGAAATATGTGTGAGGGCTACCATTGGGCATGGAGTCAGTATGGAAACTCAATTACATAAAAATATCATTCATGGAAGCTGAGGCACATGAGCTCTTACAAAAATAATTATGACAAAAAACATAATACATAACTGAAGTTGGAGCATAAGGCTTATGAATTCCAAGTAATTATGTAAGAGAAATTTGAAATAGCATTCAAAAGATAAAGGACACAAACACATAAGAGGCCAATCAGAATCTCAGGTATGAACAAAAGTCTTCTGCAACTGCTTATTAACTGAGTAGAAAAATGATTACAATAGTATCTTTGGTAATTACATCCATCAACCCACTCTAAATCTAAAAATATTCCATTTATAGAGTGAGGACTCATAAAAATGGTTTTCCACCTTGCTAGCTTCGAATTTCTACCTAAGGACCTATTTCAAATAGGATTACATCACTTGGAGACTTCCTAGGGATGTTTCCTGTTTGGCAGAGTTTGAATACAAAAAGGGCTCTTCTTTCATTAAATAGCTCAAAAAATCCCTTTAATAACCCTTATCAAATGAAACAAAATAATTTTATAAGTGTGCTCAACTTCTGATGTGTCATCATGCCACATCGATGCTGAGCTAGACCTCTTCCAAGTCGAATTTTATATTTTTTACACAAATCTAGTTAGTGAAAATTCTGAAAAATAGGTGTCAAAGATGAGTGCATAATTTCCAAACCCTGATGGTTTTGAAAAACCTGAGAGAGGTGTTTGTAGATGGGCTTGTAGTGAAGAAACACCTTATTGATATTTCCAAAATTTATTTTCATTTGGTTAGAAATTGACTTGAAGTTGACTGCTAAAAAAGTCATGTACATGAAATTTCGTAACGCTCATTCCGTAGGAAACTCCAAAATCTAACTTTTGCATAATCTTTGAAATTTCTGACTATTGGAGAGTCTTCCTTAGGTAATATAAGGTAAACAGATGCCTTCATTCACCCCTTTCATGATATTTTTTTGAATATTTACCTCAAAGCATTCTACGACGAGTTCATAGTGAAAACTCAACTTCAAGCCTGAAGCTCGCTACGTACTTGCCTAACTTAACCATATTTTGAAATTTATTCTCTTTAGTTCTAAAAAATTTCTTTCATCTCTATAACTAACTTAACATGGTCCCATCACACAAAAAATGTCCAAAAAATGTGTGTCTTGCCATCTTTCAAGGGGCATCAGGGTCATCCATTACAATCATCTTTAAACCCCTTTTCTTCAATTCTTCTTGCACCATCTCCATTGAACCGAAATGACATGTTGAGGTGTAAACAACCATGATCAGGTGGAAAACTATCATGCTATATTTCAGGCCCTTATATTCCAAATTTGATGATGAGATGTGTATTGGTGAGGTAGAAAGAATGATGTGTTGGCAACCTTGTAATCCTTATGAAATGTTTTGATGAGTTGTCCTTATAAACATGTGTCCCAATGATACTCCACAATCTCTTTTGAAGACTCTGCTCCCTGAAATACATTAAATGCTTCAAAAAGACCAAAAAATTAGCTCACTAGAAAAACACAGTTTTAAGGCAAGTTCATAGTGAATTCTGACTGTTTTACACTAATTTCACTACGAACTTTGGTAAAAGTGTCAAATTCACTCTAATGACCAAATTTGCTCATGCATGAGATATTTTTTGGATTTTTCTTTGGCATTGACCCCTATCACATAAATGATGACCTTCAATACCCCTTTAGTTATGTCAAAATTTGAAATTTAATGAATTTCATGACCTTATTCAACCCTAAATTAACCTAATTGACTCATGACTCAAAACAAACCTAATGGTTATCTTGGATAACAATGGCTCCAATGGGGATGATGCACCCTTGTGGTGAAACATAGAACCAGCAGACCATGTTCCTTATCCATTGGGCTGATCCTATCCTCTTTTCATATTCTTTAGCCTGAATTCGTCCCTTGACATGCTCTTGAAGAAAAACACCGTACAAACCAAAACTTACAACTACAATCTTCAAAATAAATTTTGAAATATATGCTTGCCCAAAAAGCTTATTTATGTACCAATAACCCTACTCTAACAACTGAAAACCAAATTTTCAATTTCAAGCAATATGAAATTTCCAGTATAGCCAGTCAAAGAGTTGAATCATCACCTGGGCTTCTTGATTGTGCTTGAAAAAAATCAAAATCGAATCATCTATTGGAAAGTTAGAATGAAAATTGAATCCCTTCTCCATAAGAAACACAAAAATTTTCTTGCCCGATGACTACAATAGACTTACCATTGGATCTTGGAAACCATGAAAAATCACCTTTTCTTCATAAGTAAAACCATGAAATCTAAATTCATTCATAATTGATGGCTTGTTTTGTCCTATGTCTTGAATTTCAACATCATTCTTTAGATAGGACTCTAAATTCTCATGAAATTATTCAATGGGAGCAACCATATCATGTGCTACATGGATGTTTATTTTCATGCATTACAATGAGAATTTAATGTATATCATCATGCACAAAATTTTTTTTTTGATAATTTAAATCTATAGCAAGGCATTTTGGGACCGAAACTTGTAGATAAAAAAGTTGTTGATTATTGTCTATTCGTGCTTCCTCATGACAACCTGAAAGTATACCCAAGGAATCAACCTACTCCTCATGATGAAAAGAAACATGTTTCACATAAGCTTCTCCTTGCTTCTGCACATTTTCATGTTCCTCAACATTCAAAGGTTCAGAAAATGAGCAAATTGAAGATCCTTGTAACTAACCATCTTTATGTTCCTCTTTATCATCTAAAAATTGGGATAGCTACTACAAATTTTCACAAATTTCATGGGATATAACTTGGTTGTCAAATTTCCGATCTATTTTATCTTCAATCGAAGAAGATACATCTTCCTGTTGGAAAATTTCTTGATCATCATAACATCTAGCTTGTGAAGAAAATTCATAAAGTGCCTCTGATATCTCCTCGTCATCCATACATTCTACATTATCATGAATGATTTTAATAAATTGAATGAAACCTTTCCAAATATTGCAATAGTATTGAAAAAGTGATGATAAAGGATGAGACTTCCCATAATATTCAAAAAATATTCTATGGAAATATTTAAGAGAACAAAAGCTTCCTAATTTCAACCCTTCATACCATACTCTAGCTTTGTCTTCCAAGGTAGCCATAAACATATTCATGAGACAACCTTCAGGAAACTCAACCCTCAATCTACATAAATGAATGTTTAATTTAACCAAATGTAGACCAACATCATCTTTCTTTTCATCTTTGAAAATGGGAATATGGGCTGACCAATCAACACGAGGCATAGGATTTGGAAAAACATAGATGTGAGATTGATCCATAGGAGCATACTTGGGATTTATTCTTGCAGTAAAAAGCATCTTTAAACTTCATAAAGCTAATTATCTTCAAGCAATGGAGTCACCATGAAGCTTTTAATTTTTGAATTCTTTAAGAATGGAGTCGCTAAGGTAGGCGTACAACCTTGAATATTTCTGATCTCCCGCTACCTTAAAGAGTTCATATGATTTGATTGAACACAATTTTATGGGGAAATGTAGCTTTGAGCTCCTGGCGGATGCACAAAAATGATATCACCAAACTAGGACTGATTTGGATGTTCAATAGTCAATATTTATGTAACTATTTCAAACCACTTAGGGTTGGAAGTTAGCCCTTCCAACCAGAGATGGCTCTCTCAAGAAAATATATGATATTCAATAAACAAAGAAAATAATATGGCAAACTCTTAAATGTATTTTAGATGATTTTTTCAAGTGAAATATTTGTGAGGGCTACCATTGTGCATGGAGTCAGTATGGAAACTCAATTACATAAAAATACCATTCATGGAAGTTGAGGCACATGAGCTCTTATAGGAATAATTTTGACAGCAAAAAAAATACATAAAGGAAGTTGGCGCATAACATTTATGAATTCCAAGTAATTATGTATGAGCAAGCTGAAATAAAATTGAAAAGATAAAGGAAACAAACACATAAGAGCCCAATCAAAATCACAGGACTGAACAAAAGTCTTTTTCAACTACCTATTAACTGAGTAGAAAAAATATTACAATAATAGCTTTGTTCATTACATCCATCAACCCACTATAAATCTAAAACTCTTCAATTTATAGAGCGAGGACTCATAAAAATGTTTTTTCACCTTGCTAGCTTCAAATTACTACCTAAGAGACCTATTTCAAGTAGGATTACATCACTTGGAGACTTCCTAGGGATATTTTCTGTATGGCAAAGTTTTAATACAAAAGGATTGTTCTTTCATTAAATATCTCAACAAATCCCTTTAATAACCCTTATCAAATGAAACCAACTAATTTTCTGATTGTATTGGACTACTGATGTGTCATCATGCCATGTGGATGCTGAGCTGGACCTCTTCCAAGTCGAATTTTAGAATTTTTACCCAAATTTGGTTAATGAAAATTCTGAAAAATAGGCCTCAAAGATGAGTGCATAATTTCGAAACCATGATGGTTTTGCAAAAACTGAGAGAGGTGTTTGTATATGGGCTTGTGCTGAAGAAAAATCTCCTTCAGATTTCCAAAATTATTTTTCATTTGGTCAAAAATTGAACTTGAAGTTGACTGCTAAAACATTCATGTACAAGAAATTTTGTAGTGCTCATTCCGTAGTGAACTCCAAAATCTAACATTTGCATAACCTTTGACCTTTATGACTTTTGGAGGGTGTTACTTAGGTAAAATAAGGTAAACACATGCCTTCATTCACCCTTGTCATGATATTTTTTTGGAATTTTTACCTCAAATCATTATACATCAAGTTCGTAGTGAAAACTCAACTTCAAGCCTGGAGCTCGAACTTGCCTAACTTAACCAGATTTTGAAATTTCTTCTCTTTAGCTCAAAAAAATTGCTTGCAGCTCTGTAACTAACTTAACATGGTCCCCAAGACAAAAAAATGGCCAAAAAAGGTGTGTCTTGCTATCTTTCAAGGGGCAACAGGGTCGTCTATTACAATCATCTTTAAACCAATTTTCTTCAATTATGCTTGCACCATCTCCATTAAACCAAACTGACATGTTGAGGTGTCAAAAACCATGATCAGGTGGAAAAATGTCATGATATATTTCAGGTCCTTATATTATAAATTTGAATATGATTTGTGTATTGGTGAGGTGGCAAGAATGATGTGCTGGCAGCCATGTCATCCTTATGAAGTGTTTTTCTAAGTTGTCCTCATCAACAGGCGTCCCAATGATACCCCACAATCTATTTTGATGACTCAATTGCTCCTTGAAATACATTAAATTCTTGAAAAAGACCAAAAATTTAGCTCGTTGGGAAAAGAGATTTTTCAGGCAAGTTCGTAGCGAATTCTGACTGTGTTACACTGATTTCGCTACAAACTTTGGTAAAGTGTCAAACTTGCTCTAATGACCAGATTTTCTCATGCATGAGATATTTTTTGGATTTTTCTTTGACATTGACCCCTATCACATGAATGATGACCTTCAAGACCCCTTTAGCTATGTACAAAATTTTAAATTTAATGAATTTCATGACCTTATTCAACCCTAACTTAACCTAATTGACTCATGACTCGAAAAAAAAACTAACGGTTATCTTGGATAACACATTTGATCTTACTTAAATCCTTATTCTTTATCTTCTCATTTGACCCAACCTCTCCTTGGCCCTGCTTGCCCTTATCACTGCTACCCTTTCCTTATAGGGCATAATTCCCCTCGTCCTTTGTCATAACTAATCTCCCTTCTATAGTTCATCTTCAAATTTCTTTTTGTATTCAATAAGTACAAAAAATTTCCCACTTTGGGAAGTTCTCTCTCCCACTAAAAACACCTTGGAACCCTTTCAACGACTTGTGAAGTCCAAGATAGGAAAAAATCACAAGATCAGATGAGATACAACTTCACCCACCCACCTAGTTCACTTCATACCTATTGCATCCTAAAATTATTTTCCTTCAATGGATGTGAGATTCAAGTTTTGTTCCATTGGATTAGTTAAAGGATTTCACTCAGCCATGCCAAACCTATTCAATAGATCTCCAATGTAATTCTTCTAAGAGAGGAATATAAAATTAGGATATTGAGTTGCTTCAATACCAAGATAGTAGTGAACATAGCCCAAGTCATTCGTTTCAAAACCTTTCCTCAATTCCTTCTTTATGGATGCAATGTAGCTCTCATTTTTCCCTGTCATAAAAATATCATCTACATACACGACAAGATCTACAACTATTTTTACAAATTTATTGAAAAACAAATTTGCATCATCAAGATCATAATGTTTTAAGTTGAGTTTCAGAAGATGCTCAATTAACTTCTCATACCAGGCTCGCGGTGATTGCTTGAGGCCATACAAGGATTTTACAAGTTTTCATACTTTGTGTTCTTAGCCCTTCACAACAAATCCTTCTAGTTGGGAAATTAAAACATTTTATTTCATATCTCCATTCAATAAAGCAATTTTTGCATCCATTTGATGGAATTTCCAACCGTTTTGAGCTTCCAGGGCAAAGAGTGTTTGGATAGTAACCCATTTTTTTGTGGGGGAAAAATTATGCTCATAATCAACCCCTTCTTTCTGTGCAAAACATTTTTCCACAAGCCTAGATTTGTGCTTGTCAAGTGAGCCATCAACTTTGTACTGTTTCTTGTAGACCCACTTGTAGAAAATTAGTTTGGTTCCCATTGGAGGATCAACCGGCTTCCAAGTGTCATTATTTATCAAGGCATCATATTCCTTATGCATCGCTTCTTTCCGTTCATCATGAGAATCGACTTCTTTGAAGGAAGTTGGTTCAAAATTTGTAGACAAAATCAATTCACAATTATAAGAAACATCCATATCCACAGGTGAATCAGAATCATCTACATCACCTCCATTTTTCCTAGTGGAACTTCTTGTTCCTATTATTCCAACCTCATCAGGATGAACATTTTCAAGTGTCTTTGTCAGCCATATTGGAGGACCTTTCTAAGATGGCCTAAGCTAGTCAATTGGCTGAGTTGGGGTTGAATCAAGACTTAGTCTCCCAATTCTGTCAATCACATCAGTCAAAGTGTCATCCATAGATGGAGCTTCATGTGGGAGAGAAAGTGATTCAGAATAAGATTCCACATATTGATCCAATATAGGAATCCCCCGTTCAAGATGTGGAATATGATTATCAAATTCTTGAAATGAATTTCCATGCTTGAATATATCCAAGCGATCAAGGTGCCACTCAACAACATTGTCAATATTGGAATATTCAAGAAATATCACATCTCTAGATACTAAAAACTTCTTATTAACTTCATCATAGAGAAAATATGTTTTGGAAGTGTTTTAATACCCCAAGAAGATACATTTTTAACTCCTTACACCAAGTTTGTTTCTTTTCTCCTTAGGTATTGAGGTATAACAGGTGGAACCATAGACCTTGAGATGCGTTACCGAAGGAATGTGGCCATGCCACATTTCATAAGGAGTATTTTTTATAATTTCATTATAAGTGTTATCACTTATAAAATTTTGAAACATTACTTGACATGGTCATACAGTTCACTCATCAAAAGGAAAAAGTCTCCTTAAATCATTCCAGTTGGTATAGGAAAATTTCAATTTTTACATATTTAACCTATCCTAAGGTTCAAGACTACCTCCATTTTATCTCAAGCCACCTCCATTCAGGTCACGTCATGTCCCATCAATCATCATTTTCTGTTAGTTTTCATTTCCCAAGTGTTTAAATTTGAAAAATGACACTTAAGCCACTTTTACAACTTTTTGCAGCGTTTTATACTGCAAAACAACAGTTTTCTCTACGAAACTGCCTAATAGTTTCGTAGTGAAACTGTTAGAGGTTAAACTAAATACGCTACAAAAATACACTTTCTTACTTCTCTTGTCAAATTCGATATGAAATTTCATTCCATGATTGGAGGATTTATGGTGGAGGTCATTCAAGTCTCTTATGGTTAATTCAAAGGTACATAGCCATGTCTGAGGTCGTCATTACCCATTTTGGCATGTATGTGTCATGATTAAAGCATGAGTTGTCATTTAAAACATAAAACCTTACCCTAAGCTGCTATTTTTCATTCAACATTAATTCTTGCATGTGAAGCATCTCATTGTCACTGTTTGAGAGCTGCCTCACCACACCAAGTAGCTTGTTGTCCAATTTGTTTTTATAAGTGTCACCTTTTTAAGAGGGAAACTTGGTTATAAAGGGATATGGTCATGGACAGGAAAGAATAAAAAGGAGGCTCTGTGGATAAGATAGAAGCCCATGGACCTTAAGCTATTTGTGGAGGACCGTAGCTTTGCTGAAGCATGCACCAGTTCAAGTTTCTTGAATTTCTGCTGGAGCTAACAAGGAAATTGTTGTGTTTTTGGATTGTTTGAGTAGTCATTTTAAAGAGATTATTATGGATGAATAAAGATGAATTTGAAAATACAAAGATACGTTATTTTCAAGAACAAAACAAGTAAATATAATCTATTTCACTTTTCTCATAGGTGCTACCAATTTGGAGATTTGAAGATGTCTCTAGGACATATTTTCAGAAAACATAATTTTCCAGTTTTATACATGTTTTTCACATGCTGATTCTGGACAGATGGAGATGGTATTTAAAAAACCAAGAGAGGTTTTTCTTAAAAAATGCTTATCTATAAAAACCTCCTCCAGTTTTGAAAAATATTTCAGGTATTAGGAAATATTAGTTATTTTATAAACTAAAAATTCTGCCTTTTTTAGGTTGTTTTCGTAGCGTGCTTCAGGATTGAAGCCAAAAAAATGCTACGAAAATTCTTGCAGGTGCATTTTTGCTTTGGAATCCAATTTTATGAAGAGTTAAGGAGGGAAATTTATAGCATTTAGCTCTTTTTACCCAACAAACATGTCCACATCAGCAAATAGAGCTAACATGTGGTAGAGGTTGGTGAAATGAAATATGCTACTAAACTACGCTACAAAAATTTCTGTAGCTACCTTTTTTCTTTTAAAATCAGTTTTTTCATGTTTCAAGGATGGGAATTCATGGTGGTAAGGTGTTATGAATTGATTAAAATCATGGAACATGTAATATCCCTGTTTAGGGCAGCCTCCCTGTTGAGGATCAGGTGGGCCTTGACACGCTGCCGGGGTCTGCGTAATTGGGGGATTGCGCGAGGGTCCCCATCCCGAGATGCTCCGGTGGGCCTTAAGACCCCACCCTTAACACCCTGGGATGCCGCCCTCACTAACAGTTCGAGCTTTTGGTGTAGTGGTTGGGCCTTTGTGGTATCAGAGCCGAGGTCTCGAGGTCAAAACTGCGGAGCGTGGTGGGGCGCTATCCTTTGTTTAGGGCGACCTCCCTTGTTGAGGATCGGAGTGGGCCTTGACACGGCTAGGGGTACGCGTAATTGGGGGCTAACGCGAGGGTCCCCATCGAGATGCTCGGTGGGCAGCAGACCCCCACCCTTAGCACCTGGGATACGCCCTCCTTGCGGTTCGAGCTTTTTGGTGTAGTGGTTGGGCCTTTACGTAATATTCCCAATTAGCTTTGCTAATTGGAATATTACATTTTTGTGTTATTTTGCTGCTTTAGATAGGAATAATAAATAAAGTGAGAAATAAGAGGGGTCACCTCACTTTAGCCACCTCACTTTATAATAAAGTGTTCTTTTTCCTAGTAGCTTGACGTTGTAACTTAGAGAGGGGGCCTTGGGGGTCCACGTGGATATGATGGAGGAGACATAAGGTTAACCCAAGGTAAACTGCGCAGATCCAGGATGAGTTGAGTTTTGGAGGGAGATTGGTGTTATAAAAGGAGAGGCTCTCACCTCATTTGATCATTCATGATTTGATATTCTTATTGATAGCTAGACTTTGTCTGCTTCAGCACGCCGGTTGTTTAGTCGGTCTGCAGCACTGTTTAGTGCACGAGTGTCTTCGGTCGGAGATCTCACCCTTAGCCTCGGGGGACTTCGAGTGCCTGCCCTGGTAAGGTTTTTCTGGTTTCACCCTTAGCTTCGGGGGACTTCGAGTGCCCGCCCTAGTGAGGTTTGTTCCGAGTACACTTTTCAGTTCCAGCAGTGAAGCAGCAGCAATTTCTGAAGTATATCTGAGGAGGAGGAAGCCCTCTTGTGGCTGCGCAGAGGAAGAGGAGGAAGGACGCTGATTCTTGAAGGAGAAGGACGATGTCTCATCTGGAAGGAGGACGCTGTGCCTATCAGGAGGGGAGGACGCTGTCCAAGGAGGACGCAGTTCCAGTCTGGCAAAGAAAACGCTGTTTGGGAGGCAGAAGGACGCTGTCTAGCCCTAGAGTGAGGACGTTGTCCATTTCTGGAGGTAAGGGTTGCAGATCTGAAGGTTTATTGCTAGATCTAGTTGTGGGAAGGATATATCTTGCAGATCTAGTCTTGTATGTTGCAGATCTAGTATTGTATGTTGCAGATCTGGAGGTTTAGTACTAGATCCAGCTGGAGGAGTGACAGATCTGAGGAGATATTGATAGATCTAGCCCAGATCTGAAGGAATAACACCAGATCTAGCCCTAGAGGCTGTAGATCTGAGGAGATAGTTCCAGATCTAGTATAGATCTGAGGGTTTGGCATCAGATCTGATATTGGAGGACGCAGATCGGGAAGGGAAGGACGCAGATCTGGTTTGGAGGCTTCAGATCTGTCAGATCTGAGTGTTCAGGAGCAGATCCACTTGGTAGGACGCTGATCTGAGGAGCAGGCTATTGTGAGAGGGGCTCATCAGCGTTTCCAGCATTCTGTAGCAGGTTCATCTGTCTGGAGGATTGAGGGCCTTGTGCTTCACCTGTTTCCTGCGCTGTCACTAGCAGAGACAGCGTTTTCCAGTAGAGAGGGTTTGCAGCTAGAGATCAGCCAGTACCAGCGCAGTTCATCTCCAGAGCAGCTAGGACGCTGTCTTTATTACAGCCATTTCCTTGTATGGGAGGGTCATCACTTGCCTAGGGCAAGGATAGGTGCACTGATTCTGATTTATTTGTACTTCTCTCTATGTACTTTCTGATTAATAAAATGGCTCAGTTTCTGGTATTACATGTGTCATGATTCAGTGATCTGGTTCAACATTGCATTTTCTATATCTGTCTGGCATATTTCTGTTATATTACTGGTTATTCCCCTCTGGGGATATTACAGAACAACAAAGGAGATAATTAAATGGATGCAGAAGTCACTTTTTACATGCTACCAAAACTTGCTATGAAACTGTCATGTTTTCGTAGCAAGCAATTATTGGAGGTTTTGAGCATCCTAAAAGTGGGTTTTGGCCAGCTGGAGTCCTCCAGCATGTGACAGGAGCTTATAATTATATAACTATGACTCGAAGGAATTTTTATGAAGACAGGTCATCAGCCAAAGCAGCTTTGAAGATAAGGGTCATGCATTCCTAAAAAGTAGGGTTATGTTCCATAGATCTAGGAGGGTTTTAAATATATATAGTGGTGATGAACTCTGTAATGGGTCTTTCGAGCATGTGATACTTAATTTGTAACCATCATGTAACTGTTTCATAGATAGGATAAGAGAAATGTAATAAATAAGAGTTAGATTCCTACTAGGAGATGGTTTCTTTAAGGTGTAGTTGTCAGTTTTATGTTAGAAGTTATGTATTTCAGTTATGAAAGGTGTCATAGGAGAATTCAAGGATCTAGCCACCAGGAAGATCATCCTTTTTCTAAATAATGTCTATTTAAAGACAAATCATTGAAGTAGTAAGGTTTTGGACAACATCTGCACCAAATTGTTGCTTTTATGTTTTTGACCAATATCAATAATACAAAGTGACATTCTTCTTGATAGACCTGAGATTCTTATGAGGTTTTTGATGTTTTATTGATCTATATCTTTATGTTTTACCACTTTCAGTAGATTTCATCTCTATTACTCAGAATTCATAATTTTATGCTTTGAATTCCTTTAGTGATGAAATGACTATGTTTTCCTATGTTTATGTGTGAGTTGCCTCTGTTAAAGACCTCTATCTACCTCAGCTTCCATGTTGAAGAACCTTTGTCACTGAAAATACTGATTTTTGACTCCATAAGCCCAATGGTAGCAATTCTACATTCTTGTCAACCTGCAATAATAAAAAACAAGTTACAATTTCCATAGAGTTAGCCATCTAGTACTATCATTATTCAATATCATAAAACCCCCTTGAGAGAGCCCTCTCAAACTGAAGAGGCTAAGCTTCAGTTAGAAGTGGTTTGAAACAGTTACACTAAGTTGTTTGATAAGCAGCCATTCAAGTACAATTTTGTCATAACATTTTGGTGTGTTTGTCGAGATTCTAAAGACATATTTCCCGAAGTTTTTGTGCAAACAATGAAGCGAAACTCTTGGAGGTAGTAGAAGCTGAGAATTTTTTTAGGCTGCAGAATTCCCTTGGTGACTCCATTGTTGAAGGATTCAAAAATTCATAGCTTCATGGTGATTCCACTGGACTTATGAAGAACTCAAATGCTTCCATTCTTGTTTCAAGGTATGCATGTGTAGATTTTTCATAAATTTATGGTTTCCCAAATCCTTTTCCCAAGGATATATATATTTTAATGAGTGGTCCAAAATTTAATGGAGGAGATTTGATTTTGACCTTGAAGTATATATCAGATTTTCGTGACTTTACTAAGCTTCTTAGAGTTAGACATGAAGATATTTTCATCATATTGTTCTATGATTCATTTCAAGGGAAATGTAAACAATGGATTGAAAGTTTCCTTGTCATATCTATTAAGTCATTTGCATATTTTTGGCATATTTTTTTGGAAACATGGATGGAAAAACAGAGTTGGTGGCAGAATCTCCCTCCATTCAAGGTTTTAAACAATGGAATGATGATCACACTAATGAGGAGCTAGATGAAAATTTTTCTTCGACCTTATCTTCTTATTTAAAGTCATTTGAATGCAACTCAGAAGATAAGATTCAATTTTTGGATGAATTTGATAAGAACATTGAGAAATACATTGAAATTTTAGAAGATCAAATTCAGTCCTATAGTCTTCATGGTCAAGATCAGCCTTTTCAAAAAAATTTCATGCCAAAATACAAAGAGAAGGTGGTGCTACCTTTTTATTTTGAGATTGAGAAGGAATGCATTGCTCTTGAAAATGAGTTTGATAGCACATAAGTGAAATATTATGTTGCTAAAGAAAGCATATATAAGTTTTCTAAAACTGCAGAATGTCTTGAGAATTATCAAATAGACTATGTCTTCTATGATCCTATAGCTGACTACATGGAAGAGTTCTAGAGTCCAAATTTTCGATTATGTTTTCATTGTGAAAATAGAACTCATTTTATGTTGCCTTGGTCATTTCAGTATCAGGTTTACTTTTGGTTGAAGTGAAGTCAAGGGATTAAAGTATTAGATCATCTCATTGACTAGCTTTATTGGAGGTTTCATGTTGCTTGAATCAAACATGAATATTGCAGCTGTTAGGGTAGGTAGGAGTTTGTGAGAATAAGCTCACAGTGGATTGAGCATATTTTTAGTAGATACAAATTTGGGTTTTCAGCAGTAATCATCAAGCTTGAGCCCGAGGTGAAGGCCATAAGAGTTTGAAGAAGGCTTGGCAAATTTCAGAGTTTTATTTCTAAAAGATGGATGGCACTGGAACTACAGGTTCTTTGGTGTACAAAAGGGGCACACCATCCCAAGTGGAGCCACTGTTATCACTCATAAAATTTTGAAACATTACTTGACATGGTCATACAGTTCACTCATCAAAAGGAAAGGGTCTCCTTAAATCATTCAAGTTGGTATAGGAAAATTTCAATTTTTACATATTTAACCTATCCTAAGGTTCAAGACTACCTCCATTTTATCTCAAGCCACCTCCATTCAGGTCATGTCATGTCCCATCAGTCATCATTTTCTGTTATTTTTCATTTCCCAAGCATTTAAATTTTAAAAAGGACACTTAAGCTACTTTTACAACTTTTCGTAGCATTTTATATTGCAAAATAACAGTTTTCGCTACGAAACAGCCTAATAGTTTCGTATCGAAACTGTCAGAGGTTAAACTAACTATGCTACGAAAATCTGTTTTCTTACCTGTCTTGTCAAATTTGATATGAAATGTCATTCCATGATTGGATGAGTTATGGTGGAGGTCATGTTGGTATCCTGTGTTTTGATAGATTGGCTTACCAAAAGACAAGGCAACATTAGAACCAATCTTTAGAGTTCTAGGATCTAGTCCTCATGTTCTTAGAGAGGGATCTCTCAAATTGTTTGCAAAGGTATGTCTTGTTTTCTTTTAAGTATTGATTTTAGACTAGTTATTAAGTGCAAGTGTTTGTTTTGTTTGTTTGTTTGGTTGAATTGCCACAGTAGAGCATGAAATGTCTAGGTAGTATAGATAGAAAGAAGAAATGTCAAATTCATTGGGCAATGGATTCAAGAAGAGGTTTATGACAAAATTATCAATGGATATGGGATATCAAAGGGAAAATATAACTTGGCCATAGGATCCTTTAGTTTTGTGAATGAGATGGACATTAATGATTTGAAAGAGAGTTTGAATTCTCAACAAAGGGAACTTAAAAACATAACTTGAACATAAAGAGGAATTTGATAGATAGGGCTAACCATGAATTCTACAAACCACACTTTAAGCAAATGATGAATTCAAGACAAATTTTAAAATGAAATCTAAGATTCGAGGAACACCCTATTTCCTCAAAGATTTTATTTCAAAAGACTTAGAAAACATAAAAGATTCATTGATAACTGCAATCATAGAAGAGGGAACACCTAACACATCTATTATCAAAACTATAAAGACCTTTAAAACAATTTTTCAAGCAGGGACAAAGGGTATGATCAAAACATACCTCCTTGGCTAACTATAAACAATGGTACTTCAAAGGGAGACTTCAAAAACAATTTTGAAGTGGCAACAGACAAGCAGGGAAAACCATAAATCATGCTAGAACCAACTATTTGAACTATTAGAGAAATAAACAAGCATGAGGAACAAAGAGAAATATTAAAGACTCTAAAATACCTTAGCAGAAGAAAACATAAACAGTGAAGGATAAACAAGTCTAAGGTGCTTCCATGAGTCATTTCTTAGCCTAAAATTTTCATCCTACTGTAGTAAGCATTTATGAAACATAATGAAAATAGGAAAAACAACAGATAGTTCATAATACATCACCAACATCCAAGCTCAGGGATCTAATGATAGAGCCTTCTCAAGAACAAGAATGTCACAACATCATCAAGCTTCCAAGAATTCAATTTCTTCTTCAACTTCAAAAATAGATTATGTATTATTTCAAAGAGTTTCAGTATTACAACTAGTGACCAACCAACAACTTCTCATCTTATTTAGAAGTATTTATAGAAGAAATGAGGAGGTGGAAGAGTTTTAGGATTGAAGTGTGATTAATTCTACACTAAATGCAACTCCTAGCCTTGAAAACCGTGCAAGGTATAAGGCAGGAAAGCATTGAATTACAACTCTGCTTCATTTACTCTGTTTCTGCTTTTTAAGGCTTAATGGGTGAAAAGATTGATTTTAAGGCATATTTAACTTTTATAATAACTTTACTGACAGTTTGAAATATCTTCCTTTGTTCTAAATAATTGTTCAGCTGTCTTTAGGCAAAATATCACTGACTAGGCAATAACTATGCCTTCTTTTGATTGATTAATTGAGGCTGCAGGTGGCACTTTGGTAGTTGAAGAGGATAATTGGCCTTTGCTGTGGCAGTGAAAGCCTCCTTTACTGATATTTTTCTTTGTTTTTCCTTAAAACACCTTAATCTGTTCTTTATCTATGTTTTAGGCTTAATTACGCCTTGATCTTAGTCTTTGGGTCTTTGTTCCTTAAAATTGTCTTTATCCTTTAAACCTGTGGATTAAAAACCTTGATCTTCAAGTTTTTAGGCATTAATCCCTTTATTTATTTTTCTTCACTGATACACTTTTCTTGACTTGTTTATACAAGTGGATTATGTAGATGGATGGTTTCTGAGATCAAGGATTGTGCTCCAGATGATTCAAACATAGATTTTAAACCCTACAGCTCATTTTCCTTTGATTTTATGCCACAGAATCATCATTCTGGGCATTTTTGTCGATTGAATGTGACTGGGAAGAACACATAGCAAACATTGCCTAAAACCCTACAAAAACACACAAAATTATTATAAAATCCTGCGGAAATGGTTTAAGATTGATTCAGAGGTTTGGTGAAGGGGATGGAGCTGTGCAGAATGGAGGATTTTGTAGAAAAAAGGGAGAAAAACCCTTGGCGGAAGAAAAATGGATGCAGATGCAGTTTGGGTGCAAGGATGAATAAGAGCTATTGATCTAGAATGATCAACGGTCGAGATTTCATGATGAAATCACTTTGGAGAATTATTGAGGGTGAAAGACTTTGGGGTTCAATCTAATCTGGGCCGTTGGACTAATGCGATGGACGACCAAGATCGGTCGATGAAATTTTTTGGGGGAAAGGTGAAGGGCACCGAGTTGAAAATGTGAAATAACATCAACTATTCGATTGGAAAAAACGAACGGTGGAGATCACTCAATCAAGTCTTTCGGGAGGACAGAGGGAAGGTAAATAAATGGATTGCGTTTAATCATAAGCTGTCGGATTAAAATAATTAACGACCGGGATCAAAAGATGAAAAAGACTTGTTGTAGAGGATGGTGGTAAGTGGAAAACCACTAATGGTTTTTGAAAAATATTTTGGGGGGTAAGTGGTTTTCATAAAAGAAATGCGATATGATTCATCGCATGACACTTATCCCTCCCAAAACTACCTTTTTTGTAAAATATTTCTGTGTTAACCTTCGGGCGCAAAAGTTTTGTGAAACGTATTAGTGACCGTTGGATCGAAAGGCCCAGATCCGACTGTGCGGACCACACGTGACGGGGTTAGAAGTTGTGGGGTAAATTATGGTGGGTGGGGAAGATCGGGTTAAATCTCATCCGTTAGATCTAATAAATGAACGGTGGAGATTCAACGAAGGGGAAGGTTAATGAATAGAAAAAAAGGCAGAGTAGAGGGAAAGGTGGAGCAGAGGATGACCCGAGGGCCGTTGATCAATTTAGATCGACGGTCGACATTTATTTAAAATAAAAGGTCGGGGAGATGGAAATAAAAAGGAAAATTGGGGTTTCGGAAAGGCTTTAGGCCTTTTATGTGCCCGATTGCGGGATTGTGGGTCGTATGAGGAAAGGGGTTACAGGATTTAAACCCTCAGGGGCTTAAGAAACCTTTATATGCAGAATGGGTGTTTTTAGTCCTAAAAACAGGGTTTTTGAGGCAAATTGAGGGTTCCGATAGGGGAAACAAGGGGATTCAAAACCAAATAAGGGAGAATAGATGGTTTTAAAGGGATTTTGGAGGCGTTTTAGAGGTTAGATGAAGGTTTTTAGAGGGTTTTTATGAAGGGTTAAGGGTGAAAATGAATTGTTTTATGAGTGAAAGGAAGGGTGAAAATGAAGGGGTAAATAGGCTTTAAGTAGTCTTTCTCTTGGTTAACAACAGACTCTTTAGTATAAAGAGGAAACAACAGTGAAGATTAACTCAAGGAATAGTAATCATCATAAAAACTTTAAAGGATGATAAGTTTTCAAAGGGAACTATCTCTTGAAGTTTTCAAGACAAAGTCTAACCACCATTATGTATAAAAAAATTTATAGGTGGCTAACAATTGCTCCACTTGGGGAAGACAACTGGTTCTTTAGGTATCTAGGACCTCAGCTGCAAATCTCTGGCTTTCATTAAACCAATGACTTAATCCATTGGGCAGCAACCTTTCTTTTTCTATTGGCTAGCCTTTCTCTGATTTGATGATCTTTGCAGCAATCTAAAACAATGGAATTCTATCAAAACAACATGTCTACCTACCCATTCCTACTGATTACTAACATTTTTTCTTCTTTCAGAGTGCATTTGGACTAGCAAACTCTCTTCAAAAACATTTTATTCTTTTGAAAAAAACGTAAAACTAATCTGTTTCTACTCTTATTTCTCCATGAACTCAGTTTAAACAGTTGAGTTCATAAGCTTCTCTACCTAATACTATCTGTCAGGATTAGACTATCTGATAGATTTTTATTCTCTAAATTCTAAGACAGGAAATTAAAAACAGCCAAGCCAAGATTAAGAAATTTGACTTGCTGCAGATATATGTCATAAAAACAAGCTGCACATAGATTTTATTTGCAGAAAAATAAAACAAAATTTTTGAAGGCTTAAGATCTGAAAACCAAAACATCCTTCACTATCTCTTCAGCTTTGATTTTGAATTTGTTTGAGCTGTCTTTTCTTTCTTTCTGTTCCAAGTTTTGAGCATATTTGAACCAGTTCTTCATCAGTCTCATAGGTTAAGGATTTGAGCTTGTTTTAACCTTTTTTTTCTAACCTAATCTACCTTATTGATAAGCCAAGATTATGTTGTTTGGCTGATATAATTCACTAACCTATCAGCAGTAAATTGAAAAACTAATTATTCATGATTACGCTGTATGACTAACTAGAAGTGTGTTTTTTGGGAGTGGCATTTGAGCTTGCACACTTTCAGACTTTGTTTCTCTTTTTTGGTATGGGGTTGTACCTTTCTTGTTTTCATTTTTTCCTCTTTTCTTTTTATATTGTTTTTTGTATTTTTTCTTTTTATTCTTCAAAGCAGAAATCAACAACTAACTAAATGCTCATAGCTGAGCTTTATTGACATTCCTATCTAACCAAATCTAACTTGGAATATTTACATGTTTAGCTGATAAACTCTCTTTTCCAGTACAACCAATCCAGTGAATGATTCCATGTTTGGTTCTTCTTCATCTCTTTGGGCAGGCTGGACAAACAAGGCCACTCCCATTCCTTTTTTTTCTTAGTAGCAGTGCTAAAAAATCTTCTTGCTTTTGGTAATACAATGCTCCCAATAAATTTTATCCCTTATTCAAATGCCTTCAATAAGTGAGAATAGGGAGCTTGAAATAATACCTGGTTGTGAGTATTTGGAAGACATGTCTCAACCAGGATTACCTCTTCTTTCTCCACTGGATCAAGGTTAAGATTTTCTTGAGACAAAAAAACTTCCTCATCTTCATTATTATCTGAATTGAAGGACTCATCATATATTGCAATGTTGTCCTCTTATAGTCCTGGTATGCTCTGATTCAGTGGACTGTACTCTGTGAAGGGATCATCATGTTCTTGAGTAGGGGTATCTTTTATTACCTCAATCCTCTAAGGAGAAGGCTCCTTATCTTCATCCTGCTCAAGAAATTCCTCTTCCTTTTCAATCTCAACATTACAACTAATATATTTTTGATTCCCAATTATATGAAAGTTGTTTCTGATGGGCTACATTGTTTGATTATTGCTTTCAAGCTGATGATAATGAAATTCATGACAGCAATCCACTGCTAGTTGTCCTGCATGATTAGTTTCCCTTTGGAGCTTATCATCATCATCAGATTGACAAAAAATTGGAAAATCATTAGTATAAACAATTTCACCAATCAAGCATATATTGTTATGAGTTTTTTTTTCTTTTATTTGATCTACAAGTTTATTTTTTGTTTCGAGACAACAAGATTCAGTAAGTAGATGAGCAGAAGTTCTTTTTTCAAATGAAGTTTTGAGGGATGGTTGTTTATTTAATATCTGATCAATTTCTTCTTCTGTCAAAAGGAGTAGGAATTTTTCTTTTGCTTTGGACATAAGTACAACAATCCTCTTTCTCTTGTATTGACTAATTTTGAGGCTGGATGTCTTCTTGAGCCTCTTCTAGGGAAAAATTATTTGTGCTTGCAAGGAAACTTTGAGGATTCTCTTCTTTTTCCTGATCTATCTCAGTTTCAAACAACTCCTCATGATTTTCATGGCAGACACTTTGAATATAAGGTTCATGAGTTGTTTCTAGTATACTGTCAAGATGCCATTCTTCTTTAATAATCTTAAATGAGTCATAACATAAAGGCGGAGACTCTAGTTGTGTTGTCTCTTCTCCTATTTCAGAATTTGTGAGTTCAAGATGACTTATGTTTTCCTCAAGGCACTGCTCACTTTCTGCCTTTGCATTTTGGTCATAAAGTTCTCTTAATAGTGTAATACAAGATAGAGGTATGCAGTCAGAAGTTTCTTGAAAAATTTCTTCATTGTTTTCTTTGTAATCTTGCTCATCATACATATTTTTTGTTGTTGTTTATATCTTGTAGTGGTTGAGTTTGTGTTTGATCAGGGAAAGGCATAAGTTGCTCTAGGTAATCAACATCTATATCAACCTCATGCCTATCCAATCCTTTATCAAGTATGTACACTATTTTTCAATTAGGTTAAATAATGTGTTTAGTTTAGCTTCTCTGTCTACACTTGGATTCATGTTTTTCATAAAGAGGTCATTGTATCTTATCAACCAGTTCAGGGTCTTCTACCAGTGGAGTCATTAGGTCGTTTGGAAGTTGTGGAGTCGCCAGGTGGAAGATTTTGAACTTTGATGTCCACCAACAACATGATTGGGTTTGCGCAATGCATTCCCAGGAGAGTTTACAAGGACTAGTGAAGTAATAGGCCTACTGGAGGCCAGTGGAGTCACCAGGCGGAAAATTATTAGCTTTTGTGAAGGTAAAATGTTTTATGGTTCCACCACCATGTTTATTATGAAGCCAATCTGAAATATTTTTGGACTTTGTATATTTCTATGGTTATGAGAGTGTCCTATGTCTGATCTTAACACTTAGCTAAGGTGCTCAAACAAACAGAGTCTACTCTATGGCTTACTAACTGATTTTCTTAGAGATTTGTAGGACTAAAGAGTTTATAATAGTTTTCTAAGCTATCATAAATTCAATAGGTCCCACTGTGTTCGCCATTATGTTAGTATCCTGTGTTTTGATAGATTGGCTTACCAAAAGACAAAGCAACACCAGAACCAATCTTTAGAGTTCCAGGATCTAGTCCTCCTGTTCTCAGAGAGGGATCTCTCAAATTGTTTGCAAAGGTATGTCTTGTTTGCTTTTAATTATTGATTTTATACTAGTTATTAAGTGCAAGTGTTTGTTTTGTTTGTTTTTTTGGTGAATTGGCACAGTAGAGCATGAAAGGTCTAGTTAGTATAGATAGAAAGAAAAAATGTCAAATTCATTGGGCAATGGAGTCAAGAAGAGGTTTATGAAAAACTTATCAATGGATATGGGATATCAAAGGGAAAATCTAACTTGGCCATAGGATCCTTTAGTTTTTTTGAATGAGATGGACATTGATGATTTGAAAGAGAGTTTGAATTCTCAACAAAGGGAACTTAAAAACATAACTTGAACATAAAGAGGTATTTGATAGATAGGGTTAACTATGAATTCTACAAACCACACTCTAAGCAAATGATGACTTCAAGAAATCTTTTAAAATGAAATCTAAGATTCGAGGAACACCCTGTTTCCTCAAATATTTTATTTCAAATGAATTAGAAAACATAAAAGATTCACTAATAATTGCAATCATAGAAGAGGGAACACCTAACACATCTATGATCACAACTATAAAGACCTTAAAAAAAATTGTTCAAGCAGGGACAAAGGATATGATCAAAACATACCTCCTTGGCTAACTGTAAACAATGGTACTTCAAAGGGAGACTTCAAAAACAGTTTTCAAGTGGCAGTAGACAAGTAGGGAAAACCATAAATCATGCTGGAACCAACTATTTGAACTATTAGAGAAAAAAAAAAGCATGAGGATTAAAGAGAAAGATTAAAGACTCTAAAATACCTCAGCAAAAGAAAACATAAAACAGTGAAGGATAAACAAGTCTAAGGTGCTTCCATGAGTCATTTCTTAGCCTAACCTTTTCATCCTACTGTAGTAAGTATTTATGAAACATAATGAAAACAATAAAAACAACAGACAATTCATAATACATCACCAACAACCAAGCTCATGGATCCAATGATAGAGCCTTCTCAAGAACAAGCATGTCACAACATCATCAAGCTTTCAAGACTTCAATTTATTCTTCAACTTCAAAACAGACTATGTATTATTTCAGAGAGTTTCAGTATTACAACTAGTGACCAACCAACAAATTCTCATCTTCTTCAGAAGTATTTATAGAAGAAATGAGGAGGTGGAAGAGTTTTAGGATTGAAGTGTGATTAATTCTACACTAAATGCAACTCCTAACCTTGAAGACCATGCAAGGTGTTATCACTCAGGTTTTCCTTGAAGTTGTGGAAGAGGAAAGCATACCCGAGGTAACCACAAACCAACCTTCAGATGCAGAATCTAGCCAATCTGCATCCAGAGAGGGCTCTCTCTTTATAATTTATCTTTGTTCTTAGAGGGTTTTAGGCTAGTTATCGATCCAAGAGTTTGGTTTTGAAAAATGGTGGAATCCACAAACTAAGGGCAAGGTTGAAAGTTTTCAGTCCATTGGGCTATGGAGTCAAAGGATGGCTTTACTGGATTTCTATTCTACGCACAAGATGGCTTTACAGGGCAAGATAGCTAGGCAGAGAACAATCCTTAAAATTTAAAGTGGATGGGATGATTTTGAAGGGATGAAAGGCAGCTAAGAATCTTTCACCATGTTCAAAAGAAAGAAATGAAATGACTACAAACAAAGAGCAATGAAGAATTATTTATTATAGTAATCAAGAATGTTTAAATTAGCAAAGCAAGAGCATTTAAGAATTCATGCTTATAACCAATTTAGAGGAAAACATTAAGAATAATCACATCTGAAACCAGAGTACAATTAAGTAAATTTTGATTCAATCCTTTATGTAAATTATTCAGAAATGGACACAATGATATTATAAACAGATATAACACTTAAGACATAGGATAGAAAGACTTATTGAACTGCAGTCCGACACATGAATCCTGCAAAAAGTCCTGAGTTTCAAATTGTCATCCAGTAAGCCACGAGTAAATTTCTCCAAAATGCTTTTATTCCAAAAACTTCAATGTCACAGCAAAGTAATAGAATCCACCCTCAACACTCTCTTTGAGGGTTTATTTACACAAAAAATAATTGAAAAAATCTCACACTAACCTAGCCAATAATCTAGGGTGATTAATAAATAAGTTACAATAAAAAAGGAGACAGATGGTCTCGTAGATAGAATAAAATGTAACTGCTGGTGTGCTGTTTCCTCATTTTGCGGATGTGCTGGAGGTAAGTGCTGAAATAGGGCTCGATGCTGTCCCTTGGAGTAATTTCTTTGCTTGTTTGATACTCTTTGTCTTTACGGATACTCTTTAACCTGTTTGACTGATACTCTTTCATCTGGCAGCCTCATTTTATCTTTCTAAGTAGTAAAAGATGAATATCAGATAATTTCATGAATTTCAATAAGTCATTCCATTGATCTTGTGCTATGCAGTTCTTGCTTTTAAGTTTTCTCAGACATTCTTCTCTGTATGAGTTTGGCAAAAGTGGGCTGATGGAGAACAAATACTTTATTTCTGCTTTAAGATGAAATAAATTCTTATTTGTCATAGATATTTCTTGATGCCTTTTAGCTTGGTACTTGTGATGAAGGTAAAGATTAAACATATTTAGCACCATCATTCATCACATAAAACTTTGCAACACCATCTACCTACCCTATCTACTTGACACTACCATTTTCTCTTCTTTATTAGGGTGCATTTAGACTTGCAAACCCTTATCAATCTTTTCTTTTTACAAGGCAAATCTATCTAATTCTACCCTTATTACATCCAAGGGCTCAGATTAAACTGTTGAGCACCTTTTATTAACTCTACCTATCTACTTATCTGCCAAGATTAAACTGTTTGGTCAGATATTTATTCTCTATTCTACAACATAAAATTGAAACATGAATGAGTCAAGTTTAAACAGTTTGACTCTTCATAAATTGTGGCAAAAGTTTCACAAACTGCACACAATTGCTTTATTACAAAAATGAAATAGTAGTGGCATTTGGATTTGCACACTTTCCTTGGTCTATTTTTTGATTGGGGTTCATTTCTTTCATTTTCTTGACCAATTTATTTTTCTTACCCTTTGATCTTTCTTTTAGGGTATACCCTCTTTACATTTTTTAAATTTTTTTGATTTTTTGGTTTTTCAAGAATATGGAACACCTTTGCTCAAGAAAAAAGGTTTGAACATATTCCATAGTTCAATCAAGACAATCATGAAAAATGACACCTATTGGTATAGGAAGGGAGACTAACACGAATGAATCACTCTTTGTTTATTAATATTTATTTACTTATAAGTTATAGGCAATTAAGAATCGACAGGTAGCCTTTGGTAGCACTTACGTGCAAAAACATCATCTTGCTCAGTCCACATCTACTGATTTAGTTTATACTTGAACCTTAGTTTTGAAATGTTTGTCAAGGCCTCTACAATTCTTAATAATAATTCTTTTAGGAAAATTTTAATCAAAAATCGTATTTCTTGAAGAAGTATTTGAAGTTACTGTTGTATTTCTGTTAAAACAAATAAAAACAATGGCTCCCGTCCATCTGAACCCCAGTTGTCCGTACTATGAATAAAGTTTTCACAAATACACCGTGTGAAAAATCAGAATCGTTCTGGATTTCTTAGCCCCTCAGGAAATGAAGAAAGTTACGAAGAGGAAGTCAAGGGAAGTTACAGGAAAACAGATTTTTCTAGATCTGCATCCTGTCCCATGAAAATTATATATGTTGATGAAATTCCTTTTGATGAACGATTTGAAACATCCTTATTTGTGAATTTTTCTGAAACTGAATTATCCAGATTAGTTCTAGATCCATTGTTTTTCGAAGATTTGCAATTCAGAGTTGTTTCATATCACCTTGAAAGACAGTTACAATACTCCATTCAATCTGAACAAACCTTTGAAGAAAGTACAAACATCTCTGTAATTACTGAAGCTTCTCCAAGTTCAGTTACTTTTTCTCAGGCTTTTCAAACACCTGTCACCCCTTCTACTCCTCCATCTCCTCCTGCCAGACCATCAACTCCTGTTACTCCATTACATCTTCCAATGGCCAATCGATATGCCCCGTTACGGTTGCCAGCCAACCCTGCTGCTTTGCCTCAAGATTATCAGAGTAAGATCACCCCTTTTGACGATTCAGGAACTTACACAGCTCAACAACATACCAAAAGGATGACTGATTACTTTGAATTCTATGATATTGATACTGATGATGTCCGAATGAGAATTTTTGTTCAGAGTCTTACTGGGGAAGTTAGGACATGGTTTAGGGCTCTTGCTCCAGATAGTATTGTTGATTTACCAGCTTTGTATAGGTCATTTTTGAATAGATGGGAGAATAATAAAGATCCTCTTCAGATCTTATCTGAATTTGAAAAATTAAGAAGAAGACCTAACGAAACAGTACAAGATTACATCATTAGATTTAATGAAGCATATAATGTTGTTCCCCAGAACCTCAGACCTCCACCTGACTCTGTATTGGTTAAATTTCCAGATGGTTTTGACTCTGACATATCTTATTCACTCAGGGAAAGAGCTCCCCAGACACTAGAGGAAATGCAAAGCATAGTGGTGAGTGTAGAAGCAAATCTGATAGAAAAACGAGCCAGAGCTAGGGCAGAAAGAAGAATGCCTTTAAATGAAGAACCTTCAGCTTTTGAAAAGAAGCTGGATGCAATAATTAAAGGTATCGAAAGATTAGGAGACAGAGTGGAAACAATCGAAAGAAAATCTACTGGTGATAATATTGTAAGAAACCCAAACTTTAGAAGAAATCAGAACCAAAATATTGGAAAGAATGTCCCTGACCAAAATATTAGGCCACCTTTCCAAGAAAACTTTGTTGAAGGTTCAACTTCTGAAGAACCTACAGAAGATGTAGAGATAAAAAATGTAACTGATGACAAAAATGAACCAGAAATTTTCCTATCCCAAGATGATCAAGAGAATCATATCCTTGAAAAATTCCAAACTCATTCAGGTGAGACTTTTGATTTTAAGGAAGGTTATGACACAACAATTTATGAGGTTCATAAACAGTGCAATTTGAGAAGCAGACGGATTGATGTGCCAGAGAATAGAAAACAGAAAAATGCAAAACAAAATGTCAAAGGTAAAATTAACATTCCCCCTGTACAAAACATTCCCCAAGTACAAATTCTGTCTAGGATAACTCCCAACCCTTCAAATCCAATAATTGAAGATGTTTCTGACAACCAACCAAACAATAAACAACAATCTAATACTTTTCCTCCTGTAGGAAATGTAGAAGAAACAGTAGAAGTTAACTCAGAAACACCTTCAAATCAAAATTTCACTCATGAAAAAGAGAAAAACGTTGAAGACCCAAAAAACAGAGAAAACCCAACTATGCAAAACACTAAAACTCAAACAGAAAAACCTTTCAATCTAGAGGCTGAAATAGGCAAACTAAAGATAGCTATTCCTTTATCAGAATTGGCTAAACATGATGTCTATAGAAGTCAAATTAGCAAATCTCTAAACATTAACATTACTGGATTGGATGATTCAGTAAATATTCTTGATGATCAACCCAAACTCATTTTTGGGAGGTAAATGGAAAACCAGAAAGTGGAGGAACTCCTCCATTTTATGTAAGCCTGAATGTTCATGACAAGATACTCCACAATGCTATGCTTGATTCTGGAGCATCTCACAATTTGATGCCAAAAGCAGTGATGGAAAGATTAAATTTAGACATTACCAGACCATATAAAGATTTGTTTTCTTTTGATTCTAGTCAGGTAAAATGTCTAGGTTTGATTAAAGACTTGTGTGTTACTTTGGTACAATACCCTGCGAAATCTGTTTTGATGGATATAGTAGTGGCTGATATCCCTCCTAAATATGGTATGTTGTTATCTAGATCTTGGGGTGCTAAACTTGGAGGATCTATTCAACTAGACATGTCATATGCCACTATTTCAGTATTTGGCCAACCTAAAAGACTCTACAGAGAAACATTGATGAAATACTTGGTCAGTAGCCATGAGAAGCCTGAAAACTTCCCTGTTTACTCTATACATTCTGATATCGACTCTTTTATTTTATACAATGCTGAGTTAGATCTCCCTACTGAAATAGAAGCTCCGGAATTAGAAACCACAAACAAAAGCACTGTTAAAATTGAAGAAATCTCTGAAAACAAAGAAACACCAGATGATCAAGAAATACCAGAAGAAACTAAACAACTAGCTCATGTCAAGAAACATTTTAAAACAATTGATGAGGATTATGAACATGAAATTCTGTGGCATTTGGAATTTGATGGCTCAGTAAACAAATTAGGAGCAGGAGCTGGGATTTGGTTACATAATGTTGAAAATAATCATGCTGAGGGACATGCTTATAGATTGAATTTTAAATGCACTAACAACATGGCAGAGTACAAAGCTCTTTTGTTAGGGCTTAAACATGTCAAGAAGTTAGGAGCTATTAGGGTATCAATCATAGGAGATTCTGAACTAATTATTCAACAAATTAAAGGAGAATGTTCAACAAAAGACATGAGACTGAAACAATACAGAGAAACAGTTGTGGAAATTCTTAACACCTTTCTACAAGCTCAACTTGCCAAGATTCCCAGGAAACAAAATTTGCATGCTCATAGTTTAGCAATGTTTGCTAGTACATGTAAGTTACCTTTTGATCCTAATCATCAGTTTTCAGCTGAGATTAGACATAGGCCTACTATACCGGACAATCTTTTGAATTGGCAAGTATTTGTAAATAATCATCAAATCAATAATTTTTTGACACTTCAGAATGAGTTTTCTAACTGTAATATAGATGAAGACATAACTATTGATGAATTTGATCAAGAAAAAGAACAAAAAGCAGATATTTCAAGAGAAAATGCAATTCATATGCTGCACCCAACCACATTCACAGAAAAATACATGAAGGATTTGAAATACATGGAATCTGATGAGATCATAGAAGATGAGACAGAAATCATTAATCTGAAAGATAATTATTTGCCCAAAGGATTAACTCCTTTGGAAGATCTTTTTGACTCAAATGATATTCCATTTAGACCCAAAATGGAGCCTGTTAAGGCTGATATTGAAGAATGCAACTTAGGAACTCCAGAAAATCCCAAAATGGTTAAACTATCCAATTCTCTACCAAAAGATCAAAAGGTTAAATATGTTGAACTCTTAAAGGAATTCCAGGATGTTTTTGCTTGGAGTTATGAAGATCTTAAAGCGTATGATACATCCATAATTCAACACACTATACCTTTGAAGCCAGATCAGAAACCTTTCAAACAAAAACTTAGAAGAATAAATCCTGTTTTATTACCTTTGATCGAAAAGGAAATTAAAAGGATGTTTGAAGCATGGATTATAGCCCCTATTAGGTTCTCAGAATGGGTTTCTAACCTGGTACCAACAAGGAAGAAGACTGGGGAAATTAGACTGTGTGTCGATCTAAGAAATTTGAATAAATTTTCTTTAAAAGATAACTATCCTTTACCAAAAATGGACCATATTCTACAGAGGGTAGTAGGATCTTCTAGGATATCTCTACTGGATGGATTTTCAGGGTATAACCAGATTCTGGTTCATCCTGATGATCAGGATAAAACAACATTCACTACACCATGGGGTACGTTTAAATATGTCAAAATGCCATTTGGACTCAAGAATGCAGGAGCTACATTTCAAAGAGCAATGGACATTGCTTTTGCTAAAGAAATACATGATTTTCTGGTAATTTATCTAGATGATTTAACCGTTTTTTCCAAAACTGATCAACAACATTTAGATCATCTGAGGCAAGTGTTTATAAAGTGCAGAAAATATGGGATTTCTTTAAACCCTAAAAAGTAATTGTTTGGTTTGGAAGAAGGAAAGCTTTTAGGTCACATTATTTCTAAAGATGGTATTAGGATTGATCTAGAAAGAATACAAGCAATTTTACAGATACCTCATCCTAGAAACATAAAAGAATTGCAAGCATTCATAGGAAAGATTAATTTCTTGAGAAGATTTATTTCTAGTTTAGCTGAATTACTTAGATTGCTTACTAACATGTTGAGGAAAGATTCAAGCATTGACTGGACTATAGAAGCCAAGCAATCATTTGAGGAAATTAAAATGGCTTTAACAAGAAAACCAGTTCTTACCAGTCCCAAATTTGACAGAGATTTCATTATTTTTTCATTTGCTTCTGAACATACAATTGCAGCTGTTTTACTACAAAAAGATGACCAGGGATGTGAAAAACCAATTGCCTTTTTTAGTAAAGCACTTAGAGATGCATCTTTGAAATACAATATCATGGAGAAACAGGCTTTTGCATTGGTAAAAGCAATTAAAGATTTCAGAGTTTACATATTATATTCTCATGTGATAGCTTATGTGCCTAATGCTATAGTTAAAGACATTTTGACTCAAGATGGCATTGAAGGTAAAAGAGGTAAGTGGATAGCTACCATTTTAGAATATGATATTGAAAGTAAACCAACAAAACTCATAAAGGGTCAAGGTTTGGCACAACTAATGACTGAAACTAATTTCCAAGCCTTAGACATTAACGAACTGGATGACGAACAGGAGATGGCGACTCCACAGATCAGTCAAGCTTTCTTAGATTCTCCCTGGTACACTGATATCATTCATGTTTTGCTAAACCTGCAAGCTCCTCCAGGGTTGTCCAGAACAAAACAAAGATTTTTGAAAATGACATCATTAAAATATTGTATTTTAGATGGCACTCTATTTTGGAAAAATCATGAAGGAATCTTATTGAATTGTCTATTGAAAGATGAAGCTGATAGAGTTCTTAATGAATTTCATGCATGGGATTGTGGTGGACATCTCTACTGGAAATCAACTACTGACAAAATTTTAAGGGCTGGTTTTTATTGGCCAACTTTATTTTCTGATGTTAAGAAATTTGTAACATCTTGTCATAAATGTCAGATATTTGATGGTAAAAGAAAGTTGTTACCTTTACCATTAAGAACAATTTCCACAGAAAGACCCTTTCAACAATGGGGATTAGATTTTATTGGAGAAATCCATCCCCCTTCTTCCGGGCAACACAGATGGATTCTTACTGCTACAGACTACTTCACTAAGTGGATTGAAGCTATCCCATGCAGACATGCCAATGATTCTGTAATTATAGGGTTTTTAGAAACCAATATACTTTCAAGATTTGGCTGTCCAGAGAAAATTATCACAGATAATGTTGTTGCATTTAAGTCAAAGAAAATGATTAGTTTCTGCAATAAATATCATATTACTTTAGGCCATTCAACAGCCTATTACCCTCAGGGTAATGGACTTGCAGAATCCTCCAACAAAAGCCTTATTAATATCATCAAAAAGTTATTGGAAGAAAATAAAAAGAATTGGCATAAGAAAATAAACAATGCATTGTGGGTAGACAGACTTACAACTAAGAAATCAATTGGGACTAGTCCATATGAGTTAGTTTATGGCATTGAAGCAAGATTCCCATCATCTTTAGGAATTCCTGTTATGAAGTTACTTCAGGAGGCTCAAGTGGAACCAAATGATATTCAGAGAAGAATTAACCAAACAATCCACTTGCAGCAAACCAGAGAAGAAGTATACCAACGATCTCAAGTCTTGCAGGAAAAGTTGAAGAAAATGTTTGACAGAAGAACTAAGGCAGAGGATTTTCAACTAGGAGACAAAGTCCTAAGATGGGATTCTAGAAGAGAAGAAAAGGGGAAACATGGGAAATTTGATTTCTTATGGAAAGGGCCTTACATCATTCATGCCTTACAAGGAAACAATACATACTTTTTGAAGAATTTGGACAATTCAGAAGCTGAGGAAGGACCAGTCAATGGTTGAATGCTGAAGCATTATTTTGATTCTATTTACTAGGATGTTTTGATTTTCTAACTTGTACATAATATATCCTTTTCTATTGCAGTTTTGATTGAATGGTGACTTCTTGAAGTTGAAGCCCGAAGTGAAGGCCCTAAGCTTCAAAAGTTTCACTATCATATGTACAATAAAGCTACCAGAAGAAGGAGATTACATGGTTTAGTTTGAAGACATTTTGAGGCATCTGACCTGTTGTTCTTGACTTTCCACAAGGAAAAGCCATCCCCAAGTGGAGCCAGTGTTAGTCTCCTATACCAATAGGTGTCATTTTTCATGATTGTCTTTATTGAACTATGGAATATGTTCAAACCTTTTTCTTTTTACATAGGTGTTCCATATTCTTGAAAAACCAAAAAATCAAAAAATTTTAAAAATGTAAAGAGGGTATACCCTAAAAGAAAAATCAAAGTGTAAGAAAAATAAATTGGTCAAAAAAGTGAAAGAAATGAACCCCAATCAAAAAATAGACCAAGGAAAGTGTGCAAATCTAAATGCCACTACTATTTCATTTTTGTAAATAAGTGATTGTGTGCAGCTGGTCAAACTTTTGCCACAATTTTTGAAGAGTCAAACTGTTTAAACTTGACTTATTCATATTTCAATTTCATGTTGTAGAATAGAGAATAAATATCTGACCAAACAGTTCAATCTTGGCAGATAAGTAGATAGGTAGAGTTAATAAAAGGTGCTCAACAGTTTAATCTGAGCCCTTGGATGTAATAAGGGTAGAAATAGATAGATTTTCCTTGTAAAGGAAAAGAAGATTGATAAGGGTTTGCAAGTCTAAATGCACCCTAATAAAAGAAAGGAAATGGTAGTGTCAAGTAGATAGGGTAGGTAGATGGTGTTACAAAGTTTCATATGATGAATGATGGTGTTGAATATGTTTAATCTTTTACCTTCATCACAAGTACTCAAGCAGAAAATGCACTGAAGAAATCTCTATGACAGGTTGAAGAATTTATTTCATCTTGAACATGAAATAAAGTATTTGTTCCCTGATCAACCCACTTTTTACAAACTCACAGAGGCTGATGAAACGTTGAGAAAACTTAAAAGAACTGTGATAGCACAAGATCAATGGTGGAATGACTTATTGGAAATTCTATGAAAATTATCTTCAGGATGAGAATTTTATCTTTTTACTATTGCGTAAAGGATAAAAATGAGCGCAGATGAAAGAGTATCAGTTACACAGGTTAAAGAGTATCCGTAAAAGACAAAGAGTATCAAACAAGCAAAGAAATTACTCCAAAGGACAGCATCGAGCCCTATTTCAGCACTTACCTCCAGCACATCAGCAAAATGAGGAAACAACACACCAGCAATTACATTTTATTCTATCTACGAGACCATCTGTCTCCTTTTTATTGTAACTTATTTATTAGTCACCCTAAATTGAGGGCTAGGTTAGTGTAAGATATTTTCAATCAATTTTTGTGTAAATAAACCCTCAAAGAGAGTATTGAGGGTGGATTCTATGACTTTGCTGTAACATTGAGATTTTCGGAATAAAAGAGTTTCGGAGAAGTTTATTAGTGGCTTACTGGATGACAATTTGAAGCTTCAGGACTTTTTGCAGGATTCATGTGTCGGACTACAATTCAATAAGTCTTTCTACCCTATGTCATAAGTTTTATATCCGTTTATAATATCATTATGTCCATTTCTGAATAATTTACATAAAGGATTGAATCAGAATTTACTTAATTGTACTCCGATTTCAGATGTGATTATTCTTAATGTTTTCCTCTAAATTGGCTATAAGCATGAATTCTTAAATGCTCTTGCTTTGCTAATTTAAACATTTTGATTACTATAATAAATAATTCTTCATTGCTCTTTGTTTGTAGTCATTTCATTTCTTTCTTTTTGAACATGGTGAAAGATTCTTAGCTTCCTTTCATCCATTCAAAACCATCCCATCCACTTTAAATTCTAAGGATTGTTCTCTGTCTAGCTATCTTGCCCTGTAAAGCCATCTTGTGTGTAGAATAGAAATCCAGTAAAGCCATCCTTTGACTCCATAGCCCAATGGACTGAAAATCTTCAACCTTTCCCCTAGTTTGCGGATTCCACCATTTTCAAACAAATTCTTGGATCTATACCTAGCCTAAAACCTTCTAAGAACAAAGATAAATTATAAAGAGAGAGCCCTCTCTGGATGCAGATTGGCTAGATTTTGCATCTGAAGGTTGGTTTGTGGTTACCTCGGGTATACTTTCCTCTTCCACAACTTCAAGGAAAACCTGAGTGATAACACAAGGTATAAGGCAGGAAAGCATTGAATTACAACTCTCCTTAATTTACTCTATTTTATGCTTTTTAAGGCTTAATGGGTGAAAATATTGATTTTAAGGCCTATTTAACTTTTATAATAACTTTACTGACAGTTTGAAATATCTTCCTTTGTTCGAAATAACTATTCAGCTATCTTTAGGAAAAATATCACTGACTAGGCAATAACTATGCCTTCTTTTAATTGATTGATTGAGGCTGCAGGTGGCACTTTGGTAGCTGAAGAGGGTAATTGGCCTCTGATGTGGCAATGAAAGCCTCCTTTACTGATATTTTTCTCTATTTTGCCTTAAAACACCTTAATATGTTCTTTATCTGTGTTTTAGGCTTAATTAGGCCTTGATCTTAGTCTTCGGGTCTTTGTTCCTTAACACTGTCTTTATCCTTTAAACCTGTGGATTAAAAACCTTGATCTTCAGGTTTTTAGGCATTAATCCCTTTATTTTTTATTCTTCACTGATAGACTTTGCTCGGCTTGTTTATACAGGTGGATTATGCAGATGGAGGGTTTCTGAGATTGAGGATCGTGCTCTAGATGATTCAAACATAGATTTTAAACCCTAAAGCTCATTTTCATTTGATTTTATGCCACAGAATCGTCATTCTAGGCATTTTTGACTAGGAAGAACACAGAGAAAACATCGTCTAAAACCCTACAAAAACACAGAAACTTATAATAAAATCCTGCAGAAATTGTTTAAGACTACTTCAGAGGTTTGGTGAAGGGGATGGAGCTGTGCGGAATGGAGGATTTTGCAGAAAAAAGGGAGGAAATCCCTTGGCGGAAGAAAAATGGATGTAGATGCAGTTTGGGTGCAAGGATGAATAAGAGCTGTTGATCTATAATGATCAATGGTCAAGATTTCCTGATGAAATCACTTTGGAGAATGATGGAGGGCAAAAGACTTTGGGGTTCGATCTAATATGGGCTGTTGGATTAATGCGATGGACAGCCAAGATCGATCGATAAATTTTTTTAGGGGAAAGGTGAAAGGCACTGAGTTGAAAACGCGAAATAACATCAACCGTCCGATTAGAAAAACGAACGGTGGAGATCACTCCATCAAGTATTTCGGGAGGACAGAGGGAAGGTAAATAAATGGATCACGTTTAATCATAAGCCATCAGATTAAAATAATTAACGACAAGGATCAAAAGATGAAAAAGAGTTGTTGCAGAGGATGGTGGTAAGAAGAAAACCACTAATGGTTTTCACAAAATATTTTTGGGGGTAAGTGGTTTTCATAAAAGAAATGTGATACGATTCATCGCACGACACCTGTCCCTCCCAAAACCGCCTTTTTTGAAAAATATTTCTGTGTTAACCTTCAGGTGCAAAAGTTTTGCGAAACGTATCAGTGACCGTCAGATCTGAAGGCCCAGATCCGATGGTACGGATCGCATGCGACGAGGTTAGAAGATGTGGGGTAAAGTATGGTGGGTGGGGAAGATCTGGTTAAATCTCGTCTGTTAGATCTTATAAATGGATGGTGGAGATTCAAAAAAGGGGTGGGTTAATGAATAAAGAAAAAGGCAGAGCAGAAGGAAAGATGGAGCGGAGGATGACCCGAGGGCCGTTGATCGATTTAGATCGACGGTCGACATTTATTTAAAATAAAAGGTTGAGGAAATGGAAATACAAAGGAAAATTGGAGTTTCGGAAAGGCTTTAGGCCTTTTAAGCGCCCGATTGCGGGACTGTGGGTCATATGAGGAAAGGGGTTACAGGAGTTAAGCCCCCAGGGGCTTAAGAAACCTTTATATGCAGAATGGGTGTTTTTAGGCCTAAAAACATGGTTTTTGAGGCAAATTGAGGGTTCTGATAGGAGAAACAAGGGGATTCAAAACCAAATAAGGGAGAGTAAATGGGTTTAAAGGGATTTTGGAGGGGTTATAGAGGTTAGATGAAGGTTTTTAGAGGGTTTTTATGAAGGGGTTAAGGGTGAAAATGAATTGTTTTATGAGTGAAAGGAAGGGTGAAAAATGAAGGGGTAAATAGGCTTTTAAGCAGTCTTTCTCTTGGTGAAAAGTAGTGAATATTAACTCAAGGAATAGTAATCATCATAAAAACTTTAAAGGATGATAATTTTTCAAAGGGAACTATCTCTTGAAGTTTTGAAGACAAATTCTAGCCACCATTGTGTATGATAGAATTTATAGGTGGCTAACAGTGGCTCCACTTGGGGAAGACAACTGGTTCTTTAGGTGTCTAGGACCTCAGCTGCAAATCTCTGGCTTTCATTAAACTAGTGCCTTAATCCATTGGGCATTAACCTTTCTTTTTCTTTTGGCTGACCTTTCTCTGATTTGATGATCTCTGCAGCAATCTAAAACAATGGAATTATATCAAAACAACATGTCTACCTACCCATTCCTACTTATTACTAAAAAAATTTCTTCTTTCAGAGTGCATTTGGACTAGAAAACTCTCTTCAACAACATTTTATTCTTTTGAAAAAACACAAAACTAATCTATTTCTACTCTTATTTCTCCATGAACTCAGTTTAAATAGTTGAGTTCATAAGCTTCTCTACCTAACTACTATCTGTCAGGATTAGACTGTTTGACAGATTTTTATTCTCTAAATTATAAGATAGGAAATTAAAAACAACCAAGCTAAGATTAAGCAATTTGACTTGCTGCAGACCTATAGCATAAAAACAAGCTGCACATAGATTTTATTTGCAGAAAAATAAAACAAATTTTTTGAAGGCTTAAGATCTGAAAACTAAAACATCCTTCACTATCTCTTCAACTCTGATTTTGAATTTTTTTGAGTTGTATAATCTTTCTTTCTATTCCAAGTTTTGAGCATATTTGAAATAGTTCTTCATCAGTCTCATAGGTTAAGGATTTGAGCTTGTTTGAACCTTTTTTTTCTATCCTAATCTACCTTACTGATAAGCCAAGATTGTGTTGTTTGGCTGATCTAATTCACTAACTTATCAATAGTAAATTGAAAAACTAATTAGTCATGATTAGGCTGTATGACTAACTAGAAGTGTGTTTTTTGGGAGTGGCATTTGAGCTTGCACACTTTCAGACTTTGTTTCTCTTTTTTGGTATGGGGTTGTACCTTTCTTGTTTTCATTCTACCCTCTTTTATTTTTCTATTGTTTTTTGTATTTTTCTTTTTATTCTTCAAAGCATAAATCGACAACTAACTAAATGCTCATAGCTGAGCTTTATTGACATTCCTATCTAACCTAATATAACTTGTAATATTTACATGTTTAGCTGATGAAATCTCTTTTCCAGTACAACCAATCCAGTAAATGATTCCATGATTGGTTCTTCTTCACCTCTTTGGGCAGGCTAGACAAACAAGGCTACTCCCATTCCTTTTTTTTCTTAGCAGTAGTGCTAAAAAATCTTCCTGCTTTTGGTAATACACTGCTCCCAATAACTTTTATTCCTTCTTCAAATGCCTTCAAGAAGTGAGCACAGGGAGCTTGAAATAATACCTGGTTGTGAGTATTTGGAAGATATGTTTCAACCAGGATTACCTCTTCTTTCTCCACTGGATCAAGTTTAAGATTTTCTGGAGACATAAAAACTTCCTCATCTTCATTATTATCTGAACTGGAGGACTCGTCATATATTATAGTGTTGTCCTCTTGTAGTCCTGGTATGCTTTGATTCAGTGGACTGTACTCTGTGAAGGGATCATCATTTTCTTGAGCAGGGGTATCTTTTATTACCTCAATCCTCTCAGGAGAAGGCTCTTGATCTTCATCCTGCTCAAGAAATTCCTCTTCCTTTTCAATTTCAACATTACAACTAATAGATTGTTGATTCCCAATTATATGAAAGTTGTTTCTGATGGGCTGCATTTTTTGATTACTTCTTTCAAGCTGATGATAATGAAATTCATGACACCAATCCACTACTGGTTGTCCTGCATGATTAGTTTCCCTTTGGAGCTTATCATCATCATCAGATTGACAAAAAATTGGAAAATAACTAGTATAAACAATTTCACCAATAAATCATATTGGGTTATCAATTTGTTTTTCTTTTAGTTGATATACAAGTTTATTTTTTGTTTCGAGACAAAAAGATTCAGTAGGTAGATGAGCAGAAGTGTTTTTTTCAAATGAAGTTTTGAGGGTTGGCTGTTTATTTAATATCTAATCAATTTCTTCTTTTGTCAAAAGAGTAGGAATTTTTCTTTTGCTTTGGATAGAATTACAACGGTCCTCTTTCTCTTGTATTGACTGATTTTGAGGTTGGATGTCTTCTTGAGCCTCTTCTAGGGAAACATTATTTGTGCTTGTAGGGAAAAATTGAGGATTCTCTTCTTTTTCCTGATCTATCTCAGTTTCAAACAACTCCTCATTATTTTCATGGCAGTCACTTTGAATATAAGGTTCATGAGTTGTTTCTAATATATTGTCAGGATGCCATTCTTCTTTAATAATTTGAAAGAGTCATAACATAAAGCAGAGACTCTAGTTGTGTTGTCTCTTCTCCTATTTCAGACTTTGAGAGTTCAAGATGACTTATGTTTTCCAAAGGCACTGCTAACTTTCTGCCTTTTCATTTTGGTCATAAAGTTCTCTTGATAGTGTAATACAAGATAGAGGTATGCAGTCATAAGTTTCTTGACAAATTTCTTCATTGTTTTCTTTTTAATATTGCTCATCATACATATTTTGTTTGTTGTTTATATCTTGTAGTGGTTGAGTTTGTTTTTGATCATGGAAAGACATAAGTTGCTCTCGGTAATCAAAATCTGTATCAACCTCATGCCTATCCAATCTTTTATCAAGTATGTACACTATTTTTCCAATTAGGTTAAATAATTTGTTTAGTTTAGCTTCTCTGTCTACACTTGGATTCATGTTTGTCATAAAGAGGTCACTGTATCTTATCAACCAGTTCAGGGTCTTCTACCAGTGGAGTCATTAGGTCTTTTGGAAGTTGTGGAGTCTCCAGGTGGAATATTTTGAACTTTTTTGTCCACCAACATCATGATTGGGTTTGCTCAATGCATTCCCAGGAGAGTTTACAAGGACTAGTGAAGTAATAGACCTACTGGAGGCCAATGGAGTCACCAGGTGGAAAATTTTTAGCTTTTGCAAAGGTAAAATGTTTTATGGTTCCACCACCATGTTTATTATGAAGCCAATCTGAAATATTTTTGGATTTTGTATATTTCAATGGTTATGAGAGTGTCCTATGTCTGATCTTAACACTTAGCTAAGGTGCTCAAACAAACAGAGTCTACTCTATGGCTTACTAACTGATTTTCTTAGATATTTGTAAGACTAAAGAGTTTATAATAGTTTTCTAAGCTATCATAAATTTAATAGGTCCCACTGTGATCGCCATTATGTTGTTATCCTGTGTTTTGATAGATTGGCTTACCAAAAGACAAGGCAACATCAGAGCCAATCTTTAGAGTTCCAGGATCTAGTCCTCTTGTTCTTAGAGAGGGATCTCTCAAATTGTTTGCAAAGGTATGTCTTGTTTTCTTTTAAGTATTGATTTTAGACTAGTTATTAAGTGCAAGTGTTTGTTTTGTTTGTTTTTTTGGTTGAATTGGCACAGTAGAGCATGAAAGGTCTAGGTAGTATAGATAGAAAGAAGAAATGTCAAATTCATTGGGAAATGGAGTCAAGAAGAGGTTTATGACAAACTTATCAATGGATATGGGATATCAATGGGCAAATCTAACTTGGCCATAGGATCCTTTACTTTTTGTGAATGAGATGGACATCAATGATTTGAAAGAGATTTTGAATTCTCAACAAAGGGAACTTAAAAACATAACTTGAACATAAAGAGGTATTTTATAGACAAGCTAACCATGAATTCTACAAACCACACTTTAAGCAAATGATGATTTCAAGACAACTTTTAAAATGAAATCTAAGATTCGGGGAACACCCTATTTCCTCAAATATTTAGTTTCAAATGACTTAGAAAACATAAAATATTCACTGATAACTACAATCATAGAAGAGGGAACACCTAACACATCTATGATCACAACTATAAAGACCTTTAAAACAATTTTTCAAGCAGGGACAAAGGGTATGATCAAAACAGACCTCCTTGGCTAACTGTCAACAATGGTACTTCAAAGGGAGACTTCAAAAACAATTTTCAAGTGGCAACATACAAGCAAGGAAAACCATAAATGATGTTGGAACCAAATATTTGAACTATTAGAGAAATAAACAAGAATGAGGATTAAAGAGAAATATTAAAGACTCTAAAATACCTCAGCAGGAGAAAACATAAAACAGTGAAGGATAAATAGGTCTAAGGTGCTTTCAGGAGTCATTTCTTAGCCTAAACTTTTCATCCTACTGTAGTAAGCATTTATGAAACATAATGAAAACAGGAAAAACAACAGACAGTTCATAATACATCACCAATAGCCAAGCTCAGGGATCCAATGATAGAGCCTTCTCAAGAACAAGCATGTCACAACATCATCAAGCTTCCAAGACTTCAATTTCTTATTCAACTTCAAAAATAGACTATGTATTATTTCAAATAGTTTCAGTATTACAACTAGTGACCAACCAACAACTTCTCATATTCTTCAGAAGTATTTATAGAAGAAATGAGGAGGTGGAAGAGTTTTAGGATTGAAGTGTGAATAATTCTACACTAAATGCAACTCCTAGCCTTGAAAATAATGCAAGGTATAAGGCAGGAAAGCATCAAATTACAACTCTACTTCATTTACTCTGTTTCTACTTTTTAAGGCTTAATGGGTGAAAATATTTATTTTAAGGCCTATTTATCTTTTATAATAACTTTATTGACTGTTTGAAATATCTTCCTTTGTTCAAAATAATTGGTCAGCTGTCTTTAGGCAAAATATCACTGACTAGGCAATAACTATGCCTTCTTTTGATTGATTGATTGAGGCTGCAGGTGGCACTTTGGTAGCTGAAGAGGATAATTGGCCTCTGATGTGGCAGTGAAAGCCTCCTTTGCTGATATTTTTCTCTGTTTTGCCTTAAAACACCTTAATATGTTCTTTATCTATGTTTTAGGCTTAATTAGGCCTTGATCTTAGTCTTCGGGTCTTTGTTCCTTAACACTGTCTTTATCCTTTAAACTTGTGGATTAAAAACCTTGATCTTCAGGTTTTTAGGCATTAATCCCTTTATTTTTTATTCTTCACTGATAGACTTTGCTCGGCTTGTTTATACAGGTGGATTATGCAGATGGAGGGTTTTTGAGATCGAGGATCATGCTCCAGATCCTTCAAACATATATTTTAAACCCTGCAGCTCCTTTTCCTTTGATTTTATGCCACAGAATCTTCATTTTGGGCATTTTTGTAGATTGAATGTGACTGTGAAGAACACAGATCAAACATCGTCTAAAACCCTACAAAAACATACAAACTTATTATAAAATCCTACGGAAATGGTTTAAGACTGCTTCAGAGGTTTGGTGAAGGGGATGGCGCTGTGTAGAATGGAGGATTTTGCAGAAAAAAGGGAGAAAAACCCTTGGCAGAAGAAAAATGGATGCAAATGCAGTGTGGGTGCAAGGATGAATAAGAGTCGTTGATCTAGAATCATCAATGGTTGAGATTTCCTGATGAAATCACTTTGGAGAATGATGGAGGGTGAAAGACTTTAGGGTTCGATCTAATCTGGGCTGTTGGATTAATGCGATGGACAACCAAGATCAGTCGATGAAATGTTTTTGGGGAAAGGTGAAGGGCACCGAGTTGAAAACGCGAAATAACATCATCCGTCCGATTGGAAAAACGAATGGTGGAGATCACTCGATCAAGTCTTTTGGGAGGACAGAGGGAAGGTAAATAAATGGATCACGTTTAATCATAAGCTATCAAATTAAAATAATTAAAGACCAGGATCAAAAGATGAAAAATACTTGTTGTGGAGGATGTTGGTAAGCAGAAAACCACTAGTGGTTTTCGCAAAATATTTTGAGGGGTAAGTGGTTTTCATAAAAGAAATGTGATACGATTCATCGCATGACACATGTCCCTCCCAAAACTGCCTTTTTCGCAAAATATTTCTGTGTTAACCTTTGGGCACAAATTTTTTGCGAAACGTATCAGCAACTGTCGGATCGGAAGGCCCAGATCCGACGGTGCGGATCGCATGCGATGAGGTTAGAAGCTGCGGGGTAAAGTATGGTGGGTGGGGAAGATTGGGTTCAATCTCATCCATTAGATCTTATAAATGGACGGTGGAGATTCAACGAAGGGGCGGGTTAATGAATAGAGAAAAAGGCAGAGTAGAGGGAAAGTTGGAGCGGAGGATGACCTGAGGGCCGTTGATTGATTTAGATCGACGGTCGACATTTATTTAAAATAAAAGGTCAGGGAAATGGAAATACAAAGGAAAATTGGGGTTTTGGAAAGGCTTTACGCCTTTTAAGTGCCCGATTGCGGGACTGTGGGTCATATGAGGAAAGGGGTTACATGAGTTAAGCCCTTAGGGGCTTAAGAAACCTTTATATGCAGAATGGGTGTTTTTAGGCCTAAAAATAGGGTTTTTGAGGCAAATTGAGGGTTCCGATAGGGGAAACAAGGGGATTCAAAACCAAATAAGGGAGATTAAATGGTTTTAAAGGGATTTTGAAGGGGTTATAGAGGTTAGATGAGGGTTTTTAGAGGTTTTTTATGAAGGGGTTAAGGGTGAAAATGTTTTTTTTTTTTATGAGTGGAAGGAAGGGTGAAAAATGAAGGAGTAAATAGGATTTTAAGCAGTCTTTCTCTTGGTGAACAACAGGCTCTTTAGGATAAAGAGGAAACAACAGTGAAGATTAACTCAAGGAATAGTAATCATCATAAAAACTTTAAAGGATGATAAGTTTTCAAAGGGAACTATCTCTTGAAGTTTTGAAGACAAAGTCTAGCCACCATTGTGAATGACAGAATTTATAGGTGGCTAACAGGTCATTCAAGTCTCTTATGGTTAATTCAAAGGTACATAGCCATGTGTGAGGTCATTATTACCCTTTTTGGCATGTATGTGTCATGATTAAAGCATGATCTATATTTTAAAACATAAAACCTTACCCTAAGCTTATATTTTTCATTCAACATTCATTCTTGCATGTGAAGCATCTCACTTTCACATTTTGAGAGTTTCCTCACCACACCAAGCAACATGTTGTCCAATTTGTATTTACAAGTGTCACTTTTTTAAGAGGGAAGCTTGGTTATAAAGGGATATGGTCATGCACAAGGAAGAATAAAAAGGAGGCTCTGTGCATAAGATAGAATCCCATGGACCTTAAGATATTTGTGGAGGACCCTAACTTTGCTTAAGCATGCACTAGTTCAATTTGCTTGAATTTCTGTTGGAGCTAACAAGGAAATTGTTGTGTTTTTGGATTGTTTGAGCAGTAAGTTTAAAGAGAGGATTATGGATGAAAAGAGATGAATTTGGAAATACTGAGAGATTTTATTTTCAAGCACAGAACAAGGAAAAATACCCTGTTTCATTTTTCTCATAGGTGCTACTAGTTTGGAGATTTGAAGATATCTCTGGGACCTATTTTCAAAAAACATAATTTTCTTGTTTTATACATGTTTTTCACATGCAGATTCTGGACAATTGGAGATTGTATTTACAAAAACAAGAGAGGTTTTTCTTAAAAACATTTGTATCTACAAAAAAATCCTCCATTTTTGCAAAATTGATCAAGGATTCAGAAATATAAGTTCATTTATAAACTGAAAATTCTACCTTTTTTAGGTTGTTTTCGTAGCGTGCTTCAGGCTTGAAGCTAGAAAAATGCTACGAAAAATCCTGTAGGTGATTTTTTTATTTGGAATCCAATTTTATGAAGAGTTAAGGAGGGAAATTGATATTATTAGCTCTTTTTACCCAAAAAACATGTCCACATCAGCAAAGAGAGCTAACAGGTGGCATAGGTTGGTGGAATGAAATATGCTACTAAACTGCGCTACGAAACTTTCTGTAGCTGCCTTTTTGCTTTTAAAATCCGTTTTTTCATGTTTCAAGGAGGGGAATTCATGGTGGTAAGGTATTTTGACTTTATTAACATCATGGAACAACAAAGGAGTGAATTAAATGGATGCAGAAGTCACTTTTTCCACGCTACCAAAACTCGCTACGAAACTGTCATGTTTATGTAGCGAGCAATTGTTGGAGGTTTTGAGCATCCTAAAAACATTTTTTGGCCAGCTCGAGTCCTCCAGCATGTCAAGGGAGATTATCATCAGATACTTATGACTCGAAGGAAGTGTTATGAGGACAGTTAATCAGCCAAAGCAGCTTTGAAGATAAGGGTCATGCATTCCTAAAAAGCAGGGTTATGTTCCATAGATCTAGGAGGGTTTTAAATATGTATAGTGGTGATGAAATCTGTCATGGGTCTTTCAAGAATGTGATACTTAATTTGTAACCATCATGTAACTGTTTCATAGATAGGATAAGAGCAATGTAATAAATAAGAGTTAGAGTCCTATTAGGATATGGTTTCTTTAAGGTGTAGCTGCCAGTTTTATGTTAGAAGTTATGTGTTTCAGTTATGAAAGATGTCATAAGAGAATTCGAGGATCTGTCAGAAAATTATATATTACAGAGCAATGTGACACATAAAATATAAAAAAACACAAGCACAAAAAACACATAAAACTAGAGAGACACAGATATACATGGTTCACCCAGTTTGGGCTACGCCCACCCCGAACAACGAGTCCTTCCTTTCTATTATCTAGAAAAATGAAGAGGCACAACCTACAACAGATCTGTTGTAATATCTTCTCTCTCACAGTCTCCCTATCTGTTTCTCGCTCTTAGAATACACATACTATACACAGCCGCAATACAATGCGCTCATACAAGCGAGGGGTTTCCTTCTAGGGCAAAAAACCCTAAACTAAACATAACTTCTACCATAAGATCATCCACCTAATGAACGGCATAGATTTACTAGAAATTACTATACTTTTACAAGGCAATTTTATATATGTTTTTAGCTTCGGGGCTATTGCCCATGAAACCCCAGTCGGAGTATCGCTAGCCCCTGGACCGCTTAGTCGGGGGGTCAGCCCCCTCAGACCTCACGGGGGGGAAAGTCCCCCCCGCTGCAGGGGTGTACAATTTTCCTGGGGTATACATCAGGCTAAAACAAGGATCTCTGAATTAGGATGAAAATCAAGCTCCACACCCAACAATCTCCCGCCCGGATACTGATTGTAGCAACTCCACCACTACTTCATTTGTTGGACAATGATTCCTCTTTGGACTTAGTTGTTTCTCATCTTTATCATCATCCTTGCAGACCAATTGAAACTGAGCATATTCTCAGTTTCTCCTTGGTTACAACTTTTGTTAGCATATTTGCAGGATTCTGACTAGTGTGTATCTTTTCCAGCTTCAACTGTCCATATTCCAATACTGACCATATGAAATGGTACTTGAGTTGTATGTGTTTAGTCCTGGAATGAAATACTGAGTTCTTTGCAAGATGAATGGAACTTTGGATATCACTATATAACATGCCCATATCATGCTTCTTACCCAATTCATCCATAAACCTTTTTAACCAAATCATTTCTTTACTAGCCTCCAAAGCAGCAACATACTCTGCTTCTGTTGTTGAAAGTGCAACAACACTTTGGATTTTTGAAACCCAACTGACAGTTGTTCCACCTACAATAAATACATATCCTGTAGTGCTCCTCCTGTTATCTCTGTCACCTACCATATCTGCATCAACATATCCTTGTAGAAAAATGTTTTAACCACCAAAGCATAATGCTTGATTTGTGGTACCTCTCAAATTTCTGAGAATCCATTTCACTACCATCCAATGTTATTTTCCTGAATTGTTCATGTACCTACTTACAACTCCCACTGCATGTGCAATATTAGGCCTTGTGCAGACCATTGCATACATTAAGCTTCCAACTGCTGATGCATATGGAACTCTAGAAATATAGTCCATTTCTTCTTAGGTATTGGGGCACATCTCCTTACTAAGTTTTAAATGGCTAGCAAAAGGTGTACTAATTGGTTTTGCATTCTGCATATTAAATATTTTCAACACCTTTTGTATGTACTCATTCTGAGATAGTGTTAATTTGTGATTTTTCCTGTCTCTAGTTATTCTCATACCAAGGATTTGTTTTGTAGCTCCCAAATCCTTCATTGCAAATGAATTTTCCAATTTCCTTTTGAGCACATTTATTTCTTGCATGTTAGACCCTGCAACAAGCATGCCATCTACATACAATAACAATATAATATAGTTGCCATCATTTTTCTTTTTCATAGAAAAACACTGATCAGAGTGACATCTAGTATAACCTTGTTCAAACATAAACCTGTCAAATTTTAGATACCACTGCCTTGGAGCCTGTTTTAAGCCATACAAGCTCTTCTTTAACCTACACACTAATTTTTCTTTCCCTTTGATCTCATATCCTTCTAGTTGCTCCATATAGATCTCTTCCTCCAAATCTCCATGGAGAAATGTTGTCTTTACATCTAACTGTTCAAGATGTAAATCTTCCGTTACTACAAGACTTAAAATATTTTTGATTGAAGTCATCTTAACAATAGGAGAAAATATTTCATCAAAATCAATACCTTACTTTTGTGCAAACCCCTTCACCACAAGTCTAGCTTTGTACCTCTTTTTTCCTCCATCTTCTTCCTTCAGCCTGTAAACCCATCTATTCTCCAATGTAGTTTTACCTGCAAGCAACCTGACTAAGTCCCAAGTCTGGTTATGCATTAAGGAGTCCATCTCTTCTTCCATGGCTAGCTCCCACTTCTTCCTGCTTTCAACCTGCATTGCTTCTTCATAATATTTGGGTTCACTACAATCAGTCAACAATAAATAATATAATGAAGGAGAGTATCATTCAAGGGGTCTACTTATCCTGGTAGATCTTCTAACACCACTTTCAGGTGTTTGAGATGCCTGTTTCTGTTGTGGTGGTTGTTGTTGTTGTGGCTGTTGATTATTATTATTTTCAGGCACCTTTACTTTTTATGTGATCTCATCAAGAATTGTGTATTCTTTGTTTTCTTTTTCCTGCTTCTTTTCCTGCAACTAATTCTTAAATAATACCTTTTCATTAAATATTACATCTCTGCTCCTAATGATTTTGTGATTTTCATAATCATATAAGCGATAACCAAAATCATTTACACCATATCCAATAAAGGTACATTACTTTGATTTTTCATCAGTCTTTGTTCTATTTTCTTTATTAATATGGACAAAGGCCTCACAACCAAAAGGCTTTAAAAAAGAGTAGTTTACCTTTTTACCTTTCTATGCTTCCTCTGGAATACCACCATCCAAGGAACTTGAAGGACCTCTGTTTATGAGATAAACAATAGTATCTACAGCATCTGCCCAAAATTGTAAAGGAAATCCTGCATGCAATCTCATGCACCTTGCATGCTCCATGATGGTTCTATTCATCATTTCTGACACACAATTTTCTTGTGGTATTCTTGGAACTATCTTCTCTCTTCGAATTCCATGCTCTGAGCAGTACCTATCAAAATATTTGCTGCAATATTCACCTCCATTTTCTGATCTGAGACACTTCAACTTATTTCCTATCTCAATCTCAACCAAATCTTTCCATTTCTTGAAAGTATCAAATACAACAGATTTATTCTGAATACAATAAATCCAAGTTTTTCTAGTTGCATCATCAATAAAAGTAACATAATAACGAGAGCCACCGAGAGATGACACCTAAGCAGGTCCCCATACATTTTTATGCACAAGCTCTAATTTTTTTCTCTTCTTTTCTTTCCCAACTTTGAGAAATCTGACTCTCTTCTGTTTTACATAAATGCAATTCTCATAGAAATCCAAATCAATATTCTTCAAACCAGGCAAAAAATTCCTTGAGTGAAGAATCTTCATCTCCTTCTCACTCATGGGTCCGAGCCTATGATGCCATAATGCTGCATCGGCTCCTTTGGAAGTTAAAGCATTAACAAAGTTAGAAATACCATTGCATAAATACAATATACCAACCTTTTCGCCTTTTGCTATTACCAGGGATCCTTTGGTGACCTTCCAAGTTTTATCTGTGAAAGTTGACACACAACCTTCACCGCCTAACTGCCCTATTAAAATCAGATTTTTCTTTAGATCTGGAACATGCCTTACCTCCTTTAATATCCATTGGTTTCCATTCTGTTTTTTTACAAGAACTTTACCCATTCCAACAATTTTACAGGGTTTATCAACACCCAAACGGACTTGTCCAAAATATCCTTGAATGTAGTCATGAAAATATTTCTTATCAGGTGTGGCATGGAATGAGGCCTCTAAATCTACCACCTAGGAATCAGTAACATTTTCGAAAGAAAGAATCAAATAATCTTGTAACACATCACCTATCACATTTGCTTCATGATTTTTTCTTGTTGTGTGTCTCCTTCTTTTCCCTTCTAAGATCTAGAGTCTTTCTTTAGGTGTCCTTTCTTTCCGCATTTCCAGCACACTATCCCCGATCTGGACTTGGATTTGCCTTTCCTTGATTTACTACAATATCCCGAGCTCTTTCCTCTTTCCATTTTTCTTCCCCTAGACTCTTCACTCAAAGCATTACTTGATGTCTCACCGGAGATTTTCTATTGCATTTCCTCGCTAAGGATAGCACCGAAAACATCATAAAACTTTAAAGTACTAGATCTAGAGACAGAGTTACTAATGGCCATAACTAAACCATTCCAGCTTTCTGGAAATGAGCACAGAAATAAAAGAGCCCTAACTTCATCATCAAAGTTTACCCATACAAAACTTAACTGACTGGTAACTGTATTAAAATCATTTAAATGGTATGCAACAAATCCACCTTCCGACATATTCATATTAAATAAATGTTTCATGAGAAATACCTTGTTTGAGGCTGATGGTTTTTCATATAGTTTCACCAACGCCTTAATCAAACCCTTTGTTGTTGTTTCCTTCGAAATATTGAAGGCTAACGACGCCGTGAGGCACAACCGTACTATTCTGAGAGCCTTTCAATCAAGAATATCCCATTCTGCATCTTTCATAGCTGTCGGCTTCTTTGTTTTTCCACTCAATGGTAGGTACAAATATTTTTGATACAAATAATCTTCCATCTACATCTTCCATAGCGGGAAGTTTTGGTCATTAAATTTCTCGACCCTAAACTTACCATCTTCTGCCATTGCTCCCATTTGAACCAGGAACCCTTCTTTCCTGCGAGTTTATCAGCCAAATATACCTTTGGATCTGATACCAGTTGTTAGAAAATTATATATTACAGAGAAATGCGACACATAAAATATACGAAAACACAAGAACACAAAACACATAAAACCAGAGAGACACATATATACGTGGTTCACCCAGTTTGGGCTACGTCCACCTTGAACAGCCAGTCCTTCCTTTCTATTATCCAGCAAAATGAAGAGGCACAACCTATAGCAGATCTGCTATAATATCCTCTGTTCTCTCTCACAGTCTCCCTATCTATTTCTCACTTTGAGAATACACATACCATACACATCCACAATAGAATGTCCTCATACAAGCGAGGGGTTGCCTTCTAGGGAAAAAAACCCTAAAATAAACATAACCTCTACCTTCAGATCATCTGCCTAATGAACAGCCTAGATTGACTAGAAATTACTATACTTTTACAAGGCAATTTTACATCTATTTTTAGCTTTAGGGGCGTTGCCCCCGAAACCCCCACCGGGGGACCGTTGGCCCCCGGACCCCACGGGGGGGACAAGCCCCCCCTGTTGTAGGGGTGTATAGTTTTCCTGGGGTATAAATTTGGCTAAAACAAGGATCTTTGAATCAAGATGAAAATCAGGCTCCACACCCAACAAGGTCTAGCCACCAGGCAGATCATCCTTCTTGTAAATAATGTCTATTTAAAGAAAAAGCGTCGAAGTAGTAAGGGGTTGGAGAACATTTGCACCAAACTGCTGCTTTTATGTTTTTTACCAATATCAGTAATACAAATTGATGTTCTTCTTGACAAACCTGAGATTCTCATGAGGTTTTTGATGTCTTATTTATCTATATCTTTATGTTTTACCACTAGCAATAGATTTCATCTGTATTACTTATAATTCATAATTTTATGCTCTAACTTCCATTAGTGATGAAATGACTGTGTTTTCCTATGTTTATGTGTGAGTTACCTATGTTAAAGTCCTCTATCTTCCTCAGCTTCCATGTTTAAGAACCTTTGTCACTGAAAATATTGATTGTTGACTCCATAAGCCCAATGGTAGCAAGCCTGCATTATTTTCAACCTGCAATCATAAAAAACAAGTTACAATTTCCATAGAGTTATCCATCTAGTACTATCATTATTCAATATCATAAAACCCCCTTGAGAGAGCTGTTTGGTCAATTTAGTGTGTCCTAAATTGCTACATTAATTTATCAATCTGGGATTCGTAAGCTGATGAAGTGTGGCGCACTATATGTGCAAGATAACCTATCTCTTACTTTTTGGTCGTTTTTGGATTTTTTTATGAAATTCTGAAAAACAAGTATGGAGACAAATATTCAAGACAACAATGTCTTTCTAATGATTTTCCAAACTTCAAAAGAATTTAAAAACACACAATGACAAAATTAATTCTTCAAAGAAAATGAAATTGCATCACTACTCTAGTCAAACAAACAATGAACTACTGATCATGAAACTCATTATTCTTGCTGCTGTTCAAACACAAAAGAAACTATGCTTAAAGAAATCAAAAGTTGCAACAAAGTAAATCTAAATCAAATTACATCAACTTATCTTCTGATCCCTCATCATTAGTCCAGCTATGATTTTCGGAGGTAACCATAAACAACTTGAGTAACCTGATATCTAACTTGCAGGAAGTAAACTAATATCAAACTACACATTCATAATTCAATCCCTCACCATCAGTCCAGCTGTGGCTTTCGGAGGTAACTGAAGATGTCATGAGCAATTTAATATTTCTAACTTGTAGAAAGTAAACTAATATCAAACTACACATTCATAATTCAATCCCTCGCCATTAGTCCAGCTATGGCTTTCGGAGGTAACTGAAGATGTCATGAGAAATTTAATATATCTAAATCTTAACTACTGAAGCAAATGAGCAAGACTGAAATAAACAAAGCAGTACTGAAATTAAACAGAAACTAAGAGAAGCAAATTAGCAGCAGAACAATATTAATTCCATGTCATTAGTCAAAAAGTTATGCAAATGCCCGGGCTGCCTATTTGTAATCTGAAACAGGAACACTGATCAGTTAACAACAACATAAAACATGAAAGATTAGGGACATAAGTAAGATGTAAAGCATGAAATATTATCAATAGAAATGAAGCATAAATACCATGAAAGATGTAATGTATAAACACATGAATGACTTATGGCACAATGAGCTTAAAGAAATAAAACAAGAACTATACAATAATGCACAAAACCTCGGCGTGTGCAGGGGCCCTCTACACCAGCCTTGGCAACAACCTTCAAGTATGAATTATGCTTGGAAACAGAGTCTTGTTATATATTAAAATGCATTCATAACATAAAGGTGATATTACGGCACAGTGGCAACGTAATTACATTACAAAACTATCTGGAGGCTAATCTAATGTGTGTATGCAAATGCGTTATTTATAACAAAGGTAACATAACTAATTCCCTAAAGTTTGTGCTGATAGAGAACACGTAAACCATTACGTCCAGAGATCTAGGATCATGGCCGCGTTGAGGAGTAAATCTATGAAGAGTGGATGTTGAATTCGGCTTATGGAGCCATGTACAGGTGTTGATTTGTCTCCAGCAATTCAGAAACGGCCATATAAATCTTCACGTGATGAGAAACAGAGTCCTGTCACCGTGGGACTCTACGGTTGACTTCCACTTTGCCACCTTTGATCGCAGCCTCCTTAGGTGAATTTTCTCAAGCCAATAGGACACGATCCATTTCCACATCATTTTTGACTTGCCCATGTGGCTCGTTTTTCCTGAAGACACCTGTAACATATACTTTCACAAAATGGCTGCGGAAAGTTGCAACAGCTGCGGAAAGTGGCAAGATTCCGCAGCTAAATGAGCAAAAATATAAATCAAACAGCAGACACAAAATATAGTTAAGAACCATTTTAGATGCTCTTTTGCAATTAATATACAATGATATTGACAACTTGGAAGGCTCAGGTGAATAAAAAAGGTCTAGGAAGATGTATAAGAAAAATGCAGATTTGAGACTCAACATACCCCCACTGTGAAGGTGTTGCATGTCCTCATGCAACCAAAATTTTGATAATCCTTCTTCAGTTCATATGCCTTGACACTTCAGCCAGTACATCCAATCCTCTCCTCTTCTTCCTTGGTGTTGCTAACATCCTGGGCTTCTTCATTAAACATCTAAATTTGATATTAACCAGTGCTCTGCTTAACTTCTGGCATTTCCTTTTCAATTTCTTGTTCTTCTTCTGCCATATTCCCAGATGTAGCATGGTATTATCATGAATGATTTTGTCCAATTTTCTTTGTTCCTTCAATGTCTCATTTTCATTTTTAATGTGTCTATTTAAAAGCTCTAGCTCAAAGACTTCCTGTTTCAGTGATTGGACTAGATCATTTTGTGATATGTGAGGCTGAATGGACGAAGTACTGGGACCTGTAGCTGCTTTTTCTAAAGATTATATATAATCATATACTTCTTGCTGCTTGGGGTCTATATCAGGTGTCATTTTTATTGGGCTATCCCCAAAATGCCGTGAAGGAGAGTTGTCTTCAAAATCTGGCTGAGAAGGGCTCACATCAACATCTTGCTGAGAATGGGATGGACTATGTTCAATGTATGACTGAGAATGAAATGAACCAGGTTCACTAATTGACAGAGAGTGAGATGGACTATGGTCAGCTGGGGATTGTTCAGATGTTTCTTCTCCCAAATCGATAAAATGAGGACCCTTCATTTGTGTTTTCCTCATTTTCCCCTTAAGTCTGGAACTTCTTCTCACACGCTGCGGACCACTGTCTTTTTGCTTTTGTTTTCCTTTCTCTTTCTTCTTGGCTATAGATAATTGTTCTTGAAGATGAACGAATCTTTCAGATAACACTTGATGATCTTCTTCTTCGGAAGAAGGGGTTTGATGTATAGCCTCAATACTTTTTCTCTCTTTTGATGTTATTGGCTTTTTACCCTTGGTTTCTTTCTTCTTCCTTTTTGAAAATCTCTCTTCCCTACTAGTGCTTTCAATTGTAGTAGTAGGAGTACTTTGAGTTTCATCATTTTTTCTTTTTCTCCTACTCCTTCTTGATGTGCTACCTTCAATAATTTCTTGAGGTTCCTCAAAGAAATTTCTAATCAAAAATTGTTCCCATGTGTCCTTCTTCTCCTTTAACTCTTTTTCAATCAAATTTTTTACAAGACCATGGTGATATAGATGTGGTTCTACATCCCATAAATGTTTCTGAACAGTCATATACATCTTCTTCAAATTATTTAATAGAAAATATGGGAGATTGAGGGTTTGATTATCTAGAAAATTCATCAGCAATCTGGTATGGTACATATACATGGACCCAAAACGACCTTCACAGGTGATGAATTTTTGAAAAACTAGCAGCAAAGTAGCCCATTCCTCTTTCAAAGCATGAACAGGAATTCCTCTTTTAAAAATGGTTATGTCCATACCTTGGTTTCGTAAGATTATTCTCCAAGCTTCATCACTAATGCTTTTGTTCTTAAACCATCGTTCACCCTCGTGAGGAAGTTCTGTGGCAGTTGCTATAGATGCCTCATTCACTGTGAACTTAAGGTCTCTAATCTCTACCTCCAGGCCATTGAACAACCTTGCAAATGCTTTTGTCACTTCTTTAAGGTAGCCTCTGAACTTTTGGATAAACCGCAGCCACTTTGCTTTCTTCAATATATCCCTGACTTGCGGATATCCTTCTATGAATTTAGGTCCTTCTGGTTCTGCTCTTAGCAATTTACCCATCCTTCTTTCTGCTCTTTAAAAACTTGCCTGTGTGAGGAGGGTTCAATGGAAGTAGAACGGCTGAATGCACAGAAATGAGCACAATGGCTGTAGGTAGATATCAGAGAGTGGGTATACAGAATGTAGCGTAACAGAGAATGAAATGGAGTGAAGCGAAACAGAGAAGGGTTACATGAGCATGACATAAATGCGGCTGTGAGATTAGTAGAACAATAGGAAGAGTATAACACATCCAACAGTGTTTGAAATTTGGTGGCTGCAAAATAAATGTAAGCACGTTTAAACAACGGCTATGGATTTTATGCGGTTGAAAGAAGCCGTAGTCAAATCAACTACGTCTCATTGTCACAGGTGGAGTATCGGAGTTTGAGTGAAGATAGGAGGTTTAATTATGGGACCGTTTGAAAATGAATGTGGGAGGATCATATGGAGATCGTGAAAGGGTTACGGAGTTTGTCAATATAATCATTGCACATAATGGAGCTTATGGTTCATAACTATATAAAAATGTGTTTTCAATGCTATTTGAAATAAATTTTACTCATACCTTGGAATCTTTGCCTTTTTCCTTGGTCTTCAATTAGTTGCTCCTCATTGGTATCTTGAATGCCCCATGTCTTCATAATTGGTCCTCACACCTGCATTTAATTTCATGATTATGGAAATAACATATGGTTGTTCATTCTTTTGAAAACAGAGTGGTAGCTGTGGAATCTACTTCTGGCTGCGGAAACTGGAGTCAGCTGCGGAAACAGATGTCAGCTGTGGAAACTGACACAGCTATTATTTGGGTGAATGAAAATGAACGGATGACAAATGACTAGATGGAAATGGTCATGAAAAAGAATTTTATTGGTGAAATGGAATGAAATAGATAAAATGAAGTGGAATGGAGTGAAATGAAGTGAAATGAAGTGGAATGGAATGGAGTGGTTACAAAACTTATGAAATGAAAGAGAATTTTTTTTTTTTTTGGAAAATATAGAGTGTCAGGTGTTTCTGATTTTCACCCTATATTTTCTGTATAAGACTGCCAATTAGGGATTGGTTTTCAGGCTTATACAAATATTTTTATTTTTATTTTTTATTTATTTTATTTATTTTATTTTATTTTATTTATTTATTTATTTTAATTGAAAGAACAAAAGCTAGGCTGGTGGAGAAGAAGAATTCTTCTGTACCAGCCTGATTGCAGAATTTTCTTGAAACATTTTGACAAAATCCTCTTTTGAGAGTGGCTTATGATAAACTTTCAATCTGTGGCCATTCACGATAAGAGGAGTTTGAAACTCATCAATGGTCTTGATTCTTACCGCTCCATTGCTAAAGATCTTGTCAATCTCATATGGCCCAAGCCAATGAGTCTGAAATTTTCCTTGAAAATCTTTAAACTTGGAATCAAATAACAATGCCCAATCTCCTTCTTGAAACTTCTTCTCTTTGATGTACTTTTCATGCCATTTAGCTCTTTGATATTGAACTAGATCAGTTCTTAGAATTGCCTCTTGTCTGATTTCATCTAGCTCATTTAATTGCTCCATTCTATGCTTTTGGGCTTCTGATAAATTCATCCCCAATTGGACTGCTATCTTGAAGGTCTTGACTTGGAACTCAATGGGGAGCAAGACTTCTTTCCCATAAACAAGTTCATAGGGAGAATGTCTTGTTGTATTTCTCCATGTAGTTCTGTAGGCCCACAAGGCTTCAGGAAGCCTTTCTGCCCAATCTCTTCTATGTAGATGAACATTTTTGGTGATGATACTTTCAAGAACTTTATTTGTGGACTCCACTTGACCATTTTCTTGCGGATGGTAAGGAGTAGATCTTCTGTGCTTGATTTTGTATTCTTCCATCAACTTCTCCACCAAGTTGGATGTGAATTGGCTTCCTTGATGTGTCACAATTTCTCTTGGAACACCAAAGCGAGTAAAAATATCCTCATAAAGAAAATGAACAACTGAATTTTCAGTAGCAGATACTAATGCTTTGGCTTCTACCCATTTAGTAACATAATCGGTACAAACCAATATATACTTCTTTTGCTTAGATGGTGGATTAATAGGTCCAATGAAATCTAAAGCCCATTTTTCAAAGGGTTCAATGAGTACCTGTGTTTGCAATGGCATTTCATTTGAAAGGGTAGGTTTCCCTACTCTTTGGCAGCTGTCGCACCTTTTGACATATTGTTTTGCATCTTTGAAGAGGGAAGGCCAATAATATCCTAAAGAGAGGATTTTATAGGCCGTCCTTTTGTCTGCAAAGTGTCCGCCGCATGGTTCATCATGACATGCCTTAAGAATATCGGGCATTTCATCTTCCCTGACACATCTTCTGATCACAAGATCTGGCCCTGTTTTAAACAATTCGTTAGAAATCCATGAATATTTTGAACTCTCCTGAATAATTTTTCGTTTTTCATTTGGAAATAAATGTGAAGGCAGTTTCCCTGTAACCAAATAGTTAGCAATATCTACATACCAAGGAGTCTTAATAGTTACTGCAAACAAGTATTCATCAGGAAACTTATCCTCTACAGGAGAATCTTCTTTAGTATTCTGAATTCTAGACAAGAAATCAGCTACTGTATTTTGAACTTATCCTCTACAGGAGAATCTTCTTTAGTATTCTGAATTCTAGACAAGAAATCAGCTACTGTATTTTGTTTTCCTGGTCTATCCAACACAGTAATATTGAATTCTTGCAAAAGTAAGAGCCATCTTGTCACTCTGCCCTTAGTAACAGGTTTGTTCATTAAATATCTAATTGCAGAATGGTCAGTATGAATAAAAGTTTCATAGCCTGTTATGTAATGTCTAAACTTATTAATTGCATGAACAACAGTTAAGAACTCTTTTTCAGTCACAGTATAGTTCAACTCTGTGGGAGTCAAATTTTTACTGGTGTAATAAATGGCATAAAGAATTAAATCTTTTTGACCCAACACAGCTCCAAGAGCTATATCTGAAGCATCTGTAGAAATATGGAAAGGAAGTTTCCAATTTGGTCCTCTCAAGATAGGTGCTTCAGATATTCTTATTTTCAAAGTTTCAAAAGCTGATTGACAATCAAGATCCCATTTAAATTCACAGTCTTTTGTAAGCAACTTGAAGAGTGGAGATGCTATTTTAGTGAAGTTTTCTATAAATCTTCTATAGTAACCAGTAAATCCTAGAAAACTTCTAACATCTCTTTGACCATTTGGAATAGGCAACTTGGAGATGACTTCAACTTTTGATCTATCAACCTTAATCCCATCTCCTGAAATATGATGTCCTAAAACAATCCCTTCAGTAAGCATCATAAAGCATTTTTCATGGCTTAATGAAAGGTTTGTTTCTTTACATCTTATGAGAACTTTTTCCAAATTTTCTAATGCCTCTTCAAATGAATTACCATAAACTGTAAAATCATCCATATAAACCTTTACACAATCATGGATTAGATCAGAAAAAATTCCTAGTACTGCTCTTTGGAATGTTGCAGGTGCATTACATAACCCAAAAGGAAGCACTCGGTAGGAAAAATTTCCCCATGGACAAGTAAATGTGGTATTATCTTGATCTTCAGGTGCTACCTGAATTTGATTATAGCCACTAAAACCATCCAAAAATGAAAAGTACTTTTTACCTGCTAATGTTTCTAATACTTGATCGATAAAGGCAAAGGAAAGTGATCCTTCAAAGTTGCTTTGTTCAATTCCCTGTAATCAATGCATACCCTCCATTTACCATTATTTTTAGGTACTATAACCAAAGGAGAAACCCATCGGCTATCTGAAATTGGATAAATGAAGTTTACATTGAGTAATTTTTGGAGCTCTTCTTTCACTATCTCTCTAAGATTTGGATTCATCCTTCTTTGAGGTTGTCTGATTGGTCTACTGTTTTCCTCAATATAGATATGATGGATGCAAGTCTTAGGATCAATACCTTTCATGTCAGTATACTCCCATGCAAATGCAGTAGAATGTTTTTGCAATATTTTGATTAGTTCTTTTTGTTGTGACTTTTCCAAATGTTTGTTGATATTCAATGTTTTTCCTGGAAAAATCTCAATGGTAGAACTACCAAACTCTTCCATAGAGTAAAGAGACATTTGTCTTGATGATAAATATTCTATGTCAGTTTCCAACTGAAATTGTGTGGGGTCATATTCTGAAGATGTCTCAAAATTTTCTAATGTGTTCAGAATTTGACTATCCTCACTGATTTCAGAAATGGTAAAGACAGGTTGTATAGTGTCCTCATCATCAACCCATTCAATGTCTCCTACTTCTGTGATTGCTTTTGCTGGAGGATACAAATTGAATTTCTTTGTCGAATTACCATTAGAAATGTACATATCCCCAGATCTACAACTAATAAAAGCATCAGCTGTGGCTAGCCAAGGTCTTCCTAAGATAAGTGGGTGCCCTCTTAGATTACTCTTGGGAGTCAAAATCATAAAATCTACTGGATATTCCCAAGAATCTAAGGAGACTGAAATATCTTCTAATACACCATCTGGTTTAATAACTGATTGATTTGCAAGTTGCAGTAAAGTAGGTGTAAAAATAAGGTTAGGAAGTTTTCGTTGGTCCATAGTCTGTCTACTCATAATGTTGATAGCAGCCCCTAAGTCAATCAATGTGTTTGGAATTTCTATCCCATTTATATGTGTCTTGACAATTGGACTTTCTGGATCTACATACTTCTGCATGGTAATTTTTCCCATCATAATATCTGCAATTTTTCCTACCAGGTGGATTCTTCTTGTGTCTTTTAGTTTCCTTCCTGGTCTTTTGAAACTCAACTCCTTTATTGTTTTTGCTAGAATAGGAATTTCTCGAATTGCTTGTAGCAAGGGAATCTTGATACAAACATTCTTCAATTCATCTAGAAAATCATAGTTAGGCAACAAGATTTGTTTTTCCACCCCCTTGTCAATTTGTAGTCTTTCAGGAAAAGGAGGTGTAGATGAAGATGCAGGTTGCTCAACTATAGGAGTTGTGGGTGTTAACTTTTCTTTTTCTTTTTGAATATTTGAGTTTTGAAGAGATGCTTCCTCAGAACCCTTATTGGCTTCAAGAGAGTCTTCCTCAGAGGTATCTTGCTCTTGAATATCTATAGAAGGTTTTCTAAAACTCTACCAGATCTGAGTTGTACATCGTTGAGAGGAACAATCATATAGGTAGGAAATTGTTGTCCTTCTACCATGTAAGTATTCTGAGGATTCTTATTGTTAGGATTTGGAAATGGCTGAGCTGGAAGTTGATTTGTCTTTTGTTGATATGGGAGCATGAGTTGAGGATTTGGATTTTGTTGAGAAGGTTGTTGTTGTGGAAATGGCAATGAAAGTTGTGGATTTGGGTTTGGAAGTTGTGGAGCTTGTTGATTTTGAAAATATGGAGGATATTGATAAAATTGAGCAAATATCCCCTAAGGATTTTGCATCCCTTGTACCCATGGCTGATATGTATTTTGATGTTGGGGCCAAGGTTGTTGCCAAGGATTCCAATTTGGTGGGGTTTGAATATTCATAGGGTTGTTAAACCCTTGAGTTTGTTGTCCCTGCCAAGGTCTTCTTGCAACAAAACAGAGAGATTCTACTGAATTTGGGTCTTCTTGAAAAACGGCTTTGAGTCCAGGAATTGAAGGACAATCCTTGATCTCATGATTCTCTGAGCAAATCATACATGTTTCTACAACTTTTGCATCCAAGGGACATTCCCTTAAAGCATGTTTCTTCCTACATTTCGGACAAAAGATGGCTAAAGCATCTGTTTCTGCTTTCTGCTTGTTTTGGATTTTAAGGGTGTCAAGTTGTTCACTAAGGCTCCCTAAGATATCAGTTTTGAATTCATCAAGCATATTACCAATCTCTGCCCTACTTACTGATCCAGTTGCAGATTTGTTAGCCCTAATAAGAGAAGGATCCTTAGGCCCTTTTCCTGTTTTAGATTTTCCTCTTGAGAGATGGACACATAGTTCTGTTATGTCACGAAGTGGGAGTTGAGAAATGTCTCCTTTCCCCATCATGTTTAAAATATCTATCCATTCATCTCTAATGCCTTTTAATATGAGAGCTTTCAAGGTTTCATCATCTAAGTTTCTCATCTTTGCTCTTTTCAAGTTGTATTGAAATCTTTCAAGTAAGTCTTCCAAATTTTCATCTTCTTTTTGTATCATTTTGAATACCTCATCCTTGTGATTGGTGGGCATACAATAGTCCAAGTATCTATCCAAAAAATTTTGTTTCATATCATTCCAAGTCCTAATAGATTGAGTGGCTAATCCCATGAACCATTTCAAAGCAGCTCCCTTCAATGTGGAAGGAAACAGTTTGAGTTTTTGAGAGTCTTCCATATAGTCATAAGTTCGGCACACAACTTCAAACTCAAACAGAAATGTTTCAGGATCCTCACTTCGCAATCCATAAAAGTTAGGAAGGATAGATGGTGAGATATTTTTCATCGTTGTATGAGTTTCCTCATCAACTATAGGGAATCCAAACAAGTTGTCTCCTTCCCTATTTCTTCCATTATTTCCTTCACCATTGTTGTCTCCATTGTTTCCTCCTCCTCTACCTCTACCTCTACCTCCAAATCCATCTATTATTTCCTCTGCCATGATAGTTTCTTTAGATTCCTTAAATTCCTCTAGTTCTTCTATCAAGGGAGGATGAGAGGGAGTCTCTTCTTTTTCTAAATGAGATTTAGTAGGTGGTATAGGAGAATCCTCTAATTCAGCTACTCCTTGAATTCCAAAAATATTAAGGCTAGGGGTAGATGGTGGTGATTCTTGTCTATGCCTTGAAGAAGATGGAGTTGTGAAAATCGAACTCTTGGCTTTAGCTATAAACCTTCCCCTAGAATCTCTTGCTCTATGCATGTCATTTTTTTTTTTTTTTAAGTAGGGATAATAATTCTCTTTCTGATCTTCCAGGTCACACTAGGTGCAAGAAGAGAGCATACTTAAGAAATTACTAAACCAATAACTCTCTTTTCTGATCCTCCAGATCACACTAGGTGCAAGAGGAGAGCATACTTCAAGAAGTTATCAAGTTTTCCCTTCTTTTATTATTTTGTTTTTTTTTAAGAAATTGGCTACCTAGTTACACTTCCCCGGCAACGGCGCCAAAATTTTTGGTCAATTTAGTGTGTCCTAAATTTCTACATTAATTTATCAATCCGGGAATCGTAAGCTGATGAAGTGTGGCGCACTATATGTGCAAGATAACCTATCTCTTACTTTTTGTCGTTTTTGGATTTTTATGAAATTCTAAAAGACAAGTATGGAAACAAATATTCAAGACAATGATGTCCTTCTAATGATTTTCCAAACTTCAAAAGAATTTTAAAACACACAATGACAAAATTAATTCTTCAAAGAAAATGAAATTGCATCACTACTCTAGTCAAACAAACAATGAACTACTGATCATGAAACTCATTATCCTTGCTGCTGTTCAAACACAAACTAAACTATGCTTAAAGAAATCCAAAAGTTGCAACAAAGTAAATCTAAATCAAATTACATCAACTTATCTTCTGATCCCTCACCATTAGTCCAGCTATGGTTTTCGGAGGTGACCATAAACAACTTGAGTAACCTGATATCTAACTTGCAGAAAGTAAACTAATATCAAACTACACATTCATAATTCAATCCCTCGCCATTAGTCCAGCTATGGATTTCGGAGGTAACTGAAGATGTCATGAGCAATTTAATATTTCTAATTTGCAGAAAGTAAAATAATATCAAAGTACACATTCATAATTCAATCCCTCGCCATTAGTCCAGCTATGGCTTTCGGAGGTAACTGAAGATGTCATGAGCAATTTAATATATATAAATCTTAACTACTGAAGCAAATGAGTAAGACTGAAATAAACAAAGCAGTACTGAAATTAAACAAAAGCTAAGAGAAGAAAATTAGCAGCAGAACAATATTAATTCCATGTCATTAGTCAAAAATTTATGCAAATGCCCGGGCTGCCTATTTGTAATATGAAACAGGAACACTGATCAGTTAACAACAACATAAAACATGAAATATTATGGACAGAAGTAAGATGTAAAGCATGAAAGATTATCAACAAAAATGAAGCATAAATACCATGAAAGATGTAATGTATAAACACATGAATGACTTATGGCACAATGAGCTTAAAGAAATAAAACAAGAACTATACAATAATGCAAAAAACCTCAGCGTGTGCAGGGGCCCTCTACACTAGCCTTGGCAACAGCTTTCAAGTACGAATTACGCTTGGAAACAGAGTCTTCTTATATATTAAAATGCAGTCATAACAGAAAGGTGATATTACGGCACAGTGGCAACGTAATTACATTACAGAACTATCTGGAAGCTAATCCAATGTGTGTATGCAAACGCGTTATTTATAGCAAAGGTAACATAACTAATTCCCTAAAGTTTGTGCTGATAGAGAACACGTAAACCATTACGTCCAGAGATCTAGGATCATGGCCGCGTTGAGGAGTAAATCTATGAAGAGTGGATGTTGAATTCGGCTTATGGAGCCATGTACAGGTGTTGATTTGTCTCCCACAATTCAGAAACGACCATATAAATCTTCACGTGACGAGAAACAGAGTCCTGTCACCGTGGGACTCTACGGTTGAATTCCACTTGGCCACCTTTGACCGTAGCCTCCTTAGGTGAATTTTCTCGAGCCAATAGGACACGATCCATGTCCACATCATTTCTGACTTGCCCATGTGGCTCGTTTTTTCTGAAGACACCTGTAACATATACTTTCACAAAATGGCTGCGGAAAGTTGCAGCAGCTGCGGAAAGTGGCAAGATTCCGCAGCTAAATGAGAAAAAATATAAATCAAACAGCAGACACAAAATATAGTTAAGAACCATTTTAGATGCTCTTTTGCAATTAATATACAATGATATTGACAAATTGGAAGGCTCAGGTGAATGAAAAAGGTCTAGGAAGATGTATAAGAAAAATGCAGATTTGAGACTCAACAAGAGCCCTCTCAAATTGAAGAGGCTAAGCTTGAGTTAGAAGTTGTTCGAAACAATTACTCTGAGTTTTTTGATAAGCAACCAATCAAGTACAATTTTGTGATAACAAGAAGGACACCTATTCTTTATATACACAGCACATAGAATTGCATCAACCTAAAACATCAATTTTACATTCTTGAAAAACATCATGGAACGTACCATATTTAAAATTGTCTTGTTCATTCTTCCAGCTACTCCATTATGTTGGGGATTATAAGACACAATTTTTCGATGTTTGATCCCATATTGGTGAAGATAGTTTTCAAATTCATTTGAAGTGTATAATTTTCCATTAATGGTGTGAATAGATCCAATATGAGTTTGTGCATCATTTTCAATCCATGCATGAAATTTATTGAATGTTTGAACAACATCAGATTCGTTCTTCAATAAACAAACCCATCACATTCTGGTGTAGTAATCAATAAATTTCATAATGTATTTATTGTCATTTGCAGAAGGAACATGCATTGGGCCACATAAATATGAATGAATGAGTGCAATTTTTCTATGTGCTCTGGAATGTGAATCATGAAAATATTGTTTGCTATGCTCTCATAGAATACAATCATCATATTGTTTAAGCTTCCTAGGAATTGTAGGAAAAATAGTAACACCATTTTTATTCAAAAATCAAAGGCTTTCTGTTGTGTAACCAGCTTCAAAAATAGAAGGAAAGAGATATCAACGCCTTAGAAATAAGCCACTTCGAGGGGGAAACCTCCAATGCATTACATAAATGCACAATTCTTGGATGATACAAATGAACAAAACCTCCTTCTATATATAGGAGTCCATGGGGCCACAATATAATCCTAGTGGGGCCATAATGTAATCCTAGCCAACCTAATAATAATAATGTAAGGGCACAATAATAACAATATGGGGGTTACAGGGGTACAATAATAGCAATAAGGGGGGCTACAATAACATAATAAGGGGCTACACTACTAATATAGGGACTTAACATTCCCCTCTCCTTCAAACAAGTGTTGTCCTCAACGCTTGATTATTTCTTGATGCTTCTATATAAAATTCTCATCCTCCCATGTGAAATATTCTACAGGAAAGTTCTTCCACTTGTTGAGATACTCTGAAATTGATCGTACTTGTTGAGTTCTTGTTTCTATGACTGCTTCATAACTTCTTTCGATATGATGTTGATCTTCCTGTTGTTTCATTAGATTTTGCACCAAAGTTGGGTTATCCTTTGAGAGTTCGAGAACTTGTTGTTGATGCTCGCTGTGATCTTCCACTAATTTATCATCCATATTAGCTATTATTTGATCCTTCAAACCATCCAACTTAGCCTCCATTTCTGCTTTTAAACCATCTATTTCATCTTCGATTGCTCTTCGTAAGATCGAAACTTGTTGCCCTTGGTACCGTAATTTTGATATCTCATACTGCAATTCTTCCTCTTCATGCATCATTGTATAGATTTTTGAGGGCTTAATGGGTATGGAATTATTTTTTGGAGGCATTATATAACCCAATGCTGATAAATATTCTTCAATATGCCCTTGGAATCACTCCAAACTGCTTTTTCAAACAAACGTTATGCAATTTTAAAAAACAAATACACACCTTTTTCTTTCTTTTGAGGAGCTCGATATTGAAATTGGATTATATATGTGATTATTGCACTTCAATATCTGAGTTTCAGTACCAATGTAGCCCTCTCAATTATCTTTTGAATGCCACAGTTTTGACCTGATTTGGATTCTCCAAGACAAAGTTGTGTCCAATCTCCCACAATGACCTAATTATGGACAGGTTCAGTAGAGTGAACTTGTACGACTTGCCACGTATCATTGTTTCGTCCTTTGTCTCTAAAATTGATAGCCATGAAACTATAGTCCGTGTACTTGCGACCACTCTTTACAGCACTCCAATCCAATGCCCAGAGAGTGTGTTATTGAACTTTTCCCACGATCACCTCTTTGAGATGCAATTAAGGAGCCTGAAAAAGCACTACCTTCCACAGATCATATCTCAAACAATAATTCGAACCAAGCTCTGAAATTTTTTGAAAAATTTCCTCAGGATTTCAGCTTCGTACCATACGAATTTCAGATTCTGAACCTTCATAGAAAAACAGTTATAGCGCAAATTCCACGATTACCTGTTTAGGAGCCTGAAAAAAGACCTAACTTCCACAAATCATATCTCTGAAAATATTGCGAACCAAGCTCTGAAATTTTTAGAAAATCTTCCTCAGGATTTCAGCTTCGTACCCTAAAAATTTCAAACACGACTTCGTAGAAAAAATTTATAGCGCAAATTCCGATGACTGTTTAGGCGGCCCGAAACCACGAATCCAAAGCTTCGTACAAATGTTGTGTAACCAGCTCCAAAAATAGAAGAAAAGAGATATCAACGCCTTAGAAATGAGCCACTTCGAGGGGGAAACCTCCAATACATTACATAAATGAACAATTCTTGGATGACACAAATGAACAAAACCTCCTTCTATATATAGGAGTCCATGGGGCCACAATATAATCCTAGTGGGGCCACAATGTAATCCTAGCCGACCTAATAATAATAATGTAAGGGCACAATAATAACAATATGGGGGTTACAGGGGTACAATAATAGCAATAAGGGGGGCTACACTAACATAATAAGGGGCTACACTACTAATATAGGGACTTAACACTTTCATAGTTCAAATGTCCAAATATAGCATGCCATAAAAGACTTGACAGAAATGTACCTTCATCATAGTGAGAACTGTATGCAAATTTTTGTGCACGAGCAAAGGTACCTTACGGCTTTAGAAGTCTTTATTCTTCTATCCCCGTCATGACAAGTGAGTGATTTGATGCTTTTCTAACCTCAACCTTGCCATCAAACATATGAATGGAGTGTCCTTTCTAGCCTATGTGTACCAAAGACAAAAAATTTCTCCTCAACTGCGAAGGTATAGAACCTCATGTAGAAGAAAGTCTGGAAGACCAGGCAGTTTGAACCTGATTGTTTCAATCCATGATGGCTTGAATTTTGATTTGTCTGCAAATTATACTGCTCTATCAACATTTTCAATAAATTATTCAAAAAAATATCTTCTAAAATTCATGTGGCATGTTGCTCTTGAATCAAGAAACCAATCATTTTTCCAAGAATCAAGTGAAGCATTAAACAAATATTCAATTACGCCAATATTACAATGTGCCACAATATAATGAGCAGATTCAGGTGCTTTACCTTTCTCTTTGTCATGAGTTTTACCTTTGGCTTCATTTCTTTCTTGAAAAATTCTCTCCCAAGGTAGCTCACATGTGGATGCATCGTATCCATCTCTATTGCAATGTGAGCAATGAAGATCAAACTTTTCTCCTTGAAATGGTCTGGTCCCCCTGCCTCTAAAATTTCTTCTTCCTTTTCCTCTTCAGCCACCTCTTCCTTTAGAAGAATCTTGAGAATGATTATTCTCTCTATTTGCAAGACACACAACTTCTTCAGAAGACTGAGGAGTTTTCTTCTTCCCAAAATCATTTTCTTTCTCAGCGAAATTCTTCTCAAGGGAGTCAAAGGTAATCTCCTTGAGGTTTCCACTTGCTTGCAATGACTCAAGATAATGTGAGTAAGTGGGATGTAGTTCCTTGACATAATAAATGATAGGTATTTATATTTCAACACTATTTTTTTTTAATATCATGCATGATAGATCTTACTTATGATGCTAAAGCAAGAGGGTCATCATTTTTCAATTCAAGACTGAACAATGTAATCATCAATTGAACAACTTAAAGTTGAGAGTGTGGGCCATAAAATTATTTCAACTTCTTTAAGGCTTCATAATAATTTGAGAATGGTGAAATATGGTGACTCACCTCTTCATTTACAGATGCTACAATCAAGGCATATTCCTTGTTGTTCTTGTTGTCCCAAATGGTGATCTCCTTGTCGGAGCTAGGCTTTGCAGGTGCATTTTCTCCTTCTCCTTCACAAATTCCTTTCCACAACTCATTAAAAATGAGTGTGATTTATTTTCTGGGACCACTCAGGATAGTTCTCCTTTACACTGAGAAACACTCCCATTATAGATATGAGTGAATGCATTCTAAATATGTATTGTGTAAAAAAAAATACACTCTGCTGCCAATACTGTAAAAACAACATAGTAATTATGGTGCTAATTTTTTGTAAAAAAAAATAATTCTAGTATGCATAGGTATCACTTAGGGGAGGTTTTATTTAGGGGATGTTGTATATTGGGGAGGTGGTATATGGGGGAGGTGTTATTTTTGAAGGGGGCATATTGGGAGGGCATAATGGTGTATAGAAACCATGGAGGAGTGTTTTCGTATTAGTTGTATGACAATGCGAAGATGTTGGTGATGCAAGTGGGTCAAGTGGTATGTTGGCTGAGAGGCCAAGGTGTTGTGAGAGGGGTTTCGACTGTAGAGAGGGGTGTCGAGGGTGGAGAGAGGTTTCGACTATAGGAGGAAGAGAGTGGTTTGAAGGAGGAGCGCAACTAAGGTTGGTAGTTCTTCGCAATGACTATGGAGCAACGTATTGATGCAGGTCGATGCATGGTGAGAGAGGAAACATATTGATGTCGACTATGAGGAGGCTTGATGTTGACTACGTGAGGAGGATTGATTGTGCTGTGGGAGTGAAGCTGGTTTCAAGACACCATGTGGATAGTCAAATTCTCACCATTGTGTCGAGGTGTTATATGGAGGAACACAATCTAGAAAGGATTAAGGTGGTGAGATTTGGGACGATAGGAAAACAACGAGAGGGATGGTGAGTACACTTTGCTGAGGGAGTGACCACAATATCCAGAGGAGAGTGCTCACAATCCTGGTAGTGGGTCGAATACCAGAAGGGACCGCTGGCCAACAATATGGAAAAAAAATCTGTCATAAAATATTCACCAAACAACACTTTCATACCATTTGGCTCCTTGGTAAAACTCCACAGGTATAACACATCTTTTTACTACAAATTTTACACAAGAGGTAGCGCACCAACACACCAAGGAACTAAAATCACTCCAAGGAAGTACACAGAATAGGCCGAGGATGGTAGGAATTTGGCAGATATGACAAACTGCAAAAAAATGGTAGAAGGACAAAGAATATGGTAGTAATGGAAGAGATTCAAGAATATTACAGAAGAGAGTTACATAACCATAGAAAGAAAGCCTAAAAATGGAGCTGACTCTAATACCATGTTAGGACAAGAGGTAAATCCACAAACTAAATTGTATTTTGCATTAAGGGTGCACACAAATATATACATGGTGGGAGAGACTCTTGGGATTAATCTCCCAGTGTCTCTTCATATTCCAACTCTCCTTATTTTCTATTTACATTATTTTACAATTTCACCCAACCCAAGGATTAGGTGTCAACAGATAGATTGTACTAGTGTGCAGATTGTTCAAGCTTGAACAAGCAATGTATTTCTCCTCTATTTTCTTATTAATGAAAAAAAAATAGGAAGGGGTTTTGAGTAGTGGCTTTCCCCTAGATATATCCTCGTGTTATGTGTGTTAATTGATTCATATCACATGTTTTTTATACTACTTCTCAATTGTGATTTGCTTTCCGCAAATGAGTAGAGTAGATTCAAGTATATTGTTTTAGTAAATTACAATTAGTAGTTTGAATTTACAAGGAATTTCTACAAAATTTATAATTTTAATTAGATAAAATATATAGACAGTGTATACAATTTATTATCTTTCAATGAAATGAATACAAATGTTATGACTATTTTTTTAATAATATCAACTAAAATATAAATTTTGTTGTTAAATAATATTTTTTAATAATATATATATATATATATAGATGTAATTTAATAATTTATGTTTTATTTTTATTGTTTAATTTAAATTGAAATTTTATTATTACATCCTAAAGCTTATGTAACAGAGTCATAAATTCTATATAACAATAATGTTAAATAAACCTGTTATTTAATTTAATAATTTTTAAATTATTAAAGCTAATTATAAGAGTGTTTAATATGGGATCGTGATGGAAATCAAGATAGTTGAAATTCATTATTATGTAATTATTATACTAATAAATAGATATTTGATAATTGAACCTAAATTTGTAATTTGATGAAATTTGTAGGCTTAATTATTCTAATAACATTTAAAGTCCCTTGAATTTATCTTTTAACATACATACTCATTATGCGATTCCATAGTATTGAACTTTTTATTGCAATAGTGATTCCATTATTAAGAGTGGTCCATCGAAGCTTTCTAGTAAGTCCAAACCTAACAAGGTCTACTTCATCTAAGGAACTATATTACTCTAAATATGATAACATCTTGTAAACACTCCTGGAATCAATAACATGAGCCCCTTTATTAGAGGCTCCTTGTTTATATATATCATAGAAGTGCTCATGATACAAGATACAACCTTGATAAATACAAATGAGTTAACATGCCTAAGAAAACAAGTAGAATGAGCATTCTATATATGTGTTTTACATCATATGTATTTGGATGCCTTCAAGGAGATGGGGAAATTGTTAATATTCTTCCTCTAAAACATGCCATTCCCCATTTTTTTCTCTACACAAGTGTTATCACGCAATAATGTATGCAAGCAAATAACTCCATGACATAGAGTCTAGAAAATGCACCTCACCCACATCTATATTAACACATATAACATTGCCGTGTATACAAAAATTTAATCCTAAACATTTTATACTCAAAGCATACTAAAACCATTGTGACATACCTCCAGGTTAATTCCCCTTGTAAACATGATAAAAAAATTCCTTGTAATTATCTAACTATAAAATTAAAAAGGATGAAATAAAGCGACACAAATTCCAAGGCTTGGGGGAAGGGATATTGCTTGAGAAAACTGGCTGTTATAAATGCCAAACATGGGTTGACTCATATATTTTTAATAGAGATTATTGTGTATTAAATTCAACCTAAAATAAGGACATGCCCATGTTCCTGTTGGGAAAAATTAGAGTAAGAAAAGGAAAAAGAATTAATGGAAGAAGTGGTCATGTTTTCCATGGATTTATTCATGTAGACCATGAGGGAAGCAGATGGTTGGTTCATGGAAAAAAAAAGGAACTGGATTCCGAGAGGTCCCAAGGGTATTTTTTCATTCATGATTGAGGATTAACTTAGTCATCAAAGAGAACAAGAAAAGAGGGAGGCCAAGAGGCTCCTTGGGATCAAGCTTATTCATTGAGAGGGTAGAGAAGGATATGAGGATAGAGAGAATTCAAGGAGAAATTTTTTATGATTATAGTACAATTAATAAACCCGTAAGGATTCTTGGTTGAGAATCATAGAGAAACTTTGAAGATAGCATAATGGAGAAACCCATAAGGCTTATTGGCTGATAATCACAAAGAAACTATGATGATTGCACATATGAGAAACCCATGTGGCTTGTTGATTGATAATCATGGAGTAAGCTTGGTTGACAATCCAAATAAGAAAACAATAAGGCCATATGGTTGATAATAACTAATAAATGGTTGTGCCTTATAGGGTTGATAAATCCACTGAACACTATGTTGGTTGATAACTTATGAGTGGTGGAGTCACCCAGGGATAGTGGACTGATAACACCTAATGATAACTCCACGAGGTTGGGTTGAGAACATAGGTGGAAGTTCCATTATGATTTTCTTAGAAAGTGCACCCTTATACACAACACAAATAATAAAACCTCCTTACCATTAACCGTATCTCTCTCTCTCTCTCTCTCTCTCTCTCCACATTTTAATTGATAATCTCTATGCTTAAATCCCTGGAGATGTTGGGATGCTATATTATAATCCCCTCTGTATAAAAGGAAGTGCTCCTTGCCTTAAGTGAAATTGTTGTATAGATGGTGGGTGAAGGAAGTGTAGCCTAAAGACACCTTATTTCAGTTGATGATATTGGTTCAATTTCCTGAGTAGATGATGATTGTATGTGAGTGAAGTGGTTCACTGTCTTTAATTGATCAGTTTGATATCTATTGGGTGAAACCAACGTAGCCTTGGAACACCCTGTTTCAGCTGATATCAATGATTTTTTGCTCTAAAGCACTCCTCCTCAATCTCTGGAATATGGCTTGAGGGAGAAGGCTGCAAGAAATATTTGTTGCAATTTTTCTAAGGTTCTGTGGTGTAATATTCCAAATCTGGACTGCTCAGCAAAACAAGGCTGAAAAACGCATTTTTTAGGGATGTGTGCTTCAGAAACTAGGACCAGCCCTTGGATCCCTTATATCAGAGTATCTAATACTGAAATCCAAGAGGAGGCTCAAAATAAATCACTCTAGGTGGGTTAAATAGATCTCCCACACCTAGTTGTCTTCAGAAAATTTCCCAATGAAGGGTTGCAGCAGTATAAAAACACAATACTAGAGTATCAGCGAGCTAATAACTCTTAAATATGTTTAGAAACACCTTAGCGGAAATTTTATGTACAATAGAGAGAAGAATATTAATTCTACTGACAGAGGATGGGGGAAAAGCGGTGATTTAGGCCCTAAAATGAGTGTATTCAGCAACCTGTGTAAAAATAAGGGAAATGGAAATATTTTATTTTATCTTAGGCCGTGAGGGACTCCCATATCAAATTTTAGGTCAAACAAATGATCCTAGATATATTAAACAATTCCTCCAATCCCAATTAGGCTTAAAAACCCTGATTCCCCATGACTTAACGTATGCAGAAGTTTCTAAAGCTAAAGTAGCGTAAGTTTCTGAATGGGTTAGATGAAATATGTTTATAAAATCATGAAATTAGATCAGGGGCGAGAATTATGCATTTTCAAGATGAAAACATAGATTTTACATGGATAAACCCTCAAGATTGAGGTGCTGCAACACTGGAAATTGCCAAGAAAGATAGACAGTGTGATTTTCTAAAGACTGAAGCTCTGATTTATTACATCTTAGATCTATAACAGATATATGCATGGAAATACAGATCTATTATAGATCTGGAAGCCAAAGAGGTTGGTTATTCCACTCCCCTTGGGGATTTCAGCAATACATGAAATTATAGGAGTAGATCTGAGTTTTACTGCAGCAGATCTGCAGAATGATTCAGAAAACCTGAAGCATATACTTCAATGAATGAATCAGATCTTAAATATACATGGATTGGTTGGCCAATCCATGGATCACCACAGTGTAAGGAGAGCTCCTTTACACTAGAGATCTTGTCTCCAAATCAATGCCAAAACCTCTGAAACACTGCTCCACAAAATTTACGCAGATCAGGGAGAGAAAATTCACTATTGATGAAACTATACACTTTTTCCTAATGCCAAGATCTGAAACTAAAGCCCAAGCTGATACTACACTCTTCCAGGAGGATAAAAGACTCACTCACTGAGAAGAGATGATAGTATGATCTAGATCTAAGTAGATCTAGTCTCCACTTGCTGCAGCTCACTTAGACAATGAAACCTTCACTGGATTTACGCTTCCAAAGAGATATGGAGCTTGGCCATATGCCAGATAGTGGAAAATAAATCACAATCTCCTCTAAGAGTTGCTCAAGGAAGGAGGTGGGATTCTTGAACAGGAAGACCCAACAAGGGATTTCTGAGTAGACAATACCTTCAGAAAATGACAATCTTCAACAACCCTCCTCTTGAACCTTCTCCTTCCTTTTTTAAGATGAGGATGTGCAAAACCCTAAACCACATTCAAAACTTTAGCCCCTTTCACATGAAGCTCCTCCATCTAAAACTGTGTTGAGCCTCTAGATGGTTCAATGAATCTAGACAGAACTGAGATTTGTTCATGTTGACCCAGTCAATTGTTCCAATCATGTTTCACACACAAGTGGATTTTATTACAATGGCCCAGATTTATCCTTTTTCACATTGGGCATGTATTTATTCTTTGATCTAAGGAGTTTTACATGTCCTCCATCAGTCATTTATTCATAAACATGAAAAGAAAAGTAAAACAAGGAAAAATTGAATATTCCTATTAGCTTGGGCTAATTTAGGAATATTATAGTCCTCCCTTGCCAAATGTTTCTTGTCCTTAAGAAACTGCAAGGATAGAACTGAAGGATGTCCCCTCCCCCTACTGTAGCATCCACATATGATTATCTCCTCCAAATAATGAGATGTTGTGTCAACAATGAATCTCCATATTTCCTCTCCCAAGAATGCAAGTTAGCTGAATAGCTATCATCATGAATAAGTAGAGTACTCAAGAAGGCAATAAAGTGCTGCCTAGAGGCTCCCTTGAGCCATGGGATCTGAAATGTATTGGTAAACAACATTCCCATGTGGATCCTCCATCCCCAAGCAATCATCCACAAAAAATGAGTCACCTCCCGACATGGAAACTCCTGAAAATGTTCCTCCACCTTGAGCTCCTACAAAATAGGTGGGCTGAAAATATACACATGGTATACAAGATAGCCTACCCCATGTTGTTCTCCTCTCCACTTAAGATAAGTGTAGAGTGCAAACTAATCTTGGGCTGCAAGGATATTTCCCTCAAGTGGCATCATGAAGATTAGATCTGCAAAGATCCTCCCTCCAACGCTGTAAAACCAGTTAGCCCAAAATGTTTCATATGTGATGGATAGAAGAGTATCATCATAAGGTATCCCATCACACACATGACTCACCTCCAAGAGAAACAAGTGTTTGGTTATGGTGGCCACAACTCTTCCCATGTTCCAATTAGAACATGTACTGCAGAAAATGTGGGAACCTACTTCCCAAAAGGACACATCCAAACCATGTGCCTCACTCAACATCATGTCTCCCATCAAGATAAAAGCAATATCAACAATTGAAAACATGATTATCACCATCATGAAGGAAATACTGAAGGTCCGATGTGATGCAAGAGAGTACCAACAGTTCCTCAAGTCTTCACAGTGTATTTTTACAATCTGCTACTTCAGAAGAATACATGGAAAATTGTTTCCTATTACATGGTTAATCATATGAATCAAATGAAACAATGTTACTGATGAAATAGGTAACCGCACTGTTACCTACTTTTTTTTGGTAGCATAAAAAGCACCCGATTTTGAAAAGTGGTGATGTAGAATCACCTCTCTTTTTTTTAGCACATTTTTGACACTCTAATATTTTTATTTATAAAGTATGAATATTTGTTTTAAAATGTTAGTGATTTTCATGCTAATTTTGAAACATATTGATGCAGCATCAAATTTTTTTTTTAGAGCGGTGATTTTCATGCTAATTTTGAAACGTATTGATGCAACATCAACCTTTTTCTTTTAGAGTGGTGATTTTCATGTTGGTAATAAAACACAAAACTTGGATAAAAAAAAATATATAAAAACAATATAAAAAACCAATAAATATGTAAAAAAAAACAAAGTTAACTCGTAAAAATAAAAAATTTAAACAAAAATAAATAAATAAAACAAAAAAAAACACAAATATTCGAAAATTATATCAAAAGAATTGACAAAATTTGAAAAAAAAAAACACATAATTTAAAGAAAAAAACAAAAATTAACAAAAAAAAATTAAAAAAAAAAAACATCAAAAACATTTTTTTCTAAGTTATTAAAAAAATCCATATAATTAAAAAAAAAAAAAAAAAAAATAGAAAATTTAAAAATAATTTAAATTACAAAATTAAAATTTAGATAAAAAAAATAAAATACAAAAAAGAAAAAATTAAATTTAAAAATTTTAATTAAAAAAATAATAATAATATGAAAACAAAAATACAAATTTTAAAATTAACAAAAAAACCAAATTAAAAAATAAAAATAAAATAAAATAAAATAAAATTGAAAAAGAAAATTAAAATAAAAGAATTATAATAAAAAAAACTATCATTAAAAAACAAAAAAAATGAGAAAAACCACGTGCAAATAATTAAAAAACAAATATCCATAAATTTGCTGTTTTTTTTTAAATGAAACAATTTATAAATTTTAAAAATGAAAAACCAAATAAATTAAAAGATTTAAAAAAAAAATTAAATTAAATTAAAATTTAATGAATTTAATGAATAAATTTTAAATTTTAAAAAATAATTAATCTAAAATATTAAATTTAAAAAAAAAAAAAAAAAATTTAAAATAAATTAAATTTAAAATAAAAAATTTGAATTAAAAAAAATAATTTTAAATTTTTTGAATTTAAAAATATATATATATATATATATATATATATATATATATATATATATATATATATATATATATATATATATATATTAAAAATTTAAAAAAAAATTAAAAAATAAAAGAATTTTTTGATCGTGGTGGCGCCGCCAGTCGGCCTCCCGCGACAGGAGGTCGATTCCGAGAATCGTCCTCTTGCGACGGGAGGCCAATTTCGGGAATCGCCCTCCCGCGGTAGGAGGCCGATTCCGGGAAATGCCCTCCCGCCGCAGGAGGCCGATTCCGGGAATCACCCTCCCACGGCAAGAGGCTGATTCTGGGAATCGCCCTCCGGCGGCGAGAGGCCGATTCCGGGAATCGCCCTTCCACGGCGGGAGGCCGATTCCGGGAATCGCCCTCTCGCCGCAGGAGGCCGATTCCGAGAATCGCCTTGAGGCCGATTCTGGGAATCACCCTCCCGAGGCCGATTCTGGGAATCACCCTCCCGCCGCGGGAGGCCGATTCCGGGATCTGCCCTCTCGCCGCAAGAAGCCGATTCCGGGAATCGCCTTGAGGCCAATTATGGGAATCACCCTCCCGCCGCGGGAAGCCGATTCCTGGAATCGGCCTCCTGCCTAGTGGCCGGCCTCTGCCATCACCTGGGCGGGAGGCCGATTCGCGGCGCCAGCACAATCAAAAAAATCTTTTCTATTTTTAATTTTTTTAATTTTTATTATATATATATATATATATATATATATATATTATTTATTTATTTTTTTAATTCAAAAAATTCATTTTTTTTTTAATTTTATTCATTTTTTTCTTTTTAATTTTTTTTTTTCTAAATTTTGTTAATAATTTTTATTAAATTTTGTATTTTTTCTTTATCTAATTGATTTTTTTTTTCATATTTTTTTTTTATTATTATTAAATTTTATGCTTAGTTCTTTCATTTAATTTTTTTAAATTTAGTAAATTTTGTATTTTTTTTTATTTTTTTATTTGAATTTAATATTTATTTTTTATTTTTTATTTTTTATTATTATTTTTTTAATTACATAAAATTTTTATATTTTTTTATTTCAATTAAAATTGTGTATTTAAAATTAGATTTTTTTTTTTTTTTTAAGTTAAACTTAATATTTTCAAATTAATTTGTTTTTTATTTTATTTTTTATTTAATATATTTATTTTAATTTATTTTTTTCAATTTTTCAATTTTAATTGATTTTTAAAGTTTTTTAACTTTTTATTTTAACAATGTTAGTTTTTTTTTTCTTTTTCTTTATATTTAAAATTTAATTTTTATTTCAAAATTTATTTGTTTATTCATTTATTTATTAAAATTTAATATTTTTTTTTAAATTTAACTTGTTATTTTAATATTAACATTTTTTTTTAATTTAATAAAATCTAATATATATATATTTTTAATTTATATATATATATATATATATATAATTTTTTATAATTTAAATTTAATATATTTTTTGAAATCTATTTGTGTTTTTAATATATATTTCTTTAAGTTTAATATTTTTATTGTATTTTTTTTTTTCATTTTTTTTTTTAATTAATTTTTCATTTTTTTACTTTTAATTTCAAGAATGTTTTTTTTTTTTTTTTTTTTAATTTATTAAAATTCAATATATTTTTTTAAATTTAATTTTTTATTTAATTTTATTTAATTTTTTTTAATTTAATAAAAATTATCTTTTTCTTTTTTAAATTTAATTTCTATATTTTATTTTTTATAATTTCTTTCTTTTTTTAACTTGTTTTTCTTTTTAATTTAATATTTTTATTTTCTTTTTATTTTTATTTTTTCATTTCTATATATTTTGAAATTTTAATCTTTAAATTTTTTTTAATTTTTAATTTTTAATTTTTTTCTTAAATTTTAGTTTTTTTTTAATGTTTGAATTAAAATTTTTATTTTGTTTTTGTTTTTATTTTTTAATTCCTATATATTTTTAAATTTTAAGCTTTAAAATGTTTTTATTTTTTAAATTTATTTTTTTTCTTAAATTTTAGGTTTTTTTTTAATGTTTAAATTTTAAAAATTAAAAAATGTTATTTCTATTTTTTTAAATGTCAAAAATATGACAATTTTTTTTTTTTGGTTATTCCAGCATCAAATGGTTTTGTTTTGAGGGTGTTTTTTCAATCTTTTTTTCAAGAAACAATTTTGTTTTTAGCATAATTTTATAAAATGTTGAAATTTGACCTTCAAAAAAAACCAAGTTCGTTCTGGAATACACTTTTTTTGTTTTTGGGGTATTTTTTCATGTTTTTTGAGTCTTTTTGGGCTAGAATTCCCATTTTGAGGTTAGGTTACCTATTTCATCGGTAACAGTGTTATGAACATACATGTAAGAAAAACATATTTTCCCAAGGCCACATAAGAGATGGTTGTCTCCATCATATAATTTGGCCCAATGTAGATCATGAAGCTCAATGGATAGCTTGCCCTCTTGTGGAGAAATGCACTGCAAAAAGATGGTAAGAGGATGCAAGAAAAAGCTCTCACCATATGTTGGAAGCAAGAAGATACATGGATCCATGAATGAATCCTCAATAATATTTTGGCACACTCCCATGAAGGGGAATGAACCAAATGCTGCATGAAAGTCCTTCTCCTCATGCTTGGAAACCCAAGTCAAGAAAAGCACACCACAGTAATAGATGTCTCCATCTACCACTTCATCTTCTTCACCTCCTCTTTGCTCACCAAGTGCATTGAATGAGAAGTGATCCTGGGAATACTCCATCAATAAATCCCAGCTCCAAAGTGACAACACCATTGGCCTATGCAAATAGGCTCCCATCAACACATAGCTCCAATCTTTGACATGCAGAATGTCAAAGGCATCTCCCATAATGTTGCTACATACGAGAAGTCCTTCCCATGAAGAAAGTCCTTATTGAACATCTAAGGCCAAGGATTAACCCCTTTTCTCTATGATAGTGCCATCTTCTACTCCTGCAACATCATGAAAACTGTGAGAGAAAATATGCCCTTGCTCTCTCAAGAACATGAAAAGCAACAAAAGATTTTGCTGCCTCCCCATACTTCCATCATACAAGTCATGTGATGGAAATATAATGAATGACATGAAGATCATATAAACACCATTCATCCATACTCTCTGCTGCTCAAAGATGCAAGTATCCTACCACACACCCTTAGAAAGAGGATGATGACCAAAGTCTTTCAAGAGCAACCAATGCAGCCAAGCCTCCTGCTGCCCGGTATCATAAATCTGCAAGTAGCTCTCTAGCTTATTGCTCCCCATCCACATCCACTCAACCAATTGTGGATGTCTCCTTCCATCCTTCATCTTGGTATTCCTCCCATGAGGGCTACCATCATCCCAAATCAGATTCCTGCACTTCATGGGATTTTGAAATGAAATCTTCTCAAGGATCAATTTGATCCCATAAGGACTCAAATAGGTGGTAGGCAAAAACCTCCCATAATGATTTGTATGGCTCAAGAAGTGTCCAACACAAACATGAGAGATGTTATCCATCCAAATATGTCCTCCATCATCTATTTGCTCCTCCTTGAATCTATGAAGATCCAAGTGTGAGAAGAGAAGATCCTCCTCAAACTGTTGAAGAACTTTACACTCCTTGATGTGTTGAAGTGCACCTCCAATGAATTCTTCCCATGAGGTATTCTCCTCAGGCATGGCCTTCCAAAACCAAAGGGGGCTTGGATTTGCTGTAAGTAGAATTTTCTGTTTGAGCAGGGGTGTGCTCATTGAGAAAGGTTCATCTAGAAAGGATAAAAGGTTTCTCACTTAAAGATGTCTACCATCCATCATTATATCCTCTATTGCTTCATGATTGAAGATTTCATGTGAATGCTCCAATGATGAATGGTTCCTCTCCTCTTCCTTACTACCTTTGCACAGTGTAGTGCAACTTTGTTGCTCTAAATTAGCAGCATGCAAAGATGTAGATCCCTTCATACAATGTGTTGAATTGACAATAGATGGATTTTTAATTATACCTTGGTGAGATGTAGAAGCAAGAGCTTCTTCCTCAACTATATTGTCCTCCTCCATTAAACATGAAGGCTACTCCTCCAAGGTTGTGCTCGCACTGGTACAAGTCTCCTGCCATTCAAACTCCTTGAGGTCTTCTTCAATACCTCTCATAGTTCGGAAAATAAGTAGGGAGATCTCCTCTTCCGTCACTCTTCCAAGTGGTGGAGTCATGCTTTTGTTCTCTATGCACAATCCCTCTTCTTTGTGAGGATAGGAAGTGCATGGGTCTTCCTCTCCTTCTTGAAACCTTCTATAGGTCTCACCGCAGCTTCCTTCTTCTTGAAACCCTCTTAGAGTTTCATTGTCTTCTTCCTCCTTGATCTGTCTAACCTCTTTGGAGAGGCTCTTCTTAGATCTGAAAATAGATGAGAAGAAACTCATCCTCTCCATCATTCTTATCTCTAATTCTTCTCTTTATTCTTCTGATAGCTGGATCTCACGGGCTGAGCCAGAGATCATGCTTTGATACCACTGTAATATTCCAAATCTGGACTGCTCAGCAAAACAGGCCTGAAAAACACATTTTTCAGGGATGTGTGCTTCAGAAACTAGGACCAGCCCTTGGATCCTTTATATTAGAGTATCTAAGACCGAAATCCAAGAGGAGGCTCAAAATAAATCACTCTAGGTGGGTTAAACAGATCTCCCACACCTAGTTGTCTTCGGAAAATTGCCCAATGAAGGGCTGCAACAGTATAAAAACACAATACTGGAGTATTAGTGAGCTAATAACTCTAGAATTTGTTTAGAAATGCCTCAACATAAATTTTATGTACAACAGCAAGAAGAAGATTAATTCTAATGACAAAGGATGGGGGAAAAGCGATGATCTAGGCCCTAAAATGAGTGTATTCAGTCATCTGCATAAAAATAAGGGAAATGGCAGTAGTTTATTTTATCTTAGGCTGTGAGGGACTCCCATATCAGATTTTAGGTCAAACAAGTGATCCTAGCTATATTAAACAGTTCCTCCAATCCCGTTTAGGCTTAAAAACCCTGATTCCCCATGACTTAATGTATGCAGAAGTTTATGAAGCAAAATCAGTATAAGTTTATGAAGGGATTAGATGAAATATGTTCATAACATCATGAAATTAGATCAGGGGAAAGACTTATGCATTTTCAAGATGAAAACAGATTTTACATGGATAAACCCTCAAGATTGAGGTGCTGCAACACTATAAATTGCCAAGAAAGATAGACAACGTGATTTTCTGAAGACTGAAGCTATGATTTATTACATCTTAGATCTAGAAAATATATATGCATGAAAATACAGATCTATTACAGATCTGGAAGACAAAGAGGCTGTTTATTACACTCCCCTTGGGGATTTCAGCAATACATGAAAGTACAGGAGTAGATCTAAGTTTTACTGTAGCAGATCTATAGAATGATTCAGAAAACCTGAAGCATATACTTTAGTGAATGAATCAGATCTGAAATATACATGGATTGGTTGTAAAATCCATGGATCACCACAGTGCAAGGAGAGCTCCTTTAACCAGAGATCTTGTCTACAAATCAATGCCAAAACCTCTGAAACACTGCTCCACAAAATTTACACAGATCAGGGAGAGAAACTATGCTATTGATGAAATTATACACTTTGGACTGATTCCAAGATCTGAAACTAAATCCCAAGATGATACTACACTCTTCCATGAGGATAAACGACTCACTCATTGAGAAGAGATGATAGTATGATCTAGATCTAAGTAGATCTAGTCTCCACTTGCTGCAGCTCACTTAGAAAATTAAACCCTCACTGGATTTATGCTTCCAAAGAGAGATGGAGCTTGTCCATATGCTATATAGTGGAAAATAAAGCACAATCTCCTCCAAGAGCTACTCAAGGAAGGAGGTGGGATTCCTGAACAGGAAGACCCAACAAGGGATGTCTAAGCAGACAATACCTTCAGAAAATGACAATCTTCAACAACCCTCCTCTTGAGCCTTCTCCTTCCTTTTATAATATGAGGATGTGCAAAACCCTAAACCGCCTTCAAAACTTTAGCCCCTTTCACATGAAGCTCCTCCATCTAAAACTACGCTGAGCCTTTAGATGGTTCAATGAATCTAGAAAGAACTGAGATTTGGTCCTGTTGACCGAATCAATTGTCCCAATCCTGTTTCACACACAAGTGGATTTTATTAAAATGGCCCAGATTTATCCTTTTTCACATTGGGCATGTATTTATTCTTTGATCTAAGGAGTTTTACATGTCCTCCATTAGTCATTTATTCATAAACATGAAAAGAAAATTAAAACAAGGAAAATTTGAATATTCCTATTAGCTTGGGCTAATTTAGGAAAATTACTTGTGGAGATTCAATGTCCCAATCCTAGTTGCTATTCATTTGAAGTTAATAAGATAAATTGCATACATGTATACTTGATGCATGGAAAGGATGAGTGTTCATTGTTGTGTGATGCATCCATATGTAACACTATTAACATAATAATATGTTATTCTTTTTTTTTTATGATGATATGACTTATGTGTAATTCTTTGTGTTATGTTAATATGTTCAAGAAGTGTAGAGTTTTTTGTATGGTTCCATGAAACTGTGGAGTGTAGTCAAACAAGTTTTTATAGTGTGTGCATGCCTCGATGGTTAATTTACTCAACAAGAAGGCGAATTTGACAATTTTCTAAGAGTGTGGTTGTAGCTTTGTCAAATGTTTAGTGGGAAAAAGTTAAGACACGATTTAGTGCTGAGGAATACTGTGCAACTTCAATCTGGATCAATCAAAGGGTACTCAAATTATACGACCGGTTTAGGCTAAATTTGAGCCGACAAGTTGTGTCCTGTTGAACATGGAAAAAAGAAATGTTGAAAATGGCACCAAGAAAGATACTAATTTAATTTTCCCTTGAATTAAATTAGAAGAAAATTGTAATTTCACATCTCATGACAGCTTGTATTAGTTAACTAAGTTAGTTTGACTTAGTTGATTTATTTAATTCAAGTTGAGGGTCTAACCTGAGTCATGTAGAGTGGTTCCTACTTTTTAAGAGCCCTAATTGAGTTTATTTTGAGTTGTACTTAATTAGTTATGTTTATCTGAGTTAAAGTCAATTTAACTAGTTCTAATTGTTGGAGGAACTAGTGGGAGGTCATGTAGTGAGTTGTCTACTCTATGATCAATGAGTTAACTGATAAATCAGCCAAAAACAACTCATGCATGTGTGAGCTGAGAGTTACCGAATTGATATTGGATTTCAAGGGAAGTGTACTATCAGTTGTATAATCATCCAAATTGTACAAGTGATGCATACAGTCAAAGGAAGGCCTATGATGGATTTTGCAATATTGGATGGGGATTTCTTTAATTAATAGGGGATAATTACCCAAGGAAACATTTAGAGTAAATAGGGACTTGGGAAATCCAAAATTTGGTGAAGTATTGGCTTGGGATTGTCTAGAAAGCAATGAGACGGATAGAGATAGTGCATAGGGTTTTCAGGCATGAGAAAATAAATGTAATCTTATCATATTTTCTGACTAATGAAATATATAGATAATAAGGTTTTCAGTTGTGGATTTCCCCAGTAAATCATTTTTTAATGTGTTGATTGAATTCTTTCTCTTGTATGCTTCGTGATTTCATGATTGTTTAAATTGGTTTCCCCAATTGGTAGAGTAGATTCAAGTATATTTTTTTTGGAAAATTAAAATTAGAAATTTCAATCTACAAGGAATTTCTACATGGTATCATATTTCGTTCTATTGATTGATACTTTAGTATGCCCTTGAGGGTATCTCTAATTACATAGCTTGGAAGGACAAGATGGAAGTAGTGTTGGAAGATAACGAGCTTAAGTATTTCATAGACAATGATATTACCAAGCCTCCAACAACTGATACTCAGTATATGGTGAACTAGAAGAAGAATGTAGCAAAGGAAAGAAGGATCCTACTGGAAGGTGTTTGAGATTATATTGTCTTGAACCTCCATGGGAAGGAAAATCCATATGCAATGTGGAAGGCATTGACAGATTTGTTTTAGAACCACAGTGATCATAGGAAGCTAGCACTGAAGGAAAAACTCAGGAAAATCAAGATGGATGTTGGGGCCCTTGTTTTAAAATAAAATAGTTTTTGAGTTGCGGACAACAGGTGGCAGAACGAAACCACGATAGACAGAGAGTTGTCAAGGTTGCGAAGAATTGAAGAGCAGGTGGCGCGGCTATTGCGAGAACAAGCATAGATGGCAGAAGGAAGCGACAAAGAACAAGCAGTGGAACGACCAGTGATCAAGGAGATGCAGAAAATTCCAGAATGAAAAGGAAGGGAGAACTATCAGTTGCATTGGAAAAGGAACAAATAGACAGTCGGCCATCAGAGAAAGAAGTTTGGGACAGTAGGGATAAGAGGACAAGAGCTGTAGGAGAGCTCTGTTCGTTCTGTTCTCTCTCTCTCTCTGTTAATTATGTTCTATCGTATGTGATGTTATTGTAATCAGTCCTGCCAGGATCGCTCTAAGGAGCAATGTAGCTATCTCTTGTTGTTAATGCAAAACATTACGTTCTGGGTTTGATGATATGAGTTCTGTACTATGTTTCCGATTTAGTTGAATGTGCGGGTTACTTTAAATTTTGTTTTTTGTCCTGAATACATTGATGAGTATTGTCATTTATAGATTATTTACACTTTCTTGGAGCACTTAGTCCCGTCGGTTTTAGGATATATGTTATGCTTGATCAATACTTGATCTGATCCTAACCTTAGTAAGGTCACGACACACCTCGATTGATACTCTCTGCTCTTCGGAGTAGGGTGAAAATGCCGGTGTTGTGCTAGAATATTGCGGAAAACCTTGTTGGCCTCCATCCTGAACCTGGGTCTTGCCTAAGAGACATTTTTCCTTGCCAACAAATGGTTCCGTTGTCGGGACTTGAAATTTCATTCTGGAGTTAGATCATGGTATCACGGATCTTCGAGAAAGAAATACGAAACTGGTGGGATAACCACCTATATCAGTTCATATCTCAACAAACGAAGTTGAGACAGCAAAGGGAGAAAGCTGTTAAGAATCGGGTTCTATTCTCTGAGTCTGCCAGTGATATCTACGAGATATTTTGGGGAAATTTTCTAGAGGAGCTCTACAACTGGTTGAGGAGACTACAGACTAAGACAGTCCAAAGAAGCTCGTGGAAGGTCTATCGCAAGTGGTTTCACGTAGATCTAGTAGCCCTCCATCGGTTAGATATGGATCTGACCTGAGCAGTAGATTTATGGGTGCAATCTACCTTGGAGGGATACATAGTGGAGTTTGCAGCTGAATGTTACCAGTCTTTCTCAAAAGAGGAGGACATATTCAAGACAAGGTTGCGTGAAGAGCTGTTGAAGGAGATCCCTTTGTGGATCAAAACTTTGATGGTGGATGAAGGATTAATGGAGTTCAAAAAATATGAGATGGAGACCTAAACCTCCAGTACTGGGGGAAAGAGCTGAGGAAGAGATGCTACAAGTATGTTGAAAATGGGAATAGGGATATTGATGTTGAGACCTCCAGTAGGTTGAGGGAACGACGAGCACATAGGAGGGCGCAAATCACTGAGAAGTGGCAAGAAAGGGTGAGGAGGGAGTTGGAGAAACAAAAAAGGAATAGAAAAAATAAAGAGGAGGCACCTCAGATGACAAAGGAGATGGAAGGTCAAGTGGGTTCCCAAGATATAGGAGGGACCATCAAGGAAGTACGACAAGTGTATAGGAACCCAGCCCAAATAGAAAAGGGAAAGGAGTACGATGGAGATGACACACGCCCTGAGGAGATGTCCGATGTGGAGTTTCATGTTACGATGGAGCAGCTATTCCGAGAGGGGTCGGAACCCATAACCACAGGTAACTCTATTCCCCAAATTTCAAGTAACTCTAGTCTCGACCTTCCCCTGGTACTCTATCAGCCACTAGGTGAAATTTTTGTTAGGTTATGAGAATTGAGTAAGTTGAATAGTGTTCAAGCTATGGTAGTAATGCACACTAGCATTTGTGCTAGTAATACCATTTCTCAACTGGGAGTCAGGGGTTTTGTTCTAGTAACCCCCACACAAGGAAGCATGGAAAGATCATTTACCCGGTACCCAGAGTTCTCTGTGAGGGGTAATGGTGACGTGGAACAACACTGGTACCTCTGCGAGGCCATATGGAGGGCTCGGCAGACACTAGAGGCAGGCAAGTTGATATAATTTTAAACTACTCTCAGGGAGAGAGCTCTACGTTGGTTTATAAAGTGGTATGAGGCTCATCAGAACCTAGCAATAGATGATGTAAAGAGAGATTTCGTTAAGGAATTCAAATTACCCCAAAAAAATCAACAGGGTTTGTCAGAGATGTGGGAGATCAAGCATCGGGAGGGGAAACTGCATGGGACATAATGAGGAGATTTAAGGATGCGATTGGAAATCTCAATTATCCAATCGATCCTAACCATCAGAGAGATTGGTTCATCAAGGCCCTTCTTCCACTAACAAGAACTCTACTGACACAACATAAGATTGAGATGTTACAAGACACATTGGAGCAAGCTATGAAGATAGAGGCCATGGTGCGATATCTGCAAGAATTTAAAGGAGGAGCATTGACTCAGGACCCTTCCATACTGGGGTTACAACATCAAATATCTAGCCTAACAGAGAAGCTGAAATAAATTCAACCAATGTGGCCAGCAAGACCAAATGTATGGTTTACGCACTATGTAATGGAAGGACAAGTGGTAACCGAATGCCCTAGGTTGCGGGGCCAGAATGTGGGGACATCAGCAACAGGGGCATAGAGAGCTCCTCCAGTAGGAGGAGTTGCACAGATAAACACCCAGGATTATATCTACCGCAACCCCAGTACACGAGGTTCCCAGCGCAACAGAATTCAGCCACAACTGAATATTGTGAAATATGTAAAAGCATGGGTCATTCACCCCACCTATTCCAAATATTTAAAAAATACTCCAACATTCCAAACAACATATACTGTGAGTTCTGTGCTTCTACCACACACAACACAGAGTAGTGTAGAGCTCTAGATGCATTAGAGGAATGATTGGACAGGCCTTCATATAGAGTAAATGAGGCTCCTAGAGGATGAGGGGGGGCATGAGAGGAGGCCGAGCTGGAGGAAGAGGGCCAATACGATGTTACAACTGTGACCATGAAGGTCATGTAGCTAGGGAATGTCCACTTCCTAGAAGACCTTGGTGCTCTCAGTGCAGAGTTAACACGCATGCAACAAAAGACTGCCCAGAGCTCATTAAAATATGGGAAGAAAAATCCAGAAACAAAGGAACAAATCTGGTAAATGCAGAGCCAAGAATAATATAGGCTCAAGCTATGCAGAATGTGGCCATAGTGACGCGAGGAGGAAAAAGAACCGAGGAAGATACACAAATGATGGAACCGATAAAATTGATAAGGCCAGCATCTCCAAAGCCATTGTTCAGGCCAGAAAGACAAAAGAAATACTTTAAAGAAGCAATGGAAACCTTTTCCCAACTCAAGGAAAGCAAAGGCATTGAGTTGCCATAGGCCAAGGAGGATAGCGAGAACCAAGTTGGTACAAGCACTACAATTGAAGAATGGTTTCGTCTATTCTTAAAAATTGTTGACAACTCGCTAATGTTGGAACAACTAAAGCAGAACCTGGAAAGGGTGGTGTGGAAGGCCACGGGACCAGGGGAGTCAAGTGGTACCAATTAGAAATACATATGAAGGGTAAAAAGAAATAAGAGAAGGATAGGAAAATATTTTTGGGTGAATACTCAAGTTGCGGGATTCCAAATTAAAGACACAATGCTTGACCTAGGGTCAGATGTAAATATACTTCCAAGAAAGACATGGGAAGAATTGGGAAGACCGAGGCTAACATATTCACCAATTCAACTCTGTATGGAAAACCAGTACTACATTTTACCCATAGGCATACTGGAGGAGGTTGAAGTCAATGTCATGGGAGTAAAGACATACATGGACTTCGAGGTGAGAGACATTATGGGGGATAAATATCCTTATCCAGCATTACTGGGGATTGACTGGGCTTTTGAAAACTACGCAGTAATAGACTTAAAAAAGGAACTAATGATCTTTGAGGATGGGGAGGTTAGGGTCACCCAGCCACTCGACCCATATCAAGGTCCCCAATACATAGATTTTGTTGACAACAAAGAAGATGCTCAGCTTCTTGATCACCTCTATCAGATGACTGGAGGAAAAATGGAAGATTACATCAACTCGACAACGAGGGGATCTGTGAGTTGGATAAGAATTCAAAGCTCAGACTTAGGCTCAGATATAGACTGGGATGATTGGCAGCAAGGGGGATATGAGACCAATATAAGAAGATGTGCCAACATCGAAAGATTCAACTGGATTGCGACAGAGGTAAGAGATTACCCCACGTTGTCAAATATGAATGATGTAAATACTTTTATTGCCATAATAGAAGATAAGGTACCAGTATAAAATAGGGTCCCACTCATGGATATGGCCTTACAATCCACATCAGCAACATGGTGGAGTAAGCACTGCAACTCACTGTCGTGATGGGACAAAGTTGCAGCAGCATTGAAAGCCAGGTTCAAGGAAGAAGAAGAACCACATTTCACTCAAAAATTCCAAGGGGACTCAGACCCCAGAAAACATTTGAAAGAGTGTTAGGATCAATGGAACAATGCAAGATACTCGGAAGAGCTGTGGGTCCACAAGTTTATACATTCACTGGATTTGATTCCACAAGCTTGGTACCTAACAGAAGAGAGGAAAAGAGGAACTAGTACTTGGCAAGCAGTTGTGGAGAAATTTACACAGTGCTTCTTATTTTAAGGAAAAATAGAGCCAGTCACCCAAGAATTACAGGCTATTAAAAAGGTATTGTTCTTCCGAGAGATTCAGGAGGAGGATGAGCAACTTCTCCCAAACAAAAGCATCATACAGTCGGTAGCATGTAAGAAGATAAACAATGAAATGGATGATGATGACCTAGAAGGTCTTAGACATCTATATTTTGAGGAAAAGGAGGGGGAGTGGGATATTAAGGAAGACCCAAAAATAGAAGGAGTTCATCTGCTACCACTAGAAACCAAGAAAATGAACATTGGGACTGAAGAAAAGCCCAAACTTGCGTCAATCTATGATTATTGGGATGCCAAGATGACTAAGGAAATATTAAATCTGCTACAAGAATACGAGGACCTGTTTCCATCATCAGTAGCAGAATTGAAAGGAATAAAAAGAGACATGGGGGAGATGCATATAATTCTGAAGCCTGATGCAAGACCAATCAAGCACAGACCCTATCGGCTAAATCCAAGGTTGAAGGAAAAAGTTAAAGCAGAGATCGAAAAAATGCTAAAGGCAGGGTTGATATTCTCGATGGAAGAAGCAGAATGGGTAAGTCCAATAGTCATACAAGTCAAAAAGGATAAGTCTAAAATCCGATTTTGTGTTGACTATAGGAGCTTGAATAATGCCTGTATACATGACCCATTCCCTACTTCGTTCAGTGACGAAGTCCTCGACAACGTTGCGGGGAATAAGGCTTATTCCTTCACAGATGGATTTTTAGGATACCATTAGGTAAGAATAGCCAAAGAATATAAGAAAAATACAACTTTCACCACCGAATGGGGTTCCTTTGCATATCAAGTAATGCCATTCGGATTGAAAAATCTGCCAGCAGTATTTTCACGCATTGTGATAGCAGCATTCCGCGAATACATCCAAAAATTCCTGGAAGTCTATATGGATGAATGGACTGTCTATAGCCTGTTGAAGGACCATGCAACGTTATTGAGGATAATTTTCGATAGGAATAGGTAACTCCAAATTTCATTGAACCTCTAGAAGTGCTTCTTTGCAGTGCCTTTCGGAACACTACTAGGACACATTGTCTGCAACCAAGGAGTTTGCGTTGATCCAGCCAAGGTAGTAGTTATAATTAACATGGAGACACCAAAAACTGTGAAGATGTTAAGGTCACTGCTAGGCCACACAAGCTACTACATGCGATTCATCTGTAACTACACGAAGATAACAACCCCATTAGAGAAGTTGTTGTAGAAGTCGAAACAGTTTAGTTGGACAGAGGATTGCACGACAACCCTGAATACTTTGAAGGAAAAAATGGCATGTGCGCCAATATTGGTTTACCCTGATTAGGACAAGAAATTTCATGTTCACGTTGATGCTTTAAGCATCGCACTTGGAGCGGTTCTAGCTCAACCAGGGGACACTTCAGTTGATCATCCAGTTTATTTTGCAAGTCATAAGCTATCCACAGCGAAACAAAACTACACTACAACAGAGCAGGAAGCATTAACAATGGTGTATTCCCTTCAAAAGTTCTGCCACTACCTGCCAGGAGGTATGTTTAAGTTTTTCACAGACCATTCAGCTTTAAAGTACCTAGTAAACAAACCGGTCTTAGAAGGAAGAATTTGTAGATGGTTCTTGCTCTTTCAGGAGTTCACCTTTGAGGTGATACTCAAACCCGAGAGACTAAATGTGGGGCCTGACCACCTGTCAAGGTTGGAAAACGGAGAAAATGGAGGGTCTCTGGACAATCAGCTGCCGGATGCTGATATTTTTAAAGTAGAAGCCATCCCAGAATACATAGACCAGATAGAAACCTACCTGACAACATGACAATGCCCAAAAGAATATACAACAGTCCAGAGAAGAAACCTAGTAGTCTGAGTGGTAGAGTATCAGCTAATAGCAGGATGCCTGGATAAGATGGGGCTAGATAAAATCTTACAAAGATGTGTCCTGGACCATGAGAGGGAAGGCATACTATGGGAATGCCACTGTGGAGTTTCGGGAGGGCATGTAGGAGCAAAACCAACGGCGAGGAAAGTACTACAGGTGGGTTTATGGTGGCTGATAGTACATATGGACAGTAAGGCATTTGTAAAAAAATGTGATGTATGTTAGAGGATGGGACGTCCATCACACGGAGACAAGCTCCCACTTCACCCAGTAAAAGCACTGCAACCATTTGAGAAATGGGCAGTTGATTTTATAGGTCCGATTTCACCTGTCGCATGGCACTCACATGCCAGGTATATCATAACAACAATAGAATATTTGACAAGGTGGGCAGAGGCAATGCTAGTGAAGGATTACACAGCCGAAATAGCGGCTTGATTCATATTTGAAAATATCACTAGCAGGTTTGGTTGCCCAAAAAGCCTGATAAGCGATCAGGGTATGCATTTCATCAATACTACCATTGAATCCCTGCTTGAAAACTTCATGGTACAACATCATAAGAGCATTCCTTACCATCCACAAGATAATGGTACAGTGGAATCATTTAATAAGATTCTGGAAAGGGGCTTAACGAATATTTTCAATGTTGAACGAGATGACTGGGACGAATGTATACCAGCAATATTGTGGGCGTACAGAACAACTGTCAAGAGACTAAACAACCAGACCCCGTTCCAACTGGTGTACGGGAGGGAAGCAGTAGTACCGGTGGAATCTTTCATACCGAGCCTCCTAATAGTACCATCTCTCCAATTATCAGAGGCTACAAGAGCTGGAAGAAGACATGTTTCTAGCATAATTCCACCAAACTGTCCAAAAAAAGAGACAAAAATCTTGGCACAATCGCCATATCAAGCACAAAATGTTCCTGGTAGGAGGAAAAGTTTTACTTTATGACAATAAGTTCCATAAGTTCCCAGGCAAGCTGAGAACGCATTGGCTAGGACTATACTACGTGATAGAAATCAGAGATTCAGGAGAAGTTCGGTTAGCACAATTGGATGGACAGATACTACTAGGATGGGTGAATGGCGCACGCCTGAAGCCCTATCATGAGTAAGTTCTATATTTCAACTTTCAATAACTCTCACAACCGAGAGGATTCAGTAGGGTAGATTATATTAGATAGATTCAATAACTCTCTTGCACCCGAGAAGAGCTTAGATAGAAATCTAAATAAAGAAATTTTAAAGCCAAGCAAAAATTCAGAGTTGCAGTGCGAAGACCGCAACACAACCGATTGTGGTCGGGGGGAGGGTAGCGTCCAATGTGTCATCCATGTCAGAGACCAAGCGTGTCGAATATCATTCCATCATCATGACTCATAGTACCCATGTCAGTCCATAGGATTATCGAGATTTGAGAAGTAATTTCCATAATTAGCATCATCCATACCGTAATAAATTTTCCATAATAGGCCATAATCATTACCCATCACATTTTCTCAACTCCCAAAACCACAGTAAGAGTTTTCATAACCCACCTCATCCCGGTAACTAATCACATGATTATATCCTCAGGGGAAGGCAGTGAAAATTAATTAGTTATGGGGTCTTATCAACCTCATGTATGCCAGTTACTTACATAACTTGCATGGAAGATAGCGCGAGAATGCCGAAGAAATCTGAGTTAGAACCAGAAACAACATAGGTAGCAAGAGAACATTAGCAGAAGAAGTTCAGAGAATGCATCTAGAGGAAGGAATTTATAAGGAAAGAAAAGGAGTAGCTCTGCAAGTGTACTAGAGGAGAGTTAAGATGACCAAGATAACTCCATCAGTTGTTGAGAAGGAGCTCGATAAAGAATCTAGAATATGGAGTCACCAGTGGGAAAATATGATAGCACATCATTGATCGATACTGACCTAACAGATTCTTTGCAATTCCCAACGATGAAGAAACAAGTCTACATGGAAAATTATGCCACAGAAGCAGGACAAGAAGCAGCAAGAGTACTCCCAGATTTCAGAGGTGTCTAGCAATCCACCATATTTAACCTCGGAAATCTTCCAGTATTCGGCACCACAGGGGCTGCAATGCAGTGCACAAAGTTCCTACTGAACATAATCCATAATGGGTCGTTGTGGCTAGGAAGAGAAATACCAATTCATGTGGAAGACATTCACAGGTTAACTGGGCTATCACAAGAAGGGAGAGACATCTCCACGGCCTTCCAAATTGTGTCAAAGAGAGCCAAAAAAGTAGGAGATGATGACTACTACAGGAAGTATGACACCAAGAGAGGAGGAAAGGGGGCCAAGATAGGCCTGATCAACAAGCTAGTGGTCAAGTTTTCCTGCTATCTGATTGCGAGCAAACTATGAGACATTACACGAAAGGGGAGTGTATGTTGGATACCATCTCAGTTGCGGAGCACTGTATCCAAGGGGCACAACTAAATTGGTGTTCATTTCTACTTATTGAGTTATTCGAGGCTTGTGAGGATAATTACAAGAGGGCCACTGGGTTCATCTATGGTTATCTTGTCATGGTGCTAGCAATGTGGAAATGGACATTCCCAGGAATCTGACAGCCTCTGGAAATTGCAACAGGGAAATCATTAGCAATGAATTTCACACCATGGAAAGCATCAGGGGACCCCATCACTAAGGAGGTGAACGAGGAAGCATTCAAGTTTTGGTACAACGAGATGGTTGACGTCGCGATGAGATAACAGAGAATCCCAAGGAGCTTGCTAGACAATTATTCTGCACAAGTATGGTTCGGAGTCAGCCATAAGAAAACCTACATCAGGCCAGCATGTGTGATGGAATCGACCTTCAAGATGAAGTCGTTGAAATTTCAAATCGATGAAAGAACTTTCCACATGGAATTATGTTCATGGGCGGGGGTAGAAATGGAGGTGAGAAGTGGAGCCTATTACTATTCATTTGATGGCATGCTGTCAGATCCATTGCCAGGAGAAACATCGAAGGAGGCGATGGCCAGAATGTCGCGATTATAGCTAACACCAATCATCGAGGAACTAAACACAAAGGTAAAAATCTTTAACCGGGTAGTTCAAACTCTAACAAGTGATTCCTCATTGTTTCCCACATTTATGGAATTTCAGGACTCCAATTCCGCCTCATCTTCCATCACAGTCTCCATAGTCACGACCATACCACTTAATTTGTTTAATTCACCAATAGTGACAACCATAGTCCCTGTCAACAAGAGTAAGGCCTCAAAGCCACCCGTAGCTATACCAAAATCCAAGAAGGCAAAATTTACAATGTCTAGCCAGGCCTTTGATCTCACAAGGGAAGATCAAACGCAACCAATGGACATGAGGACCCCAATCTAAGAAGATCCATTGACAGAGACCCACGTAACTCAGGATTTACCTCTAATCAACCCCTATTCCTTTTTAAATATCTATATATCTCCACCTCGCACTCACCACTCATCGACCCACACTTCATTCACCTCGAAAGATCATCCAGCCCTAACACCCTCCACATCAGCCACCATATCTGACCCAATCAGAGAAAAGAGTAAGAGAAACGGAGACAATGAGGCAGAAGTTAACTCCGGTACAACATTGGAACCTGAGGTTAACCAAAACCTAGTTGAACAGGTCACTTTCGAGGACCTTTTAGGTTGTGGGGGATCTTTTACTGCAGATACAACACCCCCGCCTGAAGAGCTGAACCTGTTTCAGCAAGCAAACCTGATACTTCACCAAATGCAACCCACTCTAAGCATGGCTAACCCTAGTAATCCGCTATCACAACCAACACCGCCGCAACCACCACAGGATCACTCAACAAAGTCCATTGCGAGCGGTCAACCACTCTAGGAGAGACTGCCAAATCAAGATATGTCCAGAGTTGAGAGCATGCAGATCTGGGGAACGGCACAGTTGTACAATTTTATTCAGCGAGCAGCACAACAGGCCGAAGGGCTTCACACAGAACTCCAGTATAAATTTGAGCAACAACAGGCACAAATCATCGCGCTTACTGAAGAGTGTGAGTAGCTAAAGGTAGAGAAGGACAACTTGTAGATCCAACTGGACATGGTGACACAAATTTTCAAGGATCTTTGGCCCACAATAACAGCTCACAATGATCAGATATCAGACAACATGTCAGCTGGCAACATAGTTGGCCAATCCATCCATGTCTGGGTGGCATGTTCTTATCTCAGTCAAGAAAATAGGGAGCTGAAAGCAGCACTAGAAACCAGGGCAACGCTACTAGACCCAGCAGTCATCTACACGGAGAAGATAACAGAAATACAGAGCGAAGTAGCCGGGATGCAGGAAACTCTGAGCACCACTGTAAAAAAATCCTGTGACCTTCTGAAAAATCTACAGGAGTGTTCAACAATGCTTACTTTGAAATCACAGCCAATTTCGGCACAATTGCAGCAAGTGTCGAAGGAGATTGAAGAAGCCACAGACCCCAATGGAATTGACCAATTGTACAACCAAACGAAAGAGCTGGAGGTCAATATCCAGAAAATTGAGGAACATTTAGCAGCATCTAAACAGGCCCTCTGGGAGCTAAGGAAACATGTCAAGCTTATGGCCCAAACAATGCAGCAAATGGCCATTGAGGCCAACATCAAGATTAAGGATGTCTTTGGTAATCTGTCACCCATTCTCAGGGGAGAAAGAAGCAAAACAGGTCACTGCAGAGACATACCTGCTCATGCAGGGATGGCAATAGGCCATTTCCGGCTTCAGAGAACTCAAAGCATCAGTGCTGGCGAAGGTCCCTGAGTTGGGGCCGTTGTTTGGACAGGGAGAAGAAAAGCAGAAGACAGGATAGGCCACAGAGGCAATAGGACCGATGGAGATTGAGGCAACATAAAACAATTGACTCAGGACGAGTCAATAGGATGTGGTCGGGGTCTGTTGGGGCCCTTGTTTTGAAATAAAATGGGTTTTGAGTTGCGGATAACAGGTGGCAGAACACAACCACGGTAGACAGAGAGTTGTCACGGTTGCGAAGAATCGAAGAGCAGGTGGCGTGGCTATTGCGGGAACAAGCACAAATGGAAGAAGGAAGCGACAAAGAACAAGCAGTGGAACGCCTAGTGATCATGGAGATGCACCAAATGCCAGAATGAAAAGGAAGGGAGAACTATTAGTTGCATTGGAAAAGGAACAAATAGACAACCAGCCAACAGAGACAGAAGGTTGGAACAATAGGGATCAGAGGATAGGAGCCACAAGAGAGCTATGTTCGTTCTATTTGTGTTGTTCTCTCTCTCTTTGTTCATTCTATTCTATCATATGTGACACTATTGTAATCAGTCCAGCCAGGATCACTCTAAGGAGCAATGTAACTATCTCTTGTTGTTAATGCAAAAAATTATGTTCTGGGTTTGCTGATATGGGTTCTGTATTACATTTTCGATTTAGTTGAATGTGCGGGTTACTTTAAATTTTATTTTTTGTCCTGAATACGTTGATGAGTATTGTCATTTACATAGTATTTACACTTGCTTGGAGCACTTAGTCCTGTGGGTTTTAGGAGATATGTTATGCTTGATCGATACCTGATCTGATCCTAACCTTAGTAAGGTCACGGTACACCTTGGGTGAGAATCTCTGCTCTTCGGAGTAGGGTGAAAATGTCGGCGTTGTGCTAGACTACTGCGGAAAACATTGTTGGCCTCCATCCTGAACTTGGGTCTTGCCCAAGAGACCTTTTTCCTTGCAAAAAATGGAGAAGGATGACACAATACCAAATTACTTGACCAAGTTCACCCAATATTGGGATGAGCTTGGAAGTGTTGGTGTAATAGTTGTTGAAGATGATTTGGTCATCCTAACACTTCTAGGTCTTCGCAAGGGCTGGAACAACTACTAAGATTTGGTAAATGGGAGGGAGAAGCTACCTGAGTGGGAATGTTTATGTTCTAACTTGGTGCAAGAAGAGATTCGATGTAACACCACATATAGGACCTCATCCAAAGAAGTGGAAGAGGATTTTTCATTAGTCAACAAAGAGAATAAATCCAAGGGAAAGAAGTCCCAAGGCTAGGATTGAAAGAAGAAAAAAATTTCCAACATCAAGTGCATTCATTGTCATGAATTTTTGCGCTATGCCATGAAATATCCACAAAAGAAATCAAGAAAGAAGGAGCCTGCAGTAGCAGTAGTAGGTGAAGCTCTAGCTTCACAATTTGAGCTTGATTTCACTCTCATTGGCTGAATGGAAAGCACTGTAATGGGAAGTATGTGGTATCTTGAAAACGGTACCTTATTCCATATGATGGGGAATAGAGATCTCTTCAGTGAATTGGAGGAGAAATATATCCAACATAACATAGAGATTGGATATGAAGGGAGGTTTAACACTATCGATATTGGTAAAATTACTTTTTAGAGGGAATTTGGATCCCCTCTCAGACTCATAGATGTGATTTTTTTTCCAGGGCTACAGAGGAATCTTGTTTCCATCGCGGTATTGGAAGACCATGGATACAATGTGATATTTAGCAAAGGGAATTTTTTCCTTAGACACATCACCACATGACAAGTGAAGCAGATCGGTGTGCGATTCAAGAACCTGTATGTAATTGAGGTTGACGATGCATGCAAAGACTTGAGGAGAAAGGAAAAGGTTAGAGACTTGGTGGTTGATAGGGAGCATGAATTAGCTCTCAACATGAAACCTCATAAGAAGCCTCAAAATTTTTTGGAGCAACCGCAATTAGAGAAGAAGAGAGGAGTTCGAGTGGAGACATCCACTCAAGCAAAGACCTACCGTAAGGAGGAATTTCAAGCCAAGTGGGCAGAGGGAGCACATGCAACCATACCTTCAGGTGAGAGGTGGGGAAATGTGAAGCAATAGTCCCAAGAGTGCAAAATTTTGTGTAGGGTCCATTGAGGTGTTATCTTCACGGATCATTACCTTGCTACAGGGGCCCACAGGATATAGAAGTAGGATGGATCAGTGGCAGCTGATGTGTTCATATGCCAGAGTGAGAGATGAAGAGACTAACAACAGTGATATATTTGGGATTGCAGTGTAGAGTTGGAAGAAGTGCAGATGGCACATTGCAGAGTCAGCAGTAGCCTAGAGTTTTTAGTAGACAGTGTAATAGCTACTAGGAGCCGAGACTGGGGTGACATATGCATTACACTGATCACAATTAATTCAATTTGTTTTTTTTATTCTTTTCAGTTGCATATGTTGCAGTAGCAACATTAATAGTGAGAAGTGTTGCAAGAAAACAATTCCAAAGGTACCGAATTGAGATAGATGTGAATCCCTTTCTTTTTTAGAGGGATTGTTTAAAATGGAAACAAGAAATGTTGAAATTGGCACCAAGAAAGATTCTAATTTAATTTTCCCTTGAATTAAATTAGAACAAAATTATAATTCCACATATCATGATAACTTGTACGAGTTAACTAAGTTAGTTTGAATTAGTTGGTTCAGTTAATTCGAGTTGAGGGTATAACTTGAGTCATGTAGGGTGGTTCCTATTTTATAGGAGCCCTGGTTGAGTTTATTTTGAGTTGTAATTAATTTATTTATTTTATCTGAGCTAAAGTTTGTTTAACTAGTTCCAACTATTAGAGGAACTAATGGTAGGTCTAGTAGTGAGTTTTCTTCTCTATGATAAACCCGTTAACTGATAATCAGCCATAAATAACTCATCCATGTGTGAACTGAGAGTTACCTAGTTGAGATTGGAGTTCAAGGGAAGTGTTCTATCAGTTGTATAATCATCCAAATTGTACAGGTGATGCATGCAGTTAGAGGAAGTCATATGATGGATTGTGCAGTATTGAATGGGGATTTCCCTAATTAATAGGGGCTAATTACCCAAGGAAACAACGCAAGGAAATAGGGACTTGGGAAAGCCAAAATTTGGTTAAGTATTTCCCTAGACTTGTCTAGGAAGTTGTGAGATAGATAGATATAGTATAAATGATGCTCAGGCACAAGAAAATCATTGTAATCTTCTCATATTTTATTACTAATGCAATATACAGATAGTGTGGATTTTAGTTGTGGGTTTCACCAGGAAATCATTGTGTAAAGTGGTGATTGAATTATTTCTCTTGTATGCTTAGCGATTTCGCGATAGATTAAATTAGTTTCCACAATTGGTAGAGTATATGCAAGTCTATTTTTTTAACAAATTACAATTAGCAGTTTGAATCTACAAGGAATTTCTACATGTCGTGTGCATAATGGACTTCCACGTTGATTCCCAGTATATAATTTGGGTTTTATAGTGGGAAAACCCAGATTGTTCGTATTTTATTCATTTGAGGTCATCGAATGATGAGTTCATGGCTTGGTTGTTACTTACGTGGATAAAATTTTCGGCATAGGAAAGAGGTCATGAAGTGCGTGGGACACATTCATTATGGTTGTCTAGACGAAGGCTTTGATTGTTCTTGTGTAATCAAGGTAAGTTGATTTGGTCAAGCTGATTCGATTAGTCTTATCCAGTCGAGTTAATTTGACTGGTTTGAGTCATTCGAATAGTATTTTCTAGTCCAAGTAAGTTGATTGGGTTGATTTTATTTGGCTGATCTTATCTAGTCGAGGTAAGTTGAATGGTTTGATTTGCTTCAACTGGTCTTGTCTAGTCAAGGTAAGTTGACTAGTGGGGTCATATTTTTCTGACATTGCCTAGTCATGTTATGTTGTGAGATAAGTATATGGCCTAAGTATAAGGTATAGGTGAATATATGTTCTTATTTCATTAATTTTATGCATATAATTTTCTAGAGTGAATTTTTGCTAATTACATTATATGTTGAATGTATGTGAGTCATGGTGATTTGAAAGGAGTGCATATTCATGTTGTGATTTGGAGTTGGTTAAGTTACCTATGAATTGGTGAAGTGCACTTAGATGCACATCTATGTGTATTTTATTGGGAAATATAACAGCTTGAGTCTTTATTATTATCCCAATGAATTTTGGGTAGTAAACTTCTATATGCTTCAACAACATGTAGTTGGTAGCGTGAGTGCAACGATTTAACACTTTCATGGAAAATATGTGCTAGAAAGGTATCCAAGATCTCAAAGTCCAATCCTTGATCTCGTCGAAATCATGTTCGATTATCTATCAGGTAATAAAAATGTGAAAGGTTTGAGTTGGTTCACTCGAACCCTACTAAGTCAAAAGTTTACTACACAAGTTGAGTTCGTCGGTGGGACCTGCTAGGTTGGGGGTCGAGAAACTTGACCAGGAGGCGGCTTTCGGGGAGAGCTTATGCCTAACCAAAGGAAATAAACCACGCTAGTCAAGAAAGGACCCACTATTTAGGGACCAGTCTATTCGGGGCTCGATGATAACTTGGGGCTTTGTGATGAGTCGATTGGTATTATAGTTGATAAGACATGCTAGTCAGGGGTTAAGATGGTCTGGGTGTAGTGAGAGAGTTGAGAAGGTAGTGTAGTCGGGGTGGGTCGACTAGGTCGGGCTCAGGACTCTAGTTGAGTTGACATTTTTTTTTTCTCAAGTAGGCTAACTTATGACTATGCGTAGGATGTGCCCATTTTACGAGGATTCTAACATGGTGGTAGAGCGACCATGTAGATGCCAAGTATAACGAGATCTGGGTGACATGTGGATGCGACATGGATATGTTCATTATGTGGAAGAGAGTCTTAGCCAAAAGATTTAAATTATCATATATTTTGATCCATATATCGGATTAAGGTAAATCTTGTATCATGAGAAAGGTCTCAATGATATGAACGTGGTGGCATTGTTTATTCTAGGTTTTGAGAATTTTGAAAAATATAGAAATTACATGACCCCATTTCCATAAATGAACTTTGTAGGTTGGGTCATGTTGATGCCTCACAAATTGCTGCAACAACTTCTAGGGATGACCACCCGGTCAAAAACTTAAAAATTGTTCCCTTTCTGTTTTGAATAGCGGCTCCGACTGGTAATGAGGGAACCAGTTTCCTAATAAGTATAATTGAGTGGATGTGAGGTATTTATAACTGAATGTGACTTGATAAAATGGGAGTGATAACAAGCTAAATTATATATAACTATCTATATCCCAGGATTAATTATGTTTCCTTTGTATGTGATCTTGAAAGATTATCTTTAGTGTACGAGAATGAAGATTATCAATCACTAACAGAAGTGAAAAATAATTAAAGTTAATTAATTTTATTAAATAGTTAATAAAATTAATTGATTAAATTATATTGCATTCAATAGCTACATTTCTTGTACATATATCAAAAGATGGAAATCTTTGCATGTTCAATAGTGAGTTAATGCTCAATTGTATTTAGGAGATACATATAATAAAACAATGTAAAATAAGTATGACTATTAATCACATAAAAACAGAAAAAAAAAATATAAAGATAGAAGTACCATATATATATTTACTCTTTTCATGGAAGAAATAGCCCTGGTCCAGTATTTTCTATTAAGATGAGCTCAAAAAGTACAAAAGTGCAGCTTTCCAAAGCCTTCCTTACAAAATTTCAGGACCCTTTCTTATTAGGCATGAAATGGTTTATATACTAAATACTATAAATATAAAAATAGAAAATACAGAAAGTTTTGAGGAGCTTAAAAAACTCTCCTTAAAATAAGAGAAAATAAGACAAAATTGGAATTTATTTGTCTGACGAGTTCATGAGTGTGATGTTGTCTTCTTTATCATTCGTTGCTTGAGCTCGTAAATATCTAACATTGTTTGCATTTCAAGAGGTTGAGATGGCCTTACACGTAGCTGTCCAATATACATTGCATCTGATAATGCAAGAAGCATATGGGAGGATGTATCAACAAGACAACGTAACATTAGAGATTGGCTATGTAGCTTGACAATATACTGGTAGTATTTTTCCCGATCGAGTTTTTCTATCTTCTTAACGCTTTCTTCCTTTACCTTCGAATTTTCCTACCATTGTTTTATTAAAACTTTGACATTATGAATGGAAACAGGTGGGAATTCATGAATAAGATTGGTACAAAATAGATTATTGTTGATAGTTTCAATGATGTTGTTAGCAACATCTCTTTCTCTGAATATTTCTCTTTCTTCTTGCTTGAGTTGTATGCCCCAATTAGTAAAGAGGGATTTTTTTTTAGAATCCTCTATTCTGGGAAGATTTGATTTTTTGCCTTCTGTTGTTTCTTTCCGAGTAATGAATTCTAAGATATTTTCGTCAATGTCATCAAAATTCGTCCTCAGATCAAATTATTGATTCATCAATGAATCACTTTTGTCACACAGTTCATTGATGATTGTTAATTTATGACATAATGCTACTTTTTGTTGGGCCAACACGGTGTTCAATTCTGAAGCTTCCTTTTTGAATTCTTCTATATTTGGGCTATCCTTCAGTTGTTCAATTGTGAATTGAAGTTGCCAGATTTGAGTATCTCTCACATTGATGTCAGATTGATGTTGTAGTTTTAATTGATCAAATCTTTGCTGAAGTTGTGATAATTGTGTCTGCAACTGATGATCAATACTTTGTTTCTCTTTTAACAAATCTTGCTCTAAGTGTTGGATTCAATCATATTTTTCTTTGACTAATTGTTGGACCTCTATTGCCTTGTCAATTGTAGCAATTGCATAAGCACCTGCAAACCGTGAAAATCTTGTTAAATATTCAAAAGGATCAGTTTGTGGATATCTCCACACTACTTCCATTGGTATATCTCTAGGAAATAATGCCTGGGATTACTCAACTCTTTTTCTCTTTCTCTGTCTACTCATTACAACTCGATGTTTGGGACTGTAAAAAATGTCAAGAGGAGGGATTGCTTCTATCCTAAGAACAACTTCTGACGAGGGGAAGGACGGGATGAATTCAATTTCAATTGTAATGATTGTTTTTTCAGAAGCCCTAACAGTAAAAGGCATCTGATTTTTATCTTGAGGAGTGTTTCTTATCTCTTTAAGTTCATAAGTGTTTTCCTTTGGTTTTCCTTTAATCTGCTGATCAAATTGGTTCCAAACCTCATACAAATTACTGCTAAAGAAAATTAACAGTTTTTTTCTCTGTAGATTTTAATTCATGTGTTTTCTATAGGAACCTAGTGTCCTTGGGAGGCTGATCCAAATCCTTTTCTTTCTGTGTAATTGGTTGGGACACCCTCATAATGTCTAGAGGGATATTCTCCAATCTCTTTTTCATGTATTCTTTAAATTCAACAAGTTGTCCTAGATTCAATCGAATATATGTCATCTTCTCAACTTGTGAATATGTTTCAGCAGACTCTAAAAGATCATCATAGTCATCAGGCTCATGAATAAATTTTCTGACTTTTACCTAGACTGTAAAGTCTTGAGCCACTTTTTTTGGGTCAAACTCTCTGTTGGGCATGGTAGATAATTTTAAACATTCAATTTGTTTGATTTCAAGCCCAACATTTTTGTAGTTGGCTATGGCATATAATCCACAATCAATACGAAATGATGGTCAGGGAGGATTTTTGGCTTCCTTTAAGGCTTTGGTTAACCCATTGCCTACTGTTTGATAAGCAATTTCTTTGGGTAGGAGTTTTTCTGGTACATACAGTGGGAGAACATGGGGCTTGGCAAGAATTCCATAAACTCTAACATATGCAAATAGTTCTTCTCCAAACCACCTTCCTATGGCCATGAAGTCATCTCTGGCTTATTTTTATAGTCTTGGAGCCTTCTCTAGAAGAAAAAAAAATGAAACAGGGGTAAAATTCCACCATGAAAAATTATATAAAAATGAGAGTCATAGTTGGACTCCCATAGGATATTATGGTAAACATGCATAGGAGTAGGGCCTTGTATGGTCCATTTCCATCCCATTGTTAGGAAATCTGAAGTGAAACATATTGTGTCCATGATATAAGCACTCATGAAAAAGGGAGGAACTATATTGGAGGTGAATTTCTGGTTATTTCTATATTCAAGGATCTGGGACGAAATATTATTGGAAATAATGGTACTCCAATCCATAATATATGAATCTGATGAAACTTCAATAAGAGGAACCCATTCAATCTCAAATTACTTGTATTAGGGTAACCAAACAGTCTACACATCATAGCAGCGATATAGCAATACGGACCAGCTAGAGAATACTAAAAGTACATATCCTTATCACCATGTTTGTGCTTGTTGGGATTGTGCCTCCATTTCCTTATTGGGTATGATGCTATTTTATTTTCATTTTCAAACTTTTCAAGGAAATTCTTGTCATATACCTTCTATGGGTCGGGTATATGATACATTTTCTTTAAATATTCTGCCTTGAAAGACCCAATTACCGTGTCCATTGAAGTCAAGAATGGCCTCTCTCCAATGTTCAAATTGTCAATTATCCATTTCACCTTATCTGAATAGGGAAGAATTTTAGGGAGAACGGAAATTCAGTGGAGGAAGGAATTAGAAATATCACTACAAAAATATTCAGAGGATGTCAACCCGTCAACTCTGACTACCCTTTCAATTATTCCGAGCTTTTCATCTTCAAACTACCTGTACATGGATTCTTATGAGGAAGAACCACTATCTTGATTGCATGTTGTATCAAATAATAGAGGAGGCATATCTGTTACTTCTGAAGCAAGAGGCATCAGGTGTGTAGGAGCCCTGGGTTTCTTGTTCTTCCTATGAGCTTTTGACATCTAGCAAAAATTCTTCTTCTCTGTACTAACCTACAGTAGGATAAAAAGAGAATAAACAACAATATTTTGCAAATGCGTGAGCAATTAACACAAAAGTTTGAATTGATGGGAAATATGGCTTAAATGCACAAAATCCAAAACATCAAGTAACAAGCTATCAAATCACTTTCGGGGCCCCAGACCATCAATACCGTTATGCATAAGTCATGATTATAAATGTGAGTTCATGTGATTTTCTTAGACAACTCAACACTATATTAAAATCTCACATTGAAAAATTCATTTGGAGCATTATTTTAAAACATGTGATACGTTAAATTTACTGAAATGCGATCAAGACTTCAATGTTAATTAAATATAAGCTCTTTATCGGTGGTTTCAAAATATTGGAGCATTGGAGGGGCAAGTGTGCTATGAGTTTTGCGATGCGATAGCAATATCACATTCACAAGAATGGTGGAGTGAGTGTTGGAAAGTATGTGTAGTGGAACTGTGATGCGATATATTGCATTGGGGGATTATGAGAAGATATTATAGATGGTAAGAAATATTTTTTATTGTGCGATAGCCAAGGGTGACGTGGTAGTAAGGCGGGTCTTACTAATGATTTTAATATATCCGTCGAGGAGGTTTTTTCCTTTATTAGCATTATTTTGGTTTCAAAGCCTTTGTGAATTTTTTTATGTACCCGAATTATATTGCCTCACAATATTTTAAAGATGTGATTTATGTTTTGCTTATTGCAACTGCAATATGCGGTATGCGATTTCGGTTTTGGGCATATTCGCTTAAGTCCTTCGACCAATCAAATCAAAGTCAAAATTTCGAATGAACAATTTTTGTCCCATAAAAGTGTTTTATTATTCTAAGTTAAAAATTAAAAAGGGTCCCCATTATTTTCTAACATAATTATACATAAATAATGGGGGGTTTTTGAATAGCACAATAATTGGTGACTCAATGGAAGAACCATTTATCTCTGATTTATAATAATGAACTTTTAAAAACTTTAATAAGTAAAAATTATTAAGGAAATAAAAAATATTTTCGAAATGTTGGATAAATAATATTACGCTGAATAATAAAAAAAACTCATTTTATTGTAATCCTTTTAAAAACCTCTTATAGATGAAAATATTTAACTATCTATATCATTCTTTAAATAGTTATAAAGATAAAGTAGGGAGCTTTCGAAACTTAGCCATTTGATATACTCAATTTGTTGTAGGTAGAGCCACTACTGCCATCAAACGTTTATAGCCTCGACATGGTTACCTATTAACCATCAACGACCCAGTATCCAACGCATTCATGATCGAAATCCTTAGAGATAAATTCAAATAAATATATATATATATATATATATATATATATATATATATATATATATATATATATATATATATATATATATATATATATATATATATTCTATTTTTTCTTTTTATTTCTTTTATTTCTTTTTTCTTTTCTTTTTTTCTATTTTTATTTCTTTTTTTCTTTTTTTTCCATTTTTTTTTTAAGAAGTTATTTAAAAAGCCATTATCTTGGTTTGGTGACCAGATAATGACAATGCCATTCACTCATTGTAATTGAGCTGAACAAGTTGTTTTGTGATAATACCCCTTGCCTTATGATTGAAATATTCATAAGCCATTATCCTCGCTTGGTATTCAGTAGTGGTAATGTTAGCCTATTATTTTCCAATGATCATGGTAATCAGGCTCATGATGAGACCTCTCATATTGTAAGTATTATATATTTTTGAATTACACTCTAAAAAAAAGAATGATTAATGGATGGGGAGAATAATTGACTCCTTGAGAGTTTTGGATGACAATTTAGAGTTAAAGATGCTTAGTTATAAAATAGTCTTTACTTTGTTAAAGAAAACATTTATTGACTGATAATAAGATCAAAAGATTTTATAAATTTTGATATTTATAGAATTTGCAACTTCTATAGAAAAATATGTCCGAGTGCTATGGTAGCTATCCAATTTTCAATTGTGTAATCTTTTCCTTAAAAATTCCTACCTTCAAAGCGAAAAATCATAAGATAATTAGAGATGTGGATAAAAGCCAAATACATGTTACTTAGCATTATTTTTTATAAACCTAAATATGAAAATGGAAATACCTACATATTTACAATGGAAGAAATGTTTTTATAAGAAAATAAAATTTTCAGAATAAGCCCATTAACAAGAAGATATTCTCTCTTTCCTTGTAGATATTGCAGTATAAAAGTTGATGGACCTACTTGTTCAATAATTTGAAATGGTCCAAGCCATATCTTCTGGAATTTATTATGCTTTCCTTTTTCTTCATGTGCCTTGTCCCATTTAAGGACATGATCTCCAATTTGAAAATATTTTTGGGTAATAGAACTTGCATAAAAATAAGATTTAACTATCTGTTGATGGTGAGAACGTGTAAGCTTGGTTTTTTCCCTTTCTTCTTCTAATTTAATGATTTCAGAAATTCTTAATTGCAAAGAAGACTAAGGTGTTTCTTCAATGAATTAGACTAGGGATAATGAAGAAAGGGCTAAGTTTGAACGAATAATAGCATATTTTCCATATACTAGATTGAAGGGATAAGTACCTATGGAGGCCTTGTAGGTTATTCGATCAACCCATAGAGAAAATGTCAAAGATTTATGCCAATTATTTTGGCTATGATCAACAGTTCTTTTAATAATTATTATGAGGTTTTTATTGGTTGACTCTGACAAACCATTCCCTTGGGGATAGTAGGAAGAAGATTATTTAAGTTTAAATCCCCTCTTAAGAGAAAATTTAGTCATGTTATTGCCTAAAAATCGAGATGCACTGTCGAACATAAGTGCAGTTGGTAAACAAAACCTGGTAATAATGAATTGATCAATGAATTCGATAATAGCATCGGAATTGGCTACCTTTAGTGGAATTTCTTCCACCCACTTGGTGAAGTAGTCTATAGCAGTAAGGATATACTTATGATGCAGCTTGGAAGAGTGAGGAACAATCTCACCTATAATGTCCAATCCCCATTGTTCAAAGGGTTGTTCAAAATTGACCAGTTGAAGAGGTAAGGCTGGTCTTTTTTGTCTTCCTATTGCAGTCCGAAAAATCATGCATTTGCATGGGTATATTTGAAGAGAGTTGGCCAATAATACCTGCATGTAGTATTTTATGTTCAATGGTATCTGTTCCAAAATTTCCACCAACTGGTCCATCGTGGAGCTCCTCCAAAACCTTTTGTACTTCAAACTTTTCAAGGAATATTAATAATACAAAATCATAGCTTTTTTTTTATGAATAACACATCACTAATGATTTCATATCGACTAGATTTTAGCCTTAAAGCTATTTTTCTTTTATAATTGAGTTTATGTCGAGCATATCCATTTTTTTAAGTAAAAGATAAGATTACCATATTGAGACTAAATATTAGTTAGGCTTACCTCAGATATGAGTACATTATTACCTGAGTCCTCATCAGTTGGTATGTTGGAAGCTCCAGTAATAAATCTGCAAAAAACTTGTCCTCTGACAAATTTATTTGGTTTAATGTCAATATCATATTCCTACAGAGCTGTGATCCAATTTTCCCTCTTTTCTCCTAATTCTTTTTGCACAAGTAACTAACTTACTGTTAGAAGGAAATTCCTGAAGTGCTTTATAGATTTGAAAACAACAAAAGCTTGTTTCTCCACCTATGAGTACTTCAGTTCAACACCTTGAAAATTTGAACTTAAGAACGATATGGGTGACTCAATTTGTTGATCATTAAGTTGTGTTAGAACAATATCATATGATGTTTCAGAAATGAAAGCATATAAAATAAAACGATCAGAATAATTCAGATTAGTTAAAGAGGGATTGTTTATAATGGCTTGTTTGATTTAATCAAAATTTTATCTTTCATTGTAGCCCCACTTAAAGACTGGAATTTTCTTGATCATGGATTGTAATGGAAGAGCAATTTGGGAAAAGTCAAGGACAAATTTCTTGAAAAGATTAATCTGTCCTAGAAATGACTACATGGATTTCTTGTTATGGGGAAAATAAATTTCATAGATTTCCTTAATCATTATAGGATCAATACAAATGCCTTCTTTGGATACAATAAATCCTAAAAGTTTTCCTTCACTGAGATAGAAATAAGAAATTTTTTGATTTAATGAAATTTCATACTTTTTACAACATTCAAATATCTTTTTTAAGTCATGGTAATGACTGCTTCTTTTCTTGGAGTAGATTTTTATGTCATCCAAGTAAACAACAATTGTCTTATTTATCATATCTCTAAAAGCTATGTCCATGGCTCTTTTGAAGGTTTCCCCTGTGTTTATTAGACCAAAAGGAATTTTCTGATAAGCATAAGTCCCCCATTTGGTTCTGAACATAGCCTTCAATCTATCATCTGGATGAACTAGGATTTGATTTAATCCTAAAAAACAATCAATTAAAGACATGAGCTCGGAACCTACAACTGATTATAAAATTTGTTCCATGGGTGGTAATGAGAAATTATCCTTTTGAAAAGCTTTATTGAGATTCATAAAATCTATACAAATGTGTATGTCACCATTTTTCTTCCTAACAGGCACCAAGATACCCATTTGGAATTCCTAACAAGAAAAATGATTTTAGCTTTAAGGAGTTTATTCAGCTCAGATTTGATTTTATTTTCAAGATTGGGGTGAATTTTCCTTAATTCTTGTTGTACAGTTTTGTCATCAGATTTCGTTGGGATATTGTGCTGGATAATGGAGGTGTCATATGTTCTAAGATATTCATAGCTCCAAGCGAAAACACTCTTGTATATTTTTAATAAATGAATGAAGGCTAATCTCTCATCTAGCGAGAGACCTAGACCTAGATTGATGTTTTGGGGTTTGAGATTAGTTTGAAGGTTTACTAGTTCAAACCTCAAAGTTGAACTTTGAAGTTTGGAGTTAGTAACCTTATTAAATCTGTCTTTTAAGTCATGTAGATCTTCAAGTTTAAACACATATTTTGGTAAATCATTTTCATCAATTTTATGTTTCAACTTTGTCTTATGTTCACACTCATCAACTATTTTATCATCATATGATCCTTCAGATGTTAAAAAGGTTAAAATGCCCTCATCATCTTTGAAAACACGCTAATTGGTGACATTATTTGGGATGGATGGTCAAAAAATTAATTCAATGGAAAACCTATCTGGAATATAATCCTCAAATGGTATAAGTCTAGATGCTACTTTGGCCAGAAGGTCAGCACTAGAATTTTGAAGTTTTGGGATAAGAGAAATGTTAAATGCCAAAAAATGAGAAGTGAGGGTTTGAACCAAATATTGTGTTAGGTCCCTATAATACTAGTGTATCCCCTTATTTTTATTGTTAGTATAGCCCCTTTATTGTTATTTTTTTTCCCATGTAGTCCCCATATTGGTATTATTGTGCCCCATAAAAGCACACTATTGTTATTGGTGTGCCCTTACATTATTATTGTTATGTCGGCTAGGATTATATTGTGACCCATTGAACTCCTATATATAGAAAGGAGGTTTATTCATTTGTATCATCCAAGAATAGTTCATTTATGTAATGTAAAGGAGATTTACCCCTCGAAGTTGCTAATTTTTAAGGCGTTCATCTCTCTTTTATTCTATTTTTGGATTTGGTTTCATAACATTTGGTATGAGAGCTTTGGATTCTAGGGTTTCGCTGCTTCAAACAGGCCATCATGGAATTTTCGCTATAATTTTTTTTCTATGAAGATTCAGAAGGTAAAAAAAAATCTCGTTTGCAAAGAAATCCTATGGAACTTCATGTAAAAATTTTAGATCTTGGTTCACAATATTTTTGTAGATATGATCTGTGGAAGTTAGGGTTTTTGCAGGCTCCTGAATTTCATCTCAAAGAGGTTACATTGGAAAAATCATCATAAATCTCTCTCTGAGCATCGGATTTGAATTTTGTAAAAAGTGGCCAAAATTGCACAGACTATAGTTTCTCGTATATCAATTTTAGAGCTAAAGGAAGAAATAGTGACACATGGCACAACGTACAAGTTCACTCTACTGAACCAGTCCATAATTAGGTCATTAAGGGAGATTGGGCATAATTTTTTCTTGAAGAATCCAAATTAGGTCTGACCCATGGCATTAGAAAGAAGACTTATAGGGATACCAGAGGACAAAAGTTCATATCTTGGAGATCCTAAATCACAAAGTTACAACCATTTCAATATCAAGCTCCTAAAAGAAAGAAAAATTTGTGTGTGTGTTTTTTTTTTGTGAAACCAGCTCCAAAAAGAGAAGAAAAGAGATATTAACGCCTTAGCAATAAGCCACTTTGAGGGGGAAACCTCCAATACATTACACGAATGAACAATTCTTGGATCATACAAATGACAAAACCTCCTTTCTATATATAAGAGTCCATGGGGCCACAATGTAATCGTAGCCAACCTAACAATAATAATTTAAGGGCACAATAATAAAAATATGGGGGTTACAGGGGTACAACAATAACAATAAGGGGGTTACACTAACAACAATAAGGAACTTTGCTAGTAATATAAGGACCTAACATGCTCCTCTCCTTCAAAAAAATTTTGTCCTCAATGCTTGAGTAGCTCCAGGAGATTTTGTATAAAATTCTCATCCTCCCATGTAGAATCTTCCGTGGGTAAGTTCTTCCATTTGATGAGATACTCTAAAATTGATCGATTTCGTAGTTGTCAAGTTCTTGTTTCCATGACTTCTTCAGGTTCCAATATGGTTTTTCCTTCCTCATCAAGTTCTGGAAATATTGTTTGAACTGGAATTTTGTCCCCTATAACCCTTTTTAAGCATGAAATATGTAAAACTGGATGCACTCACGAAGAAGCAGGAAGCTCCAATTTGTATGCTATAGTACCAATCTTTTGGAAAACTTGTAAGGACCATAGTATTTTGGTGATAATTTATTATGCTTATTAGCTTGCTTGAGGGACATTTGTTTGTATGGTTGTAGCCGTAAAAATACCCAGTCTCCCACATCAAAACTTCTCTCACTACGATGTTGATATGGCTGTTGTTTCATTCGATTTTGTGCCAAATTTAGGTTATCCTTTAAGAGTTGGATAACTTCTTGTTGATGCTTGATGTGATCCTCCACTACTTGAACCCTAGAATTTTACCTTAAATAAGATGTGATGGTGGATGATATCCATAAAGTGCCATAAATGGGGTCATTTTCGCTATAGTATGGAAGGAAGTGTTATACCATCATTCAGCCAGAGGTAACCACTTGACCCATTATGCTTGCTTATCAGATACAAAACAACGAAGATATCCTTTCAAACATTTATTCACTATATCTATTTGACCATCAGATTGAGGATAATAAGATGAGGTATGAGCTAGTTGAGTGCCCAAACAAGAAAATAATTTCGACCAAAAATTTCCTGTAAAAATGGGATCTCTATTACTTACAATAATATTCAGGTTTCCATGTAGCTTTTGAATTGTTTCCATAAATGCAGTAGCAACTGTACTTGCTTTAAATGGATGAGATAATGCACAAAAGTGTGCATACTTGGTAAATCTATCAACTACCACCATGATGACACTCCTTCTTTCGGACTTAGGTAAACCTATGATAAAATCCATTGTAATATTCTGCCAACGTTGACTTGGAATGGATAAAGGTTGTAGAACTCCCGGGGTCTTAATTATCTCCACTTTATTTTGCTGGAAAACCAAACATTTCGCCACAAAATTTTGAATATCAGATTTAAGGCCATCCCAAAAAAATTATTTCTTCACCCTGTGGTAAGTTTTTAAAAATCCCGAGTGTCCTCCTAAAGTCGAAGTGTGCAATTCCAAAAGAATATTTTGTTTTAGTTGGGAATTCTTGCAAATATATAAGGGATATTTGTACCATAAGGAATCATTTTTCCAACTAAATGTATTAGATGTACTAGGATTTTGCTGCAACTTTTGAATGAGAGTCCACACTTCTTCGTCCTTCTTCCATTCATCCCTTGCTTCAGTTATCCAATTGGTTGGATAATTGAAATGGCACAAAGCAATGCTTCCACCTCTTCACCCTTTCTTGAGAGTGCATCTGCAACAACATTTAGCTTGCCTTTTTTTTAGACGATTTCAAAGTCATAACCCAACATCTTTGTGACCCATTTTTGTTGCTCTTCTGCAGATATTCTTTGTTCCAAAAAGTGTTTAAGACTATCATGATTATTTTTTACATTGAAATGTCTTCCCATTAGGTAAGGTCTCAATTTCTTTAGTGGATGTAGTATTGCCAACATTTCCTTCTCATAAATAGCCTTTTGTAAATAGTTTCATTTGATTGAACGACTTTCAAAAGCAATGGGTCTTCCTTCTTGCATTAAAACAACACCAATTCCATTTCCTGAGGCATCACATTCCACAATAAAGGTTTTTGTGAATTCTGGCGTAGTTAAGACTAGTGCTAGGCACATTGCCTCTTTAAGATGTTCAAAGGCCTTGGTTGCTTCAAGAGTCGATGAAAATGCATCTTTCTTCAATAATGTTGTTAGAGGTGCTGCTATTCTCCCATAATTATTTACAAACTTGTGATAATACCATGTTAACCCGAGAAATCCACGCAATTGCTTTATGGTTGTGGGGACTTTCCATTCCTTAATTGCTTTAATTTTGTTAGGGTCTACCTTGACACCCTCGTGAGATACAATATGACCCAGATATTTCACCTCTTGTACTCCAAAGAAACATTTGGATGTTTTTGCATATAATTGTTTCTCCTCCAATAGCTTGAGCACCCTGTCAACATGTAGAACATGATCCTTCCAAGACCTGTTGTAGATTAGTATATCATCAAAAAGTACTAGCACAAATTTTCTAAGGAATGGTTTGAAAATGGAATTCATAAAACCTTGAAATGTAGAAGGTGCATTGGTAAGGCCAAAAGGCATGACCAAAAATTCATAATGACCCTCATGAGTTTGAAATGTTGTTTTCGGAATATCTTCAGTCTTCATTCTAATTTGATGATATCCTGAATGAAGATCCAACTTGGTAAAATAAATTGCTCCATGTAATTCATCCAATAATTCATCAATCATAGGAATGGGAAATTTATCTGTAATAGTGATCTTATTGAGCTCCCTATAATCCGGACACATGCGCCATGATCCATATTTCTTTTGCACCAATACTACTAGAGCAGAGAAAGAACTTTGACTAGGTTGAATTATACCCGCCTCTAACATTTCTGCAATCATACATTCAATTTCTCTCTTTTGGACATAAGGATATTTGTAAGGCTTGGTGTTTGGAGGAACAATTCTTGGAATCAAATGAATAGCATGATTGTGGAGTCCTTTGGGAGTATCAAAAACCTTGGAATGATTGTCCAAGAATTTTCGGAGATCTGGAGAAATAGATGATTTTGATGTTGGAACTTCTAGTAAGCATAATTGTGAAATTACGCCCCATTGTTATTTCTTCAAAAGCTTTGTCATGACATTAAAGCTTATTATCTTTCCTGGCTTCCCTATGATACCCCGTAATTCGATTTCCTTTCCTTCCAAAAAAAAATTCAAGAAAAGTTCTTGAAAAATAAAAGCTATTGTCCCCAAAGATTGTAACCATTGTACTCCTAGTACAACATCAGCACCTCCCATTTGGATAGAAAGAATTGGACTATTCAATACATATTCCCCCATGGCTAGCTTGATATTATGGCATTTTCCAAAGAAATTTATAGTTCCTCCATTTTCAACCATCACTTGACATTCTGGTGTTGGGTATAAGAAACAATTCAATTCCTTGGCTACCTTACAATGAATAAAATTATGGGTACTACCCGAATCAATCAACACTATTACCTTTTTCTTCTTGATATGTCCTTATATCTTGAGAGTTTGAGGAGTGGTAATTCCTGCCAATGCATTACATGATATGGTTGGACTCATTTCTTCTTCTTCTAGGGTTTCTTCATGCTGTATATCCTCTAATTTTGAAGTTTCTTCTTCATTTTCTTCTTTCTCTTCACAATCTATGTAAAATAATTTATTCTCAGTGCACTTATGACCTTTAGTGTATTTTCTATCGCAACTGTAGCAAAGCCCTTTTGCTCTTTTTTCTTCCAATTTTTGTGGTGTCAACCTTGTAGGTTGTGGAAGCCTAGGAGTAGAAACACTTCCATCTTTATAGATATGAGTGGTAGGCTTCCTTGTTGCCATAATTTTACATTCAATTTTTCTTGCCAACCTGAAAGCCTTCTCCAATGAATCAGGTTCCCAAATGCGAACTTCATGTTGGATGTTATCCTTTAATGTCCCTATGAAGACGTCAATCATGTTTTCCTCTAGAATATTAGTTACCCTTATATTCAATTTTTGGAAGTCCTCAATGTGCTCTGCCATTGAACCCTTTTGTTTGAGATTTATCAATTGGCTAAAGAAGGTGTTTCTCTTTGTATACCATACAAATGCAAGCCATCGATACCGTACAAATGTATTTTGTTCTAAATGTAAAGTTACAATGTGTACCTTTTGTGTGTTTTTCACATTATTGAGATCAAAATATTGCTCCATCTATAGTATTCATGTTACGAGATCCTTGCCATCAAACTTCCTCATATCCATCTTTGGAATATGGTGGTTCTTCAATCCAACATTAGAGTTTATGAAATCACGATTAACATGTATTTTATTCTCATCATGAGTTTCCTCTACTATCTTTTCACCATTAGGGAACATTTCTTATATCAACTTTCCCAAATAATTCTTCATGTTTTTGATGTTGTCTTTCATTTTTTCATCGATCTTAGGTTCCATGTCATCCATCTTAGCTTCCATGCCATCCATCTTAGCTTCCATGCCCATTTCCATGCCATCAATCTTAGCTTCCAAACCATTCATCTTAGCTTCCACACCTTTCTTCAAACCATCCATCTTAGTTTCCATGCCTTTCTTCAAAACTTCCATTTCAATTTTTGTTGCTCTTTGCGATAGCGAAATTTGGTGCACTTGCTTTTGTAATTTTGATATCTAATGTTGTGTTTCTTCGTCTTCATGAGTCATAGTAGAGCCTTCTGAAGGCTTAATTGGTGTTGAATTCTTTTTAGGGTGAATTTTAGAACCCAATACTGATATCTATTCTTAAATATGCCCTTGGAATAAATTCAAACTAATTTTTTTGAAACGAGACTTATGTAATTTGAAAAAAATACACCTTTTTCTTGCTTTTGAGGAGCTCGATATTGAAACTGAATTATCTATGTGATTTTAGATCTTCAATATCTGAAATTTGGCCCTGCGGTAGCCCTCTGAATCCTCTTTCTAATTCCCCAGGTCTGATTTGCTTTGGATTCTTCAAGGAAAATTTATGTCCAATCTCCCACAATGACCTAATTATGGACTAGTTCAATAGATCGAACTTGTATGACTTTCCACATGTCACTTTTTTCTCCTTTGGCTCTGAAATTTATATATAGGAAACTAAAGTCCATGTACTTCTAGACACTTTTTACAAAATTCCAATCTGATGCACAGAGAGAGAGTTATGAATATTTTCCTATGATCACCTCTTTGGGATGAAATTCGGGAGCCTGACAAAGACCTAACTTCCATAGATCATATCTCCGAAAATATTGTGAACCAAGCTCTAAAATTTTGCGATGATTCTCCTCAGGATTTTGGCTTCATGCTCTAAAAATTTTAGCTTCTGCAACTTCGTAGAAAAAAAGGTATAGCGAAAATTCCACGATGACCTATTTGGTGCATTGAAACCCTAGAATCCAAGGCTCCGATACCAAATGTCGTGAAACCAGCTCCAAAAAGAGAAGAAAAGAGATATCAACAACTTAGAAATAAGACACTTCGAGGGGGAAACCTCCAATACATTACATGAATGAAAAATTCTTGGATCATACAAATGACAAAACCTCCTTTCTATATATAGGAGTCTATGGGGACAAAATATAATCCTAGCCGGCCTAAAAATAATAATTTAAGGGCACAATTATAGCACTATGGGGGTTAAAGGGGTACAAATGTTGGAAATATGATGCAGAGTGTTGTCCTTGATGGAAACCCACTAAATGAAGATGAAGACATGTGACAGTTGACATGTGTTGTCCTTGATGGCAATCCACCTGATGAAGTTATTCTTGACTTGATGGACTTGGTAAATGATGTAAATCTGATGTTTGTTGACAATATGATGCTGAGTATTGTCCTTGAAAAGCAACCCACTTGATGAAGACGATGACAACTTACTTGATGAAGTTGTGCTTGAGATGAAGAAAATATGATGTTTCTACAGTGTGTACAGAAGGCAATGAAGAAAGGAATTCAGAATGTGCTCAAAATATGATGAAAAGAGTATGTCTCTTTGTATACGCGGATTGACCTAGTGGAAGTCGCGTATGCATGCGGAAAATAACGTGCCAAGTCGCGTATGGGCAAAAGCGCTCATAAAGTGCAAAACCAGGGGTAACCACCATGGTATTGACCCATTGTATTGGGTAATGATTCGTCTAAATGACCCCGTCCAGGAATACCATCGGAAGTAAAGTAGTTTTGGGCTCATGGTATTGTTTTGGCTCATGGTATTGAAAAAGGGGCTCATGGTATTGAAAAAGGGTAAACCTATATAAAGAGAAGAAATTCATTGTGCAAATCATGAGTGTGGGTGCAAGATGTCCGAGCTTGAATGAATACTTCTCTGTGAAGTATATCTGTATGGAAAGGGTTACACTTGAATGATAAATCATTCTGTGGTACCAATGATGAAGAAGGGAATCTGAATGCGAATTGCTCTTATAACTGCTAGATGCGATTGGAAGGCTTAGATCTATGATGAGGGCGAGCATCTGGCGGGCATACATGCAAAGATGAAGAGTGGAATCGGAAACTGAATATACGATCGCGATGAAGTATCTTTGCTTTCTGTAATGATTGAAGATCTATGCGCTACTTCGCCACGGAGGAAGGACGCGTATATACGTGACGACGAAGAGAAACGCGTATGCTGTCAAATCTGTGAGGTATACGGCTGTGGTTTGTGTGGACGGAGACGCGTATATACGCGACATCAGTAAAGTGAAAGCGCGTATGCAAACTAGGGTTTGCTGAAGCAAAGGGTATGAAATATCTGATCTGTTCTGCTGTGTTTTTGCTATCTGATCTGTGTTGTTAAGTATCTGTTGGTGATGAATGTTTGTGCTTAAAATTTTGGAAAGGGTCCAGTCTGATGAAATGTGGCCTGCAAGTGGTGTTCTATTGAAGTAGTTGGATCCAGTGTGAAAATTGATGAAATGTGGTCCAAGGTGGTGCTGAAGGTTGTAGCTTTCAGTCAGGGGGTTGTAGCTCCCTTCCAGGTGAGGCTGGTAAACGAGATCGGGGGGTCGTAGCTCCCTCCGGAAAGTGAGTAGAAAGCGGGTGGGGGTCGTAGCTCCCTTCCGGGAAGGCAGTAAATGGCCAGCAGTGGAATTGCTGCGTCTTTGGTCAAAATCTCTTCTTAACACATATGTTGTAAGATGGTTTCTCTATAATAAAATATTGAAGGCTGAGCAACTGCAGCGGTGGTTTTCTCCCGATTTGGGTTTCCACCTAAAAATCCTGGTGTTCATGTGTGATGCTTTGTGTGATGGCTTATTCTGTTCTTACTGCACCTGTTTACTGTTTATTGAACATCTGATGAATGAATGATGGAATAATATAAGTAAATATTTAATGACAGATCTAGATCTCTGTGTATACGCTAGTTTCACAAAGGGGATCCGCGTATATACGCTAGTTTACTGAAGGAAAGTAGCGTATGGGTTTTAAGGAATGAAAAAGTAAAAAGTTTTGATTATTCAGTAAATACTGATTCACCCCCCCCTCTCAGTATTTTTCCCAACAACAAAAATAGCAATAAGGGAGCTACACTAACAGCAATAAGGGACTATACTATTAATATAAGAACCTAACCATTTTTTAAAAATTGCATTACTTTTTTTTGAAAAAGTAGTTGAAGTGGTTCCAATGGTATATTGAAGCATTGTTATCAATATTGGGTTCTATAATGCCTCCCAAAAATAATTATACACCCATTAATCCCTCATAAAACTATACTATGACACACGAAGAGGAATAATTGCAGTATTATATATCAAAATTATAGTACCAAGTGCAAGAAATTCTGATCTTACAAAGAGAAACCAAAGATGTCATAGATGGTTTAAAAGCAGTGAGGGAGGCTAAGTTGGATGGTTTTAAGGATCAAATGAAAGCTAATGTGAATGATGAAGAAGTGGAATATCACATTGAGCATCAACAACAAGTTCTCCAACTCTCAAAGGATAACCTAACTTTGGTTCAGAATCGAATGAAACAACACGAAGATCAACAGCGCAATGAAATAAGTTATGAAACAGTCATGGAAACAAGAACTCGAAAACTACAAAATCAATCGATTTCAAAGTATCTCAGCAAGTGAAAGAAGTTACCCATTGAATATTCCACATGGGAGGATGAGAATTTTATCCAGAAGCATCGAGAAATAATCAAGCATTGAGGACAACACTTGTTTGAATGAGAGAGGCATGTTAGGTCCCTATAATACTAGTGTATCCCCTTATTTTTATTGTTAGTATAGCCCCCTAATTGTTATTTTTTTTCCCATGTAGTCCCCATATTGGTATTATTGTGCCCCATAGAAGCCCACTATTTTTATTTTTGTGCCCTTACATTGTTATTTTTATGTCGACTAGGATTATATTGTGACCCATTGGACTCGTATATATAGAAAGGAGGTTTTTTAATTTGCATCATCCAAGAATTGTTCATTTATGTAATTTAAAGGAGATTTTCCCCTTGAAGTGGTTGATTTCTAAGGCATTGATCTCTTTTTTCTTCTATTTTTGGAGTCGGTTTCATAACATATTGATAATTCTTTAAATGGGCAAAAACACAATGAATAGTGTTTCTTACTTGTTTTACAATAATTTCGGAATCTCCAAATACTTTATACAATCTATTGCTTTATACAATCCTTGGACCAGTGACTCATACTCAGCAGTATTATTTGTGCATTAAAACCCTAATCTACATGTTAGCATTTTTTTTTCTCCTTTTGGACTGATTAATATACAAACCGCTCATGCCCCATTATTGGATATAGAACCATCAAAATACAAAGTCCAAAATAAAGATTTAACTAATGGGTTTTCTACAATATTTACACATTTAGAAGAATCTAATTGTGAAAAGTTTTAAATTTTAGAAGTAATAGAATTGATTAAAAGTGGGGATTGTTGTGCATTAAAATTACCCAAGAATGATTCAGTAGAGTAGTTCCCCAAGATGTTATTGGTAAAGGTCATTGACTCATTTTCATCTTCAAAATCAGTTATTGAGTATTTCATGTGTTTTTTACGGTCAACTCGAATTGGATTTGGATTTACATTATAAAGAAGCCACATATGAGACCATTCTATGGAAAAATAGCCATGGAGTTTTTCAGACCAATCTATGCTAAGAATTAAACCATAAAAATTAGGAATATCAACAAATAGTATGTCAATGATTTGACACGCCTTTGAATTAGAAGCAAGTCTAATGAGAACATAGTTAATTTCTCCTAAAACCTTGACTTTGGTCCTATCAAGTTGAATAATGTGAACAACATAATTTTGGGAGAAATATTTAATTTCAGACAAACTGAATATGGAATTATATTTGAAGAAGCCCCCAGAGTCTATCAGGAAATTGTGCACATTTTTATTGAAAATTTCAAAAGTCAGAAGGAAAGGAGTATGTGAATTGGATCTATCCCCAATTAAAACAACATCTGAGGAATCTATATTTTATGATGTATGATTAGGAGGTTTACCTACTCCTTTAGAGGATTTGGATGTAACAAGAGAAGGTAGAGGAGAAGCAGGAGCTGTATTCAATTCTTTTAAAACCTAGCCTTTTGATATACTCAATTTGTTGTAGGTAGAGCCACCGCTGCCATCAAATGTTTACAGCCTCGACATGGTTACCTATTAACCATCAATGACCCAGTATCCAATCCATTTATGATTGAAATCCTTAGAGATAAATTCAAATATATATATATATATATATATATTTCTTTTTTTATTTCTTTTTTATTTTTTTTATTTTTTTTCTTATTTTTTCATAATTGTTTTCTTATTTTTTCTTATTTTTTTCTTTCTTTTTTCTAAGAAGTTATTTAAAAAGCCATTGTCTTGGTTTGGTGATCAGATAATGACAATTCCAGTCACTCGTTGTAATTGAGCTGAACAAGCTAGCTTGTCATAATACCCCTTGTCTTATGGTTGAAATGCTCATAAGCCATTATCCTCGCTTGGTATTCAGTAGTGGTAATGTCAACCTATTATTTTCCAATGATCATGGTAAGCAGGCTCATGATGAGACCTCTCATCTTGTAAGTATTATATATTTTTGAATTACACTCTAAAAAAAAGTATAATTAATGGATGGGGAGAATAATTTACTCCTTAAGAGATTTGGATGAAAATTTAGAGTTAAAGATGCTTAGTTATAAAATAGTCTTTACTTTGTTAAAGAAAACATTTATTGACTGATAATAAGATCAAAATATTTTATAAAATTTTATATTTATATAATTTGCAACTTCTATGGAAAAAAATGTCTGAGTTCTATGATAGTTATCCAATTTTCAATTGTGTAATCTTTTCCTAAAAAATTCCTACCTTCAAAGCGAAAAATCATAAGATAATTAAAGATGTGGATAAAAAGCCAAATACATGTTACTTAGAATTATTTTTTATAAACCTAAATATGAAAATGGAAATACCTACATATTTACAATGGAAGAAATGTTCTTCTAAGAAAATAATTTTTTCAGAATAAGCCCATTAACATGAAGAGATTCTCTCTTTCCTTGTAGATATTGCAGTATAAAAGTTGATGGACCTACTTGTTCAACAATTTGAAATGGTCCAAGCCACATCTTCTAGAATTTAGTATGCTTTCCTTTTTCTTCATGTTCCTTGTCCCATTTAAGGACATGATCTCCAATTTGAAAATATTTTTGGGTAATAGAACTTGCATCAAAAGAAGATTTAACTATCTGTTGATGGTGAGCATGTGTAAGCTTGGATTTTTCCATTTCTACTTCTAATTTAATGATTTCATAAATTCTTAATTGCAAAGAAGAGGAAGGTGTTTCTTCAATGAATTAGACTAGGGATAATGAAGAAAGGGCTACGTTTGAAGGAATAATAGAATCTTTTCCATATACTATATTGAAGGGAGAAGTACCTATGGAGGCCTTCTGGGTTATTCGATCAACCCATAGAGAAAATGTCAAAGATTTATGCCAATTATTTTGGCTATGATCAATGGTTCTTTTAATAATTATTATGAAGTTTTTATTGGTTGACTCTGACAAACCATTCCCTTGGGGATAGTAGGCAGCAGAGTATTTAAGTTTAAATCCCCTCTTAAGAGAAAATTTAGTCATTTTATTGCTTAAAAATCAAGAATTTTCGAACATAAGTGCAGTTGGTAAACCAAACCTGGTAATAATGAATTGATCAATGAATTTGATAATAGCATCGGAATTGGTTACCTTTAGTGGAATTTCTTCCACCCACTTGGTGAAGTAGTCTGTAGTAGTAAGGATATACTTATGATGCTTGGAAGAGTGAGGAACAATCTCACCTATAATGTCCAATCCCCATTGTTCAAAGGGTTTTTCAATATTGACCAGTTGAATAGGTAAGGTTGGTCTTTTTTGTCTTCCTGTTGCAGTCTGAAAATTCATGCATTTGCATGGGTATCTTTGAATATAGTTGGCCAATAATACCTACATGTATTATTTTATGTTCAATGGTATCTGCTCCAAAATGTCCACCAACTGGTCCATCGTGGAGCTCCTACAAAGCCTTTTGTACTTCATACTTTTCAAGGCATCTTACTAATACAAAATCATAGCTTTTTTTTTATGAATAACACATCATTAATGATTTCATATCGACTATATTTTAGCCTTAAAGCTATTTTTATTTTATAATTGAGTTTATGTCGAGCATATCCATTTTTTAAGTAAAATATAAGATTACCATATTGGGACTCAATATTAGTTAGGCTTACCTCAGATATGAGTACATTATTACCTGAGTCCTCATCAGTTGGTATGTTGGAAGCTCCAGTAAGCAATCTGCAAAAAACTTTTCCTCTAACAAATTTAGTTGGTTTAATGTAAATAGCATATTCCTATAGAGTTGTGATCCAATTTGCCCTCTTTTCTCCTAATTCTTGTTTCACAAGTAACTGACTTACTGTTGGGAATGAGACTATTAATTTAGTGTGTATCTTTAGAAGGAAATGCCTAAAGTGCTTTATAGATTTGAAAACAGCAAAAGCTTGTTTCTCCACCTATGAGTACTTCAGTTCAACACCTTGAAAATTTGAGTTGAAGAACGAGATGGGTGACTCAATTTGTTGATCATTAATTTGTGTTAGAACAATATCATATGATGTTTCATAAGCGAAAGTATATAATATAAAACGATCAGAATAATTTGGATTAGTTAAAGAGGGACCATTTATAATGGCTTGTTTGATTTAATCAAAAGTTTCTCTTTCATTGTAGCCCCACTTAAAGACTGAAATTTTATTGATCATGGATTGTAATGGAAGAAAAATTTGGGAAAATTCAGGGACAAATTTCTTGGAAAGATTAATTTGTCCTAGAAAGGACTACATGGATTTCTTGTTATGGGGAAAATAAATTTCATAGATTGCCTTAATCCTTATAGGATAAATACAAATGCCTTCTTTGGATACAATAAATCCTAAAAATTTTCCTTCACTGAGAGAGAAATAAGAAATTTTTGGATTTAATGAAATTTCATACTTTTTACAACATTCAAATATCTATTTTAAGTCATGGTAATGACTGCTTCTTTTCTTGGAGAAAATTTTTATGTCATCCAAGTAAACAACAATTGTCTTATTTATCAGACCTCTAAAAGCTATGTCCATGGCTCTTTTGAAGGTTTTACCTGTGTTTATTAGACCAAAAGGCATTTTCTGATAAGCATAAGTCCCCCATTTGGTTCTGAACATAGTCTTCAATCTATCATCTGGATGAACTAGGATTTGATTTAAGCTTGAAAAACAATCAATTAAAGACATGAGCTTAGAGCCTACAACTAATTATAAATTTTTTTCCATGGGTGGTAATGGGAAATTATCCTTTTGACAAGCTTTATTGAGATTCATAAAATCTATACAAATGTGTATGTCACCATTTTTCTTCCTAACAGGCACTAAGATACCCATTTTGAATTCCTTACAAGAAAAATGATTTTAGATTTAAGGAGTTTATTTAGCTCAGATTTGACTTGATTTTCAAAATTGGGGTGAATTTTCCTTAATTCTTGTTGTACAGTTTTGTCATCAGATTTCATTGGGATATTGTGTTGGATAATGGAGGTGTCATATGTTCTAAGATATTCATAGCTCCAAGAAAAAACACTCTTGTATAAATGAATGAACGCTAATATATCATCTGGCGAGAGACCTAGACCTATATTGATGTTTTTGGGTTTGAGATTAGTTTGGAGATTTACTAGTTCAAACCTCAAAGTTGAACTTTGAAGTTTGGAGTTAGTAAACTTATTAAATCTGTCTTTTAAGTAATATAGATATTCAAGTTTAAACACATATTTTGGTAAAGAATTTTCATCAATTTTATGTTTCAAATTTGTCTTATGTTCATCCTCATCATCGATTTTATCATCATATGATCCTTCAGATGTTAAAAAGGTTAAAATGCACACACGCTAATTGGTGACATTATTTGGGATTGATGGTCAAGAAATTAATTCAATGGAAAACCTATCTGGAATATAATCCTCAGATGGTATAAGTCTAGATGCTACATTGGCCAGAAGGTCAGCACTGGCATTTTGAAGTCTTGGGCTAAGATAAATGTTAAATGCCAAAAAATTAAAAGTGAGGGTTTGAACCAGATATTGTGTTAGGTCCCTATAATACTAGTGTATACCCTTATTGTTATTTTTTCCCATGTAGTCCCCATATTGGTATTATTGTGCCCCATAAAAGGCCACTATTGTTATTTGTGTGCCCTTACATTATTATTGTTATGTCGGCTAGGATTATATTGTGACCCATTGGACTCCTATATATAGAAAGGAGGTTTTTTCATCTGTATCATCCAATAATTGTTCATTTATGTAATGTAAAGGAGATTTACCCCTCGAAGTGGTTGATTTCTAAGGAGTTGATCTCTCTTTTATTCTATTTTTGGAGTTGGTTTCATAACATTTGGTATGGGATCTTTGGATTCTAGGGTTTCGCTGCTTCAAACAGGCCATCGTGGAATTTTCGCTATAATTTTTTTTCTAAGAAGATTCAGAAGCTCAAAAAAAACTCTCATTTGCAAATAAATCCTGTGTAACTTCGTGTAAAAATTTTAGATCTTGGTTCACAATAGTTTCATAGATATGATCTGTGGAAGTTAAGGTTTTTGTAGGCTCCCGAATTTTATCTCAAACAGGTGACCTTGGAAAAATCATCATAAATCTCTCTTTGAGCATCAGATTTGAATTTTGTAAAAAGTGGCCGAAATTACACAAACTGTTGTTTCTCGTATATCAATTTCAGAGCCAAAGGAAGAAACAATGACACGTGTCATGTCGTACAAGTTCGTTGTACTGAACCAATCCATAATTAGGTCATTACGGGAAATTGGGCATAAATTTGTCTTGAAGAATCCAAATTAGGTCTGACCCATGGCTTTGGAAAGAAGACTTATAGGGATACCATATGACGAAAGTTCATATCTTAGAGATCCTAAATCACAGAGTTACAACTACTTAAATATCAAGCTCCTAAAAGAAAGAAAAATATGTGTATTTTTTTTTTTTTGTGAAACCAGCTCCAAAAAGAGAAGAAAAGAGATATCAACGCCTTAGAAATAAGCCACTTCGAGGGCGAAACCTCCAATACATTACATGAATGAACAATTCTTGGATCATACAAATGACAAAACCTCCTTTCTATATATAGGAGTCCATGGGGCCAAAATGTAATCCTAGTGGGGCCATAATGTAATCCTAGTCGACCTAACAATAATAATTTAAGGGCACAATAATAACAATATGGGGTTACAGGGGTACAACAATAAAAATAAGGGGGTTACACTAACAACAATAAGGGATTATACTAGTAATATAAGGACCTGACATGCTCCTCTCCTTCAAAAAGGTGTTGTCCTCAACGCTTGAGTAGCTCCAGGTGCTTTTGTATAAAATTCTCATCCTCCCATGTAGAATCTTCCATGGGTAAGTTCTTCCATTTGATGAGATACTCTAAAATTGATCGATTTCGTAGTTATCGAGTTCTTGTTTCCGTGACTACTTCAGGTTCCAATATGGTTTGTCCTTTCTCATCAAGTTCTGGAAATATTGTTTGAACTGGAATTTTGTCCCCTATAACCCTTTTTAAGCATGAAACATGGAAAACTGAATGTGCTCACGAAGAAGCAGGAAGCTCCAATTTGTATGCTATAGTACCAATATTTTGCAAAACTTGTAAGGACCATAGTATTTTGGTGATAATTTATTATCCTTCTTAGCTTGCTTGAGGGAAATTTTTTTGTATGGTTGTAGCCATAAAAATACCTAGTCTCCCACATCAAAAATTCTCTCACTGCGATGTTGATCTGCCTATTGTTTCATTCAATTTTGTGCCAAATTTAGGTTATCCTTTAAGAGTTGGAGAACTTCTTGTTGATGCTCAATGTGATCCTCCATTGCTTGAACCCTATAATTTTACCTTAAAGAAGATGTGATGGATGGTGGATGATATCCATAAAGTGCCACAAATGGGGTCATTTTTGCTATAGTATGGAAGGAAGTGTTATACCATCATTCAACCAGAGGTAACCACTTGACCCATTGTGCTTGCTTATCAGATACAAAACAATGAAGATATCCTTCCAAACATTTATTCACTATATCTGTTTGACCATCAGATCGAGGATAATAAGATGAGATATGAGCTAGTTGAGTACCCAAACAAGAAAATAATTCTGTCCAAACATTTCCTATAAATATGGGATCTCTGTCACTTATAATAATCTTCGAGTTTCCTTGTAGCTTTTGAATTGTTTCCATAAATGCAGTAGCAACTGTACTTTCTTTAAATGGATGAGATAGTGCACAAAAGTGTGCATACTTGGTAATTCTATCAATTACCATCATGATGACACTCCTTCCTTCGGACTTAGGTAAACCTGTGATAAAATCCATTGAAATCTCCTGCCAACGTTGACTTGGAATAGATAAATGTTGTATAACTCCCGGGTTCTTAATTGTCTCCACTTTATTTTGCTGGCAAACCAAACATTTTGCCACAAAATTTTGAATATCAGATTTAAGGCCATCCCAAAAAAAATTCTTTCTTCACCCTGTGGTAAGTTTTTAAAAATCCCGAGTGTCCTTATAAAGGATAAGTGTGCAATTCAAAAAGAATCTTTTGTTTTAGTTGGGAATTCTTGCAAATATATAATGGATCTTTGTACCATAAGGAATCATTTTTCCAAATAAATGTATTATATGTACTAGGATCTTGATGCAACTTTTGAATGAGTGTCCACAATTCTTCGTCCTTCTTCCATTCATCCTTTGCTTCGGCTATCCAATCTGGTTGGATTTTTTAAATGGCACAAAGCAATGCTTCCACCTCTTCATCCTTTCTTAAGAGTGCATCAACAACAACATTTAGCTTCCCTTTTTTGTAGAATATTTCAAATTCATAACCCAACATCTTTGTGACCCATTTTTGTTGCTCTTCTGAAGATAGTCTTTGTTCCAAAAAGTGTTTAAGACTATCATGATCATTTTTTACCTTGAAGTGTCTTCCCATTAGGTAAGGTCTCCATTTCTTTAGTGGATGTAGTATTGCCAACATTTCCTTCTCATAAATAGCCTTTTATAAATACTTTCCTTTGATTGAACAACTTTCAAAAGCAATGGGTCTTCCTTCTTGCATTAAAACAACACCAATTCCATTTCCTGAGTCATCACATTGCACAATAAAGGTTTTTATGAATTCAGGCATAGCTAAGATTGGTGTTAGGCACATTACTTCTTTAAGATGTTCAAAGGCCTTAGTTGGTTCAGGAGTCCATGAAAATGCATCTTTCTTCAATAATGTTGTTAGAGGTGTTGCTATTCTGCCCTAATTCTTTACAAACTTGCGATAATACCATGTTAACCCAAGAAATCCATGCATACACTTTATGGTTGTGGGGAATTTCCATTCCTTAATGGCTTTAATTTTGTTAGGGTCTACCTTAACACCCTCGTGAGATACAATATGACCCAGATATTCCACCTCTTGTACTCCAAAGAAATATTTGGATGTTTTTGCATATAATTGTTTCTCCTCCAATAGCTTGAGCACCCTATCAAAATGTAGAACATGATCCTTCCAAGACCTATTGTAGATTAGTATATCATCAAAAAATACTGGCACAAATTTTCTAAGGAATGGTTTGAAAATGGAATTCATAAAACCTTGAAATGTAGAAGGTGCATTGGTAAGGCCAAAAGGCATGACCAAACATTCATAATGACCCTCATGAGTTTGAAATGTTGTTTTTGGAATATCTTCAGTCTTCATTCTAATTTGATGATATCCTGAATGAAGATCCAACTTGGTAAAATAAATTGCTCCATGCAATTCATCCAATAATTCATCAATCACAGGAATGGGAAATTTATCTTTAATAGTGAGCTTATTGAGCTCCCTATAATCCGGACACATGTGCCATGATCCATATTTCTTGTGCACCAATACTACTGGAGCAGAGAAAGAACTTTGACTAGGTTGAATTATACCCGCCTCTAACATTTCTGCAATCATACATTCAATTTTGCTCTTTTGGACATAAGGATATCTGTAAGGCCTGGTGTTTGGAGGAACACTTCCTGGAATCAAATGAATAGCATGATCATGATCACGAATAGGTGGGATTCCTTTGGGAATATCAAACACCTTTGGAATGATTGTCCAAGACTTTTACGAGATCTGGAGAAATACTTGATTTTGATGTTGGAACTTCTAGTGAGAATAATTGTGCAATTACGCCTCATTGTTCTTTCTTCAGAAGCTTTGTCATGAAATTAGAGCTTATTATCTTTCCTGGCTTCCCTGTGATACCCTGTAATTTGATTTCCTTTTCTTATGATAGAAATTTCAAGAAAAGTTCTTGAAAATTAAAAGCTATTGTCCCCAAATATTGTAACCATTATACTCCTAGTACAACATCAGCACCTCCCATTTGGATAGAAACATTGGACTATTCAATACATATTACCCCATGGCTAGCTTGATATTATGGGATTTTCCAGAGCAATTTATAGTTCCTCCATTTGCAACCATCACTTGACATTCAAGTGTTGGGTATAAGAAAAAATTCAATTCCTTGGCTACCTTACAACGAATACAATTATGGGAACTACCTGAATCAATCAACACTATTACCTTTTTCTTCTTCATATTTCCTTTCTATATTGAGAGTTTGAGGAGTGGTAATTCCTGCCAATGCATTACATGATATGGTCGGACTCATTTCTTCTTCTTTTAGGGTTTCTTTCTGGTGTATATCCTCTAATTTTGAAGTTTCTTCTTCATTTTCTTCTTCCTCTTCACAATCTATGTAAAATAATTTCTTTTTAGTGCACTTATGACCTTTAGTGTATTTGCTATCACAACTGTAGCAAAGCCCTTTTTCTCTTTTTTCTTCCAATTGTTGTGGTGTCAACCTTGTAGGTTGTGGAAGTCTAGGAGTAGCAACACTTCCATCTTTATAGACGTGAGTGGTAGGCTTCCTTGTCACCATAATTTTACATTCAATTTTTCTTGCCAACCTGAAATCCTTCTCCAATGAATCAGGTTCCCAAGCACGAACTTCATGTTGAATGTTATACTTTAAATTCCCTATGAAGACATCAATCCTGTGTTCCTCTGGAATATTAGTTACCCTTATATTCAATTTTTGGAAGTCCTCAATGTGCTCTGCCATTGAACCCTTTTGTTTGAGATTTATCAATTGGCTAAAGAAGGTTTTTCTCTTTGTATCCTCATAATGTGCTATCATTTCCTCCATAAAAATTGACCAAGTGACAATTTTTTTATGGGATAAAAGCCATCGATACCATACAAATGTATTTTTTTCTAAATGTAAAGTTGCAATGCGTACCTTTTGTGTTTTTTTCACATTATTGAGATCAAAATATTTATCCATCTATAGTATCCATGTTATGAGATCCTTGCCATCAAACTTCCTCATATCCATCTTTGGAATATGGTGGTTCTTCAATCCAACATTAGATTTTATGAAATCACGATTAACATGTATTTTATTCTCATCAAGAGTTTCCTCTACTATCTTTTTGCCATTAGGAAACATTTCTTGTATCAACTTTTCCAAATCATTCTTCATGTTTTCGATTTTTTCTTTCATTTTTTCATCGATCTTAGGTTCCATGTCATCCATCTTAGCTTCCATGCCATCCATCTTAGCCTCCATGCCCAGTTCCATGCCATCAATCTTAGCTTCCAAACCATTCATCTTAGCTTCCACGCCTCTCTTCAAACCATCCATCTTAGTTTCCATGCCTTTCTTCAAAACTTCCATTTCATTTTTTGTTGCTCTTTGCGATAGCAAAATTTAGTGAAGTTTCTCTTGTAATTTTGATATCTCATGTTGTGTTTCTTCGTCTTCATGAGTCATAGTAGAGCCTTATGAAGGCTTAATTGGTGTTGAATTCTTTTTAGGGGAATTTTAGAACCCAATATTGATATCTATTCTTAAATATTCCCTTGGAATAAATTCAAACTAATTTTTTTCAAACGAGACTTATGTAATTCAAAAAAAATACACCTTTTTCTTGCTTTTGAGGAGCTCAATATTGAAACTGAATTATCTCTGTGATTTTAGATCTTCAATATTTGAAATTTGGCCCTACGGTAGCCCTCTGAATCCTTTTTCGAATGCCCTAGGTCTGATTTGATTTGGATTCTTAAAGGAAAATTTACGTCCAATCTCCCACAATGACCTAATTATGGACTGGATCAGTAGACCGAACTTGTATGACCTTCCACGTGTCACTTTTTTCTCCTTTGGCTATGAAATTTATACACGGGAAACTATATTCCGTGTACTTCTAGAAATTTTTTACAGAATTCCAATCTGATGCTCAGAGAGAGAGATTTATGAATATTTTCCCACGATCACCTCTTTGGATGAAATTCAGGAGCCTGACAAAGACCTAACTTCCATAGTTCATATCTTTAAAAATATTTTGAACCAAGCTCTAAAATTTTGCGATGATGTTCCTCAGGATTTCGGCTTCGTGCTCTAAAAAATTCAGCTTCTGAAACTTCATAGAAAAAAATTTATAGCGAGAATTCCACGATGACCTATTTGGTGCAGCGAAACCCTAGAATCCAAATCTCTGATACCAAATGTTGTGAAACCAGCTCCAAAAAGAAAAGAAAAGAGATATCAACGCCTTATAAATAAGACACTTCTAGGGGGAAACCTCCAATACATTACATGAATGAACAATTCTTGGATCATACAAATGACAAATCCTCCTTTCTATATATAGGAGTCCATGGGGACATAATGTAATCCTAGCCGACCTAACAATAATAATTTAAGGGCACAATAATAACAATATGGGGGTTACAGGGGTACAACAATAACAATAAGGGGCTTACACTAACAACAATAAGGGACTATACTATTAATATAAGGACCTAACAATTTTTTAAAAATTGCATTACTTTTTTTTGAAAAAGCAGTTGTAGTGGTTCCAATGGTATATTGAAGCATTGTTATCAATATTGGGTTCTATAATGCCTCCCAAAAAGAATTCTACACCCATTAATCCCTCAGAAAATTCTACTATGACGCATGAAGAGGAATAATTGCAGTATTATATATCAAAATTATAGTACCAAGTGCAAGAAATTTCGATCTTACAAAGAGAAACCAAAGATGTCATAGGTGGTTTAAAAGCAGTGAGGGAGGCTAAGTTGGATGGTTTTAAGGATCAAATGAAAGCTAATATGAATGATAAAGAAGTGGAATATCACATTGAGCATCAACAACAAGTTCTCCAACTCTCAAAGGATAACCTAACTTTGGTTCAGAATCGAATGAAACAACACAAAGATCAACATCGCAACTAAATAAGTTCTGAAACAGTCATGGAAACAAGAACTCGAAAACTACAAAATCGATCAATTTCAAAGTATCTCAGCAAGTGAAAGAACTTACCCATTGAATATTCCACATGGGAGGATGATAATTTTATCCAAAAGCATCAAGAAATAATCAAACATTGAGGACAACACTTGTTTGAATGAGGTATGTTAGGTCCCTATAATACTATTTTATCCTCTTCTTTTTATTGTTAATATAACCCCCTTATTGTTATTGTTTTTCCCATGTAGCCCCCATATTGGTATTATTGTGCCCCATAGAATCCCACTATTTTTATTTTTGTGCCTTTACATTGTTATTGTTATGTTGGCTAAGATTATATTACGACCCATTGGACTCGTATATATAGAAAGGAGGTTTTGTAATTTGTATCATCCAAGAATTGTTCATTTATGTAACGTAAAGGAGATTTGCCCCTTGAAGTGGTTGATTTTTAAGGCGTTGATCTCTTTTTTCTTCTATTTTTGGAGTCGGTTTCATAACATATTGATAATGCTTTAAATGGGCAGAAACACAATGAATGGTGTTTCTTACTTTTTTTACAATAATTTCGGAATCTCCGAATACTTTATACAATCTATTGCTTTATACAATCCTTGGACTAGTGACTCATACTCAGCAGTATTATTCGTGCATTCAAACCCTAATCTACATGTTAGCATTGTTTTTTCTCCTTTTGGACTGATTAATATACAACCTGCTCATGCACCATCATTGGATATAGAACCATCAAAATACAAAGTCCAAAATAAATATTTAACTAATGGGTTTTCTACAATATTTACACATTTAGAAGAATATGATTGTGAAAAGTTTTCGATTTTAGAAGTAATAGAATTGATTAAAAATGGGGATTTTTGTGCATTAAAATTACCCAAGAATGATTCAACAGAGTAGTTCCCCAAGATGTTATTTGTAAAGGCCATTGACTTATTTTCATCTTCAAAATCAGTTACTGAGTAGTTCATGTGTTTTTCATGGTCAACTCGAATTTGATTTGGATTTACATTATAAAGAAGCCACATATGAGACCATTCTATGGAAAAATAACCATGGAGTTTTTCAGACCAATATATGCTAAGAATTAAACCATAAAAATCAGGAATGTCAACAACTAGTATGTCAATGATTTGACACGCCTTGGAATTAGAAGCAAGTCTAATGAGAACATAATTAATTTCTCCTAAAACCTTGACTTTGGTCCTATCAAGATGAACAATGTGAATAATATACTTTTGGGGAGAAATATTTAATTTCAGACAAACTAAATATGGCATTATATTTGAAGAAGCCCCCAGAGTCTATCAGGAAATTGTGCACATTTTTATTGAAAATTTCAAAAGTCAGAAGGAAAGGAGGAGTACGTGAATTGGATCTATCCCCAATTAAAACAACATCTGAGGAATCGATCTTTTATGATGTATCATTAGGAGGTTTACCTACTCCTTTAGAGGCTTTGGATGTAATAAGAGCAGGTAGAGGAGAAGCAGGTACTGCATTCAATTCTTTTACTAAAACATTTTGTTGTCATTTCAATTTACTTACCTCATGTAGGGAGATGATTGCATTGATTTACTTCATGTCTTCCACTATATTGTATTCAATGGTGTGAGATACTACCAAGGTATTTGATGTAGAGGGAGAATATGAAGAAGATGTGACTAATTTAGAAGATGTAGAAGGAGAATTTTTATTGATAACTTTATGTTTAGTAGCAGGGGATGAGGGTTTCTGTTTCTAGATTGATTGTGATGAATCAATAGGACCTTTACTTATGGTGCTAACAAGTAAGGCTTCATGATAATCTTAATTATAAGAAGTAGGGAGTATGAAATCCAATAACCCATGTACTTCGATAAGTTCCTCACGTTGAAATTCTTCAGCAGATAATAATGTTTCACCTTCGTCCTCGTCCTGATCAGATTCAACATTGGATATAATATTAGGTGGTTGAGGATTTAATGTTTGAGTTTTCTTGAAAGATCTAAAATTTTTTTTTAGAAGAAGACTCAACTACCTACTTTTTGATTTCTACCATCTCATTTGATATGGATTTAAGGACCTTTTGCAATCCTTCAAGATCGAAAGGATCTTTAGGAGTTGTCTTTTTTGGTTCATCCTTAAATGTAACCTTATTTTTTCTTTCTTCATGGGAAATATTCTTTTCTAATGAAAGTATTATATTTTTAGCTGATAGGGCTTCTTTCATGTTCTCTAATAAAGTTGATTTTTTTTCTCTTTCTACAAAAATTGCAATATTGGAAGGAAGAGAGGAAATGTACCATTCGATTTGTAAATCAACACCAGGTTTTGATGTAGTTGGGATTTTGTATAATAATTTATTAAACCTAGAATTAAATTCTTTGATATTTTCTCCTGAATTAGATTTAAGATTAGAAATATCATTTATAAGAGTAGCAGTAGTGTGATCACCACCAAAATTGGTTAAAAAATTATCCTCAAATACTTCCCAATTAGTGATAGTGCCTAATGGTAGCGAAAAGTACCATGATCATGTTGATCCTTGGAAAGTATACGGGAATAACCTAACTACACAATCTTCTTCAGATACTCCATTGAGGTTCATGGCTAGCATGAAATTATGGAGGAGCTCCTCAGCAAGGAGCCCATCATCAGGATTATACTTGGGTAGCCATATTTGTGGGTGCTTAGGTAAATCATGAAGAGGTCCTACAATTTAAACAACTCATGGATAGTCCATGGTCTAGATGCCATTGTATGACCTGTAGGATTGGAAGATGTTGTAGTAGTTCCATAGGTTATTGTAGTGGTAGAAGAAATAACTGTTGAAATAGTACTACTTGAGGCAACACTAGTTGATTGATTTGAAGAGATATGAATATATGAAGTGATTGGTTGGGAAGAAGGAAATGAAGGAGGAATGAATGAAGGAGTTTGTGGAGGATAATATGATGTGTTCTCGCTAGTGGATGTTTTAGTTTCTAATGTAGGAGTCTTCCTTGGGTGAGAATCAAGTGGAAACTCGAATGGAGTTATTCCAAGGTTTTCACTTTGAGAACAATTCAATACACTAGTACCTTGAAAAATTGAGGTTACACTTCCTTCAGAAGTTTCATATTGCACATGCTTTCCTCTTGAACTATAAATATCTTATAATTTTTTAATCAAAGTCTAAAATTTAGGTGATTCTGGAATGTAATCTGGTGGAATTACCTCAGGAAATGTGCTAGGATATTTGGGAGATGATTGAACAACTTCATACCTCAAGGGAGGAGATTTTGACTGTGACCTTGAAGTTCTAGGAGATTTGGAGGGAGATTGACTCTTTTAATGGAATTTAGATTGAGGATTAGAAATTAATGCCATTCATATTCTATTAGGCCTTCCTTTTAGTGCCAAAAATTTTGATGCCTCGAAAATCGCTGCAACAACATCAGGGGATGACCACCCGGTCGAGAACTTAAAAACCGTTCCTTTTCTGCATGGAATAGCGGCTCCGACTAGGGATGATGGGACCAGATTCCCAATAAGTATAATTGAATGAATGTGAGGTATTTATAACTGAATGTGACTTGATAAAATGGGAGTGATAATGAGTTAAAAAGTATATATATACCTATATATATCTCGAGATTAATTGTGTTTCCTTTGTATGTGATCTTGAAATATTATCTTTAGTGCATGAGAATGAGTATTATCAAACACTAACAGAAGTTAAAAACAATTAAAGTTAATTAATATGATTAAATAGTTAATCAAATTAATTGATTAAATTATAGCGCATTCATTAGATGTATGTATTTTACATATATCAAAAGAAGGAAATTTTTTCATGTTCAATAGTGAGTTAATGTTGAATTGTATTTAAGAGATACATATAAAAAAACAATGTAAAATAAGTATGACTATTAATCACATAAAAACATAACAACAATATAAAGATAGAAGTACCAGATATATCTTTACTCTTCCCATGGAAGAAATAGCCCCGATCCAGTCTTTTCTATTAAGATGAGTTCAAAAAGTACAAAGTTGCAACTTTCCAAAGCCTTCCTTACAAAATTTCAGGACCCTTTCTTAGTATACATGAAAGGGTTTATATAGTAAATACTAGAAATATACAAATAGAAAATACACAAATTTCTAAGGATGTTTAAACAACTCTCATTAAAATAAGAGAAAATAAAACATAAATAGAATTTGTTTGTATGACGAGCTTAGGAGTGTGATATTGTCTCCTTTTTCATTCGGTGCTTGAGCTCATAAATATCTAAAATTGGTTGCACTTCAAGGGGATGAGCTAGCCTTAAGCACGGTTATCCTATATACACTGCATTTGATATTGCAGGAATCATATGGGAGGATGTATCAACAAGAGAACACAACATTAGCCACTGGATATGTGGCTTGACAAGATACTACTTGTATTTTTCCTAGTCGATTTTTACCATCTTCTTAATGCTTTATTCCTTTACCTTTGATTTTTCCTACCAATGTTTCATTAAAAATTTGACATTAGGAAGGGAACCAGGTGAGCATTCATGAATCATATTGGCACCAAATAGATTATTGCTGATAGTTTCAATGATGGTGTTAGCAAAATCTCTTTCTATGAATATTTCTCTTTCTACTTTCTTGAGTTATATGTCCCAATCAGTAAAGAGGATTTCTTTGTGAGAATCCTCTATTATGGAAACATTTTCTTTTATACCCTCTGTTGTGTCTTTCCAAGTAATGAATTTTGAGATCTTTTCATTAATGTCATCGAGATTCGTTCTTAGATCAGACAATTAATTCATCAGTGAATCACTTTTTTCACACAGATCATTGATGATTGTCGATTTCTGACATAATGCAATTTTTTGTTGGGCCAACTGGGTGTTCAATTCCAAAGCTTCATTTTTTAAGTCTTCTATCTTTGGTTTGTCCTTCAGTTGTTCAATTTTGAATTGAAGTTGTCAGATTTGAGTATCTTTGACATTGATGTTAGATTGATGTTGTATTTTTAATTGATCAAAGCTTTGTTGAAGTTGTGATAATTATGTCTGCAACTGATGATCAATACTTTGTTTCTCTTTTAACAACTCCTGCTCTAAGTGTTGGATTCTGACATATTTTTCTTTAACTAATTGTTGAACCTCCGATGCCTTTTCAATTGTAGCAGTTGCATAAGAACCTACAAACTATTACAATATTGTTTAATCTTCAGAAGGATCAGTTTGTGAATCTCTCCACACTACTTCCATTGGTATATCTCCAGGAACTAATGCCTTGGATTTCTCAACTATTTATCTCTTTCTTTGTCTGCTCATTGCAACCTAATGTTTGGGACTATAAAAGATGTCAAGAGGAGGGATTTCTTCTATCCTGAGAACAATTCTTGACAAGGGGAATGTCAGGATTAATTCAATTTCATCTATACTGACTACTTTGTTATAAGCCCCAAAAATAAATGAGGTCTGACTTTTTTCTTGAGGAGTGTTACTTATCTCTTTAATTTTAGAAGTGTTTTCCTCTAGTTTTCCTTTAATCTGATGATCAAATTGGTTCCAAACCTCATCCAAATTATTGCTAAAGAAAGTATTAACAATTTGTTTCTCTGTACATTTGACTTCATGTGTTTCATGTAGGACATTAGTGTCCTTGGGAGGCTACTCCAAATCCTATTATTTATGTGTAATTGTTTGGGACACCCTCATAATGTCTAGACGGATATTATCCAATCTCTTGTTCCTATATTATTTAAATTCAACACGTTTTCATGGATACTGTTATCACAAAATCAGACCTGATAGGCTGCCAATCAAGTTAATCTCATGTAACTATTTCAAACCAATATTTTGATTGAGGCTTAGCCTCCTCAACTTGAGAGGGATCTCTCAAGGGTTAATGATTTTTGATAGAGATATAGATGGCTAACTCTATGTGGTATAGTAAATAGATAAAAATGAATATTGGTTGTAAATCACATTAGCAAGTGCACATTGGGCTTATGGAGTCATAATAGCTTCAGTAAAACCAAACAATCTACTTAGCATGGAATTAAAGGCATATCAGAGTTCAATTCCAGAGATACACATGTGAAACTGTAAAACACACAGTCAGTTTGTCTATGAAGGAAGTCAGAGCATCAATGATGAATTCTGAGTAACGTAAAAAAACACCACTGCAATATAATAGTAAAGGATGCCATTATAACAAAAACACATTAGAACTCCTTATGAATCTTGAGTTTGCTAAGTAGAAACTTTGTATTAAACTGAAAACAGTCACTTACAATAAACACAGTATTTTTGCTAAAAATGTCCAACCATTAGCATTTCGACTTCTTCATCTTTATAGATCATTTAAAATAATAGGATAACCTTATCCTCATCTAGATACATAGAATTCCTACTTTTTGACACCTTTCCTAACCATGAGACATGGTATTTATTACAAAATGACAGCTGCAAACCTAATGAACAATCCTATTACAAATAGGACTCAAACTCATTAACTCTACTCATAAAAACCTTATCTAAAATATATTACATCATTTTCCAACCGAATTCCCATGAGGTCAAATCCAGATGATAAGTTCCAACACTTTTTGACCTCAATGTTGATCCCCTGCAAACTAGGAAATTGTCCCGTGTTTTATAGGCTTAGGATTCTTTGTGTTCTTGACACACTTTAACCACCATGAACCCATGACTTCAAAGATATCTACTCTCAGAAACTGAAATAACATGTGTCAAAAATCATTTATAAGTGCCAGTTGTACAAATTCACCATCGAACTGTCCAAAATAGCAAAAACATACCCGCACTACGAAAACAACACAGTTTCGTAGTGCTTTTTGTAGCACAGTCTTTTAACCTATTTTCCTTCAAAATTTTGGTTTCCTTCCTCTGTGATTATCTGCATATTCACTTAACACATCCTCCTTAGAAATTTCAGGTCAAAATATACAGGTTTGCCCTTCAAAAAATGATGGAAAAGGGTGAAAAAAACTACTACAGTAGTTTCGTAACGCATTTCACCCTTTTTACACTGTTTGCACTACGAAATTGCTGAGTGAGAAGTTTTTTCTGAATTTCTCCAAAATTCAAACCAAATTTTTGCCAAAATTTTAAAAAACTAATGGTTTCATCAAAACAAATAGCCATATGAACTACAAACACCATTTTCATGAGGTTTATTCTTCATTACCCATTTGATTTTTCCTTTGAATTTGTCATTTTGCAGCTTTGTTTTTTAGTTCATCTTGAGATAGTTTCAGCTGCAAATCCAAATCTCCCATTTGACCTCTTAGTCTTCTAATACTGGCTCTCAAGTGGTTATTGATTAATATAACAAATTTAGCTTCTCTGATAGCTGGCATTGTCCATGTGAAAAAAAGTTCTGCACCACTTGGAATCTCAGACCTAGAAATAATTTGGCCTTCCCATACTGCCTTTATCCTCTTAAACTCTACTTTTTCAATGTTGTGTTTTCTGACCCTCTTTCTCATCATTGCAATCTCTTGGTTTGCTAGCTTCAATCTCTCCTCAATATTTTGACACTCTGTCATGTGTTCCTTTCCCTTCATTGTCTTGGTGGTTGCATGCTCCACTATTGGTGATGAGAGATCAATCACCTCTTCAAGGACTCTGGTTGTTTCAATAGTTTCTTGGACCTCTTTACTTCCCTCCTTGAGTTTCTTTTCATGCCTAGTGTTGGAGAGGTAAATCCCCTCTATGGACAGAGGCGATCCCCACTAGCCTAGATCGGGTCTAGCAACAACCAATTCACGCTAAGACGCAAGTTCCTAATTTCAAAAGACTAAGATGCGACAAGATGCCTACCTTAAGTCCTACGCTGCCGTCGTTTGTGGAGAAGATGGCACTTCCGTCCCTTGATTTGGCAGATCATAATCCTCCTACTCGATGCAATCGAAAACCTGCATGTACAAGAAGAAACAACAAACAAACAAGCGTAAAACCTAATACATGCAATTATGTATCAGGAAAATAAGATACAACTCATAACATAAAACATGAACATCTGAGTGGAACCATAATCGAAGTCGCTTATTATTAATCAGAACAATGAAAGATACAACCTGAGCTCTGACGCTGGATCTTCCTTCGGCGGGTCGACAGAGGAGTACGTCTCGGTAATGCTCGTGGGGAAAAGGACAAATCTCTCTCTCTTTGGCTATCTGACGATAATCTCCTTACTATGAATTCAGCTCTATTCATGCTACTAAGACTACTAAGGCTCAACCATTCAGCCCCCTCATCAATGGAAGATGGCTATATTTATAGAGGAAAGGAGGAGGTTGGGATCCCTACAATAGTGAAAGGGAGGCCTTATCCCTTGGGAGGTTCCCCATAAGGTGGAAACAAGAGGCCAAAGGAGGAAGGCCATGGTTATTCAGTCGAAACTACTCCTCATGACTCATCCACGAAGTTGTTGTAATCGAAACTTTGCCTCTTTTTTTTAAAAAATTTCCATAAGCATATTGCCGTGGGTTCTTAACTGGGACAGAGTGCCAACTAGCATGGGATTAGTGTTAATTTTATTCATTGGCACGAGAACATAACGGGCTACCAGCGCCAAGGCAAAAATAGGTGTTTTTAGGGGTCTACTCAGGAAATGATCAACAGAAGGAATGTTTTCCTCATGGCAAGGGATGCAATGATGGTATTTGCAAGGCATGACACTACTTATTGGTCACAGAAATGACCCTCCAATGGGCGAGATGGGGATTGCAAGGATGGTGAAAAATTACTGTGTAACAGATGCCCCCTAAAGCATGAGGCCCGAAAGAGAGAGGGGTGAAATTCTTTACGAGAACATGTCCAACTGAAAACACTGCCATCGAAAAACCTGCGTAGACAAGTAAAACTGATATCTCAAATACATGATATATGTGGTATGGGCGCAGCCATCCATAACAGAGTATACAATAATCAATATCTAAGGCATGGACACAGCCATCCAGTAAGGATCGATAACTAGACTCAGGTATGGTCACAGCCATCCAATCAATGAGTCATGTAACCAATCATAATAATCCACAAAATTGCAGCCTCGATTCTAGCAGACAAAACCCAGGGTCTTGCGCTCCATCTCAACCCGAACAAAGTACAAGTTCAAGCATGTGAATAAGTGAGCTAAAGTCGAACATGTAAGAACATCATCTGATTACCAGCTAATGATGAAAGTTGTTAACAGACACGAGAGGAACCACCAATAATGACAATGGCCCTCAAGGTACTATAGGTACAATCCACGGAGTGTGAATAGTGATCTGGCGTTGAACACCCGCAGAATCATCCGATCAAAGGTCAATGATGAAAACCTTGCATCGAATGCGAAGAACCTACCATTGAGGCATGCAGGCTCCAAGGTACTGGATGGGAGTCTCTAGATCAACTTTCTGGATAATGAGCTGAAGTCAACAGGAAGTGACCTTGATCGAAGGTGGGCCATAGTGCTTCCCACATCATCGACACGAGACAGAGGAAAATAATGTTTGTGAATCAGGATCAGACAAGAATCAGAGGAAGGTTGAAACTGCAGAGGTCAACTTCTCTTGAGCATATCGGAGGTCATGATGATGAGGCAGTATTTGACATCAAAATATCAGAGGTCATGATGATGAGGCAAAGAGCAGATTAGAGGTCAAAAAGGATTACCCAAACCCACGGAGGCAAACAGAAAATGAGATGAGATGTCCCTAACCCGACACGAATGCAGACAAGTGCCATATTCAAGAGCGACATACTGTCGACACGACGACGATACTAGTTCCATTTTTCCCCACCATTTCTGGCGAGTACCTCTTTATTTTTACACAAGCTTGAAGATGATAACATATGCTTGTCATATAATTTCATGCTTTGGATAATCCATCCTAATACATTTAACGAGCCCTAGGAAGGATGAACTCGAATATCATCATTACGACAGAATCCGATGTCATCAGGTTTTAACGAGTCTAACAAAGGAAGAACTTGACGTATTTTCATGTTTAGAGAGTTTGAAAATACAGCAGAAAAGTAAACTCCAACAGTCCCTTTTCATAAATAGTTCCTCAGATCCGAAAAGGTAGAAAACTATGTCTAATAAAACCTCCTAGTCGCGATAGGCTAGGGTATTCTTTTTCGTAAATAATCTATCCCAGCCCGAAAAAGGGGTAAACGTATACTGGGTAGATGTCGTTTCGCAGCCAATTTAACGAGATCAAAACGATAAGTGAATCGGAAATATTTTCAATTTTAGAGAGTCAGAAAAGAGTTGAAAGATGACTCCTCCTAGAGGAACGAGTGGTATAAAGGGTAGCAACTGGTTTCGGTAATGGTGGAACTGCTCAGAACAAATAAAGGTCAAGAGGCTGGCTAACAAGACCACTCATCACAACAGTTCCTCAGGAATAGGTAACACAATCAAGTGAAGGCATATGATCGGCCAAGCAGATAGTGACGATGGAGTGAGAAAACCAAGGCTCATCTAGCAAAAACAGGTTGATAAAATGGCAATCACAAGAGGTAAAATGGGAATGGTTTCATTTTTACACAAGCTTGAAACAAAGATAAACTATGCTTTAAATCGATTTCATTTTTACACAATCTTGAAACGAAAACAAACTATGCTTGAAAAATTAAGCATGCCCTAGCATGGTGACTCAATTCGAGGTACATGCCCCCAAGCTTCAGTCCATATGAAAGGCAGATGGAGTGAAGGTTCAAGGAACGAGATCTGAGAAAGACTCGACTGTGATTTTACAAGATCTAAACAAAGACTCGAGTTGAACAGGAAAGTGTTTCATTATTTTAACGAGGTTGACACATTAAGAGAACTATCCTCGGACACCTTGTTTCATGGTTTAAGGAGCTTGACACAAGAAAACAAACTATGCTCCGATGACCTGCTTGTTTCATTTTTTAAGGAGCTTGACACAAGAAAACGAATTGTGCTCCGATGATCTGGATTTATGCAGGAACGCAACAGAATAAACACATAACCATAAATACAGAGATGCAGCGGAAATAACACTTCATTTCATTAATATCAAAATCACAGAAAGATGCTTACAGACATAATGGAAATAAAATGGCTAGGGTGCTGGTAGCGAATCTCTGAGAAGAGATGTGGTGGCTACAGACCTCTGAACTGTGTTACAATGAGGCTCGAGGGCCTATTTATTATTGAGAAACAATGGAGAGCCCTCAACATCCCAAAAACCTAACCCTAGGAGATGAAGCGCCAAAACTATGGGCCCCGTTTGGGTAACTTGGTGTTTCAACTTCCCAGGGACGTAACTTTGGCATACTATCTCCGTTTGACGCACATGATACATCATTAGAAAGCTCTATCCGAGGACTACAACTTTTGTGACGATTTTGATGATCAAAATTGCAACAAATTTTCATACCAAAAAACGTCGTTTAGGGCCTCAAAACGGCTCCGGAAGTTCAGGACCCGAAAAACTGCTAAAAATAGTAAGTTATGCCAAAACTGAAAAACTGAAAGAGACAATGGTGGGGGCCCAAGTGGAATAGGCGGGTGGCCACCAATATCCACCCGGATCATTCCTCCCCCCTTAGGAAGCAATGGTCCCCATTGCGTTAAGTTCCTCCATGAGATGAGGAAATTTCTGCTGAACTTGGTCCCTGGTGAACCACTTTCCTTGGTGCAGGAGTTGGCCAGCTTTGACAACCCGATACAGTTGGATCTGCTGTTGACGAGTGTTCTTGATTTGTATGTCCATGATACAATCTGTGGTGGCCTGTTCCATGCAGTCTGGGTTTAACTCTGTTGGTGTGAGTTGTTCTGCAATGTCCGAGGTGTCCAGTAGAGGTGGAAAGTAAGGACGAAGGCGATCCACATTGAAGATTGGGTGCAGACCAAGGAATGGTGGAATACTAAGCTCGAAGGCATTGTTACCTACAGCCTTGGTGATGGTGTACGGCCCGTATCGGAGTGGGCGAAGCTTGCGGTGAGGTCCAGTGAGGCGCTCCTTCTGCAAATGTAGCCATACTTTGTCGCCCACCCGGAAGTGGTGTGGAACCCGGTGTTGATCATGGCGCTGCTTGTACTTCGCATTGGCTCTGTCCAATATATCATGAACCTGTTGGCGGATGTGTTGAATGCGCTCGATGAAGCTACTTGCTTTGTCAACTTCAGACTGGACATGAGCTGAATCGTCCTGAGCAGCTGCAAACGGCATGGCTATGTCAATGGGACATAGTGGTTGGAATCCCAAGCCCACCTGAAAGGGGCTATGGCCAATTGAACTGTGGAGAGCCCAGTTATAACTGTGTTGTACATAGGGGAGGCTCTCGTCCCATGTGCGTGGATGCTTTGAGTTGTACATGCGTAGAATGTGTACAATCATTCTGTTGACGACCTCTGTCTGGCCATCTGTTTGGGGATGGAAAGTTGTGGACTTGGTGAGCTTTGTGTCCAACATTGACCAGAGGCTGGACCAAAATGTGCTGAGGAACCTGCTATCTCGATCTGATATGATAGACCGTGGGATCCCAAAGTGCACCCACACTCGTTCAAAGAAGAGTTTAGCAGTGGCTTCTGCTGTGATATTCTTCTTACAGGCCGCCATGATGGCCATCTTCGAGAATCTGTCAACGACCACGAAAACACAGTGATTTCCATTCTTAGTAGAAGGCAGGCCCGACATGTAATCCATGGAGATGGATTCCCATGGCCGACTAGGGGTAGGTAGTGGAGTATATAGGCCTTGCTTCTTGATGGTCGGTTTGGCAATGGCACAAGCAGTGCAGGATCTGATGTGCTTCTCGACATCCTTTCGAAGGTTCGGCCAATAGAAATACTTTTGTAGTATTGCTACTGTTTTCTCGACCCCGAAATGCCCAGCGACTCGACTGTAGTGTGCTTCCCATATCATCTTGGCACGCTCGCTCGAAGGAACACAAAGGTGTCCCAGGTGACATAAAAGTGCATCTTGGAGGTGAAAATTTGGAACTTGTGTGCCCCCCAAGAGTGCCTTGTAAGTGTGGCCGAATTCTGGGTCACTCTCATAGAGAAGCGGCCAATCATAAGTCTCGTGCCCACAAGAGTTGAGCACAGTGGTGAGCGCCACGATCGGTGGTCGGCTGAGGCAGTCTGCAACATTATTGGTGCTACCCTTCTTGTACTTGATGTTCAAATGAAACTGTTGCAGATATGTGGACCACTTCTGATGGCGATCATTCCCCAAAATGTGGACCACTTGTGTCTGTATGAACTGCAGGGGTCGGTGGTCTATGTGGATGATTGTTTCCTTCCCCAAAATGTAATGCTTCCATTGTCGATAGGCTTGCACAATGGAATACATTTCTTTGTCATAAGTGGGATACTTGCGAACTGTCTCAGACAATGTCTCACTGTGATATGCCACTGGATGTCCCTGTTGAGTAAGAACTGCCCCAATAGCATAGTCAGAGGCATCTGTCTCGATCTCAAATGGCTGCTGCAAGTCGGGTAAGGTGAGCACTGGGGCAGAACAGAGGCGATTTTTCAATTCTTTGAACGCCTTCTGTTGAGGTTCCGACCAAAAGAATTTTTCTCTCGCTCCTTCTTTGGTGACTTGACTCAAGGGCCAAGTGATATGAGAGAATCCCAACACGAATCTACGGTAGAAATTAGCAAGACCCAGAAAGCTGCGAAGCTCTGTTATAGTAGTCGGGGCTGGCCAATCCCGAATGACTTGGATCTTGGCTGGATCCACATGCACCCCTCTTTCATCAATAATGTATCCCAGATATTGAACCTGGGTCATGCCAAACATGCACTTCTCCAAATTGGCACACAACTTGTGTTGCCGCAGTGTTTGGAGGACTTGTCGGATGTGGTGAAGGTGCTCTTCCCAAGTCTTGCTGAAGATCAGAATGTCATCCAAGTACACCACTACAAATTAGTTGGTGAATGGCCGCAAGATGTCGTCCATCATCCTCATGAAGGTTGCGGGAGCATTCGTCAACCCGAAAGGCATGAATAGCCATTCAAAAAGGCCTTCCTTGGCTTTGAAGGCAGTCTTCCACACATCAGAGGGTTCAATTGGTACCTGGTGATACCCAGACTTCAAGTCGATCTTACTGAAATATTTTTCACCTTGGAGTTGGTCCAAAAGGTCATCAATCCGTGGGATTGGGTACCTATTCCGGACAGTGATCTTGTTCAGCGCCCGATAGTCAATACAGAGTCTCCACGTCCCATCCTTCTTCTGTACCAACACGATCGGGCTCCCACAGGGCGATGAACTTGGTCTGATGTGACCTTTCTGCAACAGCTCCTGAATCCGCCTCTTGATTTCATCATTTTCCAGAACAGAGCGTCGATAGATCGGTCCATTGGGTAGTGGCGCACCTGGGGTCAGATCAATCGGGTGCTTGACCTGGCAGTGCAGAGGAACCCCTCTGGGTGAGGTGAAGATGTCCCCGTACTCCTCCACGACCTTATCCATTTGTTGTTGTCGTGCAGAGGGGCCCTGTCTGGAGGTCGTGGCCACAGTCTTCTTCTTGCCCTGGGGGCGGATCATCAGGAAAACGAATTTCCTGGTTTGGGAAATGAGTTTACTACATTGTTTTGCAGTAACCAAAGAGATAGTCGTAGGAGGTGGTACCTCTGGTATCCTGTACAACTTATTTCCCAAAGTAATAATAACAGCACGAGGTCGAGACTCATACACAGCATGACGCTTCCACAAGTATGGTTGTCCTAATAATACATCAGAAACATCAATAGGAGCAACGCCACATAATACCTCATCCGTGAAGGGCTTGATGCTATAGGGAAGGCGACACTGCTGGCTGACGCGGAGATCTCGTCCTTGGTGAAGCCACCCGATGGTGTATGGATGTGGGTGAGCTGTGGTCGGCAAGCCCAACCGCTTCACGCCGTCTGCTGAAATGAGGTTCTTTTGGCTCCCATTGTCGACAATGAACTGTACAGGGGAGCCCTTTACCCACATCTGGGAGTGGAAGAGACGTTCCTCCTCCTCTGGATCTTCCGGTTCCTCCTTCTGGACCTTTGTAGTGGCAACAGTGGCGTTGGGCTCCGCATAAATAATCTGTTTCCCTTTTTCATTCCCCTTTTCAGGTTCTGATTCGGAGTCAGAGCATGCATCTGACTCAGAAGCCCTCATCTCGGCCACTAGCGACTGCTGGGCCCGACACTCACTTGTGTTGTGAGTGGAGCTCTTATGGAACTCACACCACTTTCCCGTGTCCTTCTTTGGCTTTACGGTGTTGTTCTTGTCTTGTGGCTTTGACGGGTTGTCCTTAGCCGCCATGCTCTGTCCTTTGTTCTGTGGTTTGGAAGCACCTTTTCCTTGCTTTTGATTCGCAGATCCAAAGTCTCGCTTCTTCTGTTTGAATTTCTGCTCAATCTTGGCAGCATACCGGTATGCCGTACCAAGCGAGGAGATGTCGAGGAACTCCATTTTCTCCTGAATGTATCTGTGCAGACAACTGCGATACTTTAGCACCAAATGTTTCTCTGAATCTTTGATACCCAACTTTGTGCGCAGGGTATGGAACAGATTCGTCAGCTCGTGCACATCTTGATCCCTTTGTTGTCGCAGCGTGGTCCATTGTATGTACTTGTCCTCATAGCTCCCCACGTGATAGTACTGTTCCTTGACGGCGTCTCGGAAAGAATTCCAAGTTGGTACGGCTGAGAACAGAGAGGGTTCTGTCTGGTCCTTGTTCTCACAGTAGGTTTCCCACCAGTCCTTAACATGGGGGGTAGCTTTGAGGTGTGCAAAAATAATCTTCTCCCGGTCTGAAAAGTCATGAACAGAGAAATATCCTTCTAATAGATTCAACCATCTATCTACGGCATCTGCGTCTATTTGACCCTCAAATGTGGGAATGTCAAAATTTACTTGTACCTTAAAGGGGGTCGCAACTCCAGAGTGGCTACTGGATGCAGATGCACCGCCGGTGGGCAGCCGTTGAAGGATCTGAGGAAAGCTATCCATCATCGCGTCTTGTTTTTCGAGGGCCTCCGAGCAATATTTTGATAGGATTCCTCTCGCTCCCTCATCTTTTCTTTCGTCCCCCATGGGCGTCCGTCGAGGTTTACGAGGCCGATCTGCAAAGGTTCCACTTGCAAAGGTTCCACCGTATCAAGCCCTGGCTCCTTATACCCCGGACTCGTTGGGGACATGCAAAGAAGGATCGAGAAAAAGGTATCGTCTCCGATACCACCGATCCGGATTTATGTGAACGCAAATGTATCAAACACATAACCATAAAACAAAGATGCAACCGGAAATAACACTTCATTTCATTAATATCAAAATCACTAAAAGATGCTTACGTACATAATGGAAATAAAATGGCTAGGTGCCGTAGCTAACTTCAGAAGAGATGTGTGGTTGCTGCACTGAATCAAGTTACAATGAGGCTCGAGGGCCTATTTATTATTGAGAAACAATGGAGAGCCTCAACATCCCAAAAACCTAACCTTAGGAGATGAAGCGCCAAAACTATGGGCCCCGTTTGGGTAAATTGGTGTTTCAACTTCCCAGGGACGTAACTTTGGCATACTATCTCCGTTTGACGCACATGATACATCATTAGAAAGCTCTATCCGAGGACTACAACGTTTGTGAAGATTTTGATGATCAAAATCGCAACAAATTTTCATACCAAAAAACGTCATTTAGGGCCTCAAAACGGCTCCGGAAGTTCAGGACCCGAAAAACTGCTAAAAATAGTAAGTTATGCCAAAACTGAAAAACTGAAAGAGACAATGGTGGGGGCCCAAGTGGAATAGGCGGGTGGCCACCAACATCCACCTGGATCATCCGAAGAGCTTGTTTCATTTTTTAAGGAGCTTGACACAAGAAAAATGAACTCTGCTCCGACACCTTGTTTCATTTTTTAATGAGCTTGACACAGGAAAGGAACCATGCTCTGACCGACCTCATCATAATGAACAAGAAGTCATCGCTTCCAAGAGTTCCACTCCCGATGGAAGGAAAACATCCTGGAAGTCAGGACCCAATTCCCCCAGTACCTAATGCACAACGACACTATCACTGAGTACAGGCACGGGGTAGGTAGCCACATAGTTGACCTGTGGTGGGGTAGATACAACGAGTGGATAAAAACTAGGAAGGGATGATGGCGGGCCAGCTGCCACATCAGGACCAAAGAACGAAAGTTGATCAATGGTCATGATCCGTCCTTCATGTGGAAAAAATACCACACGAAAAATGGAGGAGACAAGTGCTCCCATGGCATAGGTGTAATCGCACCCCAAGAGCAAATTGAAATCCAAGGGGCCTAGAACAACCATCATGTCCATATGGATGGTTTTGCCTCCCAAAGTAACAGATAACCTTGGAAGGATCCCTAACGGTTGACTAGTTCTTCTGTTAAATGCCAACAGATTCTGCGTAATAGGCACAAGCGGTGGCAAACCGAAAGCTTACCAAGTATTTGAGGATAAAATACTAACAGACGCGCCTTTGTCTATAATGGTGCTGGGTACGACTAGACCAAATGTCTGTACCGTTATCTCGAAAGGCACATAAGACGGAAGGCGATATCTTGCAAATCAACTCCAATCAAAGGAAGCGACCAAAATACTCGGAGGGGCTACCATCAAACCGAGACGATCTTCCCCTAGTGTTACAGAAGAAGAAGGAGCATCCTCCACGACCTCCATCTCGAAGGCGAGAGGAGTATCCTCGGAGACCTCCATCACGGGAGGTGGAGGAGCGGCTTCTTGAGATATAGGGACAGGAGAATCTTTCTCCAAGTCCGAAGAATCTGAAGAAACAAGAAGAACCTGAGGGATGTGAGGTCCACTTTCGATGGAAAAGAACTGATGCACCGCAGACCGGGTCAGTTCAACCGATCCCACGACCAATGGTTGGTCAGGAATGGATTCCTGAATTTGAATTTATGGGGGAGCGGGATTGACCAAGGATGACTCTTGACCAATCATAGGATCAGCTGGTGGAGGACTCAAAGAAATTTGTTTGTAACCAGCCAAAAGGCATGGCGTAGAAACAACTGATTTGTCCAAAAATCACTTGGCTTCATCCATATATGGACAAAGGTCAATGGCATGGTGCCCCCCACACAACTTACAGGGATTGGTAATCTTACCCTGCTTCTTAAAATTTTTACCAGCACCAGTTGAAGACGTGCCCCGAACTTGACTCCCGGAAGCCAAAGGCAATGGCGGACGACCGTTGGACCAAGCTTCGAGCACCTTGGGAATGCCAGGGAAATCTTGAAGAAGATGGTCTCCCATGCACAACATGCAAGGCAACTTGACTTTCTGCGGAGGGTTGGAAGGTTTATCGAGAGAAGGTTCTTTAGAAGCAGCCGTTGTAGCCTTAGCCTCTCGCTTATCTGACTTCTTCTTCTTTGTCTTCTTCTTCGTCTTCTTAGCCACCTGGTTACTCGAATCCAGACTTTCACCAGGTGAAGTAGAAGAGGAGGACGCAGAAACAGACGAAGAAGGGGAGAGGTCCACCTTGGAATCAAAATGGTGTTGTTCAGCCGAAGGAACTGATTGAATAGTAACCGGGACATTTGGGACCACAGAGGTTGAAAACAACCAAACAGGAAACCCAACAGTTAACCCAGTAAGGGACAACGTTTCCATATAAGGAGCGCCAGCATTCCCAAAAGGAGGAAAATGACCAGGATTCCCATCGGAGGGGATTCCTTGGTTGGCAAACTCTGGAAAATTTTCCATTAGAAACAACTCAAAACAACACCCTAAGGAAACTAACTTTAACCAGGAATATTTCGTGGGCAGTTAATTTTTTAAAACATTGAAACAAAACTCTGTTGTTTCATCTTTTAAGAGTCGAGAAACAGACAAAAGGTGACTCTATCGCTTTCATATTTGAAACAAGCATGAAAGGACAAGCACTTGATGATATTTTGAAATTTAAAGAGTCAGAAAAGATAAAAATTACTACTCTGGTAATCTAGGCAAAGGGTGTACCAGATATCCGTGAACTGCAATATACACCTTGGTTTCAAAATGAAAGAGAAATCAACCAAGGACTTGACGTACGTGTAGGAAATATCCTCGAATGTTGTGTCCAGTTTATCACGGGTATAAGGCGGCAGACTCGGCTTCCTACGGATAAAGGATAGCAACCTAGTGGGGTCTCCCTTTATATTCGCGATGGTACGGGAAGCACAAGTCCGTACTAGCGGTGTCTAAAGCCAAGAGGCGAACGACAGCTACTAGGTTTAATGACGTCGGAACACGTCACTAGCCTAGACCTCTAATATTTCGTTAATGTTTCAATGCTTCCTTAGGTTGATTGAATAAATTTTATTGTTGATCTTCAATTATGTCTCGGTTTCAAGGCCCTACCATATGTCATCTGATAATCTCCTATATGCAGCTATATGAGAAAAGAAAACTTTTCAGTTCGATGAATGCTATCTAGTTAAGGGAAGAACTTCAAACAATGATGCAACAAACAACAACATTGCAAACAAAATTATTCCAAACTAGATGACTTTCACTATCCAAAATTAATTTCAAACATTCAATGATGCGAATAATGCAATGTAAGCTATGCAAAATCCTCTTTTTCGAAAACTATGCAATTGTAATCTATGCACAATTTCCTTTTTCTTTTCAAATGATAAGAATGCACTCAATGCATTTTTCGATGAAATGACAGTCTACTTAATGCACTCTTTTAATGAAAGAGAATGCACTCAATGCGATTTTTAGCTTTCAATCATTAAACAATGTAATCTAAGTTCAATGATGGATCTCAAAAAATACTTTTCAATGCAATGTGATCTAATGCATTTTAACAAAAGAAAAAATTGAGATGAATACTAAATAAACGAAAATTATTGAAGATTGCAACAAGAAACAGTGAAGGAGGCATCTTGAAACATCATTCCTGATCCTAGTTGGAAAATGATCACCTAAACTAGGTGGGGCCCACACAGGTGATTTTTGGCGCAAAGTCTATTTTTAGACTATGTCTATTTTTAGACATGTCGATCATATTCTATAAGTTGCAGGATGCTATTTGTGGATGGTTGGTCAAGTTGTAAAAATAGATGGACTTCTATTTTTAGACATATTGGGCGAAGTCTATTTTTAGACTGCTAGTCTAAAAATAGATATGTCGAATATTATTAGCTCTTAATAATATTTGGACTCTAAACATTATCTTATTCTCTTGGAGCACTTCAGTTAAGGGCACAGATGTGGCACAGTAGCTGACAGAAGGAATTATGCTATTCCTAAGGGTTTAGTGGAGCTATTGCATGGAGGACTTCAGTTAGAACCCATGTGAAAGAATTTGGTGGATTTGTAGAAGTAGTTGGTGGAGTTGTGTTCAGTTTAACTCAGTTAGACATAGTTGAGCTAGTTGTATCTAATCTAACTGATTGATACACTAGTGATAATGGTGTGAATTAATTAATAATTAACTCACTAAATAATAACTCATTAATTAACTGAAGAATACATCAGTTAACTACAGTGCATGGCAGTTTCAGTGGAGACCAATGGAGAGATAGGTGAAAGGGCAAGATAGACTATCTGTTGTGACTATTAGTGATGCATGAATTGCATCTATATATACATTGGAGTTGCCAATGATAATGACGCAGTCAATGAGAGTGGGATTACATTGAATTGGTCTTTGTAATCAGCTTGGATTGCGCAGTGGAGGCAGGCTAGCAGGTGGCAAATATCGGTGCATGGATTTGCAAGATCGGGCCTGATTAGTGTATGACGATTGTACTGTACTGAGATCTTGTGATAAGCTTTGTATGCTTTTTATGAGATTTTCATATGATCTCCATGATACATAATATATATTTTGGTTTTTCAGCTTCAGGCTTTCTCGTTAAACAACTATGTTATGTGTGTTTTTATTGCTTCATGTGTTTTGCAATTGTTGATTAAATTTCCGCAAGAATTATAGTGGAAGGATTCTATATTTTGCAAGAATATAAATATTGTGAGATCAGGAGAGTTCGGATATATGCATGCATATTGTATATAATTTCTACACAAATCTTCTTAATGAAAGATGAAGGCAAAAGGGATGTAAACAAACACTAATAATTCAATCATTGTTTCAAAACACTTTGTAACGAAATTCCTCAAAAGGTGACAAGACATATGAGGTCAAACACAAAGAGGACTTCCAAAGGATGAGATCAAAACAAGGCATTCATTCCCTTTTACATCAAGTAATCATGGAGACAACACATTTCAAACAATGAGCAATGTAATCTATGCTCATACAGAGAAAATACTGGAAGGGAAAGACACACTGGTGAAGGATTTAGGGAAAAAGTCTCAATTTTCACACACCCTGAAATTAGCACGACTTTGTAGGTGAAACTAGCGCCAACTGGCATGATTTGCTTACTAACAACTAGCGCCAATAGCCAATTGGCATAGGCTGCTAACTGACAACAAGTGCCAACGCCTGAAAATGAAAAAACAAAGAATTTATCCCAACCAAGACCAGACTCACCACTTCAAGCAAAATCTAAAACAAACCCAGAAGCAAAGTACTGACCAAAAGAAACTTTCAAACAAGGGAAAACCCTAGCACCTATAGGAGATGGCGCGATTTTCTGGTTGTAATCCATGCCAAACAGGGGATGGCGCGAGTGATGAACTGGCAACTTGCGCTAATGGGCGCGATTGTCAGGGTGGAAACCGCGCCAATCAAGCCAACCATGAAAAGATGAAAATTTTGGAAAAGCAGAGGTCAGATCTGATCCTCTGGGGCTGAACAGAGGTTTTACACTAGAAAAAAGTGAACCAAAAGAGCTGATCAAGCAGACAAAGACCAAAATCAACCGAAAAGAGACAAGACAAACTCCAATCAATGTCTCCCAGTGGAGTCGCCAATTTGTTGGAGAGCTAAATCCCCTCTGCGAACAGAGTCGATCCCTACTAGCCCAGATCGGGTCTTAGCATGACTTATGTAACAATCCTAAAACCTAATACATGCAATTACGTATCAGTCAGAGAAGATACAACTCATAACATAAAACATGAACATCTGAGTGGAACCATAATCGAAGTCGTTTATTATTAATCAAAACGAACAAAGATACAACCTAAGCTCTGACGCTAGATCTTCCTTCGGTAGGTTGACAGAGGAGTATGTCTCGATAAAGATCATCGGGAAAAGGACAATTCTCTCTCTCTTCGACTGTTTGACGATAATCTCCTTACTATGAATTCAGCTCTATTCAGGCTATTAAGACTACCAAGGCTCAACCATTCGGCCCCCTCATCATTGGAAGATGGCTATATTTATAGAGGAGAGGAGGAGGTTGGGATCCCTACAATAGTGGAAGGGAGGCCTTATCCCTTTGGGGGTTCCCCATAAGGTGGAAACAAGAGGCCAAAGGAGGAAGGTCATGGTTATTCAGTCGAAACCACTCCTCATGACTCATCCAAAAAGTTTTTGTAATTGAAACTTCGCCTCTTTTTTTAAAAAACTTTCGATAAGCATATTGGTGCAGGTGCTTAACTGGGATAGAGCGCCAACTAGCACAGGCTCAGTGTTAATTTTCTTCATTGGCGGGAGAACATAATGGGCTACCAGCGCCAAGGCAAAAACAAGTGTTTTTAGGGGTCTGCTTAGGAAATGATCAACAGAAGGAATGTTTTCCTCATGGCAAGGGATGCAATGATGGTATTTGCAAGGCATGACACTACTTATTGGTCACAGAAACGACCCTCCAATGGGAGAGATGGGGATTGCAGGGACGGTGGAAAATTACTATGTAACACCTAGTTAAAGGCTTCCTTGCTTGAAAAATAAAAGCTGCATCTTCATCCTCAAATTCAAGTTTTTTAGCTGACTTAACCATTTTTTGTTTGTTTTCATCTACTCCAATGAAATCAGCTTGCACAATGGTTGATTGCTCTATATCAATTGCATGAAGGATGCAATCTAAATTTCATTTTATCACTGGGTTGTCTTCTGTACCTGAAACCACTGTTTTTCCCTTTGATGCTGATGCTTGGCTTCTTGTCATTTTTTGGATTTCCTGCTTGTTGGCCACTTGTTTTCGTTTTTCCTCTTTGACACTTTTTAACCTCTATTTTGCAGGTGATGGAGTTGCTGCAACAAGCACCTGTGTCTTCTCTGCTCTTTTCTCAAATTTTTTTATTGGTTTCAACTTTACAAACCTCTTTTCTCTTACAACCACAGGCTGACTAGATTCTGCTAGTGATGGTGAAGGAGTCTTTTTAGATTTAGGGGTTCTAGCTGGGGTTAGGATTTCCATTTCAAATCCACTCATAAACAAAAAGGAAGACCAATCCCTGCTTATTTTCTAAAGCTCATTTAAAACCAACTACTTTATCAAATCATGATGAAACAGAGAGGTTTCAAAACCATCAGACTTGGATTGTACTTTATCAACCATTTTGGCAAGGCTCCTATACAAGTAAAAGGGAAAATCTAACGATATCATACCTATGAAATGAAAAAACAGCTTGAAATGATAAGTATAAACTTTATGGTACCTGCCTTCACATGTAAAGTATCTTTGAATGTTGAACAACAACTTGGCATAGGTGTCTTTGATACATATTCTAGGTATTTCATTATTCAGGTCCATATCTGCATACTCAGGTTTCATGAATTCCTTGCATGGTTCCATGTCAAACTTAAAACCTTTAAACCATGTCTCCTGCCCCCTTAGTATTTCTGTCACAGAAACAATGATCTCAGGTGTGACTGGCACATTTAACATGCCAATTTCGGTAGTTGTTCCACTAAAGTGTAAGATGTTAGCCACCTATACAAATTTGTCATATCAAATGGTGGCTAAATTATTTTTTAGCCTTTAAGAAACAATCCATGTTCAAATTTTTAGTTCTTAAAGTCTTAGGAAGATATTTACCCTTTGAGTTAATCTTCACTGTTGTTTCCCTCATAATCCTAAAGTACCTGCTGTTTTACCAAGAGGAAGACTGCTTAAAACCCCATTTTTCATCATTTTCACTCCTCCTTTACTCATAAATAAATCCCATTTTTCATTCTCATTTCCTTCATAAAATCCCTCCAAAATCGTCAAACTCCCCTTTAAAACCTTATATCTCCCCTTTATTTGGTTTAAAAATGCCTCCTTTTACCTACAAAAACCCCCATTTTTGGCTTAAAAACACTACTTTTGGCCTAAAAATTCATTTTCTGCACTATAAGGTTCCTAAGCCCCTGAGAGCTTGATTCCTTTGGCCCCTTTCCTCATGTGACCTACAGCCTCGCAATCAGGCGCTAAAGTCCTAAACCCCGTCTCCAAACACAGTCATAACCCTTTTTCCTTTGCTTTTTTCACTTCCCCGACATTTTGACTTAAACGAGTATGGACCGTTGATCTACAATGATCAACGGCCATCGGGCCCTTTTTCTCCTCCCTATTCACCTACCTCCCTTTGCTCCTTTCAAAATCCTCTGCCTTATCTATTAATCCTAGCCGTTGGTTCTTTGAATCTAATGGTGGGAACTTAATCCGATAACCCAAACACCTACCTGTTCACTTATCAAGCTTTCCTTCATTTCAATAAACTGCCCATCTTCAAATCTCAGCCGTTCATTAGAAAGATCCAACGGCCAGGATCTATCCCGACCATTCAAAAACCCTGAAAACTTGTCCGCAACACGATGAAATACCTTATGTCATCCTGTGGGCCTCGCTTATCTCTTAACCCCGCAACTTCTCCATAGTGTGCGATCCGCACCGTCGGATTTGGAGCCTCCGATCCGACGGCGGACAATCCATTTCGCATTTTTTTTGCGCCTGTAGTTTAATCCCGAAAAAAAACGTGAAATGGGCAGTATTCAAAAGACAAGTGTCAAGCGACATACCATATCGCGTTATTTTTGTGAATACCACCCACCTCCCTCAGCATCGCGCGAAAACCATTAATGGTTTTCAGCCAAACCACCTACCCTCCGCAGTATTATTTCACTTTTAATCTCAGGCGTTGATTAGTAAGATCGGACGGCTCACGTTATATCTCGATCCCAATTCATTTTCCTTCCATCTATTCTCCAAAATACTTCATCAAAAGATCTTAACCGTTGATCAATCTAAATCGACAGCTCTGACTTGACCTCACACCCAAACCGACCAAAGTAGTCTTAACCTATTTTTCATGGGATTTTCTTAACTTTTGTGTGTTTTTTGCAGGTTATAAAGGTTTTTTCCACAGTTTTAAAAATTAAACGAAAGGCCAGGGATGACGATCCACAGGCCATTATTCACATAGAAAGGGGATCCACAATTTTTAAAACTATGATTTTTCCCGTGCCTCATGAGCATCGGTGATATTATGTAAACCTTCTGCGCGCATGCAAAACAACAAAAACAAAGTGAACATCAATTAAACCAAGTATATCAGTGAAGAAATAAACAGTAAAGGGATTAATGCCTAAGCCTGAAAATCAAAGTTTTTAATCCCCAGGTTTAAAGAAATAAAGCCAATATCAGAGAATAAATACCGAAGACTAAGATCAAGGCTTAATCAAGCCTAAACACAGAGTAAAAAATATTAAAGATTTTTTAAGGTAAAATAGAGGAAAATATCAGCAAAGAAGGCCTCCATTGCCACATCAGAGGCCAATTATCCTCTTCAGCTACCAAAGAGCCACCTGCAGCCTCAGATAAATCAAAATAAGGCATAGTTATTGCCTAGTCAGTGATATTTTGCTTAAAGACAGCTGAACAATTATTTCAAACAAAGGAACTTATTTCAAACTGTCAGCGAAGTTATTGTGAAGATAAAGAGCCTTAAAGTCAATCTTCTCATCCACTGAGCCTAAAAAACTGAAAGCAGAGTTGTAGATAGAATGCATTCCTACCTTATACCTTGCATGGTTTTCAAGGCTAGGAATTGCATTTAATATGGAATTAATGATACTTGAACCCTAGAAACTCTTCCACCTCCTCATTTCCTTATAAAATCTCCTTGAGGAGCACATTGTAAAGGGTTGGTCTCTGGATATTTGTTGCATGTAAATAGTTTTCTGAAGCTGCTGAAGCTCTGTGAATAATGGGAGAAAATTAGGCTGAAAAGTGAAAGTCTTATGAGTTGTCAAGACCTTTTGGACTTGAAGATTGTACTAATTTGAACATCAATATACGAGTCAAATTCCATGGGATCCAGGTCTACATTAATGGTGATGTTTTTCTTATTGTAAATTGTCTTCTTTCATGTTTTTCATACTATTCATTTTCTCTGATAAAGAACAGCAAGCAGAGAGCTAGGATTTACTCTTACAAGTACCCTACTCTCACTGATAAGCTTTATCTTTATGTTTTCCTCCTTTGTGTATTTAAGAATGATTTAATATAGTCCAAGAAGTCAAGGAATGTTGGTGAGCCCATGTCTTACTGTCTAAAATTTAAAAAAATTTCTTGAATGATATTTTCATTACATGCTAAGTAGAGTTGGACTAGGAAATATTATGGTTTGCCCTGTCTTCTAGTTCTTTCTCCAAAGGTTTTTTGAAGGTTTTCCTGAGATTATGCTGAAAGCAGGCTTTGATTTTAATGTATCTTGCTTGATCTTAAGTTGCACTTTGTTTTCTTATCTGTTTTCATCCCTTCTAAAAGTAGTCATGTTGATTACTGAATTGTTTGTCTGATAAGTTAGCTTCAATACAAGCTTGTCCAAAGAAGTCTATGGTTAGCCCTGTCCTTTGGCTGGTTTCAAATAGTTACTTAAAAGGATTTTTCTTGTTTGGAAATTTGATAAATCCTTGTTGAAATTATTGGCTTTTTCCACCTTCACAACACTTTTAATATTCCATTCCATCATTTAATCTTAAAGGATCTTGAGATGTAGATGACTTGCCCCATGGTAACCTTTGTAGACTTGTTGTTTTAATTAAATCCTCTATGACTCCATAGCCCAATGGATTAATGTTGCTCCTTGCCTATCTTGTTAGCTAAACCATTCTTCTATCTATTTACACCTTCACCCTTCATATAGACTTCCTTCACCTTAAGTATATCTTTGCCCAACCAAAACAAAAACAAAAAAACCCTTGTTCTTAATAACTAGCCTAATATCATACCAAAACCTTGAAAGATAAATCAATATTTTCATTTATAGAGAGATCCCTCTCTGGATTCAGGAGGGCTAGATCCTAGAATCGCAAATTGGTTCATATGTAGGCTTTGTAGTTTGTATTTGCCAATATTGCAAATTACAGAGACCTAACATAAGCCAAACTCTTTAGACACCTGAGTGTGGCAACCCTGCAGCTTTTCACAAAAACAGAGACAGCCTGCTTTGCTAAAAGCCTCCATCACTGTTTGATCCTCAACTATAGCCTTCACATTTTTAGGCTCATATCTTAAACAATGTCCCCCTCTTTGGACTTTCTTCTCTTCTACCATGGTTATTTTGAAAAACCTATCAGCTTCTCTGGAATCAGTAAAACAACCTCGCTTGATAATATAGAATAGCTTCACTTGATAATGTTGAAAATAGCTTTGCTTGAGACAGTGGAACAACCTCGCTTGGTTATAGTGAAGATACCCTTGGTATAGAACAACCAAAGTCTTAACTTAACTGCTTCAAAGCTTAAACAATTGTGTGGAGGCAAATAAAAACTAGAATGACTGAATTAGGCAAGATTTTCTAATTTGAAATCTCATCTTACGACTAAATGATGCCCCTATCATGATGATGATGGCTGTGAGATAGGTAAGTACTTTGAATCTGACCTCTGACTGACTCACCATACCCTTGTCCTATCATTTCTTAATTTTCAATTTGCGCTACGAAATTATTAGTGCTTTCGTAGCGCAAAACCTCTTTTTTGAACTAACAATGCTACGAAACAGAGGATTCTTGGATAATTGCAGAAATTTAGCCCGAAACTTAATGGAATAACCTCTAAATGAAAAATGTGAATTTTTTATCATGAAATGGACCTCTAAGGACTTTATTTGAATTCAAATGATGACCTTTAAACTTATAAAAACTATGACCTATCCTTAACCAAATCTTAAAATGACTTTTAAACCTATTTGAGATCATGATAAAAAACAGAGTTGACATAATGATGTTTTTAAGAAATTTTTTGGGTGATAACAGATACAACCAAATCTCTACCAGCTTCTCAACTTGTGAATATGTTTCAAAAAACTAAAACATATCATCATAGTCATCAAGCTCATGAATAAATTGTCTGACTTTTACTTGGGCTGCAAAGTCTTGAGCCACTTTATTTGGGTCAAACTGTCTGTTGGGAATGGTAGATAATTTAAAACATTCAATTTGCTTGATTTCAAGTCCGACATGTTTTTAGTTGTCTAAGGAATAGACTCCACAATTATTAGGAAATGATGGCCAGGCAGAATTTTTGGCTTCCTTTAAGGCTTTGTTTAACCCATTGCCTATTGTTTGATAAGCAATTTCTCTGGCTAGGAGTTTATCTAGTACATACAATGGGAGAATATGAGGCTTGTAAATACTTCCATAAAATCTAACATATTTAAATATTTCTTATCCAAACCACCTTCCTATGGTCGTGAAGTCATCTCTGGCTTCTTTTTATAGTCTTGGAGCCTTATCTCCAAAAACAGCTTGAAACAGGGTAAAATGACACCATGAAATTTTTTATAAAAATGAGACTCATAGTTGGACTCTTGTAGGATATTAAGGTAAACATGGATAGGAGTAGGGTCCTGTATGGTCCATTTCCACCCCATGGTTGGGAAATCTGAAGTGAAACATACTGCGTCCATGATATAAGCACTCTTAAAAAAGGGGGGAACTATCTTGGAGGTGAATTTATGGTTCTTTCTATATTCAAGGATTTCGAAGGCAATATTATTTGAAAGGATGGTACCCCAATCCATAATGTATGAATCTGATGCAGCTTCAATAAGAGGAACCTATTCAATCGAAAAATTACTTGTATTAGGGCAACCAAACAATCTACACTTGATAGCAATGATATAGCAATACAGACCAGCTAGAGAAGACACATAGTACATACGCTTATCGTCATTCTTGTGCTTGTTGGGATTGTGCCTCCATTACCTTATTGGGTCTAACGCTAGTATATTTTCCTCTACAAACTTTTCAAGGAAATTCTTGTGATATACCTTATGTGGGCCAGGTATATGATACATTTTCTTTAAATATTTTTCCTTGAAAGACCCAATTACCATGTCCCTTGAAGTCAAGAATTTCCTCTCTCCAAAGTTCAAATTGTCGATTATCCATTTCACCATATCTGAATAGGGAAGAATTTTAGGGTGAGTGACAATTCAGTGGGGGAAGGAATTAGCAACATCACTGCAAGAAGATTCAAAGGATATTGGGGCATCAACTCTAACTACCCTTTCAATTATTCTGGGCTTTTCATCTTCAAACAACCTGTACATGGATTCCCATGGGGAAGAATCATTGTCTTAATTGCATATTGTATCAGATAATAGAGGAGGAATCTCTATTACTTTTGAAGCAGGAGGCGTCAGGTGTGTAGGATCCATGGGTTTCTTGTTCTTCTTTTTATCTTTTGACATCTTGCAAAAGTTTTGCTTCTTTGGACTAGCCTATAGTAGTATAAAAATAAAATAGACAAAAATATTTTGCAAATGCGAGAGCGATTAACACAAAAGTTTGAGATGATGGAAAATATGGTTTAAATGCGCAAAATCCAAAACATCAAGTAATAGGATATCAAATCACTTTGGGGGCTTGAGATCATCAATATCGTTAAGCTTGATTAACAATTAAAAACATGATTTCACGTGATTTTCTTGGACAACTCAACACTTAATTAATATCTTGCATCTCAAAATTCATTCATAACACGATTTTAGAACATGTGATATGTTAATTTTACCGATATGCGATAACGACTTCAATGTTAATTAAATATAATCTCTTTATCAGTGGTTTCAAAATATTAGAGAATTGGAGGGGCAAGTGTGCTATGAGTTTTGCGATGTGATAGCAATATCGCAATCGCAAGAATGGTGGAGTGAGTGTTGGAAAGTATGTGCAGCGGAACTGCAATGTGATATATCGCATCAGGGATTTGAGAGCAGAGATTATAGATGGTAAGAAAGATTTACGATTGCGCAATAACGAAGGGTGACGTGGCAGTAAGGCAGGTCCTACCAATGATTTTAATATATATCTGTGGGGGAGGATTTTTCCTTGATTATCGTTCTTTTGGTTTAAAATCCTTTGCGTATTGTTTTATGTACCCAACTTATATCACATCACAATATTCAAAAGATGTGCATTGTGTGTCGCTTATTGCAACTACGATATGTTGTATGCAATTTGGGTTTTGGGCATATTCGCTTAAGTCCTTCGACCAATAAAATCAAAGTCAAACTTTTGGATGAGCAATTTTTGTCCCATAGAAGTGTTTATTATTCTAAGTTAAAAATAAAAAAGGTTCCTCATTATTTTCTAAGGTAATTATACATTAATAATGGGGGGTTGTTAAATAGCACATCATGTCATCATATTAATTTCCTCCTTCTACCTTTAGTATGGGTGATGGGTGGTAAGTGGGTGTGTTATAACTACATCCTAACAAAATATGAAATTATAGCACAAAAAAAGTTTCCATTTCTTACCATTTGCTTCTTAAAATGAAAAAATTCAAGTTGATTGAAGTCCACAAATGCATATTCAAGGCCAAAGATTTCTATATACCAAAGGAGCACAAACTCACATGATTTGCAAATAATTGTGGATATTTCATTATAATAGTCTGTCACCATAGATATTGTAATATTCTAAAATATTTTATCATGTAGATTTATTTCCTTGAATCTCAAATTTATTATCACTAACTTATTATTCAAATTTATAAAAATAAATGAAATGCAAAAGAAAAGAATGAGCAAATGAACACATCCACAAAAATAAACACAAGATGGATACCAAGAAACTTAATATAGGAAAAAAACTAACTAGAAGGCGAGACCTATGCTTTGCTCTCTTTTCTTTAGTTATGAAATGCAAAAACAAAGAAATGGGCACTCATTATGGAGTTGCTTATGCCGTCACGAGTTGAAGGGTTGCTACAAAATATTCTTACTCCTTTATTATGCTCTCAAATTCCACTCTTATATGCTCTACTTAACTATAGAACAAATACAATGTTAAAATAATGTAACCTCCTCTCCTTCTAATGGCTCACTATTTAACATTGTTTGATAGTTTTCTAGGGTTATGATATTTGCATACTTCAACCCTCGATTAGTGTTAGTTTTTTAACCTTTTAGAATAATCTTGAAAGTCCACACATGACTAGCCCTACACATGAGTAATGGGGATTGATGTGGCATCCATTTGATACCATGGTGGTCAACAAGGTAAGTCAACTTGCAGGAGGGATAACTTCTACATATGAACTCTAATTGAGGTGATTTTTGCACCATTTAAAAGGTCTCAAAGTGTATAATAATGGTAAGGTGTTAGCGGCAATGCTTGCAAAGTTTTGACAACAAAAAATGACATTTAATGGCTGCTAAAGATGACTTTGGACCCCAAATATCTAAACTACGACTTTGCCTAAAGTGCACTCCACAAGTCAATTCCTCCAATTTTTCCACCCAGAAAGTACCAAAATAGATGACAAATTATATTAGATCCCTTTTAACTTTGGATCTACCAAGCACTGAGAGGGATCAAATCCCTTGGGTTGCAAACATCTTTTAGAGTGAAAAGAAATTTTATCCCTCTCTATGCTTGTAGATTAGAAGTTAAGATGTACTTGGGTTGTTCTATCCACCTCTAAATAATCGTTGCCCAAGTTACCATGGGTCAATACCATGTGTTAATTATACTATGGGTAAATACCATGAGTCAATCTCTTATTTTTATTTTAACCCATAATTATTTTTATTTTTATTATTTTATTATTTTTGTTTACATAACAGAACAAGATAGGATAGGAGAAGACATGACAAAACATTACAATGCATCTTCCATATTGAACTAAAAAGGCCTCTTTGCCCCATCATTACCACATTTCACATAAGAAAAAACTTCAAAAATAATACACCTATATCTATAAATGTGTAACCAAAAGAAAAATAAAACTCCATAAAACTAGAAGCAATTATAAATTTTATGAAAATATTCTTTGAAAAATTGAATTTTCTATATATATTCCAAGAAAAACTATTATTAAAAAACTTATATAACTTTATCATAATAATAATTATTAGTAATATTTAAATTTAGAATAATTCAATATTTTTAATAATCTAAAATTTTAATATTTTTTTTGTTAATTTAAATTAATTTAAAATTAAACTAAATCCTTAAAATGTTATTTTAACCTGGATTATTGAAACGCTCTATGAATCCTTAATTTTTTTGTTATACACAATAAAAGTAATTATTTATTACCAAATAAATTGATGTTGGTAGAGAAAAAAGAACTTACTCTTTTATAGAAATCATTTTTTAAAGAAATAAAATTATAATTTATTTTAGAAGATAGTGGTTTGAAATTGTGTGGGAAAATTTTTAGTCATGTTAAGTGTTGGTGTGGCCTAAACTTTGTAGAATTCTCAAATAATTTTGATGGCTTAAAACTTAAACATGTAATTCTCTTGAGACTTACACCACTTACAATGATTTTAACAGCTTAGATACTTCTATATCTTAATTTTTTTGTTATACACAATAAAAGTAATTATTTATTACCAAATAAATTGATGTTGGTAGAGAAAAAAGAACTTACTCTTTTATAGAAATCATTTTTTAAAGAAATAAAATTATAATTTATTTTAGAAGATAGTGGTTTGAAATTGTGTGGGAAAATTTTTAGTCATGTTAAGTGTTGGTGTGGCCTAAACTTTGTAGAATTCTCAAATAATTTTGATGGCTTAAAACTTAAACATGTAATTCTCTTGAGACTTACACCACTTACAATGATTTTAACAGCTTAGATACTTCTATATCTTAATTTCTTAAATCAAAAATTAAATATACAATACTTTAGAAACTTATACCACTTACAAACCAAAAAAAAAATTAAAAAAAATAATAATAATTGAGCGAAAACTACCTCAAATATATTTAATAGAAACCGTGCAACGGTTAGACAATGAAAGCACTAAAAGCACAAAAAAAAAAAAACCTGAAAAGTTAATTATTGCGCAGTACAGAAAAGCAATTTGTCTTTATATACGATTTGTCTCAAAATAGAGGGCGCACAGTTGAGGGTAGCGCGCCTAGCCTTTTAGCAAGTTGTTGATGGACGTTAAGTGTCAGGTTAGGCCTCTGATATAGTGTCTGAGTCTTGACCATGTGCGTCATTAATGAGAGTCCGAATCTTTACGAGGGTGGATTTTACTGGAACGGAAATTGGGTTTAAAATTTTGATTTGAAAATTGAAATCAGCGGGGGAAGGGGTATATAACCTAGCGGTGGATAATTTTGAGCTAAGATTTGAACCTTGGGAATTTAAACGAGATATTGATTATTTTTTTTTTTATATCTTAAATATTTGGATATTAATAATCACTTTATAGTTCTAAACTTTTAAATCACATTATTGAAAAGTCTTAAACCTCTTCAATTTAGTATTTATTTATTAAAAAGTTTTTTTGGAAAAATAAGTTTAGACAGATTATTTTTATCATTTTCACATGTATTGATGTCATTTACATTATATTTGAGAACATTTCGCTAATATAATTCCAATTTTTAGTCATAATTATGTAAAATAATATTTGTAAGTTTTTTAAATGTATATTGATGTTTTTCCTTAACAACATACAATATTACATATGATTATATTTTTCATTCACGGATTTGAAGCCCAAATGTGTGGGACTAAAGTCTTTATTTATAAGGTCATTGTTTATTGGGATGTACATAGGCTATGTATTTTGATGTTATTTATAATATGTTAGTTTAATTCATATGTTAAATGGTTTTTTATTTTTGTTGGAATCTAACAATATAATTTATGGAAAAATGTGATAAATGGATTCAGCACTCTAAAAAATCTTTAAGGTAAATTAAACAATTTAAACTTATGATTTTTAAAAATTCCTATTTAATTTTAGGGAAAAATGATAAAAAAAAACACCCATAAAAAAATCATTTCCTCCATTACTTAGTCTACTCTTTTACAATATGTTTGAAAACACATTTTTCCTATTTAATTCATAAATTTTTTTATAAAATGAACAAATAACTCATTTAATAAACACATTTATTTTTTAATAAAATGAAATTTTATCTTAATTTACTATAAAAAATAAAAAAAATTACAATATACAAACAAATATAGAATCTCTTCTTAATATCCAGTAAAAGACTAGACCCATCAGTTTACTTGCTACTGCTAAGCCTTTGTATGGATAGTGCTAGGCTTCAATTTTATTTAAATGAATCAATGCCATCACCTTTTAAGACCACCTTTTCTAAAAGCAATTTTCTTCTTTTTTTTTTTTTTTTTTGCATATTTCTATGTTTCAATGTCATCTCTATTCTTCTTTCTTCACAAAGTAAGATGGCCATAACTTGTATGAAAAAGTGACAAAGCTATTATTAAAAAAATAAATTTATCTCTTTCTATCTTTATTGCACTTAAGAATATATGGCTTTTTATCTTTTTTCTTTCTCTTCTCCTTATACATATTATCACTATTTTTCGTAATTCTATCAATTCCTCATAATCTCGTTAACAATGATTTAATCTTAAAAATTAAAGTCTGATAAGTTACATTACAATAATTAAACCCTCAATTTTTTTGCTTCTTTAGATGCCTTCACAGTTTCAATAAGCTCTTTTACAATATTTATTCTATCTCAATGGTCACTACTAAGCTCCTCTACAATATTTATTCCATGTCTCAATGGTCACTACTCATATTAGCCTTTGTATTCTCCTGAATTTGTTTTGTTAGCACTATTTGTTGGGTATGTGTTATATTCTTTCCACGACTAGTCACACGTGGGGGGGTCACAGGGGGGGCGATAGCCCCCCCTGTACTTTGCGCTGGGCGTAGCAGGGGGGCGGCAGCCCCCCCTGTTTAGGGTCTTGGGCAGCGCCCTGAGAAAAAAAATTTGGACCCTATTTTTCGGTGGGCAGACCCGCCCATGGTTTTGTGCATGGGTTTGAACATAGTTTTGGGGCATGATGGTTTTCAGCCCCTATTATTTTGTAGATCCGGTCAAGGGAACTACAGTTATGTTCTAATCCAGGGTTAATGGATTGGGGTTTATGTATGCTTCGACATGTATATATATGTGTTGTAACACTAAAAGGAATATAATGAAAAATCAAGTTGGTCGTCCCGATTTGGGATCTAGGGGAAAATCTTTGTGTATATATGTTTTATGTTTTATGCTCTCGCTATTGTTTATTTTATGTTTTTAAGATTCATTTGTAGATAATTTCTGTACAGGGTTAAAATCTACACTATTCATTTTACAATAATCAAAGTTTTAGGAAGCTCTTCTACAATATTTATTATATGTCTCAATTGTATAGTTATCCTTAATATGCTTGATATAGATAGTTAAGTTTTTCATATTGTTTAATATTACTTACATTTATGTTACTAATCTTTGATGTACACATTTGTGTAGCTTTTAAGCAACTTGAATTACTTCATTGGAAATTTGACTTTAATTAGTTCTAAAACTCCTTGTAAATTAGGTTCGGATAGTATGGTTTGTTTATGTTATTTGAATAAATATTGTGATGAAGACATTCATGTTGAAAATGAGTTAGAACACACTATAACTTTTCTTCTCGCTTTTATTTATCATTTTGTTCATATTTAATTTTATTAAATATTTCTTTTAATTGTCATGCTTTAATTACTAAATCATTAAGACTTATTTAGTAGATGTTTAATGTTATTAGTTTGACTATGAAGCAAGAATATTTAAAAGGGGTCGAAATTATGATGAGGCACCCAAAGAGTTGAATTTTTAATCATAACTATATAATTAGTTTGGGAGTTTGTTTGTGATTGATTTCCTAGATTAAGACCTTGACTAATCATTATGATACAAGGCAAACCTATCATTCTATTAGCATACACTAAAACACATATTTAATCTGGAACTAGAAATGTACCTTTATTTTATATTAAGATATTCCTTCATATTTTGTCTTATTGGAATTTTGTTTTACTCAAGGTTGGTTTTTACACCTTTTCATTATTTTTGCTTTCTTTTTCCATGCTTTCAAAGTTGTTTTTTTCTTTTAGCATTTACAAGATTTCTTTTAGCCTTAGTTTTCATACTCCTTGTATAGTTTATTTGTTTTTCTTTGGATTTCATTTGGATTTTGATTTCATGATGTTTTCAAAGTTGCATATGGGAATCTCCCCAAGGAAATGCAAAGTGGTGACCCAAGGAATCTACACTCTATCATTACAATAGGATTTTATTTAACTAAGAACATTTTTATCAAGTTTCCATTCCCCTACATTATTTAGTGACTATGGAGGAACACTAGGACATGTTTCAAATACTATGGTTCTCTTTTCTATAAAGGAAAGAATATATCTCAATCTTTCTTGTTGAATCCCACCCCTTATCTCACCACACTAAATACTTTGTGTTAGAAATTAGGGGAAGACTTTTGGAATCATATTTATTAAGTATTACATCTATGTCCTTGAAAAATAAAAGCATATCTCATACCACTCCACTCTCTTCACCCAATTACACAATGCAGTTCTAATCCAATCAAATTTAAAGGGTTAGACTAAATACAAAAGAGTTGAAAGCATTACAAAATGTGGGAAGTACAAGTAAACCCATCAAGGTTATGGACACTCGTTAGCCGTGGGGATATGGTTCTACGGTACCAAGACATATTTTTTGAGGCTATGGGCATTCATGGGCAATGAAGAAATGTCGGGAAAACGAGATAAACTATGTACATAATGGATTTTTGTTAATCATAAAACTATACAACTCTACCTTTCATATTCAATCATATGAGAAGAATGTAAAATAAATCTCCCTATTTCTGGATTCATTTATTAGAGATTGGGTAGATATCAAGTACTCTAACCTTAAAGAATTCATATTATTTGATTCATCCTATGTGGAATTGTTTGAATCTAATTCAATGTTTGAAAATTTTGTGAAACTTATCATTTGGTTTTTGATAAATTTAAACCCATTATATTATCATCAAAGATAAGTACTTTGTTCTAGTGTGTCTCTAATTGTTGAGGCCTCAAAAACTCCCTTCATTTTTTCTTGAAAATAAAGGGACCTCATATAAAATTTTGGAAATATAGCCTTGGATTGTTTTTGGTGTCCTAATTTTAGTGATTTTTTCTTTTTCTTTTTCTTTTTTTTCATTTTCCATTTTTGACACTCCCCTCATCTTCGTCTTGTCAAGACCTTTATGAAAATATAAAATTTTCCTCATTTCGACTCCTGGATCAAAAGTTATGGTCTCTTGAAGTTTTGCATTTTTTCAATGGTTTGACGAGGTGGCATGACATGTCACAACCTACGTGGTGTGCTAACTTGGTGACACTGATATGGAATATTAACTTTGAAAAAATTATAGGTGTTGCCTCCACATCACTGCCACGTGTCACTACATCTAATCCAAAATTATGCAGGAACACAACAAAATAAATATATAAACATAAACACAAAGATACAACAGAAATAAATCTTCATTTCATTATTATCAAAGAATAGAAAGATGCTTACAATAAAAATGAAAATAAACTAACTTGGGCAATGGTAGCTTATCTCTGAGAAGAGATGTGGTGGCTACATGCTTCTGAACTATGTTACAATGAGGATCAAGGGCCTTTTATTATTGAGCAATAAGGGGAAACCATAAACAACCAAAAACCTAACCCTAAGAGATGAAATGCCAAGAGTTTGTGGGCCCTGTTGGGGTTAATTGGGCATCCAACTTCCCGGGGTCGTCACTTGGTCATATGATCTATGTTTGGCATGTACGATACCTCATTAAAAAAATCTATCCGCGCACTACATGATTTGCTACAATTCATTGCCTACAACAATGGGACTGTTGTGGACATCAAAAATATGTCATTTTGGGGGTCAAAACAGCTCCGAAAGTTCAAGACCTGAAAAAATGCTAAAAATAGTAAATTTTTCTATACTCAAGGAAACTGATGAAACCGATTGGAGGTCTAGGTGGAATAGGCGGGTGGCCACCAATATCCACCTGAATCAACATCTTGGCCTCAATAGCATTTAAGAAAGTGATCCAGGTGGATATTGGTGGCCACCTACCTATTCCACTTAGACCCCCACCATTGTTTCTTTCAGTTTTTCAGTTTCCTTAATTGTAGCACAATTTACTATTTTTGGTAGTTTTTCGGGTCCTAAACTTTCGGAGCCGTTTTGAGGCCCTAAACGACATTTTTTGGGAAATATTGGTCTAAACAAAGGTGAGTCGAAGACTCGACATTTTTTGTTATAGTTTTAGTCCTCGAATATAACTTTCTAATGAGGTATCATGTGCGTCAAATAGAGATTGTATGCCAAAGTTCGACCCTGGGAAATTGATGTACCAATTTATCCCAACGGGGCCCATAGTTTGGAGTTTCATATCCTATGGTTAGTTTTTTAGATGTTTAGGGTTTTCCATTGTTTCTAAATAATAAATAGGTCTTCAAGCCTCATTGTAACATAGTTCAGAGGCCTGTAGCCGCCACATTTATTCTCAAAGATAAGCTACCAGCACCCTAGCTAGTTTATTTCCATTATGTGTAGAAATTTGTTGAATAATAATTAATTATCCACCGAGACTATCCTGGTCACATACTATTTGAACTTCATACACAACACATAATCTCTTCCACTCAGATCAACTCAGATCATCACACATGCGGAAATAAAATCAAGCGATAACACATCAAATCATCATACACATTAACATAGTATGTATGGGGAAAGCTTATAGCTGAAAACCCCACAGCTATTGTGTATATTATAATGGAGAAATCAAGTAACTAAATCAGTACAATACTCCTCACAAGTACTCAGTACTTTCTCATAAAGTTACTCACAATCTAGCTCAGTTTTGAACAGGTTACTGGTTCAAAACTCACCGCCAATTTCCTTGCCTCTATTGCGTGTTTCAATGCTATGGGATGGCCTCTTTATATAGATAAACCACCAACCTGAACTGCGCAATCCTCATGGGCTTACTCCACCTATCTGTGTGTTGCAAATAGCAACAGTATAGTCACAACTGATAGCTAACTCTACCCTTTCATCTATCTCTTTCACTGGTCTCCACTGAACTGATCATGCATTGTAGTGAACTGATGTGTTCTTGAGTTGAATAATGAGTTACTAATTAATGAATTAAATAATATTTAATTCACTCCACTCATAACTAATTGATTGGCTAGTTAAACTAATCTCAACCAGTTCAACTAAAATAAACAGAACACAACTCCACTAGCTGTCTCATTAACTCCTCCAAACTTCTGCCACTGAAGTCCAACTGAAGTCAACCATGCATGATGCCATCAAACACTTGGGAACCACGTGATTCCTCTGTCAGATGCATGAGCCACTTCTGTAGCTCGAACCGAAGTGCTCCAAGAGAGTAAACTGCTGTTTATAGTCTAAATATTATTAAGGGTAAATAATATTTGACTTCCCTGTTTTAAGGAGAGGCAGTCTAAAAATAGACTTCGACCTCTTTGACCTCAAAAATAGAGTCTCATCTATTTTTACCAACATGACACATAATTCAAGAATCTCAAACTGGAATCCTCGAACCATGCTCCATATGTCTAAAAATAGACATAGTCTAAAAATAGACATAGTCTAAAAATAGATTTTGCGCCAGAATTTGCCTGCGGGCCCACTTAGTGAAGGCAACTTCATTTCACTAAGCTCCATCATCTTGCTGCATTTTCAACACTCCCTCTCAGCAAGATATGGATTATCTGCAACCCCTATCCTGCCTCTGTGGAATTCGAACTTGCTCCTGGTGAGCGCCTTCGTCAGGATGTCGGCATCCTGATCCTCCGTGGGAACATATGAAAGCATCATGATTCTCCGCCGAACACAATCTCTGATATGATGGTACCTGATGTCGATGTGTTTGGATCTATCATGAAATACTGGATTAGCCGAGAGTTTAATGCAACTCTGGTTATCACAGTAGATCACTATAGGCTCCAAATGCAACCCAAACAATCCAACGAGGATCTTCCTCATCCAAATAGCCTCGCATGCAGCCAAGCTAGCTGCCATGTACTCGGCCTCTGCTGAACTGAGTGCCACGGATCTCTGCTTCCTGCTGTACCAGGAAACTGCTGTCGACCCAATGCTGAAAACTCCTCTAGATGTGCTCTTCTGGTCCGTTGGACTCCCTGCCCAATCTGCATCAGTGAAGCCAGAAAGCTTCGCTCCATCCTCCTGTCTGTACCATAGACCATATCCCGATGTGCCTCTAATATAACGCAATACATGCTTGCCCGCCTTCCAAAAGAGCTTGGTAGGTTTAACCATAGCTTGCGAAAGTTGGTTAACTGCATAGCATATATTAGGTCGTGTATTGACCAGATACATAAGCGACCCCACCAACTGTCGATAGACAGTGGCATCCACTACCTCCGCTGAAGTAGCATCCTCCTTCCTCCAACCACCAGGAAGAGGTGTGTCAACAGGCTTGCAGCCTTGCATGTTGAACCTCTCCAGAATCTCCCGAGCATACTTGCCCTGAGAAACAAACAGTCCTCCACTGCGCTGCCAAATCTCCAATCCCAGGAAATAATGAAGGATGCCCAGGTCCTTCATCTCAAACTCTCGTGCAAGATCCTCCTTGCATGAAAGTATCAACTTCTCATCGCCAGTCAAAATCAGATCATCTACATACAGTACGATGATCAACAGCTTCCCCTCCACCACAATCTGGTACAGGTTTGGATCCGCCCCACTCTTGGAGAATCCAAGCCCGGTGAAGTAGCTGTCTATCCGAGTGTACCAAGCACGAGGTGCTTGCTTCAGCCCATACAGTGCTCTCTTGAGTCGGCACACATGCGACTCACCGCTGAAGATCTCAAAACCTTCAGGCTGCTCTATGTACACCTCCTCCTCAATAACTCCATTGAGGAACGCAGTCTTCACATCCATCTGATGAATGTGCCACCCCATCTGCGCTGAGAGAGCAAGGATCCTCCGTATGGAAGAGTACCTTGCGACATGTGCAAAAGTATCCTCATAGTCAATCCCCTCGATCTGTGAAAAGCCACGGGCGACAAATCTCGCCTTGTACTTCTCCACACTCCCGTCAGCCGCCTGCTTCACCTTGTAGATCCATCGCGAACCCACCACTGATTTCCCAACCGGTCTTGGGACAATCTCCCATGCACTGTTCCCGACGATCGAATCATATTCTTCGATCATGGCATCAACCCATGCGGGTTCCTCCACAGCTTCCTCAAAAGAGGATGGCTCCGTCACAACACATTGACTCACAAGAGCCATGTATCCAGTGTACCGATCTGGTGACTACCTCTGTCTGCGCTGTGCTGTAGGTGGTCCTACAACCTTCTCTGCATCTCGAGCCAGTCGCTCAGCTTCTGTAGTGTGCATGCGCCCTCTGATGGTTGGCGCTGCATGGGTGGTTTCTTCCACCTCCTGAACTTCCTCTTGTGGCTGATCCACATCCGGAAGCTCCTCCTTAGGAACTAACAGCTCCTCATATGCATGCAAGTGTAGCTCCCTCTCAAGCGAACACTGCATGGCTTTCTCCTCCTGAAATTTTATATCCCGCCGCACAACAGTCTTTCGACTGTCTGACAAATACACCCAGTAGTTGTGAGGTGTATCAGTGTACCCCACAAATATTCCAACCTCAGCAGTTGGATCCAGCTTCCTTCTCGCATCCTTCGTCACATGCATGTAGACAGGAGAACCAAAATCCGCAAATGGGAAATATCAGGCTTCTTGCCAGAATAAGCCTCCTCTGGTGTACTCATGTCAAGAACCTTGTGAGGACAACGGTTCTGCACATACACTGCTGTATTGCATGCCTCAGCCCACAAGTGAAGGGGTAGGCCCCGATCATGCAACATCGCCCGTGCAGCACCCACGATCGTTCTGTTCTTCCGCTCAGCCACCCCGTTCTGCTGTGGGTTATGGGGTGCGATGAGCTCTCTCCGAATCCCTTCTGCGCTGCAGAACTCCTTGAATTCAGCCGAGATGAATTCACCACCGTTATCACTCAGAGCAATCACCTTCTTCCCCGACTCCTTCTCGACCAGTGCTTTAAACTCACAGAACTTCGCGAATGTATCGCTCTTCTTCTGCATGAAGAAGATCCAGCACTTTCAAGAGAAATCATCAACAAATATCACATAATACTTGTGCTTTGATGTCGAAGCAACTGAGAAAGGACCACACACGTCCGTGTGAACTCTCTCAAGGATCGTCGTGGCGCGACTATCCTTCTCGTGAAAGGTGGCTTTCACATACTTCCCTAAAGTACACCCCTTGCACTGATCTGACTGCGCAAGAGTGCCCTTAGGAAGTCCAGTAGAAATCTGCCGCAGAATCTTCAAAGCTCCATGGTGAAGATGGCCCAATCTCCTGTGCCATAGTTCGCCCTCATCATCCCGGCTCACCACATCTCCCGCCTTGCATGCCATAGCTGCGCAGTCATCTACCTGCAACTGATAAAGGTTCTGAGTTCGAACCTCTATCTTCCGGGTCTCTCCAGTAGTCTTACTGCGCAGGAAAGCTTTTCCTTCGCTGAAGACCACATCATAACCCTTATCCTCCAACATCGCTACTGAAATCCGGTTCTTCTTCAATCCAGGTACATGCATGACATCCTTTAAGACAAAGGGTTTACCAGACTCCCTCTGAAAGGATACGGTACCGATACCAGTCGCACTGTATCTACCGTCATCGCCCATCTCGATGTGCATACCCAAATCTTTGTCCTCCAGATCTGAGAACAAATCCCGATCTCTCGTCATATGAAATGACGCAACGCTGTCCAAGAACCACACCGATCCCAACACACTTGAGACCAAGCATGCGATCAGTGAAAATTCAAGCTCGAACTGTGAAGCCAAAGCTTCTCCATCTGCAGATCTTCCCGCTTGCTTGTTCTTCTTCTTCTTTGGACAATTGGTAGCATAACGTCCGTGATCATGGCAGTGAAAACATTTCACTTTCGCCATATCCTGCTTCTTGCCCTTAGCTCCAGAATGAGAGGTTTTCTTACCCTTCCCTTTCTTAGCTTTGGACACCAAAGCGTAGTTTTCTTCATCAGCTCCCTTTGATGAAGATCCATCTCGAGTAGTCCTCCTTATCTCCTCCTGCATGAGATCCGCCCAAAGGCGCTCCCATCCCGGCAGCTTCTCCCGACCATTGACACTATTTTGATATGAGTGCCAAGCCTTCGGAAGACCAAGGAGAGCCAGGTCGACCATGTCCTCTTCATCGACAGTAACCCCCACACTTCCCAGTTCATCTCTGCATTGAGTGAACTTCGTGAGGTATTTGGCGATACTGTCGCCCTTCTCCATATTGATGTTCCTGAGCTTATCTTTGAGCGCCAACTTCCTTTGGTCACTCTTACTCTGGAATAGATCCGTCAAAGCTTTCCACATTAAATATGGAGTAGCCTTTCCATGCAGGCTGGATACAATATGATCCTTGACGCCCTCCAACAAGATCCTTCGACACTTTGCTATCTTCTTTTTCCATGCATCGACTTCAGCAGGATCAGTGGGCTTTTGGAAATCCGTATCTACGAACTCCTTGAGACCATTATCTTCTAATACTGCTTCCATGCGATCCTTCCATGCAACATAATTCGAACTGCCTTCAAGAGCATATTCGAGTCACAAACCGTTGAAAGACATTTTCAACACCGGCACCAAGAAAACAAAACTGCTGCAAAATTTCGAATTCCACCTCAAAGCTCAACCGCTCTAGATCGTGAGAACAAATTATTTCTAGCACAAAGATCGACTGCAAGGGGCGTTTACCAGACCTTTCACTTTCCGAAGAAAGATGAATCCGGAGGCTACCTGGCCCGCATGCAGACTCTGTCTACCGAAATAAGTTTGTAATCACTGTGATGATCAATCTCTGCTTCAATAGCTCCGATACCATGTAGAAATTTGCTGAATAATAAATAATTATCCACCGAGACTATCCCGGTCACATACTATTTGATCTTCATACACAACACATAATCTCTTCCACTCAATCAACTCAGATCATCACACCTGTGGAAATAAAATCAAGCGATAACACATCAAATCATCATACACATTAACACAGTATGTATGGGGAAAGCTTATAGCTGAAAACCCCGCAGCTATTGTGTATATTATAATGGAGAAATCAAGTAACTAACTCAGTACAATACTCCTCACAAGTACTCAGTACTTTCTCATACAGTTACTCACAATCTAGCTCAGTTTTGAACAAGTTATTGGTTCAAAACTCACCGCCAATTGCCTTGCCTCTATTGCGTGTTTCAATGCTATGGGATGGCCTCTTTATATAGATAAACCACCAGCCTGAACTGCGCAATCCTCATGGGCTTACTCCACCTATCTGTGTGTTGCAAATAGCAACAGTATAGTCACAACCGATAGCTAACTCCACCCTTTCATCTACCTCTTTCACTGGTCTCCACTGAACTGATCATGCACTGTAGTGAACTGATGTGTTCTTGAATTGAATAATGAGTTACTAATTAATGAATTAAATAATATTTAATTCACTCCACTCATAACTAATTGATTAGCTAGTTAAACTAATCTCAATCAGTTCAACTAAAATAAACAGAACACAACTCCACTATCTGTCTCATTAACTCCTCCAAACTTCTGCCACTGAAGTCCAACTAAAGTCAACCATGCATGATGCCATCAAACCCTTGGGAACCACGTGATTCCTCTGTCAGATGCATGAGCCACTTCTGTAGCTCGAACTGAAGTGCTCCAAGAGAGTAAATTGTTGTTTATAATCTAAATATTATTAAGGGTAAATAATATTTGACTTCCCTGTTTTAAGGAGAAGCAGTCTAAAAATAGACTTCGACCTCTTCGACCTAAAAAATAGAGTCTCATCTATTTTTACCAACATGACGCATACTTCAAGAATCTCAAACTGGAATCCCCGAACCATGCTCCATATGTCTAAAAATAGACATAGTCTAAAAATAGATTTTGCGCCAGAATTTGCCTGCGGGCCCACTTAGTGAAGGCGACTTCATTTCACTAAGCTCCATCATCTTGCTGCATTTTCAACATTATGTCTGTAAGCATATTTTAGTTATGTGATATTAATGAAGTGAAGTCTTATTTCTGCTGCATCTCTGTGTTTACGTGTATTTATGTATTTTATTGTGTTCGTGCATAAGTTTAGATCTGGTTTCAGAGTGGTATGTTTTTTCTCGATCCTTCTTTGCTTGTCCCCAACGAGGTTGGGGTATAAGGAGTTAGGGCTTGGTCTGGTTGAAACTTTGCAAGATCAACCTCACAAAACCCGACGACTGCCCATGGGGGATGAAATGAAAGACGAGGGAGCAGGAGATCCTATCAAAATATATCTAGAGGAGGCCCTCAAGAAACAAAGGAATGCAATGATGGATAACTTTGCCCAGATTCTTCAATGACTACCCATTGGTGACACATCTTCATCGAGCAGCCACTTTGGAGGCATAACTCCTTTTAAGGTACAAGTAAACTTTGAAATTACCATATTTAAGGGCCAAATAGATGCAGACATCATAAATAGATAGTTGAATCTATTAGAATGGTATTTCTTGGTTCATGACTTTTACAACCGGGAAAATATTAATTTTGCACTCCTCAAAGCCGCCCCCCATGTCAAGGACTGGTGGGAAACCTACTATGAGCAAAAGGACGGGAGGGAACCCTCTATGTTTTCAGCTGCACCTACTTGGAATTATTTCCGAGAGGTCATCAAGGAACAATATTATCATGTGGGGAGCTATGAGTACAAGCACATACAATGGACTATGTTGCAGCAACAAAGGGATCAAATGTTCATGAGCTGTAGAATATGTTCCATACCCTGCACACAAAATTGGGTATCAAAGATTCAGAGAAACATTTTGTTCTGAAATACCGCAGTTGTCTGCACAGATACATTCAGGAGGAAATGGAGTTCCTTAACATCTCCTCACTTGGTGCAGCATACTGGTATGCTACCAAGATCGAGCAGAATTTCAAACAGAAGAAGTGAGACTTTGGATCTACGAATCAGAAGTAAGGGAAAGGTGCCCCCAAACCGCAGAACAAAGGACAAAGCCAAGACGGGGCAACCCAGGATAACTTGCAAAGGCTGCAAGCAAAGAACAACACCACAAAGCCAAAGAAGGACATGGGAAAGTGGTGTGAGTTCCATAAGAGCTCCACTCACAACACAAGTGAGTGTCGGGCCAAGTTGTCACTAGTGCCCGAGTTGAAGGCTTATGAATTGGATGCATGCTCTAACTCTGAATCATAATCTGACAAGGGGAGTGACAAAGGGAAGAAAATTATTGATGCGTAGCCCAACGCCACTGTTTCCACCATGAATATATAGAAGGAGGAACCAGAAGATCCATAGGAGGAACCAGAAGATCCAGAGGAGGAGGAGTGCCTCTTCCATTCCTAGATGTGGGTAAAGGGTTCCCTGCTACAGTTCATTGTCGATAGTAGGAGCCAAAAGAAGCTCATTTCAGAAGAGGTCGTGACGGGGTTGGGCTTGCCGACCAAAACACACCCATATTCATACACCATCAGGTGGCTTCACCAAGGACGGGATCTCCGCGTCAGCCAATAGTATCACCTTCCCTACAACATCAAGCCCTTCACGGATGAGGTATCATGTCACATTTCCCCTCTTGATGTTTGTGATGTATTATTAGACCAACCATAGTTGTGGAAGCGACATGATGTGTATGAGTCTCGAATTTGCATTGTTATTGTTACTTTGGGCAATAAGTTTTAAAGGATACCAAAGGTAGCACCTCCTGCCGCCGCCTCTTTGGTTATTGCAAATCAATGCAGTAAGCTCATTTCCAAAACCGGGAAATTTTTTTTCCTAATGATCCGCCCTCAAGGCAAGAAGAAGACTATGACCACGACCTCCAGACATGGCTCCTCTGCACGACAAAAACAAATAGACAAGGTCGTGAAGGAGTACGAGGACATCTTCACCTCACTCATGGGGGTGCCTCTGCACTGTCAGGTCAAGCACCCCATCAATCTGACCCCAGGTGCGCCGCTGCCCTATGGACCAATCTATTGGCACTCTATTCTGGATAACGATGAAATCAAGAGGAAAATTCAGGAGTTTTTGTAGAAAGGTCACATCCGGCCAAGTTCATCGCCCTGTGGGAGCTTGATAATGTTGGTGCAGAAGAAGGATGGGACTTGGAGAGTTTGTATTGACTATCGAGTGTTGAAAAATATCACTATTCATAATAGGTACCTGATCCCACGGATTTATGACCTTCTGGACCAACTCTAGGGGGGGAATTATTTCAGCAAGATCGACTTGAAGTTTGGGTATCACCAAGTACCAATCGAACCCTCTAATGTGTGGAAGACTTCCTTCAAATCCAAGTAGGGCTTGCTCGAATGGCTGGTCATGCCTTTCGGGTTGACGAATGATCCTGCAACCTTCATGAGGTTGATGGATGACATCTTGCGGCCATTCACCAACTCATTGTAGTAGTATGCTTGGATGACAGCCTGATCTTCAGCCATACTTGGGAAGAGCACCTCCATGACATTTGAAAGGTGCTCCAAACACAGCGGAAACACAAGTTGTGTGCCAATTTGGAGAAGTGCACTATTGGCATGACCCAGGTTCAGTATTTAGGATACATTATTGATGAGCGGGAGGTGCATGTGGATCCAGCCAAGATCGAAGTCATTCGGGATCGGCCAGCCCCAACCGCTCTAACAGAGCCCCGTAGCTTTCTGGGTCTTGATAATTTCTACCGCAGGTTCGTGTTGGGATTCTCTCATAACACTTGCCCCTTGAGTCAAGTCACCAAGGGAGGAGCGAAAGAAAAATTCTTTTGGTATGAATATCAACTGAAGGCATTCGTAGAGTTGAAACATCGCCTTTGCTCTGCTCCAGTTCTCACATTACCATACTTGCAATAACCATTTGAGATCGAGACATATGCCTCTGACTATGCTATTGGGGCAGTTCTTACTCAATAGGGGCATCCAATAGCATATCTCAGTGAGACATTGTCTGACATAATCCGGAAGTATCTTTCTTATGACAAAGAGATGTATTCCATTTTGAAGGCTTGAAAACAATGTAATCATTACATTTTGGGGAAGGAAATGGTCATCCACACAGACCATCGACCCCTGCAATTCATATAGACATAAGGGAAGTTGCAGAATGATCACCATCAGAAGTGGTCCACATATATGCAATAGTTTCATTTGAACATCAAGTACAAGAAGGGAAACACCAATAATGTTGTAGACTGCCTTAGCCAACCACCGATCGTGGTGCTAACCACCATTCTCAACTCTTGTGGGAACGATTATTATGATTGGCCGCTTCTCTACAAGAGCGATCCAGAATTCGCCACACATACAAGACGCTCTTGGAGGGTAACCAAGTTCCAAATTTTCACCTCCAGGATACACTGCTATGTCACCTGGGACACCTTCGTGTTCTTTCAAGCGAGCGTGCCAACATGATTTTGGAAGCGCACTACAGTCTGGTCATTGGGAATTTCAGAGTTGAGAAAATAGTGGTAGTACTACATAAGTATTTCTATTGGCCAAACCTTCAATAGGATGTCAGGAAGTACATTAGATCTTGCACTGCATGCGTCATTTCCAAACTGACCATCAAGAAGCAAGGCCTCTATACTCCGCTGCCTACCCCTAGTCGACCTTGGGAATCCATCTCCATAGATTACATGTCGGGCCTTCCTTCTACTAAGCATGGAAACAACTGTGTTTTTGTGGTCGTCGACAGATTCTCGAAGATGGGCATTATGGCGGCCTGCAAAAAGAATATCACAGCAAAAGCCACTGCTAAACTCTTCTTTTAACGAGTTTGGGTACACTTTGGGATCCCACAATCTATCATCTCGGATCAGGACAACATGTTCCTTAGTACATTTTGGTCTAGCCTCTGGTCAATGCTGGACACTAAGCTCACCAAGTCCACAACTTTCCATCCCTAAACTGAAGGCGAGATAGAGGTTGTCAACATGATGATCGTACACATTTTGTGCATGTACAACTCAAGGCATCCATGAACATGGGATGAGAGCCTCCCCTATGTACAACACAACTATAACCGGGCCCTCCACAGCTCAACCAACCACAACCCATTTCAGGTGGGCTTGGGATTCCAGCCATTATGTCTCATTGACATAGCCATTCCATTTGCAACAACTCAGGCCAATTTGTCTCATGTCCAGTCTGAAGCTGACAAGGTGGAAAACTACATTGAGTGCATTTAGCACATCCACCAACAGTTTCATGACATATTGGACAAAGCCAATGCTAAGTACAAGCAACAACAAGATCAGCATCGGGTGCCACAACTTCCAGGTGGGCGATAAAGTGTGGCTACATTTGTAGAAGGAGCACCTGCCCCGATATGGTCCATACACCATCGCCAAGGTTGTAGGGGACAATGCCTTCAAGCTCAGTATTCCACCATAATGTGGACCGCCTTCGACCATACTTTCCACCTCTATTGGACACATTCGACATGGCAGAACAACTCACACCAATGGAGTTAAACCCAAACTGCATGGAACAAGAAAAAACTGATCAGATCATAGACACATAGATCAAGAACACCCGCCAAGAGAGGATCCTGTTATATCGAGTTGTCAAAGCAGGCCAACTCCTTCACCAGGGAAAGTGGCTCACAAGGGACCAAGTTCAGCAGAAGTTTCCTCATCTCATGGAGGAACTCAATGCAATGGGGATCGTTGCTTCCTAAGGGGGGAGGAATGATCCAGGTGGATATTGGTGGCCACCTGCCCATTCCACTTGGACCCCACCATTGTTTCTTTAAGTTTTTTAGTTTCCTTAATTGTAGCACAATTTACTATTTTTGGCAGGTTTTTAGATCCTAAACTTCTGGAGCCTTTTTGAGGCCCTAAACGACATTTTTTGGGAAATCTTGAAGGCCAATGGGAGTTGAAGACTCAACACTTGTTGTCAACAATTGTAGTCCTCGGATAAAACTTTCTAATGAGGTATCATGTGCATCAAACAGAGATCATATGCCAAAGTTAGGACCCCAAGAAATTGATGTACCAATTTACCCCAACAAGGCCCATAGCTTGGCGGTTCATTTCCTAGGGTTAGGTTTTTGGATGTTTACAGTTTTTCATCGTTTCTCAATAATAAATAGGTCTTTGAGCCTCATTGTAACACATTTCATAGGCCTGTAGCCACCACATATCTTCTCAGAGATAAGCTACCAGCGCCCTAGCTAGCTTATTTCCATTCTGTCTGTAAGCATATTTCTGTTATGTGATATTAATGATATGAAGTATTATTTCTACTGCATCTCTCCATTTATGTGTATTTTTGTATTTTATTGCATTCCTGCATAAGTTCGAATAAACAACTTTTTTCACAGAATCACATGTCATGCGTCACTTCCATGTCGCTGACACATCATCACTACATGATACCTTTACAAGTAGGCCACATCATCAAGCATGTTATATAAAAAATATGCCACATCATCCCGCCATCGAGTTCACACCTGGTTCATATTTTTCATTTTCCAATGGCAGAGAAAATCTGGCAATTTGATAGAGTGTGCGATCAAGATCCAACAATTTAAAAAGGCCATAATTGATGAGAAGCTCTTGATGTTGACAAAAAATTTTCTTGTCCCATGATGATGACAATCTTTAACAACATTATTCTTGTTCTAAAATGTAACTTTTCTTGTTAGAAAACTAGGATTTTTTCCATTCCCAGATCCATTAATTGATGGACCTGGGAGACATAAATATTTTGTAAAGAAAATATTTTATAAATAATTTTACAAGAACTTATTCTTTTATAAAATCTATTTTTGTAAAGAAAAAAAATTATAAATTTTTTACAAGATAGTGGTTCCAAACTGTGTGGGAAAAGGCCCAAACCTCGTGGGATTCTCAAATTATTTTGATGACTTAGATTCTCGTGAGTCAGAGTTTCTCAAACCAAATGTTAAACATGTATTCCTCTCAAGACTCATACCACTTACACTAATTTTGACAGCTTCAATGCTCCTGAATCATAATTTCTTAAACCAAAGATTACATGTGCACTCGTCTCAAAACTTACACTATTTACAAATCAAAACCCAAAAAAATAAAATAACAATAATTCAGCCAAAACTACCTAAAATACTTTTACTAAAACCTTGCAACGGTTAGACAATGAAAGCACTAAAAGGCTGAAAAGTTAATTATTAATTATTGTGTTGGACAGAAAAACAATTTGTCTTTATATACGATTTGTCTTGGTTCAAAATAGATGGGGCGCAGTTAAGGGCAGCTAGCCTAGCCTTTTAGGAAGTTGTGGATGGAAGTTAAGTGTTAGTTTATGCCTCTATATCTGTGCAAGACTCTTTACCATGTGCGTCTTTAATGAGACTCTAAAGCTGTAGTCCAAAAAACCCACAGAATAATCTAGAAATTCCGGTAAGATTCTGAAAATTTCTCGCAAAGATATATCAGAATCTTGTTTACAGTTGTTAAACTTCAGTATTTTGGGTGCCCTAAGGGTTTTTGATAGTGTTGCATCCATTTCCACTATCAAAAATGCAATTCAAGCACCCCAACTACCTGATTTTTTGAATTTTTTTTTACCGGATTCCGACAAAAAACTGCCGTCCAGGCTATTCTGTTGCGTCGGTAGACAACTCCAACTCTAAATCTTTATGTCTTATAATAAAAAAGGAAAGTGGATTTTACTGAATGAAAAATGGTTTTAAAATATTGATTTGAAAATTGAAATCAGCTAGGAAAAAGGTATATAACTTAGGAGTGGATAATTTTGAGCTAAGACTTGAGCCTTAGCTCAAGTCTTAGAGATATTGATGTTTTGAATAAATATTCCCATATTAATAATCACTTCACAGTTCCAATCTTTTAAATCACATTATTGAAAAGTCTTAAACCTCTTCAATTTAATATTTATGATTTAAGTCTTTTTGGACCAATAAGTTTAGACAAATTATTTTTTATCATTTACATTCTCTTCACCAAAATACCATGGAGCTTGTGTAAAGAACCCATAAAATTGGGAATGGAACCCTCGAACATATGCTTTACCAGCTAACGCGGGAAGCTTGGCCTGATTTTTCTGCTATATAATTTCAGGTTTTATTCAAAGCAAAATTTGTAAACTTTTTCAAACATATATTGATGTCATTTACAATATAAATATATTTAGAACATTTTTGGCTTGATTTTCCCGCATGTTTTATTCACAACTATATAAAATAGAATTTGTAAAATTTTCAAACATATATTGATGTCATATATTTGAGAACATTTATGGCCCGATTTGTCCGCATGTTTTATTCACAATTATATAAAAGAGAATTTGTAATTTTTTTTTAATATATATATATATATATATTTTAACTGATACAATTTTACATGGAATTATATTTTTTATTCACAGAGGTCTTGAACCCTGAACCTATGGACCTATAAGGATTAAAGTTTTCACTAATAAGGTCATTATTTATTGAATACATGTGGGTTAATGTATATTGATGTTATTTATAATAAATTAGTTTAATTAATACATTAAATGGTTTTTTTGGTTAGGAATTTAATAATATAATTTATAGAAAAATGTGATTTTTTTGTTATTTAAAACATACTTTTGAATACATAAATGGATTCAGCACCCTAAAAAATTTAAGGCAAAATAAACAACTTAAACTTATGATTCTTAAAAATTCCTATCTGATTGTGGAAAAAATGACAAAAAAAACCATAAAAAATATAATTTCCTCTATTACGTAGTCTCCTCTTTTACAATATATTTGAGAACACTTTTTCCTATTTAATTCATAAAACTTTTAATAAAATGAACTAATAACTTAATAACTCATTTAATAAACACATTTATATTTTAATAAAATGAAATTTTATCTTCATTTACTATAAACAAAAATATTACAAAATACAAACAAATATAAAATCCCTTTTTAATATCAAGTAAAAGACTATAAATATTTGCAATTTCTAGACCCATTAGTTTACTTGCTACATGATAAGCTTTTTGTATGGATAGTGTTAGGCTTCAATTTTATTTAAATGAATCAATGCTATCACTTTTAAAGACCACATTTTCTAAGTAGCAGTTTTCCAATTTATTTTGTACCAGCTACCACATTGCACAATTTTCCAATTGCGCCAATATTAATTAATTGTGCAGTATATATTGAGATCTCTTTTAACATTTCCTAATTGGGTGTTGTGCTGAAATATTAGTAACATTAGCTCTCATATATTTCACTTTATCTAATTTTTGCATATGTCTATGTTCAAATGTCATTTGTATTCTTCCTTCTTCACAAAGCAAGATAGCTATAAGTTGTACGAAAAAGAGGCAAAGTTATTACCAAAAAAATCAATTCATCTCTTTCTATCTTTATTGCAGTTAGGAATACATGGTTTTTTATCCCATTTTTTGTTTGTTTCTCTTCTCTATATACATATTATCACTATTTTCGTAATTCTATTAATTTCTCATAATCTAAATAACAATGATTCAATCTTAAAAATTAAAGTCTCATAAGTTCCATTACAATAATTAAACTCTCAAATTGTTTCTTCTTTAAATGCCTTCAGAGTTTCAAGAAGCTCTTTTACAATACTTATTCTCTCTCAATGGTCACTACTAACTTCCTCTACAATATTTATTCTATGTCTCCCTAATTTGTTTTGTTAGCATTGTGCATGTTACAACAATCATAGTTTCAAGAAGCTCTTCTACAATATTTATTCTATGTTTCAATGGTCTAGTTATCCTTGATATGCTTGATATAGATAGTTCAAGTTTTTCATATTGTTTAATATTGCTTACATTTATGTTACTAATCTTTGATGTACACATTTGTGTAGGTTTTAAGCAACTTGAATTACTTCATTATAAATTTGAGTTTAATTAGTTATAAATATCCTAGTAAATTAGGTTAGGATAGTATTTATTTCATTTGAATAAATATTGTGATGAAGACATTCACGTTGAAAAAGAGTTATCAAAGAACACACTATAACTTTTCTTCTCACTTTTATTTATCATCTTGCTCATATTGAATTTTATTAAATATTTATTTTAATTCGCATGCTTTAATTACTAAATTATTAAAACTTATTCAGTAAATGTTTAATGTTATTAGTTTGACTATGAAGCGAGAATATTTAAAAGGGGTTGAAATTCTAATGAGGCACCCATAGAGTCAAATTTTTAACCATGACTATACAATTAGTTTGGGAGTTTGTTTGTGATTTATTTCCTAGAATAAGAGCCTGACTAATAATTACAATACAAGGAAAACCTATCATTATCATAGCATAAACTAAAACACATATTAATCTGGCACTAGCAATGTACCATTCTTTTATATTAAGATATTCCTTCACATTTTGTCTTATTGGAATCTTGTTTTACTCAAGGCTAGCTTTTACACCTTTTCATTATTTTTTCTTTCTTTTTCCATGCCTTCAAAGTTGTGGTTTTCTTTCAGCATTTACAAGATTTCCTTTAGCCTTATTTTTCATATTCGTTTGAGTTTATGTATAGTTTCTTTGTTTTTCTTCATATTTCATTTGGATTTTGATTTCATGTTGTTTTCAAAGTTGTATATGGGAATCTCCCCAAGGCAAAGAAAATTGGTGGCCCAAGGAATCTATATTCTATCAATACAATAGGTCTTATTTATCTAAGAATATTTTTATCAAATTTCCATTCCCCTATATTTCCTAGTGACTATGGAGGAACACTAGGACATGTTTCAAATACTATGATTCTCTTTTATATAAAGGAAAGAATCTATCTCAATCTTTCTCGTTGAATCACACCCCTTATCTCACCACACTAAATCCTCTGTGTTAGCAGATTAGGAGAAACTTTTGGAGTCATATTTATTAAGTATTACATCTATGTCCTTGAAAATAAAAGCATATCTCATACCACTCCACTCTCTTCACCCAATTACACAATGAAATTCTCATCCAATTGAATTTAAAGTGTGAGACTAAATACAAAAGAGTTGAAAGCACTGCAAAATGTGGGAAGTACAAGTAAACCCATCGGGGCTATGGACACTCGCTAGCAGCAGGGATATGGTTCTATGGTACTGTTGAAGCCTCGAAAATCGCTGCTACAACATTGGGGGATAACCACCCGGTCCGGACCTTAATACAGTTCCTTTTCCGTTTATGATAGTGGCTCCGACTGGTTTAACTAGGTCCAGTTACCTTTTCCCTATCGCTATTGGTTTACGATGTATCGTTAACTACCAATAGACAGGGATATCAGATCAATTCTTCTTGCTGATCAGACAAGAGAATGACCCTTAAGCTGATTTGGGTTCAGCCAAACCACAACTAAGATTTTGCCTCTTTGAGGAGAGGACTTAAAAGAATCTAAAAATTAATCTAAATGCAAACTTATTCTATAATGCAAGAAAAAGAAACTAATCTAAATCCTATCTCAATTAGGTAGATATAAATCTAACCCAACTAAGAGCAAGATAATTAAATAATGAGAATTAAAATATGTCTAGTTTTAAATTAATGTTAAGCTAACGAAGAAATTCAATTAGCTCACATTTGTGAGTATCAAAACATATTCTATTGAGACCATTTGACTAAAATAATAAATCAACAACACTCCGGAAGAAATTCACAAAAATGATATTGATTATTATTTTAGTCAAACTAATAATTAAACAATAACATGTGGAAGAAATTCACAACACATTACTATTTAATAAATTAGTATTATAAGACAGATTTCTGAGTAATGGTTACTCAAAAATCAGAGTTTAATTCATAAGAGTAGAGATACTTAACAATTTGAGACAAATTATCCATATCAACAGAAATGCCAAAACATGAATCAAATGAAACAACAATTTTATTAAAATAAAAATGAAACTCGTATTTGATACATGAATGCCAAAAATACCAGTTAATTGAATCCGCTTCTCTAATCCTGGTCTCTAACAATACTTTACATTACTTGAATTTCTGTTTTCAAAACTAGAGCTGCAGAAATGCAAACTCTGCCCATCATGCATAATACAAGACATAAATCATAAACCCTCAATAATGTTCAGATCTGAAACTTTCTCTCCTCCCCATCTACAACTCTAAATTCCTATAACAGAAATGCTTTTAGAAGTCTGGAATTGTAGAGGAGAGCAGCCCCCGTTTACATTTTGCAATCTGCAATTTATAATCCTCCCAAAAGTATTTTTAGAAGAGAGTTTGTTTGAAGAAAAATCTTCTCAATCCAACTTTAATTGCTGGAGTCTTCTCATTGATTGAAATATTTTTCCTCAATATCCCTTCTATTGTTTTTCCTGCAAAAAGAAATTAAAAATCATTTAAGAAGCAACAATAAAATCCAAATATTATTTCTATCATTAAAACAAATCTAATCAAATTCTATTTAAATAAATAAAAAGGAAATTTGAGCTTCTTATTGATACTCATAACGATCTTAATTAACCAAGGATAATATTGATGCATGAATCTACAATTAGAAGAGGCTGGGCAAATGAAAATGAAGAAAACAAAACTCAGAAAATTGATTTTATTTTTAGAAATTCGGAGCTTGATCTTCTGCCTGATTTTTGACCCAATAAATGATCAAATCTGTTATTGAAACCTCTTCAGAAATGTTATCCTTGATTTTCTCTTTCCAATGAGCCATCTTAGGCCTCATTTGGCCAAGTAAAACTCAATCTATGAGCCTCCAAAGTTGATGAGTCAAATCTGATATAAATCTTGGAAATTCAGTTGCTAGGCTAAAAATCAGAATTTTAATTAAAATCTAATCTTAAATTAGCGTATAATTAACTAATAATTAATTCTAATTTAATTACTAATTATAAATTAAACTAATTAAATATTAATCTAACCAATTAATATAATTAACTATTTATAAACATATTAATCTAAATAATAATAAATCTAATTAAATTAATTATATTCTACATATTAATTAATTTAATTAATTTAAAATTAATTATTATAGATATTAAATATTAAATCTAATATTAAATTAAAACTAAACTACCATTAAAATAATATTAAACTAACATATGCTAACACTCTACTATACTAACATTACATTAATATTATACTAACACTACACTTAATATAAAACTAAACCAACACTAACAACTAACTTAAAACTACACTAAACTAACTCAATCTAACATTACACCTATTCGTATTGAACTAACATTACATTAAATCAATACTAACAAACACTACCCTAAACTAACATTAATATTCCACTTAGACTTCTTATAACATTAACATAACACTACCTATGTGAACTCATCGCATCGGGGATTAAAAGAACTCATCGCATCGGGGATAATTAAAAGAGTTCATCACATCGGAAGAATTAAATGTAAATCAATCGGAGCTTTTAAAAGATACACCCGATGCATTTTTCCGATGCGATGAAATTTTTTATTTTATTATGTTTTTTGTTTTTATATATTTGTTTTTAATATTAAATTTTAATTTAATTAATTTAAAAATTAATTTAAAATTTAATGTTTAAAAATTAGTTTTTAGTTTTTTTTTTAATTTTATTTTAGTGATTTTAAGTTATGAATTTATCTAAAGCGCTGATTTACCTAAAACAACCATTTTGACATTTTGGATTTTTTCGAGATTAGAAATTTATTTGAAAATTGGAAAATTGGAATAAATGACTGAAATCCCGATGCTTTATGATTTGGTTGTATAAGTAAAAATAAAAATTGTTAGTAATAACTAATCTAGGGGTTAATATTTAAACTAAATGCATTATTAAAATCCGCATTTTTTAACCGAGGCGACATAATTGATTAGACTTCAAAGGAGTGCTATTTACAAACCGGTTGACCAAATGAGACGAAACAAGCGTAAACAGGAAGCTTATAAAAAGTCGATTTCAACCAAGCAATCAAAACAAGAATCTAAAGAAAATGAAAAAATAACAAAATCGTAAGATAATTGACTTAATAAAATCCTAAAAGGTGTTTAGCCAAAAATTTTATAGAAAGGGTCCCCATTATTTGATGTGAACAAGTTAAAAAATGGGGGGTTGTTGTACCGTACAACAATTGGCGATTCACTGGAAGAAATAGTTATCTCTATTTGATAAAAATGAAATTTTCCTAAAATTAAAGTAAAAATAATTAAAGAAGAGAAAATTATTTTTGGAATGTTTGACTAGGTTCATTAATCTGAATAAAAGCAACAATCATCTTACCGTAATTTTCTTGAAATTCCTCATAAATTAAAATATCTCATAACTCTATATCAGTCCTTAATTAGTTCTAGAGATAAAGCAGGGGTCACTTTACAGCCGAGCTTTTAAAGTGTACTCATTTGTCACAGGTAGAGCCACTGCTGCCAGCAAACATCTATAGTCTCGACAGGGTTACATTTTAATCATCAATGATTCAGAATCCTATCTATTTAAGAATTATTGACCTAGAGATAAATCCATTTATATATGCTTATTTTTTATTTTTAATTCTTAAAAGCCATTGTCCTGGTTTGGTAGCCAGATAGTTGACAATGCCATTCACTGGTTATAATTAGACTGAACAAGCTAGCTCGTGATGAGACCCCTTGTCTTACAATTGTTTGCAATTATAAGCCATTACCCTGGTTTGTTTAGCAGTGTTGGTAATGTCAGCCTATTTTTCTCCTATGATCATGGTAAGCAGGCTCGTGATGAGACCTCTTATCTTTTAAGTTTTAAATATATTTTTGGATTACACTCTAGAAAAATAAAACGCTTTTTAAATAGGGAGAATCATTAACTCCTTAAGAGTTCAGAATGACAATTTCAGAGTTAAAAGTGCTTTGTTGTAAAGTGTCTTTACTTGGTTAAAAATAACTTTTCTTGACTGATAATAGAATCTTGAAAGATCTTAATAAATTATTGAAATCTCAAAATAATTACAATTTTGATGAAAAAGAAATTTCTCAGATTTCACAATACTTCGTCAACTTTTCTTGTTTTGTAATCTCTTCCTTAAGTATGTCTACCTTTATAATAAGAAAAACAAATTTTGCTAAGAGTTTTTAAGAAAAAACTAATAGGAGACTATAAACAATTTTCTCATGTATGCCAACCATTGCTAGGTAACAAAAAAAACCTTCCATATAAATCATGGCAAAATCACCAAAATCAAAACTGAAAACCAAAGGAAAAGAATTCTTAAGCTAAGGTGAGAAAAGAAATCAGCAAACAAAAAATAAAAATGAAACAATTAAAAAATGGAAAAGAAAATCCAAGTTTTTGAAATACAAACTTTAACAAGAATGTTTATACCAATGTTTCAACAACATGAAGTAAAATAAAATAATCATGTAATCATTCCTTCTTATGTTGAGATCCAGAAAAATTATACCTTGCAAGGTTGTAAATGCTTTAGGCTTCAGATAACAGTGATGATAAAATTCAGCCTCAATGAAAAATTTCTGTTTGATGTCAATCTTGTCGTTTTTAAAGCATTATATTAATCATTTTCTAATAAAAGGAATGCTTTAAAGAAACAGATTAAAGGTTTAGAAACTTCCTAGTGTAGGTGTTTCAATGAAGACTATCGTTGCTTCTTGAAAATAAAACCAGGAAAAGAGCATAGGGCTTCCAAAATATGATTTGGCAGATGATGGAAAGCTTTTATGAAGAGCTGCAAAACAGATTCAAATATTAAAACAAAACTGAAACTAAAGTAATGAAATGGAAATTAATGAAAGTGGGTACATGAATCTTACCATTGGATGATTGCATTTGATCTTACCTGAAGGTATCAATTTCTCCAATACTAGCTGACTTCTTCTTTTAGTTTGACATTAAAAATATGAAGAAGGCAAACTAACCAAAATCCTATAACCCAAAATCATTATTTATTTTATTTAATTTAAAGCAAGCAGTAAAATGCAAAAACAAAATGCTTTGTGTTCAAGGGAATTGAAATTAAAACAATTGCGATAGCAGCAATGCGATTTTTATAATAATCGGTGATGAGCGAAGAATGATAAGTGATGAACAATCAGCAATTAATGAAAAGCGATGAGCAATGAGCATTCAGCGATTAATAAAAATCGATAGCGATAAGCAATTGGTGATGAATTATTGCATCGCAAATTTTAAAATGAGCACACAAGGATGTATTCAATTGTCCTCCCGATTTGCGATTTGCGATTAGACTTGTTGCATCGGAGGTCTTTCAAAATTAATCCTTGACTAATTTAATAATCTGCGATTGCGATTTGAAATTCATCGCATCGGAGTTTTTGAAAATGGATATATCAAAATGAGGTCTCTCCGATTTGCGATTGCCGATTGGGTTGATCGCATCGGAATTTTTTGAAATGAACGAATCAACTGTGATAGGATTCTGCCGAAATGCGATTGCGATTAGACTTCATCGCATCGGAACTTTTTAAAAGTTTGACCTTTTAACCAATTGTGATATGATTTTACCAATTCGCGATTGCGATTTGAACTTTATTGCATCAGAGTTTTTGCAAATGGATATATTAAAATGTAATTTCCCCGATTTGCAATTGCCTATTGGGTTCATCACATCGGAAGATTTGAAATGAATTAACCTTATGTTAAATGTGATATGCGCGTTTGCTATCCATTTCATCGCATCAGAACTTTTGTAATGAAAAAACAAACCTTTCAATTTCTTCCAATGCGATATGTGATTTGATATTTTATGAAAAATTGAATGATGTAACACATCAGAGATCTTGCATCGGAAATATGAAAATCAAGTTGGAACATTTCTGATATGAATCTTGCGATATTGTTTTTTAATTTCAATTGGATTTTTTAAATGAATGAAAGAAAAGTTAAAGAATGCTCAAATTCTAATGAATCATAAATAAAAATTTTCTGAACCTGTTGCAAATTTGAAATGGGTTTGCTGCTTACTTCAGGTTTTGAAAACAAATGAAAACCTGCAAATAAAACAAAACAAGAATAAAATTAAACTATGGAAAAGAAAAACTAGTAATAGATGAAAATGAACTTGTAAATGCGTACCTGGAAGAGAATTGTCTGTGGATTTTTCCTTATGAATCTTCCAATTATTCCTTCTATTTATCAAAATTATGACTTTGTTCAAACTCATCTCATTATTTATTCTAAATCGGAGTGTGCAATCAGCCTAAATAAAATCTGTTTACTCATGTTCAAGAAATCTGAAACTCATAAAATTCACAAGAAATAAATGTGAAAATAGGCTTTCTTTTGAATTGCAACGATAATTATTTCCTCTGCTCATTCCGAATTATCTTGAGAAAAATCTGTATTGTTATAGTGACTGTTTAATAATTTATTTAGTAAATAAATATGATGCATATTGCAGCATCGGATAATAAACTAAAGAGAAAAATGGGAGAAAGCCACTAATTATGGAAAAATATTAACACAGATTTAAATGTGTGCACACAGCAAAATGGACACTCTTTAAAGTCACTTTAACAAATTTCAAGGAAGATAATATGGACTTCATATGATTACCACGAAAGGTTAGACTGAATAATAATGATCAAATTGGAATTAGGCTTATAATAGACAGTCATACATTTCATGGGATAATGAGATCATGAAGCTTTATATCCTCAAAACCTTTATCATATAAATTTCAAAAGAAAATCTCAGAAGGAAAACCCGAAATTGAGAAAAGTGGCTTTGAGGCAATTGATGCCAAGTGCAACCTTAATTGAATTTAATCAAGACATTATTCAAAATAGACAGAGTAGAGGTATTGCTTGTAAAAAATTTTAAAAAGGAAAGCAAGAATTAAAATTTTCTGATTGGGAGAAAATGTTTTCACTGAACATGTATGAAAATGGCTGATTGCTTTGTTTTATTTTTAATCTACAGAACTGTTGAAAATAAATTAACTATGTTAACTCTACTCCTATTCTAATCATATACTTGAAAAATGACTAGGTATAGTCATATTTCCAGTGTAACCATTCTCTCATTTTAATTCCTGAATATATGTACAGTTCAAATGTTAGTAACAAAAATACAAATCTAATTGAACTAAGAAAATTAAATCTATCATCAGAATGTACATTTATTATTAACAGCTTATTTACAATCTCCTTCTTTTGAAAAGTCTTTTCCAACTGAATTCCAATTGGATCATTAAAATATGGATGGGTTTCTATTAAGGATTGATTTTTTTTTAAAAGAGGAGATGACAGGCCAGATTGTAGATATGAACTTTTAAATTCAAAGGCCTGAAAAAAATTGTTAGTGTTATGTGTAAGTGTTAAACTATTAACAATCTTCCATGAAGGAAAAATTTCCAAACAATTTTCAAATGAGTTAATGAAAAATGGATGGAAATCTGTCAAATAAGATGGAAAATTATCAATTGGATTAGATTGCTGGCAGATTTCTAAAAATATATTCTCTTGTTGATATTGCCTTTGAAAAGATAGAAGCTTTTGATAAAACATTAGCATTGGTTGAAATTGAAATTGAAATAGCTTTTGATGCTCATGATTATAATATGAAACTTCAATTTCCCAATATGGCAATGCATCAATTGAGTGTTCACTATTAAAGCGTTCAATATGCCAGCGTAGAGTGTCAAAAATTTGAAAAATAAAATCAGAAAACAAATCTAAATTTGAAAGAAAAAATAAAATGAAATCCCTATTGGTACAACTAATGCTACAACACAATTGGGATTGTTTTGAAACAATTTCTTTTTCACAAGGATTGGCGAGAATAATGGAATTTGAATTATTGCCAATTCCAACTTGTGAATAAAAAAAAGAATTATGATTATGAGCAGGAATGGGAGTTCGATCATGATATGAATCATAAATTGGAATGTTTTCCCGAATGGTGAAATCATGAAGATAATTTGTTGCTTTAAAATGAGGATTGGTTGGAATAATTTCTAAATTAAAATGTTCCTCATTCGTATATGTTACTTGAATTTTATCATGAGGATTCTCCTGAGAAGAACAAAAATTAACATCCTTGATATCAGAGTAATTATCGTAAATGACTTCACAATATTCTTTAGAATTCCCTTTGATCTCGTCCAATATATCAAAACAAGGAGGAATAAAAATTTCATGTTTATTAATGACAAAAGAATGATCAATAATTGTTTCTCTATCTTGATAAAAATTTATTGGTAATTTATTTAGATCATCCTCTTTATTTTCTGAAATATCATTAATACCAAGAGGGGAGAAATTACCAACATTAAAAATATCAGGATAAAGGGAAAAATGAGAATCAGAAATAATGAATTCAAAATTTTCTCTGCTAGAGAAATCTTGTGCGTTCTGTTCACTATAAATTTCAAATTCTAGATCATTCCTTTGTATACTCATGCTTTCTTGAAGAAGGCTGCTTTGCTGCTTTGTTTTCAGCATTTGTTCATCATGAAGAAATTCAGAAATTTGTACAGCAGTTTGCATTTTATTATTCACCTTGATTGATGCTTGCATGTGTTGATTTGCGATCTGATTTTCTGAATTTAATGCAGAATAATTTTCAAATTTCAAAGCAGCTCTTTCTCCAAAATTGATGCTATTGTCTTCTTGCATTTGAATAGAAATATTTTCCAAGCTTTGTGAGACCACTTTATTATAATTTATTTGAACATTCATATTGGAATTCTCATTTATGTTGGAAGGGGATGGAACAAAGCTTGAACTAATTTCATATGGATTGGGAATGGGAGGAAGAGAGAAAATATGTTCAAACCAATCTAATGATTCTTCTTCCGTAGGTTTATCTTCATCTTTAAATTTTAAACAATTCAAATGAAATCGAATATTAAAATCTCTAACAGACTCATTTTCAAATCTTCGTAGATATTCAATTTCATCACATACCTGTTCATAATCGTATTCGTCAAATTTACAAATGAAAATTGTAACAAATTGATTCCAACTATGAATTGAGGCAACTGGAAGAGTTCTACACCAGTTTCTAGCTTTTGCCGTAAATGTGAGAGTAAAAATTCTGCATAAAATGCCTTCATCAATTCCTTGAAAATCATAATTTGAAACATTTTGAATAAATTGAAAGACATGATTAAAAGCAGAAGAATTTTTCTTACCATCAAACTTTACCTGAGACAAGAGTCTTACTACTTCGGGTGGAGTATTGGAAGATGCACGTCCATGTATACAACTCCAAATTAGAAGTTTTAAATGAGCCATTGTAATAAAAATGAAATATTAGAATTCAAAGACTCCAAAGTAAAACAAATCTCAGGCCCTCCTTCTAGCGCCAAAAATGTTGAAGCCTCGAAAATCGCTGCTACAACATTGGGGGATAACCACCCGGTCTGGACCTTAATACAGCTCCTTTTCCGTTTATGATAGTGGCTCCGACTGGTTTAACTAGGTCCAGTTACCTTTTCCCTATCACTATTGGTTTACGATGTATCATTAACTACCAATAGACAGGGATATCAGATCAATTCTTCTTGCTGATCAGGCAAGAGAATGACCCTTAAGCTGATTTGGGTTCAGCCAAACCACAACTAAGATTTTGCCTCTTTGTTGAGAGGACTTAAAAGAATCTAAAAATTAATCTAAATGCAAACTTATTCTATAATGCAAGCAAAAGAAACTAATCTAAATCCTATCTCAATTAGGTAGATATAAATCTAACACAACTAAGAGCAAGATAATTAAATAATGAGAATTAAAATATGTCTAGTTTTAAATTAATGTTAAGCTAACGAAGAAATTCAATTAGCTCACATTTGTGAGTACCAAAACACATTCTATTGAGACCATTTGACTGAAATAATAAATCAACAACACTTCGGAAGAAATTCACAAAAATGATATCGATTATCATATCAGTCAAACTAATAATTAAACAATAATATGTGGAAGAAATTCACAACACATTACTATTTAATAAATCAGTGTTATAAGACAAATTTCTGAGTAATGGTTACTCAGAAATCAGAGTTTAATTCATAAGAATAGAGATACTTAACAATTTGAGACAAATTATCCATATCAACAGAAATGCCAAAACATGAATAAAATGAAACAACAATTTTATTAAAATAAAAATGAAACTGGTATTTGATACAGAAATGCCAAAAATACCAGTTAATTGAATCTGTTTCTCTGATCCTGGTCTCTAACAATACTTTACATTACTTGAATTTCTGCTTTCAAGACTAGAGCTGCAGAAATGCAAACTCTGCCCATCATGCATAATACAAGACATAAAGCATAAACCCTCAATAATGTTCAGATCTGAAACTTTCTCTCCTCCCCATCTACAACTCTAAATTCCTATAACATAAATGCTTTTAGAAGTCTGGAATTGTAGAGGAGAGCAGCCCCGTTTACATTTTGCAATCTGCAATTTATAATCCTCCCAAAAGTATTTTTAGAAGAGAGTTTGTTTGAAGAAAAATCTTCTCAATCCAACTTTAATTGCTGGAGTCTTCTCATTGATTGAAATCTTTTTCCTCAATATCCCTTCTATTGTTTTTCCTGCAAAAAGAAATTAAAAATCATTTAAGAAGCAACAATAAAATCCAAATATTATTTCTATCATTAAAACAAATCCAATCAAATTCTATTTAAATAAATAAAAAGGAAATTTGAGCTTCTTATTGATGCTCATAACGATCTTAATTAACCAAGGATAATATTGATGCATGAATCTGCAATTAGAAGAGGCTGGGCAAATGAAAAATGAAGAAAACAAAACTCAGAAAATTGATTTTATTTTTAGAAATTCGGAGCTTGATCTTCTGCCTGATTTTTGACCCAATAAATGATCAAATCTGTTATTGAAACCTCTTCAGAAATGTTCTCCCTGATTTTCTCTTTCCAATGAGCCGTCCTGGGCCTCATTTGGCCAAGTAAAACTCAATCTATGAGCCTCCAAAGTTGATGAGTCAAATCTGATATAAATCTTGGAAATTCAGTTGCTGGGCTAAAAATCAGAATTTTAATTAAAATCTAATCCTAAATTAGCCTATAATAAACTAATAATTAATTCTAATTTAATTGCTAATTATAAATTAAACTAATTAAATATTAATATAACTAATTAATATAATTAACTATTTATAAACCTATTAATCTAAATAATAATAAATCTAATTAAATTAATTATATTCTACATATTAATTAATTTAATTAATTTAAAATTAATTATTTTAGATATTAAATATTAAATCTAATATTAAATTAAAACTAAACTACCATTAAAATAATATTAAACTAACATATGCTAACACTCTACTATACTAACATTACATTAATATTATACTAACACTACACTTAATATAAAACTAAACTAACACTAACAACTAACTTAAAACTACAATAAACTAACTCAATCTAACGTTACACCTATTCGTATTGAACTAACATTACATTAAATCAATACTAACAAACACTACCCTACACTAACATTAATATTCCACTTAAACTTCATATAACATTAACATAATACTACCTACGTGAACTCATCGCATCGGGTATTAAAAGAGCTCATCGCATCGGGGATAATTAAAAGAACTCATCGCATCGAAAAAATTAAATGTGACTCAATCGAAGCTTTTAAAAGATACACCCGATGCATTTTTCCGATGCGATGAAATTTTTTTATTTTATTTTATTTTATTTTATTATGTTTTTTGTTTTTTTTTATATATTTGTTTTTAATATTAAATTTTAATTTAATTAATTTAAAATTTAATGTTTAAAAATTAGTTTTTAGTTTTTTTTTTTTAATTTTTTTTTAGTGATTTTAAGTTATGAATTTATCTAAAGCGCTGATTTACTCAAACAGCCACTTCGACATTTTAGATTTTTTCGAGATTAGTAATTTATTTGAAAATTGGAAAATTGGAATAAATGACTGAAATCCCGATGCTTTATGATTTGGCTCTATGAGTAAAAATAAAAATTGTTAGTAATAACTAATCTAGGGGTTAATATTTAAACTATATGCATTATTAAACTCCGCATTTTTTAACCCAGGCGACATAATTGATTAGACTTCAAAGGAGTTCTATTTACAAACCGGTTGACCAAATGAGACGAAACAAGCGTCAACAGGAAGCTTATAAAAATTCGATTTCAACCAAGCAATCAAAACAAGAATCTAAAGAAAATGAAAAATTAACAAAATCGTAAGATAATTGACTTAATAAAATCCTAAAAGGTGTTTAGCCTAAAATTTTATAGAAAGGGTCCCCATTATTTGATGTGAACAAGTTAAAAAATGGGGGATTGTTGTACCGTACAACAGGTACCAAGACATATTTTTTGAGGCTATGGACATTCATGGGCAACGAAGCAATGCCAAGAAAAAGAGATCAACTATGCACATAATAGATGGTTGTTAATCATAAAACTCTACAGATTTACCTTTTCTATTCAATCATATGAGAAGAATGTAAAAATAAATCTCATTATTTGTGGACTTGCTGATTAGATATTGCAGATATCAAATGCTGGAAATGGCACCCAAGGGGGTTTCTGATTTAATTTTTCCTTAATTAAATTGGAAGAGAAATTGTAATTTAATCTCATGACAACTTGTATTAGTTAATTGAGTGAGGAAGAATTAGTTAGCTTAGGAAATTCTAGTTGAGGGTTAGACAGGAAGCACGTAGAGTTCTCCCATGATTTTAGGGGGTAAAATCACAGTTATTTGTGAGTTTTAATTAGTTAACTCAATTATTTGAGTTAAAATCAGTTTAACTAGTTCTAACTGAGAGATGAGCTAGTGAAAGGTCCAGTGAATTAAATCTGATTTAATTCACAAGTAGTGATAAATCAGTTAACTGATAATTCACTATAAATATACGTTGCATGTCAATTCTAAGGAAGGCCCAATTGAGTTTGATGTTAAAGGGAAGATAACTATCAATTGTATAATTAGAAAATTGTGTAGGTCATGTATGAGGTCATCAGGAAGCCTTGGATGAATTTCACAATCAATTATTGGAAATTTCCTATTTAATAGGGCCAAAATTTCTCCAAGAGTGCACAAGAAAGGCTGGTCAGACAAAGGTTGAGAATTGGTTAAGTATTTGACTAATTTTTCCTAGATCAGAGTGAGAGAGTCAACAAAGTGCAAAGGTTTCTTAGTGAGAGAAAAGAAGTGTATTGTTTCATGGTCTTGAAATTATGAAATATATAGATAGTGGGGTTTTGAGCAGTTTATTTCCCCAGATACATCTTGTCTTGTGCGATTGATAATTTATTTATCTTGTTATGTGATTGTGCGCTCGTATTTGGTTTCCACAAATTTGTAGAATAGATTCAAGTATTTTTTTTTAGCATATTTCAAGATCATTTGAATCCCTTTTGATAATTTCTACATGGTTACCAAGCAATCAGGAACTACAATAAGATGAGAAGAATTATAGTTTGGTTTGAAATGTGCACCACAAATTTGTAGATTTTTTCTTCAAGACCTAATAGTAGATCAAGATTTCTTTCAATGACTTGAGACTCGAATATGCACTAAAGGGAAATTTGAATTTCATAGAATGGAAGGAAAATATGTAGGAATTTTTGGAGAGAAACGTATTTAAAAAATTCATAGATACTGATATTCTAAAGCATGCAACAAAAAATTCTCCAAATATTGATACATGGAAGAACAATGTAGCAAAGGGGAGAAGGATCTTGTTAGAAGGAGTTCAAGATCATATTGGATCGAATCTCCAAGGAAAAGTGACTCCATATGATACGCGTAAGGACTTGACATATCCTATTTCGAATAGAAATGAGCACAGGAAGTTGGCGCTGAAAGACAAGCTCAGAAAGGTCAAGATGGAGAAGGGCGACGTGATACAAAAATAATTGAATAATTTCACTCAATGTCGAGAGGAGCTTGGAAGTGTTGGGATAATAGTGGCCCAAGATGATTTGGTGAGATTAGCTCTTCTAGGCCTTCCCAAGAGCTAGCATTGCTACCAGGACTCTTTGAATGGGAGGGAGAAGCTACCAGACTGGGAGCGATTATGGTCCGACTTGGTAGAAGAAGAGATTCGGTGGAGCACAAGAGATGGATCCTCATCAAATACTGATGATTAGGAGAACTATGTCATTGCTGGAAAGGAAAAGATAGGGAAAGGGGAGGAATCCCATTCCAAATCAGAGTCTGGCAAGGCAGGAAAGAATCGAGACTTTTCAAAGGTAAAATGTTTCAACTGTCATGAGCATGGACATTATGCCACAAATTGTGCACAAAATAAGACCAAAAAGAAGGCCTGAGGAGGATGAGCAGGTAAAGCACTTGCTTCACAGTTCAAGTTGGATTTCACTCTCACCACAGGCATGGTGTCATCAGTGATGGGCTCTGTGTGGTACTTGGAGAGTGGAGCTTCGTTCCATATGACCGAAAACAAAGAATCATTCAGTAGCTTGGAGGAGAAGGATCTTCATATGCACATCGATATGGGTGACGACGGGAGGTATAGCGCTACTGGTGTAGGTACAGTTACCTTTCAGAGGGAGTCAGGAAATCCACTCACATTAAAATATTTCATGTATGTTCCTGGTTTAAAGAAGAATTTTGTTTTTATTTCTATGTTGTAATATTGTGGTTGTGATGTGATCTTCAGTGAAGGAAAGACATTCCTTCATTAAAAATCCACGAGACAAGTGAAAAATATTGGGGCACAAGTAAAGAATCTCTACAAAATGGATGTATAATATTGTGATGCATTGAGCAGGAAAGTAGAGAATATGGAGAGCTGAGACATCGGTGAGTTATGGCACAGGATATTGGGCTATCTACACCACAACGCTTTGAAGATCATGCAACATATTTCTATAGGTCTTCCAAAGGGTGCACTTGCACAAAGAGATACATGCAAAGGGTGTAGATTGGGGAAGTATTCCAAAGCCATCTTTCATGGTAAGGAAATTCGATCCAAGGAGATCCTTGAGAGAGTTCACTCAAATATGTGTGGATCGTTCTTGATAACTTCCACAACAAAACATAGGTATTATATGATTTTTTTTATGATTTTTCAAGAAAGTGTTGGATTTTCTTAATGCGTAAGAAATATCGTACGTTCTCCAAGTTTTGTGAGTTCAAGGCACTTGTATAGAAAGATACAGGGGAAGAAGATGAAGGCCTGGAGGAGCCACAATGTCGGGAGAATACATCTCTAATGAATTCAATTACTTCAGGCTCAAGGAATTCGAAGAGAATTGATTGGACCTCATAACCCACATCGGAATGGGGTTGTAGAAAGAAATAACATAACTATTATGGGAGCAACACAAGCTATGCTGCATGATTAGGGCCTACCATTGCATCTATGGGAGGAAGCATGCAATACAAAAATATTTGTGTAGAACAAAATCCCTCATCGGATACTTGGGATGAGTACACCAAAGGAGCCTTTTTCAGGTAAGAGACCAAATGTGTCATATTTTGAAAGTTTTGGTTCATTTGTTTATTTTCATGTGACCAAAGATGCCAGGAAGAATCTAGAGCCAACAACATATTTGGGGATATTTTTGGGGTACATTGATACACCTCACAACTATCAGGTGTAATTTCTAGCACACAGGATGACAGTAGTTAGAAGATATGTGAAAATAGATGAAGATAAAGCCATGTGATTATCCCTTGAGAGGGAGCTTGAGTTGCATGCAATTGAGGATCTCTTGGCTCTAAAAGAAGAACATAAGGATGTGGAGCATCCAAAAACGAAGGAACAGAGAGTGGTAGAAACTGCTCATTCAGATCCATCCACTAGAGATGGAAGGAAGCACACCAGATAAACTGATATATTGTTGTCAGATGCGAGAGAATATGTGGGAGAACCCACATTACAACGCAGGTAGAGAAGGTCCCCAGTGTGGTACACTAGATACATGGATCTTATGAGTGAAGTTATTGACACAGAACCATCCTATTTTGAGGAAGAAGTGCAACATCCAGTGTGGGTTGATGCCATGGGTTAGGAGTATGAATCCATTATCAAAAACAGTGCATGGGAAGTTGTCCCAAGACTAGTGGGGAAGTCAGTTGTAGGATCTAGATGGGTCTACAAGGTGAAGGAGGAAACAGATGGGAGTGTGGAGAAGCATAAGGCAAAATTTCTAGCCAGAGGGTTCTCTCGGGTGGAGGGGATTGACTATGATGATAATTTTTCACCAGTCACAAGGTACTCATCTATCAAATACATTCTTGCACTCTCAACGTAGATGGGATGGACGATACATCAGATGGATGTAAAGATAACCTTTATCAATGGATTTATTGAGGAAGAGGTGTACATTTAGAATCCAAGGTTTTGAGACCTGATGTGGAGTTGCATGTGTGCGTACCAAGAGAGCATTATATAGTTGAAGCAAGCACCCGTGCTTGGTACACTAGGATTGAAAATTATTTCACCGGTTGGTCTACACCAAGAGTGAAGTAGACATGTGAAACTTTATCATATTGTGGTAAATGGTAAGATTTTTATTATTGTACTTTATTTTGATGATATGATACTGACAGGTGATGAGAAGCTCATCAATTCTTGCAAAGAGGATCTTGTAAGAGAATTTGAGATGAAGGACATGGGGCTCTTGGACTATTTTCTCAGATTGGAAATATGGAAAAGAGATGGGGAGATATTTTTATCTCACGGAAACTATGCCAACGATATCCTCAAGAAGTTCCACATGGAGGGAAGCAAACCCATGGAAACTCCTCTAGCAGGAAATTGGAGGAATGAAGATGCTACATCAGGCGAAGTAGCGGATGCTATTGTTTATAGGAAACTTGTGGGTTCGCTCATGTATTTGGTGAACACATGAACAAACATATGCTACATAGTTAACCAACTTAGTTAAGCTATGGTTAATCCTACCAAGATATTTTCAAAAGGAATATAAGCATGTGTTGAGATACCTTAGAGGCACTATAGAGTATGGGCTATGATACATAAAGACAGAGGGAGTGAAGCTTCAAGGATTCACTGATGCAGATTGGAAAGGGATTCCATCCGACAAGAAGAGCACACCAAGGGCATCTTCATCATAGTATCAACAAAAATTTCCCGGTACAGTAGATGTGAACAGTAGATTAGTTTTACTCAAATTCAAAAGAGGTAGAGGACATGGCATCCAAGCTAGGGCAAGATATAATGAGGGCTTATCTGGATGAGGAAGATACTTGTTGGTTTTTTCAGTCAACAGATGGATCCAACGGTGATACATTGTGATAACCATAGTTGCATCAAACTCTCGGTTAATCCAATTTTTCATGACAGGTCCAAGAATATTGATATATGGTATCACCATCTCAGATATTGTGTGCAGAGGAGGATTATTTCATTATAGTACATTTCCACGAAGGAGCAGGATGCAGACATCTTAACAAAGGCGTTGGCAAGAAGAAAATTTGAATTCCATAGAGACAACATCGGGGTAGTAGATAATCCCTTTATTTTTTAGAGGGAGTGTTGAAATGGCACCCAAAGGGTACTTCTGATTTAATTTTTCCTTAATTAAATTGGAAAAGAAATCGAAATTTCATCTCATGACAACTTGTATTAGTTAACTGAGTCAGGAAGACTTATTTAGCTTAGGAAATTCCAGTTGAGGGTTAGAGAGGAGGCATGTAGATTTATCCCATGATTTTAAGGGGTCCGGTTACAGTTATTTTTGAGTTGTAATTAGTTAACTCAATTAATTGAGTTAAAATCAGTTTAACTAGTTCTAACTGAGAGATGAGCTAGTGAGAGGTTTAGCAAATTAAATTTGATTTTATTCACAGGTAGTGATCAATCAATTAAATAATAATTTTCTATAAATATTTATTGCATGCGATTTCTAAGGAAGGCCCAGTTGAGAGTGAGGTTAAAGGGAGGATAACTATCAGTTTTATATTTAGAAACTTGTACAGGTAATGTATAGAGTCATCAAGAATCCTTGGATCAATTGTGCAATCAATTCTTTGGAATTTCCTATTTAATAGGGCGACAATTCCTCCAGGAATGCATGAGAAAGGTTGGTCAGACAAAGGCTGAGAATTGGTTAATTATTTGACTGATTTTTCCTAGATTAGAGTGAGACAGTCAGTAGAGTGCAGAGGTTTCTCAATGAGAGAAAAACATTGTATTGTTTCATGGTCTTGACTTTATGAAATATACACATAGTGGTGTTTTAAGAAGTTTCTTTCTCCAGATACATATTTTTTTGTGCGATCAATTTATTTATTTCTCTTACTTGTTATGTGATTGTGATATCGTATTTGGTTTCCGCAAATTGTAGAAGGATTCTGTATTTTTTTTTAGTACATTACAATATTATATTGAATCCATTTAGATAATTTTCGTATATCAAGTACTCTAACCTTAAAGAATTCATATTTTTTTATTCATCCTATGTGGAACCCATATAAACTAATTCAATGTTTGAAAATTTTGTGAAACTTATCATTTGGTTTTGGATAAATTTAAACCCCATTATATTATCACCAAAGATAACTACTTTGTTCCAGTGTGTCTCCAATTGTTGAGGCCTCAACAACTCCCTTCAATTTTTTCTTGAAAATAAAGGGACCCTATATAAAATTTTGGAAATATAGCCTTGGATTCTTTTTAGTGTCCTATTTTTAGCTATTTTGTAATTTTGTAATTTTCCACTTTTGAAAAACTCGTCATCTTCGTATTATCGAGACCTTTCTAAAAATATAAAATTTTCCTCATTTCGACTCCTGTATCAAAAGCTACGGTCTTTTGAATTTTTGTATATTTTCAATGGTTTGACGAGATGGCATTACATGTCACATCCTACGTGGTGTGCTAATTTGGAAACACTGATATGTACTGCTAACTTTGAAAAAATTAGAGGTTTCACCTCCACATCACTTCCACGTGTCACTACATCCGATCCGGAATTATGTACGAACGCAACAAAATATAGATATAAACATAAACATAGAGATGCAGAAGAAATAAATCTTCATTTCATTAATATCGAAGAACTGAAAGATGCTTACAAGCATAATGGAAATAAACTAGCTCGGACGATGGTATCTTATCTTTGAGAAGAGATGTGGTAGCTACATGTCTTTGAAATATATTACAATGAGGCTCAAGGGCCCTTTTATTATTGAACAACAAGGATAAACCATAAAAAAAAAAAAAAACCAAAAAATTAACCCTAGGAGACGAAACAACAAGAGTTTGTGGGCCCCATTAGGGTTAGTTGGGCAACCAACTTCCCAACGTTGTAACTTCACATATGATCTGCGTTTGGCGCGTATGATACGTCGTTAGAAAGATCTATTTGAGTAATACATGATTCGCTGCAAGCCCTTTCCTATGATATGGCCTTGCTACGAACCTAAAAAAACATCGTTTAGGGGGTCAAAACAACTCCAAAAGTTCATGACCCGAAAAACTATGAAAAATAGTAAATTATGCTATAATCAAGGAAATTTATGAAACCGACTATAGGTTTAAGTGGAATAGAGAAGTGGCCACCAATATCTACATGGATCAACATCTTAACCTCATTAACATCTAAGCATGCTTTTTTACATGTCATGCGACACTTCCATGTGCCACATCATCACTACATGGAAACTTTATAGGTATGCCACATCAAAAAGCATGGTATATCAACAATATTCCACATCATTCTACCTTCGAGTTCACGTCTGGTTCATATTTTTCATTTTCCAAATTATATTGACGCGGTGGTGCAATGACAGGGAAAATATCACAATTTGACGGAGGGTGCATTAAGGATCCAACAATTAAAAAAGGCCACAATCAAGAGCAAGAGGCCCTTAATGTTCATAGGAATTTTCATGTCCCATGATGACTATTGGCTTGTGGTTTTTATGAACGGATAAGGCAACATGCATAGTTAAGCAAATGAAGAGCGGGAATGGCTAAAGTGAAGGCCAAGCAATTCAAGCATAGGTTGGGCAGACACCCCGCAGTCAAAAGATGAATGAGCACTTACCACTTACCTTTTCGCATCGCCAAGTGCATTTCACTTACACTTTTGTTAACTTCACTTGCACCATTTCCATGATTGACATATAAATGGGACCCACCTTCTTTGCCACGTCACCTTTCCACCCATCGCACATCGCAATTCGCAACTCGAAACATTTACCCCCCGTTCCTCATAATAGCAAACTCCCGATTCCCCGATTGCGATTTGCGATATGAGTTTGGGCCCCACCTCGGTCATGTCACGTCACCATTTCGGCCCATCGCACATCATACTTTGCAACTTGTAACATTTACCCCCCGTTCCTCATAATAAAAAACTCTCGATTCCCTGATTGGGATTTGCGATATGAGTTTGGGCCCCACCTCCATCATGCCACGTCACCATTTTCGCCCATTGCACATCGCACTTCGTAACTCATAACGTTTACCCCCCGTTCCTCATAATAAAAAACTCCTGATTCCCCGATTGCGATTTGCAATATGAGTTTGGGCCCCACCTCCATCATGCCATGTCACCTTTCTGCCCATCACACATCGCACTTCGCAACTCGTAACATTTACCCCCTGTTCCTCATAATAACAAACTCCCGATTCCTCAATTGTGATTTGCGATATGAGTTTGGGCCCCACCTCCGTAATGCCACGTCACCTTTTCGCCCATCACACATCACACTTGGAAACTCGTAACATTTACCCCCCGTTCCTCATAATAGCAAACTCCCGATTCCCCGATTGCGATTTGCGATATGAGTTTGGGCCCCACCTCGGTCATGTCACGTCACCATTTCGGCCCATCGCACATCATACTTTGCAACTTGTAACATTTACCCCCCGTTCCTCATAATAAAAAACTCTCGATTCCCTGATTGGGATTTGCGATATGAGTTTGGGCCCCACCTCCATCATGCCACGTCACCATTTTCGCCCATTGCACATCGCACTTCGTAACTCATAACGTTTACCCCCCGTTCCTCATAATAAAAAACTCCTGATTCCCCGATTGCGATTTGCAATATGATTTTGGGCCCCACCTCCATCATGCCACGTCACCTTTCTGCCCATCACACATCGCACTTTGCAACTCGTAACATTTACCCCCTGTTCCTCATAATAACAAACTCCCGATTCCTTGATTGTGATTTGCGATATGAGTTTGGGCCCCACCTCTGTAATGCCACGTCACCTTTTCGCCCATCACACATCACACTTGGAAACTCGTAACATTTACCCCCCGTTCCTCATAATAGCAAACTCCCGATTCCCCGATTTCGATTTGCGATATGAGTTTGGGCCCCACCTCGGTCATGTCACGTCACCATTTCGGCCCATCGCACATCATACTTTGCAACTTGTAACATTTACCCCCCGTTCCTCATAATAAAAAAATCTCGATTCCCTGATTGGGATTTGCGATATGAGTTTGGGCCCCACCTCCATCATGCCACGTCACCATTTTCGCCCATTGCACATCGCACTTCGTAACTCATAACGTTTACCCCCCATTCCTCATAATAAAAAACTCCTGATTCCCCGATTGCGATTTGCAATATGAGTTTGGGCCCCACCTCCATCATGCCACGTCACCTTTCTGCCCATCACACATCGCACTTCGCAACTCGTAACATTTACCCCCTGTTCCTCATAATAACAAACTCCCGATTCCTCGATTGTGATTTGCGATATGAGTTTGGGCCCCACCTCCGTAATGCCACGTCACCTTTTCGCCCATCACACATCACACTTGGAAACTCGTAACATTTACCCCCCATTCCTCATAATAACAAACTCCTGATTCCCCGATTGCGATTTGCGCTATGAGTTTGGGCCCCACCTCCGTCATGTTACGTCACCTTTCCACCCATCGCACATCACACCTCACAACTCGTAAAATTTACCCCCCATTCCTCATAATAGCAAACTCCCAATTCCTCGATTGCGATTTTCAATATGAGTTTGGGACCCACCTCCTTGCCACGTCATCAAAGCCCTCCCACGGCCTTTGTCCCACTCTTTTCAGTGTTAACCATCCCGCTATGTTTTAATGCCGCAGGCCTCACTTTCAGCTTTTCCATTTTCCCCTCATATTTGCTCCCTATCACACATCTAACGACTCATGATCTAGTTCGGCCCCCCTTCGAAACCCAGTCTCCGGTTTTGCAATTCAAACACAGCATGGGTTTTTGGCAGGACAAGCACAACTATTATATATTTGGTTTTTCCAAGAACTCCCCGTTAAAGAGCTAGGCACATGCAACATGATTGGTCGTTTCATAACGGTTAGTGGAAATCATGAGAATAAGGCAGTGGAGGCTTTCGATGGTAGGTGGAATCATGTGATGGAAGCCAGACTACCCACCTATTCACGTCTACTCCACGCCACCCCATTTTGAAGATTCCAGGATTTGGCCTCTGTGGCCAACTATGTTGTTTCTTTTACTGTTTGATTATGATGTTTTGCTATTGAAATCTTGATTTCACCTAATTCTGTTTTGATTTTCTGATTATGGGAGTGATTGCTTGATGCACACTCTGCGATTTGGTTATGATATCTTTATTTTCACATGTGTGGGTCGATCATGAAAGTTTATTCGATTGTAAACCCTCAAGGAGAACTTTGTATGTAAAGAGTTCAACGATGAAGGAAAGGTTCTGAATTTTGGATATTTTTTTTGTAGTTCTATATGACTGTGCTCTTTGTGCTCTGCGATACATATTTGGGAGAGTTGTTTTGAACATAATATGATATACAATGTTGTTTATTTGGATTCTATATGGAGCAATGAGTAGTATGTATTTGTGCTCTCTTGTTTATTAGTAATCTCCTGTTTATGTATAATCATCTTTCAATGTTCTGTTGCTTTGATGATTCGTGTAATGTAGCTGCAGGTGGTACACAATTTTATTCATGAATCTGTGCATGAATAATTCTCATGTGTTAAACTTGTTGTTCCCCCTTAATTCGTGCTCCACGAATCTCTCTTGTTGGTCACATTCCACTTACATCTGCTTCCTCCGAGTTCACGAGAGACAGATTCTTAAGATTTTTAAGCCTGTCTCTCGCAGGTTCCTCCTCTGTTCCTTCTCAACACCTCTGCATATTACGAAAGCTTCTGATCATTGTTTCATATTTGGCCCATTTGAAAAGCCATTGAGTCATTTAGCCTCCTGAGCCCTCTTGCAGTATAGGGTAATTCACATGAATCAAACTCCAAAGTCTGCATCATTTTTGAACCACCACAATCATTATCCTCTTAATCCATATTCTGTCAGAGGCACCCTTAAAATTGTCTACATCTAACCTCTGATTTCAAGATGTCCTAGGCACTAGTCTTTTGCAACTCAAGGCTATCTCTAGGAGCAACAACATATTTTTGGCATTGTTTTATGGGAGAAAATTAGAAAATATTTTCCCTGGGATATGACATTATCTTCACCCTTCAATTAGGTGAGCACGAAGGGTTGATGGTTGCATAGCCCTCACCTTGGCGACTCCACTATTATCAAATTTCAAATCAGTTGTAATCCTGAATTACACAAGGCCTTATACTTGATCAGGTACTTCCCAGCTGAAAACCCCTTCTGTATCTGATCCCGAAAATATCATATTTAAGAGAATTTGGAAGGAAAAGCAACCAAGCCAGGCTGACCTACCCTCATTTTCTCTAGAAGATTCACCTTCCTCATCTTAGAAAGCTGACATCTATGGCCCCGACTCCACAGTCCATGTATTTGGGTATTCTACAAAAGCCTCTGCTTTAGCCCATTTAGTAATAAAAGACAAAGCTGAATCTACTTATAATTCTCTGCCTCCCTTGCACCCTACTCCCGAAGCTAAAGAAGCTAAAGAATTTGCAACACTCCAAATAATTTTACAGACAAATATCCAAACCTCTACTCATCACATACCTATTATACCCCAGCCAACTCATCCTCATAACCTACCGCCACCGCCCATCGTGGTTGTACTTGGTTTCCTCCTCAACAAGTATGCTCCATTGGCTCTACCTTAGTTGTTGAATGGCATGCCACAATATTTTCTAAAGCTCCTAGCTCGATTCACTGGGGAAGATAATACTTCTGCGCCGAGACATATTGAAAAATTATGCGCCTTTGCTGAGAATGTGAATGTAGAGCACTTAGATGTGGTGTTAAGGATTTTTGTCCAATCCTTGGATGGAGAAGCCTAGAAATGGTTCAAGTCTCTAGCCGACAACATAGTCCACACTTGGGAAGAAATGGAAAATTTCTTCACATTAAAATGGGGAGAAAAGAGGGATCATGGATACGTTCTCACTGAGTCCAATGCTCTAAAAAAGAGACACAATGAGAATGTAACAAAATTCATAAAGAGGTCAAATAAGCTCTATAATAATCTTCCCGCTGAAATAAAGCCTCCCCAAGCAGCTGCTAAGGTGGTCTTCGCAGGAGCTTTCGAACCGGAGTTTGGGTTCACCCTAAGAGAAAGAAATTTCACATCTATGGATCAGATCCAGATTGATGCATTGGAGGTAGAAGCAAACTTTGCCTTTACTGGTAAATTCAAGGGGAATATAGAAAATGAAGCTAGAAGAAATAACAGGGTGGAGGCTTTTACTTCAAATAAGGAAAGGGAATCACAAGAGTATAGAATTGAAGAAATGAGTAAGCTAATCAAGAAAATTTAAATTAAGTTGATTAAGCTTGAATTGGAGGCCAAGAATTCCCCTCCTCATCCTAACCAAATGATTCCTAACCGGGGGTTTAATCCTCAATATCAGAATCCCCCTCTGCAGTTGTTGCAGTGGAAGAGGAAGGAACAACAAGACCACATTCAACCCCCTCTATACTTAGAGGGATAATTGGAGGGACAGGCTGAGGAAGTCACAGACAGCCAAGAAGATCAATTCCTCACTTACTCTGATGATGAGGAGGGTGAACTCATCCTGCAAGGGGAGCAAGAGGAGAAGGAAGTCCCTCCATAGGATCAAGATATTGATAGTTACTGCAGATAGTTCATGGAATTTATGCAAGCTCAACTCCATAAGAAATATGACCTCAGGTCCTTCAGGAAGAGAACCCGAGTGCAAGAACAAAATGAATAGTCAATATCAAGAGAATAAAAACCTCTTAGTCTTGCCAGTAAATGGAAAATCCATTAGAAGAGTCAACCCCTCATAAAGCCACTGCATCCACCTCCACAAAGCAAGAAGCTGATCCTCCCAAAAATGAGAAGTCCTCATCTATACCCTTGAAACTTCCTGAACCTCCTAAAGAACAGTTCAAAGAAGCCATTATAGAAAAAGGGCCGACACCCTTTAATCTCCAGAAAGAACTAGGGAAGGTCAAGATCCCGGTTCCCCTGATCGAGCTCCTAAAACAACCTTCATACAAATATCAAGTGTCCCAATTCATGCAGCCCCATGGTGTAAGCCCTCTGATTTACAACCTCAATCTCCAAGAAGAACGACCCATGGTGGGTTTTGGACCTCATGTAGAAGTGCAAGACTCAAGCACTCCCCTGTTCTATGTGACTCTGGTGATACATGACTTCCTATCGCACAATTGTATGCTAGATTCTGGGGCTTCACATAACTTGTTGCCTTTTTCTGTCATGGAAAAATTGGGATTGTAGATTACAAGGCCCTATAAAGACCTGTATTCTTTTGACTCCAAAAGGGTGAAGTGCTTGGGTATGATAAAAGACTTGGTAGTGAACTTAGCCCAGATTACGGCCAAAAGTGTGGTAATGGATATTGTGTAGCTGATATCCCAACTCAGTTTGGAATGTTTTTTTCCAGACCATGGGGTTCCAATATTGGAGGGTCAATAAAACTCGACCTCACCTACTCCACTATCCCAGTGTTCGGTGGGGAGGAAAGAATATTATACTGTGAGTCCAGGTTTGTAAAGATGGTCACCAAAGTTGATAGTTCGACCCATTCTTTGGTGTATGGTAAGGATGGTGAATTATATTGTATTATGCTTGAGGAGGACAAAAATTTCTTGCAAGAAACAAAGGTCTATCCCCTAAGACAAGGGGATCCCATAAATAGAGTGGAGAACAAGATTTGGACCTTGCAGTTTGATGGAGCTTATTCACGAGATGGAAATGGAGCCGGGGTACCCTTGATATCACTAAAAGGATGCTTAATGCCTCTCTCCTTCAAGCTAGAATTTGAAGCCATGAACAACGTGGCTGAATATGAAGCCTTGTTGCTGGGACTACATGTAGCGTGGAATATGAACATACTGAATCTCAAGGTGTTTGGAGATTCAGAGATAGTAGTGAGGCAAGCCAGGAGCCAATGCCAATCTAATCAACCGCGGCTTAGAACTTACATGAATGAGGTATGGGATTTGGTGGATAACTTATTATCGACTTTTAATATTCAGTTCATGACGAGGGATAAGAACAAAATGGCCGACTCACTAGCTATGGCTGCTAGCAATTTCCTCCCTCCTCATAATCCGTTGCTCAAATACGTGGTGGAAGTGAGATATTGCCCCTCCATTCCGGACAATGTAAAACATTGGCAGGGCTTCGAGGAAGAAGAGAAAGTCAAGTGTTTTATGGAGATGGTGGGCGAATTCTCGAATTTGGTAATCAACTCAGTGACTGAGGATGGCAGTGAAGAGCTCAAAACAGGATGGGAGGAGACACTGGTCGGGCACCGCATCTTGCAATTAAAGGGAAATTTAATTCCCAGGGGTCTTGTGCCATTAGAGAGATTGTTTGATAAAAAAGACATACCAATGAACCCCAGCAAATCATCCCCCGATGAGCCAGTTAGGGATTTGAATATTAGGATAGAAGAAGATCTGAAGGTGATGAAGCTATCGAAGGGAGTCCCTGAATAATATCAAGGACAATACATGAAGCTCTTTTGATCATACAAAGACATCTTCGCTTGGTGATACCAAGACTTGAAGACTTTTGATATTGACGTCATACAACATAAGATACACTTAAAAGAGGACATTAAGCCTCATAAATAAAATCTTAGGAAGATCAATCCTCTTCTTCTCCTGACTATTGAAAAATAAGTAAAGAAGCCGTTGCAGGCAAAGATCATTGTCCCTCTAAGGTACTCCGAATGGGTGGCGAACTTGGTGCCCGCAAGGAAGAAAAACAATGAAATCAGGCTTTGCGTGGATTTCCGCAATCTGAATAGAGCCTCACTCAAAGAAAATTATCCCCTCCCGAATATGGACCACATCTTGCAAAAGGTAGTGGGATCCTCCCTCATGTCCATGATGGACATTTTTTTAGGATATAACTAGGTGGCAGTGCTCCTTGAAGACCAAAAGAATATGACATTCACTACGCCTTGGGGAACCTTCATGTATGCTCAAATTCCTTTCGGCTTGATCAATGCTGGCGCCACAATCCAGCGTGCGATGGACATCGCTTTCATAGGATACCAGGATAAGTTTGTGGTTATTTATCTAGATGCAATCACCGTCTTCTCGAAGAGCGATGCTGAGCATATAGGGCATATTTGAAAAACCTTTGACAAATGTCGAAGGTATGGTCTTTCCATCAACCCCCAAAAATCCATGTTTTCCCTAGAAGAAGGGAAGCTATTAGGGCATATAGTAACGAAAGGAGGGATAAATATTGACCCAAAGTGGGTGGAGGTGATAAAAATAATTTCTCTACCAAGAAAAAAAAAGGAAGTACAGGTATTCCTGGGAAGAATAAATTTTCTCAGAAGGTTCATACCAAATTATGTCAAGATCATCCAAAACATCACCGAAATGCTGAAGAATAATAGTGAAGTGAAATGGACTCCTCAATCCAGGGATTCTTTCAACAAGATCAAGCAGGCCTTTGCGTAAGCTCCAGTGTTGGTGGGTCCAGATTATGGAAATACATTCATGATTTTTTCTTTCACCTCCCCTCACACAATAACTACGGTGTTGCTACAAAAAAACGATGAAGGGCATGAACAAACTATTGTGTTCTTGAGCCACGTCCTCCGAGATGTCGAGCTAAAATATAACATCCTGGAAAAGTAAGCATGCACTATGGTCAGGTCACTTAAGGCATTTCGGGTGTATGTGTTACAGTCTGTCATAACAACTTATGTACCCACTGCAGTAGTGAAGGATATTATGGCACAGGGCGACAGTGAAGGAAAATGGGTCAAATGAATAGCTAAGATTCAGGAGTATGAGATGGATGTAAAGCCTACCAAAATCATCAAAGGCCAAGGGCTGGTAAATTTTTTTTCTGAATCCAATTGTCAAGATCTAGGTGTTATAGGTAAATTTTGGCACCATTCCCAATGACCTGGTTAAACTGGACATCATCCCCATAACCAATAAAATAGGGTGTATCATCCCCTACCATTTTAGTTTCTACATGCCCTAAGACAAAGAACAAGAACAAATCATCCATGACTTCCATTGAGAGGTTTCCAAGATTTGAAGTACATGTTATATCACCTATGAGCTCACCAATGCAGTCTCTCAAGGGACTAACTGCTTTGCATATGTAGTTACCTCCATTCAAGGGTGCTATGAAAAGCACTTCCCGACATTCAAGAGTGTGTTGGTCAAATGGGAGCGAAATTCTCATGTTCTAGAATCTCCACATGGCCAGTGATTCTAGAAGAGTCCATATGTGTCAAACTTCGAATCCAGGTGTCCATCTAACACCTCTGAGCTTGGGAACATGTCTTGCCTATTATTAGAAAGTCATTGATTGAGAAACTACCTTCATTTGTTCTATAAATTGAGCACAAATCCTAGTGCTCTAGAAGGAAGAGATTTGGTAAAGAAATGTTGTTGAATTCTCAATTGAGTATTTGATTTGACTAATATGTTGCTGGAGAGATGTTCATTGTGATGAGGCTGGGATGATGCTGGAGTTGGTGACATCAAATCAATCACTGGTTGTAACCTCCCCCTTCTATCCATTAATAAAGATTGCTTCTCATTTTCCCACATATGTATCTGGATATGTTTCTATATTTCATATCATGGATTCTTAGCTGATGTATATGTTTCATGTTTCATTGATTTAACTGATTAAGATAAATAGCCATCTGTATATAGCAATCTCCTTGATGTTTAGTGTTTATATTTGCAGGAACTAGTCTGGCGATCAAAGTTGGATTGGAAGCTACAACAAGAGCGACATAAAGAGAATAGGAAGCGCTTGGATCACAAGTAAGTTCATCTATGTTTCTTTGTGTCTATTTACTCTTAGGAAAAGTGTCTGCAAATTTGTTGATTTGTTGTTCTAAATGCATAGCACCACATTTAGGGAATGTGTTTTATCCGTAATACATAATTCCACATAACAAATTGGTGACTCTGCTGGGGAGTTTCCCTTCATCCTTGGTGTGTTTTTGCCTCTACTTATCCACCTAGTAGCATCTACTCTCCATTATTAGGCTTTCGAAACAAATAATTGCATTAGAAGTGTGTTTAGTAGCTTGAATTTTTTTCTTTGCTGCGCCCAACGCACTGTTGGTCAAGACACTGTGCTTTTCATAGAACTGTCTCCCACTCAAGGGTGCTTTGCAACGCACTGTCTCCCCTTAGAGACTGCGTTTCCACCTAAGCCAACCAAATTCCCTTTGAATTTTTCATTGCCATCACTTTCAGCCTTTTGTTTGTTGTGTTTTCAATTGTCTGATACCTATAGAGACCAGTGAATTTACCTGAATCTTCCTCCTTTGAAAATTAAGTTTGTTCAATGTCTCTTTAAGTTTTTTATTTATCATTGACAAATCAAATTCAAAGTATTTTTATTTCTGCATTAGATCAATTTGTTTTCGTAAAGTAAATTTTCATTAAATTCTTCATTTCCTGTAGGAAAAGTTGTAGTTTCATTCTTCATTTTTCATAAAAGAGAAATTGTTGTTAAATTCATCGTTTCTCAAAGAAGAAAGAATTTGTTTTTTTGTTGATTTGATGCATATAGTTTCCTTTTTACATTCACATTAAGGGGACTGAAAAGAAAAACCTGCATTTGCATATAGTGGATTGTGTGTTTTTCATAGGAACAAATTAGGAAAGCTGCATATTAGTTTGTGCTCTTTGTTGTTTTCTCTCAAAACTGATTGCTCTTTCACTTTAGTAGCTAATATTTTCATTGAAAAAGCTAAAAATGAAAAGTTTTCTTATCATTTTACTTTTCATTTTAGGAATTTCCATCACATCATCGCTGTGAACCTTGAAAGGAAAATTGATAAACAAGATCAACTTAAAATTTACATCAATTTACCTAAAAAAGCATTGGAACCATAACGATAACATTTAGAAGGTCTAGGCTAGAGACGTGTTCTGGCGTCATAAAACACAACAGCTGTCATTAGTTGTCTGCGATATATTCCAAGTGTGATACCTCACTCCACGTACATAAGTATATTGTAGCTCGTCCACGTACCTTCGGATATATTAGGCAGTTTTGTAGTACAAAAAGTATAAAGGGGTGCTCTCACTATGCGGTTTCACATTAGACAGCACTAATACAGACTTGGGCCTCCACGTACCTTCGGGTATATTTGGGAGGACAAATTTAAGTTGCTATCCATCCATAGTGAACCGACTCAGCCGCCTTGTAAATTGTGATACACCGAACAAAAAATTCAGGGAGATTGCCTGCCTGTACTTCTTGGTTTTCTAGGAGGTATTCTAGAGTTCACAGTTTCTTGGTAAACCTTTTGCCTAGAATTACCCTTTTATTTTGTTTATTTTTTTTGGTCATAAAATAAACCAGTAATCGTGGAAGAAGAAAAACCCTTTCCCCGTCGTTCTCATAGACTTGCATTGAGACCACCTTTACCATTGGAAGTCACTTCTGGTCAGCAAAGGCGACATCTCTCTACCGAAACCCATACCATCAATACCTTTGGTGAAGCACCATCTTCCTATATACCAGAGTCGACACAATTTGTTTCCACAAATCTTGGTTCGTCTACTGTCGTCGAGACAGAGTCCTCACAATTACCCATGGTCATGATCCATCCAATCAGTGAGACCATACCTCCCGAACCAGACGTTGTTCAACTGGAAGTTGATCCAGATCCTGTCTTTTTTTTTCCAGAACATCTGCATCCTGAAGTCGAATGACCAGAAGTTGTTCCTGTATCGGTTGCCCCACAATATATTGTAGCCATTGATTCTCCCATATCACGCAGTCAACCTCTTGAAATATACTTTGAGCCTGACAGTGAAATCCTTCCACTGTAGTATCCCAAAATAGGGAAAATCTACAATGTTAGGAATATGTTATAGTATTCCTAAATTGGAGAGCTAGCAATATGTAAACACAACTGGAAATAATAGTGAACTACATCATACCAAAATGTATGGAAACCATGGAGCCATTTTATTATACATATCAGAAGTAAATGAGTACAATAGAAGTGTGCATAACTCAAGTAAGCAACGCAAATGAGCCTCCCATGAATACATATGCCAAAAGATGGAATGCTGCTCCATAGCAGAGGGTCTATGGATAAAAAATGCGCAGTCATAGATAGAAAACTGCTACAGGAAATAAAAAACATCATAGATCTGCATACATATGACTCATACAATAGTGGGAGAGAATATCTAAGCTCCCAAAGACTATTTCAAGTCAATCCTGGAAGGATTGGCTGAAATATGTAAAACTACATAAATGCCGAATTTGTAGGGTAGCAGTTGCAACTCAAGAACTGGAACTGGATGGAGATTACTGAAGATGCTGCATCAGATAAATAAAATTCCTCCAATGATCTCTCAAGTGAAAGGCTGATCCTATCACTGAAGATTTCACCCTCCAATAATCCTGCAAGCCCTCACTGCAATTGCACACTGAAAATAATGCAGTCTAGAGAAGGGACTGTGCTATAGGTTAAAGGGAATGTGTTGGCCCAGTGCCAAAATCTGCAATAAGCTCCAGAATCTTCCTCATTGGTGTTCCAAAGGAGAGAAAGCTTCCTCGTTTGAAAAACAAGCCCCAGAAGTGGTGTTGTCAACCCTCCATTGCAACACCCTGCAACACAAGTTTCCTGCTACAGGAATAACGTTGTAGCTAAAGGAGGAAGCTTGGCCTCAAGCCTGAATGTGGAGAAATGAAGTGCAAGCTCCTTCAAGAGTCCTCTCTTGAAAGGAGAAGGAATTCCTAAACAGGAAATCCTTGTGCTAAGCAGCATTGCAACTCTGCTAAACAACAGGAGAATGCACAAAGTCTAAACAGACCAAGAAATCAATAATACATAGCATGAATCACAATGGCTGCCTTGCCCTCCTTTTAAAAAATTGAAAGCCCTCTCTCCATGGGTCCCACTCATTAGGGTTTCCTTCACCAAATAACCCTCTTCCTATTCATACTGCGCTGTCTATCAAAGTGTTCTCCACCTCCTATCCCAGCGTTGTTGACTTGGTCAAACTTGACCTTGTCTCCATGCAAATGCCCTCTTTCACACTTGAGGGTGTTATGAATATCCCCTTTCATACTATGAGGTATTTTATTCATTCTTCTACAATGTATGGGCCTCCTTACCCATTTATTTACCTCCTAAGTGTAAACAACAAAATTTAATATTCCATTTAGCGGTGTGCTAAAGTGGGAATATTACATCCACCTAGTTTAATTTCAATTGGAGAAATCCCACAAGACAAAACACCTTTAACTACAACCCATTTTGGGGAGGATATTTACCTGTATGTGTCTTTTCCTCAATCACCTCCCTCTACTTTTGTTGATCCTGTGCCTATTCAAATTCCCGTCGATTCAAAAGGGTATACATTTGGTCAATTAACCAAGCATGAACCAACATCTTCGGTTGGACGCCAGCACCTGCTCTTCTACCTCGTCGATGTTAAAAACTTCACCAGAGTCATATTTACATAGTGGCCCTATGGTCCCATCAGGTTATAAATATTTATTTGGAATTTTGTGGTGCATCTTCAAACCCATGGACTTCACCAATGTCATCATCTGGTATTCTAACTGGTAAACCTATAGTGAGTACTAAACGGCTTGATCCTTTATATCCATCATTAGGGAAATATCAGGTTGGTCCATCTGGGTCTATTCCTTCCAGTACCATCTCAACTGGACTCCCTGCATTTGGAGAAAAATAATTTTCGTCTTATTATACTCCTAATGCTGGGGGGGCAAACTATGGTCACCCACTTTGACAGTACTCCGTCATTTTTTGGTCAACCTAATTTTGAAATGAATGTTTGTCAATGGCAACCCACTCTACCTATCCAACCACAAATGGTTGTACACCCGTATCAACTGGTTCAACCTGTTGCACCCACAGAAATTTCACTTGTTAATACATATTTACCCCTGTTACAGACTCAAACTTTTGTACAACAACTGTTTTAGGTAGGTCCTTCAACTCAATACCCTCAAGTATTGGGCCCTCAGATTCTAACTCCTTTGGCTAATTTACAACAACCTGTACCTGGAATCATTTATTCACAAGCTAGATTACCATATAATGGGATGTCACAGCCACAACCAGGTTATACCTATCCTCAACTGAATCCAAGTTATTCTAATTTGGGTTATAACATTGGTGGACAGACCCCTTGGCAGCCACAGGCGCAAATTCCACAACCTTCATTTCAACAAGTATCGTACCCAGGTTTTGGTCGATAAAATCCTCAAGTGTTTCCTTATCAAAACAACCCCTATCCGGGTTAACAACAATCTATTCCTTATGCTGGTGCTCAAAGGCCTATTTCCTAAGAAATTATGTCATACCCTGGCTATGCTCAACCTAACCTCAATCGATAGTTTCCCTTTGTTGCAATTTTAGAGTTACTAGATTTAAATCGACTCACCAATGTTCCAATCAACTATGCTCCTTGGTGGTCAGTGATACCCCATAAATTACCCTCAGATATTCCTAAGTTCAATGGAAACCCTGGATAAGACTCGTCGACTCATGTTATGACTTATCATTTGTGGTGTTCATCAAACTCCCTAAATGATGAATCTGTTCGGCTACGTCTTTTCCATCGTACGCTCACTGGTCTGGCTGCGAAATGGTACATTGAGTTACTTAGAGCTTCTTTTGATAATTTCATTTCCCTAACTACTATATTTTTGACTCACTTCCAGTTACCCATACAATATAAAACTGGAACAAAACTCTTGACTAATTTTAAACAGACTAATGCTACTCACATTTCTGATCATATTCATGAGTGGCGTCGTCGTCGTAGACTGGTTAAGACATTTGTTCCTGATTAGCTCCTTGCTGAGTGGTTCATTAAGTTCCTGTTACAATCTATAACTGAGGATGTGGCTAAGGGTGGCATCATCACTGAAGAGCAGGTCATTTCTTGTGCCCAATATTTAGACTTGATTTATACTCAGTCTGGCACACTCTACGAGAAAATTCCTAACGCATTGTGATCTAATTTTACTATTCCTCCTCCTTCAAAGGAATCTCATGTTGGAGACGGTATGATTGTTACTGCAAGAACACATCATAATATTTCATCTGATCCTGCACCTTCTTCTGAAATTAATGCCGTGTCATTTGACAAAGGCAAAAGTGACAAGCAACTCGGAAGTAAGAGAAAAGGGAAATCAAAGAAAAAGCAAACTTCTAGCCCACAGGAAAAATCATCTGATCAATCGTCTGGAAATCAGAAACCTCGTTATCCATGCATAATCTATAATGAGGAACACTTTTTTCAGGATTGTCCTCACTGTGCTGAAGTCTCAAAAATGGTTAAGAATTCACATGCGTTAGCTGTGTTGACAGATCCATTTTTGAATCCAGACACAAATTTGGTTGCTACTGATCCAAATTCTAGTTCCCAAGTGCTTATGTTATCTGTCACAAAGCCATCGACATATGTTTTGGTGTCAACACGTAATAAATATTACAGTATTCAGGGCACTAATAAACCTACTACCTCGACCACGAATTCGTCTATGGAATCAGTACCACCACCTGCTATTCTTGAATAGACAATCAAGCCACCGAAGGGAGTCATTCATAAATCGACATATAATCGTCAAGTAAGAGCTACTCAAAATTATAATATAGTTGAAGATTTGGCTCAATCCCCTTCAGCTATGTCAGCGCTTGAGGTGTTACAAAATTGTCTCTCCCAGAAACAGGCTTTGCTGTCGGCAATTGGTGGAATTGATCCGACTGATGCTAATCTCATAGTCTTTAATCATACAGGATATGTGCCACAATTACCAGCAGAATTGGAATTCCCCATCCAAGTGAATGTTCTTAATCACCTTGTTCATCGTACTATTATTTGTGAGGGAGCATCTATGTGTATTATGTCTCTAAACTGTTGGACGTCACTTGGATCACCTCGCTTATCTCAATCATCAACGACGTTGAAGGTTTCCAACGGACGTACATATAAGCCTTGTGGTATTATCAATAACCTACATGTTGAACTAGGGGGAAAAATAATGAATGTTGATGTTGAGGTTGTTGACAGACCCCTTGACTACAATATTTTACTTGGAAGGCCATGGGTATATGTTATGATTGCAATTGTTTCTACATATTTTAGAATGATCGCCTTTCCATATAAAGGTGTTATCACAGTCATCAATCAACTATCCTTCTTTGACTCTAGTTCCCAGGTAACTGGAAGTGTTCCATTCGTTCACGTGCCCCAACTCCCACTTCAAAACATTGGTGTAGGACTCTTAAAGGATTCCACTCTCAAGGGAACCTTTGCATTACCACCGCCTCCGACGTCGACATAAATTACAAGTATAGAGACCTGCTACATGATCTCTTCCACTCCATTTGGCTTAAGGAAGAGTATGGGTGATTCTGAAATTGTTATGTTGGATGAGTTTCTATCGCCCAACCCTGCTGAGCTGGCATAGCAATCAATATATCTGGCTTGGGCGGCGAATCCGAAATCATCGTCGCTGGTTGTTTGTGTTGATTGTTCCTTATATTTTGGTACACCATCTAATCCTTTTTCCTCAACTTTCTTAACATATGAGAATATTTTGGAAACCATGATGTCAGAAGGAGAACCATGGGAAGATTATCATCATCGTTCCCATCTTCCTGATTATGAAGAAAATAATCTTAGTGAACTGTATCACCCATTGATCAAAAATTTCTTTTGAATTCTTTTCCTATTAATGAAATTGATTCCGATCGAAATTTTTCAAATATTGAAGAAACCATTTCTATCGATATTTTGACCAAACCTGGCATTGTAGAAAACATTCATGTCATCATATCTTGTTCTCCATCAGAACGCGAAACATATCACTCTCTCTTTTGTGAATTCCATGATGTATTTTCTTGGTCTTGCGAGGAAATTCCAGGCATAGATACTAGCATCGTTGAACACACTATTAATATGTACCTTGATGTCAAGCCGGTATGTCAACGCCTTCATTCCGTTCATTAGAAGAAGGTCGCTACCATTAAAGTAGCTTGAATTTTTTTTGCATGCTAGTTTCATTTACCCTGCTCCGCTAACTGAGGGGGTTTCCAACATTGTTCCTGTTATAAAAAAACAAGGAACCATCAGAGTTTGCGTCGATTATCGGGATGTAAATCTTGCTTGTCGAAAAGACAACTATCCTACTCCCTTTATCGACCAAATTATTGACAATTGTGTTGGATGTGAAATATTTTCATTCATGGATGGATTTTATGGCTACAATCAAATCAATATCTGCCCAGAGGATCAATATAAGACAACAATCATCTGTCCCTGGGGCACATTCGCTTATCAGAAACTACCGTTTGGTTTAAAGAACGCCGGGGCCACTTTTCAGAGAGCAATGGATTATGATTTCAATGACATCAAGCACATTTTTCAACCCTATCTAGATGATTTACCCGTGCATTCACGAAATCAGACTGATCACCCGATGCATTTGAGAGCCATATTTTTACGCTGATGACACTACAAAATACGCTTCAATCCATATAAATGTGTGTTTTTTGTTGGTTCTGGTCTTTTTCTTGGATTCCTTGTCTCAAAAGAAGGAATTTGAGTCGACCCATTGAAGGTCCAGGCCATTCTTGATTTTCCTGCACCATAAAATTTACTTCAGATACAAAAACTTCAAGGAAAGTCTAACTTCCTAAGGAGGTTCATACCCAACTACGCCGAAATGACTAAAGGATTTGCTCGGCTCTTGAAAAATGGGATTCCCTTCCATTGGGATCAAGTTGTGCAAGCTTATTTTCATGTTGTCAAGGATACTCTTGTCTGGGCCTCATTAATGTATCCCCCCAATTATCAGAGTGATTATTTCTTATATATCACCGTGGCTGATATGACCATTTCTATGGTATTGGTCCAAGTAGAAAATGGGATAGAACATCCGATCTATTATTTGAGTCGTAATCTCAATGATATGGAAGTGAAGTATTTTTATGTAGAAAAGCTTGCCTTGGCAGCTGTTCAAGTTGTCCAAATATTTTGCCACTATATTATGTTCCGGAAGACCATTGTCATTTCGGATTGCAACCCCATGACTTATATCTTATCACATCAATTGTTGGGGGGAAAATATTCAAAATGGATTGTCATTTTTCAGATATTTGATTTAGAATTCATCAAATCCAAGTCAAAGAAGTCTTTAGTTTTGGATAAGTTTCTCTGTGACCTTCCCTATGATAGTATTTCTACTACGTCGAAACCATATATTCCGGACGAGTCTCTGTTTCTGATCGGATCATCTGATCCTTGGTATGGGGATTTTATCATTTATCTCCAGACTCAAAATTTTCGGCCTGATACCTCTCACTCTGACCAGAGACGTATTCGATACCAAGCCAAAGATTATCTCATCGTCGGTGATACACTTTATCGTCGTGGTGTCAATACAATTTTAAGAATGTTCCTCACTCATGAAGAGGCCGAAAAGGTTTTAAATGATTGTCATGCTGGGGCTTGTGGTGGACACTTGTCTGGATACGATACCGCACAGAAGATACTTCGCGCTGGTTACTTTTGGCCTACCATATTTCACGACTGCATCCTCACGGTCAAAATTTGTCATGTGTGCCAAATATTTGATCGTAAAATCCACAAACCGCCAGCGCCAATGCATCCTGTTGTTTTTGTAGGACCATTTTCGAAATGGGGCATTGAATTCATGACCTGTAACCCTTGTTCATCTGGGGGGCATGGTAATATTATTGTTGCAGTAGACTACTTTACCAAGTGGGACGAAACGATTCCTACATTCAACAACACAAGACAAAAAACTGCATTGTTTTTCTTTAATCATGTCATTGCATGGTTTGGGGTCCCATAGGCTATATTTACAGATCATGGGAAGCTTTTTCGCAACCACATGATGAATAAATTGACTACCAAGTTAGGATTGTCACATGATAATTCTACTCCTTATTATCCACAATCAAATGGACAAGTTGAAGCTATCAACAAGATTCTTAAATGTATGCTTCAACGAATGATAGGAGTTCGTAAAAGAAACTGGAATTTTATCCTATACTCGGCCTTGTGGGCATATCAAACCTCGGTGAGAAGCACAACCGGATTTAATCCCTTTCAATTTTTGTATGGTTTGGAAGCTATCTTGCAAATCCAATGTGAAATACCATCGTTAAAAATCGCAATCGACTTGTTACCTGACACCTCAAATGTGTAGAAATTTATTAATACTGATGTATTACCGGATCCTCCTAAACTCACATTATTTATCTTCTTGAAAAATATGGAATCCTTCCACCAATTAAACTTGCGGAAATTTAAAACTCAATTGCAAACACGTGAATAAATTCAGTCGCACATAACACAGTTGTTTAACGGGAAAGATTAAAGCTAAAAACCCCAAATATCATATTATTTATATCAATGGAATCATGTAATAATCTCATACAAATATTAGTATATCAAGCTCTCAGTACAATCAACAATCATTACACATTATCATGTAGAAATTTGCATATCAATGCACCAATTTCTTGCCTCCTGACAGCCTGACTCCACTGCACAATCCCTGCTGAAGAAGACCCTGGAATGAATTCGAATATACCTTGCCTTGACTACGCAATCCTCATTGGCAACTCCAATGTGTGTAAGATGCATTGAATGCATCACTATAGTCACAACGAATAGTCCATCTCACCCTTTCACCTATCTCTCCACTGGGTCTCCACTGGAACTGACATGCACTGTAAGTAACTGCTCTTTCTGTTCAGTTGTTAGTGAGTTATTAGTTGTGAATTAATTAACTAATTAATTCACTTAACTCTCACTAGTTTATCTTTCAGTTAGACTAGATACAACTAGATCAACTGAGTTTAACTCACTTAATTGAGTTAAACTGAATAAAAACTCCATAAACTACTCTTCCAACTCTGTCATAACTTTTCCACTTCAGTTCTAACTGAGTCCTCATGCATGAGCCACCAATAAACCCTAGGAATTACGTAATTCCTTCAGCCCACTGATTTGCCAAATCTGTGCACTGAAATAAAGTGCTCCAAGAGAATAAGTTGATGTTTTTTGTCGGATTATTATTAAGAGCTAATAATAATAGATATGCATCTATTTTTAGATTAACGATCTATAAATAGACTTCGCCCAATATTATAAAAATATAATTTCATCTATTTTCCACATTTGACCAACCATCTACAAATAACATCCTGCAACTTATAGAATATGCTCACCATGTCTAAAAATAGACATACACCTAAAAATAGTCTGCGGGCCCCACTTAGTGAAGGTGCTTAATTTTCACTAAGCTCATCGTCTTGTTGAATCTCAACACTCCCTCTCAAAAATATAGGGATTATCCTTCACCCCGATCTTACCTCTATGGTATTTTATTTTTCTCCTACCGAGCGCCTTCATCAGAATGTCTGCATCCTGATCTTCCGTAGGAATGTACTGAAGCAACATGATCTTCTGCACACAATATTTGATATGATGATACCGGATATAAATATGTTTAGATCTATCATGAAACACATGATTAATCGAGAGTTTAATGCAACTTTGATTATCACAATGTATCACCGAAGGATCTAAATGTGAACCGAACAAATTGACCAGGATCTTCCTCATCCAGATAGCCTCACATGCAGCTTGACTTGCTACCATGTATTTTTCTTCTGCTGAACTAAGTGCCACGAATATTTTTTTCCTGCTGTACCAAGAAAATGTTGTAGATTCGATACTGAAAACCCCACCTGATGTGCTCTTTCTATCCGTTGGGATGACTGCCCAATCTGCATCCGTGAAGCCATGCAACTTCACCTCATCCATCTGTCTATACCATAAGCCATACTCAGATGTGCCCCTGAGATACTTCAGGACATGCTTTCCTACCTTCCAAAAGAGCTTGGTAGGCTTAACCATCGCTTGTGAAAGTTGGTTCACCGCATAGCATATCTCTGGTCTTGTATTAACTAAATACATGAACGAACCCACCAATTGTCGATAAACAGTGACATCCACTACCTCTGCCGATGTATCATCCTCTTTCCTCCAATTTTCTGGAAGAGGAGTATCAATAGGCTTGTAGCCTTGCATGTGAAACTTCTCAAGTATCTCCTGAGCATACTTTCCTTGAGACACAAACAATTCACCTTCTCGCTGCCATATTTCCAATCCAAGGAAATAATGAAGGAGGCCCAAATCCTTCATCTCAAACTCCTTTGCAAGATCAACCTTGCATGAGTGTATCAAATGCTCATCACCCATTAGTATTAAATCATCAACATAAAGAATAATGATTAAAATCTTACCCTCCACCACAATTTGGTACAGGTTTTCATTCGCCTCACTCTTGGTGAAGCCAAGTCCAGTGAAATAGTTTTCGATCCGTGTGTACCAAACACGTGGTGCTTGCTTCAGCCCATACAATGCTCTTTTGAGTCTGCACACATGCGACTCGCTGTTGAAGATATCAAATCCTTCAGGCTGCTCAATGTACACCTCTTCCTCAATGATCCCATTAACGAACGTAGTCTTCACATCCATTTGATGAATGTGCCAACCCATTTGCACTGAGAGAGAAAGGATGGTCCTTATGGAAGAATACTGTGCGACAGGTGAAAAGGTTTCTTCATAATCAATACCCTCGATCTCTGAGAAGCCCCAGACAACAAATCTTGCCTTATACTTCTCGATGCTCCCATCAACAGCTTGCTTTACCTTGTAGATCCATTTCAAATCTAACACTGATTTACCCACTGGCCTTGGAACAATTTTCCAAGCATTGTTTCTAACAATGGAGTCATACTTCTCCACCATGGAATCTACCCATGTGGGCTCCTACGCTGCTTCTTCAAAAGAATATGGCTCTGTCACGATACAATTTCTCATAAGAGCCATGTATCCAGTAAATCGGTTAGGTGACTGTCTCTGTCTGCGCTGTGATGTAGGAACTCCTACATTCTATGCCACATCAAGATTCAGTCTCTCAGCTTATATGGTATGCTTTCTGCCTTTTCTGATGTTTGGTTCTTCATGAGTGGACTCCTCCACTCCATGAATCTCCTCCTGTGGCTAATCCACATCTAGAGGTTCATCTTTGGGAACAAGTAGCTCCTCCTTTGCATGCAAGTCTAACTCCCTCTCAAGCGACAACTTCATGGCTTTCACCTCATTGAATTTTATATCTCGTCGCACCACAGTCATGCGACTGTTTGGAAAATACACATGATAATTATGGGGTGTTTCTGTGTACCCCAAAAATATCCCAACTTCTGCAGTCGGCTTCAGCTTCTTCCTAGCATCCTTGTCACATGAATGTAAACGGATGAAACAAAAATCTTCAAATGAGAAATATCAGGCTTCTTACTAGTAAAAGCTTCTTCAGGTGTACTCATGCCAAGTACTCTATGAGGACAATAGTTTTACACATAAACCGCAGTGTTGCATGCTTATGCCCACAAGTGCATTGGTAGGCCCTGGTCATGCAGCATAGCTCGTGCAACACCCACAATCATTCTGTTCTTCCTCTCCGCGACCCAATTCTGCTATGGGTTATGAGGCACTATTAGTTCTCTTTGAATTCCTTCTTTGCTACAGAAGTCTTTGAATTCGTTCGAGATATATTCACCACCATTATCGCTCTGTAGAGCCTTCATTTGCTTCCTCGACTCTTTCTCCACCAATGCTTTAAACTCACAGAACTTTGAGAATGTTTCGCTCTTCTTCTGCATGAAGAAGATCCAACATCTACGAGAATAGTCATCAAAAAATATAACATAATACCTGTGTTTTGCTGTTGAAGCAACCGAGAAAGGTCCACACACGTCTGTGTGAATTCTCTCCAGGATCACCGAAGCACGATTCTCCTTCTCATGAAAGGTTGTCTTCAAAAACTTACCCATAGTACATCCCTTGCATTGATCTGACTGCGCAAGAGTACCCTTGGGAAGTCCAGTAGAAATATGCTGCAAAATCTTCAAGGCACCATGGTGAAGATGGCCCAATCTCCTGTGCCATAATTCACCCTCATCCCAACTCACCACTTCTTCTGCTTTTCCCATCATTGCAGCGCAACCATCTACCTACAACTTGTAGAGATTCTTAACTCGAATCCCTATCCTCTTGGTTTGACCAGTTGTTTTATGTCATAGGAAAGCTTTTCCATCACTGAAAACAATGTCATAACCTCTGTCTTCCAACATTTCTACCGAGACCAAGTTCTTCTTCAGACTTAGAACATGCATAACATATTTCAATAGAAATGGTTTACCTGAATCCCTCTCAAAGGTAATGGTTCCAATTCCGATTGAACTGTATCTTTCATCGTCACCCATCTCTATATGCATTTGGAGATCCTTCTCCTCCAAGTCACTAAACAAATCCTTGTCTCTTGTCATATGGAAAGACGCACCACTATCAAGATACCACACTGATCCCATTGAGCTTGACACCAAGCATGTGATCAAAGAGAAATAAAATTCAAATTTCAAGGCTAAGGCCTCTCCAGCTGCAGCTCAAGCAGCCTTCTTGTTCTTCTTTTTTTGTGGGCAGTTAGTGGCGAGATGCCCATGTTCATGACAGTGAAAACACTTCACTTTGGAAAAATCCAGCTTCTTGCCTTTAGCCTCGGATTTTGGAGGGAATTTCTTCCCCTTCCCTTTCCTTGCTTTGGTAGCCAAAGAAAAATTATATTCATCATCATTCTTCGATGAAGAGCCATCCCTGGTACTTCGCCTTATCTCCTCTTGCACAAGATCTGACTAAAGTCGCTCCCAACTCAGCAGTTTCTCCCATCCATTGACAGAGTCTTCATAGCTATGCCAACTCTTCGGAAGCCCAAGGAGAGCCAAGCTCACCAATTAATCATCATTAACAGTAATCCCCACACTTCCCAGTTCATCCCTATAGTGGACAAACTTCATGAGATTTTTTGGAATACTGTCGCCCTTCTCCATTTTTATTTTTCTGAGCTTATCTTTCAGTGCCAACTTCCTCTGGTCGCTACTTCTTTGGAAAATATCTGTCAAAGCCTTCCACATTACAAATGGAGTGGCTTTCCCATGAAGGCTTGACATAATATGGTCCTTCACACCTTCCAACAGAATTCTTCTTCTCTTTGCTACCTTCTTTTTCCATGCATCAAGTCCTGCAGCATCGCTAGAAGTAGGCTTAAGAACATCGCTATTGATGAACTCCTTCAACCCATTATCTTCAAGCACCACCTCCATCCTATCCTTACAGGATATTTAATTCGAGCTGTCATCAAGGGCATACTCCAATCACAACCCATTGAAAGACATTTCAATGAATACTCAATAGTCGCACTAACAATTGTCTGCAACAAATTCGAATTGTCCACCAGCACAAAACTCAGCAATTATTCACAATCACAATCTCCGGTAATAAAAACTGCTCCGACACCATGTAGAAATTTATTAATACTGATGTCTTAGTATATCCCCCTGATCTCACAATATTTATCTTCTTGCAAAATACAGAATCCTTCCACTAATTAAACTTGTGGAAATTTAAAACTCAATTGCAAACACATGTGAATAAATTCAGTCGCACATAACACAGTTGTTTAACAAGAAATATTAAGGCTAAAAACCCCAACTATCATATTCTGTATATCAATGGAATCATGTAATAATCTCATACAAATATTAGTACATCAAGCTCTCAGTACAATCAACAATAATTACACACTGTCATGCAGAAATTTTCATATCAATGCACCAATTTCTTGCCTCCTGACAGCCTGCCTCCACTGCACAATCCCTGCTGAAAAATACCCCTGAATGAATTCGAATATACCTTGCCTTGACTGCGCAATCCTCATTGGAAACTCCAATGTGTGTCAGATGCATTGAATGCATCACTATAGTCACAACAGATAGTCCATCTCACCCTTTCACCTATCTCTTTATTGGGTCTCCACTGGAACTGACATGCACTGTAGTTAACTGTTGTTTCTGTTCAGTTGTTAGTGAGTTATTAGTTGTGAATTAATTAAAAAATTAATTCACTTAACTCTCACTAGTGTATCTTTCAGTTAGACTAGATAACACTAGCTCAACTGAGTTTAACTCACTTAACTGATTTAAAATGAATAACAAATCCATAAACTACTCTTCCAACTATGCCATAACTTTTCCACTTTAGCTCTAACTGAGTCCTCATGCATGAACCACCAATAAACCCTAGGAATTTCATAATTCCTTTAGCCCATTGATTTTCCAAATCTGTTCACTGAAATAAAGTGCTCTAAGAGAATAAGTTGATGTTTGTTGTCAGATTATTATTAAGAGCTAATAAAAATCAACATGCATCTATTTTTAGATCGACGATCTATAAATAGACTTTTCCCAATATTCTAAAAATATAATTTCATCTATTTTCCACATTTGACCAACCATCTACAAATTTCATCCTGCAACTTATAGAATAGGCTCACCATGTCTAAAAATAGACATACACCTAAAAATAGCCTGTGGGCCCCACTTAGTGAAGGTGCTTAATTTTCACTAAGCTCATCATCTTGTTGAATCTCAAAAAAACGAATAAGCGCGTATTTTTAACCTCATCCATCTTGATGAAACACGTCGTGAAGCCCAATTGGCCAACGAAGTGCATAAGAGACGTATAAAGGTGTAATAAAACAAAAATTTCTAGCCTCGCATTTTCTCAGAGGGCGACTTGATCCTTATTTATGATCAAGAAGCAGATGTAATAGGTACAGGGAAATTTCAGCCATTATGGCATGGCCGCTATATTTTCAAAAGGGTTCTTGCTAAGGGTGCCTATGAGTTGTTGGATTACGATGGAATTCCATTGGCGCAACCCCGAAATGGGTTGTATCTAAAACGGTACTATGCTCAATTATGAGGATAGTAATTTTTTGTATTATATTGTATATATATGCTGTTGATTTTCATTCACTGTCTTAGTTTGTTTTTTAGGGTTTTCTTGACGTTAGTAATCCTCTTTACATTTTATCGCAGATGTATGAATATTTGGAACCATTTGTTGGATATACTGATGGTGTTAGTTGTAGTACATAGAATATATCCTCTGCTGCGTGGGCCATTTTTGCTCCGAACGACGAGTTAGTGAGTTTTCAAGGGATTTGTATCAGTAGATCGACAAAAAATATTGCTGAGTATAGCGGGTTGATAGAACTTCTCTCTGATGCCATTTCATTTGGTATTAACCGCATCATCATAAGCTTAGACTCACAACTTGTGGTATTACAACTTACTAGTGTTTATACTGTTAGAAATCCAACACTACATCGTTTGTTCCTAAGAGTTTGACTTTTGGAAAGACACTTTTATTTTATTCAATATCGACAGGTTTCCATAAACTTGAACACATTTACTGATTCTTTAGCTAATCATGTTATAGACAGACATTTGCAAACACATGTAAAGATACATTCACATAATTGAATAGGATTGTGAAATAAACATAGGAAAACACTGAAATCATATAGATAGATAGTCATAGGTTTTTACAAAAATTTGTGCCCAAGACACATTGGTCATCTGACCTCAAAATGTATGCAACATGTCAAAATTAAACTAGTGATGTTCATGGTAACATGCTATAGATCTAGATATCCTACGCAGTAACTGCATCCAGCGGTTAGGAACGCTTATATTGTGGCGCTGCAGTCGCATGGGTAACTCTTCGATCTGGAAATCCGAAATCCCAAAGGTCAACCCCTCTATATGCTACCGAAGCTCAGACAAAGTCTCATCCATGTCTAAATCCTGAAGGACTACTCTCTCGATAGCCCTCTCTGCTGGCTCGTCCGCTCCATACTCTGGTTCCTCCACTAGTTGAACTCGACTAACATCTGCATTACATTAAAAATTTAGTGTAGTCTTGGAAAAACATAATAATACAAAAAAATTGTATAAACCTTAGAAAAATCAAAAAACATGGTCAAAACATTCTTACTGATTGCACCCCACAGAGCGTATTCTGGTAAAGCTAAGTTTGGTTCTCCTCGGAAATTGACGCTTACATATGCATACTCATCGATGGCGATAACCTGTCACCTGAACCAGGCAAAGAATGTAATCGAGAACATGATGGACGATTGGCCTGCATGCCTAGCCATCAGTTCTACCCATATATGCATCCTCGGATCTCTAGGGTTATATATACCTAGTGTCACATGCTGAGGCTGCATCAATGGAATCCTCTCTAAGGAAAATGAAATGAGGATCGAACCATAACTAAATTTTTTCTTCCTTCCTCCCTTTGCCTTGTTCATTTTTTATTTTATTTGAGAAAGTACAGCTTCAGACCAGTTGAATATTGTTGGCTCCATGCACTCTAGCGCATACTGCATATAAGATCTATTCGCTACATGTAGTGTAACGGTGCCGACAAGCTTTACAATTGTGAATATAATGGTTCTCAAAGGAAAACCACAAGTCACAGATGTTTATTTTCCCATCCTTTCTTGGCTCTACCCCTGGACAGTAATATTGAAAAACATAATCTCTCACTGTCTCTCCTCCGAGAGCAGACCTTGAGAGAAAAATGGGAAAGCCTCTCCTCAACAAGCCTGTTAGAAAATATACATCCTCCATTTTAATAGGAACCACTTTGTTTCTAATGTGAAATGCCTCAATTTCTGGATCCCATGCACGAACTAGGAACTCCAAAAGTTCTATTTGTTGCCTCATACCTAACAAGCGCAGGTACTTTAATAACCCACAATCTCTTAGGGATCTTACAGTACCAAGATCATTAAGGGAAATCATATTTTGTTATTCATGCCCTCTTTCTCTCAAAGTAATCATCATTCTATTCCAATGAATCCCTAAAACATAACCATAAGAATCATTAGACTAATTTTCATGCAAAAAATTAGGCAAAATTTGGGTACAATGCAAGAATAAAGAATGTGAATTGCGCCCAATGCAGTATTGAACCATAAACAGTGCATTTCATATGCACCTAGGATTCATTTTATGTGCTCCACATCGTAGTTTTTGATGATCAAGGGTGTGTTGCCCTCTTTGGAAAAATAATTTACCCTAAGGGACCCAAACCCCTAAAAATTTGTAATGAAATGAAATGAATTGGCTACTAAAAGAAAGAGAGGGTTTATGGCACCAACTTGGATCAAACGACGATGAAAAACATCCACAGATTCGATCACAATCAATGGTTGAAGTTCGGGGGAAAAAACAGGTTCAGAGCTCCAAAATGAAAATGGTAACTTTCAAATGGTAAAAATGAATAATAAAACTCTTTTAATTAGTCATTTGATTATTTTCAAATCATATTTATTGCTGTGACTATGGTTTTATTTGATTTTTATCATGAAACAGGTATTTTTAATCCGTTTGATGTTGTTCTAACAGGTTTTGCAACTGATGAGCAGATTTGGTGTGCACATTTATTTCAAGAATGATTTGACCACAAAGCATACTTTAATCCTTATTTTTCGAGCTTTGATAAAAAATGAAAAAGGACTTGAAGCGCGATTTTATCTCTTTTTCGAGCTTCAATAACAATGAAAAAGGAACCCCTGGAGTCTTCTTTCAGCTCTTTTCAGACTCTGATAATGTGAAAAGATTGTCGAGCACTTGTCTTTTTGAGCTCGTAAAAGTAAATGAATTGATATCTACTCATTATAAGTTTAACCCTTTTCCAGACAGAGATATATTATTTACGAAAAATGAATGCCTTAGTCGAACATGGCTAGTAGGTTCTCTTAGATATTATTTTACCCTTTTTCGGATTTGAGCGACAACTTTACGAAAAATTACTTATGGAGTTTTCTTTCGTCTTCTTTTTCAAACTCTCTAAATATGAAAAAGGATTGGGTTGTCACTATCGTTAGGCTCGTTAAAACATAAAATAGCGACGGGCTTGTTGATCATGGCAAGAATCGAGTTTCATTCATTGCTAGACTCGTTAAATTATTAAATAGTGATACATTATTCGCCCGAAGGGTTGAATTATAGATCAAGCATATGTTGTCCTCCTCAAGCTTGTTAAAAAAATAAAGAGGTACTGGTCGACAAATGACTGGGGAAATTTGGGAAATTGAATAGAAATTTTACGGTAGTAGGTCGCTCTTGAACATGACACTTCACTCCATCATTGTGACTGTTTGGGTTGGGTAATCTTCTTGATAGTTCATTCATACCTATGGTTCATCATACCTTCACTACAATTTTGGGTCAATTCTTCCAACTCATCTCAGTGTCGCCGATATGTTCAAGAGAAGTCATCCAGTGAATACTCATCCTTTTGAAATACTCATAAACCTTCATTCTCATGACATTCATCCTTGAACATTGCTATATCAATTCATATTCTGTCTCTAAAATCAGTAACTCCCATTTTGCAATAAAATAGCTTCCTGTCAACGCCAAATCATCATCCAGGAAGTTTACTTAGAAACATCATCTTCGAGTACCATGAGGCTTGTTACAACATCGAGAAGATCCTCGCTTCCAGACTTTTGACTGAAAGATTTTGTTTGGAGTTCGACATCAAATCATCTATTCACGCCATACAAAATGTACTGTAGTACCTTGGGGACCATTGACATCAATGGTGGTTCTCTCACATTTGTTAATAGATCACATTATTGGCTGGTAATCAAACGATGTCTTACCATGTTCGACTACAAATCATATATTCGCATGGCTAGACTTGTACCCGAACGATCGAGTGAACGAGATAAGAAGACCCTGGATCTAGTTTCAGCCATCCGGGCTATGATTTCAGGATTGTTGTACACATCAACTGTACAGTGACCTTACATACAAATCGTCATACGAACATGGGCCTATATTTGTAGGCATGTCTAAATTGGGCAACATTCCAATGTAGACGACTTTTTGCACTATGTGCATGTTATTAGATAGTTTATGTGCTGAGCATGCGAATGCCTTCCCTCAGCAATTCGTGATCAAGAAGATATATCATGATGTAATGTATTGTAAGATTGATGTAGGTCGTCATTCCGCTTTAGTTCCAGCCCATCACAGTGTAAAGCATCTCATTCAAAAAATATTGTTATTATTATTCTGACTTCATGCTTTAGGGGGAAATTGTTATAGGTCAATTTGGGCACCATTCCCAATGAACTAGTTAAACTGGACATCATCCCCATAACCAATGAAATAGGGTCTATCATCCACTACCATTTCAGTTGCTACATGCCCTAAGACAAAGAACAAGAAAAAAACATCCATGAATTCCATTGCAAGGTTTCCAAGATTTGAAGTACATGTTATATCACTTATGATCTCACCAATGCAGTCTCTTAAGGGAATAATTTCTTTACATATGCAATTACCTCCATTCAAGGGTGCTCTAAAAAGCACTTCCTGACATTCAAGAGTGCGTTGGTCAAATGGGAGCGAAATTCTCATTGTTCCAGAATCTCCACATGGTCAGTGCCTTCTAGAAGAGTCCATATGTGTCAAACTTCGAATCCGTGTCCATCTAAAACCTATGAGCTTGGGAACATGTATTGCCTATTATTAGAAAGCCATTGATTGAGAAAATACCTTCATCTGTTCTATAAATTGAGCATAGATCCTAGTGCTTGAGAAGGAAGATATTTGGTAAAGAAATGTTGTTGAATTCTCAATTGAGTATTTGATTTGAGTGATATGCTACTGGAGATATTTTCATTGTGGTGAGGTTGGGATGATGCTAGAATTGGTGACATCAAATCAATCACTGGTTGTAACCTCCCCCTTCTATCCATTAATAAAGATTGCTGCTCATTTTCCCACATATGTATATGTATATGTTTCTATCTTTCATATCATGGATTCTTAGCTGATGTATATGTTTCATGTTTTATTCATTTAACTGATTAAGATAAATAACCATCTGTATATTGCAATCTCTTTGTTGCTTAGTGTCTATATTTGCAAGAACTATTCTAATGATCAAAGTTGGATTGGAAGCTATAGCAAGAGCGACAGAAGGAGAATAGGAAGTGCTTGGATCATAAGTAAGTTCCTCCATCTTTCCGTGTGTCTATTTACTCTTAGGAAAAGTCTTTGCAAAGTCTTTGATCTGTTGTTCTAAATGCATAGCACCACATTTAGGGAATGTGTTATATCTGTAATACATAATTCCGCATAACAGTAGGGATAAATCTGCCTATGACAAAAGGAGAAGCGTAGAAGGATACAGGTGTACATCATGGCATAGAATCTTCCACACAAGAGACACATGTAAATTACCTTCTATCCTTATGGTATAAAGATATAGTGGAGTACCTTTTGAGCCTGAGGTGTCCTCCTAACTATGACAAGACCAAGTATCGCACTTTAAGGTTAAGATCTCAAAAGTATATTGTGGAAAATGGGCGACTGTATTGGAGGGACGCGGCTGGGATTTTACTACTATGTTAAACAGAGAAAGAGGTTCACGAAGTGATGTAAGAGTTCCATGAAGGAATATGTGGTGGGCATTACATCTGGTGATCCACTTCTCACAAGATCCTGAGAGAAGGATTCTTTTGGCCCAAGTTGTTTGGTGACGTACATGCTCATGTTTGGGCTTGCGAAAAGTGTCAGACATTCGCTGAAAAGAAAAGGTTCACACCTCTCCCATTGATCCCAGTTCATGTTGAAGAGTCGTTCAAACAATGGGGAATCGACTTCATAGGTGAGATCCACTTGGATTCTAGCAACCAACATTGATGGATCCTCACTGCCATGGATTACTTCACTAAATGGGTTGAGGCCGTGCCTGGAAGAAATGCCACAGATTTGGTGGTGATCAAGTTCTTGGAGGAAAACATAATAGCCAGGTTTGGATGCCCCACTAAAATCATAACAGATAACGCCCAGGCTTCCAATTTGGCTAGGTTCGTGAACTTTTGTCAGCATTATAATATCAGTCTGGGGCACTCCACTACATATTAACCATAGGGGAATGGGATGGCAGAGTCATCTAACAAGACACTGGTGAGGATCTTGAAAAATACCATCAACAAAAACCAAAAGAACTGGGATTCCCAACTCATGTTTGCACTCTGGGCGAATCGCATCACCACTAAAATATCCACATCGAAGTACCCTTATGAGCAGGTGTACGACAGAGCAACAGTCTTCCCTATTCATCTCGCATTACCCACGGTCTGACTCTTACAAGTGAGCGAGGATGAGCCAAAAAAACTTATCAGAAGAATGAACTAATTGGTCGAACTAAATGAAACACGTGAATAGGTAAGCCTCAGACTAGCAGAGTACCAGGAAAAGATGAAAGGCTTATTTGACCAAAGAGCTAAAGACAAGGAAATCCAAGAAGGGGATTTGGTGCTGCGATGGGATATCGGGTGGTCAGACAAAGGGAAACATGGGAAGTTAGACCCCCTTTGGTTTGGTCCATTCAGGGTGGCAAAGATCAAAGGCAACAATACCTTTGCGCTGGATAACTTGGAAGGAGACATAATCGAGATGCCTGTCAATGGACAGTTTCTGAAGCCTTACTTCTAGCACTCATAGCGGGCTACGACTGCCCATTGTACATATCCTCAAATTTTATATATGTTGTTTGTTATTTGCACATGAATTCCTGTTTTTTTATTTATTAAAATTTCTTGAAAATTTTTTTAACGATGATCCCAGGCATATCAATAAGAACACAAGCAAGTGGTTTGCGAGTTCGAGTGTGTCATCTCCAATGGAGCCAATGTTGGCTTGTGGTTTTTATGAACGGATTAGGAAACATGAAGAGTTAGAAAATGAAGAGTGGGAATGGCTAAAGTGAAGGCCAAGCAATTCAAGCGTAGGTCGGGCAGACACCCCCCGGTCAAAAGAGGAAAGAGCACTTACCACTTACCTTTTCGCGTCACCAACTGCATTTCACTTACACTTTTGTTAATTTCACCTGCACCATTTCCCCTATTACAATTTAAATGGGACCCATCCTCTCCGCCACGTCACCTTTCCGCCCATCGCATATCGCACTTTGCAACTCGTAACATTTACCCCCCATTCCTCATAATAACAAACTCCCAATTCCCCGATTGTGATTTGCGATATGAGTTTGGGACCCACCTTCATCATGCCACGTCACCTTTCCACTCATTGCACATCGCACTTCACAATTCATAATATTTACCCCTCATTCCTCATAATAAAAAACTCCCGATTCCCCAATTGCGATTTGTGATATGAGTTTGGGCCCCACCTCCATCATGCCACGTCACCTTTTTTCCCATCAAACATCACACTTCGCAACTCATAACATTTAACCCCCATTCCTCATAATAACAAAATCTCGATTCCCTGATTGCAATTTGCGATATGAGTTTGGGCCCCACCTCTGCCACGTCACCTTTCCGCTCATCTCAAATCACACTTTGCAACTCGTAACATTTACCCCCCATTCCTCATAATAGAAAACTCTCGATTCCATGATTGCGATTTACAATATGAGTTTGGGCCCCACCTCCTTCTCACGTCATAAAATCCCTCCATGGCCTTTTTCCCGCACTTTTCAATGTTAACCATCCCGCTGTGTTTTAATGCCACATGCCTCACTTTCATCTTCACCATCTTCCCCTCATCTCCGCTCCCTATCACACATCAGATGGCTCATGATCTAGTTCGGTCCCCCTCCAAAACCCAGTCTACGATTTTGCAAGTCAAACACAACATGGTTTTTTGGCGAGACAAGCACAACTATGCTATATTCAGTTTTTCCAAGAACTCCCCGCTAAAGAGCTAGGCACGCGCATCAAAACTGGTCGTTTCGTAATAGTTAGTGGAAATCATGAGAATAAGGGAGTGGAGGCTTTCGACGGTAGGTGGAATCATGTGATGGAAGCTAGACTGCCCACCTGTTCACGGTTACTCCTCACCGCCCCATTTTGAAGATTCCAATATTTGGCCTCCGTGGCCAACTATGATGTTTCTTTTACTGTTTGATTATGATGTTTTGCTGTTGAAATCTCGATTTCACTTGATTATGTTTTGATTTTCTGATTATGGGAGTTATTTCTCGATGCACATTGCGATTTGGTTATGATATTTTTATTTTCACATGTGTGGGTCGATCAAGAAATTTTATTCGATCGTAAACCCTCAAGGAGAACTCTATATGTAGAGATTTCAGTGATGAAAGAAAAGTTATGAATTTTGGAGAATTTTTGCTGTAGTTCTGTATGACTGTGCTCTTTGTGCTCTGAGATACATATTTGAGATAGTTGTTTTGAACATAATATGATATACAACGTTGTTTATTTGGATTCTAGATGGAGCAATGAGTAGTATGTATCTATATTCTCTTGTTTATTATTAATCTCCTGTTTATGTATAATCATCTTTCAATGTTCTGTTGCTTTGATGATTCGTGTAATGTAGCTGTCGATGGTACGCATTTTTATTCATGAATTTGTGTATGAATAACGATCATGTGTTAAACTTGTTGTGCCCCCTTAATTCATGCTCCATGAATCTTTCTTGTTAGTCACATTCCACTTACATCTGCTTCCTCTAAGTTCACGGGAGACAGATTCTTAAGACTTTTAAGCATGTCTCTCACGGGTTCCTCCTCCGTTCCTTCTCAACACCTTTGCATATTACGAAAGCCTCTGCTCATTGTTTCATACTTGGCCCATTTGAAAAGCCACCGAGCCATTAAGCCTCCCGAGCCCTCTCGAAGTATAGGGAAATTCACATGAATCAAATTCCAAAGTCTTCATCATTCATGAACCACCACAATCATTATCCTCTTAATCCATATTCTGTCAGAGGCACCCTTAAAATTTTCTACATCTAACCTTTGATTTCAAGATGTCCTAGGCACTGGTCTTTTGCAACTCAAGGCTGTCTCTAGGAGAAACAACAATGAAAATTTTAACAACATTATTCTTGCTCTAAAACAAAACTTTTCCTATTATGATAGTAGTATTTTTTCCATTCCGAGGTCCGTTAATTGACGGATCTGGGAGACATAAATTTTCCCATCTTGGAATTAGAATCTCACCATGGGATATCGACGCGATGATAAATGGAACTAGGTGTGGTCGGGGGAGGTGCGGAAGGGTTTCAAATCTTACTGTATATATTAGTTTTTCATTCATGTTTTATTATTATGACCTCCACGTTGACCTCTATTCTCATTCAAATCACCATGAATGTTTAACTCCACACTGTATTTCATCTTAGACTACACCTAAGTGCCACCTAAGCTTACCTATTATTATTATATTCACCTAAGAACTAAGTTACATGTATGAACCACTCTTTTTTAATATATTTTATTACCTCGATGTTGGGTTAAAAGTTTAGCATGTACTCACTACCCTATGGTTTCCACTTGTGTTTACACAAATCATATTGCTCATAAAACAATATAAAGAGAAAAAACTGTTTTCACCCATTGCATCTAGAACTAAAATTTTAATTTTTAATTGTTTTTCAGAACACACTAACTCTTTGGCAAAATGTACTTGAGATTTTACAGGAACTTGCCTTTTGGAGGTCATATCTCGGGCTACATGGCACTAAATCAATTCCATGATACCTCATTGGAAAGCTTAAATTGAGGAGAAAATTTTGGAATGGCTTGTTTTGGAAAATATGCATATGAATACCAAAAATTAAACATAAAAGGGGCTAAGAAACTGTAACAAATTGAGATTCCTTTGTGAACTTTGTATGGCTACCAAAGTATCTTTCTAATTGTACCAAATTGCAATGATATCTATTGGTAAATAATGCAACAATAGAGAATGATTTAGGCTCAGATTTAGGATTTTTTTTTAATTGAATCAAATCTTTCTTAGAATGATTAGTTTCAAATGTTTTCATATCAAATTTTTTCTCTAAGTTTTAATATATTTTTAATAATAATTTTATTGATGTTTTTGTAGATATTTTTGAGGGTATTTACGAGTTAGAGTCTCAGGAATTGTGAATTGGAGTTTCATATGAAAAAGAGGATTCTTCAACTTCCAAAAAATGATAAAAAAAATCTTCATGAAGCTTCCATGAAACAAACTTATATTAATGAAATTGAACTGTATGATTATAATAATAAGTATGTAGAAGAAGAAGGGGTTTCAATTTTCTAAAAGAGGTAGGACTTTACACTGTTGTAAAAAGGACTCTTGGAGAAAATTGGCAACCTGTTGGACTAGATCAAAGGAGATATGTTATAGCTTGAATGAGTTTGTGCTATCATGAACTTTCTTTAGGAAATTTGTACTATGAAAATATCATGATCAAACCTTCGAATTATGTACGCTATTATTTGAGTGATGGCTAGTTGGTGGCCTTTGTTTATATTCAATTTTGATTCAATACTTATACGAAGGTTTATGATATATGTACGCTATTGTTTGAGTGATGACTATTTAGTGGCCTTATGTTTATGATATTATTTTAGCACTGTTGTTAATTTCATGTCAATTTGTTCTTTATAGACTAGTGGAAAGCTTCCTTTTCATAGCGGGATGGATTAATATCATAATTGGATCAGGAATTCAATTAGGCTTGGATATGTTAACTACTAATTTTTTAACAACCTGATTATATTCTTGTATTTATTTTAATTGTTGTGTCAAGTGATTTGTTTCTATGATACAATTGCATATCTAATCTTGAATTCATTTAGTAGTGTTTGAATTTAAGTATGTTCTTATGAGGCTTTGATAATTGTTTACTAGATAAAAAAATAAGCACTTATGCCTTAACTGCTGCAAATCATATGAACTGATTGTATGAGTTGCTAGCTCATTATAACCTTAGATTCAATTCTGGTCCATTCTCTTTTAATCTTTCTCATGGTTGAGAGTGGGAATGTTCCTTCTCTTAATCGAGATAGATTATATTTATTTTTGTTGCTTGCATGCATTGTTAGCTTAGATTACATTTTGAATTAGGAAATCATATTAGAAAGTTTCCATTTTTTGAGAAAATATTTCAAGTGGCAACCAAACCAACATACTAATTGAAATGACCATCACAAAAGGAAAAGGGTCCAATTGAGACCCTGGCAAGGTGATTTCTCAAATGTTGATATGGTCATTTTTTCCCATCAACATCACCAAAAATCTCAAATGTTCAAAACTATTCTTTGCATAGGTATTTCAATTCTACCTAAACTAATAAGGAAATCAATGAAACAATAACCAACAAATAAAAGTTCAAGTTCATAGGACAACAATGGTAGTTTGAAAATAATACCCCAATGTATCTACCAAGATTAAGGAAAAATTGAAGCTTCGTAAGAGATATAGCTAAGCCATCAAGCCTTCCTAATTTCAAATTAATGAAAATGAAACTAGTACTTATCCATCCAACTAGATCAAACAAGAAAAAATTAAGACTCTACCTAAGTTACTGCACAGTAGGCAGCACAGTCAACCACACAAAAGTAGGTAATATGCACCCAAAGCCACACCAACCAACCCCTATCTCACAATATTTGTTTATATATATGAAGACTATACAAGTCTAAGATAGTAAACAAAGAGATTTAGTACTCAAGGCACATATAGACCTAATTAGAAACCAGAATATAGGTAAAATCGAATCAAAACACAAAAATTGATCCCTACATACATCATCCATATTTATTTGTGGGAAAAGAGTGATGAATGCTCCTCATACTTTGGAAAGGAATAATGAATCACTTTTTTCCATCCGATGAAGAGAAATGAAGGGGGCGATTGAGGTTTTTTCTCAAATTTGGATCAAATCTGTCAAAATAGTGGATTTGAAGCCTCAAACTAAATCTAAAGAAATAATTAAACCACATAGTAGACTTAGAAAATACAGAAACCAAGTAAAATTACCAAATGAGAAAAAATATTAAAGATTTTTCCCTAGTTGAGTCACCACTTCGATTATAAGGAAAAAATCGTATTGTGAGTTGAAGATTCCCATAGATCTACCCATGATATGTGATATAAAAATGGATATGATATGTGATAGAAAAATGGATATATTAGGACATATATTTTCATTAGATCTAAGAAACTTATTCCTTATTTGTTTTTAAAAGGGAAGTGAATAGAATGCACACATGATTTACAATGATTTTCCTTACGTGATCAAGCTGATCTAGAGATTTCTAATAATTCTAAGACCTACTACTTGCACACAAGCATCCAAACACATACCAACCTAAGAAAAATTAATGTTAATTATATATCTATCTAACATTATATACCCAAGTAAATATCATATTTATTAATTACTTGAATCAAGTATTGAATACACAAGATAATTGCAGGGGAAAACATGAAGATCTATATTGATAAGAGAATAGTAATACACCAACCAATGAGTATGCCTTGAGTCTTGATTGAGGTTTCTCCTAGTTCCTCGGCTTCGTAGTCCTCCTTGGATCCCACCCATAAGAAATGTTGACTTCTTAATGTAACATCTCGATAAGAAGGTACTCTCTAATATTTTGACAAAATGTACTTATTTGTATCCTTTCTCCTCTCCCATGGGAATGATGTCTTCAAATATTATTGGGTGGAGGTGAGAGGATGAATCTAGAAAACTAGGTATTGGTGAATCTAGAGTCCAATATTAGTTCCAAATCCATTAGATGAGGTAATTAAACCCTTGTTAAAACAATATCCTCTAGAAATATCAAATTTAGAAGCCTGATAAGGTCCTCACTTGTTTCTTAAGTGTACAGAGCGACCATCACTCCTTCCAAGAGGGAAAATACTAATGCATCACTCATTGTTAGTGGAGAGGGAGTGATGAACCTCATATTTTTTGTTTCATATGGACACAGTGAATGTGTCTCAACATAATGACATCACTAAGTCCCTCTAATAGATTCTAGCATGAAACCTAAGGTCACAACACTTTACATTGATAGAAATTTCTAATAGATGGGACCTTTTACTAGGCCTTCTTACAATTATCCCTACACTATATTTACTACATGGGCCTTATTTAAATTAATATGATCTCAACATATAGAAACCTATATATCTTCTTAAGGTGTTCAAGTATGAGCCTAGCATATTTTTCTTAACCCATTGGGACCTCATTCAAGGGTTTAGTTAACCCTCAATTGAAGTGTTTTGAAAATAATTGTTAGGAACTTAGTTGATCTTTATAAAACCAATGATCAAGCTATGTTCATTGTTTGAGGATTTCAAATCCTAAAATTTATTCCCCTTACTATGGTATTTTTTGAAAACTTCTAGGGGGTGAAACCCCTTCATCTCTTTATTCGTAGGTGGTTGAGTTAATGCAAGTGGGTTTATCAATGAATAGTTTATCTCATGATATATTATTTAAAAAAAAAAATCATATTTATTCTTAATTTACTTTCTTTTAAGATTATACACAATTCTTTCCACAATTCAAAAGGTTCTTGGAAAAATCAATAGCATATAAACTACACACGCAAAGAATTATAAACAAAATTGTGGTATCCTCATGCATGTTTCCTCTTAAAAAGGGTAATTTGTTTTTTTGATTTATGTAAATAGTAGGATGAAATAGTGAATGGAAATACATACTTTATAGAATGTGATTCAAATATTGATTGTATATAAATTTCCAAAAATGTGGAATCTACTATGTTACGTGTAAATAAGGATCATATATTTTATTTTAAAAAATTATACATTGAATATTGAATTAGATTATAGGAAAAAAAGTCACTTGTTATCTTTTCCATAAATATGTAAAGATTAATTTAATGAAATGAAAATTTGATACTTTAAAAATTAACATCTTTTGAAAAAAATATTGTTAGAAAGATAATACAATCCACTACAACTTGTTTTTTATCATACATCAAAATTCACAATGCATATATAAGCTCTATAAGGATTCAATTTAAAAAATAATATGGGAAATGTAAAATTTTCATCACTACATTTAACTAAAAACTATTACCCATCTTCGTGAATTCACCCAAAGGGATACTAATTTGGACAACACTTTTTTCTTTTATCATGTTGTAATTCTTAGTATATTTTGTCAAATATTTGAACATTAGTGGGCATCATGATCACTTGGGTCACAAATAATGCATGTACCCACCCTATGAAAATAGTATAAATGCTTATTTTGCATGTGTCCCCACATGGTACACAAGCACTTGTGTGAGATTACATGGTGGAACGACAATAGGATGACATTTTTCCCTCTCCCTTTTTTGAAGTACATCACTTTCTTCTTATGCATATAGAGCTTCCTTGTTCTTGAGAATCAAACATGGTATCTTTCCATGTCCATTATTTCCACAAACATCGAATTTCATACCAATAATTTTTTTGGATATGTTTTGTATTCTTTGCATGCAAGTATATTATGCATTATATCAAAATCAATTACTATGAGGGTGATTTTCCTCAACTTTTGTGGATGGGGGACCATCAACCCTTGGCAATGATGATTAGATAGTCATGCCCCCAAAATCATTTAGGTCCATTATGAGTGGTTTTGTTCCTATGTTTTTTGTATTCTAATACCATAATCACATGGGTCACAAATAATGCATGTATGCACCCTATGAAAGTAATATATAATATATATATATATATATATATATATATATATATATATATATATATATATATATAATTATTTCTATGTGTCCCCACATGGTATGCAAGAAGTACTTATACTTCTATTACACCTTAATGGAATGGTGTTATGGGATGGCATTTCTTTTTCTTTGTCTAAAATACATTACTTTCTTCTTATGCAACTAGAGTTTTCTTATTCTTGAGCATCCAACATGGGTGATGCCATGGCTATATTTTCCACAAACATCAAATTTCTCACAAATAAAGCGTTGGAATTTTTTTTTGTATCATTTGCATACAAGGACATTATAAATTTTATCACAAAAAAGCACTTTCAAAATGATTTTCTTCAACCTAGAGGAATGAGGGCCTAACAAACCCTAACAATGAGGTTTATAAAGCAAATATCCCAAGAATATTTAGATCCATTATGAGTGGTTTTACACCTATTATTTTATATCTATTATAATATAATATCACTTGGCATATTAAAATTGAATATTGTTTCATAATACTAATGATTTAAGAGTGAAAAGATCATATTAATCAAAAGAAAGAAAGAAAATATTTATTTGTATAATTTTGTTTCTTTACATTATTTTAAGAAAAAAAAAACAAAAAACTTGAAACTAAAGATAAATAATGCAATCAGGTTTAAGATGGAACAAAGGTTCATAAAAAAATACACTATAACTTAAAAAACAAAAACTTGAATAACAAATAATATGGTATGTGCATTATGATTCATTTCAATAGCTTCACAAGAAAGATTAAATTAATTTTTGTATTGTTTTTAATATCATTTTATTTGCGTCATACATATTCAAATCCAAGAAAAAAGACAACCACTACACCTATTTCTGCAATGAATGAAAAACACATTAAAAACACGTAATTCATGATTTTATTTATTTAAAGTATTTATTAATAATAGTTGGTAGATGATTACATGAGGTTAGAGATAAACAATGATGCATGAAATTTAATAATAATTGATTTGATTCTTATGGTTAGTAAGATCATATTTCCTCAAAGTGCAATGAATCACTTGATTATAAATATATACATATATATATGATTTAAAATTTCAATAAATTATATTTGATAATTTGTTATAATGAGAAAGATGGAAATAGTATATAATTTATTGGACCACCTTTTAGAAATAAATAATAGTTGTAGATTATTATATGAGGTTAGAGGATAACATTGATGGATGAAATTTTAATAATAATTGATTTAATATTATGGTTAATAACAAAATATTTTTTTACAGTGTAAATATATATATATATATATATATATAATTTAATATTTCAATTAATTATATTGGATTATTTGTTATAATAAGAAAAATAGAAATAATATAGAATTGATTGGACAACATTTTTCTTTTGGTAAGTTTGTACAAAAGTTTTTTATTAATAGTAAAAGTTGTTACATTAAGTATATATAGGTAACAAGGGGCTAAAAATAATGACCTGTGAGTTCATGCTTCCAACTTGGTATGATATAATTGATCATCTTTTCTTTTTGTGAACCAATGCGAGAGGATCAAACACCAGAATTATCTAAAGGCTTTTATATTTTTCATTTTCTCCTACGAGCATCTACCCATCCTACATATTTTTCAGTTACAACTAAGGATATTTTCATATCCTTGTTTTTTAAGGAAAGCTCCATTGATATCACCTCCTCAAAGTGCGGGACACCCCTATCACTATCTGAATGATCAAATTCATGAGGTCGTTTTTTCCAAGTGTTTGTTGTTGTAAAATGTAACTAGGTCGGTCTTCATGTTGACTATGTAAATAATAAAAGAAGCTCTCAACAAGACTTCAAAATATGTTGAAATACAAGCTCCTATAAAAGTGAAAACAACGTTGGAATTTATGTGAAGTAATGCCTCATAAAATGACGGAGATCATAAACTACAAGTCGGCCTAAATACCAGCTGATTGGTCGGCTCAATAGCTGGACAAGTCATCTATATAAATGACTGTTCTGCGGCTCATCTGGAGAATAAGATTGACGGAGATCTCTGAGTTTAGTTGCGGACCTTTGGACAACATATAACACAGACTTAATACTGAATCAGAAGCATGTACACTTGATGATGCCTCAATATAAGAAAGTGTTTTCGGTGGACATCAAAACAATAGGACAGACAAGTCTAATAGGAATGCGGGAAATGCAGATATGTAACACAGATAACACACTATCGAATGAAGACTACAGACTTATGGTTATCTCAGGAAAGACAGAAAATATACTTATGAAGTATCTGCGATTTCTATAATAAAGAAGGAGGATAAGTGTATGAAGGTCTGCAGTTATCACAACGAAGAAGAAGTATATATATTTACGGACACCGCAGTTGAAGATTATGTGGACATCACAGTAGAAGGGAATTGCGGATACTATACAGCGTGTTACAAAAGAATAATGCGGAATCCACAAGTGGAATCCACAAGTGCAGAAATATGTATATATTAAGTTCGTATCAAAGACAGTGATCTTAAAGAGAAGTTAGAGCAATAGTGAGAAAGGTAAATCATAGATTTACCTTCTCACAGTTCAAGTTATTTAAATAGTAGTTTTGGATCTTGATAATTGACTTGATGAAAGGTTAACATAAGAAGAGAAGATATAAGAACATTCACAAGTAATTATCTAGAAGAGAATTGGTATTAATATGAAGCCCTCCAATTTCTCAACATGGTATCAGAGCTATGGTCAAAAGTTATAGCAGTTTGAATAACACTCATCCATATTTGAAGCAGTCTCAGTGAAAAGATATGTTTGCACTAAAGATAAAGATCAAGATCCCAAGGTCATTTCTGGGCTAATACTTTGAAGTATCTTGAAAAGATGAATTGACAATTTCAGTGAGCTAGCCCATTCGCCATATTAAAGACATCAAGTATGAAGAAGAAGGAATTTTGGATCTTTTCCAGGATATAGTCCCAACATTTTTAGTGATGGCACAAGTCTTAATGTTTCGGAGAAGGAAACAGTCTCAACACTTCTTGAAGGCATTGAAATTTTGGTAAATAAAAAACAAAGATATAACTCTGCTATATATAAAAAATATGATTTCAGTACTGCTCAAGTGCACCCTTCGATATAGAACATAAGCTCACATTTCAGATGGTAATTTCGGTGATCTCAGTGGGACAAGCTTGGATCAGTATTTAAGTTTGGATATCACTGCACACAAGTACATGTATCAAATATGTACACTCGATACAGTCACAGTGAGTCAATTTCGGATCAGTTTGATGAATGAAAATTAAGATGCAGTACTTCAACAGTTTCATTGTTTCCACAATGTCAAAGGTGCTATCACATAATTTGGATGTAAGGGTTGTAACAATGCTATGCTCATGATGATACTATATTCATGATGCTATATAGATTCTCAATGATATCTCAAAAGACGGGTTTTGGTTATCACAATACCACTACTATGATAAGGGTTAAGTTCCTTCATCGTGAGAAGGTTTCATTGTCAACACAGTGAGAGGGTCTGGATACATAACATTGATGTTATTACAAGGATTTGGTATTTTCACATATCCACAGTTTCGGTGATATTACAATATAACAACACAATGGTACCTTAGTACTACCACAAAGAAGAAGTTTCGAGACTCCTATAGTGAGACAAGATAGTTTCGATGCCTCCATGGTGACAAAGATCACAAAATTGATGGAAAGATGATTTCTATGCTTCCACAGTGGGCTTCCACATAAATAAAACTCGGTCATCACATAGAGAATTCGAAATCCATGGAAATCAAAATTGTCAGTCCAAAGAACCAGCTTGAAAAGAATCTGAGTACAAGGAACTAAGTATTTTTCATTCTATAATCAAATTTGGTTAAATGACTTTGTTTTTGCAGGGAGATCTATGAGCTGGTTGGGCTACCGAGAATCCCTACATAAGGAGGATGGTCACAGTCCTCGAAAAAAAAAATTAAAGTCATGAAAAGTCAATAAAGATCAAGATTTATCTGAATATATGGAAAGGGATAGAAGGGCTCAAAGGATTATTATAGATTCAGTCAAAGTCCTTACATCCCTCTGTCTATGAAGAATTGAAGACACTAAGAAAATACATGATAAGCTAAAATAACTATTCTATGCAAAAATGTTGAAGGATAACATACTCAAACATTCACAGAATAAAAGGGAAAGTTTAAGTAAGAGACTTATGAACATTACTAAGGTAAATCAGTCATCAAGAGCAAAGGTCATCATGGAAACATATTTTTGGGATGTGATGACATATTGATGAAGCAGGCCAAGGGAATGAAGCTCTTCATTCTTGAGAAATTGCTACAGGATGCCTCAAGGGAATGAGCTATGTATATATTTATATGTTGACATTGGATGTTTTGAATTCATGTCATGTGGTTGTAGGTAATGGACTTCTGAACTTAGAAGTATGATCTATGGAGGAGTATCTCTCAATGCACGGACAGATGAAATCAACATAATATGCCCTCATGGAATATGAGGTGGTTGTATATGAATGAGAAATTAGGAAAGTTGTACGTTCCTGGGAATCAAGAATGTGTAGAAAGGAAGAGATCATGAAATGCAACCATGTAAAGAGGTAGTTATCACCCAGAGCCAAGAAGATATGACTAGGAGATCTCCTGGAGAGATATGTAGACTCTGACGGAAGTCTGGTAGAGAAGAAGACCCTTGGAAAAACATATAATTAGGAGATGTGTCAATCTGTATAAAGGATGTCTATGCTTACAGGAAGATGTCATGGTGAAAGATCATCACTGAGGTAAATTTTGTTTTAAAAGGTTTCATATGTAAATGTTTATCTGGATGAATTTTTGCAGGGCTGCTAATCATGAGAAATGATGTATGATCCTAAAAGATGATTCAAGGAAAGCAGCATGGCACAATAATGGACCAGATAAGGAATTCTGGTGAATCACTCTGATAGCTGACAAGACTCGGGATGGAAGTGATGGATGATCTGTGCCCGATGAAGCTAAAATATGGATATTCCTCAATACCAAAATCCATGACATCAAGGACAGGAATTCTTCATGAGCAAATGGGTGTCTCACCATTGTTGCTGGAGGTCCCTGGTTAAGAGGGAGCCTGATGGTAAGTTTCTTACTTGGAAGAAACTTGGTAATTCCTAAGGATGAGCTTAGGTACATTCTTTGTATAAGGATGAGTACATTCCCTTGTGGAATAGGTCCTCCCTGGGAGGGAGAGATAGACACATCATTCTGGTCTTGGGAAGATAGAATGGAGGATTGGGTAGTCATCTAGCATTCGATACTCTTTGAGAATGTGGTTGGGCATTCAAGATAAGAGTAGCCGGGGACCAATATTCTTTGAGGGCTAGTTACCCAAGAGAAGAATAGTCCAGGAAGGTCATACTTTGGGAACACCCGGGTGGAGTATGTACCCTGGAGAGACAATGACGAAGGTGTCTATAAGTCATGTGTCTCGCCAGCATTGAAGCCCATTGTCTCGTTGAAGAGATGGGGCTGGTAGTCAAGGCTTTGCACTAGTACAATGCTGGTTGAAATGATTCTATACAGATGCGATTACCAATCTGATTTTTCTTATGAGATTCTTTAAGTTTGAAAGTGATTATGTGACTATATGAATACCTCCCTAGTTAAGAGGGAGTGTTGTAAAATGTAACTAGGTCGGTCTTCATGTTGACTATGTAAATAAGAAAAGAATCTCTCAACAAGCCTTCAAAATATGTTGAAAGACAAGCTCCTATAAAATTGAAAACAACGTTGGAATTTATGTGAAGCAATGCCTCATAAAATGACGGAGATCATAAACTACAAGTCGGCCTAAATACCAGCTGATTGGTCGGCTCAATAGCTGGACAAGTCATCTATATAAATGACTATTCTGCGGCTCATCTGGAGAATAATATTGGCAGAGATCTTTGAGTTTAGTTGCAGACCTTTGGACAACATATAACATAGACTTAATACTGAATCAGAAGTGTGTACACTTGATGATGCCTCAATATAAGAAAGTGTTTTTAGTGGACATCAAAATAGTAGGACGGATAAGTCTAATAGGAATGTAGGAAATGCGGATATGTAACACATATAACACACTATCGAATGAAGACTACAGACTTACGGTTATCTCAGGAAAGACAAAAAATATACTTATGAAGTATCTGCAATTACTATAATAAATAAGGATGATAAGTGTACGAAGGTCTGCGGTTATCACAACGAAGAAGAAGTATATATATTTACGCACACCGCAGTTGAAGATTATGTGGACATCATAGCAGAAGGGAATTTCGGATACTATACAACGTGTTACAAAAGAATAATGCGGAATCCACAAGTGGAATCCAGAAGTGCAGAAATATGTATATATTAAGTTCGTGTCAAAGACAGTGATCTTAAAGAGAAGTTAGAGAAATAGTGAGAAATGTAAATCATATATTTACCTTCTCACAGTTCAAGCTATTTAAATTTTAGTTTTGGATCTTGATAATTGACTTGATGAAAGGTTAACATAAGAAGAGAAGATATAAGAACATTCACAAGTAATTATCTAGAAGAGAATTGGTATTAGTATGAAGCCCTCCAAATTCTCAACAGTTGTAGCCATGATTAATTCGATTTAGCTTTCTTTTTCCATAGTTGAAGGATTCTTTTCCATTGAGGGTGTAATCATATCGACCCTAGGCTGCATAGGATATTGTGAGGTTGAAGAAATAGGAAATCAATTTTCTTGCTATGTATTTTCCTTTTTATTAACTATCTCATTCTTTATGTTTGACGATGCCTTCTTATCACGCCATCCATGGTGTGGTTTTCATGGCTCTAGGGATTCTAACACTCCTTTAGGTAAGGCTCTCTAAATATGCCTGGGTTGCTGACAAGATCTACATCTAAAAGTTGTATTTTCATAGACTAGAGGCTCATGAAGTTCCTTGTATTCCCATTTTAGGTTGATTTTATCTGAGAGACCTGCACTTAAATCCAATTCAATGTAGATATGGGAAAAAGAGATGAACCCACTAACTATTCTCTCACTATATATCTTGAAAAACTGTCTAATATAATTTCCAATATCTTGAACGAAATATGGCCTAATCCACTAGAGGGGTAAGTTTGGAAGTCTTACCCAAACTAGAGTGGCCAAAGTATTCATGGAGAGAGAGTTGAACTCTAGAAACCATGACTAAATTAAGATTCTTGCATGACCCCAAAACTAGGGACCTTGGTCAAAAACCCGATTCTGGTCTTCAAGATCCTTGAAGATGACAATAAAATAACCTTTGGAATAAAATTGTAGATCTAAGTTCTACGTCCAATTCTGAAAAAAACCAAAATCCTTGAGGGTAAAGGCCGAGGGCCAAAATCCATTGAAATGACATATGACCGCACACTCAGTAAAATAATGAATCTTTATTGTAGTGAAGAGTACATTCTGTTAGGATCCCTGTAGTTTGCAAGATTGGAAAGAACAAACGCTGCAGGGCCTACATCAGAACCACTTTGGAATCCTAGGATCTAGCCCTCCTGGATTCAGAGAGGGATCTCTATATATGTGTTTTAGAATGATATGCTTATAGGCTCATGATATGATATTAGGCTAGTTATGAAGCACAAGGGATTTGTTTGTTTTTGGTTGGGTAGGATATCATCAAAATAAAGGAAGTCTTTTGAAGGGTAAAGGTGTGAGTAGGTTGAAAGAATGGTTCAGCTGATAGGATAGGTAAGAGACAGTATCAATCCATTGGGCTATGGAGTCACAAAAGGATTTAATTGCACAACAAGTTTTAAGAGTGGTCCATGGGGCAAGTCATCTATATCAAAAGATATTTTAAGATTGAGTGGTGGTATGAAACATCAAGAAATGTTATGAAAGAAGTAAAGCTAAAATCAATCAAGCATTCTAACTTTACTAAAACAAGAAAATCCTTTTAAAGTAGCTGTTTTGGGAGCAAGCCAAAGGATAGGGCAAACCATAGACTTATTTAGACAATACTCTTACTAAAGCAAACTTATAAGACAACAATCCAACAATCATAAGACTACCTTCAGAAAGTAGAAAACATTCAAGATAAACAAAAGAATAGCCTAAGATCAAGTAAGAACTTTGAATCTATCCTTCTTTTGGCATACTCTTAGGGATCTTTTCAAAGCAACTGTTGGAGACAAACTAGAGGATAGGGCTAACCATAGACTTCTCTAGTTCAACTTTAATTAGCAGACTTTTCAAGAACTTTCAAAGACAATATCTCAAGTTGTACTCAGGAAACATGGGCTCACCAACACTTCACTGGTTATACTCTATTGAATCACCATTGAAACAAAGTCAGAAGAAAACATAAAGATAAAGCTTATAAGTGAGAATTAGGGTACCTTTTACAGTAAATCCTAATCTAAATTTGTTGTTCTTTATTAGAGAAAGTGGACAGTATGAAAACATAAGAAAAACAACAATTACAGTAAGAAAAACGTCACCATTGACATAGACCAGGATCCCATAAATAAGCTTGTATATTTTATGTTCAAACAAATTACAATATTCAAGTCTAGTAGGTCTTTACAGCTTCAAACTTCTCTTCTTAGCATATTTTTCTTCAATCACTAACAGAGCTTCAACAACTTCAACAACTATTTACATTCAACAAGTATCCAACCAACAACAATACTGGGCTCCTCATATGATATATGTAGGTAAATTAAGGAGGTGGAGTGAAAGGAAGGTCTAACTATTCCATTAATATAGAGTAAATTCTTCTCGACCTTTGGGAGGCCTAATGGAGAAGATATCTAATGTATTAACTCTGTTAATTGATTTTTACATTAACTTTCATCTACTTCAGTCACTTTTGTTGACTTTTGAGGCTTTTGGTAGGCTGGAAATTACTTTCTGAGCTGTCTTTGAAAATATCTCTGACTGTGCATTAACTTTGTATGCTTTTGAGGCAAAATAAGCTGGCAAGTGGCATTTTGATCTTTAGAGAAGTAAAGGCTTCGGTGATTTGGCATTTGAAGCCATCTTTTTGTTGATCTGTCATGATTTGTTGCTTTAAACACTTATTTGCCTTTGATTATGCTTTAAGGCTTTCGTTAATCATCTTAAATCTTCGAACTTGTGTCTTTAATATTTAAACTGTAGATTAAGCCGTAAATCTTCTTGCTTTATGCTTAACCTTTAAATTTTTAATCTTCATCTTTAATCTATGATTGGTCTTCACTGTTCTTCATTTAACTTTATTGTTCTTGCTGACAGGTGCTTTCTTCATGCTGGAGGGTTTGCTGTGTAACCAATGCCCATGACGCATTGAGTTAAAACTTGGAAATTCGACCCTTTATGTCCCTTTTGGCCATTGAGGATCGTCGCCCTCGGTCCTGCAACTAGATTTCTGCTGTGGGACGGATTTTATAACTTAACCGCCATGAAAACCTGCAAATAAAACATCAAACCTTTATATAATCCTGCGCATTGGATAAACTGCATTTCAGGGTTTAGGAGGTGTCGGAGGAGCATTGAGGGAGGGGATGTGCATGGAAGGTGAGGTTTCCATAGTTAAATTGGGTGGAAAGGGAGAAAATTTGAATAATGGCGCGAAATGAGGGAGAGTGGTTTTGCGAAAACCGGAGGTGGTTTTCGCGCGGGGTCAGAGTGGTAAACGGTTTTCCGCAAATCGAACGCGATATGTGTGAACGCTCGACACGTGGCTTCGAGAAACCACCCATTTCGCGTTGAAGTTGCGTGCTGGAGAGGTTTGGTGAGGGTGGGCACGAAACGATGCGATGACCGTTGGATCTGGGGTTGTAGATCCAACGGTGGACAGGGCATGCGAAGAGGGAAAGGTGCACAGGAGGACGAGCGGTAGGGACAGGTGGGACCGGAAGGTGATGTTAGCTAAGCTGTCGGGAGGTGAAATCTCATCGGGCAGAGTTAGCACTTGGGTTTTAATGGTGGTCGTTGGATCCACAAGATCAACGGTTATGGTTAACGGAGGATTAAACAAAGTCGGGAGGTAAGATATAAGAGAAGGGGGTTGAAGATAAGCGTGGGGGTGAAAAAAGTGGGAAAGGGGTTGACTAGGGCTTAGGAGAAAAAGGGTTAGGGGCTTAGCGCATGGTTACGGGCACTGGGTCTTATGAGAAGGGGGCAGAAGGGCTTAAGCCCTCAGGGGCTTAAGGCCTATATATAAAAAGGTCAGAAAATAGGTCTAAAGGAAGGTTTTTAGGCCTTTTTAAGGTTCCAATAGGTAAAAAGGGTGTTTTTAAACCAAACCAAAGGATTTTCATGGTTAGAAAAGGGTTTTTTTAAGGAAAATAAGGGTATAGAAGGGAAAATGAGGGTTTTTAGAGGGATTTGCAATTTGTGCAATGAGTGAAAATGGGGGGAAATTTTTAGAGGAGGTTTATGAAGGTGAAATGATGGAGAAAATGGCTGAAAACAATCTATTTTATAACAACAGGGCTTCTTTGAGGAATTTTGAATGAAGATTATCAATGGAATGGATTTCTTGAGGATAAAGAACACAGAGAGGCTTCAAGAAGTCACAGATTTTGCATGAAATTTGTTTCTTGAAGGCCACAAACTTGTTTCAGCCATTTTTTGTTATGAAAAAATATTATGGATGGCTACCACATTCATCTGGAGTGCTAGAGCTTCCAATGAATGTTTAACCACAAAGGGTTGACCTGCAAGATCCTTAGAGGGTTGGGAGCTAGAGCCTGAATTGAGAGCTTGTTTAAATGAGAGGGATTTTGGGGTAAATGATGCCTCATTACCTTTGGCACCTCCTCGTAGACTCACTATGAGAGAAATAGAGGCATCCTTATTGATGCCATAATCCCTCAGAGAATTTTCCAGATTTAATTGTTTTCCCTCATAAAATATCCTCGTACTCCCCTATGGAATACCTAACAACTTATAAATTTTGTCTGCAATCGGAAGATACGACCTCCCATTCATAGAACCTGAGGCAAAAATATTTTCTAGCTAGTGTTTTAACAAATATTGGAATTTTTTAGACCCCAAAATCCCTAGTACCATCCAAATACTAGATGGTTGGATCTAGAGCCAAAAGAACCCGTTTGGGTGCCAATCCTAACTAGAAATTTATGTTAAAAAATTCTCCAACAATATCGCACCAGTATTCCAATGGCCTCCCAAGAAAGTGAGCACTCTACAGTAGTTCACTCTGGGTTTGAGGAAAGATATCGTTGACTTGATCGATGCATTAGGGAGTGACAATGTTTTTGAGGGATTCCACAATGTCGTCAGCCACCACACTAACCATCTTATCGTGGGAATTTTCTATGATGTTGGGATCGTGGTCAGTTGCAAAAATTGAGAACACCACCTCCTTTTCCTCCTTTCCGTTCCCTGATAATATGAGAAACTCACAATAACCTTATGCAGGCATGCTTTCAATGTGTCCATGCGCATGGAAAAGTGAGATGTCCCCAAATCTCCAACGAGATCCCTGCAGAACATCATCGAGGACGATGGTGGGAATGTTGCAGAGGGTGGTGGAAACCCTAGCACTCATAGCATATAGTCTATCTCGACACATCCATCTCCAAAATTTTCCTTTCTTAAAAATATAATTTATTGGACCACTTGTTAGAATGATAAAAATGGAAATGGTATATAACCTATTTTTAATTTATAAATGTATTTTAATGTTTTTTTTTTAATTATTAAAATATGTTAATTAATCCTATGGTGTATAGAATAGATGGTGAAAGGTGTTGTGTTAAGACACTTCATGGAAAAAAGGTTACTGGTTCGAAACTCCATAGGTAAAAATATAGTGATGCTAAGGGTTGGTGTGACCCAGGTTGGGTGCAATCCCTGGGTGGTTTTGATAGCTTAGATGCCCCTAAGTCATGGAAAATCAAGCCAAAATTTATGTGTGCTAGTCATCTCAGGACTCACATTACCTTAAAAAAATGATAATTAGAATATAAATTGTTTATCTAAGAGTATTAAAATACAATAAATGCATTATTAAGATGCATTTAGGATGCTACAAAGATGGTTAAGGAGACCCATGAGATGTAATTAAAATATAAACTAACACACTTCTATAAATTAAATAGTTGGTAAATGCTACATCAATCCATGATGAGTGTCAAAACACTTCATGGTACATATTATGTTGCTAAAATTTAAAAAGTCATACAAATTAAATAAATTATACCTTTATCTTAAATTATTATTATTAATTATAAATAGAATTAATATATAATTTAAACATATGTACATTTAAATAAACATGTAATGCAATTCTTAACCGTGGACATTCATCCCCTCTTTAAGATGTGCATTCTTAATATTTTGTAAATAGGATTTGTTACAATACTATGGGTCAATGTTGAAAAATGTAACTAGGTTCAGTCTTCATAATGACGTGTAATTCTGATTTTATGTAATTTATGTAAATAAGAAAATATATATTTTTTTATGCTTGAATCATGGGTTTCATGATCAACGAATTTTATTTTATAGTGAAGGCTCCCATTGTAGAAATTATATGCACTAAGCACATAATATAGTTTTTAACCGGGAAAGCCTAAAGCTGAAAACCCCAACTATATATTATGTAACATGGAGATCATATGACAATCTCATACAAAGCATACAAAGCTTATCACAAGCTCTCAGTACAGTATAATCGTCATACACTAATCAGGACCAATCTTGCAAATCCATGCATCGATCTTTGCCTCCTGCTAGCCTGACTCCATTGCGCAATCCCTGCTGAAGAATAGCTCTGAATGAATTCGAATTACCCTTGCCTTGACTGCGCAATCCTCATTGGAAACTCCAATGTGTGTGTGATGCAATCAATGCATCACTATAGTCACAACAGATAGTCTATCTTGCCCTTTCACCTACCTCTCCACTGGGTCTCCACTGAAACTGCCATGCACTGTAGTTAACTACTGTATTGTTCAGTTGATTAATGAATTATTATTTGTGAATTAATTAACTAATTAATTCACTCCACTCTCACTGGTGTATCAATCGATTAAGACAGAATCTGACTAGTAAGGTCGGCGAGTTAGGCTTCTAAATACAACTCCGCAACCACTTCTTCCAAGCTGTGTCTGCTCTGCCACTTGAGTTCTGTTGGGTCTCACATTATTAAATTACACCTTTAGAATTGCGTAATTCCCTCAGTACACTGATGTGCCACATCTGTGCACTGAAATAAAGTGCTCCAAGAGAATAAGTTGTTGTTTAGAGTCTGATTATTATTAAGAGCTAATAATAATCGACATGCATCTATTTTTAGATCAACGATCTATAAATAGAATTTGCCCAATATTCTAAAAATATAATTTCATCTATTTTTCCAACTTGACCAACCATCCACAAATAGCATCCTGCAACTTCTGAAATATGATCATCATGTCTAAAAATAGACATAGTCTAAAAATAGACTTGCGCCAAAAATAGCTTGCGGGCCCACTTAGTGAAGGCGACTCTTTTCACTAAGCTCATCATATTGTTGAATCTCAACACTCCCTCTCAACAAGATAGGGATTATCCTTCACCCTGATCCTGCCTCTATGGTATTCGAATTTGCTCCTGGTGAGCGCCTTCGTCAGAATATCTGCATCCTGATCCTCCGTAGGAATGTACTGAAGCAACATGATCTTCCGCTGCACACAATCTCTGATATGATGATACCGGATATCAATATGTTTAGATATATCATGAAACATAGGATTAACCGAGAGTTTAATGCAACTCTGATTATCACAATGTATCACCGTGGGATCTAAATGTGAACCGAACAAACCAACCAGGATCTTCCTCATCCAGATAGCTTCACATGCAGCTTGACTTGCTGCCATGTATTCTGCTTCTGTTGAACTGAGTGCCACGGATATTTGTTTCCTATTGTACCCGTGCCGTAAATCACGATAATGAAAATCCCCTGATGTAGACTTTTACGTACGGCGGGCTCCTGCCCAATACGCATCCATGAAAAATAATAGCAACTTCACCTCATCCGTCTGTACGTACCATAAACCATACTCAGATGTGCTCCTGAGATATCTCAGAACATGCTTGCCTGCCTTCCAAATGAGCTTGGTAGGCTTAACCATTGCTTGTGAAAGCTGGTTCACCACATAGCATATGTCCGGTCTTGTATTGACTAAATACATGAGCGAACCCACCAATTGTCGATAAACAGTGGAATCCACTACCTCTGCCGTTGTAGCATCCTCTTTCCTCCAATTTCCGGGAAGCAAAGTATCAATATGCTTGCAGCCTTGCATATGAAACTTCTCCAGAATCTCCCAGCCATACTTGCCTTGAGACATAAATAGTTCACCTTCCCGCTGCCATATTTCCAATCCAAGGAAATAATGAAGGAGGCCCAAATCCTTCATCTCAAACTCCTTTGCAAGATCTGCCTTGTATGAGTGTATCAACTGCTCATCACCTGTTAGTATCAAATCATCAACATAAAGTACAATGATTAAAAGCTTACCCTCCACCACAATCTGGTACAGGTTTTCATCTGCCTCACCCTTGGTGAAGCCAAGTCCAATGAAATAGCTGTCGATCCGAGTGTACCAAGCACGGGGTGCTTGTTTCAGCCCATACAACGCCCTTTTGAGCCTGCACACATGCGACTCGCTGCTGAAGATCTCAAATTATTCAAGCTTCTCAATGTACACCTCTTCCTAAATGATCCCATTAAGGAACGCAGTCTTCACATCCATCTGATGAATGTGCCAACCCATCTATGCTAAGAGAGCAAGGATGGTTCGTATGGAAGAATACCGTGCGACAGGTGCAAAGGTTTCTTCATAGTCAATCGCCTCAATCTGTGAGAAGCCCCGGGAAAAAAATCTTGCCTTATACTTCTCGACACTCCCATCAGCAGCTTTCTTTACCTTTTAGATCCATCTTGATCCTACAACTAATTTTCCCACCGGCCTTGGAAAAATCTCCCAAGCACTGTTTCTGACAATGGAGTCATACTCCTCCACCATGGCATCTACCCATGTGGGCTCCTGCACTTCTTCTTCGAAAGAAGATGGCTCTGTCACGATACACTTGCTCATAAGAGCCATGTATCTAGTATATCGGTTAGGTGACTGTCTCTGTCTGTGCTGTGATGTAGGAACTCCTACATTTTGTGCTGCATCAAGATTCAGTCTCTCAGCTTCTGTGGTACGCTTTCTGCCTTTTCTGATGTTTGGTTCTACATGAGTGGACTCCTCCACTCCATGAATCTCCTCCTGTGGCTGATCCACATCCAGAGGCTCATCTTTGGGAACAAGAAGTTCCTCCTCCGCATGCAAGTATAGCTCCCTCTCAAGTGACAACTTCATGGCTTTCACCTCATTGAATTTTATATCCCATCGCACAACAGTCATCCGACTGTCTGGAAAATACACACGATAATTATGGGGTGTTTCTGTGTACCCCACAAATATCCCAAATTTTGCAGTCAGCTCCAGCTTCTTCCTGGCGTCCTTCGTCACATGAATGTAAACAGGTGAGCCAAAAATCTTCAAATGAGAAATATCGGGCTTCTTACTAGTAAAAAATTCTTCAAGTGTCCTCATGCCAAGTACTCTATGAGGACAACGGTTTTGCACATAAACCGCGGTGTTGCATGCTTCCGCCCACAAGTGCATCGGTAGGCCCTGGTCATGCAACATAGCTTGTGCAACACCCACGATCATTCTATTCTTCCTCCGCATGACCCCATTCTGCTATGGGTTATGAGGCACTATGAGTTCTCTTCTAATTCCTTCTTTGCTACAGATGTCTCTGAATTTGTTCGAGATATATTCGCCACCATTATCGCTATGTAGAGCTTTCACTTGCTTCCCAAACTCCTTCTCCACAATGCCGCCGAAATCCACCAGAACTTTGAGAACGTTTCACTCTTTATGCACTTGAAGAAGATCCGGCATCTACGAGTGTTACAGGTCAAAATACCTCCTCATCAGCTCAGAGGGGAAGAAAAATATGGAAGAAGTACAAAGACCTGAATTAAACCTATTTCTTCCAGGGTAACACCTATATAGAACAGAACAAGAGCGTTATAACGTAGGCAATCAGTGCATTGGCTGCGTTAGTGGCTAGGGAAATGCTTTGTTTACATTGGAGGGAAGCGTTACCCGTGTTTTAAGTTTGAATTTGGAAAAGAGCGCGGAGAATGATTTGAATCTCCGAATTTCCCTCACAAAGGAGTCAGTTCACAAAGGAAACTACAGAAGCACCAGTTCATTATTGGTCATTGCCATAGAAGACTGAACTCCAAAGGAGGCAAAAGCATAGAGATCAAAGAAACATCTAAGTTTTTTCCATTCCAAACTAGTGGAAAGAGAAGGGAAACAATGGCCTTCTCCCTCTCCTATAAAAAGGAGCTGAAGGCTCTTAATTGAAGGTCGAAGGATTGCTCAAGGTTCTTGTATACTTGTGGAATAGAGAATAGTGTTACATTGTGAAGGCCAAGAGTCAAAGATGTTCCTAGAGAGCTTGTTGACTTGGACTTCTTCACTTGAGAGATAAGAGATATTGGGAGACTGAGGAGGGCTTGGTACAACCAACGGTTGTAATCCTCCTTCTTTCAAAATCAATAGAACTGTGTTCGTTTTTTCCATTCAATGCTTAATGGACAAAACATCTAAAGGAAAGCTTTTCCTCACGAAAACAACATCATAACCTTTGTCTTCCAGCATTGCGACTAAGACCAAGTTCTTCTTCAGACCTGGAACATGCATAAGATTCTTCAACGAGAATGGATTACCGGACTCCATCTCAAAGGTAATGGTCCCAATGCCAGTCGTATTGTACTGACCATCGTCGCCCATATCTATATGCATCTGGAGGCCCTTCTCCTCCAAGTCACTAAACAACTCTTTGTCTCCCGTCATATGGAAAGACGCACCACTATCAAGATACCACATCGATCCCATACAGCTTGAAACCAAGCATGCGATCAAAGAGAAATCAAGTTCAAATTGTGAGGCTAAGGCACATCTGGGCGTACACGGATCTAGCAACCTTCTTGTTCTTCAAGTAGCATGGATAGTTAGTATTGAAATATCCATGCTCGTGACGGTCGTACTTCACTTTGGACAAATCCTGCTTCTTGCTTTTAGCACCAGATTTTGAAGAAGATTTCTTCCCCTTCCCTTTCCTTGCTTTGGTAGCCAAAGCGCAATTCTCTTCATCTTCATTCTTCGATGAAGATCCATCCCTGGTACCCCGCCTTATCTCCTCCTGCACAAGATCTGACCAAAGTCGCTCCCATCCTGGCAGTTTCTCCCGTCCATTGACAGAGTCTTTGTAGCTATGCCAACTCTTTAGAAGCCCAAGGAGAGCCAAGCTCACCAAGTCTTCTTCATCAACAGTAACCCCCACACTTCCCAGCTCATCCTTGCAGTGGACAAACTTCGTGAGGTATTTTGGAATACTGTCGCCTTTCTCCATTTTTATTTTTTTGAGCTTGTCTTTAAGCGCCAACTTCCTCTAGTCACTTCTGCTTTGGAACAAGTCTGTCAAAGCCTTCCACATTAAGAATGGAGTGGCTTTCCCGTGAAGGCTGGACACAATGTGGTCCTTCACACCTTCCAACAGAATCCTCCTCGTCTTTGCAGTCTTCTTTTGCCATGCATCAAGTAATGTAGCATCGCTAGATCCCGGCTTAGGAACATCGCTATCGATGAACTCCTTCAGCCCATTATCCTCCAGCACCACCTCCATCCTGTCCTTCCAGGCTATGTAATTCGAGCTCCCATCAAGGGCATACTCCAATCTCAACCTGTTGAAAGACATTTCAATGTATACTCGATTTCTGCACCAAGAATATTCTGTAGCAAATTCGAATTGTCCACCAGCACAAACTCACTTCACAATTGCAATATTCAATCAACAATGCTCTGATACCATGTAGAAATTATATGCACTAAGCATGCATATGTCCTTGATTCACCTGATCTCACACTATTTAACTTTATGCAAAATACTGAATCAATTCCACTTGTTAATATTTTGCGGAAAAATTAATTGCACACACATGTGAAGCATAAACAAAAATAATCAATCGCACATAACACAGTTTTTAACTGGGAAAGCCTGAAGCTAAAAACCCCAACTATATATTATGTATCATGGAATCATATGACAATCCTCATACAAAGCTTATCAAGCTCTCAGTACAGTACAATCGTCATACACTAATCATGACCAATCTTGCAAATCCATGCACCGATCTTTGCCTCCTACTAGCCTGCCTCCACTGCGCAATCCCTGCTGAAGAATCACTCTGAATGAATTCAAATTACCCTTGCCTTGACTGCGCAATCCTCATTGGCAACTCCAATGTGTGTGTGATGCAATCAATGCATCACTATAGTCACAACATATAGTCTATCTTTCCCTTTCACCTACCTCTCCACTGGGTCTCCACTGAAACTGCCATGCACTGTAGTTAACTGATGTATTGTTCAGTTGATTAATGAGTTATTATTTGTGAATTAATTAACTAATTAATTCACTCCACTCTCACTAGTGTATCATTCAGTTAGACTAGATACAACTAGCTCAACTGAGTCTAATTGAGTTAAACTGAATACAACTCCATAACTGCTCTTCCAACTGTGTCATAACTCTGCCACTTGAGTTCTAACTGATTCCTCCATGCATTAGCTCCAGTAAACCCTTGGGAATTGTGTAATTCCCTCAGTCCACTGATGTGCCACATCTGTGCACTGAAACAAAGTGCTCCAAGAGAATAAGTTGTTGTTTAGTGTCTGATTATTATTAAGAGCTAATAATAATCGACATGCATCTATTTTTAGATCAACAATCTATAAATAGACTTCGCCCAATATTCTAAAAATAGAATTTCATCTATTTTTCCAACTTGATCAACCATCCACAAATAGCATCCTGCAACTTCTGAAATATGATCATCATGTCTAAAAATAGACATAGTCTAAAAATAGACTTGCGCCAAAAATAGCTTGTGGGCCCACTTAGTGAAGGCTACTCTTTTCACTAAGCTCATCATCTTGTTGAATCTCAACACCCATTTTGATTCCTTTAGGGTTAGTCATCAAGTCATATGTCAAAGTTTGAAGACCCATTTTGGGCATGTAATCCATTATAAAAGAAAATTTATTAGCCCTCCAAGACCTTGTCACAAGCTCTCCTTCATGTCGACCTAAGGATTCTTTTAGAATGGCAAGTCGGTTTACCAGTATCACAAGTTGTCTAATTTTGATGGATGAATTAGTATAAATAGGGCATCTCAACCTCACTTGTAGGATGAATTCATTCAAGAAATATGAATCAAGAAATAAGTGTGAAGCATATAAGGAAGGAATCCAATAACCATGCGAAGGAAGGAGGGAAAAAATCAAAGGTATTTTCTGATATGTTTTGGATTAATCCCCTCCACACGTGCAAAGAATGGGTGTTTTCTAATACAGAAGAAGTCAAGGTATTACAGTCAATATTGAAGGTTAGATCAAGGTGAAAGATAAGGGGGATCTAAAGTTGAATTTCCAATGAATAAGTCTCCTTCTATAGTGAGGAAAATCAAGGGTAAAAATTGGTTAATCATACATGCTAGGGTTTTTGAATTAGGACCGAAAGTTGCAGATCTATTCTAAGGGACCAAAATTCTGAAGGAAAATCGAAAAGGAGGAAGAAGCAAGGAGTTTGGCTATCATTGACTCAAGGAAGAAGAAACTCTTCAAGGAAGCCTTGTGACTTGGTCTTGGATAGGTTAATAGTTTCAAGGGTCTTGGTATTCACAGTTGAAGTTTCTATAAGAAGAATATTTTTTTGGGATTTTCTTCTCAAGTTGGGGATATTTTTGCCTTGGAAGATCGCTTATATTTTTTGTATCTTTTCTCTTTATTGTTTATGATTTGGTAGTTGTTTGATGAAGAAGAAAACTATAATAATATCAAAGAGAATATCCTAATCTAAAGAAGTAAAAATCATTCACAAGAAGTTATCATCAAAAGAGAAATATCCTAATCCTAATGCCCTAGATTTCTCAACCTAGTTTCAGAGCTAAGGTGAAATAATCAAGGAAGGACATCTTATCAAGAGACACTCAAGCATTCAAGTACCAAAGGACATCAAAGAAAATCTAGAAGATCATCTTCAAGTCAATATCTACAAATAAGTGCTAAAACCCTAGGTCGAAGAAGAAGTCTATATCAAAATAATTCTTGGGATCCTCAAGTCATCATCAAAAGAACAAAAATACCCTAATCAAGTTGAAGAAATCTATTTGAAGTCTATCATCCAGGAGAAGAAATTTCAAGGATGTTGTCATCATCATCAAAAGTTCTAAGGAAATCCCTCTCTCGTTGAGTTTCATCTCTAAAGGAAACCATTATCCTTGAAGAAGATCATCCAAGTAAAATCAAGACATCAAGGAGTCATAATCAATCATTATCAACAAGTACATCATCATCAAATTATCTAGAGTGATCTCTCTCTCTGAATCAAGGATCAATTTTGAAGATAACTATCTTCGTCAAGAATAAGTTTTCTATTATCTATATCATCATCAAATTCAAGGAGGAAACAAGTGGAAGAAGAATCTTAGCAAGTAATTATATTTATGTCTACATATGAATATTTCAATATTTCTTTTTGCAAGGAAAGCAACAAGTTGGTTGGGGCTTCAAATTTTCTTACATGGAAGAAAAGGAAAAACGTGAATCTCATTTAAAACGAGGTCATGGATCATGCAAAGGGTTCAACAACTAAACATATAAAGGAAGATTCTCAAGAAATTGCAATATTTTTGAAATGGTAAGTAAGGGCTCAAAGGATTCTCATATAATCCATCAAGGATCCCCTAATTCCATATGTATCAAAACTTGAAACCTAAAAAGAAATATATGACAAACAGGTGGAGTTGTTTTCCATAAGCACTGCAGGAGAAGTTATCTCATTAATGAAATAACCCTGCAAGCTAAGGATATCAAAGGAAGAAAGGATAGTTGCATACTTTATGAGGACATCTAAAATAAATGATCAACTTTAGGATCTGGGAGAAATAATGTCTGACAAGGAGATGACCATAGGAGTGGGGCAAATTTACTTGAAGTATTTATGGGAAGAAAGAAGATAATCCATTCTAGGATCTATGGTATCTATGAAATATTGAAGAAACCTGACTAAAGGCAAAGACTGATCTGGGATCAAATGAGAAAAATCAATCATATGCCACAATGACAAAAAGAAAGGGAAATTTTTGAAAGTTTGGCCCTCAGAAGAAGATTAATAACATGGCTAATATTCAATGCTATGGATTTCAAGAATATGGGAATTACAATAAATATTTCAAGAACATGGGAATTAATCTCAAGAAGGATAATAACAAAAGATGAAGAGAAGATTCCCATATCACCGAAGAAGTGGAGGAAGTTGAAAAGAAGAAGTCCAAGAAAGAGAAAGTAAAATATCTCTACTATGATTGAGATAGCCTTCAACATCTATTTCTTTTCAAGTTTTTGTCGTAAGGTATTTCCATCATGATATTCCAAGGAGTAGGATAGAATGCATCATAAAAGCATTAAAAGCAAGAGCTCATGAAATCATCATAGAGAAGCATGAAAGATAGCTGAAATAAAATTCTATGGCAGTCACCTATGAAAGGATATAACTATTGTTAACCTCATTAGAAGCATAAGTGGTACTTATGGGAGAAACAAAAATTCATAGAGTACAAAACTCATCATACATAAGCTAAAATGGAAACATTTTTTGAATGGGGATACTTAAAATCCTCTATTGGAATCTTTATCGGAAGTTCACCAATCAAAAGGAAGCAATTGTTTCATCAATAATTTCAACTTGGTGGAATCCATGTAAATATGGCACGATGTAAAATAATAGGTCAAGGGATTGAAGTTGTTTCAATCAAGGAATATTTCAAAGGAAGTCTATATGACCAAAAAGAAAAATGAGGTATGTATGCTTTTATTTGATAATCTAGAGTCATGTCATATGGTTGCAGATAAAGGCTCTATATCAAGAGTATGATCAAGAGAAAAAGGCCCCCTCCATTGAAAATATGCAGGAAGGCATGAGTCACAAATTAACTAGATGAAATCAACATAGTATGGCCTCATATGAAATATGAGGCGGTTGAAAATAATTGGAGGAAATCTTATTGAAATTTACTGGGAAAAAAAATGTGTGAAGAAAGAAGGGAAGAGATCGTGGAATATGCAACTATGAAGAAGGCAATGAACATCCAAGGACTGAAAGATTTGACTATGATATCTCCATGAAATATATTAAGAATCTAATGAAGTCTGAAAAATAAAGAGACCCTTGACGTTATATATATTTTGGAGATGTGTCAATACATTGTATGCAGGATGCTGATGTAAACCAGAAGATGTCATGATGAAAGGCCATCACAAAGGTAATTTTTATTTAATGTTTGTTTCTTATTTTTTAATAATATCTGGATGGGATTATGTAGGGCTACCAAGGGAAGAGTTGCAGATTTCTTCCACCACTGATGACCATATAGTAGGATGAGATATTCTTCAGGAAACATGGCATGAAGAAGGCAACATGGAATGAAGGCCACATATGGACTAATGATTCACTTTCAAATGAAAGCAATTATGATTAAATGAATGACTCATGGAAGAAATTTATGGATGGTATGTTCCCTACGAAGAATTCCCGAAAGATGTAGAATCTATGACAAAGAAGAATTTCATGACATGGAATGATGGAGTTCTACAAGCAACTGGTTGTTCCATGGTATCCACCTGAAGAGCTGCTAGAAGCAAGTCCCTGGTCAAGAGGGGGCTTGGTCAAGTCCCTAGTTAAGAGGCATCTTGGGTACATTCCTTTTGTAGGAATGGGTACATTCCTTAAGTGGAATGGTTATGACCTCCCTAAGATGAGAGGGAGAGATAAACACATCATTCTTGTCTTCACCTGGGAAGGAAGAATGAAAGATTGGGAAAACATATGGAATCCAATACTCTTTGAGGATGAATTATGGAATCCAAGATAAGAGTAGTCATAGAGGACCTGTTATGGCCTAAATCTACCTCAGGCTGAGAAAGGCAGAGTCTAGGGTAATATCAAACCACACTTAATCCGGTAGCTAGCCCTACCAGATCGGGAGAGGGCTCTCTCCTCGTCAATCTCAACAAAAATAATCAGTGAGGCTTGAGAATTTTTTGTTTCTCTCTGTGATTGTAAGTTTACTAGTGCTTTATGTGTATCATCTTCTCTCTTTTTTCTTCTTAAGTTAAACAAACAAGTAATAAAGGTGGAATTCATTAGATTTGCAGTGCTCTACCTTGAGTTTTGTTTAATTTTCTATGTTCTCAACTGCTTGAAGAGGATTCTTGAAAGCCTCTTGCTCTCTTCAACTCCTCACCGGTCTGAGCTATCCATTTCATTCAATTCGAAGCATAAAAACAATTGCCTTCCTTTCCCCATTCAGAACTCTGCAAAAACTAGGCCTCGTTCCCCAGACCCAAAATTTGCCTTCCCCTTTGATCCAACAAACACCTTCAAAATAAAATCCAACCTCCTTACATATATACCTAGCCTAAAATCAGTCTTTATTCAAGTCATCTCAAGCCTCACTAATTATTTTTGCTGAGATTGACGAGGAGAGAGCCCTCTCCCGATCTGGTAGAGCTAGCTACCAGATTAAGCGTGGTTTGATGTTACCCTAGACTCTTCCTTTCTCAACCTGAGGTAGATTTAGGCCATAACATAGTGGGCAATGGAATTTTGTGTTTCCCCAGTGGAGACCATACTGGGGAAACACAAAATGGTTTGCTTGTTAGTGTTATTTGTTTTATAAACTACAGACGAAGCCTGAAGTTAGCCAGGTAGCCTTCGAAACACTCTTGTTTTGCATTAGCAAAAGTAGATGAATGCTGCTTCAGTCAATATTTGTTCTAGTCTTATAAACGTAACATCTAACTTGTAAATTTCCCCAGTACATGTAATCAAGTTAGATCTGATGGTTGATGGTGGACAACGATCAGAAACAGGAAGGCTGAAATCATTCACCTGGTGACTCTAGTGTCGAAAAATCCTAAGGTTCAGAATTTTTATGGCGACTCTACTCTTCAAGAATCAGTAGACTGAGGAATTTCTTAGTGAATTCATTGTTATAAAAATGGTTTCGCTAGATCGAAGGTATGCTCCCATGAGCCGAGATCATATTCTAGGTTTTCCAAATAAAATTCCTAAGGTAGATTAGCAAAGGAATTTGCCTATGTTTAAAGATGATGATAGGAAGGATGCTGCTTTACATCTGGTTAGATTTCACATACATATTCGCAAGTTGAAGGTTGATTTTCCTGAAGATTTCTTGATGAAGATATTCATGGCCACTCTAGAAGGTGAAGCCCGATCTTGGTATGAAAGTTTGCCGCCTGCTTGTATTTACTGTTTAAAGGATTTTCATACCATGTTCTTTGAAAGGTATAAAGAATCTTATCCATCCTTAACTTTAGTTCAGAACTGTTGTAGCCATGTTCATAGTTTTATTGAAAATCTTGAAAATTTTTATGAAGATGATGACTTCATGGACGATGAGATCATGGAGGCTCTGTACGAAAATCCATTTCAGCAGCATAAAGAGAACTTAGAGGATACTCATCAAGATGCTCAGGAAACTTTGCAGCAGGATCAAGATCTTAGTACAATGGAAAATGATGAAAGAGAAGGTTTTATTTCAGATCTGTCCATAGAAGAAGACAATATGCAGGAAAGTCAAGTTTCAATTTTAGAATGTGATAAATTCAAGTCAGCTATTTCAGATCTAGATTTAGATCGTGATGATCAAGAATACCTTGTGCTGAATCCCATGAAGGAGAGCTCTGCTGTTGAGATCATCTGGAATGAAGAAGACAGAGTTATTGATCCAAATCTTCTCATTTCATTAGAACAAAGCCTTCATGAGGAGGTAATCCAGTCAGTTCATGAAAAACAAGATGAGATCTTTGTTCAAGTAAGTGAAAAATCTTCTTTCAATAACTCAGTGATAAATGATAATTTGATTGCCATGTCATATGAAGATGATCAACAATGTTTTCAAATTTCAGAAGATCAAGGAATTAAGGACTGTCATTCAGGTTTTTCATGTTCTAAAATGTTATTTCATGAAGACAATCACTGTTTGAGCAAAAGAAAACAAAAAGTATTATCTCCTCTGTCTGAAGATGAGATAGATCAACTCCTGAAAGGTCATGTTACAGCCCAAGCTAAAGCATATTTGTAGTGCCCACATGGTCAAGAAAGTATTGGTGAAACTTCTTCCTCTTTTGAAAATGATGACGGTCTTGTAATTAGCTTTATAGATCAGCAAAAAGATAATATTTTCTTTCATGAAGATGATAAGGATGTCATGTTTGATAATCTTGAAGATTGTTTTCTGTTTAAGAATGACCTAGACCATGAAGTTGAGGAATATGAGCTTGAGAGAGAAAATATGCCATAATTTCTCATGGTCAAGGAACTTACAGCTAACACTCAGATGGTAGAAGCTTATAACTCTCTGTGCCTTCCTATCACTCGGCAATCAATTGTTCTTTCAGATCAGAATGAAGGGAGTACTTGTATTTTTGCTGCTGGATCTAAAGACAAGCTAGTGCTTTAGGATTTTCATGATCCCTTTGGCATTCTTTTTCAAGCATTAGAAAAGATAAATGTTGCCTGGTTCGTTATCATAAGCCTTGGTTTCAGTGGTTATTGTGAGTTGCCTACATGTACATCGTTCTACCTGCTCGAGAAACGTGAGAGACGAATTTCGGTATGTAGCCATCTACTGGATTGGTTACATTGGAAGGCTCACTACACATGATTGTACATATTTCATCAGTAGGCAGTTGGTTGTGATCATGATTTGAAGCCCTCAAATCTCGATGGACTGCTGCCATTAAAAAGCTTTGTAAGTACTAATTTTAGTTAAGTAGGTCTTGAGTCATTTCTGTTTTAGTCAGTTTCATTGCAAGCATGTGCTATCATCATTCTTTCAGTTTGGGGCCCGAGGTGAAGGCTATAAATCTAAAGATTGATTTCAGTTTTGGTTTGATTTATTGAGTCAGGTCTTTCAGTCATTTTGGTTTCGAAAATTGAGTTAGTTTTGATTCCTTACAATGAGTCAAGAGTCTTGTTTTGGTTTTTTGAAGTTATTGACTCCATAGCCCAATGGACGAAGGCACTGCCTACTTTCCCATAGATTTGTAGTTCTTGGCACCTCCAAGGAACTACCATCCCCATTGGAGCCAATGTTAGTGTCGGTATCTTCATCCCTCCATCGGAGATCAAATTTCTCTTGTTGCATTGCATTCTTAGGTGTCTCATTCAGTCAGCTGCATTCCATTAGGAGCATGGATCATCTGACGCTAGTGGCTTCTTGCTCATGTCCCTCATTTCTTTTACCTGCTGGCCTATTTCTGTTCATTAAAATCATTTACAGTCATTTTTGGTCTGATAGTTTGCAAAGAGTCATTTTTAGAGTTTGAGTCTCATTAGGTCTAGGGTTTCATTAATCAGGTCTTCAGAATGCCTAATAATGGTCAGTAGGCACATGAGGAGGTCTGAAATAAGGTTTCAGTGCTAAAAGTTTCATCATCATATGCTTAATAATGATTTTTCTTCAAAACTCTGTTTTGAAGAAAAATAGTCTATTTCATCTTTATGTAAATAAATTTAATGTGATTTTCAAGTTTTTTCAGTTGTAATAATACTCCACTGGCAACCCTGGTCGCCTTTGCCAAAGCTCCATGCCATCCATTCCCTGCAAGACAGAAATAAAGCTCATCATTCAGTTAAAAAGCCAAAAGGAAGCAAAACAGAGTTTTTGAAAAGTGTCAAAATTTGAAACATTGCAAAGTGGGTTTTTGAAAATGGAAAATTAAAATCCTTGGCATATAAGATATTTTCATGATTCAAGACATCATTTGAATGACAAGAGAACAATGGTGAACCAAGGATAACCCGTGAGGAGCGAAGGAAGAATTTGAGGGCAGGCTGTGTTGAAGTTCGCTGCACGATGCATTGGGTGGCTGTCGCGACGCATCGGGCGAGCGCGATGCATTGGTTCGGCTCCCTGTGTGAAAATTTGTTCCTGCGCAGCGCATTGAAGCAACGCGGCGCATTGGGTTTGGTGCGCGACGCATAGGGCCGAGAAGCAAGTTTATTGCCATTTCTTCCAAAACTCCAAATTTTCTCAGTCTCTCTTGGTCCAAGTAAGTCAATAAACCTTGTAATTGCCAATGAACATGTGTTTGGTGTAGTTTGTGAGGATTTAAACACTAAAAAATCAAACCCTATCATCTTGTTTGAAGAATGCTCCTTTAGGGTTTGAAATTGGTTTGGTGTCAATCATTCCCATTTCCCCCATCTTGTTAGTCCCTCCTCACTGTTTATCTTCTCACAACAGCCCATTTCCCTATTCCCTTATATCCCTAAAGTCACTCATTTCTCTCCCATTCCCACTATTCCCATCCCAATTGTAAATTTCCCCAAACCCCAAGGCTATCCCAAGAAATTAAGTGGTTGTCCCTAAACTTTTCAATTCACAGATTTCAAGTGGAAAACTTCACTTAATAGTAGTCCATCATTTCCACTACTCTATCCCTCCATAGTCCCTCACTGGTTACCACATTTTGGAAACAAAACCAAGAACACCAAAATTTTCATTTTCATCCAAGACAATATAGACCTTGGACGTCATGGAGACAGATACCGATACATCTTATGACTGAGACAGTGATTCCACAACTGAATCACATGCACCTAGAAGACCTCATAAGAGTGGCAGACATGTGAGGGAGGAGCCCACTTCATTGGCTGAGTTGCAGGCTTGTCCTCTTGCCATGGAATGTTTTCAACAGCAGTCTTGTTATCAATTTTGTGAAATGGTTGCTAGGGTCCATCATCATCAGGAGCTGGCCCGTTTTTTTGTGTTGCATTTACATGATGGTCAAGTCACCCTTGCCGGTGTGACATTCACTTTAACACCTGAAACTATCTCTCAAGCAACTGAAATACCAAATGTTGGAGAACAATGGAACAAAAGATAGCAGGTTGACAAGGTACACTATGAGCCATATATCAGGCCTAGCTTTGTGAAAAAACTCAGTAGAGTGTTTCCTTTCTGGTTCTTAAAGGATTCCTATGCTCCTCTGATGAAACTTATTATCAAATATTTTAGTTGTGAGGGCCGGTTTTCACGTCTCTATGCCTATCATATCAGGTTATTGATGCATTTTACCAGGGTGAGGATGATGAACCTCCCTTATTTCATGTGTCGGAATATTTAGAAGATGACCACTCTCGTGCAAAGGAAAACTCACAACGGAAACAGCTCTTCAGGTTCCTTCGAAGGTTGTTCATGAGGCAGGTGAACCTTCATATCAGCATGAAGGTCACGAGACATAGACCACTAGTGTGCCGGTGTTTGTTACTTATCAGAGAGGCACTAGAGGATTATTTGCAGCAGCCCGACGAGTATTATCTCCACTCGAGGTGGAATGGGTCTCGCTTCCGTCATCAGCAGCACAGGTACAGGTACAAGACAGGGGTAAGAGGCCCATGCAGGATGAGGGGCCTTCAGAAGGCCAGGATACAAATTTCATACTCATTGATGAGGATTTGGGCTCACCAAGCTCAAAGTTGAGGGAGACTATTCAGGAGCAGAAGGCGGAAATAGATACTTTGTCCGTCAAGTTGCAAAGATCCAAATGGATTATCAACACCCTTGAGCAGTGAAACAAACAGTTGGAATATCAGAAAACTATCATGGACTTGCAAAATATACGTGAGAACCGGCAAGCTGCCCAAAGAAGCCAAACCGAGATGACATCCATTGAGCGAGAGATTGAGGCTGATCAGGAAACTTGGCTCGAAAGGGTCAATATTCATTTGGAGAAGCTTTTGGAGAAGGCCAACAAGGAAAAGAACATGTTGAGGCACATGAAGAATCATTATTGGGCGAGAAATCATGTTTGCAAGGCACGAATCAAGATCCTGAAGGCAAAGTTAAAGAGGGCATTAAAGCGTCGCAAAAGGCATGATAGACTCCAAATTTTGGCCAAATATTCCTTGGCCCAGCATAGTACATGATGGAGGACACTCAGCCCAAATTTCAAGAAATTTGGGACACATTTTGCAAATTTTGTTTTTTTTGGCCTAAACACAGATTTTTCAGCTCAACGCGTCGCTCCACTTGGTGCGTGCTTATAATTGGGAGCTAATCTTGGATAAAACTTTGTATTTTTTTATTTTTCATGAAAATTTATGCATGCCTACCCATTACCCAGAGAGTTTTACAAGTTTTGGGTTTCTGGAAGGGTCAAAAACACCCTAAAATTGACCTTTCTGCCCCTTTTTAGACACACAGGAAGCAGTGTTGGGAAAACTCATTTTTGGAGGGGAAAATGGAAACCAAATTTAGAAATTCCACTTGGTTTGGAAAGTAGACATGTAGATATTTCCAAATATCTATCCTGCACTCAATTTGGACACTAGGAAGGCCTTCAAAGTCAGCTTCAAACTGGCGCGACGCATAGAGATTTCAGGCGCGACACATTGGGGATTTTGGCTCATTTTTCACTCAGTAACTCTGTTTTTCGCCTAGTTTTGGCCAGTTTGACTTTCTTACTTCCACATGTGAAAAAATTGATGTAATTTGATGTAATTTCGTGGATATTGATGTAATTTTGACAAATTTTTACTCATGTAAGCAGATTCAAAGGTGAATTGCAACTGAATGAATCAGTTTCCTATCTTATAGAGGCAAGTTGTTCCACTGCCTATTTTCCAGTTCTTAGTTTAGATCTTGTTGAAACAGCTCCTAAACTAGTGAGCTCGACCCCTAGAGGCATGGGGATGAGTTATGCTTGTCTATATCTTGTAATTTTTCAGTCATTTTCAGGGTTGGACACAGGGGATTTCTTTGAGCTTCATTGTACATTTCATCTCTGCAGTTTGGCAAAGGAATAGACCAGGGTTTGCAGCACTCCTTGGGATCCATGTGGATATTTTTTTTGATGATGTGTTTCTCTCTGTGATTGTAAGTTTACTAATGTTTCATGTGTATCATCTCCCTTCTTATTTCTTCTTAAGTTAAACAAAAGAGTATAAAGGTGGAATTCATTAGATTGCAGTGCTCTACCTTGAGTTTTGTTTAATTTTATATGTTTTCAACTGCTTGAAGAGGATTCCTGAAAGCCTCTTGCCCTCTTCAACTCCTCACCGGTCTGAGCTATCCATTTCATTCAATTCTAAGCATCAAAACAATTGCCTTCCTTGCCCTCTGCAAAAACTAGGCCTCATTCTCCAGACCCCAAAATCTGCCTTTCCCTTTGATCCAACAAACACCCTCAAAATAAAATAAAACTCTTTTGCAAATATACCTAGCCTAAAATCAGACTTCATTCAAGTCATCTCAAGCCTCATTGATCATTTTTTGCTGATATTGACCAGGAGAGAGCCCTCTCCCGACCTGGTAGGGCTAGCTACCAGGTTAAGCGTGGTTTGAGGTTACCCTAGACTCTGCCTTTCTCAGCTTGAGGTAGATTTAGGAAATAACATGACCGATATTATTTGAGGACTGGGAATCCAAGATAAGAATAGTAATAATGGAACACACTCTGAGAACCATGGTAGAGTATGTTCCGAGAGAGACAATGATGAGGGTGTATATACATCATTGGTCTCACCAGCATTGTTCTCTAATATTATGGAGATATAGAGATGTTAGTCAAGGCATTTCTTTGTGAAAATTTTGGATGATATGATGTTATACATATTGGTTACCAATCCGATTCTTCTTATGATAATACTTCAGATTCATAATGACCAAGTACCTTGTATGGATTATCAAGACCTCCCTGATTAAGAGGGAGCGTTGAAAAATGTAACTTGGTTCGGTCTTCATAATGACATGTGTAATTGTGATTTTATGTAATTGATGTAAACAAGAAAATAAAATTATTTTTGTAATGCTTGAATCATGGGTTTCATGATCAAGGAATTTTATTTTATAGTGAAGGCTCCCATTGTGAGTCCTTTAGGGTTAGTCATCAAGTCATAAAGTTCATAGAGTCAATGTTAAAGTTTGAAGACCCATTTTTGGCATGTAATCCATTGTAAAATAAAATTTATTAGCCCTCCAAGACCTTGTCACAAGCTCTATTTTATGTCAGCCTAAGGATGCTTCCAAAATGGCAAGTTGGCTTACCAATAACACAAGTCATCTTATTTTTATAGATGAATCACTATAAATAAGGCATCTTGGCCTCACTTGTAGGATTAATTCGTTCAAGTAGCCTGAATTAAGAAAGGAGTGTGAAGTACCTAAGGAAGGAAGCCAATAACCAAGCAAAGGAAGGAAGGACAAAATCAAGGGTATTTTATGATATGTTTTGGGTTAATCTACTACACAAGTGCAAGGAATAGGTGTTTTCCACTACAGAAGAAGCCGAGGTATTATAGTAAATATTGAAGGTTATATCAAGGTGAAAGATAAGGTGGATATCTAGATGAGTTGCTATGGAAGAAGTTTCCTTCTAGAGCGAGGAATATAAAGGGTTAAAATTGTTCAATCATATGTGCTAGGATTTCTGATTTAGGACTGAAAGTTGCAGATCTATTCCAAGGGACCAAAATTCTGAAGGATAAACAAAAAGGAGGAATAAGCAAGGAGTTTTACTATCGTTGACTTAAGGAAGAAGAAACTCTTCAAGGAATCCTTGTGACTTGGTCTTGGAGAGGTTAATATTGTCAAGGGTCTTGGTCATGGTCTTCGTATTCATCAATTGAAGTTTCTATAAGAAAAAGAATTAATTTGGGTTCTCCTCTCAAGTTTGAGAGGTTTTGGCCCTTGCAGATCGCCTATATTTTGTGTATCTTGTCTCTTTATTGTTTATTCTTTAGTATTTGTTTGATGAATAAGAACACTATAATAATATCAAAGAGAAGATCCTAATCTAAAGAGGTAAAAAAAATTCACAAAAAATTATCATCAAAAGAGAAATCTCCTAATCCTAATGCCCTAGATTTCTCAACAGTCAATATTATGTCTTATCAATACCGCATGCCCAAAAAAACTATAATTCATTTCATATGGCATATGTTCATATGCCACTTTTTTTATTAATCAATTTAATTAAAAGAGAAAAAAATGTTGATTTTCTTAGTGCAATTAGGGTTAGCACAATATTTTTGAAATTAAGATAATTATTTTTGATGTAGATATTATTTTAACTTACTCTAATATATCATTCAACAAGTATACTTCATAAATTAAACCATAAATAACAATGGAACATTAGAGATCACAACACACAAAAGAAGACAAGATTTACCCTAAGAAAACCCACAAAGGGGAAAAACCCATCAATCTCTTTCAATAGAGAAAGTATTATTGTTTAATGAGAGATTCACCTAAACCTATGGTCAGACTCGACCTTCTAATCCAAGTCAAGTCATCTAGTCTGATCATGCACTTTTATTTTCTTGTCTGACCCAAAATTTTGAGCCTCCTACAATTTACAGTTGCCCCAGAAATTTCATCCCTGCAATAATTGCTCCAGAAACCCAGAAAGTTCTCCCCCCAGAAATAATTTCCCCATAAAAAAGTGAACCATAGAGAGAGAGAGATACTAATCCACATGTTGCAAGAGATAGAGAAAAAACAAGATATTTTGACCTCCTTCGTCGTACTTTTTCCTTCTTGTCCTTCGCTTGCTTTCCAAAAAACTGTCTTGTGTGAGAGTGTGAATGTGAAAATGGAGGAGGTCAAGCTACCTTCATATATTAGTATGTCTTGGGTGAATGGATGTGTCTCTTGGCCAAGACCAATTTGACTTGGAGGGAAGCGGAATTCTCACTTTTGGAGCCTAAATTTACATTTCAAAAATTGAAATTTTCATCTTTAAAAATCCGTAATGGGACTAACTCAAAATAAATTTTAATATGACTCAAGAATTTATAAATATGCTTTACAATGATAAATACAATTACATAAAGCAACTAAATGTACATTATGAACACCAAACACAGTTGAAAATTTAACACTCCCTCTTAAATAAGGAGGTATTCATAATCATTGTCATAGGTGTTCTCAAATTGAATAAATTTCTCTAAAGAAAAAGGTTACCCATCATTACCAACATCATCATATATCACCAATATTTGCTAGTGGCCATATTCGAGGTGTTACCAAACCCATGGAAATGTCATCAATGTATCGGGACTCACTCCTCTAGTGTGACCGATCCTCGAATCCCATCACCTCTACCTAGGCCAAAATGTTGATATGCTCAACTAACAAGCACTCACTCACCTTTCCTGGTGAGCACTCTGGACCAAGACCTCAATCAACCCCTTCCTAGTTGGTGATCGGGTCTAGATGTTGAAAGGAAGTCACTCCACCCTACTTGGTGTGTGATCAAGGTCCAAGACTTCATTCCACCCTTCTGGGTGTGTGATCAGGGTCTAGATGCTGAAGGAACTCACTCCACCATGCCCGGTGTGTGATCAGGGTCCAAGAACTCACTCCACCATTTTTGGTGTGTGATCAGGGTCCTCCTCCAAGAGACACTCAGTCAACACTTCCTTTTGAGCCTTATGGCTCTCCTAGACCCATTATCCCTTTAGGGAGAATGTCCATATATGTTTCACACATATCAACAATCCCTCTCAATGAGAGGGGAAATCTCAATGAGCCCCAACTTGTCTCTAAATTACACAAACTTGTCTCTCAACAACCACTTGTTTGCTCATTGGTGGAGATGTAATCCATCCTAACTACTCTCCTCTACACCTTGTAACGAACGTAGTGGTACTTGATCTCAATATGTTTTGGCTTGTCATGGAACACCAAATTATTTGAAATCTTCACACAACTTTTATTATCGCATTTATATCAACTTGAAGTTATACATCCTTGTTTGCATCAAATATCAAGCCACAATCCATTGTACCACACAAATATCTCAGAATCTACTTTGCTGCAATCCAATGTTCATGTCCTGATTCAACTTGGAACTAGATCAATGTGTTCACAGCAAAGCATATGTCCATCCTTGTGTTAACCAAATACATCAATTGAATCAATCAATCGTTGATACATAGATGGATCTACCAATCTAGAGTCAACGACTTTAGCTTCTTCAATTTGATTAACATGGGATTCACCATGAAATTTTAATCCATCATACAAAATATTTGAAGTATCTCTAACATATACTTTCCTCAGACAAATAAGACTTCACAAGGTTTCTTCAATACTTCTAATCCAAAGTAATAGTTCATTAACCCAAGATCCTTCATATCAAACTCATAAGCCAATTGCTTCTTTCACTGATTGATAAGAGGCTTGACACCTGTTAGAAACAAGTCATCAACAAATAATAATAAGATCATAGGTGCATGCTTCACAACCTTAAAGTAAAGGTTTGGATTCGCTTCTCTCTTAAATCCTAGTCTCGTCAAATAACTGTCGATATGAGCATACCAAGCTCTTGGAGCTTGCTTGAGTCCATACAAGGCCTTCTATAACCTCCAACATGAGATTCCTTTCCAAATACCTCAAAGCCATGAGGTTGCTCTATGTACACCTCTTCCCAAATCAAACCATTGAGGAACATTATCTTCATATCCATATGGTTCAATTTCCATCCCAAAGAAGCAACAAGATAAATGATGGATATAATAGAGGTCCACTTGAAAACTAGATCAAAGGTATCATCATAGTATTCTCCCTCTTTCTAGGAGACCCCTCTAGCCACAAACCATGCCTTTTATTTTTCAATGCTACCATATGAAACATGTGTAATATTATATATCCCCTTGGAATTCACCATTGACTTCCCTTCAGGCCCTGACATAATCTCCCATACATCATTATTCATGATCGATTGATACTCTTCATTCTTCACTTCCTTCCATACCTGTTGGTTATCTACTTTTTCATATGTGGAAGGTTCTTAATCAATGAGTTTTGTCATGAGAGCCACATAGCTTGGGAACCTCTTAGGTTTATTCACCTATCTAGATGTGCCATCAGGATTTTCATGTCCTTTTGTCTATTCTAGTGTGGATCTAAGCCATGCTAGTCTCTTCTTGATCTCTAGAACTATGACTAGTTTTGTTGGATCTTGAGGCCTTTATGGACTTCTGGTACATTCTGTAGAACTTGAATGCTCCTCCTTTGAGGCCTCCCACTTCATTTCATCCAAGGAATCTATGGATACTTCCTTATACTTCCAATATGCCACTTTCTCATCGAAGGTGACATCTTAGCTCACCTCAATCCTCGTTTTGTAATGTTGGTCGCCTTTGGGCATTTATTCGTAATTTTTCTATGAGGGTTTTTTGACCCGTTTTTTAATGTGAGTTTCCTCTTGATGGGATTGTTATGTTTTTTTATTTATAATTTTTTTCCATGGCTTCTCAGATGGAATTTCTCCACTAGAATACGCTCTACACATATGAAAAATGTAATTTTCTTCTTTGATGAATAAAATTACGCGTCTTTTTCTACTAAAAAAAACTTGGAATATATTGGAAGATATTAAAGTGCCTCTTGATTTGAAGGCTGCTGAGGTGAGGTTACATGAGAATATTATTGCCAAGTTTAGGAAAAATGAGGGATGTTTACGATAAATTTACGACAATATTGGAGTCGATCAAGGTTTTCCATGTAGAATTTCCGTGAAATTTTGAAAAACATTTTCTTTTCTTGCAAACACAAAATTTCTCCACTTGATTTGCAACATAATTAGGAATAGAAATAAACTCACAATCACACAACTGAGCAACACAATTTTTACAGGGAACCCAACTAGGCAAAACCCTCTACTTGATTTTTGAGGATTTATTGAAGAAATTTGAGCATTAGATCTCTTACAATACAACTATTTCAATATGAAAATAACATTGTTTTCCCTTCTTAATCTAAACTTGAAACCTATGCAATAATTATGCTCTTTTCTTCCTTACCCAAGGAATTCGTCCTTCTCAAATTCCAACAATATTTTCCTAGGCTTGTTCACCTTCTCTCACAATCTCCATGCACAACCTTGTGCTTCCTATTGTTTGGTATCACCAACTCGTGCTCACCAAAAAAATGATTAAAATTATGCCTTCGTTCCTTCTTTTAAAGGAAATTTTAATGGTTAAAATCAGTGAGTTCTATGTTTGGAAAGTTGAATTGGTGCTTTTCTAGTTAACAAAAATTAACACTATTAGGATATTCCGACACAGAGGAAATAGTTAAGAATAACTTAGTCTAGTGTAGAGTTAGGTAAAGTGTGTTTCTTTACCATGTACATTTGTAGCTTATAATCCGATGGTCACAATCTGTAGTGATCTGACAGTTATATCTCACCTCGGTATTAACGACACTTGATCCATGGCTTAGCACCCAATTGGTTCATGATCTCTATTTAAAGAGCATGGAGGGTCATTTTTCCAGTAACCGTTTATGAGAGAAACATATGTAACTTTTCTTTTTATATTAATAAATTGCCTGAAGTGGCCGTGTTGGCTCAGGTCGTGGACTGTTTCCCTCTTTGAGGGTTTTAACCACATGATTATACTGGTGTATTGATTTGTGATCAGTTTGTGAGTGGTGAAATTTGGTTCTTGATCTACAGAACTTGCCCTGTAAATTTCTACATGGGATAGGAGCTATTTTGAGGGCTGCATCCGTTGTTGATCAAAATCCGAAGTTGGTTTGACTGCATGCGAATGTTGTTTTGTAGATCTACTATTTCTAGAAATTTTTGGGCTGGGAGAACTACTCTGTTGTGTCCAGAGCATCTGTTACAGTGAGGAACACCTTTCGTTTCATGTGAAAATGTTTTCGGCTGCCTAAGTTATGACAATTTAGATCTGGAGGTATAAAGCATCTGTTTTGCAGTTATATTTGTTAATAGTTCTGGTTATTTCAATTCCCTCTATTTATTTTTGGTTTATAGGTTTTATTTATTTACCGAAGCTATACCCTCTTCTCTGTGTATGCTCTTTGCTCTATACTGCGTGCGATCTTGGCAAATCAGATACAAGAAAAGGGATTTTTTTTGGCTACATATGCTCTTTCCCCGCGTCTTTGTGCGATCTCAGGAAATCAGAAATAGTGAAAGAAATTGATAGTTTTTGGTAAGGCTAACCAAAAATCTAACATTCTACTGTAAGGCTTGAATTTTTTTTTTTTTTTTTGCTCGGTTTTTGTGTTGTTTTGTGCAGAAAAAGGCACGCACACCAAAAAAAAAACAAAAAACAAAAAAAAACCCTTCCTACTTTCAAACAGTAACAGAATCCTTTTAATATCTCACTTGGTGAGGGGTTAGTTTATGAGAATAGAGGTCTTGGGTTCAAATCTCTTTCTCAAGCTTCTTTTGTAAAAAAAATTTGTTAAAAGGGGCGGAATTTTTTTTTTTAAAGTCGCACTTTATCCCGTTCCCGTAACTGTTCGACATCTTCAACTCGTTATTAAAAAAAGGCATAACTTCTTCATCCGGAAGCCGTTTTTCGAGAAACGGCCTAATTTTTCGAGATCTTTCGATTGGAGTAGTTAGTTTCAACTTTTCGCAGCTTCAATTAAAAAAAAAAAAATGGAAAGTGCATGCCCGATTATTCTTAACAGCACCAATTATTTCCAATGGCTACCTCACATGGTAGATATACTTAGAAGTAAAGGGCTTTACAGAATAGCCAAAGGGGCAGAAACTAAACCTTATGATGAAGATAAATTTGCTAAATGGGAAAATAAACAAGATCAAGCACGAGCATTGATAGGGATGTCCATTGCTCAAGATATTCGATTTCATATCCTTGACATTGACACCCCTCATGAAGCCCTGGATAAGTTAAATATTGTCTTTGGCATTCAAAATCAAATCAGGGCTCACCAGCTTGAAAATGAGTTGCTTGCTTTGGACCCTAATAATTTCTCCTCTATTTAAGACTTTTTGTCCAAATTCAAGACCCTTAGACTTCTTTTAGAAGGTTGTAAGGTCAAAAAGGAAGAGTAGCTTCATCTATTGCATTCTTGGTAAGCTTGGGCTTACTCTGTATTTGTTTCCGCCTTCCATTCCACTAGAGAAGCCATCATTTCTTCAGGAACCACCTACAAGAATCCCTCTTTTTATTCTTTTTGTCATTATTTGATAAGAGAACAAGAAAAACTCTTACACCTTGGTCTTATCACTTCTGGAAACGCTTCTAAGAAAGCCTTAGCAACCCAACAGCAATCATATCAAAAGAATCCCAAGAAGCAAGATCCTAAAAAGTATGGTCCGAAACAAAACAAGGGTCCTAAGCAATTTCAGCCGCAAACTAAAAAAGAAACTCACCAAAATGACAAGGCATATAAAAACAAAGGAAAGAATACAGATAGACATTGCAACTTTTGCTATCTTGATGGCCATATAGAGTCCAAATGTTTTAAGAAGATGGAAGCCTTAGAAGTAGCAATGAAGAAGCACAACATCAATTTGGAGCACTCTTCACCTTCATCTTTAGAAATTGCGCTTTCTGCTTGTGGTTTTCAAGCATCAAGATCTGGTTATGCATTAAATGTATATTCCTCTTCTCATTCTCATGAGTGGCTTATTGATTCTGGAGCTTCTTATCACATGGCAAAAAATAAAGCCATGTTTTCTTCTTTAAATGATTGTAACACCAAACATATTTATGTTGGTGATGATAGATCTCTTAGTGTTGTAGGATCTGGAACCATTCATCTCGATAATGGTCAGTTTAATGATGTACTATGTGTTCCTACCTTGTCATGCAACCTTCTCTCTGTTTATCAGATAACTCATTCAGGTGAAGAGAAAATAGTAGAATTCTCACCTCATGATGTTGTAATCAAGGACCTCAAAGATCCTAAACATGTTTTAGCTACTGGCATTGCTGATGATTCCACAAGGTTGTATAAGTTTGACAAATTTGGATCATCATGTCTTCCCTCCGTTTTTGTTGCTTATAATGATGAAGTGAGCAAACTTTGGCATGAGCGATTTGGTCACTTAAACTATCGCTCTCTTCAAACTCTATTTAAGGAAAATATGGTGACGGGTCTTCCTATGGTATCTTGCCGAGATGGTGTTTGCTTCGGATGTGTACTCGGAAAACATCATCGGGATAGTTTTGACAAACGTGCCTCTTGGCACGCTTCAACCCATTTGCAGCTTGTGCACAGTGATTTATGTGGTCCACTTCCTATTGTTTCTTTCTCTGGTTGCAAGTACTTCTTAAATTTCATTGATGATTTTTCCAGATGCACTTGGGTATACTTCTTAAAACTCAAGAGTGAAGTTTTTAACATGTTCTTGGCCTTTAGGGCCTTTGTTGAGAAACAATATGGACATCAAATTCTTAAGTTAAGATCAGACAATGGAGGAGAATATGTTAACAACAAATTTATCAAATTCTGCACTAAGCATGGCATTCAATTGCAACATACTGTTCCATATACTCCACAAAAAAATGGTGTAGCTGAAAGGAAGAATCGCACCTTAAAAGAAATGGCTAATTGTTTGCTTCAATCTAAAGGACTTGGTCTCAATTTTTGGGCAGAAGCCATTAACTGTGCAAATTACATAGTAAATCACACTCCCACTAAGATTTTAACGAATATAACTCCAGAAGAAGCTTGGAGCTCAATCAAACCAGATGTAATTCACTTTTGTGTTTTTGGAAGTGATGCTTGGGCCCATATTCCAGATGCGAAACATAAAGCCTTAGAACCTAAGGGTGAAAAATGACTTTTTGTTGGATATTTTGAAGATGTCAAAGGATATAGACTTCTTCAACCAAAATCCAAAAATATAATCATTAGAAGAGATGTAAAATTTGATGAAAATATATCGGCCTGCGATCCTAGTTGGACGAGTGTGCCACCTTTAGCCTGCGAGCCTGATTCGGCATATGTGCCACCTCTTTCTCTCTCTTATATTTTTAATAGCATTCCTTCTAGTTCAGATGATGACAACAAGGATGAAAATCCTCCTCCACCTTTTGAAATTGTTCCTTTTACTCCACCGCTTCCAAGATGGGTCAACTCTACTCAGGATGTGGCAGGTTCTCTTGCAGTTGACCCTGCTGATCGACGACGTACACGTTCTCAGTTTGAAAGAGCCTCCTCCTTATTGGCTCAAGTTCCAGAAAATCCTGATCGAGAAACCTTTGAAGAAGCCTCTGGTCATCCAGATTGGGATGAAGCTATGAATGAATAATATCACTCCTTATTGGTGAATGATACTTGGGATCTTCTTCCTCTTTCGAAAGGAAGAAAACTTATCAGATGCAGATGGGTTTACAAAACAAAGTTTGGACCAGATGGAAAAGTGGATAGACATAAAGCTCGTCTTGTCGCTAAAGGATTTTCACAAGTTGAAGGCATTAACTATACTGAAACCTTCTCCCCTGTTTCCAAAATGAATTCTATCCACCTTGTTCTTTCCCTTGCTGCCTCCTTTAAATGGGAAGTCCATAAGATGGATGTTAAATCCACTTCTTACATGGAGATTTGCATGAAGAAATATACATGGAAAAACCCCCTGGCTTTATCCAAAAAGACTCCAGCCTTGCTTGTCACCTTAGGAAGTCTCTCTATGGTCTCAAACAAGCTCCTCGAGCTTGGTATGCCAAAATGGATAGATTTCTCTTAGATAATGGCTTTTCTAGGTGTCATTCTGACAACACTGTCTACACCAAGAAAGTGGGTAAGTCCTTCACCATCCTTGTTCTCTATGTTGATGATCTTATCCTTACTGGTAGTGATCCAAACCATATAAACCATGTGAATTCTAGCCTCAAAAAGAAGTTTGAAATGACAGACTTAGGACACTTGCATTATTTCCTTGGTCTTCAAGTCTTGCAATCCAAGGAAGGAATTACCCTCTCTCAGTCCAAGTATGCCTGTGATCTTCTACACTAGTTTCACATGGAAGACTGTAAGCTATCCCCTTCTCCCTTTCAGTCTGGAGTCAAGCTTTCAGTCACTTTTACTACCCCTAAAGTTGATGCTACCTTATATCGTCAACTTGTTGGTAAAATTATATATCTAACCCATACTCGTCCTGACCTTTCCTTTGTCGTTGGTGTTGTCGCTCGATTTATGCACCAACCTCATGAAAGTCATTGGAAATCAGCCAAAGGAATAATTCGACATATTCGAGGTGCAGTTCAGTTTGGGATTCATTACAGTGCAGGAGCATCTCCATTTTTTATTGGTTTCACTGATTCTGATTGGGCTAGTGGCCCTGATGATCAAAAGTCGACTGTAGGATATGTATTAACTCTCGGTTCAGGACCTATTACTTGGTCTTGTAAGAAACAAAGTGCCATCTCTCTTTCTTCAGAAGAAGCAGAGTATCGTGGTGCAATTGAAGCCAACAAGGAAGACATGTGGCTTCGTCAGATCCTATTTGAATTTGGTCTCCATCAGTAGCATCCAACTACACTTTGGTGTGATAATCAGAGTGCCATTCAGCTATGTAAAGATCCAGTTCATCATCAGCGTATGAAACACATTGAACTCCACATACACTTCATCAGAAAGCTCATTCATGATCGTGTTCTTGGAGTCTAGTACTGTCCAACCAATGATCAAGTAGCAGATATCTTTACAAAGGCTCTCATAGAAGAAAAGTTTACCAAACTTCGATCCATGCTTGGAGTTCTGGAAAGTTGTCATTAAGCGGGGATAGGCTCTAATGCCTCCTTCCTTCTCTTATTGTGTCACTTTTGTAAATCCTTCAATCCTATCCCAATATGCTCTTAAGGGGGGATGTTAGGATATTTCGACACATAGGAAATAGGCTCCTTTTGTGTCACCTTTGTAAATCCTTCAATCCTATACCAAATTGTTCTTAAGGGGGGATGTTAGGATATTTCGACACATAGGAAATAATTAAGAATAACTTAGTCTAGTGTAGAGTTAGGTAAGGTGTGTTTCTTTACCATGTACATTTGTAACTAATAATCCGACGGTCACGATTTGTAGTGATCCGATGGTTATCTCTCACCTCGGTATTAACGACACTTGATCCGTGGATTAACACCCGATTGGTCCATGATCTCTATTTAAAGAGCATGGAGGGTCATTTGTCCGATAACTGTTTATGAGAGAAACATATGTAACTTTTATTTTTATATTAATAAATTGCCTGAAGTGGCCGCGTTGGCTCAGGTCGTGGATTGTTTCCCTCTTTGAGGGTTTTAACCACGTGATTATACTGGTGTACTGATTTTTGATCTGTTTGTGAGCGGTGACCTTTGGTTCTTGATCTACGGAACTTACCCTGTAAATTCCTACAAACACAACTTGTTAACTCGTTCCTCCTAAAATTTAGGAGGTTAACTCCACTTTTTCTTTCACTTCCCAAACTCACACGAGAAAATCAAGAACTTGAATTTCAATTTCAACACATCACTTAACTGCCTCATGTACTCCTAATTTTTAGGGAAAATCCTAAATTTTAGGAACTCGAACATGCACAAAAAAGGAACTCAACTTTGACTCCTTTAATTAAGGCACAAATCAAGGAATCAATTTTCTCACTAATATCAACACTCCCTCTTAGTGAGGAAGGTGTTCTTGGAAGAACCTCATCCACTTGGATTTTTCCCCAACACTACCAAGTTCGCCATTGTTGCAACTGCCCCCTCTGAACTAAAATTATTCCCTTCTTTCTTTTGTGGAACCTACTTTGAAGACTTGTTATTTCCCACCATACTCTGCAATATTTTCTCCTCCTCCTCATCATCCTAATGGTAAACCCAAATTCCAACTAGCTTAACCCAAACCTGAGATACTGGTTGAGGCTCCATCTTGAGAGACCTATCCTTCTCTCTCTTAACCATTACTTCTCAACTGTATGCACTACTTTCCTTGTTGCTCAAGGTTGCACCTATCTCTACCTGCAACTTGTAGAGATTCTTCACCCTCAAACCTTCCTTCTTCTTACATCTAGAAGCTAAGTGCTATAGGTAAGTCTTACCTCTGCTGACGATAATATCATATCCCTTGTCATCAAGGGTGGCTACCGAAACAAGATTCTACCTCAATCCTGGAATGTAATGAACATATATAAGATGAAGGGAATTACCTAAATCCCTATGAAATTTGACAGTACCAACTCCTCTAACTACATATTGACTATCATCTCCTAGCTCAACCTGAACTTGCATGTCCTTCTCCTTCAGGTGGCTAAAAATCTTCTTGTTCCCGATCATGTGGAAGGAAGCTCCTGAATCAATATACCACATATTTTTATTTGTTGAGATTGAAACACAATCTATCAATGATAAATACTTCTTGATCTAGGAATAAAAGTCATCTACCTCCGTTGATGTAGCAAAATGATCCTTCCCGATCCACTTCTTCTTACCAGGACACTTAAAATCATAGTGTTTAAGTTATGGTAATGGAAGCACTTGATCTTATTGCCCTTATCCTTGCTACCCTTTCCTTCTAGGGAAAAATTATCCTCATCCTCTTTCATAAATGATCTCCCTTCTTTGGTTCCTCTTCATATCTCTTCCTGTATGCAGTCAGTCCAAAACCTTTCCCACTTTGGGAAGTTATCTCTCTCACTAAAAACATCTTGGAACCATTTCCACGACTTTTGAAGTCCAAGTAAGGAAAAAATCACAATATCATGATCAAATACAACTTCACCCACCCCACCTAGTTCATCTCGTACATGAGTGAACCTTGAAAAATATGGGGCGATGGGCTAATCATTGCTCATTTGGATACTCCTCAGCTTCTCCTTAAGAGAAAGCTTCTTGGTATCATTGGTACTCTGATACAACTTCAATATCGTATCGTACATCTCATACGATGTCTTCTTATCATGGATGTGAGGCACTATATGATCCTTGAACCCTTCTTGAATGATCCTATTTTCCTTGAAACCAATATTATTATGTTGGTCCAATTGTTGGGAGTATTGAGGTGGTGTTATCACATGTTTGATGTACTCTCCCACCCCATTATCTTCTAGCACTATCATTATCCTCCCTTTCCAAGCTATGATGTTTGATGCTCCCTCTAGATAGTGATATTATCTCAACCCTTGGTAAGCCATATCACTTCCCATGAGATATATCTAAAAAATTTCCTACTAACAATATTGTAGTCCTTCACAAGAACAACACTTAGGGCCTCTAAATCTTCCTCTCTTATCAAACCAAAATTCCTTCCTTGATCTGCACTTAGGCCTCCTTTTGACACTTACTAGCATCCCTCCTCATTTCTCTTAAGATGACAAAAAAACTATTGAACCTGAGCATTATTCACTTAGCAACAAAATAAACTTGAACACATCATTCAAAATACCTCTATATGATTTGTTCCTTCTCGGCCTATGCAATTTGTTGTGTGCCTCTCGTCCCTAGTTAGGGATTCCTTTAGCAATTTCTACAACCTTCCAACTAGGCTTCAACCTACTCAAAATTCCTTGTTGTATCCCTTTCAAGACTCCTCCCTTCCTGCACAATTACCAGCCCTACATGCACTGTTGTTGCAACACTTTTCTTACCACAAAACAACCCTAAACTAGGGCTCGGTCCCTTCTATAAAAAAACAGAACCTTGAACACCTTGATCATAGAGAATAGGATCAAAACTTATGCACAGAACTAGCCCAAACTTTCTTCTCCAGATCATGACCTACACTCCCAATCAAACTTAGCCCCAAAACAATCACTAGAAGACACAAAACAATCCTTCTTATATTTGGATAAGGCTCCTTCTGATATGTGGCCTATTTCAGATGATTTTTTCTATGAATCATTACAGTTGGATGTCCTATTTTATTCTTCTCCAAGCTTTGATACCATGTATAATTTCCATGAAAATATGATTTGTTGATAAGAACAATCGGAAAAACACTTTCTTTTCTTACAAACACAAAATTTCTCTGCTTAATTTTAAAAAAAATTAGGAATATAAATAAAAGAACAATCGCACAACTGAACAACACAACTTTTACAGGGAACCCAACTGGGAAAACCCTCTGCTTGATTATTGAGATTTTATTGAAGAAAATTGAGCATTAGATCTCTTACAATGCAATTGTTACAATATGAAAACAACCTTGTTTTCCCAGCTTAATCTAAGATTGAAACCTATGCCATAATTTTGATCTCTGCTTCCTTCCCCAAGGAATTTGTCCTTCTCAAATTCCAACAACCCTTTCCTAGGCTTGTTCGCATTCTCTCACAAGCTCCATGCACAACCTTGTGCTTCCTATTGTTTGGTCTCACCAACTCATGCTCACCAAAACAATGATTAAACTTGTGCCTTTGTTATTTCTTTTAAAGGCAATTTGAATGGTTAAAATTAGTGAGTTGTATGTTTTGAAAGTTGAACTGGTGCTTTTATAGTTAACAAAAGTTAACACAACTTGTTAACTAGTTCCTCCTAAAATTTAGGAGGATAACTCCACTTGTTCTTCAATTTCCAAACTAACTCACACTAGAAAGTCAAGAACTTGGCTTTCAATTTCAACATATCATTTAACTACCTCATGCACTCCTAATTTTTAGAGAAACTCCTAAATTTTAGGAACTCGGACATGCATAAAAAAGGAACTCATACTCCTTCAATTAAGGCACAAATTAAGGAATCACTTTTCTCACTAATCTCAACAGTACCATATCTCCCTTTGGCATATACATTAACAAGTTAGAAGTTTATTTTGAAGAAGTAGGTTATGTTTTCCTCACTCTCGCTAGTATATTCATCATTCTTCTTCTTTATGTTGATGATATTGTTCTTAGGATGAGTAGTCTATGAGTTTTGGAAGAACTATAGAATCCTCAGGAATATCTACTCCAAGACAAGTATGATAGTTAATATAGAAAAAAATGAAAGGCATGATAATTAAATCCAATAATATCACATATGATACTTTCATATACTACAACAACAATTTGGGGGAAGTGATTTTATATAAATATCTCAAATTCAATATTCAATACAGGCTCAACTAGAATTATAGCATTGAGAAAGGACAAATGGAGGGTGGAAAGCTTATTATGTGCTTGAAAGAAATTGTAAATTGGTAGACCTTTGCTCCATATGCTAAAAATAAAAATAAAAACATTTTTTAACTCTCATTACTCCTGTTGTTTTATATAGTTGCAAAGTTTGGAGTTGTAATATCTCTAGAGAGTTATGGAAAATGATAGAGTAGATCCAAAAGAAATTTATAATTGTAATCTCAAAATTAATGGAAATACACCTTATTCTATTCTCCTTAAAGAAGCAATTATTTTCCCCATTGGGAGCACAACTATGACCAAGAAACTAATATATATGAACAAGTTAAACAACACGGAAGACAAGAGGCTTCCTAAAATTCCTTTAAATTCTAGTCCAAACCACCTTTGACTCAAGCAGGGATAGCATAAGGATGCCTAGTCTTGATTAAGGCATCATAGAATAAAGGAAGAAAACTACAAATAAGAATAATTGTAAAAATATTATTGCTTCAAATTTGACGGTTTTCACACCTCCTATTGGCGAAAAAGGAGGTTTTTGGGCAAGACCCAGGTTTAGGTTTGAGGCCAACAAGGTTTCCGCAGTAGTCTAGAGCACGCTGGAATTTTCACCCTGCTCAAGGGAGTAGGGAGTCTCACCCGAGGTGTGTCGTGACCTTAGTAAGATTAGAAGCTAGATCATGTAGAAGACAAATATGAACAAAGAGAACAACTATGGAGATTTAGAAGCCACATATATATCTTAACTCTAAGAAGGAGCTATCATTCATCAAGACATGTTCAGAATGCTGAATTAAAAATTTAATCTAGGCATACATTCACCATAAGCAATTAACCATCAATCAACTCGCGATATCACACACAACAACAACCTGATTTCATTAAGAATATCAAAACAACATACATGTGTTTCGCAGAGTCTATTACAATCTAATTCAGTACAAAATAATTCACACGGAGCTCTCCTAAGGCTTTGCTTCTCCTCGGCCTCTCGCTGGACTGACTAACTAACTAACAGTCGACTGATTTCCTGCCTATTTGTTTCTCCCTGAATGACATTATCAGTCCTTGCCTTTTTCCTCGCTCTGCTGCCTTTCACTTCTTATTTTCACTGGGAGTTCTACTAATTTTTCTTGTCTCCCATCTCTTCCATTTGTGCTATTCTCTGCCAATGTCGTGCCACCTGTCTTCTGGCTTTCCGCAATCGTGACAGCTCCCTGTCTACCTTGATTGTGTTTCGCCACCTGTCCTTCAGCTCTCTGTAACTCAAAAACTGTTCTATCCCAAAACAAAGGCCCCAACAGGCCCCAACCACATTCTATTGACTCATCCCGATTCAATATTTCCCTACTGTTGTGGCTTCCGGTGGTCTGTCGGCTTCCGAGGCTGGCCTAGTTTCTCCTGTTGCTTCGCCATGTTCCAACAAAGGCCCTAACTTGGGAACTTTGCTCAATGCTAATGTCTTGAGTTCCGTGAAATCAACTATTGCTTGTTGCCATTCTTTGAGAAAATTCTCCGTTTGAGTGACGACCCTTTCATCCTCTGTTTCATTCACCATAGGCAGCAACTTGCTAAACACCTCCTGTATCTTTGGCTCGGTTTCGGCTGCCATTTGTTGTATTTCCTTAGCCTTTTGTTTTACTGGTTGCCTTAGATCCCTGAGAAGTTACTTTGTTGCTGCTGAGTGTTCTTCAATTTTCTGAATTTTGGTTTCAAGCGCATCTTCCTGGTCATACAGTTTTGTTTTGCTGACTGGATCTCTGGCTTCTTTGATTTCCCGGAAAATTTTCTAAAGCTTCACTAAAATTGGTTGTGCTTTCATCGTCAATGAATTTCAGCATTCATGTAACTGCTCCAATAGACCATAGGTCTCATTAACCATTGTCTCAAGGGTTTCCCTTATGCCATTTATCTGCCTCTGTTTCTATGTTACCTTCTCAGCATATACCATGGAAGGATCTGGCAATGTTGGCCTGGCTGCAAGCGCCTCTTTTAGTTCCTAGTTTTCTCTGCTCAGGTTCATGCATGCCATATTTACTCGAATGGATCTTTCGACCATTGAGCATGCCCAAATATCCTCTGGTGTTTTGTTGTCCTGGGCAACGACGGTCAGCCATAGGTCTTTAAAGACTTCTGTCACTTGTTCTAGCTGCTCCTATAGGGTATCCTTCTCCCCTATGAGTTGATTGCGCTCATCAGTAAGCGCAATCACTTGTTGTTGTTGCTGCTCAAACCTCTGTTGGAGTTCATTTTGCAGTCCTTCTGCTTGTTGTCCTGCCATTTGGATAAAACTGTATAGTTGGCTAGCTCCCCAATTCTACATATTTTTAGTGCCCAACATCTCCTAGGGCAGTTATCTCTCCCTAAGTGGTTTCCCACTGGCGATTTATTTCTTTGAATGTCCCTGTGGAGATGTTGGTTGATTCTATTGCGGTAGCTAAGGTTTAGGGACATTCATACTAGTGGATGGTATGAACTGTTGCAATATCAGATTGGTTTGCTGGAAAGGGTTTAGCTCTGGTGGGGTGGGTGTTGTATCAGAAGTGAAAGACCCTCCTTGGACTAATAGCTCTAGAAAGATGCCCTGTCCCACCATGGTTTGGTCAACCTCGGGTACTCCAGCCGTACCCGAGTTAAATTCTGCCTTGGTATCACCATTTGTTTTGGTCCCTGGTTTTATTGTATCTGAAATGGTTGCTGACGTGGACGGAGTGTGGGTGGGATGGTCCTTGGACGTGAATGAAGTGCGTGGTGACAAATTGTGCGTATGAAGTGGTGATGATGTCTGAATATTCAGGACTGAGGACAGATCGAACACAGGTAGCACAGAGGTTGTTTGGGTGGAAACATCTGGCTCTTCTTGAATTAGTATGGCTATAACCATAGGTTGTGGCTAGTCTTCCCCTGTGAGATCAACTAATTGTTTGGGTGTCGTAGTTGTTACACAACATTTTGTCACCGTCCTTGCAATCCCTCGCCCCGCAAATTGGAGGGTCTTTCCCGTGACTTGTGAACAGTGTCATACATTGCAAATGCCTTCTTTTCATCCTTCTGCATAAGGACATCATTTCTCTTGTTGGAAATTTCCTCAAAAAAGTACACAAAACCTATGTTTTGGCCTTGGCGCAGGTAGCCAGTTCACCCTTTGCGCCGATGTGGAATATTTTCACTAGAGCCCGCACCACCTGGTGCTATGTCTCAGTGTAGTGCCCACGCCGATCTATTTTGGGAATGTTTTTTAAAATTAGAGGCGGAAGTTTCCTTCTAACCACCTCAGGGATGAGTCACAGGACATGGTTAATTTGGTTAACCACGGATCTCCCTCTTTGGGAAGTAGTTTCCACCTCCCATGGAACACTCCTTAAAGATAGGCCTCCCTTCCATAATTATAGGGATCTTAACCTCTCCCTCTCCCTCTATATAAGTAGGCCTTCTCCCTTTATGAAAGCTAGCTGAACATATAGCCAAAGAGCTGAACTTGGAGAAGAATACTATAGTTGAGTAATTTCTATTGAGAAGGTAGAACCAAGGAGAACTCCATAGAGAGAGTCCCATCTGAATTCCCGACGAGCCTTTGTGAGACACGCTCTACTTGAACCTTACTAGAGGAGATCGCAACGTCGAAGCTTGGTTGTACTCTTCCTTTCATTGATTAATATACTCGACTATGGTGTTGGTTCCATTGTTGTGTTATGTTGTTTATGTAATACAATTGATTTAGTCCTCTTCGACTGAATAATAGTTACGAATATGAATTAGTATGTTGTATATTGTCATTGTTTCTTGTGTGTGTGCAAGTGTCCGAGCGTGAAAGCGAGCGGATCGTGATCTGTCAAACCAGAAGCCAGAGGAAGCAACCCTTTTCGATGACAACAACAACATAGGATATCTGGTAAGTCATCTATCAAATCTCCGTCTATTCGTTAACTAGGAATCAATATTATAGCTTGTCTCGTTTGTGGCTAGACCCACTCTAGGGCTAGTGGGATCGCCTCTGTCCGCAGGGGGGATTTACCTCACCAACAAATTGGCGACTCCGCTGGGGATCAGTGCAAGTTTTTCTTTCATCCATTATGTCCTATTTTTGGTCTTTTCTTGCTTAATTTTTTCTTTTCTGATTATTCTGCTAATTCTAAGACCCTTGTTCAACCCTAGAGGATCAGATTTGACCTCTGTTTTTCAAAATTTTCCCTTTTTCCTAGGTGACTGGCTTGGCACGTTTTATGTTTAGACAGACGCGCCGATTAGCGTTAGTTGCTAGTGTTGCGCCCGCACCATTCCATGTTTGGTGCTGATTACAGCCAAATAGCCGCGCCAACCCCTGTAGGTTTTCGGGTTTGGTCTGTTTTGAAGATTTTTGGTCATACTTTTGGTTCTAGGTTACTTTTTTATATGTCTTGAGTGTTTTAGGATTGTTTTTTATTGTGATCGGCTCTCTTCCTTCAGTTGTTTGTCCGTTTCTATCAGCATCACAGCCTTAGGGTTTTTTAGTGCTTTGGTATGCTGAGCCTCCTATAGGAGTTTGAGTCTTTTGTTTCACAGTCAACTTCGTTCCTTGTTTGGTTGCATTCAGCTTCCTTGATCCATTTGAGTGATTGCATTGGTTGAATGATTTTTTCCTCTTTCATTCAATTTTGCTTCTTGTCACTCCAAGCATAGATCACACTTCTTGTATGGGTCTGTTTTGAGATCTTTCTTCAATTTGAGAGATTGCAACATTGGTTTGAGTTTTGTTATGTTTGCTTTGGGTTGATTGAAACTATTTCACTTCAACCCTCCCATTAAATTTCTCAAACTAGTGTTTTGATTTGTTTTTCATGTCATTTAGTGCACTATTTTCTCTATTACATTGAAAAATTAAAAAAAATATTTTGTTTGCATTGTGAAATTGGAAGTCTTTTGCATATCTAGCATTGGAAAATTCTAGGAAATATTTCTCATTTTCAGTTAGCTTGCATCAAATACTGTAGTGGATGCTTCTGCGTGTTCTTATTGTTTTCTATCGCTTGAAAACTCCTAACTTTCTCGTAGATAGCTTTTCATAAAACGAAATGGTATATTTTGGCATGTAACTTGCATTTAGGGATTTTTGAGATCCGACATTCGGTAGGACCTTGGAATTGAAACATAAATACAAGATCAACTTAAAATTTACTCAATTAACCTAAGGCAACATTGAAACCTAACGAAACATCTAGTGGCCTAAGTTAGAGACGTGTTCCGGTGTCTTTAAACCTAGCAGCTATCGCTCGCCATTTGGCTTCAAACAGCGCTATCACAGACTTGCGCTCCCCATACCATCGAGTATATAAAGGGGGAACCCTCTAGGTTGCAATCCTTTTATCCGTAGGAAGCCAAGTCTGTCACCTTGTAACCGTGATACACCGAACACAACATTCGGGGAGACTACCTGCACGTACATCAAGTCCTTGGTCAATTATTCTTTCATTTAATTACCAAGGTGTATATGGAAGTTCAAGGAAACCTGGTACACCCTTTTACCTAGAGTACCTGAGCAGTCATTTTCGATCTTTACTGACTCCATATATTTGAAAAGATCATTGGGTACTTGTCCTTTCATGCTTGCTTCAACCTGAAAGTGATAGAGTCACCTTTTGACTTTTTTCTCGACTCTTAAAATATGAAACATCAGAGTTTTTTTTCAATATCTTAAAAATTAACTGTTAGCGAAATATTCCTGGTTAAAGTTACCATCCTTAGTACATTGTTTTAGGGTTGTTTCTGATGGCAATGTTTCCAGAGTTCACTAAACAAGGAATCCCCTCAGGAGGGAATCCTGGTCATTTTCCTGCTTTTAGGAATGTTGGTGTTCCTTATATGGCAACGTTGTCTCTTCCAGGGTTAACTGTTGGTTTGCGCGTGTGGTTGTTTTCGACCTCGGTGGTCCCGAATGCCCTGATCTATGTTCAAACATCTCCTCCACCTAAAAAACTCATGTTGATTCTAAAGTGGACCTCTCCCCTTCTTCGCCTGTCTCTTCGTCGTCCTGTTCTACTTCGCCTGGTGAAAGTTTGGATTCCAGTAACCAGGCGGCTAAGAAGAAGAAGAAGAAGACGAAGAAGAAGAAGTCAGATAAGCGAGAGGCTAATCGGCTGCAGTTGTTGCACCTAAGAAACTTTCCATTGATAAACCATCCAACCTTCTACGGAAAGTCAAATTTCCTTGCATTTTGTGCAAAGGTGACCATCTTCTTCGAGATTACCCTGGCATTCCCAAGGTACTTGAAGTATGGTCCAACAGTTGTCCGTCATTGCCTTTGGCTTCTGGAAGTCATATTGGTAGCACATCGTCGACTAGTATTGATAAGACTCATAAGAAACAGGGTAAGATTACCAATCCCTGTAAGTTGTGTGAAGGGCATCATCCCATTCACCTTTGTCCATACATGGATGAAGCCAAGAGAGTATTCGACAACCATACTACTTCTGCACCTTGCCTTCTGGCTGGGTACCAGAAGCTTTCTTTGAGTCCTCTGCTAGTTGATTCCACGATCGGTCAAGATTCAGGTTTGGTCGATCCCGCTCCCACGAAAATTCAAAATCACGAGTCCATTCCTGATCAACCATTGGTCATGGAATCGGTTGATATGACCCCGCCAGTGGTTCATCAGGTCTTTTCCATTGAGAGTGGATCTCATCCCTCTCACGTTCTTCTTGTTTCTTCGGATTCCTCGGACTTGGAGAAATATCCTCCCGTCTCTGTCATTCAAGAAGTTGCTCCTCCTGTTCCCATGATGGAGGTCCAGGAGGATGCTCCTCTTTCTCTGGTAACACCAGGGGATGACCATTTCAGTTCTATGGTACCCCCTCCAAGTAGTTTGGTCACTTCCTTTGTTTGGAGTTGATTTTCGGGATACCGCCTTCATTCTTGTGTGCCTTTTGAGATAACGGTACAGACCTTTGATCTGGTCATACCTAGCACCATTATAGATGAAGGCGCGTATGTTAGTGTTCTGTCTTCAACTACTTGGCAAGCTTTTGGTTCTCCACCGCTTATGCCTGTTACTCAGAATCTGTTGGCTTTTAACAGAGGAACCAGTCACCTGTTAGAGATCCTTCCGAAGTTGCCTGTTACTTTGGGAGCGAAAACCATCTATATAGATGTGATGGTTATTCTAGGCCCCTTGGATTTTAATTTACTCCTGGGGCGCAACTATACTTATGTCATGGGAGCGCTTGTCTCTTCCCTCTTTCGTGTGATCTGTTTCCCACACAAAGTTTGGATCATGACCATTGATCAGTTTTCATTCTTTGGTCCTGATATGGTGCTTGGCCCACCATCTTCCCTTCCCGGTATTTATCTGCCGGTTGTGTCTTCCTCGCCGCAAGTTAATTATGTGGTTACCTATCCCATGCCCGCATTCAGTGATGTTGCCATTGTGCATCGTGTGCTGGGGGCATTGGGTCCTAATTCCCTAGATGTTGTTCTCCCATCAGATGAGAACCTCTTGGAATCCATGACTTCTTATTCGACATGATGAGTTGTCTTCGGAGCAGAGTTCCTTGTATTGTGTCAAGCTCCTTAAAAAATGAAACAAGGTGTCTTGAGGATAATTCATCTTCTATGTCAACCTCATTGAAAAATGAATTAGCTCTGAGGATAGTTCTTTTAATGTGTCAAACTCGTTAAAACAATGAAACACGTTCCCGTTCAATTCGAGTCTTTGCTCAGATCTCGTAAAATCCCAGTCGAGTCTTTCCCTGATCTCGTAACTTGAACCTTCACTCCATCTGCCTTTCATATGGATTGAAGCTTGGGGGGCATGTACCTCTAATTGAGTCACCATGCTGGGGGCATGCAAATCTTTTTTCAAGCATAGTTTGTTTCCGTTTCAAGCTTGTGTAAAAATGAAACCGGTTTCAAGCATAGTTTATCTTTGTTTCAAGCTTGTGTAAAAATGAAACCAACTTCAAGTAGAGTTTCCTGATTTCAAGCTTGTGTAAAAATGAAACCATTCCCATCTTACCTCTCGTGATTGCCATCTTATCAGCCTGTTTTCCCATATGAACCTTGGTTTTCTGATTCCACCATCACTATCTGTTTGGCCGATCATATGCCTTCACTTGGTTGTTTTACCCATTCCTAAGGAATCGCTGCAATGAGTGGTCTTGTTAGCCAGCGTCTTGACCTTTCTCGATTTCAGCTCATTTTCCGAGAAGATGATCTAGAGACTCCCTTCAGGTGCCCTGGAGCCTGCATGCCTTAATGGCAGGTTCTTTACATCCGATGCAAGGTTCACATCATCGACCTTAAATTGGATGATTTTGTGGGTTTTTGACGCCAGATCACTGTTCACATTCCGTGGATTTTACCTCTTGTACCTTGAGAACCATTGTCATTATTGGTGGTTCCTCTCGCGTTTGTTAACAACTCTCATTATTGGCTGGTAATCAGACAATTTTCTTGCATGTTCGACTTCAGCTCATACATTCGCATGCTCGAATTTGTACTTTGTTTGGGTCGAGATGGAGCACAAGACCCTGGATTTTGTCTAATGAATTCAGGCTGCGGGTTCTTTGTGGATTACTATGACTTATTACAAGACTCTTCTGATTGGATGGTTGTGACCATACCTGAGTCTATTTGTTGATCCTTATTGCTGGATGGCTGTGTCCATACCTTGGATCTCACTTTTTATGTACTCTATTATGGATGGTTGTGCCCATGCCACATATCATGTATCAGAGATATCAGTTGTACTTGCAGGTTTTTTGATAGCAGTGTTTGAGTCGAACGCGTTCTCATAAAGCATTTCACCCCTCCCTCTGTCTCAGACCTCATGCTTTAGGGGGCATCTGTTACACAACATTTTGTCACCATCCCTGCAATCCCTTGCCCCACATATTGGAGGGTCTTTCCCGTGACTTGTGAACAGTGTCATACTTTGCAAACACCTTCTTTGCATCCTTCTGCATAAGGACATCATTTCTCCTGTTGGACATTTCCTCAAAAAAGCACACAAAACCTATGTTTTGGCCTTGGCGCGGGTAGCCAATTCACCCCTCCCACTGATGTGGAAGATTTGCACTAGAGCCTGTGCCACCTGGCGCTCTGTTTCAATGTAGTGCTCACGCCGAGCTGTTTTGGGAATGTTTTTTAAAATTAGAGGTGGAAGTTTCCTTCTAACCACCTCAAGGATGAGTCACTGGACGTGGTTAATTTGGTTAACCACGGATCTCCCTCTTTGGGCAGTAGTTTCCACCTCCCATGGAACACTCCTTAAATATAGGCCTCCCTTCCATAATTACAGGGATCCTAACCTCTCCTTCTCCCTCTATATAAACAGGCCTTCTCCCTTTATGAAAGCTAGCTGAAAATATAGCCAAATATCTGAACTTGGAGAAAAATACTATAGTTGAGTAATTGCTATTGAGAAGGTAGAACCAAGGAGAGCTCCATAGAGAGAGTCCTGTCCAAATTCCCGACGAGCCTTTCTAAGACGCACTCCGCTTGAACCCTGCTAGAGGAGATCGCAACGTCGAAGCTTGGTTGTACTCTTCCTTTCATTGATTAATATGCTCGACTATGGTGTTGGTTCCATCGTTTTTTTATGTTGTTTATGTAATACAATTGATTTAGTCCTCTTCGAATGACTAATAGTTACGAATATGAATTAGTATGTTTTATATTGTCATTGTTTCTTGTGTGTGTGCAGGTGTTCGAGCATGAAAGCGAGTGGATCGTGATCTATCAAACCAGGAGCGAGAGAAAGCAACCCTTTTAGACGACAACAATAGCATAGGATATTTGGTAAGTCATCTATTTGAATCTCCATCTATTAGTTAACTAGGAATCAACATTATAGCTTGTCACGTTTGTGGCTAGACCCACTCTAGGGCTAGTGGGATTGCCTCTATTCGTGGAGGGGATTTACCTCACCAACAGTAGTTCATGCTTTATTTGGTTTGGGTGCAGAAACTGGAGGCTTGTTCGCCTTGGTCTTTCGGATTGGAGTGACTGTGGTTAGTGAAGGGGAATTGAATGTGGTGGATGGTAGAGCAGTAATGATGGGGTTGGTTGTGGACGGGGATGCAGAATTCAATGTCTGGAACTGTGAAAAAGTAGGAAATACAGTAGATGTGCTTGTAAGATTTTATATTACCAGGTTGAAACCTTTTACCTATGTGTCGAGATGGTCCAGTAGTGGTCGTAGTTGCAATTGTGACATCCTCTGGGCTTCATCTTTTGGTGTCTCCCCTGGAAGTGCTTTTGGTAGAATTTTCTCAAATGAGTAATGTGGGATCCCGCTTCTGACCTCCATCGCCACTCTTGGCCATAAAAAAACTTCTGTGTGGAAGGCCTCCTCCTCTACTTGGAACTTTAGTGGCCTCATTTGGAAAGTGGTTTCACCCACGCAACTTGGTCGGATGTAAGTCCTGTTACGGGTCACCCCAAACCATATTTATGGAGAGTATCTATCCAATATGTCCCTTGGAACCCTTTGTTGGCTCCCAACCACGTCGACCATCTGTTTGTACCAGAATGTAAAAGCTTCCTCATTGACTTCTTTGGTACTTGGATCTCTTGATACTCTCCAGGGCGTGAACCTTATTGCCATTGGTTGGTCGTGAGTAATTTCTGTGAGCTGTCTAATCCCTGGGTGAGTCCACTTCATTCAACAAGAATGTGCACCAGTTCAACTGTGCTCCTTGAATGCAGTGTTCCACGACTGAGATTGTGTCCAGGGTGCACTCTCCTTTAGTGTAGTGCCTCATTGTTTTCCAAGCTATCAAATAGCAGGAAAATTTTACTGCTGGGTTGTTGATGAGGTAGATTCTTTCTCCCTTTCCTCCTCTTCTTGTCTCATAATTTTTGTAGTAATCAAAATCCCCTATCTTTTTAGCTCTCTTGGATACATTTTGGAAGGCTGTTGAGACGTCGCTTCCCTCAACTGATAATCTTGTGAGTCTATGTATTTCCTGTGCATGAATTTGGATCTCCCTCCCAAGCCACAATGATCCGTTCATAATTCTTCTCATCAAGAACTTTGTGCACAACATTGCTGCTCCCGTTGTTCCAAATACCGGGAGGCTCCTGAGGTGCAGGATAGTCAACCTCTGAATACCTCTGAAATCTGGGTTCATCTTTGTTGCTTCACCTCCTCCCTCCGTTGCATAATTTTCGATGTATACTTGCCTTTTCATGGCCCGAAACTGGTACAAGTCAGTGAAGTCTGTATATATCAATGAGGAATTATCATATTTGCCTATAAACGACTCCATCCTTTGAATTATTGCATGGAGCTCGGGATCGACGACTGAGGTTGCTATCTTTGTCATCTTCTTTCTTTTGTTATACACTTGAATTATTGTTGCTGGTATATTGCTATGAACTTCTGCTACTGGTCTGCTTCTTTGAACTTCTACTGCTGATCGATTGCTTTGAACTTTTGCTGTTGAATTCGTTCTTGTTGTTGTAGCTGTTTCTGCTAACTCGGAATTTTCTAGCATTCTGGTGCTTTCTTCCTTGATGTGGGTTAAGTAATGTTACTGGCACGAATGAGGTTGATATGAACCCATAACTAATTAATTCTTGTTGTATTTCCCGTGGCTATAATCATGCGATTATTTAATGTGGTGAGGTGTATTCTGACATTGGTGATGCTGGCTTTGGGAGTCAGGTAGACATGATGGGTAATAATTATGGCTTAATATGGAAACTTTATTATGGTATGGGGGTTACTAATTATGGAAGTTATTTTTCAAATTCGGGTGATCTTATGGACTGATAACAGTATGATGGGTCATTATGAGTGAATGATATTTGACACGCTTAGGCCATCTCACATTGTAGACTCTCCCCCCCCGACCACAATTAGTTGCGATGTGGTCTCCACGTCGCAACATGGATGTTTGCTGCTTTGCGGATTCCTACTCTAATGTTCCGAAAAAAGCTTAAAATATAATAATTCTATGTCTCATCTCTGTTGTGAGAGAGTTATTGAATCTATCTATGCTACTCTACCCTACTGACTACTCTCGAGTGAAAGAGTTATTTAAAAAAAAAATTGTGGGGCTTACTCATGATAGGGTTTCAGGCGTGCGCCATTCACTCATCCTTGCAGTATTTGTCCATCTAATTGCAACAGTTTGAGCTCGCCTGAGTCTTTAATCTCTATGACATGATACGGTCCCATCTAGTGCATTCTTATTTTTCCTGGGAACCTTTGGAATTTTTTGTTGTATAGCAGGACTTTTCCGCCAATAGTGAATGTTTTGTGCTTGATGTGATGGTCATGCCAGGCGTTTTGTCTTTATTTTTGTACTGATTGATGGAAATCTTCCAGAAATCTATCTTCTTCAAGCTCCTGCAGTTCATGGAGGCATGCAGTGATGGAGTATTCATCTGTCATATGTGTGGTTGAAGCAATTAAGAGGCTTGGTATGATAAAATCAGCTGGTATTAGTGCCTTTTCTCCGTATAACAACTGGAACGGAGTCTGATTGTGAAATATCTTTATGGTTGTCCTCTATGCCCACAATGTGGCTGGTATCCTTTCATCCCAGTCACCACGGTTGGTGTTGCATATTTTTGTTAGTCCTTTTTCCAAGATTTTGTTGAATGCTTCAATGGTTCCATTCGCCTGAGGGTGGTATGGGCTGCTTTTATGGTGTTGTACCATAAAGTTTTCCAGCAATCATTTAATTATAGCATTAATGAAATGCATGCCTTGATCACTTGTTAGGCTCCTGGGACAGCCGAATCTACTAATTATGTTCTCAAAAATAAATTTGGTTGTTGTGTATGCTGTGAAGTCTCTTACAAGTGTCGCCTCTGTCCATCTTGTGAGATGATCAGTTCCGATGATTATATATCTTGCCTGCAAGTGTCATGTAATTAGTGCAATTGGTCCTATGAAGTCGACGAACCATTTCTCAAATGCCTGCATAGCCCTCACAGGTTGCAGTGGTTGGTAGACATCGCATCTTTTCACATATGCTTTGCTATCTTTGTGCACTGTGGGCCACCATATCCTTGCATGTAGTATTTTCCTTGCGGTGGGTTTTGCGTCGACATGGCCTCCTGCAACTCCGCTTTGTTACTCCCACAAGATATATCTCTTTCATGATCTAGGACACATCTTCTCAAGATATGATCCAATCACATTTTATATAACTTCCCTGCAATGAGTTTATATTCGGCCGCTTTCACTACTAGATGTCTTTTTTGGGTTGCCGTGTATTTTGTTGGGCATTTTCCCCTGGGCAGATTTGTCGCTATTTTTTCTAAATAATCTGGGATGGATTCTACTTTGAAGAGATTAGCATCCAGCAGCTGGTCATCAAGGGATCCCCCATTTTCCCCGTTCTCCAATCTTGATGAGTTGTCAGGACCAACGTTTAACCTTCCTGGTTTTACTATTACTTCAAAAGTGAACTCCTGGAATAGTATGAGCCATCTACAGATTCTGCCTTCAAGCACGATTTTTTTCACTAGATATTTCAATGCTGAGTGATATTTGAATAACTTGAATGTATCTCCCAATATGTAGTGACAAAATTTCTGTAAAGAGTATACCATAGCAAGAGCCTCTCTTTCTGTTGTTGTATAATTTCTTTCAGCTGTGGACAACTTTCTACTTGCGAAGTACACTGGATGATCTATGGAGGTCTCTCCTGGCTGAGGTAACATCGCTCCCAAAGCAATTCTTGAGGCATCAATGTGAACATGAAACTATTTATCCCAATCGGGATGGGCCAAAATGGGTGCACTTGCTAGTTTCTCTTTCAATGTGTCTAGTGCCTTAGTGCATTCATCGTTCCACATAAATTGTTCTGACTTCCGCAACAATTTTTCCAATGGTGCTGTTATATTTGCATAGTTGCAGATGAACCTCCTGTAGTACCCTATGTGTCCTAGTAGTGAATTCAATTGTTTTACAGTCTATGGTGCTTCCATGTTCACAATTACTACTACCTTTGTTGGGTCCACACATACACCCTGCTTACAAACGACATGTCCAAAAAGTGTTCCAAAAGGTACTGCAAAGATGCACTTCTTAAGGTTGAGAGAAATTTGAAGTTGTTTGCACCTATCAAACATCATTCTGAGTAGAGTTGCATGGTTCTTTAGTAGACTATAAACTATCCAATCATCCATGTATACTTCCAAGAATTCATGGATATAGTCTCTGAATGCTGCTATCACTATCCATGAAAACACAGATGGTGCATTATTTAGTCCAAAAGGCATGACATGGTAGGAAAATGACCCCCATTATGTTGTGAAAGTAGTTTTCCTTTTGTCTTATTCTGATTTTCTCACTTGATGAGATCCTGAGAAGCCATCTGTGAATGAGTATGCTTTGTTTCCTGCTACATTGTCAAGAAATTCATTGCTAAATGGAGTTGGAAACGAATCATGAATGCATGCATTGTTGAGACTTATGTAGTCTACACATACTTTAATTTCTGATTTCTCCTTTTTAATTTGTATTACAATTTGGCTGACCCATTTTTATTCCTCAACTGGAAAAATCAAGCCTGCCTTCAACATTTTATCTATCGTTTCTTTAACTTTTTGTTTTACACTCGGATTCAGGCGGTAAGGCCTATGCTTTACTGGCCTTTGATCCCTTTGAGATCTGCCACTGAAGATGGGAACAAGTCCTCGTACTCCTGTAATAGGTCAAATATTTCCTTTGTTGTCTCTATATCTCAATAATCTCTGATGGGTGCAATCTTGGGTTTTTCTATGCTTCCAATATTTTTCTTCTTCTTCTTCAAAGGTAACAGGTGTAGTCCCTTTATCGTTGGTTCTTCTTGTATTTCCTTCTCTCCCTCTTTCTCTTAAAAGTATAGATGTCAAATATTCTCTAAATCATCATCGTTTATCTCTCGGTATATCCTTTTACATGCTATTAATTCTTTGACTTTATGCTCTAATAAAGATATCTCCATCTTCCTTAAGCTCTAGAAAGAAAAATACTCTTTTAACTGTTTGAAGGGCATCTGTAACTTGTTCTGTATATCTTTTGAAAGAAAAAAATTGCGTAAATGTTTTCGCAGCTTTTTCCCCAGTACCAATTCCTCTCTTCTTCTCTTATGTCATGTACCAAGCCTGTGGAATGGTGTCCAGTGAATGTATAAAGTTGTGCACCCACAAAGATTCTGGATATCCTTCTTTCCTCCACTTATACTCGTAACTACTTAGATGTGCCAGGGGGTCAGAATCCCCTTGGTACTTATCTCTAAATAGCAATCCTGAAGCTTCATGGAATCTAGTTCTTAATGCTCTGGTAATATATTCCCATTACGAAAGAGAGTTGCGATGGGTAGCCCACCACCTTGCTGACGTGGATTCTAGTGATACGTCCATGAGAGGCATTCTATGTTCTACTGGTACTTTTTCTTCCACTTTCATAATGAATGTATTTACTGCATGCATATTTGAAAGAGTTTGATATCCTCTTACCTCTGTACCAATCTAGTTGACTCCCCGAATGTTGGCGCATCTTCTGGTGTTATTTTCATATCCTCCCTGTTGCCAGTCATCCCATGCTACTTCTGATCCCAAGTCGGAACTCTGAACACTTCTCCAGCTTACGATCGCTCCTATTGTAGGATTGATAGAATCTTCTCTCCTTCCTGTCGTCATCTAGTAGAGTTGATCTAGAAGCTGGGTGTCCTCTCTGTTGTCAATAGTCTCTGTGTATCTAGGTCCTTGATATGGGTCCAATGGCTGAACTAATCTGACTTCCCCATCTTCAATTAACATTAATTTCTTCTTCAAATCAATCACTACACAATTTTCAAAGGCCCAATATATCCCCAACAAAGCAAGATAGAGATCCTTGTCTCCCATGATGTCTATTACTTCAAAGTCTGTATAGGTTTTTACTCCTGCAACATCAACTTCGACTTCTTCCATCCTTTCTATTGGTACAATAGAATATTGATTTTCCATTCTGAGCTGTATTGATGAATATGTCAGTTTTGATTTCCCCAGCGCTTCCCACGTCTTTCGCGGCAGAATGTTGACATCTGATCCGAGGTCAAGCATTGTATCTCTGATTTGGAATCTCGTGACCTGGGTGTTCACATGGAACTCCTTTCTAGTTCTTCTCTTGTTTATTTTCACCCTTCTTATGTAATTTTCTATTGAATTCCCCGAGTCTCTAGGTTCTGCATTTCCTTTCACAACCAATTCTAGATTTTGCTTTAGTTGTTCCAGCATTGGTCCGCTGTTTATGATTTTTAGGAACATTCAAAACCATTCCTCGATCAATGTACTTGTATGGATTTCATTCTCTCTTTCAATGGATGGTTGTGGAAGTTCCATACTCTGATGTCTCCCTATCTGGGAAAATGTTTCTAATGCTTCTTTAAAATACTGCTTCTGTCAGTCTGGGTTGAAATATTTCTTTGGGGATGCAGGTTTGATTAAATTTATAGAGTCCATGTCCCGAGCATCCTCTCCTGTTTTCTTCCCTCCCCGCGTTACTATAGCTACAATTTACATGGGCTGAGCTTCTATTATTCTTGGTTTTGCATTAACCAAGTTAGATCCCCTTTGCCCGGCTCTTTCTTTCCATCTCTTAATCAGCTCTGGGCAGTCTTCAGTTGCATGTGTGTTAACTCTGCATTGAGAGCACCATGGTCTCTTGGGCAGAGGACATTCCCTCGCTACGTGCCCCTTCCTGATCACAGTTATAACATCTTACTAGTCCTCCTCCTCCAGTTCTGCTACCTCTCATTCCTCCTCCTCGACCCCTTGGAGTTTCATTCACTCTATAAGACGGCCTGTCCAATCATTCTACCAATGCATCGAATGCTCTACATTGCTTTGTATTATGCGTTGTAGAGGAACAAAATTCATAGTATATATTGTTTGGAACATTAGAATATTTTTGCAGAATTGTACATAGTCATGGAGGATGACCAATACCTTTGCATATTTCGCAGCTCTCGGTTGTTGTTTGATTCTGTTGATTGGGGAACCCCAGGAAGTGGGTTTGTGGTTGGTATAGTCCTTGAGTATTTATCTACACAACTCCTCCGACTGGTGGGGTCCCCTATGTTCTGGTTGGCGAAGTTCCAACATTTTCTCCTCGCAACCTCGAACATTCTATGGCAACGTGTCCTTCCATCAAGCAATGTGTGCACCACACATTGGGCCTTGCAGGTCGTACCGGTTGAATGTCTTTCAACTTATCTGTTAAACTGGATATTTGATTTTGTAGTCCTAGTATGGAAGGATCTTTTACTGCTGCTCTTCCTCTGAAATCCTACGGGCAACCCGCCAAATTTTTTATTTTTCATGGCTTGCTAGAGAGCATCTTGAAGGGTATCAATATTCTGTTACGTCAGCGGTGTCCTTGTCAGTGGTAGGAGTTATTTGATGAACCAATCCTGCTGGTGATTTAGATCGATTGGGTAACTTAGCTTTCGAATGGCATCTTTAAATATTCTCATTAAATCCCAGGCAGTTTCTCCTTCCTGCCATTTGATTTCCCACAGCTCGGACAATCCTTGCTGATTCATCTGAGGAAATTTGAATTCTTGGACAAATTATTTCTTCACATTGTCTATTGCTGGGTTCTGTTGTGCTTCTGACCATTTAATGAACCAACACAAAGCTCTTTCTCTAAGTTTCGTTTGAAACTGAATTAACTTGACTGCACCTAGTTTCTGCTGAGCTCTCCAAATTGCTTCATAGAGATACCGGTGCTGCTCCACATTGTCGTTACCTTTTCCATAAAATTCTGGGAATCGGGTTAGAGATCCCGCCATATTTCCTTGTGTTGGTGGTACTAAAACAAAACCTCTACTTCCCGGCTGAGAGATTGTACTACCAACATTGTTGCTAGTAGATATCTGTATTGTGGATTTAGTACTACTCAACTTGCTAAACTCCCGTAACTTAACAAAGAACTTATCAGGTGGATGATAGAGTACCAGGGGAAGGTTAGGAATAGTGCTACTTGAAACTTGGGGAATAGGATTACCTTGCGTTATGGGTGTCGGCCTCTCTTGGAATAGTTGCTCCATCACAACATGCAGTTCCACATCGGACTCCTCCTCGGGCACGCATCCTCCTAATTGGACTTCTCTCCCTTTTCTCTTCGGGTTGGGATCCTATAAACTTGCCTAAATTCCTTAATGGTCCCTCGCATCCCTTGGGATCCCATCTGAACTTCTCTTTCCTCTGTCAACTGCAGCGCCTTTTCCTTATCCTATTGATTCTTCTCCTTCTTCTCAAAATGTTTCATCACCCTTTCCCACTACTTCTCAGCAATATGCGCCCTCCGATGTGCTCTCCGCTCTCTCAAGCTACTTTAGATTTCGACATCCATATCCATATTCCCCCCTTTTCCTTACTCATAGCATATTTTCCTCAACTCCTTCCCCCAGTACTGGAGGTTTAGGTCTCCATCTCAGGGCTTTGGAGTGACATCAATCCCTCGTCCACCATTAGAGCTTTAATCCACAATGGGATTTCTTTCAACAGTTCTCCCCGCAACCCAGATCCAAATATATATTCATCTTTTGTAAAAGAGTGGTAACACTTGGCTGCAAACTCTACAATGTACCCCTCCAAGGTAGATTGTACCCAAAAATATATTTCTCGGGTTAGATCTATATCTAACCAATGGAGTGCTACTAGATCTGTGTGCGTCCAATTGCGACAGACTTTATGCGATCTTGCTCGGAGTGAATTGATTTGAAGTCTCCGCAACCAATTGTAAAGCTCTTCGGGAAAATTTTCCCAAAAAATTTCATACAGGTCACTCGTGGATTCAGAAAATAGGACCCGATCCTTGACAATATTTTCCCTTTGTTGCCAAAGTTCCACTTGTTGCGATATGCATTGATCTATGTGCTTATACCACTAGTTTCATAGTTCCTTCTTGGAGATCCACGATACCATGATCTAACTTCTAAATTAGTTTTCGTGTCTCAGCAACGAAACCATTTGTTGGCGAAAAAGGAGGTCTCTGGGAAAGACCCAGGTTCGGGTTTGAGGCCAACAAGGTTTCCGTAGTAGTCTAGAACATGCCAACATTTTCACCCTACTCAAGGGAGTAGGGAGTCTCACCTGAGGCGTCTCGTGACCTTAGTAATATTAGAAGCTATATCATGTAGAAGATGAATATGAACACAAAGAACAACTATGGAGATTTAGAAGCCACATATATATCTTAACTCTAAGAAGGAGCTATAATTCATCAGGACATGTTCAGAACATTGAATTAAAAATTTAATCTAGGCATACATTCACCATAAGCAATTAACCATCAATCAACTCACGATATCACACACAGCAACAACCCGATTTCATTAACAATGTCAAAACAACATACATGTGCTTCACAGGGTCTATTACAATATAATTCATTACAAAAGACTTCACACAGAGCTCTCCTAAGGCTCTGCTTCTCCTCGGTCTCTCACCGGACTGACTAACTAACTAACAGCTGACTGACTTCCTGCCTATTTGTTTCTCCCCGACTGACACTATCAGTCCTTTCCTTTTTCCTCTCTCTGCTGCCTTCCACTTCTTCTTTTCACTGTAATTTCTACTGATTGTTCTTGTCTCCCATATTTTCCATTTGTGCTGTACTCTGCCAATGTCGCGCCACCTGTATTTTGGCTTTCCGCAACCGTGACAACTCCCTATCTACCTTGATTGCGTTTCGCCACCTGTTCTCCAGCTCTCCTCAACTCAAAAAATGTTCAATCCCAAAACAAAGGCCCCAACATCTCCCCACCTATTTCCACAATTTTAACAAAGAATCTTGACATTTTTACAAAAAATTTAACTGTATTTGACGAGCAAATCACCCCGTGATGAGGCAATTTTCCCGTAAAATTCCAATCCAACTGCCCACACCAATTTTTGAAGATTTGAAGTTTGATCCTCGATCATCATTATGAAGAAATTATTAAAATCAAAGTCAGACATGTTACTTTTAAAAATAAAAGGAGTTGATAACCAAATTTAGAATAAAATCTTGAATGTGTTTCATAATCCAACCAACAATGGATAAGTGTGTTGTGTGATAGGAAAACGTGCAACTCCTATGGATCAAAAGGAAAACATGACAAAAATAGGCCTCTGAAAGGTAGGTTTGAATTTAGAACCCTCATACATACCTTGCCTCTAGTGTCCAACCCCACCTCCCTTTCACCACTGCATTCCATTCTGGACCATACCAGTACGCACACCACTAAGACCTTGTAGCAGAGACTTCGTCCCAAGGGAAATATGAGAAATCAGTTACCAACGGCCAACCACTATAGAACATGTATCCTCCACCTTCTACTATGACACTCGGTGACCGCCAGCATTGATCGTCTTCTTAGTTGTTTACTTGTATTCAACTGGCTGCATGCCAAGCAGAGGCGTTGTACAACAACTTGACAGTCGAGCATGAGCAACAAAAACAACAACTATTTTCTATTGTGGTTGAGTGAGATCAACTTCTCTAGGAAAAGCAGGAGCTACAACAAAAAATTAATGAAATCAATGCAAATTTCTAGGATCTTTGGACCATAGTTTCTGAAATAATACCAAATGCACTAGAATACTTTTCGTCTTGCTCTCTTTCAGATTGTTGTGATCATATCAGAACTGCATGCACCGACCTTTTCTCAGCAAACAAAGAGCTTCAAAGAACTATTTCTACCACCCAAAGGGCGTTCCTGGATCTAGCAACCTAGTATGCCAGTGACATCATGCATAAAATCACTGAATTTTCTTTTCTGAAAGCCTCCATTCAATAGGCTAAGGGAGAAGCTAAATAACTCTTTGCTCAAGTTCATGATTGGTCAAGATTCCTTGTAAATAAAAATCAACCATTCTATGCTCTCATCCACCAGGCTAATCAACTCTTCAAAGAAGCCCTCACCACCCCAGACCTCAACGAGCAAAAGGAGATTTTTGCACAAACAAACATCCTTGAAAAATAGATCCAACAAATTGAGGAGGAATTGCATGCCACAAAAACTCTGCTCCACAACCTTAAGCCACCTACACATGTCCACTTCCAGAAACTATAACAGATCAGCGCAACCCTAGAAACTGAATACTCTTCTGACGACAAGATCGACTCAACCAATGGATTAAATCACTATGCACTTCATCAAACAAGCTAGCACTCTCACGGGTCCATGGCAGTCAGTCCTTGCCAAGTACACACACTTTAAAATTTCCACCATTTAATTTGTCGTAGATTTGGGTCCTTCATTTAAAGGAACAAGCCAACAAGGAGTAGTACTAGTAGGAGCTCCACATCATCAAGAAGCACCAACAATGTCAATAAATGGTCGACTCGGGGACAAGTCAATTGATTGTGGTTTGGGCCTATTGGGTCCTTCATTTTGGGGATAGTTTTCACATGTTTTGACCAAATCTGACCGATAGGGAGTCGCAGAGAAAGAAATCGAGGAAAGAGAAGGAATTTGCTAAGATATGGCAGTTGCAGAAGGTTGGCCAGGGAAAATAGGGACACATGCAGTCACAGTCGAGCTGAAACAACCATCAACATCAGAGGAGGCAGTCGCAATCGAGCAACAAAATTAGTCGAGAACAAAAGGGTGGGGCATTCTAGGAAGAAACCAGCAATCCAGGTGAGTGGAGTGCATAAAAGATGAAGAAAAAGGAAAAATGAGGGAGAGGAAAAAGCATGGGTCTACCAAAATGTTGTAGCATAGCCTATTGAGCTTCACATGATCCTGTGTTTATCTAGTCTCGTATTAGTTTATGTTCCAATTTCTTGTTCTATTATCAGAGCCTTAATATAATGATGTATTGATGGTTGAAACTAATGAAAGAGAGTTGTAGGGATGTTTGAGGACTTACTTGTGTTGGTTTTATGCGGCCGTTTAAATTTTTTATTATGAATGCATGTGTATACTCTATGTTCCTTTGAATGTTTTAGTTTTTTTCTTTTGCAATGGTTATACATTGGTTGCAGTGTTTCTACGTTAAATGGAACTGTTAGCCTTTGCATGATTCCTCTCGATGTTTGGTTCTAATCCCTTATCTAAGTAAGTTCGCAGCACATTTTGGGTGAGACGCCTTATTCTCCTTGAGTAAGGTGAAAATATCAGCATTTTTCTAGACTACAATGGACCCTTTATTGACCTTTGTGCCTAAACCTAGGGTCTCTACCCTTCCATAATTTTTCTCCAACACCTCCTATGAGCGGGTGCTCACAAACAAATTGATGTAATTAAGTAGGTGTTTAATTTACATCATAATAATAAATAGATTGGTGAGTTTCTCCCTTTTGAAATATTTGTGTCAGTATGTGTCTGCAAAGTGAAAGAGAGTAAAGAAGTGAACTTAAAGTTTTAAAATCTCCTAATTACTGATTCAGCCTCCTCCCCTCCCCTCAGTAATTCTTTATTCCAACAAAGCTCACCTATGATACTTTCATATACTGCAACAACAACTTGGGGAAGTGATTTTATATAAATATCTCAAAATATTTAACACAAGTTCAACTAGAATTATAGCATTGAGAAAGGATAAATAGAGGGTGGAAAATTTATTATGGGCTTGAAAGCAATTAAAAAAAAACCTCATTTTTTAGACTCTCGTTACTCCTATTATTTTATATGGATGCAAAGTTTAGAGTTGTAATATCTCTAGAGAGAGTTGTTGACAAAGATAGAGTAGATCCAAAATAATTTTATAACTTGTAATCTCAAAATTAAAGGAAATACACTTATTTTTTTCTCCTCAAAGAGGCAATTATTTTCCCCATTGAGAACACAACTATGACCAAAAACCTAATAAATAAGAACAAGTTAAGTAACAAATTGCAGTACCATATAAAGTTAGAGAAAAAAGAAATTAAGATATTATAAGGAGTTGATCAATCCTAATCATTTTGATAAATATAAAGAAGAAAATAAATTTGTTAAAATAAAAACTAATTCTCATAAACTCCATAATAAACATATCAATTTTCAAAATACCTTATAAAAAAAAATATATCACTTACTATTAAAAAAAATTGAAAATAAAAAACATGAAAACCACTATGACACCCAATCACACCACCACATTGCTTCTGCTTTGAAATTGAGTACAAGTTTGATTCTCGATCATCATTACGGCAACATTATTAAAATCAAACTCAAGTAACAATGACACCCAATCACACCACCACATTGCTTCTGCTTTGAAATTGAGTACAATTGTGATGCTCGATCATCATTACGGCGACATTATTAAAATCAAACTCAAGCATGTTACTTCTGAAAATAACCAGGAGTTGATAACCAAATTTAGAAGCAAAATCTGGAAAAAACCAACAAAACAAGGCCTCTGAAAGGTAGGTTTGAATTTAGAACCCTCTCGTTCAACGTTGAACGCATGGTGGGCAGCGCTCCCCGTCCTCCATGATTGAGAAAGCTCAACTACTCCTTCGGTTCAAAGTTTCAGACTGTCACTATTTAATTTCACGTGGTGAGTCGCTCCATTAGAATAAATATTATAATAATAATAGCATGAGACACCGTTTTCTACATCAATAACAGAGAAATATAACTGCAGATTCTACCAGTAGGACCATCATGACCTGGATTCTGCAGTCAGCAAATTACATTATGTTCTGAGCATGACTGCATTATCTGGGAATCTGAACATTTCAATCTGGGTGGTTTAAAATTAAAAAACAAAGTCAGCTGTGTAGGTGAATACTGCAAATCTAGAATAATGGGGTGCATGTGGAGAAAACATTAGGAATATTGAAGACTATTGAATGATAAGAAGTGTTGTAGAAGCATTAAGCTTATTTGGTTCTGAAATAGGGTCCAAGATCAGTAGCCATGAAGCCAAACTACCTTGATGATTTAGAACACAGTGCACCACCAGTAGTTGGCTACCCATGGGTTCCTCATCATGGAGAGCAATCTTATTCCTCTGGTTATCCCTCCACTTCTTGGTATTTGCCTCCACAGGGTTACCAGGACTATTACTATAGTGCTTCACCATCAGCACTTCCTCTTCCACAACCAGTGCAGCGGCCTGCTCCTCAGTATAGGCAGGGCTATAGACGTAGATCCAGTCTGCGTTCTTTCATGGAGGCCTGGTGAGTGCAAGAAGTTTTAGTTTAATTCATCTACCTGTTTTTTAATATATTGCTATAATAATAAGAAAACCTAGTTTAATATTTATTATTACAGCATAGTTTGACCTTCAGATTTTTTATGATGGTTCAAGGAAATCTCTCTATGGAATGATTTGGTTGCTTAAATTACAGAGATATGTTTCATGATTTGGTTTCTTGATTTACAGACATGTATATAATTTAGGGATTGAATTTTATATTGATATAGATGAGTCTTGGCTGTAGTTTGGAGGCTCTGTGTTGCTGCTGGATAGTGGAGCTATGTTTGCCTTGACAAATCTCAGTAATGGAGAGCTGCTTCAATCTCAGAGGATAAAAACTGGGGCAACTGATCTAGTTTCTTTGTTTCAGAGATCCAAAAGAGTAATTTCAGGTTACATGAGAGATGGGCTTTGGCTTGGTTTTATCATGAAACCCTATTTTTTCTCCCATCTGGTTCTCAAATCCAAAAATGTATTTGAACAGAACAGAATCTACTGATTCATTTATCCATTCATATATGAAATATTTTTTGAGAAAGCTGCAAAATGTTTGCAAGCCATTGAATTTAAGTTGGATACTGTTACATGCGAAAAATCTGAACACTGGTTATAGTAGCAAACCCCATTATACCTAGGTCCGATATGCTCCTAGGGTTTCGATGCCCACCCCAACCTGTACTGTATAATATACTAAGGTTCTGAGATGCAATAAAAAAGAAATAATAATGATTTTCTATATGTTATAGAAACCTTCATGGGAGACCTATTACAGGCCTTTTATGGGCTGAATGTAACGAGTCTGTAGGTTCACCCTCGCCATTGATTGATGTCTCGGCTACTCCTGCTGAGATTCGATCTCCCAACCCCTGCTGTAATTTGCAGGTCTCAGTGGTTGCTCATGCGTCCAACAATTCCAAGCCTTGCAGAAAAAAATGGAAGATGGGGGTTGGACAGTTGCGTATATGTCATAATCCATGGTGGAGTCCAAATCCCAGAATGTATTTAATCCCTAATTAGTTTTGCACGGTGGAGTCCAAATCACAGAAGGTATTTAAACCCTAATTAGCTTTGCTATAAATTCATAGTCACTGTAGTTGGAAAGGCACTTGAAAAGACCCTTACACCTACCTCGTTCATGTACTTAGGGGACCCATAAACCTAACTGGTTCATGTACTTAGGGAAGCAGTGTGGGCGTTGAGTTTGACTCTTTCCAGATTTTAATAAATTTAATAATAATTTGCAATTGTAATGTACAAATTATTATTAACTTTCCATATCTGAAGAAAGTTAATAATAATTTGGAATTGTAATCTTAAAAAAATACAATTTCACTTCCTAATAAGGTGGAATTAGTTAATAATAATGTTTGCAAAAAAAAAATACAATTTCACTTCCTGATAAGATGGATTTTGAATAATAAATAAATCTAAAATAGCCTGTCCTAATGAAAGTGTGATTGATTGACTCTTAACAAATACACACGTATAAATGCGTCTTCCGAAACAATTTCTCAATCAGCGAGGAAAATCGAGTTGTTTTGTTTTGTTTTTTTATATGACACATGTTTTTCAAAAATAATGTTTACGTGTAGGTATGAAAACCTATAGGTATGGAAAACTATTTATACGGTTTTATAATAATATAAAAATATATTTAATAAAAATTATACTAATAATATGTCTTTTTAAAAGAAACAATTATATTTTTATTGAAAAAGTTGGAATTTGGTTAGAACCAATATATTTAATAGCAGTTTTATTTCTAAATTTCTCCAAGTTAGTTTTGACTAGAGGTAAAGAGTTTTCAGAGCTTTCTGACCTAGTTGTTTTACAATATTTAGCTTATGTGATCATCAAAAAACACCATTAAACTTTACATATTTGCAAAACATAACAAAACTACATATATAGGCTAACTACTACATATATAGAGTAACCAACGTCTTTTTTTGGTGCTTGTTGTCCTGCTTCTTCCATCGTTGTCGCTTCGACCTTCTCTTGTTGGCCTTCATCCTCGATATCACTCTGCACAACCACATGTTGAATATCTAGAGAAGGAGCTCCATGGTCACCCCTTGCTTGCTCGTTGTTGTCGCTTTCCCCTATACCAAATGCTTGCTTTAGGACTGAAACTACTGCAATTTCCACTTTCTCTTCTAAGTTCCCCACCTTCTAGGTCAAGTTCTCAATCTTCATCGTGATTACTTGCGAAGCTACTTGGACAATCTCGATGTCCTTCCTCAGACCTTCTAACTAACCCATCACAAGGGAAAAATGTGACCTTGCTTCAGTTAATATTTTCCCTCCAATCTGTCAGATCATCGCTTCTAGTTCATTCTTGAAGGCATTAGAATTCTCAGGGGAGTCTCTCACTCGATTCCCAGATGGAGAAGCCATGGCCTTATCACAGAGAGGGTAATATGCTAACCACAATGTGTATGCTCTCCCTAACCATCTCCTTATAGCTAGGATCAATTCCAAATTGAGGGTGTTAAAGGTCTCTTTTGTATCAATGCTCTTCATTAATGTTCTTCCTGTAAACAAATATATTTCGATTTCTCATTTCTACAAGAAAACTTCCTACATGAACAATTTGCAACAATCCTCCTCGAACTCAAAAGGCATCATTCCTTCGCTGCCTCTCTTCATTAAATCTCGGTCGATGACCTTCTAGTTGTCCTTGGTCCTATCATGTTTCTTCATAAATATCCCCCTGGAGGATGAAGGTTCTAGTGAATCTTCGGTCCTTCCTCTGTATAAATGATGTACCAGTATATGCATTAAGCATTTAATCATCTTGTCAGTTAATTCTCTCTTCTTTGAATTATTCCTATTGATCGAGGATCTACAATTAAATAACTTCATGGGATGTGACATATTGTTAGTGCGCCCTCGTCCACCCTAAGGTTTCCTTGCTTTAGGGTGACAATCTGATTTTCTTGATCATCTGCAAGCCTATTATTTTCCCTCCTTATATGGAAGAATTTTATGAATTCAAACTTATCCAACATTAAAAAATTATTTGCAAAATCAGACTTAGATCTTGGTGCTTATTTTTGGCCCAATATATACATTTATAGATAGTAATAAGGAAGCCCCCAAAAACAGATAATTGGTTTATTCCTTCAACTATTGCCAATCTCAACCCTTGCCATAATCAAGATGCTTTCGCTTGATTGTTTGTGGCTATTCCCAATCCCTGGGCAATATTTTTCCATACTTTTCAATCGGGGAAAAAAAACCCTCCCTCTCTAGCCTCCCCCTACTAATAAATATTTAATGATATTTATACAAATACTTAATTATTTTGTTTTTGGAATAATATTTAAAGGTGTTTTTAATTGATTAAGAGTTAATCTTCTTTAAATATAAGGAAATATGTTAACCATCTAATATCTTAGAGGTTTTTGGTAGGAGTGAAGAATATTGCTCTCTTACAAACCACTTTGTTTCAAATGCCATGGTTTTTCTTGAATAACGTTGATGAGCTAACCTTGATTCATGGATAGCAACCAACTATCTCCAACTTAACTACTAGTTGATCACTGAGTCATGACAATTTTTGCCACCCTCAAAGAGAGAAATTTAATGATCCAATACGTGTGGCATTCTTCATTATTAAATCCAAAGATGTAGAGTAGATATAATGTATTTTACCTAGAATTAATTGCAAAAATAACACATTGCAACCACAATAACCAAATAAAGAACTGGGATACTACACCATTGTTATATCTTTGTTGATGAGAGCAATGTTCATTTATCTATTCAAGGGGAAACCTCCAATTTAGCAAAGCTTGAATACAATATACTTCATAAGACATTTCATTACATTACTTCTACTTCTTTGTATGGTTCTATCTACCTCAATAACATTCTAGGGAAGGAACTTTATAATAATTAAAACCTTCTAGTAAGCCTATTTAAAACTATTGCTTTCACACCACTACATGTGTCTTATTTACTATAAACAACCTCCATATATAGCAACATACTTATCTACTTAAGGGGTTAGGGTAGGACCCTAACATGCCCTCCCCCTTGTTAACTCTAATTTTACTCAAAAGATAAGGATAAATTATTCCACGGATCTTGCCTCCAGACCCATTAGACTGTTTCAAACTCAATCTTAATTAGCTATACTATCACCATCCACATACACAAAAGACACAAACAAGGAAAGAGTTTGTACCTCAAACCTTGCGGATTGGTGTAGATTATACAAATCCTTGGTTGTTGAAGGTCCTACTCCTACCTAGAGATCCCACTCCAATTTCGCAATTTGTACTCCTACACGCAATCACAAACATGCAAAGACAATGTTTGCGTCCATGGAAGGTGAATTATCTTAATAAACAAACTTAATATAGAGATATGATCAAGCTTTCCATATCATAAACAAAACATTGGAAGGGAAATAATTTGCATTCATATCATAATAAAATTGCAAGACACAATATACCTTAGTAACAATGTGATCCCATCTCCAATCTTCGGTAGTATCTGTTAGCCCCCCCTATAAATTTTTGACAAGCAAATAGGGGGCTAAATCATTGTTGAGTCTTCAAGGAATGCATTTCCTCTGAAAACACAGTCTCCTTGAAGCCTCCATGTGTCTTTTATCTTTTGATAAGTTCCCCTCTGCTGCTTCCTATCATAAAACACCTCTGTTTGTGAAGAAATGCCCAAAGGCCCTCTTATCCCCTCTTATTTCACCCCCCCCACTTGGCTTCTATTTTGTTTCCCCTTCTATTCCCCTTCTTACCTTTCAAATCCCCTCAAGTTCCCCTTCAAATTCTACCCTTACCCCTTTGATGGCCATTTTCCTCCCTTATTCCTCTATCGTTACCCTTCCCCGGCCCTCAAATTACATTAAAACGGGCCAAAACCCATCCTCCGACCTTATTATAAGGCCTAGCCCCTTTCTGCCAGCCCCTTAACCACTTCCCACACATGCCCGTGCGCTGGGACCAAGCGCTTATCGCAATCGGAGCTGTCAGTGGGCGCATTTCCTTTGTAAACTCCAAAAACCCCGATGCGATTTGTTTATAACGTAAGTCCCGCGGTGCGTTCCCGACCGTTGATCTTCCGCGGAGATCCAACGGCGGAGCGCTAATCGTAGCCCACGCCCAATCGCAATCGCAACTCCTGTGGGACACCCCCCGATTGATCGCATCTCACCCCGATCGCTCCATCCTCCGATCAATCGCAAGCCTTCTGCTCCGATCTCCGATTGCGATGTGCCGATTCAATCTTGTCCGTCCATTTCCCCGCCGATCTGACGGCCATCGCTCAATCGCTTTTCCCCTCCGATCGCAATCGCAAGTCCCATCTCCCTGTCTCCGATTGCGACGCTCCGATTCAATCCCATCCGTTCATCCTCCCCGCGATCTGACGGCCAGCGCTTAATCGCACCCTCCGCCCGATCGCGATCGCATCCCTTTCTCTCCGCCTTCCGATTCAATCCTGGCCGTCCATCCTCCCGCATATCCGACGGTCATCGCTACTCCCGATCCCCCCATCGCATTGCCCCTCCGATTACATCCGAGCCGTTGACCTGGCCTTCAAATCTAACGGTCAGCGCTCAATCGCAAACCCCTCTCCGATCGAAATCGCATGCCTCCTTCTCTGTGCTCCGATTACAATCTCCCGATTCAATCTGGGCCGTCCTTTCCCCTGCTGATCCGACGGCCATCGCACTTCCCATTTCCTCCGATCGCAAGTCTTCCGTCCCCTCTGATTATATCTCCGCCGTCCGTTTTCTCCCGGATCTGACGGCTCAGGTTTAATCGCCCCCCGCCACGGTCGGCCCCACATCCAATGCTCCGCTCCATTGTTTTGTGCCCTTTTTATTTGTAATTTTCCCAAGAGTCTAACCTTTGGCCTTTACACTATGATTCTCTCCTCCACCTTTTTCATTGTTTCCACCGTTTCCTCCACTACTCCGCCACCTCTCCTCCGGCCTCCGAAAGCATTTTTCCACCACCACTGCCTAGTTTTACAGTTTATTTCCACTGTGCGGATTAGCACAGAGAGGCCATTTCAGCCGGCCGGCGAAGCAACAGAGACGGGATTTGAAGAAGATTTATGCCTGTAATTGAAGATTAACAATTTGATCCTGAATTCAAAGGATTAAGGCGTTGTTTGAAGACTAGTGAGCGCGCTAGCAATGCCATAATTGCGCTACCTAATAGCAGGACATTTTCCTCCAGAGGTACACCTTCCCACAGCGTCCTCCATGCCTTCTCGAGCCCTGAGACAATTAAATACACTGACTGAAGCTCATTTCCGACAGTCAGGCAGCAGTTATGAGGTATGGAGAGCCTTGCAGACTTCCATCCAGTTCATTTATTTCAGAATGGCAGCACAGAGTCCAAACAGCCAGAAGGACTTCACGAAACACCAGAGGTCAAAATCTGACCTGACAGAGATCTCCGAACCAGTCTTAGAGTACTCACAGCGTTGCAGACAGCCATTAAGCAGCATGGGCGTGGACACTTCCGCCGATTCTATCTTAATGTGATCAATTAATTGTCTATCTACTCCTGCTGTTCCCTCTCTCTCATTTTCTCCTATAAGAATCCCTGAGAACGAATTGTAAAGGTTGTTGTTGCCTTGCTGAGGATTTGCTGTTAGAGGGATTCATCTGACTGTTAGAACAGTCCTAGGAGGGAGTAGCAGAGTAGTATTGTGTAATAGGCTGGGAGAAAGTCTGGATTGTATTAGCCATTGAGCTCAAATGTACATGACTGGTTTTGCATTATTAATCAAGCATATTTCACAGGATCCTGGTCTATTACTATTGGTGATGTTTCCTCACTTTGTTATTACATTTTCATACTGTTCCATGTTCTGCTGGTAGGCAACAGAAGTATAACATAGGATTCACCCTTGTTAGGTGCCCTATGTTTCCTGCTCTCCCTACCTTTAATGTTTTCTGCTTTGTGTGTTGTCTAAGAGTGAATTCACGTGGTTTAACCAGTGCAGCAGATGTTATTGCCTGCTGGCTGATGTATGAACTTGGGGGTTTGCTTCTTGGATGCTTCTTTGTTAGATCTATCTCTGTTTGTCCCTTGGAGTTGCTAAAGCAGACCTGGAGTTAAATGACCTCTGGTCCGATCTATAAGCAACCCCTTTGTCTCTTTGAGAGCTGCCTTAGAGTATGTCCAAGCAGGTCTGGAGTTAAATGACCTCTGACCTGATCTATAGACAAAAATTGGGCTGTTCTCCTTCTTTCACTTTCCTTCCTTAATGTTCCACCCCACCATCTAATCTAAAAGATCCTTTAGTATTAGATGACTTGCCCTTTGGAAGCCTTGGCTAGTTGTTGCATGTAATTCTCCTTTCATGACTCCATGGCCCAATGGATGGCACTTTCTTGACCTTTACTCTTTGCTGAAACAGCCTGCTACTTTGTTCCTTTCCTTCCATTGCTTTCCCAGTCCATAATCCCCTAACCAACCCAGCAACCCTTCAACCAAATCAATTTAAAACCCCCCTCTGTGTTTCATAACTAGCCTAACACCTCATTCTGAGCTTTAAAGATATATCATTCTTTGCTCTGTTTGGAGAGATCCCTCTCCGGGTCCAGGAGGGCTAGATCCTAGGGCCCCAAAGTGGTTATGATGTTGTCTCATATTTTGGTCTTGCCAATCTAGCCAAAACATGGGAACCCCAACATAATGGCGACTCCGCTGGGGATTTGAGTGCATTTCACCTCAAACATCCTTAGGCACTCATAGACCCAAGATCTCTGGTTAGATTGGCATTCTCATTGCTGATGGTGGACAGCATCCTGCTTCAAATATTCATAATCATCCACCTGGCGACTCCACACTCCTTATGATCCAAAGACCTGATGACTCCACTGGTGAAGAACACTGAACTGGTCGAGAAGAAGCAGTAGCCTTATTTGCATAAATAAATCCAAACATGGACAGAGATGCGAAGTATAATGCTTTGTATAATAAAGTATGCAGAATAACAGAAATGGTTGGCGAAGTGATGGAGAGGTACATGGCTGATATGAATGCATATGATGAATATTTAGAACAACCCATGTCTTCTCCAGAACAAGAACAAACTCAAGACTGAGAAGATGAGCAAGACATGTATGATGCTCAAGAATCTGTAGAAGATGAGGAGGTTAGTGATCAGGAGCTGCCTGATTGCTTACCCATGTCTTGTGTTACGCTGACCAGAGAATATCAGGACCTATTAGCAAAGGCTGATAGGGAAAGCTGCCTTGAGGAAACAGGAGATTACATAGAAGAGGCAGAATCTGATACGGAAGAAGAGGCTCAAGAGGAAATCCCGCCTCCCAGTCAGCTAATGCGAGAAGAAGAGGACTGTTGTTCTTCTGTCCATGATGTGAGGGAAACCCCTCTTTTGACAGAAGAAGAGATTGACCGGATATTAAACTAGCAGTCCACCCCAGACATCTTCTATAGAACACACACTCTTGCTCACTCATCTTGTGAGTTTGATGATTCAGATTCAGAAAACTCCTCTGTGGATCAGAACGAAGAAAGACCTGTTGTGCGCCCAGAACGGTGGACGCGGTCAAGTCCACCTATTTATGACACTGATGGCGAGAGACACGACAGTATAATAGCAGATGAAGATTCTTTGAATCTTCATTCTACTTTACCACAGATCATCAGTGAAACTGGTAGCCAGCAGCCTTTCCTTTCAGAAGATGAGGAGGAAAGCAAAGAAGAGTTTCTTGAGCGGAGTGAGAGCAAAGAGCTTTCTCTTGAAAGGGAGGAAGCAATGGAACAAACCACCGCTCAAGAATACATGGATCTTTTCACGGAGCCCTGTACCTCAGAGCAGAATATATCAGAGCTCCAGGAGGACAACATTGCCATACACGATGAGTCCTCCAGTTCAGAAGATGAGGGAGATTCTCTCTCTCAAGAGAGTCTTCTTCTTGATCCAGTGGAAAAAGAAGAGATCCTGGTCGAAGCCAACCTGCCAGACATTTGTAGCCAGGTATCTTTTCATGATCCTTATGCACATTTTCTGCATACATTTGAAGAAGGATCTAAGGTCTGGATCAGCAGCATGTTACAGACACAAAGAAATTTTTTCAAAGCTGCTGTTTTTGAACAAAAAGAGTGGGAGCTGCCCTGCCTATCTAGCATGCTCAAGGAGTTGAGCAAGAAGGACCAGCCATGGGATCACTTGATGGACTGGTTACATTGGAAGACCATGTTTGTAAGCTAGATTGTAAATATTCCAGTTAGAGTAGGGTAGGTAGGAAAAGCTAAATAAAGCTCAGCCTATGAGCATGTAGTTAGTTGTTTTCATTTTTTGTTTTAGAATGTAGAGGAGAAACCTGCTAGACAGTCTAATCCTAGCAGGTAGTAGTGTAGGTAGAGAAGCATATGAGACCAACAGTCTAATCTGGTCTCATGGAGTAATAAGGGTAGAGATAGAATATGTTTATTTTTTCCTGTTTGTAAAAATTGATGATGTAAAAGGGTCTGCAAGTCCAAATGCACTCAGGAAGAAAAATGATAGAACTATAGTGTGGGTAGGTAGCTGTATGGGAAGTGTTTCTGCTAATATGTTGTCTTCATAGCTTGTGGCAGCGGATTAAAGAAAGAGAAGGATGGTTCAAGCAACAGGCATCTGGCCTACACCAAGAGATCAATTTCTGAATTTTTGACTCCTTCAAGAAGAAGCCATCCCCATGTGGAGCCACTGTTAGCCCCCCCTATAAATTTTTGACAAGCAAATAGGGGGCTAAATCATTGTTGAGTCTTCAAGGAATGCATTTCCTCTGAAAACACAGTCTCCTTGAAGCCTCCATGTGTCTTTTATCTTTTGATAAGTTCCCCTCTGCTGCTTCCTATCATAAAACCCCTCTGTTTGTGAAGAAATGCCCAAAGGCCCTCTTATCCCCTCTTATTTCACCCCCCCCACTTGGCTTCTATTTTGTTTCCCCTTCTATTCCTCTCCTTACCTTTCAAATCCCCTCAAGTTCCCCTTCAAATTCTACCCTTACCCCTTTGATGGCCATTTTCCTCCCTTATTCCTCTATCGTTACCCTTCCCCGGCCCTCAAATTACATTAAAACGGGCCAAAACCCATCCTCCGACCTTATTATAAGGCCTAGCCCCTTTCCGCCAGCCCCTTAACCACTTCCCACACATGCCCGTGTGCTGGGACCAAGCGCTTAAGCCCCAAGCGCTTATCGCAATCGGAGCTGTCAGCGGGCGCATTTCCTTTGTAAACTCCAAAAACCCCGATGCGATTTGTTTATAACGTAAGTCCCGCGGTGCGTTCCCGACCGTTGATCTTCCACGGAGATCCAACGGCGGAGCGCTAATCGCAGCCCACGCCCAATCGCAATCACAACTCCTGTGGGACACCCCCCGATTGATCGCATCTCACCTCGATCGCTCCATCCTCCGATCAATCGCAAGCCTTCTGCTCCGATCTCTGATTGCGATGTGCCGATTCAATCCTGTCCGTCCATTTCCCCGCCGATCTGACGGCCATCGTTCAATCGCTTTTCCCCTCCGATCACAATCGCAAGTCCCATCTCCCTGTCTCCGATTGCGACGCTCCGATTCAATCCCATCCGTTCATCCTCCCCGCGATCTGACGGCCAGCGCTTAATCGCACCCTCCGCCCGATCGCGATCGCATCCCTTTCTCTCCGCCTTCCGATTCAATCCTGGCCGTCCATCCTCCCGCAGATCCGACGGTCATCGCAACTCCCGATCCCCCCATCGCATTGCCCCTCCGATTACATCCGAGCCGTTGACCTGGCCTTCAGATCTAACGGTCAGCGCTCAATCGCAAACCCCTCTCCGATCGCAATCACATGCCTCCTTCTCCGTGCTCCGATTACAATCTCCCGATTCAATCTGGGCCGTCCTTTCCCCTGCTGATCCGACGACCATTGCACTTCCCATTTCCTCCGATCGCAAGTCTTCCTTCCCCTTCGATTATATCTCCGCCGTCCGTTTTCTCCCGGATCTGACGGCTCAGGTTTAATCGCCCCCCGCCACGGTCGGCCCCACATCCAATGCTCCGCTCCATTGTTTTGTGCCCTTTTTCTTTGTAATTTTCCCAAGAGTCTAACCTTTGGCCTTTACACTATGATTCTCTCCTCCGCCTTTTTCATTGTTTCCACCGTTTCCTCCACTACTCCGCCACCTCTCCTCCGGCCTCCGAAAGCATTTTTCCACCACCACCGCCTGGTTTTACAGTTTATTTCCACTGTGCGGATTAGCACAGAGAGGCCATTTCAGCCGGCCGACGAAGCAACAGAGACGGGATTTGAAGAAGATTTATGCCTGTAATTGAATATTAACAATTTGATCCCGAATTCAAAGGATTAAGGCGCTGTTTGAAGACTAGTGAGCGCGCTAGCAATGCCATAATTGCACTACCTAACAGCAGGACATTTTCCTCCAGAGGTACACCTTCCCACAGCGTCCTCCATGCCTTCTCGAGCCCTGAGACAATTAAATACACTGACTGAAGCTCATTTTTGACAGTCAGGCAGCAGTTATGAGGTATGGAGAGCCTTGCAGACTTCCATCCAGTTCATTTATTTCAGAATGGCAGCACAGAGTCCAAACAACCAGAAGGACTTCACGAAACACCAGAGGTCAAAATCTGACCTGACAGAGATCTCCGAACCAATCTTAGAGTACTCACAGCGTTGCAGACAGCCATTAAGCAGCATGGGCGTGGACACTTCCACCGATTCTGTCTTAATGTGATCAATTAATTGTCTATCTACTCCTGCTGTTCTCTCTCTCTCATTTTCTCCTATAAGAATCCCTGAGAACGAATTGTAAAGGTTGTTGTTGCCTTGCTGAGGATTTGCTGTTAGAGGGATTCATCTGACTGTTAGAACAGTCCTGGGAGGGAGTAGCAGAGTAGTATTTGTTATAGCATCATTTCTCACCTTCATATGATTCATGATTGCTTTGATGGTTTTGGGCACCCATTCCTATAGACTTGGACAAATTCACTAAAAAATAGTGTAAAAATCCCCATACGCGACTATGCCCGTACTTTTCCGCGTGTATACGCGAGTCCAGCTAGACTTTTCCGCGTATGCCATTAAAATGATTAAAAAATATATAATTATTCCCTATTTTCGGGCTGGGTTGATGGTTACTCAGGTAGTTCAACCACCCCAACACGTGGCCAACTGTTTCCAACTGTTGAAACTACTTGGAGGGAGTATAAAAACCCCTCATGTGTATGGCCTAAGGGAGAGAGAGAATTATTGATATTATACCCTATTGGTATTCCCTATCCAAGTCTGATTCCCCGTGCCTCCTGCACTTTCCCAGTTCATTATAGGAAACCCTTGTTTCCTTGAGATGCTCATCGCCTTATATGTCATCTCGTATGCACCAGTTTGGAAGGAGTCTTAGTGAGGCAAGGGTTGGACGGATCCAGACGACGGTCTGCTCGAAGGCCGGGCTGATCAGGTGATATCTCTCCACTCTTACTTTTGTACATGACATATATATATGTACATCACAAAACTCTGAAATAAACGTTAGTGGATACGTATATGTATGAGAATATTTGTTATACAAGCATTCATTATGATTTATTTAATGTTTTATATGAATCTCACTAACATTTAGAGTAGATATATACCTGCATAACCGCCTTCGTGTCGTTTCTTCTTGTCTTTCAAAGCTGAGAAGGAAGGACTCGCTGTCGGGGTGGACGACCCCGCTGGACTGCCGCGAACCGTAGGACCTACTTCGGTAACTTTCTCATTCTACTCTATTTAGTTTTTCTGAACGTGCATGGTTGTGAGTCCTTTCTAGTAGCATGCCCCCGCTCTGTGGAGGTTGTATCCCACCCAACCTCTAGGGTGTTATTTCCCCCAAACAGAACTGGCGACTCCACTGGGGATCACATTCTTGTGATTCTCCTGTTGGGTTGTTTCAGCTGTTTGGTAGGTTGCCAACAGTTTTTTCTGTCTTTTGCAGTCCAGTTTGTTTTCTTGCAGTCAGTCTGAAGTCTTGGTATCTTTTCCAGACTTGTTTCTTTGTTTTTTTTCATTATTTACCTTTTTATACGCGCGCCCGTACGGGGCCGCGTATATACACGTGTGCTTGTCTTAAGGGACCCGCGTACGCGAGTTTCCTTAGCATGTACGCGTATGCACCTCGGTTGCATAACTGAAGTAGCGTATACCTAGGCGTATTTTTTGAATTTTTGAGTTTCTTGACTTTTTGGTCCTTCGCCGTGGAGGCTTGTTTCATGTCTCCGTTGGGTAGACGCATCGATTGTGAAGGAAGTGGTTTCATGTCTTTTCTCTCTTTCGTTTGATTGAAAACTAGTCTTTTTGGCAAAGTGTTGTTTCTGGTGCTGGCACTTCTGGATTGAGTTCCAAGATCGCTTTCTGAGCATTCTTGGCTGTTCTGCTTTATCAGAACAGAGAGCTTCTACTCACTTACTCGCTCCTATCTTTGTGTTGTGCTTCGCATTACGATTTTTGCTTCGTTTTTTATTGGTTTTCTTGAGTTCCATAGGCTAGGTTTTGTTGCAACTTTTGAAGAGCTTTTCTTGCTTCTTTGGAGTCTTTGTTTACGACGAGTTTGCACTATTTGTCTAGGCTGTGTGGCTGAGTTTTCTGGTCTTCTTTTTCTCTTATTGATCTTGCTACGAGTTAGCCTTATAAGGTTTGGGAGCATTCTTGAAGTTTGTGCTTGGAATTCGGTCTTGTTTGGTTTGGATTTTGATAGTTGTGCTTGGTCTTTTCGAGCTCTTTCTTTATAAAAACAAAAAAAGCTCAAAAAACATTTGCTTTGCTTTTTGTTTTTTCATTTCAAAGGCTTAAAAAACATTTTCACTTGTTATTTGCTTTTGTTGTTGCATTTTCATTTTCGTTTGCTATAACTTTTGAAGCTTGTGAGGTTTCTTGCTTTTAGTTTTTGGCTTGATTTTGAGGAGGAGTTGTCATTTGATTTCTTCTTCTTGTTTTTAAGTGTTCTTGGTGTCCTCATTTTAAGAGTTCTTGATTTCGAGAACTAGCTTTTGGGCAACCAAAGAAGAGTTAAAACTGAAGGACTTTTTGGAAATTTCACTCTGCTTTAGGAGATTTGCATCTTAGGATTTGCATGCTTGTAGTGATTTGCATTAGGTGCATTTAATCATTTAGTCAATTTCATAGTTTTTGTGAGTGTGAGTTTGCTATTTGAAAAGAAAAATACAATTTTTAGTCTCGTAGAACCTGTATAGAGATTGCTCTTCATCGAAAGACAAAGAATTGCATTTGCATGTAGTTAAGTTTTTATTAATTTCTTTTGCGTCAAAACACCATACGTTTCATCTCCATATCCTTGTGACTTAACATAACAGCCCATTAAAATAAGCGATTTAATCTAAAATCAACTAGCAAGTTTTCTAAGTGTCATTCACCAACTAGCTAGGTTGTAGGGCCTTGGAATAGGTGAGTGGAGAGTTAACTCTCCAAGGCCGCTCAAACAAACATAGAAGTTGATTAATTGAGCGAAATCCAACTCCGTTAGGTGGACCGGGAAAGCTCTCATCTGAGAGTCAAGCGCGAGGGGAAGTGAAGGCTGAGAAGAGGGATACCCCCTCTCCGATTGGCTGAATCTGAGCTCAAGACCGTTCCGCCCGGCTTCTGATACGGATTGGTGCCCATAGTTGCCACTCCTAGGTTCCACACAGGTGACTGCGGGGGGGAATACCCGTGGTACCTGAGGCAGACGTCGCATCACTTTCAGCAGTACTTCAGGGGGGTGCCCTTGCAAAGCTTGGGTGCTTGAGCCGGCAAAGGCTGTCGTTAGGAGGTCGGCGTAACTGTTTCTGATACCTTCGCTAGTTGTTTTGGGCCCTAATCATCCCAAACGGCTTTCGGGAGGTCCTATACTTCGCTTTCCTGTATTTTGGTGTCCGGTCCTCATCACTCGGAGCGGAAATACTTGGAGGCCGTTTGCTTGACTGTATCTCAGGGATTTTTATTTTAGTGAGTGCTCTTTGCTCCTAGCTTGCCTAGCTTTTCACCTTTTTGAGTCTAATTTAAAATCTATAAAAGTGGCTGATCAAGCGCCTCGACGATCGAGGAGAATCCGGGGGTTATCTCCCGAGAGTCCAAAGCCTTCTTCGAGAAGGCGTAGGAGTGATTTAGCAGGTGGTTACCACCCTGTGGCATCTGACGCAGTGGAGAGAGATCCTCCACAAAGGTCTGAAGGTTTCATAGCTGATTCTGGTGTCGGTCCCGAGAGGAGCGTTCCACTCACCTCGCGAGTTTTGTTTCCTCAGGAAGAAGATTTTCAAATTGAAGACGTACCTGAGCCTCCTGCTACAGGTCCATCTCCTCTTCCTCCTGATTATCCGTTTGTTGTTCAGTACATCGGACCGGAGTCTGAGAGACCGCCGGATCTTCCGTATCATTCTTATCTTTCGATGGCCACGACCGGGAACGCGGCTTCTACCGTGAGTGCTGCAGGCATTCAGATCCCTGCTTCTGTCGAGGCAGGGGGCACTATTGCTTCATCTTCGAGTGCTTCTAGTGCTGCTATGTTTGGCTCTGGGTTCACCCAAGCATATGCTTCTCATTCTGGTCCTTTTTGTTCAGGGATGTCCATTAGTGGAAATCCCTCTTTTTCCTTTTCCGCCGGTGCAGCTGGATCTACACCCATGTCTAACATGGCTAGTGGATCAGCTTCGTTTCAGGGTTTCCCCTTTGGGACTGGGCATATTCCTAGCTCCAATCCTTCTTTAGGGTCGTTTCCGTTTACGTCCCAGACCCAGAGTTTCAACCCTTGGTCTGGGGGGCAAAGTTCGACTACTTTTACGGGATGGAATCCTGTCTTTACTACAGCGGGGGCAGGGAATCAGTTTTACGTAGGTCATCAAGGGAATGCTTCTTTCCCTTCATCAAGTGCTTATCAGTCTTTTTCTCCTCTGTCTAATGCTTGGAACCCCTACCAGGGGCTTTCCTCTTCAATCAATACTTCAGCGGGGGGAACTGGTCTGGGTTTTGGTAACTCGGCGTGGGGAGGAGGTTCTTCTCTGTTTTCTACGAGTCCTTTCTGGCAGCCTGGTGCCTCATCAAATCTAGGCTATTCTTTTCAGAATGTTGGGAATCCATCCCATCAAGGATGGAATCCTCAGGCTCCGCCTCGCTTACCTTTTCTGGCAACGTTAAACTTGCCAGATCTGTCGAAATTGACTAATGATCCGATTCGTTATAGTTCGGGGTGGCCTCCGGTCTCGACCAAACTTCCTTCAGATATTCCAAAGTTTGAAGGTAAGAATGGAGAGGATCTGGCTGACCACATCACCACTTTCCACTTATGGTGTTCTTCGAACTCCCTGATCGATGATTTGATTAGGTTGAGATTATTTCAACGCACCCTAACTGGAAACGCTGCCAAATGGTATATAGAGCTCACTGGGGGCAGTTTCGCTACATTTGGGGAACTGGCTGTCACATTTCTAAACCATTTTCAGTTGCCTGTCAGATATGAGGCTGGGACCGAACTCCTGGCTAATTTTAAGCAGGATGAGGCAACGCACATTTCTGATCACATTCAGGAATGGAGGAGAAGGAAGAGGCTTATTAAAGCTCATATTCCAGGTGAATTCCTTCTCAAGTGGTTTTTGAAATCTCTGCAGTCAGATATTTCAAAAGATGTATCCCTATCCGGGGTATTTTCTGAGGAGCAGGCCATTTTTAGGGCCCAGCAGCTAGAACTGATCTATTCTCAGTCTGGGGTACTTTATAAGTATTTGCCCAATGCTCCTCGCTCCAAATTAGATTTGTCGAAAACTAAACCTGGTCCGCATGGTGACGGGCTTGTCGGATCGGTCAATAGTGGTGCAGCTAGCCTGCTTTCTCAACTGCAGCAGTTGTCGTTACAATCTGCTCCTTCTAGTCAGGCTGTGCCTGCTGATTCATCACCTTCCCAGTCTTTGTCCATAAATGCTATCCAAACTTCTGATCCCAAAGTAAATCAACAATCCGATGGGAAGAAGAAGGGACGAAATAACAAGAAGAATGGCAAGAACGGGAAGGGCAATGCAAATAAAACCAACGAGCGTGTTAGTGAGGGTCAAAAGGAGAAAAAGAAAGTGAAGTTTCCATGCAAGCTCTGTACTGGAGACCATCTCACACACCTTTGCCCTAAAATTCAGGATGCTCAGCGCTTGTTAAGCCAACAGGGTTCTTCTAGTTCCCAAGCTGTGTTAACAAACCCTTTTCCCCAAGGGCAGCAATTAGTTGTTGGCGCGAACCAAAATCCTGGGGCTTCCTCTGGGGGCACCTAGGAAGGGGAAATTCCATCGAACATTTTCATGATGAGTGCTCACGCGGATTTCGCTACGAGATCTCGTGACTATGGCGGAGAAGAGTCTTCGAAAGCTAAGGAAGTTCCTGATGCTACTGAGCCGCTTCACATTTCGAAGCCTACTATTGAGTCTATGCCTCGGATGCCCAAAGCATCTTCTAAGCGGTCAACGATTAATCCAAATGCAAGGGCTGCCCAGAACTACTCGATTGTAGAAGATCTGGCGCAGAGTCCTTGTGCTATGTCAGCTTTAGAGGTACTCCAGTCTTGTCCGGCTCAGTGCAGTGCTTTGCTCACTGCCATTGGGGCTATTGATCCGAAAAATTCTCTTCTGATTACTTTTGATATGACTAATTTTAAGAAGAGACTTCCTCATCACATGGATTTCCATATTAGATCATCGTATCGGAAGTGCAATATCTTTCGAACGGTTGTTGATGTGGGTGCTTCTACATGCGTGATGTCTCTCGCATGCTGGAAGACACTTGGATCTCCCAAAGTTGTTCCATCTAGCACTGTTCTTACTGCGTTCGATGGTCATTCTCACAGACCCCATGGTATTGTCCCAGCTTTGCCCATCTGTGTTGGGGGAAAAACTGTCAACATAGAGGTTGAGGTAGTGGATGCAGCCTTGGACTACAACCTTCTGTTGGGGAGGAATTGGATTTATGATATGGATGCCATTGCATCCTCATTATTTCGAATTGTATGTTTCCCCCACGAAGGGAGGATTGTCACAGTGGATCAACTGGACTGTCCTCAGATAGACCCGAATGCGTCTTCTGACTCATCTGTTCCTAAGTTGGATAATACTAAGGCGCCTGTTGAGAATCTAAGAGTTGGAATGTATTCTTCCTTGATGGGTACTTTCGATCTTCCTCCTCCTACGGTGCATATTAATGCTATTTCATCCTCCAAGGCTCCCCTTCGAAGAAAGTTCTTTCGAACTCATTATTTTTCGGACCCTTGGACCTTACCTTCCCCTACGGCCACATTAGCGGAAGGTCAAGTGGGTGGAATGGCATTTCCGATTTCTGCAGCTGAGATTGCATATCAGTCTATTGTTGACACTGCAGAATCTATCCCAGCTCCTCTTTCACCGGAAGAGTTGGATGGTGATGTGGCTCTGGCTTGGACGCTTAGTTCTTCTTTGGCCCAGGATTGCCTTGATACCACTCTTCCATCTGAAGAGGCAATCCTGGAAGCCATGACTGGTATAGATAGATCGTGGGATGATTTGCATCATCGGTCTTACTTCCTACCTGACTTGAGCGAAGTTGAAACAAGTTTTCCAAGTCCTCAGTCTCCTGGTCCTGTTCACAGTGTCTTGAACCCTTTGGCACCAACACAGGTTTATGTTGAAGGGAACATGGCTGTGATCTCTCCTACTATCCCGGTGAACATTTCCAGGGATCCCAATATTATCGAGAATGTCTTCATTGGAGCTGAATGTTCCCGTGAAGAGGTTCAAATTTACACCAAGCTCTTCAAAGAGTATAGGGATGTATTTGCTTGGTCTTATGAGGAAATGCCTGGCATAGACCCATCTATTGTCCAGCATGAGATCAAGACGTATGAAAACGCTAAGCCGGTCAGGCAAAAACTTCGTCCGGTCAATCCTAGGAAGGCAGCAGCTATCAAAGCTGAAGTTGAAAAGCTGCTTAAGGCGGGATTCATTTTCCCTGTTCCACTGACTGAATGGGTTTCAAACCCCGTTCCCGTAGATAAAAAGCAAGGAACAATTCGAGTGTGTATCGATTTCAGAGACCTAAATAGAGCATGTCCTAAAGACAATTACCCCACACCATTTATCGATCAGATCATTGACGAGTGTGCCGGTAATGAGATTTTCTCCTTCATGGACGGTTTCTCCGGATAAAATCAAATCACTATCCGTCCGGAAGATCAACATAAGACTGCATTTATTTGTCCCTGGGGTATGTTTGCATACAAGAAGATGCCTTTTGGTCTTAAAAATGCTGGGGCTAGCTTTCAGTGGGCCATGTCATACGCCTTCCACGACATCAAAAAGATTATCGAGGCATACTTAGATGATTTAGCTGCTCATTCTCGAAAGAGGATGGATCATCCTGGTCACCTCCGACAAATATTTGAAAGATGTCGTTTTTATAAAATTCGATTGAATCCGAACAAGTGCGTTTTCGCGGTTACATCCGGTTGGCTATTGGGATTCATTGTGTCTAGGGAAGGGATAAGGGTAGATCCCTTCAAGGTTGAGGCAATACTTCGGTTGCCTCCCCCGTCTTCCATCCGTCAGCTTCAAAGTCTCCAAGGAAAGTCTAATTTTCTTCAGAGGTTTATCGTCAATTATGCTGAAATTACAAAAGGATATATGATACTGTTGAAGAAAGGAGTTCCTTTTCTTTGGGATGACTACGCTCAACTCTCATTCGATGCTTTGAAAAAGGCATTGACCTCTGCTCCTTTACTGAGTCCAACTAATTATAGCAGAGATTTTCTTTTGTATCTGGCAGCAATAGAATCTACCATTGGTATGGTTCTGGTTCAGGAGGATGATGCTCTTGCAGAGCATGTTATTTACTACCTTAGTCGAGGACTGGTAGGACCTGAACTTCGATACACTCCGATAGAAAAATTAGCCTTAGTAGCAGTTCATGCTGTGCAGCGACTCCGACATTACATTATTCTTCGCAAAACTTATGTTTTGGCAGCTGCCAATCCATTTCAGTTTGTCCTCAGTAGGCGAGTGATTGGGGGAAAATACAATAGATGGATTGTGATTTTACAGGAATTTGATCTTGAGTTTATGTCTGCCAAGTCCAAGAAATCATTGGTTTTCGCAGAATTGATCTCCGAGTTGCCCCGTGGGGAAGAGATGATCTATGATGAATCCTTTCCGGATGAACATTTGTTTCTTATCTCTTCACAGGATCCTTGGTATGGAGATATCATTGTGTATCTTCAGACTACGAAGTTTCCCTCTACTTTTTCGAAAGATGAGCGTCGTAAGTTGCGTCACTTGGCCAAGAATTATTTGATTATTGGTGATGCTTTATACCGTCGAGGGGTTGATTCAATCCTAAGACACTGCTTAACTCTCGAAGAAGCTGAGGCTGTGCTCAATGATTCTCACAATGGAGCTTGTGGGGGTCATTTATCTGGGCTTGCTACAGCCCAAAATATTTTGCGTGCTGGATACTTTTGGCCCTCGATTTTCAAAGATTGTATAGAATCGGTCAAAAAGTGTCATCCGTGTCAGTTTTATACTCGAAAAATGCGCGCTCATCCAGCTCCGCTTTTTCCAGTCGTTACTGTCGGTCCCTTTACAAAGTGGGGTATTGATTATACTACTTGTAACCCGCCTTCGGCAAAAGGTCACAAGTACATTATCGTAGCAGTAGACTACTTTACGAAGTGGGTCGAGGCTATGCCTACTTTTGGGAATGATGGTGAGACTGCAGCTTTGTTCCTTTTCAACCAGGTTATCGCTCGTTTTGGTATACCTAGAGAGATTGTCACTGACCATGGCAGTCATTTTCAGAATAGTATGATGGCTGAGTTGGCTCTCAAATTGGGTTTCCGGCAGGAGCATTCATCTCCTTATTATCCTCAGGCCAATGGGCAAGTGGAAGCCGTGAATAAATCCTTGAAGACAATTCTTCAAAGGACAATTGATAAACATAGATCCAACTGGCATATTATGCTATATCCTGCACTTTGGGCATACAGGACGTCAATGAAAACTACAACTGGCTTTACTCTGTTTCAGTTAGTGCACGAGGTGGAATCCGTATTTCCTATTGAATGCGAGATTCCTTCTCTCAAATTAGCTGTTGAGCTTCTTCCTAACACTTCCAGTCTGGCAGAACGGCTTCTTCATCTGGAACATCTCGATGAGTAGTGTCGAGATGCCGCCACGATGAATGAAGCGCATAAAAACCGAGTAAAAGTTCAGTACGATAAGGCGGTCAAGCCTAGGGTCTTTTCGGAAGGTGACCTTGTTTTGGTCTATGCCCAAGAAAAGGATGCCCTGGGGGCAGGAAATTTTAAGTCTATGTGGTATGGCCCCTATATCGTTAAAAAATTCCTTAAGAAAGGAGCGTATACCTTGGTTGATTTCGAAGGGAACGAGTTGCCGGAGCCCCGAAATGGGATCTATTTGAAGAAGTATTATGCCTAGGCTTTGGCCTGGCATTTTTCTTTTGTATATAGTAGTTTTTGCTTTGTACATATCTGATTGATTTTCGATTTTTGATGAGGTGGTGATGTTTTTTGATCTGCTTTGGCAGGTTGTGTTGGATGTCATGAGTCATTTTGGTTTCACCGATGGTGCTAGTAGACACACCCGGAACTTAGCTTCCGCGGCTTGGGTGCTTCATTATCCTTCCGGTCAGCTGTTGGTATCAAGAGGGGTCTGCATTGGTCCTGCTTCCAATAATGTAGCAGAATACACTGCAGTCATTCATCTACTCTCTGAGGCAATATCTTTGGGTGTTGATTCGTTGGTAGTTTTCTTGGACTCCCAGCTGGTGGTGTCGCAGTTGAACAACACTTATCGGGTACGAGATCCATTTTTATTACGATTGTTCTTGAGGGTACATTTGTTACAAAGGTCATTTCAATTTTTAACTTTCATTCATATTCCTCGAGCTGACAATTGGTTTGCCGACTCATTAGCTAATCAAGCATTAGATTGGCATATTAATCATTCCATACAATAAATTTTTAATCATCAAAAACATCATACATTCGATACATTTATCACATCACATCAAATATTGCTGTATATATATCATCAGAGTGTCAAAAAACTTTACAAAATTTGGATCCATAATGTCGTACAAAACTTGGGCTTATGCCCCCATCATGTTCAGTCTCAAAAAAGAATATACAGTCATCTAATACATAATATCTGTCTACTCCTGAGGTCCCTGCCCAGAAGTCGTGTTCCTATAGAACGTGACTGCGGTGGCAACTCGGCGGAATAATCTAACCCAGTCTCGGGGTACTCCTACCACCCGTCTCTGGATGGCTTCCGGCAGGTCCTCCACGGTAGCCATAGGGATTTGGCGGGTTAATCCCTCCAAGTTTCTCTGCACGGCCTGGAGAGTCCTATCTGAATCCACAGTATCCGCTTCACCCCTGCGGCGCTTATGGCGCGGTAGGCCCTCAGGACGAACTGGTCCAACATCTGAAACATGATCATTTTAATTGTCAGTCATTATGAATCCAATCAAAAACATGTTTGTTTTTCATTTTTTCATACATATTTGAAAAAATCCAAAAAAAATTATATAAGTCAAAATTTTTTGCAAACTCACCGACTGCTCCCCATGCTGTGCCTGGTGGAAGAACTAGATCCGGATCTCCACGAAAATCCATCCCGGCATAGGGATAGTCATCCACTGCGATGATCTGTTCTCCCCACCAAAGGAAGAACTCATCGTCCCATGTGGTCCGAGGTACTTCACTACCCCCCAGTCTCTTCATCATGTCCGCCCAACGGGCAATTCTTGGGTCCCGCGGGCTACTGATGGTAGAGATGACTCTGGGTCTCAACGCTGGAATCTTCTCAAAGAAGAATGTTGTCAAAATTGTACCGTAGCCAAAGTGTTTGGTCTTTACTTGGCGGATTGAGGTCAGCTGTTGTTTCATGTTCAGTAGAAGGGCTGTGCACCAATCATACACATGAGTCAAACATTCTACAGCTATGCTCATTTGCGTCCTGGACGCCTGATGTAGAGAGGCGGATCCTGCCACTCTGCCGATGGTGAAAAGGAGGATTTTCATGTGCAAATCCCTCACATCTTTAATTTCAATCTGAGTTCCAGCCTTTTTGGAACCCCCTACGCAATATACGTGGACATAGTCTTCCACGGTTAACCCTCCCAGGGGCTTCCCGTGCAAGTCTACTGGTTCTCCCCTCCGGGAGAGTCCAGTAATGAAATATATGTCTTCCACTTCAATGCGTAGCGGCATCTGATCAATAATGAAGCAATCCTGATCTGGTTCCCAGTAATTTACGAGCATTTCTAGCAACCGCACATTGCTTTTCATATTTGGCATCTTGAAGAATTTGAACAATCCGCAATTCTGAAGGATATTTTGCGCTGCGCGATCTTGCATGACCTCTTGGTCTATTGCGCTATGCTCACGTTCCCTCCATGAGATTTTCATCCTGTCAAATTTCATCAAATTATGCATTAGCCATGCTTTTTTGCATTCGGACCTGCGCATACGCGGTTTTTCCTTTGCACAGTCGCGTGTATACGCGAGTTTCCTTTAACGAACCCGCGTATGCGCAAGTCCACATATTTTAGCAAGGGTTTTAAAGCTAAAAATCACTTAATTTTAAATTCCAAACGGACAAAATGAATAAACAGGATGATTTAGGAGCCTACCTGAAGTTTCGGCGCGTTTCGACGGTCGGTTGTTCCTGATTTGACGAAAGAAGTTTTTTCTCCAGAGCACTTTTTTCCAAATCAGCAATGCAATAATGAACCAAATATGAGGTAATTTGTCTATTTATGCCTAAAAAGTTGAAAATTTTCGCAAAAATTCCTTATGCTTATTTTTTCGATCTATCTTAAGCTGCATAACCCGGATGCTTGGAAGTGGCCAGTTTGGTATGTTTTCAGGTACATTTTGACGATTCTGAGATTTTTCTCGATTTTGATCCATGATTACCGACTTGTCACGGTAGGTATATGATCTTCACTGGCATATAGGTTAGGGAAATCACTTTCCGTTGCATCTTGCATTCTAGCCTCCATACTGATCACTTGCCTTAGGGTCGATCCCATCAGGTCATGAGTATTACACCCATTTCACTCGCCGATTATTTAATCATGACTCGATGGTAGAGCCTTCCTTTACATGGGCTTCCTAGTTAGTTCCTCGCTATCACTTGTTGCCCATGCTGCTTTTTATGTAGGCTCGGGAGTCCTCTTTAGTCCCGCCATGTCTTCTGTGTTGAAGCTTCATTCTTCTCCTTCATCACTTATCATTTTTCTGGCTTATACCCTAGAGGCTCCCTGGTGTCGTTAAAGTTGTATTACTGCATTGCATATTGGCTACTTGTTTATCCTGGCCTTTAGCCGGCTTCATTTGGACTCGATGTTTAAGCCAACTTTTGACCTTGACTTTCTGTACAAGTTAACCATTGCATGCACTTAGCTATCACGACTTGACACTTTTGTACCCATGGATGGAACGTTCCTCTGAGTATCACTGACCAGTTTTCGCCACCTTGCATTGAGCATAGGATTGTTCCAATCCCAGGAACTAGTGCATCTGCTTTCTTGATACTCGTTCTATCCATTGTACCATAGCATTCTTTTATTCTTTTTCAAGCTTATTATATGAAAAAGACAAAAAAATCAAATATAACAAAAAGAGCGGGAACGGGATGTATCTTCGTTATTTTGATGGCAGTACAAAGTCAGTTTTTTCGCCCTTGAACAAAGCACATATACTTATATATATTTCCTTCATTTGGGATGGTTCTAGTTTTGAACTAGGTTCAGCCTTTACCATGTTTCACTTGTCAGTTCTCCCCCGGTTGGTTATCTCTTCCAATCATATGGAGAGTTTGTTTTGCCTCCTGCAAGACAGACTTATACAGTGTCACTTTTTACTGCCATGGTCATCACAGAGTCGTGTTTTTGTTCAAGGGAAGTCTAGCCTGAGTCGGCCATTCTGCGGTGTCTCTTGACTCATTATTTAGTCGGCCTTCCCGGTCTTGTCAGTATCATGTTCTATCACATCAGATGTTTTGGTCTTCTGCTCGTGCTGGTTTGAGAAGGTCCCCATTGAATTCTTGCCGGCGGGTTTGTCTCTTATCGACTACGACACATTGCTCTGAGAGCAAGCCTAGAGCTGCACCTTGGGCCTATTTCCATCATTGATAGGTGACCTCGTGCTCAGCATTTGATCATCATCATGGGTCTTTGACTGAGTGGTTTCCCCCGTGTTCGACGTCAGCACACATTATCACACTTGGGATTCGTGCAGTACCTTGATTTCCATTTGACCCTATCGGTGGATTTCTCGCCTCTGTGTCAGCTTTCATTATTGGTTGGTTCAGAGGGTTTCTTCCGTGCGCTAGCTTCATCTTGTGCATGTCGTAAACGTACTTCGGTTTTGGTTCCATCACTCTACTTCGTCCGATTCCTTCCAAATCTTGGCCTGCGGGTTACACTCGCGCTGGACTGATGTGGGATGCCTTAATGCCTTCCTTCCAGCAGATATTTTCCCATCGACTCCAACTCATTGCTCTGGAAATAAGGTCTAGAGTCTTTTTGTCAGTACCTTAGGGTTTGCAGTCATCAGTGGCAGACTCTTCGCTATCGACAGTGGGGATTCATCATTGCCTTCTGATTGGTAGATTCTTTCAAGTGTTCAACTTCAACTCATTCATTCGCACTTGTTAGATTGTACTGGGGTACCTTGACACTCATTATCATTATCGGTGGGTTGTCTCACGTTGGTTAACGGTATACATCATTGACCGGTAATCCAACAATTTCTCACATGGTCGACTTTAGCTCATCTATTCCCATTGTGTAGAATTGTGCCATAGTGATCGGTGAAGACCTCGGGTTGCATCAGCATTTCTCGGTTCACTTTTGAGAGTCTATTCAGTTTCTTCCAGTGATGTCGTCCACCCTTATATGTTGCAGTTCAGCACAGCAGCATCTTATATGTTGGCTCCCGAGTTGCGTGATTGTACCGTTTGATCCACCTTTTATGATCCGGTGCTTGGAGATTCAGTTACTTATTTGATCATACATCCAGTTGCACCATCTTTGATCAGCTTTCTATATGTGATACTTGGACATTGATTCAGACTTACACTTCCGGGCCATGCTCAGATGATTCATTGTGTACTTTCAGTTCAGCTATACTTGTATACATGTTGGATCTATTCACTACTTTCTATATGATGTATTTTTGACTGAGCATGGGTATGCCCGCCTCAGCATGAGTTGACTCTCTGTTTTCTTTCATTGGTTTTTGACAGGCTGAAATCTGGTGAAGTCCTCTCTTGTCCTTGCGAAGTTCTTTTTATGTTCATAATAAATTTCGGCCATCATGTACCCCTTCTGACCTCATATATTAGGGGGCATCTGTTATAGCATCATTTCTCACCTTCACATGATTCATGATTGCTTTGATGGTTTTGGGCACCCATTCCTACAGACTTGGACAAATTCACTTAAAAACAGTGTAAAAATCCCCATACGCGACTATGCCCGTACTTTTCCGTGTGTATACGCGAGTCCAGCTGCACTTTTCCGCGTATGCCATTAAAATGATTAAAAAATATATAAAAATTCCCTATTTTCGGGCTGGGTTGATGGTTACTCAGGTAGTTCAACCACCCCAGCACGTGGCCAACTGTTTCCAACCGTTGAAACTACTTGGAGGGAGTATAAAAACCCCTCATGTGTATGGCCTAAGGGAGAGAGAGAATTATTGATATTATACTCTATTGGTATTCCCTATCCAAGTCTGATTCCCCGTGCCTCCTGCACTTTCCCAGTTCATTATAGGAAACCCTTGTTTCCTTGAGATGCTCATCTTCCTATATGTCATCTCGTATGCACCATTTTGGAAGGAGTCTTAGCGAGGCAAGGGCTGGACGGATCCGGACGACGGTCTGCTCGAAGGCCGTGGAAGGATCAGGTGATCTCTCCACTCGTTACTTTTGTACATGCTATTTATAATATAGAAGTATCATGCTGTTCCCGAAATAAACGTGTTAGTGTATGCTTATATGTATGAGAATATTTGTTATACAAGCATTCATTATGATTTATTTAATGTTTTATATGAATCTCACTAACATTTAGAGTAGATATATACTGTACAACCAGTTCTTCATGCTTGTTTCTTCTTGTCTTTCAGGTTGAGAAGGAAGGACGGTTGCTGGGGGTTTGGACCCCGCGGGATCTGCTTCAACCGTAGGACCTACGGGTAACTTTCTCATTCTACTCTATTTAGTTTTTCTGAACGTGCATGGTTGTGTGAGTCCTTCTTAAGTAGCATGCCCCTGCTCTGTGGAGGTTGTAACCCAACGAACCTCTAGGGTGATATTCCCCGAAACAGTATTGTGTAATAGGCTGGGAGGAAAGTCTGGATTGTATCAGCCATTGAGCTCAAATGTACATGACTGGTTTTGCATTATTAATCAAGCATATTTCACAGGATCCTGGTCTATTACTATTGGTGATGTTTCCTCACTTTGTTATTACATTTTCATACTGTTCCATGTTCTGTTGGTAGGCAACAGAAGTATAACATAGGATTCACCCTTGTTAGGTGCCCTATGTTTCCTGCTCTCCCTACCTTTAATGTTTTCTGCTTTGTGTGCTGTCTAAGAGTGAATTCACGTGGTTTAACCAGTGCAGCAGATGTTATTGCCTGCTGGCTGATGTATGAACTTGGGGGTTTGCTTCTTGGATGATTCTTTGTTAGATCTATCTCTGTTTGTCCCTTGGAGTTGCTAAAGCAGACCTGGAGTTAAATGACCTCTGGTCCGATCTATAAGAAACCCCTTTGTCTCTTTGAGAGCTGCCTTAGAGTATGTCCAAGCAGGTCTGGAGTTAAATGACCTCTGACTTGATCTATAGACAGAAATTGGGCTGTTCTCCTTCTTTCACTTTCCTTCCTTAATGTTCCACCCCACCATCTAATCTAAAAGATCCTTTAGTATTAGATGACTTGCCCTTTGGAAGCCTTGGCTAGTTGTTGCATGTAATTCTCCTTTCATGACTCCATGGCCCAATGGATGGCACTTTCTTGACCTTTACTCTTTGCTGAAACAACCTGCTACTTTGTTCCTTTCCTTCCATTGCTTTCCCAGTCCATAATCCCCTAACCAACCCAACAACCCTTCAACCAAATCAATTTAAAACCCCCCTCTATGTTTCATAACTAGCCTAACACCTCATTCTGAGCTTTAAAGATATATCATTCTTTGCTCTGTTTGGAGAGATCCCTCTCCGGGTCCAGGAGGGCTAGATCCTAGGGCCCCAAAGTGGTTATGATGTTGTCTCATCTTTTGGTCTTGCCAATCTGGCCAAAACATGGGAACCCCAACAGTATCCTTCCTTTAGCTTACAAAAATATTGGGCTCATCTCATTTGCAAGAGAAGTTCTAGCATAAATCCACCAACATCCCTAAGTTATATAATCTATATGACTCTCTTCTTGTCTTGATGGGGTCTTTATATATAGGTTTTTTCTGAACTCAAGTGGATGTATCTAGACACCTAGGACCATGAGAAGTTAGAAAAACTCTCTAATAATTTACCTCATCCAACTCAAGAACAAGTGGGCCAAGTTGATCTCCTCAAAAGTGACATATTCTAGAAGTTTGACCTCCATCACTTCCATGGCAAAGACATGTAGGGTACTGAGGTGTCAAGTTGTCCCACTATAATGGAATGATGAGTGTCAATATTGTTAGGGTCCAACCCTAACTTCTTTGTTTATGTAGTAATCCCAAGGGGCCTCGTCAGAGTCATAGTTAGTTAGTTGAGTCAATAAAGCCCATAAGCAGTTATCCACATTAATAAAAATTGTAAGTGGTTGACCCGCAATGTAGAAAAGGGGCCACAATTAGTTATAAACGGGCCATAGTTAATAAATAAAGTGGTTAACCTATGTTATGCAAGGGACCACTAGTAGTGAGGGTTTTGTATGTCGTAAAGCTATAAATAGTCTTAGATAGCAAGGGAAGAGGCATCGAGTGTTATTGTAATTGAGATCTTCTCTGTTGAAGGTTTCCCCCTCGAAGAGGCAAGTGAACATTGTATTATGCTTCTGAATAATAAAATATCTTTGCAACTTGTCTCAATTCATGTGATATTTCTGTGTTTCTGGAAATATTGTTTCGTATTTCTGACATTTTGTTATTCTCACAGGTTAAGTGCATAAAAAGTGGTATCAGAGCATTTTCCAGGGCCAGTTGTACCTCAAATTTTGGCATAATTGTTTTAGGCTAAAGATGTGTTCCGACGCCTTTAAACCACAGGATCTATCGTTGAGTGCATAAACCTGCGGATTTGGGGAGGCATGCATGAAGGAACTACAAGAGGTGGGTATGCTTGTTGGAATCCCTTGTAACCCATATGGGTACCCCTTCAAGTAGTAGTGCATTAGACAGAACCATGCACAGACTACACTTCCATGTACCCTTGGGTATACCGCAATCCCCTCTAGGGTAACTTGAAACCTAACCTTAGATAAGTCATCGGTCGTCTTGCTACTACAATTCACTGAGAACAAAACTCAGGGATATTACTTATGTGTACAAAATAGCGTAGTCAGTAGTACTTCTAAGGGTACGGTCGATCCTCCTTAGTTAGCGCTCTAAAATATTGTGATGAGTACTATTATTGGACCCCTACGTATATCGTGATTTGTATCACCTGACACTCCTTTGTAACCATAGTTCCCTCAGTTATCTGAAGATTGCCCCTACCTTTTCATCCAAATCAAATCCAAGAGTTGGGGTTCAGCCACGCTGTACAATTCAAAACTAGTAGTTGGGGTTTTATCGTCGTCATATAGATTATATTTATCAGTCAGGGTTTTCACAATGCAAATGAGACTCTTGTGTAGGGAGGTTTGTGGCCTTTATAGTCCAAATTAGATTGTCACTGAACATATTGCAGTGTCGAGACTTTAAGGTTTTTTCTACTACAGTCTAGCCCTAATTTTCACAGGATAGTTTCCAGTATCAAGCATTTTGGATTTTGGCCACTGCAATATCGATTAGCTAGGATTAAAACTCCTTTCAGAGTTTAAAAAAAAGTTTGGGCCCATCACGGGACGCTTGCAAGAGACCTATCCCATAAGATTTAGTATGAAGAGTTGATTGCAGTGGTACCATTAACCTGTAAACCCCAAATTTTCATGTTGTCCCAAATATTTCCTGACACAACTTCAAGTGACCCACATCACCAGACTCTCGATATTTCCCTCCTTCCAACCATACTAATCTTAAGTAAGCTCAAAATTTTACTGGGGCTAGTGTATGCATAGTACTAGGTCTCAATTTATGGTTGCAGAATGTTGTAGACAAAATCAATGCCCTTGAAAAATAATTCAGTGACTTCCAGGCATCCTTTAATGACACATTCACACAACTATTGGAAGCCTTGAATATGCCTCGTGAACCCATGAGGGAAGAACACATTGTTGATGCACATGTAGAAGGATAATCCAACCATCACATTTATTTCCATGGAGGTCACCAATATTCCAACCACCGAACACCCAAGTTGGACATGTACAAATTTTATGGCTCTAACTCGACAGTATCGGTGACAAAAATGGAACAATATTTCCACCTTAATAATATCTTGGATGATGAAACTAAACTACATGTGCGATCTCGTTACCTGGACCAAGAGCGATGGTAGTGGTGGAAGTGGCATCATAAATTTTATCCAGGGAGGCCAACTTGGACGATGTTCTAAAAATCCATTTGTGATCGCTTTGATCATGAATCTCACTTTTTGGGTCGTCTCACTAAGCTCAAGAAAACATGCATAGTATGGGACTACATTTCAGCCTTTTAACAATTATCCATCCAGACTAAAGGACTGGGAGATGCATTTTACTTGGAATTTTTCATCAGTGGCCTAAAGGAATCCATCCAAACCCACGTTTAAATGCATCACCCAGCTACTTGGTTGGACGCATGTAGCAAGGCCTTATAGGTAGAAGTTGTTTCAAATTCCCACTCCAATCGTCCAAATTTCGTCACAAGGGAACTTCCCTCCCCAACTTTGGGCCCTACCCAAACACTTATTGTTCAAAAGGTGTCGCCGATAGAAATGGTTGAAAGAAGGAAATAAGGATTATGCTACTATTGTGATGGAAAATACTCCCCGGGACGTAAATGGAAGGAAAAAAAATTCTTTCAAATCGACGCTATTGAAAACAAATTTGTCGATGAAGCATTATCCACTGATATACCTGAGGAGCAAGAGCGTGAACCCCTAAAAACCCAGACACTGATACTACAACTATGCCAAATGAGCTTATTATCTTACTCCATGTCCTGGCCGACATTTCTTCTTCCCAGACTCTCAAAATCTGAGGTTTTCTTAAACATCGGTGAGTTATGGTGTTGATTGATAGTGGAAGCACGCATAAATTTGTCTATAAGAGAGTAGCAGAAGCCTTTCATTTTTTTTTCAGGGCGGTATCTAATTTCCAAGTCCTTATCACTGATGGGGGGACCATGAAATTTGAAGGACATTGTGAAAATATTGAGCTTCAAATGGGGGATTATCACCTAAAAACCCATATGTTTTCTATTAAAATGGGTGGTTGTGACATTGTACTGGATGATGAATGGCTCCGCACACTGTGCCCTATCAGAATGGACTTCCAACTGTTATATATAAGCTTTAAGTAGAATGGCCACACTCATACACTGTGGGGACTCCAGGTAGGTGCACCTACTATCATCAACTCGCATTGAATGGAGAAGTTTTAAAAAAAGGGACATCATGGGATAGTAGAACAATTTAATGTCATCCATGCCATTGAATCCACTCCTCCTAACATTCATCCCGATATGCAATAAGTTTTGAATCACCTCCAGCGGGTATTTGACAAACCTAAGGAGCTCCCACCATCTCAGGGCGAACATGATCATAAAATCCCTTTACTCTCAGGTACCCGACTGCCAAATGTACACCCCTATCAATATCCTTTTGCACAAAAGAATGAAATTGAAAAAATTATCAAGGAAATCCTTGAAGCCAATGTTATTCATCCCAGCACCAACCCTTATTCATCTCCAGTGGTCATGGTTTTAAATAAAAACGGTGAATGGCACATGTGTCCCAACTTTAGGTCCCTTAACAAGCTCACTATCAAGGAAAATTTTCATATTCCATTACTTGATGATCTTCTTGATGAACTGCATGGCGCCAATTTTTTTACCAAGTTGGACCTGTGCTCGGGTTATCACCAAATACTGATGAAGGAAGTTGACATTCCCAAGATAGCCTTCCGAACTCATGAAGGCCATTATGAATTCCTGGTCATGCCATTTGGTCTCTGTAATGCCCCATCCACTTTTTAGAGCCTCATGAACCACCTTCTGAAACCATATCTAAGAAAATTTGCCTTGGTATCTTTTGATGACATTCTCATCTACATCATAACATGGGACAAACACCTTCAACATGTTGATCAAGTATTGCACCTTCTCCAAGATCACAAATTATTTTTCAAATTATCCAAGTATTCCTTTGGCATGGAAGAAGTAGAGTATTTGGGACACATTGTGGGTCATGAAGGAGTGAGGGTTTATCTGAAAAATATTCGGGAAATGCAAGATTGACCCCAACCAATAACCTTGAAGAGTTTGAGGGGATTCTTGGGTCTCACAGACTACTATCATAAATTTTTCATTAATTATGGATGCATTCATGGCCCCTCACTAATCTAGTAATGAAAAATTCATTTCTATGGATTAACACAACTTAGCAGACCTTCTTGGCTCTCAAGCATGCCATGTGCTCTACCCTAGTGTGGCCTTACCAGACTTCATGAAAACTTTTTTGATTGAATGTGATGCTTCAAGTACGGGCATTGGCACAATATTAATGTAGGAAGGTAGACCATTAGCTTTCACCAGTCAACAACTCAGTGGCAAACATATGGGTCAATCTACATATGAGAAAAAAATGATGGACATCTTACATGCAGTATAAACTTGGATGCCATACTTATTGGGGCAGTGTTTACAAATCTGCATTGACCATCATAGCCTAAAATATTTCCTAGAGTGGCTGTTGGACATTCGGTTCAACGCTCCCCGTGTGTTTCGCGACATGGACTAACCGCCTCTCATGGATCCTAACTCTGGAAATTTTAGCGGAGACTAATGCCTGTGGGTTTTGGTCTAATGACAATTGTGATCCAACAAGTGGTATTAGAGCTACAGGTCTCGAGTTTGAAACTCACCCGGCTTGCGTTGGGGGCAAGATTGTTGGACATTGGGTTCAATGCTCCCCATATGTTTCGCGACATGGACTAACTGCCTCTCATGGATCCTAACTCTGGAAATTGTAGCGGAGACTAATGCCCGCGGGTTTTGGTCTAACGGCAATTGTGATCCAACAGTAGCGTCTATGATCACCATCGCAAAATAAATGGTGCACAAAAATGCTAGGATATGATTATGAGATAATTTACAATAAAGGTCATGAAAATGTAGTGGTTATTGCCTTATCATGCCAATTTGAGGAGGAAGGCACCCTGTTATCCCTCTCTCTACCCATACCAGATTGGATTAACGCAACCTGTCGTTAATGGTTCTCCCAACACTATTTTTCCCGGCTCATAAACTCATTACGAGAAAATCATAATTCCTCAGAGGATTACTCTTGGAAGAATGAGGTTCTTCGCTATAAGGATTGGGTAGTGTTATACCCGACCTCCACCTTCAAACCCCACCTCTTGTAAGAGTTGCACTCCTCAAAAGTTGTTGGACATTCAGGCTTTCAAAATAATTATACATGAGCATGCCACTCTTTCTTTTGGATCATCATGAAGCACAACATTCTTACTTTTGTAGTTGAATGTGAAGTATGTCAGCGCAACAAAGGGGAAACGATCAAACTACTGGAAACCTTGCAACCCTTTCCACTCCATGATTCCTTATGGAAATATGTCTCCATGGATTTCATTACAAGTCTCTCAAAGTTAGGAAACAAATCAAACACCATGGTGGTTGTTGACAGACTTTCTAAATATTCTTGTTTTTGCACTCTACCGCACCCATTTTCCCCAACATTGGTGTCTCATGTTTTCATGGACCAAATAAATAAATAATTCTCATGTTTTCATGGACCAAATCCTCCTTTACATTATATAAATAAATAATTCTCTGATGATACAAATGAAAATACCTCCTTTGTATATATAGAGTCTAAGGGGTCAAAATATAATCAAAGCCTACATAACAATAATAAAGTAAGGGCACAACAATAGTAATATTGGAATTCTATGGGGCATAAAAATAACAATATGGGGGCTACATGGGCACACCAATAACACTAACAATAACAATAAGGGGTCTACACTAGTATTATAAGGACCTAAAATTCCCCTTTCCTTCAAAAAAGTATTTTCCTCAACTCTTGAGTAGTTATGGATGCTTTTATATAAAATTCTCATCCTCCCATGTGGAACCTTCAGTGGGTAAGTTCTTCCACTTAATGAGAAACTCTAAAATTGATTGATTTTGTAGCCATCGGGTTCTTGTTTCTGTGACTGATTCAAGTTAAAATATGATTTTTCCTTCTTCATCAAGTTCTGGAAACATTGTTTGAAATGGAATCTTTTCACCGATAACCTTCTTTAATCATGAAACATGGAAATCTAGGTGTACTTGAGAGGATGCAGGTAGCTCCAATTCGTATTCCATAGTAGCAATATTTTGAAACACCTTGCAAGGAGCGTAGTACTTAGGTGATAATTTATTATCCTTCTTAGCTTGCTTGAGGGAAATTTGTTTGTATGGTTGTAGCCGTAAAAGTACCTAGTCACATACATCAAAACTTCTTTCATTGTGATGATGATCTTCCTGTTGTTTCATTTAATTTTGCGCCAGAGTGAGGTTATCCTTTAAGAGTTGGAGAAATTGTTGTTGATGCTCGATGTGATATTCCACTTCTTGAACCTTAGAATTTTCTCTTAAATATTACGTGATGGATTGTGGATGATATCCATAAAGTTCCATAAATGGGTTATTTTTGCTGCTGTATGGAAGGAAGTGTTATACCACCATTCAGCTAGAGGTAACCACTTGACCCATTTTGTTTGTTTATTTGATACAAAGAAATGATGATATCCTTCCAAAAATTTGTTCACTGTCTCAGTTTTCCCATCATATTGAGGATAATAAGCTGAACTATGAGCTAATTGAGTGCCAAGACAAGAAAATAATTTTGTCCAAAAATTTCCAGTGAAAATAGGATCTCTGACACTGACTATAATCTTTGGGTTTCCATAAATCTTTTGAATTGTTTCCATAAATGCAATAGCAACTGTACTAGCTTTAAAAGGATGAGATAATGCACACAAGTTTGCATACTTTGTAAGTCTATCAACTACGACCATGATGACACTCTTTCCTTCAAAATTGGGTAAACCTATGATAAATCCATTGATACCTCCTCCCAATGCTTACTTGGAATGGCTAAAGGATGTAACAGACCTAGGGTATTAATTGTCTCAACTTTATTTTGTTGGAAAACAAAACATTCTACCACAAAATTTTCAATATTATATTTAATCCCATCCCAAAAAAATCCTTCTTGACCCTATGGTAAGTTTTTAAAAATATTGAGTGCCCTCCTAAGGGAGAGGTGTGTATTTCCAAAATAATTTTGTGTTTGAGTTGGGAATTCTTACAAAGATATAAGCGATCATTTTACTATAATGAATCATTTTTCTAGCTAAATGTATCACATGTATTGGGATCTTGTTGAAAATTTTGAATAAGTGTCCACACCTCTTCAACATTATTCTATTCATCCCTTGCTTCAGTTATCCACTTAGGTTGCAAAATAGAAATGACACAAAGCAATTCTTTCACATCCTCATCCTTTCTTGAGAGAGCATCTGCAACAAAATTTTACTTCCCTTTTATGTATATTATTTCAAATTCATAATCCAACATCTTTGTGACCCATTTTTGTTGCTATTCTGAAGATATTTGTGTTCCAAAAAGTATTTAAGACTATCATGATCTGTTCTTACCTTGAATCATCTTACCATTAGGTAAGGTTGTTATTTCTTTAGTGCATGTATTATTTCCAACATTTCCTTCTCATAAATAGGTTTGTGTAAATACTTTCCTTTGATTAGACGTTTTTCAAAAGAAATTGGTCTTCCTTCTTGCATTAAAACCACACCAATCCATTTCTTGAGGCATCACATTCCACAATAAAGGTTTTTGTGAAGTCTGGTGTAGCTAAGACCAGTGATTGGCACATTTCCTCTTTAAGATGTTTAAAGGCCTTAGTTGCTTATGGAGCCTGAGAAAATTCATCTTTCTTCAGTAATGATGTCAGAGGTGCCACTATTCTCCCATAATTCTTAAAAAACTTGCGATAATACCCCTGTCAACCCAAGAAATTCTCGAATATGATTTATGGTTGTGGGGATTTTCCATTACTTATGTTAGGACCTAAATATACTTTAGGCTGAGAAAGGTAGGATCTAGGATAACATCATACCACGCTTAACCTAGTAGCTAGCCCTACCAGGCTGGGAGAGGGCTCTCTCCTTGTCAATCTTAGAAAATATGGCCAATGAAAGCTTGATATGACTGATGTGATGACTGATTTTAGGCTAGGTATGTGTATAGAGGTGTTTGATTGAATTTGATGATGTTTTGTTGTCTTAAATGTGAAAGGAAGATTTGGGCCTGGGGAATGAGGCTCAGTTTTGCAGAGATCTCTATGGGGCAAGGTAGGCAAGTGATTTGGTACTTCAAATTGAGTGAGATGGAGAGGTTTTAGACAGATGAGGAGTTGAAAAGGGCATGAAGAACTCGAGGATCCTTTTCAAACAGCTAAAAACATAGATAACTAAGCAAACCTTAGGTAGAGCACTGCACTTTCAATGTATTCTACCTTTATCTTTGTTTGATTTAGTTAAGATGAAATAAAGAGAGATATGGCATACATAAAACACATGTAGACTTACAATTACAGAAGAAAACACAATACCAAAGAAATATGCCACATGAATCCCATAAAGTGTTGCAAACCACTGGTCTATTCCTTAGCCAAACTGCTGAAATGAGTATACAATAAGCTCCAAGCTTTCCCAAAAATCCAGCCATGCTAATGACTGAAAAAACATAAGATATAGGCAAAAAAAAACTCATCCTAGCCTCTAGGGGTTGAGCTCATGAGTTTAGGAGCTGTTCCAACAAATTATAAACTGAGAAACTAAAAAGTAGGTAGTCGAACAGCTTGCCTCTAAAAACTAGGGAACTGATTCATTCAGTTGTAAACTACCTTTTCATGGATGAATCTACCTCTATGAGTGAAAATTCAGCATAATTACATCAAAATCCATCAATTCACATTAAATTACATCATAATTTTGACAATTAGAAGGAGAAAAGTCAAACTGTCAAGAAACTAGGTGAAAAACAGAGTATTTTTAGTCAAACTCAGCAATTTTCCTCTAATGCGCCACACTGATTTCCCTATGCGTAATGCCTTATTTCAGCTTCTTTTGGAGGCCTTCCCGGTCTCCAAATTTTCTCCAAGTGGGATTTTTAGAAAGGTCTACCTGTCTACTTTCCAGCACAAGTGGAATTTTTGAATTTGGCCTACATTTTCCCCTCCAAAACTGAGTTCTCCCAAGACTACTTCCTATGTGTCAAAAAAGGGGCAAAAGGGTCATTTTGGGGTGTTTTTGACCTTTATGGAAGCCCAAAACCTGTCAAAATTTCTTAGCCATTTGTGAGCATGCATATTTTTTCATGAAAAATCCAAATATGCTGAGTTTTCCTCAAAAGGATGCCTCCATCAAAAGCAAGCGCTAGGTGGCGCGACGCATTGGGCAAAAAAGTCTGTTTTTTGAGCCAAAAATTCAAAAATTACAAAAAGTGTCCCAATTTTTTTGAAATTTGGGTTGAGTGCCCTCCCTTAAGAGTTGTGTTGGGCCAAGGAAGCCTCATCCAAGATCTAAAGTCTATCATGCTCTTTTCGCCTCTTTGATACCTTCTTCAACTTGGCCTTCAAGTTCCTGATTCTTATTTTTCACACCTTGTTTCTCGTCAAGTAGTGGTAGGCCATGTGCCCCAACATGTTTTTATCTTTTTTGGCCTTCTCTAGCATATTTTCCAAATGAATTTTTATCCTTTCGAGCCAATATTCACGATCAGCTTCAATTTCTTGTTCAAGTGGTGTCAACTTGGTTTTCCTCCTCTTGGCAGCTTGCCGATTTTCTCGTATCTTTTGCAGCTCCATAATGGTTTGCTGATCTTCTAGCTACTTTTTTCTTTGCTCCAGATAGTTAATTATCCATTTGGCTCTTTCTAGGTTGAGAGACAAACCATGGATGTCCTCTTGCTGCTCCTTAATGATCTCTTTAAGCTTTGAGCTTTGTGAGCCCAAATCGGTGTCATCATCCTGAATAAGAATGAAATATGTCTCCTGCCCTCCTGAAGGATCCTCATCATGTAATGACCACTTGCCCTTATCCTATACCTACTCTGCTAATGGAGGAAGCGAGACCCCTTCCACCCCAGGTGGAGATAATACTCACTTTTCTACTGCAAACAACCTTCTAGCGCCCTTTTGGTAGGTGACAAATACTGGCACACTAGAAGTTTGTGTCTCATGAAGCTCCTGCTGATGTGAAGGCCCACCTGTCTCATGAAAAGCTGTTGGAGGTACTTAAGGAGCGGTGAAGACCTCATGTGAAATGAAATCCTCCCATGAGATGTTCTCTAAACCAAGCTGATGCATGACCACAATCTTGATTAGTGCAAAATGATATATGCTGTTATACTGCTGTTGGGGAGTCTTCTTGTGCACTAAGGTGGTCATCTTCTCAATGTTCTGGCAAATAAAGTAGGGGATATTCATCATTCTCACCCTATTAAAGTGCATCAACAATCTGATGTGATAAGCATATAGGCGAGAAAACCGACCCTCACAGCTGAAATACTTAATTATGAGTTTCATAAAGGGAGCATAAGAGTCTTTCAGATACCGGAAAGGAAAAAATCTACTGAGATGTCTCTGATAACTAGCCTTGATGTAAGGCTCATACTGTTCTCTGTCAATATGCTGCCTTTTTTTCCACTGCTCACCGACACTTGGAATTCCAGTTGCTAGAGAAATGGACTCCAGTGTCAAGGTAAATGTCACACCTGCTAGAGTGACTTGGCCATTTTGAAGATGGAGCACAAACAACCTGGCCAACTCATGATGGTATTGAACTCTCTCTACTATCTCATAGAACTAATAACAAGATTGGTGTTGAAAGCATGTGACAGCAAGAGGGTAGGCCTGCAGCTCGGCAAGTGAAGTAGGTTCCTTTTGTATATGTTTACCACCCTTGTGAGGTCTCCTTGGTGTTGGGGTTCCCATGTTTTGGCCAGGTTGACAAGACCAAAATATGAGACAACATAGAACCACTTCCAGACCTTAGGATCTAGCCCTCCTAGGTCCAGAGAGGGATATCTCTATGATAGTCAAAGGTTTTATGTCTTTGAAGCTCAAATGTTAAGGTTTTAGGCTAGTTATAGGAACATGGTTTTCTTGTTTGATTGTTTATGTTTGGTTGTTTGGAATCAGGAAAGAAGGGTCCAATATAAGACAAGGATGAGCAAAGAGGAAAATTTAGGCCAAGGTAGATAACTCAGAAAACATCAAGGCCATTGGGCAATGGAGTCAAGAAAGGGTTTACTTGTGTTCAATGTGCAAGCTTTCAGTTGGGCTAGTTATCTAGAGCATTTGGATCTTAAAAGATGATTGATGGAATGGAACATTAAGGACTGAAAATGAGTGAGAGGGAAAGAAGGAAAGACAGCCAAATTTTTGTCTATAGATCAGGTCAGAGGTCATTTAACTCTAGACCTGCTTGGACGTACTCAGAGACAACTCTCAAAGGGGGACAAAGGGGCTACTTATAGATCGGACCAGAGGTCATTTAACTCCAGGTCTGCTTTAGCAACTCCAAGGAAAAACAAGGATAATTTTAACAGAAGGGATCTTAGAAAGGTTTAATGAGATGGAAAGATCCTAGTGAGGTAGAGACAGGGTTCTAGACCTCCCAGTGTTCTCAACTCATCCATAAATCCTAACAAGAACATCTAAACATAGATTTCATTAATTCATACATCAGAGAGCAGGCAAAAACATCCACTACACTGGTTAAATCAATTGAAATCAATATTCAGATACACATATAAGCAGAAAACATAAAAGGCTGGGAGAGCAGCAACATAAGGTACTTATCAAGGCTAAATATTATGCCAAACTTCCGATGCGAGCCAGTAGAAATGGAATGAAATGAACTCAAACACAGAGATAGGAAAACATCACCAGCTGCTTTAGATCAGTATCCAAAGAAATGTGCTTGTCATATTAAAAACAACACCAATCAGGTACATCATTGCCCACAGCTTGAACATTCAGTCTGAATACATCAAATCTCAGCCTATCTTATAATATTACACAGAGAACTTGTCTTAAGAGGAAAATACTTGCATTTCTCTGATATCTCATCAACAACTTTTACAATAATTTCCTCCTATGTTTTATAGCGGAGGATGAACAAAAGATCGACTGAGGAGGTAGGTGAGCACTAAATGTAACATTAAACACAGAAAATAATAGAGGGCCGAAACCCATCCTGTTTTAAATCTCTGCATTTATCCCTGGTATGGCTTAGGCATTCTGACTGCAGTACTGTGTGGTAAATGTGGTGAAATAACAGAAATAAAATAAGAAACAGTGAAATCTTCCCTACTTGTGCAACAAATGCTACTGATCCTGTAGGACGGCTGTCAGGGTAGGAAACTTTAGGGACACGATGCATAATCAAAACCACATGGGCGTTTTGTCCTCTGATGAAGAAAAACATACTGCTGCTGTAGAAAAAACCCTGGTGGTACGGCTTCCCTTGCATTTAATCTTTGAGAGGTCCTCGGGGTCTTCACTCTGATGCTTTACCTCTAAAAAACTAGATTGAGCCTTTTAATCCCCATCATAATGCTTTAATACTGAGCTTGAGGCCTAAATATATGCGTTTGCGTGCCTCGAGGTCACTGCTGCTCCATTGATGGCGCAAATCGAGCTTTAATGGTGCCGGACGGGTTTGCAGAGCTTAAACTTTGTCCTTCAATGGAGAAAGGCTCCGCCGATGCAAAAAGCTGGCTTATGCATTAATTTCATGTGCATAGAATTCTTTGCCGCTACATTAAACGCTGTGTAATCATGGCGGACCATTACCAACTGATAAACCTACAAAAAATCGCAACCTGTCAAGGAAAACCATGGACGGGGTGATGGAGGCAGTGCAGAGAATGGAAATGGCCGTGCAGATGATGAACTGGGGGAGAAAACGTGAAAATGGTGACAAATCGCTCTGGTGGAGGTTTGGCGGTCTGTGGAGTGAATTTCACTGAAAAAACATTAAAAAACACGAATTTGGACGAATATATGCAATGGAAAGGGAGTATGTATGGAGGATGCACGTGGAGGTGACGTGGCGGAATCGGGGACAGTGGAAAATTCAGCGGCGAGTGAACAAATCTGGACCGTCAGATCTCGGCGGAGATCGACGGTGGAAACGCGTCGGAGAGCGATAGACCATGGGCCAGGGGTATGGCGATCGGGGGTTAAACAATGCGCAGCTTCGTCGATCTTCAACCGTCGGATGAAGGGCTCTGGATCGGACGACTATTACGCATATCGCTCGACATCATGTACCGAACGTTAACGCGCGATGAACCAGCGGTTTTAAAACAATGTCGGGGTCACGTGTTAAGAGCTGAGTGGAATCGCTGGGTGATCGGAGAAAACCACCAAGCGTGTGAGGGTGGTGCGATAGAAACCGAATTTTTTTGAACAGTGCGCGGCGGGGTCCACCGGCGGGAAAGGTTCCGGACCGTCGATCTGGCGGGAAATGAACGGCGATGGCTCAATCAAAGGTTTGAACAGGGGAAAGCGCGAGGGCTGCGGATTAAATGTTGGCCATCCGATTTGTCAGGATTGACGGTCGAGGATGCGCCCGATGAAAAAGTACGGTAAGCGCCCTTCAATGTTAGAACCCGGTCACAGCGATGGGTTTTGTGGAAGGTAAAGGAGCGCGGGGCTAACGGGAAAAGGGCTGAGGCCTATCATATGGTCAGAAGTGGGTTTTTTAACCCATTTTCAATGAAATTTATGATTTTATGGCCCATTTCCAAAGTGTTTTAAGGCCAGCCAAGGGCAACGATGGGGGGATGAAGGGTGAAAAAAGGCCAGACAAAGGGTAAGAATAGGATGTAAAGGGGGATTTATGGAAAACAAAGGGTGCAGGGATATTAGGGGAGATTTCAGGAACAGACAAGGGGAATTGGGGGGGGAAAGAAAGGGGACCCTGACCAAGGGGGACAGGGGATAATAATGGGCCCTTTGAGGAACACAATTTTATAACCAATGAGGCTTTAGATGGAAAACAACAGAGGGGACTTGTATAAGGCAAAGCACATAGAGACCTCAAGGATGATGTGTCTTCAGGGGAGATGCATTCCTTGAAGGTCTCCAAAATGATATAGCCCCCAACTTGCTTGTCTCGACTCTTAAAACATGAAATGGTGAAGTTTCTAAGTTTCAATGTGGTAAAATAAATCACCTACGATCACACGCCCTTTTAGAATTTTCTTATTGGCCATTTGATTGTGTGCCTTGGTTTTTAGCCCGTGTGCGGTTTTGAGTTTTGATGGCAAATTTTCCAGAGTTCACCAACCAAGGAATCCCCTCCGATGGGAATCCTGGTCATTTTCCTCCTTTTGGGAATGTTGGTGCTCCTTATATGGCGACGTTGTCCCTTCCTGGGTTAACTGTTGGGTTTCCTGTTTGGTTGTTCTCAACCTCTGTGGTTCTGAATGTCTCAGCTACTGTTCAATCAGTTCCTCCGCCTGAACAACATCATGTTGATTCTAAGGTGGACCTCTCCCCTTCTTCGCCTATTTCGGCGTCCTCCTCTTCTACTTCGCCTGGTGAAAGTCTGGATTCGAGTAACCTGGTGGCTAAGAAGAAGAAGAAGAAGACAAAGAAGAAGAAGTCTGATAAGCAAGAGTCTAAAGGTGCAGCTACTAATTCCAAAATGTCTCCTCTTGATGAACCTTCCAACCCTCCATGAAAAGTCAAGTTCCCTTGCATGTTGTGCACAGGAGACCATCTTATTCGAGACTGCCCTGGCATTCCCAAGGTGCTTGAAGTATGGTCCAACGGTCGTCCGCCATTGCGTTTGGCTTTCGGGAGTCATGTTGGGGGCACATCTTCAACTGGTACTGGAACGGCTCCTAAGAAGCAGGGTAAGATTACCAATCCCTGTAAGTTGTGTGAAGGGCACCATGCCATTCACCTTTGTCCATATATGGATGAAGCCAAGAGAGTTTTGGACGACTCAACTGCTTCTGCACTGCACCTTCTGGCTGGTTATAAATGAATTTCTTTAAGTCCTCCGCCAGCTGATCCTATGATTGGTCAAGAGTCATCCTTGGTCAATCCCACTCTCCCGGAAATTTAGATTCAGGAATCCATCCCCGACCAATCATTGGTCGTGGGATCGGTTGAGCTGGTCCCTTCTATGGTGCACCAGGTCTTTTTCTTCGAGAGTGGATCTCATCCCCCTCAGGTTCTTCTTGTTTCTTCAGATTCCACGGATTTGGAGAAAGATTCTCATGTCCCTGTATCTCAAGAAGCTGCCCCTCCGCCTCCCGTGATGGAGGTCCCGGAGGATACCCCCCCCGCCTTCGAGATGGAGGTCTTGGAGGATGCTCCTTATTCTTCCATAACACCAAGGGAAGACCATCTCAGTCTGATGGTAGCCCCTCCAAGTAGTTTGGTCGCTTCCTTCGATTGTAGTCGATTTGCAGGATACCGCCTTCCGTCTTATGTGCCTTTTGAGATAACGGTACAGGCCTTTGGTCTGGTCGTACCTAGCACCATTATAGACTAAGTGCATCCGTTAGTATTCTATCCTCAACTACCTGGCAAGCTTTTGGCTCACCGCCGCTTGCGCCTGTTACGCAGAATCTGTTGGCATTTAACAGAAGAACTAGTCAACTGTTAGGGATCCTTCCAAGGTTACCTGTTACTTTGGGAGGTAAAACCGTCCATATGGATGTGATGGTTGTTCCAAGCCCCTTGGATTTCAATCTGCTCTTGGGGCGCGATTACACCTATGCCATGGGAGTGCTTGTCTCCTCCCTTTTTCGTGTGGTCTGTTTTCTGCATGAAGGACGGATCGTGACCATTGATCAGCTATCGTTCTTTGGTCCTGATGTGGTAGCTGGCCCACCATCATCCCTTCCTGGTTTTTATCCACCTATTGTATCTGCCCCACCGCAGATCAACTATGTGGCTACCTACCCCATGCCTGTGCTCAGTGATGATGCCGTCGTACATCAGGTGCTGGGGGCATTGGGTTCTGACTTCCAGGATGTTTTCCTTCCATCAGGAGTGGAACTCTTGGAAGCGATGACTTCTTGTTCATTATGACAAGCTTGTCGGAGCATGGTTCCTTTCCTATGTCAAGCTCCTTAAAAAATGAAACCAGGTCGTCGGAGCACAGTTCGTTTTCTTGTGTCAAGCTCTTTAAAAAATGAAACAAGCTGGTCGGAGCATGGTTCTTTTCCTGTGTCAAGCTCCTTAAAAAATGAAACAAGGTTGTTGGAGCAGAGTTCCTTATCTTGTGTCAAGCTCCTTAAAAAATGAAACAAGGTTGTCGGAGCAGGGTTCCTTGTCTTGTGTCGAGCTCCTTAAAAAATGAAACAAGGTTGTCTGAGGATAGTTCTTTTAATGTGTCAACCTCGTTAAAACAATGAAACACGTTCCTGTTCAATTCGAGTCTTTGATAAGATCTCGTAAAATCCCAGTCGAGTCTTTCTCTTGATCTCGTAACTTGAACCTTCACTCCATCTGCCTTTCATATGGACTGAAGCTTGGGGGGCATGTACCTCGAATTGAGTCACCATGTTGGGGGCATGCTTACTTTTTCAAGCATAGTTTGTTTCCGTTTCAAGCTTGTGTAAAAATGAAACCGGTTTCAAGCATAGTTTATCTTTGTTTCAAGCTTGTGTAAAAATGAAACCGAATTCAAGCAGATTTTCCTGATTTCAAGCTTGTGTAAAAATGAAACCATCCATTTTACCTCTTGTGATTTCCATTTTATCAGCTTGTTTTTGCTAGATGAGCCTTGGTTTTCTCACTCCATTGTCACTATCTGCTTGGCCGATCATATGCCTTCACTTGGTTGTCTTACCCGTTCCTGAGGAATCGCTGCGATGAGTGGTCTTGTTAGCCAGCCTCTTGATATTTATTTGTTCTGAGCAGTTCCACCATTACCGGAACCAGTAGCTACCCTTTATACCACTCGTTCCTCCAGGAGGAGTCAACTTTCAGCTCTTTTCTGACTCCCTAAACATGAAAAGATTGTCGAGACGCTTGTTGTTTTGAACTCGTTAAAAGTGGCCACGAAATGACATCTACCCAGTATACATTTACCCCTTTTTCGGGATGGATTATTTACGAAAAAGGAATACCCTAGCCTATCGCGACTAGGAGGTTTTCTCAGACATAGATTTCTACCTTTTCGGATCTGAGGAACTATTTACAAAAAGGGACCATTGGAGTTTACTTTTCAGCTGACTTTTAAAACTCTCTAAACATGAAAAGATGCCAAGTTCTTCCTTTGTCAGACTCGTTAAACCCTGATGACATTGGATTCAGTCGTTATGACGATATCCAAGTTCCTCCTTTCTAGGGCTCGTTAAATGTACTAGGATGGATTCGTCTTAAGGACGAACTTATATGACAAGGATATGGTATCCTCTTCAAGCTTGTGTAAAAATAAAGAGGTACTTGCTGAAATGGTGGGGAAAATGGAACCAACATCATTGTTGTGTCGGCAGTATGTCGCTCTTGAACATGGCACTTGTCTGCATTCGTGTCGGGTTGGGGACATCTCATTTCGTCTTTTCACTTGCGTCCATGGGTTTGGGTAATCCCTTTTGACCTCTCATCTTCTCTTTTCCTCGTCACTATGACCTCTGATCTTTTGATGTCAAATACTGCCAAATCCACTGTCATGCCGTCAATATGTTCAAGAGAAGTTGACCTCTGCAAACTCCAACCTTCCTCTGATTCTCATCTGATTCTGATTCACAAAGACATTATGTTCCTCTGTCTCACGTCGATGATGTGGGAAACACTATGGCCCACCTTTGATCAAGGTCACTTCAGATCAACTTCAGCTCATTATCCAGGAAGCTGATCTAGAGACTCCCTTCTGGTGCCTTGGAGCCTGCATGCCTCAATGGCAGGTTTTTCGCATTCGACGTGAGGTTTTCATTATTGACCTACGATCAAGTGATTCTATGGGTGTTCAATGCCAGCTCATTGATTCACATACCGTAGATTGTACCTGTAGTACCTTGAGGGCCATTTCCATTATTGGTGGTACCTCTCGCGTCTGTTAACAACTTTCATCATTTGCTGGTAATCAAACGATGTTCTTGCATGTTCGAATTCAGCTCACATATTCACATGCTTGAACTTGTATTGTGTTCGGGTCGAGATGGAGCGAAAGACCCTAGATTGTGTCTGTTATAATCCAGGCTGCGAGTTTGTGGATTATTATGATTAGTAACATGACTCACTTACTGGATGGCTGCGACCATACCTGAGTCTATTTATCGATCCTCATTGGATGGCTACGCCCATGCCTTGGATCTGGATTGTTGTATACTCTGTTATGGATGGTTGCGCCCATACCACATGTGTATCATGTACTTGAGATATCAGTTGTATTTCTCCACACATTTTTTTTGATGGCGGAGTTTTCAGTTGGGCACGTTCTCGTAAAGCATTTCACCCCTCTCTCTCTCTCGGGCCTCATGCTTTAGGGGGCATCTGTTACACAGTAATTTTTCACCGTCCCTGCAATCCCCATCCCGCACATTGGAGGGCTCATTTAGTGACCTGTGAGCAGTGACATGGCTTGAAACCACTTTCATGACATCCCTCTGAACAAGAGCTTTCATTGCCCTGAAGACGTCTCCTTGTGAAAAACCCTAAAAATGGCCCTTTTTGCATTGGCACGAGTAGGCAGTTCAGTACCCGCGCCAATGGGGAAAATACTTCAAAGAGGCCACGCCAGTTGGCGCTCTGTCCTAGAGTCGCACTCGCGCCAGCCAATTTAAGGAATGTTTTTTAAAAATAAATGGCAGAAGTTTCGTCCTAACTGATCCAGGAACTGATATCTATCTTGAGTTGGGAGGTTTGGCTATGGGTTTCCATAGAGAGGAAGTGGTTTTCCACCTCTCATGGAAGCTTCCTTGAGGATAGGGCCAATCCCATGATTTTAGGGATCCCAACTCCCCTTCCTCCATCTACAAAAGCTTGCCCATCTCCATTGCAAGCTAGTCTTCAAGTTCCCAAATTTCCAAGAGCCTTATGCTGCAAGAGCCTCCATAATTCCCTTAAGGCCAATTTCAAGCAAGGAGACTATCGCCAAGATCCGAAGAGAGAGGTTTGTCCTATCCTTGAAAGGCTTTTCGAGACGTGTTCTGCTGGCGACCCGCCGAAGGATAATTCAGCGTCAGAACTATGGTTGTAATTTTCCTTTGATTGATTATTAATGAACGACTATTGGTTATGGTTCCACTCTTGTTGTTGTTTATAATGATGAGTTATGTCCTTTCTGACTGACATATAGTTGCATCTACTGGATTTTACGCTTGCGTTTTTTTTGTTTCTCGCATGTGTAGGTGTCCCATCACAAAGATCGTGGGGATTGTGATCTGCCAGAGCTAAGGAACGGGAGCGCCACCTCTTCTACAACGACTGCATTGGATTCCAGGTAAGCCTTCATCGATAGTTGGTTTATTTGCAATTAGGAACTTGCACTATAATGTGAATGATTGTTGCTAGACCCGGTCTGGGCTAGTAGGGATCGCCTCTGTCCGCAGAGGGGATTTACCTCCACAAAATACACCCTAAAGTATTTTAAGGCTTTTACTAGGGCATAGGCCTACTTTTCCATAATGTTGTACTTTAGGGGTGCATCCCTTAAGGCTTTACTGAAGAAATCTATAGGCTGTTCATTACCTTCTGAATTTTTCTGCAGCAAAACTGCAGCCACTGTATGCTCGGAGGCGAATGAAAAAATCATGAAGTCCTTTGAGAAATCCGGACTAATTAGAACAGGAGCTTGAGTGAGTGCAAGTTTTACTGATTCGAAAGATTTTTTAGCTCCAACAGTCCATTTAACTCCTACACCTTTCTTCAGCATGTTAGTCATAGTCCTAAGGTGTTCAGCGAGATTGGGAATAAATCTCCTCAGGAAGTTGATTTTCCCAATGAAGGACTGTAGCTCCTTGATGTTTCTTGGGTGTGTGATTTGGAGTATCCCTTAAACTCTTTTTGGGTCTATCCTAATCCCCTTCTCAGATATAATGTGACCAAGAAGTTTACCTTCTTGGAGCCCAAAAACAGTTTTCTTAGGGTTTAGAGACAGACCGTACCTTCTACATTTTTCAAAAACTTTCCTCAGATGTTTCAAGTGTTCTTCTTCAGTTTTAGAATAGACAGTCAAGTCATCCAAGTAGATGACAATGAAGTGTCCTATCTTGTTTGAGAAAGCTATATCCATCGCTCTCTGGAAGGTGGCGCCAGCATTCATCAACCCAAAAGGCATTTTCACATACATGAAGGTGCCCCATTGAGTGGTAAAAGCTGTTTTGAGTTGATCTTCTGGGAGTACTAAGACCTAATTGTATCCTGAAAAACCATCAAGCAGGGAGATTCTCTTAGAGCCCACTACCTTCTGTAAGATATGTTCCATTCTAGGCAAAGGATAATTATCTTTCAGTGAGGCTCTGTTGAGGTTTCTGAAGTCTATGCATAATCTGATCTCTCCTGTTTTCTTCCTCACCGCCACTAGATTTGATGCCCAATCGGAAAACCTCACAGGAACTATTATACCTGCATCATACATCTTCTTAATCTCTTTTTCCACTGCAAGCAATTGTTTTGGATTGATTCTGCGGAGTTTCTGTTTGAAAGGCTTCTGATTTTCCTTCAGGGGTATCTTGTGTTGTATGATGTTGGTGTCATAAGCCTTTAAGTCTTCATAGCCCCATGCAAACACATCAATGAATTCTTTAAACATCTCAATGTATTTCTTCTTCATGTCTGCAGGTAAAGACTTAGCCAGTTTGATCATTTTGGGTTTATCTTCAATGCCTATGTTGCATTCTTCCACATCTGAATCTGCATGTTCTATAGTGGGATTTTTGGCCACATCATCTAAGTAAAATAGGTCCTCTAAGGGTGCTAGGCCTCTGGGTATATTCTTGTCTTTGGCCTGTAGCACCTCTACCTCTTCGGTATCTGCATTTTCACATTTTCCGGTTGGATTTCCAGTTTCTTCAGAAAAGGTGTTTATTTCTATGTTACAGGGTGTTTCTTGTTCATCTAGGGAATCCTCACTTGGGCAGCTGTCATCAGATTTTGAGTCTGAATTAGAAAGTTCAAACTCGTTTCTGCCCACCAAGAAATCTTCGATCTGTTTGTCTCCTTCAAAGACCTGCCAATATTTTTCGTTGTCTGGCACCGCAGGTCTGAACTTGGTTTGAATGATGATTTTCTAGTCAGCTGGAGTCTTAGGATATGAACTGGCTAGACAAGCCAATCCATTTGCAATAAAATTTTTACTCCTGGGAATGAACACCAATTCATATTCAACAAATGTTTTCAATAAATCTAGAGTGTCATTCCGATATTCTCTTAACCTGGGGTGTTTGGCTGTATATTCACCATTCACCTGTCTGATAACTAACTCTGAATCTCCATGCACAATTATCCTACGGGCCCCTAATTTTTTCAACAGATTTAGGCCTAGGATCAGGGCCTCGTATTCTGCAATATTGTTCGTGCATTTGAAATGAAGATTCACAACATGGCTCTCTGCATGATCATTCTCTGTGTTACGTAGCCACACCCCTGCTCCAGCATTGTTTCTAGTACAGGACCCATCGAAATTCATTTCCCACAGGGGTTCGCCATTAGGTTGCGTTGGGGGATCTGTACTAGGTTGTGGGTTGTCTTGTTCTTCACGTGGTGTATTAGTGTGACTATTAGGCTGACTGCATTGTGCTTGTGGTTCATTCTGAGTTTCGTTTTCATTATCCTGCCCATGGTTTTCTTCATCGTATTCTTCTAGGGTGGCCATTATGATAAAGTCCATGGGCTCTGTGTTTTTTCTTGGATCTCTTCGTTGTGATTCTGGCTCTCCTAAGGATTGGTCGTTATAAAGAATGAAAGAATCCAGGTCTGTGTGTACAGAGTATAATGGTGAATTTTCAGGCTTCTCGGGGCTACTGACTAGGAATTTCATCTGGGACTCTCTATACAGTCTTCTAAGTTGGCCAAATATAAGGATAGTGGCATATGAGCCATCCATCTGCATTGTTCCCTGCAATTTGGCTCCCCATGATCTCGATAATAACATGCCATACTTGGGTGGTACATCTGCCACCACCACATCCATGACCATACATTTGGTAGGAATCTGGGTCAAGCTCACACATAAATCTTTGATTAGTCCTAGGCATTTCACTCTGCTAGAGTCAAATGAATATAAGTCTTTGTAAGGTCATGTTATCTCCAGGCCTAGCTTTTCCATTACTACCTTAGGCATTAAATTGTGTGACGCTCCAGAATCATGCATGGCATTGTGGAGTATTTTGTCATGAATGTTGAGACTGATATAGAACGGTGGAACTACCCCTTCCTGAAACTTTCCCTCAATCTTTGGGCCAAACAGGAGGGCAGGTTGATCATCATTCAAATTTACAGTGTCATTGACTTCTCCTAAATTCAAGGCTTTCAAAATTTTGCCTTTATATACATCCTGAGTGGCCAACTCAGATAATGGTACAGGGATTTTGATTTTGGCAATCTCACTTTCCAAACTGAAAGTGGTCTGGCCCTTTGTAATACTCAACTCTGTTTTATTTGCCACTGTCTTAGTGGCTGTATCAGCTTGTGATTTCTCACTATGTATAGGGTTGGTGACAGTTTTATCAGGAGCACTAACCGCAATGTCAGTGCTACTGGTTGGTTGGCTTTGTTTTTCAACGTTTTGGTTGTCTTTTTCTTTGTTTTTCCCAGAACTTTCAGCTGTTGTTTTTCTATTTTCAGCAGTCACTTTAGAAGATTTGTCAGGCCTTTTCTTGATGGTAACCTTAGGAGCTTTTGGTTTGGAAGTGTCTTGGTTCTTTTTGCTCCTAAGTTCATATTGTTCTCTGACCTGCATCATGGCATTTTCAAATCCTAATCTGTAATCTTCAGTTTCTAACCGTTCCTCATCCCAGTATGGTGGTGAGGGTTTATATTCTCCTGAATCACAGTTAAGGACTGAGTCTTCTGTTTCAAACATGTTTATTGCATTCCCTTCGGACTCTTCTAGGATTCCCTCATCTTCATCTAAATTTTTTTGGAAAGGGGGAATAATTTGCTGATCTGATTCTTTCTGTCTGTTGGGAGCATTGTTGTTCCTTCTAAAGTTTTGGTTCTGGTTTTGATTTCTGTTTTGGTTATTGACAGTGACAACCATTTTCTTCATCATTTTCTGTAGCTCTTCCATGTTTTTAGACAATTTGTCATAATTTGGATCAGATGTGGAGGCTACATTGTCATCCCTATAGGTTACCCTCCTCTCAGATCTCAGTCTTGCTCTTTTCTCAATCATGTTTTCCTCTATGTTCACTGCTCCTTTCTGCATGTCCTCCAATGTGGTGTATTCTTTATCCCTAAGCTCATAGGCCATGTCAGCATCAAACCCATCAGGGTACTTAGCTAGGGCCATGCCTTGTGGAGGTTTCATATGTGGGCGGAGGGCATTGTAAATGCTGTTAAATCTTGTTGTGTAATCATGGACACTATCTCCCACGTTTCTTTTAAGGCTCATATATTCAGCTAGGAGTTGGCGAGGGTTTGCCCTAGTTTCCCATTTGTCAACGAAAGTCCGGTATAGAGCAGGGAGATCTTGGATACTACCCGCAGGTAGGTTTTTAAACCACTTCTTCACCTCACCTCCCAAGCTTTGGGAAAATATTCTCATTTTTATTGTTTCATCATCAATTTCCATATAGTCAAAAGAATCCTCCATTTTATCTACATGTTGCTGAGCTGTGATGGATTCTTTAGCAGTGAAGTGTGGGATTTTTTATTGATAATCATTGGGTAAGGGTAGCAAGGGCTGAGGTAAGACTAGAGGTGCATACCAAGCTGCCATGATGATATTCTGATGAGGTAAAGGGTTAACTTGAGCAACTGGTATATGGATGACAGGGATATTAGGACCAGCAGGAGTTTGTTGAGCAAATTTAGGGTGAGAAAGCCCCAAGTTTTGAATGAAGTGGGAATCAGGTGGTGTGGATGGAGGGGTTCCTCTGTCCCTAGTGTGTTGACCACTATGAGATGGTGAACTGTGAAACTCGAGGTCTGGTTGGTCTAGATGGTTGAATGACCTAGTTCTTGGTAAACTATTTGGAGGGTCTAGGTTAGGGGGAAAATGTGATAGAGCTGTTAGGTCTTCTGGTGCAGAATTAGCTCTATGAATGTGACTGGGAATAGTTGGTCTTTTAGGTGTAGGAGTTCCCCTGAGGATACTCTCCAGATTGTCAACTATTTCAGGTGGGTCGGGATTGGGATAAGCTCTTATGTGAATGGTTCTAAAATCCAGAATGTTGTTTCTTAGCTAAGAAGCTTAACCCTACTTGTTACTTCTGTTGTGGTTAATGTTGTTTCAAAGGTTGGTCTCCCAGTGGAGTCTAATGTGAAACCAAGACAATCAGCAGGCCTACTGATCACCAGTGGAGTCTTTTCAGTTAGGAATAATGGATTCGCCAGGTGGAGGGTTTTTTGGGCATGTATAAGGGGTTACATTGTCCACCTCAGTGCTCAGGCACTATCACCTTTCAGTAATCTCCTCAAAAACAACAAACTCCAAGCAGAGATTGACTAGGAGGGCATTTACCAGATATGTCACCTCCGAAGAGGGTGAGATCCGGAGGCTTCCTGGCCCTTTCCAGGCTCTATCTAAGAGTATGATGGACACTCAACAATGGAGGTTGATTCAAGAAAGGGGTGACTTACTGTCAACCTAACCAGAGATCTAGGCTTTCTGAGGCTTTGAGATATGTTTGAGGTGAAATGCACTCAGTTCCCCAGCGGAGTCGCCATTATGTTGGGGTTCCCATGTTTTGGCCAGGTTGACAAGACCAAAAGATGAGACAACATAGAACCACTTTCAGACCTTAGGATCTAGCCCTCCTAGGTCCAGAGAGGGATCTCTCTATGATAGTCAAAGGTTTTATGTCTTTAAAGCTCAAATGTTAAGGTTTTAGGCTAGTTATAGGCACAGGGTTTGTTTGTTTGATTGTTTATGTTTGGTTGTTGGGAACCAGGAAAGAAGGGTCCGATATAAGACAAGGGTGAGCAAAGAGGAAACTAGGCAAAGGTAGATAACTAAGGGAACATCAAGGCCATTGGGCAATGGAGTCAAGAAAGGGTTTACTTGTGTTCAATGTGCAGGATTTCAGTTGGGCTAGTTATCTAGAGCATTTGGATCTTAAAAGATGATTGATGGAATGGAACATTAAGGAATGAAAATGAGTGAGAGGGAAAGAAGGAAAGACAACCAAATTTGTATCTATAGATCAGGTCAGAGGTCATTTAAATCTAGACCTGCTTGGACGTACTCAGAGACAACTCTCAAAGGGGGACAAAGGGGCTGCTTATAGATTGGACCAGAGGTCATTTAACTCTAGGTCTGCTTTAGCAAATCCAAGGAAAAACAAGGATAAGTTTAACAGAAGGGATCTTAGAAAGGTTTAAGGAGATGGAAAGATTTTAGTGAGGCAGAGATAGGGTTATAGACCTCCCAGTGTTCTCAACTCATCCATAAATCCTAACAAGAACATCTAAACATAGATTTCATCAATTCATACATCAGAGAGCAGGCAAAAACATCCACTACACTGGTTAAATCAATTGAAATCAATATTCAGATACACATATAAGCAGAAAACATAAAAGGCTGGGAGAGCAGCAACATAAGGTACCTATCAAGGGTAAATATTATGCCAAACTTCTGATGTGAGCTAGTAGAAATGGAATGAAATGAACTCAAACGCAGAGATAGCAAAACATCACCAGCTGCTTTAGATCAGTATCCAAAGAAATGTGCTTGTCATATTAAAAACAACACCAATCAGGTACATCATTGCCCACAACTTGAACATTCAGTCTGAATACATCAAATCTCAGCCTATCTTACAATATTACACAGAGAACTTGTCTTAAGAGGAAAATACTTGCATTTCTATGATATCTCATCAACAACTTTTACAATAATTTCCTCCTGCGTTTTATAGCGGAGGATGAACAGAAGATCGACTGAGGAGGTAGGTGAGCACTAAATGTAGCATTAAACACAGAAAAGAATAGAGGGCCGAAACCCATCCTGTTTTAAATCTCTGCATTTATCCCTGGTATGGCTTAGGCGTTCTGACTGCAGTACTGTGTGGTACATGTGGTGAAATAACAGAAATAAGATAAGAAACAGTGAAATCTGCCCTACTTGTGAAACAAATGCTCCTGATCCTATAGGACGGCTGTCAGGGTAGGAAACTTCAGGGACACGATGCATAATCAAAACCGCATGGGCGTTTTGTCCTCTGATGAAGAAAAACATACTGCTGCTGTAGAAAAAACCCTGGTGGTACGGCTTCCCTTGCATTTAATCTTTGAGAGGTCCTCGGGGTCTTCACTCTCATGCTTTACCTCTAAAAAACTGGATTGAGCCTTTTAATCCCCATCATAATGCTTTAATTCTGAGCTTGAGGCCTAAATATCTGTGTTTGCATGCCTCGAGGTCACTGCTGCTCCATTGATGGCGCAAATCGAGATTTAATGGTTCCGTACGGGTTTGCAGAGCTTAAACTCTGTCCTTCAATGGAGAAAGGCTCTGCTGATGCAAAAAAATGGCTTATGCATTAATTTCCTGTGCACAGAATTCTTTTCCGCTGCATTAAACACTGTGTAATCATGGCGGACCATTACCAACTGATAAACCTACAAAAACTCGCAACCTGTCAAGGAAAACCATGGACGGGGTGATGGAGGCAGTGCAGAGAATGGAAATGGCCGTGCAGATGATGAACTGGGGGAGAAAATGCGAAAAATGGTGACAAATCGCTCTGGTGGAGGTTTGGCGGTCTGCGGAGTGAATTTCACTGAAAAAACATTATAAAACACGAATTTGGACGAATATATGCAATGGAAAGGGAGTATGTACGGAGGATGCATGTGGAGGTGACGTGGCGGAACCGAGGACAGTGGAAAAGTCAGCGGCGGGTGAACAAATCTGGACCGTCAGATCTCAGCGGAGATCGATGATGGAAATGCGTCGAAGAGCGATAGACCGTCGGCCAGGGGTACGGCGATCGGGGGTTAAACAATGTGCAGCTTCGTCGATCGTCAATTGTCGGATGAAGGGCTCTGGATCGGACGACTATTACGCATATCGCTCGGCATCCTGTACCCAACGTTAACGCGCGATGAACCGGTGGTTTTAAAACAGTGTCAGGGCCACGTGTCAAGAGCTGAGTGGAATCGCTAGGTGATCGGAGAAAACCACCAAGCGCGCGAGGGTGGTACGATAGAAACCGGCTATTTTTGAACAGTGCACGGTGGGGTCCACTGGCGGGAAAGGTTCCGGATCGTCGATCTGGCGGGAAATGAACGACGATGGCTCAATCAAAGGTTTGAACGAGGGAAAGCGCGAGGGCTGCGGATTAAATGTTGGCCATCCGATCTGTCAGGATCGACGGTCGAGGATGCGCCCGATGAAAAAATATGGTAAGCGCCCTTCAGTGTTAGAACCTGATCACAACGATGGGTTTTGTGGAAGGTAAAGGAGTGCGGGGCTAACGGGAAAAGGGCTGAGGCCTATCATATGGTCGGAAGTGGGTTTTTTAACCCATTTTCAATGAAATTTATGATTTTATGGCCCATTTCCAAAGTGTTTTAAGGCCAGCCAAGGGAAACGATGGGGGGATGAAGGGTGAAAAAAGGCCAGGCAAAGGGTAAGAATAGGATGTAAAGGGGGATTTAGGGAAAAAAAAGGGTGCAGGGATATTAGGGGATATTTCAGGAACAGACAAGGGGAATTGGGGGGGAAAATAAAGGGGACCCTGACCAAGGGGGACAGGGGATAATAACGGGCCCTTTGAGGAACATAATTTTATAACCAATGAGGCTTTGGATGGAAAATAGCAGAGGGGACTTGGATAAGGCAAAGCACAGAGAGACCTCAAGGATGATGTGTCTTCAGGGGAGATGCATTCCTTGAAGGTCTCCAAAATGATATAGCCCCCAGCTTGCTTGTCAATAATTTCATAGGGGGGCTAACACTTGGTGCATGCATTTCTGTAGGAGAATCACTGTGTGTCTCCTCATCTCGGTCATAGGAGGGATCAAACTCCATGTTTGCTAATGTGTGAGTTTTCTTGATGAGTATGAAGAGATTTATGGTGTCTTTAGTTTTCTACTACCAAGGATGAGAATGTATGGGGGATTGTGGAGGGAAAGGGTATGAATGGTTTTGGGAATAGTATGTAGGCTTAGGGACAACAATTAGGTTTTAGGATTTGTAACTAGGGTTTGGGATAGTGGGAGTTAGGGATATGGTAATTAGGGAATTTTTGGAATATGGGAATTAGGGAATGAGTGTATGAAAGTGAAAAATGAATGGAGGAGTCAAAGAGTGAGGGAGTGATGGAGTGGACTTGGTAGCAAAAACACAAATGCAAACCCTTGGAAATTGTTTTTGAGCCAAAATTGCAAAGAGGTAGGGTTTGAGTTTTATGACACTAAACCACCATAAATTTTAAGAAAAAAATTTTCACTAGCAATGGAAGGAATTTTGACTTACTTGAACACCATGGGATTGAGCACATTTGGAAATTTGAGGGAGTTTATGGTGAAATCAGGCTTGCAGCTCTATGCGCCACGCCACAAACCCAACGCGCCGCGCCTTCTATATGCGTCGCGCCAGTGTATTTTTTACACTGTGGAGGGCAGCCCAATGCGCCACGCCTTTGAACTTGCACAGTTTTGCTTCAAACTTGCTCCCTTTCTCCAACACGACTTTATCTTTCTCAATTTTTCTCCTTTGAATGCAAATGAGCTCTTTGAACATGACCAATGAGTTTATATACAAGAGATTTTGTTTTTTCACTCATAAAACCCACTTTTATAATGTTTGCATTGTAACTTATTTTTTCAACTCTGTTTTTGGGCAGTTTATTTCATTTTTACCTTTAATGAACTGAATGATTTGATTTTTTTTTTGGTTTTCCTTGCAGGGGATGGAGTTGCTGAAGCTTGGTAAGGTGACCAGGGTTTCCACTAAAGTTTCTTACATAGGAAAAACTGAAATTACATCAAATTTTATACATGAAAACATAGAATACTCTATTTTTCCTCAAAACAGGGTTTTGAGGAAAAATAAGTCTCTGAGCATGTGATTATGGAATTTATTGGTACTGAAACTTTATTCGATCGCCTCATGCGCCTATTGACTGTTATTGAACATTTTGAATACTTTTTTGACAAAACCCTAAACCTAATAAAGCGAAAACCCTAAAAATGACTCTTGCAGATGAGCTAGATGAATGGAAATGTGCCAGCAGGTAAAGGGCATGAGGGAAAAGGTACAACAAGCCACTACCGTCAGATGATCCATGATCCTAATGGAATGCAGCTGAATGAGTGAGACACCTAACATGCAATGCAACAAGAGAATTTGATCACTGACGGAGGGATGAAGATACCGACACTAACACCTTAATGGATTTAATTTTGTTAGGGTCTACCTTAACACCCTCATGAGATACAATATGACCCAAATATTCCACCTCCTGTACTCCAAAGAAAAATTTGGAGGTTTTTGCATATAATTGTTTCTTCTCCAATAGTTTGAGCACCTTGTCAACATGTTGAACATGATCCATCCAAGACTTTTTGTAGATTAGTATATCATCAAAAAATAATAACACAAATTTTCTAAGGAAGGGTTTAAAAATGGAATTCATCAAACCTTGAAATGTGGAAGGTGCATTAGTAAGGCCAAAAGGCATGACCAAAAATTCATAATGACCCTCATGAGTTTTGAATGTTTTTTTCAGAATGTCTTAAGTATTCATTCTAATTTGATGATATCCTGAACGAAGATCCAACTTGGTGAAGTAAATTTTTCCATGTAACTCATCCAACAATTCATCAATGATAAGAATGGGAAATTTATCTTTAATAGTGAGATTTCTTAGCTCCATATAATCCTTTCACATATTCCGTGATCCATACTTCTTGTGCACCAATACTGCTAGAGCAGAGAAAGAACTTTGACTAGGTTGAGTTATACCAACCACTAGCATTTTTGCAACCATACATTCAATATAACTCTTTTGGGCATAAGGATATATGTAAGGCCTGATGTTTGAAGGAAAAATTCCTAGAATCAAATGAATATCATGATCATGATCACAAATAGGTGGGATCCTTTTGGAGTCTCAAACACCTTGGAATGATTGTACAAGAATTTTTCAAGATATGGAGAAATAATTGATTTCGATGTTTGAACCTCTAGTGAGCATAGTTGTGAAATTATGCCCCATTGTTCCTTCTTCAGAATATTTATCATGAAATTAGATCTAATTATATTTCCTGGTTACCTAGTGATACCCCGTAATTCAAATTCCTTTCCTTCCCAAAAAAAATTCAAGAAAATTTCTTGAAAACTAAAAGCTACCACCCCCAAATATTGTAACCATTGGAATCCTAGTGCAACATCAGCACCACCCATTGGAATGGAAAGCATTGGAATATTCAATACATATTCCCCCATGGTTATCTTGATATTATGGCACTTTATAGAGCAATTTATAGTTCCTCCATTTTCAACCATCACTTGACAATCTGGTTCTGGATATAGGAAGCAATTCAATTCCTTGGCTATCTTAAAATGAATAAAATTATGGGTACTGATCGAATCAATCAAAAATATTTCCTTTTTCTTCTTGATATATCCTTCTATCTTGATATTTTGAGGAGTGGTAATTCCTACAAATTCATTACAAGAAATGGTCATATTCATTTCTTCTTTCTTTGGGGTTCGTTCCTCGTGTATATCCTCCTCTTTTGATGTTTTTTGTTCCTTTTATTCCTCCTCTTCACAATATATGTAAAATATCTTCTTCTCAACGCACTTATGACCTTCAGTATATTTTCTATCACAACTATAAAAAATCAATTTTTCTCGTTTTCCCCCCAATTGTAGTGTTGTCAACCTTGTAAGTTGTGGAAGGCTATGAGCAACAACACTTCCATATTTATAGTTGTGAGTGGTAGAATTCCTTGTTGCCATAATTTTTCTTTCAAATTTTCTTGCCACCCTAAATGCCTTCTCCAATGAACCAGGTTCTCAAAGGAGAACCCAATGTTGGATGTTATCTTTTAAAGTCCCTATGAATACATCAATCCTATGCTCCTCTGGAATATATGTTACCCTGATATTCAATTCTTGGAATTCCTCAATGTGCTATGCCATTGAACCCTTTCGTTTGAGATTTATCAATTGGATAAAGAAGGAGTTGCTCTTTATATCCTCTTAATTTGTTATCATTTCCTCCATAAAAATTGACCAAGTGACAAGTGATTTACAAGAACAAATCCATCAGTACCTTACAAACTAATCGGGCTTTAAATATAAATTTGCAATGCGTACCTTTTGTGATTTTTGGACATCATGGAGATCAAAATATTGCTCCATTTGTAGTATCCTTGTTACCAGATCCTGACCACCAAACTTAATCATATCGATATTTGGAATGTGGTGTTTATTAAACCCAACATTTATGTTTCTAAAATCACAATTCATATTCATTTGTTCTCATCATGATTTTCATGGATACCTTGTCACTGTCGGGAAGCCTTTCTTGCAAAAAATTTGTCAAAGCTTCCTTCAAACATTCCATGTCTGCCTTCAAACCATCCATGTCATCCTTAAAACCATCCATCTTAGCTTTCATGTCTACTTTTAAACCATCCATGTCATCTTTGGTTTCTCTTTATGAGAGTGAAATTTGTTGCACTTGGTCCCATAATTTTGATATATCATGTTGCAATTCTTCCTCTTCATGTGTCATAGAGTTTTCAGAGGGCTTAATGGGTGTGGAATTATTTTGCTTGGGAGAAATTTTAGAACCCAATACTGATATATATGCTTCAATATTCCCTTGGAATCACTTCAAACTGTTTTTTCATAAAAAAATTATGCAATTTTAAAAAACATACAGACCCTTTTCTTTCTTTTATGAGATCGATATTGCAATGGTTGTAACTCTCAAAATTTTAAATCTCCAAGGTTTGAAGTTATGTCCTATTGTAGCCCTATTAATATTCCTTCCAATTCCACAAGTCAGACCAATATTTGTTTCTTCAATATAGGTTTATGCCAAATATCCCACAATGACCTGATTATGGACTGATTTGGTAGAGAAAAGTTGTACGAGATGCCACGTGTCATTTTTTCAACATTCGGATCTGAAATTGATACAAGAAAAACCGAAGTTCATGAAATTTTGGATACTTTCTACATAATTAAGATTTGAATCCTAAAACGAAAGTTATGATGATTTTCCCTAGGTTACCTTTTTGAGATGAACTTCAGGGTCCTGCAAAAATCCTAACTTCCTTGGATCATATCTCTGAAATATAATGAACCAAGATCTAAAATTTGTAAAAAAGGTTCACCAATATTTTGACACCACGTGGTTTCAATTTCAACTTCTAAAGCTTTGTAGAAAAAAAATTATACCGAAAATTCCAAGATGAATTGTTTGAACAAGTGAAACCCTAGAATCCAAAGCTTTGATACCAAATTTTATACAAACAACTCACAAAATAGAGAAAATATAGGTCAAATACTTGAGAAATAGCCTCTTCTAGGAGGAAACCTCATTTACATTACATAAATGAACAATTCTTGGATGATACAAATGACAATACCTCCTTTGTATATATAGGAGTGTAAGGGGTCACAATATAATCAGAGCCTACATAGAAATAATAATGTAAGAGAACAACAATAACAATAGTGGAATTATATGGGGAGAAAAAATAAAAATATGGAGGCTACATGGGCACAAAAATAACAATAAAGGGGCTACACTAACAATAAAAATAAGGGGGATACTCTAGTATTATAGGAACCTAACATGTTGACTTCCATTCTATCTGATCGAGAACCCACTTTCACCAACAATTTTTCGCAAGAAATTTTCAAGTTATAGGGCATGCAACTCCAAATTTGTACAACTTATAATCCCCAAACTGATGGTCAAATAGAAGCATTCAACAAATGTTTGGATACCTATTTGAGATCCTTCATTTCAGACAAGCAACATCCATGGGTACATTGGTTGCCTTTAGATGAATGGTGGTATAATATTAATTATCATGAAGCCACCAAGATGACGCCATATGAGTAAGTATATGGCCAACTACCACCATCACCAACTTCTTATATCCCCGGATCTTCCAAAGTATGGGAAATTTATTAGCTCCTGCAGAACCGTGTCGCCATGATCACTCATCTCAAAGATAATCTCCCTCAAGCTCAGAATCAAATGAAGCAACAGGCTGACCAACACCATTCAGAGAGGTCATTTCAAGTAGGAGACCAAGTGTTCCTATGACTCCAACCTTATAATAAGACCTATCTCAAAGAAAAGGTCTACCAAAAAGTAGCCCCAAAATTATATGGGCCTTATGAGGTACTTCAACGTATAGGAGCAGTTGCTTAAAAATTGGCCTTGCTGACTACTTCAAAAATCCACCCAATATTCCATGTATCTTGCGTCAAGAAATTTTTGGAGAACAATTGCGTGGTTCAAACAAGTCTTCCATAATTGGAAGAAAAAGGTTCACTCTAGCTCTGACTTCAACAAGTCCTTGATACTTGTGAAATACATCTCGGCGGTCGCACAATCAAAGAAGTCTTCATCAAGTGGAAAGACACCTATCCAAACGATGTGACATGGGAACCAATCACTATTCTTCAGCAGTTTCCATAGCTTATGCCTTGAGGAAAAGCTTGCTTTTAATGGGGGAGGGCATGTTAGGGTCCAAACCTAACTCCTTTATTTATGTAATAAGCCCAAGGGGCCTCGTCAGAGTGATAGTTAGTTAGTTGAGTCAATAAAGTCGGTAAGAAGTTATCAACATTAATAATAATTGTAAGTGGTTCACCCATATTATAGAAAATGGACCACAATTAGTTATAAATGGGCCATAGTTAATAAATAAAGTGGTATACCCATTGTTTGGTCAATTTAGTGTGTCCTAAATTGCTGCATTTAATTTTTCAATCCGGGAATCGTAAGCTGATGAAGTGCGGCGCACTATATGTGCAAGATAACCTATTTCTTAACTTTTTGTCGTTTTTGGTTTTTCTAAGGTGGAATGGAAATTCTAAAATGAAAACAAGTTTGGTTATATTTGTTCAAGGAAGTGATATCCCCTATAATGATTTACCAACTTGAAACTTTAAAAGCAATTTGAAATTTACAATGATAAGACTTAAAAGAAAATGAAAATGTACTGCTGAAATGAAAAGGTGCTGCTAATCTAATAAATCAAAACAGTAAACTAGTGAACATGAAAACCAAACTATTCTTGCTGCCGACTAAACACAAAAGAAACTATGCTTAAGGAAATTCAAAATTGCAACAAAATAAATCTAAATCAGATTACATCAATTTATCTTCTGACCCTTCATCATTAGTCCATCTATTATTTTCGGAAGTAATCATAAACAACTTGAGTAACTGATATTTAATTTGTAGAAAGTAAACTAATACTAAACCATACACTCATGATTCAATCCCTCACCATCAGTCCAGCTGTGGCTTTCGGAGGCAACCGAAGATGTCATGCATGATTTAATATATCTAAATTTGCGGAAAAGAAACTAATATTAAACTACACATTTCATAATGCAATCCCTCACCATCAGTCCAGCTGTGGCTTTCGGAGGCAACTGAAGATGCTATGAGCAGCTTAATATATCTAAATTTGCAGAAAATAAACTAATACTAAACTACACATTTCATAATGCAATCCCTCACCATCAGTCCAGCTGTGGCTTTCGGAGGCAACTGAAGATGCTATGAGCAGCTTAATATATCTAAATTTAACTACTGAAGCAGATAAGCAAAACTGAAATGAATAAAGCAATACTGAAATTAAACAAAATCTATGAAAAGCAAACTAGCAGCAGAACAATGTTAGTTCCATGTCATTAGTCAAAAAGCTATGAAAATGCCCGGGCTGCCTATCTATAACCTGAAACAAGAACACTGATCAGTGATTAACAATCATAAAACATGAAAGACATAAATGAAATGGAAATTATGGAAGTGTATAAACAGAAATGAAACAAATGCAATATATGAACATATGAATGGATTATGACACAATGGAATGAAATTAAAATTATACACTAATGCACAAAACCTTAGCTGAGCAGGGGCCCTCTACACCATCCTTGGCAACGGTCCTCAAATACGAATTAAGTTGGAAAACAGAGTCTTCTCATATTAAAAAGCAGTTCATTACAGAATGGTAATGTTACGGCACAAGTGCAGTGTAATCACTACAGAGCAGACTAATCAAAAGATAACAGAGACTACATTCACTAATATCAACTAACTTCATATGCGTATGCAAACGCACTATATATAACAACAAACTATAACTGTCTCCTAAAGTTCATGCTGGTAGAGAGCACGTAGACCACTACGTCCACGAATATAGGAGTATGGCCGTGTTGGAAAGTGAATCTACGAGAGGTGGATTCTTGAATTCGACTCTAGAGCCCTATACAGATGTCGATTTATCCTCCGCAGGCTTAGAAATGGCCGTACGGATCTTTATGTGACACGAAACAGAGTCCGGCCGACATGAAACTCCATGGTTGACTTCCATGTGGACGCCTTTGACCGCAGCTTCTTTGGACGAGTTTGCTTGAACCAATAGGACACGAACCATGTCCACGTCATTCCTGACCTACCCATGTGGCTCGTTTCCCTTGTAGACACCTGTAGCATAGAGTTTCACAAAATAGCTGCGGAAAGTTGCAGCAGCTGCGGAAAGTGGCAAGATTCCGCAGCTGAATGAACAAAATCTATATCAAATAGCAAACACAAAAATATAATTAAAAACCATGTTAGATGCTCTTTTGCACATGATATTGACAATTTGGGAGGTTTAGGTGAGTGAAAAAGGTATGGAAAAGTGTATGGAAAAGATGCAAATTTTGGACTCAACATACCCCCACTGTGAAGGTGTTGCATGTCCTCATGCAACGAAAATTTTGATACTCTCTGTTCAGTTCATGTGCCTTGATACTTCAGCCAGCACATCCAACCCTCTTCTCTTCTTCTTTGGTACTGCCATCATTCTGGGTTTCTTCATTAAGCACCTAAATTTGATATTTACAAGTGCTCTGCTCAATTTCTGGCATTTCCTTTTCAATTTCTTATTCTTCTTTTGCCATATTCCCAAATGTAACATAGTATTATCATGGATGATCTTGTCCAGTTTGCCTTGTTCTTTCAATGTTTCGTTTTCATTTTTGATGTGCCTATTTAAAAGCTCCAGCTCAAAAATTTCCTGTTTTAATGATTGAACTAAATCATCCTGCAATGTATGAGGTTGAATGGAAGAAGTACTTGGACCTGTGGCTGCCTTTTCCAAAGATTCTATATAGTCATATACCTCCTGCTGCTTGGGGTCTATTTCAGGTGTCATTTTTATTGGGATGTCCCCAAAATGCTGTGAAGGAGAGTTATGTTCAAAATCTGGCCGAGGAGGGCTTACATCAATATTTTGCTGAGAATAAGATGGAGTATGCTCATTGTCTGATTGGGAATGAAAGGAACCAGGTTCACTAACTGACTGAGATGGACTATGGTCAGTTGGGGACTGTTCAGATGTCTCCTCACTTAAATCAATGAAATGAGGACCCTTAATTTGCGTTTTTCTCAATTTCCCCTTAAGCCTGCTGCTTCTCCTCACACGCTGTGGTACACTACCCTTTTGTTCTTGTTTTCCTTTCTCTGCCTTCTTGGATATAGATGATTGTTTTTGAAGATAAACTAATCTTTCAGAGAGAATTTGATGATCTTCTTCTTCAGAAGAAGGAGTTTTATGTACAGCCTCAATAGTTTCTTTCCCTTTTGGTATTATTGGCTTCTTACCTTTGATTTCCTTCTTCTTCCTTTTTATCAGTCTCTCTTCCCTATCAGTTCTTTCCATAGTAGTAGTAGGAGTGTTTTGGATTTCATCAATTGTTCTTTTCCTTCTACTTCTTCTTGCTGTGCTAGCTGCGGTAATTTCCTGAGTAGGAGTAATTTGGGTTTCAACATTTATTCTTTTTCTTCTACTCCTTCTAATTGAACTACCTTCAGGAATTTCCTGAGGTTCTTCAAAGAAATTTCTAACTAGAAATTGTTCCCATGTGTCTTTTCTTTCCTTTAGCTCCTTTTCAATCAGAATTTTTATAAGGCCGTGGTGATATAGATTAGGCTCTACATCTCCTAAGTGTTTTTGAACAGTCACAGCCATTTTCTTCAAGCTATTGAATAGAAAATACGGGAGATTGAGAGTTTGGTTTTCTAGAAAATTCATCAATAGCCTGGTATGGTACATGTACATGGACCCAAAACGGCCTTCACATGTAATGAATTTATGAACAATTAGCAGTAAAGTGGCCCATTCTTCTTTTATTGCATGCACAGGGATTCCTCTTTTAAAAACAGTTATGTCCATACCTTGGTTTCGTAGGATTGTTCTCCATGCCTCATCACTGATGCTTTTATTTTTGAACCAACGCTCTCCCTCCTGAAGAAGTTCCGTGGCTGTTGCTATAGATGCTTCATTCACTGCAAACTTGAGATCTCCAATCTCTGCTTCCGAGCCATCAAACGACCTTGCAAATGCTTTCGTAACTTCTTTGTGATAACCTCTGAATTTCTGAATAAAACGCAGCCATTTTGCTTTCCTCAATATCTCTTTTGCTTGCGGATATCCCTCTATAAACTTCGGTCCTTCCGGCTCTGCCCTTAGCAATTTTCCCATTTCACTTCTCTGTTCTTCACAAATTTGCCTTTGTGAGGGTTTCAAATGGAAATAGAATGGTTAAATGCACAGGAACGAGCACAATGGCTGTGGGGATGTATCATAAAATGGGAATGAGCACTATAAACGGAATGGAGTGAGACTGTGGGTAGATATCCGGGAGTGAGAATGAGCAAAAGGAACGAAATGGAATGAAACAGTGGGTAAATATCCGGGAGTGAGAATGAGCAAAGTGGGGTTTTGTAAACACGGCAGAGACACGACAAAGAGATTAACAAAGTATAATACATTCGGCAGCGTTTTGAATTTTGGTGGCTGCGCAATAAATATGAACACGTTTCAATCAACGGTTATGAATTCATGCGGCTGTGAGAGTCCTTGATCAAATCAAATACGTCTCATTATCTCCGGTGAGATATTGGAACATGAGTGAAAATCAGAATTTTAATGATGAAACCGTTTGTGAATGAATGCAAGAGGATAATATGGAGATCGTGAAAGGTTACGGAACTGTCAATATAATCATTGTGCGTAATGGATAGAGCTCATGGTTCAAAACTATATAAAAATGTGTTTTTCAATGCTATTTGAAATAAATTTTATTCATACCTTTGGAATCTTTGCCTTTTCCCTTGGTCTTCAACTGATTGATCTCCATTGGTGTCTTGAATGCTCCATGTCTTTATTTTTGATCCTCTCACCTGAATTTTATTTTCTAATAACATCTGACTGTACATTCTCTTTGAAAACAGAGTAGTAGCTGCGAAATCTGCTTCTGGCTGCGGAAACTGGAGTCAGCTGCGGAAACAGAGGTCAGCTGCGGAAACTGACACAGCTATTACTTGGTTGAATAGAAATGAACAAATGACAAATGATCAGATGGAAATGGTCATGAAAAAGATTTTTATTGATGGAATGGAATGAAATGAAGTGGAATGAAGTGAAATGAAATGAAATGAAATGGAATGTAGTGGAATGAAATGGAGTGGGTGGTGACAAAGCTTATGAAATGAAAGAGAGAGATTTTTTTTTTTGGAAAATATAGTGTCAGGTGTCCCTGATTTTCACTCTATATTTTCTGCATAAGACTGCCAATCAATGATTGGTTTTCAGGCTTATACCATTTTTGTTTTTTTTTTTTTTTTTAACTGAAAAACAAAAGCTAGGCTGGTGGAGAAGAAGAATTCTTCTGTACCAGCCTGATTGCAGAACTTTCTTGAAACATCTTGACAAAATCCTCTTTTGAGAGTGGCTTATGATAAACTTTCAATCTATGGCCATTCACAATAAGGGGAGTTTGAAACTCATCAATGGTCTTGATTCTTACAGCTCCATTGCTAAAGATCTTGTCAATCTCATATGGCCCAAGCCAATGAGTCTGAAATTTCCCTTGAAAATCTTTAAACTTGGAATCAAATAACAATGCCCAATCTCCTTCTTGAAACTTCTTCTCTTTGATATACTTGTCATGCCATTTAGCTCTTTGATATTGAACTAGATCAGTTCTTAGAATTGCTTATTGTCTGATCTCATCTAGCTCATTCAACTGCTCCATTCTATGCTTTTGGGCTTCTGATAAGTCCATCCCCAACTGAACTGCTATCTTGAAGGTCTTGACTTGGAACTCAATGGGGAGCAAGACTTCTTTCCCATAAACAAGTTCATAGGGAGAATGTTCTGTTGTATTCCTCCATGTAGTTCTGTAGGCCCACAAGGCTTCTGGAAGCCTTTCTGCCCAGTCTCTTCTATGTAGATGAACAATTTTGGTGATGATACTTTCAAGAACTTTGTTTGTGGACTCCACTTGACCATTTTCTTGTGGATGGTAAGGAGTAGATTTTCTGTGCTTGATTTTGTATTCTTCCATCAACTTCTCCACCAAATTTGATGTGAATTGGCTCCCCCGATCTGTTACAATTTCTCTTGGAACACCAAAGCGAGTAAAAATATCCTCATAAAGAAAATGAACAACTGAATTTTCAGTAGCAGATACTAATGCTTTAGCTTCTACCCATTTAGTAACATAATCAGTACAAACCAATATATACTTCTTTTGCTTGGATGGTGGATTAATAGGTCCAATGAAATCTAAAGCCCATTTTTCAAAGGGTTCAATGAGTACCTGTGTTTGCAGTGGAATTTCATTTGAAAGGGTAGGTTTCCCTACTCTTTGGCAGCTATCACACCTTTTGACATATTGTTTTGCATCTTGGAAGAGGGAAGGCCAATAATATCCCAAAGAAAGGATTTTATAGGCCGTCCTTTTGTCCGCAAAGTGTCCGCCACATGGTTCATCATGACATGCCTTAAGAATATCAGGCATTTCATCTTCCCTGACACATCTTCTGATCACAAGATCTGGCCCTGTTTTAAACAATTCGTTAGAAATCCATGAATATTTTGAACTCTCCTGAATAATTTTTCGTTTTTCTCTTGAAATAAATGTGAAGGTAGTTTCCCTGTAACCAAATAGTTAGCAATATCTGCATACCAAGGGGTCTTAATAGTTACTGCAAACAAGTATTCATCAGGAAACTTATCTTCTACAGGAGAATCTTCTTTAGTATTCTGAATCCTAGACAAGAAATCGGCTACTGTATTCTGTTTTCCTGGTCTATCCAACACAGTAATATTGAATTCTTGCAAAAGTAAAAGCCATCTTGTCACTCTGCCATTAGTAACAGGTTTGTTCATTAAATATCTAATTGCGGAATGGTCAGTATGAATAAAAGTTTCATAGCCTGTTATGTAATGTCTAAACTTATTAATTGCATGAACAACAGCTAAAAACTCTTTTTCAGTCACAGTATAGTTCAACTCTGTGGGAGTCAAATTTTTATTGGTGTAATAAATGGCATAAGGAATTAAATCTTTTTGACCCAACACAGCTCCAAGAGCTGTATCTGAAGCATCTGTAGAAATATGAAAAGGAAGTTTCCAATTTGGTCCTCTCAAGATAGGTGCTTCAGATATTCTTGTTTTCAAAGTTTCAAAAGCGGATTGACAATCAGGATCCCATTTAAATTCACGGTCTTTTGTAAGCAACTTGAAGAGTGGAGATGCTATTTTAGTGAAGTTTTCTATAAATCTTCTATAGTAACCAGTAAATCCTAGAAAACTTCTAACATCTCTTTGACAATTTGGAATAGGCAACTTGGAGATGACTTCAACTTTTGATCTATCGACCTTAATCCCATCTCCTGAAATATGATGTCCTAAAACAATCCCTTCAGTAAACATCATAAAGCATTTTTCATGGCTTAATGAAAGGTTTGTTTCTTTACATCTTATAAGAACTTTTTCCAAATTTTCTAATGCTTCTTCAAATGAATTACCATAAATTGTAAAATCATCCATATAAACCTCTACACAATCATGGATTAGATCAGAAAAAATTCCTAGTACTGCTCTTTGGAATGTTGCTGGTGCATTACATAACCCAAAGGAAGCACTCGGTAGGCAAAAGTTCCCCATGGACAAGTAAATGTGGTCTTATCTTGATCTTCAGGTGCTACCTGAATTTGATTATAGCCACTAAAACCATCAAAAAATGAAAAGTACTTTTTACCTGCTAATGTATCTAATACCTGATCAATAAAAGGCAAAGGAAAGTGATCCTTCAAAGTTGCTTTGTTCAACTCCCTGTAATCAATGCATACTCTCCATTTACCATTCTTTTTAGGTACTATAACCAAAGGAGAAACCCATCGGCTATCTGAAATTGGATAAATGAAGTTTACATTAAGAAGTTTTTGGAGCTCTTCTTTCACTATCTCCCTAAGATTTGGATTCATCCTTCTTTGAGGTTGTCTGATTGGTCTATTGTTTTCCTCAATATAGATATGATGGATGCAAGTCTTAGGATCAATACCCTTCATGTCAGTATACTCCCATGCAAATGCAGTAGAATGTTTTTGCAAGATTCTGTTTAGTTCTTCTTGTTGTGACTTCTCCATATGTTTGTTGATATTCAATGTTTTTCCTGGAAAAATCTCAATAGTAGAACTACCAAATTCTTCCATAGAGTAAAGAGACATTTGTCTTGATGATAAATATTCTATGTCAGATTCCAACTGAAATTGTGTGGGGTCATATTCTGAAGATGTCTCAAAATTTTCTAATGTGTTCAGAATTTGACTATCCTCACTAATTTCGAAAATGGTAAAGACAGGTTGTATAGTGTCCTCATCATCGACCCATTCATTGTCTCCTATTCCTGTGATTGCTCTTGCTGGAGGATACAAATTGAATTTCTTTGTCGAATTACCATTTGAAATGTACATGTCTCCGGATCTACAACTAATAAAAGCATCAGCTGTGGCTAGCCAAGGTCTTCCTAAGATAAGTGGATGTCCTCCTAGATTACTTTTGGGAGTCAAAATCATAAAGTCTACTGGATATTCCCAAGAATCTAAGGAGACTGAAATATCTTCTAATACACCATCTGGTTTAATAACCGATCGATCTGCAAGTTGTAGTAAAGTAGGTGTAAAAATAAGGTTAGGAAGTTTTAACTGTTCCATAGTCTGTCTACTCATAATGTTGATAGCAGCCCCTAAGTCAATCAATGTGTTTGGAATTTCTATCCCATTTATATGTGTCTTGACAATTGGACTTCCTGGATCTACATACTTCTGCATGGTAATTTTTCCCATCATAATGTCTGCAATCTTTCCTACCGGGTGGATTCTTCTTGTGTCTTTTAGCTTCCTTCCTGGTCTTTTGAAACTCAACTCCTTTATGGTTTTTGCTAGAATAGGAATTTCTCGAATGGCTTGTAGCAATGGAATCTTGATACAAACATTCTTCAATTCATCTAGAAAGTCATAGTTAGGCAACAGGATTTGTTTTTCCACCCCCTTATCAATTTGTAGTCTTTCCGGAAAAGGAGGTGTAGATGAAGATACAGGTTGCTCAACTATAGGAGTTGTGGATGTTAACTTTTCTTTTTCTTTTTGAATTTTTGAATTTTGAAGAGATTCTTCCTCAGAACCCTTATTGACTTGAAGAGAGTCCTCCTCAGAGGTATCTTGCTCTTGAATATCTATAGAAGGTTTTTCTAAAACTCTACCGGATCTGAGTTGTACATCGTTGAGAGGAACAATCATATAGGTAGGAAATTGTTGTCCTTCTACCATATAAGTAGTTTGAGGATTCTTATTGTTAGGATTTGGCAATGGCTGAGCTGGAAGTTGATTTGTCTTCTGTTGGTATGGGAGCATGAGTTTAGGATTTGTATTTTGTTGAGAAGGTTGTTGTTGTGGAAATGGCAATGAAAGTTGTGGATTTGGGCTTGGAAGTTGTGGAGCTTGTTGATTTTGAAAAGATGGAGGATATTGATAAAATTGAGCAAATCTCCCATAAGGATTTTGCATCCCTTGTACCCATGGCTGATATGAATTTTGATGTTGGGGCCAAGGTTGTTGCCAAGGATTCCAATTTGGTGGGGTTTGAAAATTCATAGGGTTGTTAAACCCTTGAGATTGTTGTCCCTGCCAAGGTCTCCTTGCGACAAAACAGAGAGATTCTACTGAATTTGGATCTTCTTGAAAAACAGCTTTGAGTCCGGGGATTGAAGGACAATCCTTGATCTCATGATTTTCTGAGCAAATCATACATGTTTCTACAACTTTTGCATCCAAGGGACATTCCCTTAAAGCATGTTTCTTCTTACATTTCGGACAAAAGATGGCTAAAGCATCTGTTTCTGCTTTCTGCTTGTTTTGGATTTTAAGGGTGTCTAGTTGTTCACTAAGGCTCCCTAAGATATCAGTTTTGAACTCATCAAGCATATTACCAATCTATGCCCTACTTACTGATCCAGTTGCAGATTTGTTAGCCCTAATAAGAGAAGGATCCCTAGGCCCTTTTCCAGTTTTAGATTTTCCTCTTGAGAGATGGACACATAGTTCTGTTATATCACGAAGTGGAAGTTGAGAAATATCTCCTTTCCCCATCATGTTTAAAATGTCTATCCATTCATCTCTAATGGCTTTTAATATGAGGGCTTTCAATGTTTCATTATCTAAGTTGCTCATCTTTGCTCTTTTCAAGTTGTATTGGAATCTTTCAAGTAAGTCTTCCAAACTTTCATCTTCTTTTTGCATCATTTTGAATACCTCATCCTTGTGATTGGTGGGCATACAATAGTCCAAGTATCTATCCAAAAATGTTTGTTTTATTTCATTCCAAGTCCTAATAGATTGAGTGGCTAATCCCATGAACCATTTCAAAGCAGATCCCTTCAATGTTGAAGGAAACAGTTTGAGTTTTTGAGAATCTTCCATATAGTCATAAGTTCGGCACACAACTTCAAACTCAAATAGAAATGTTTCAGGATCCTCACTTCGTAATCCATAAAAATTAGGGAGTACAGATGGTGAAATATTTTTCATTGTTGCATGAGTTTCCTCATCAACTATAGGGAATCCAAACAAATTGTCTCCTTCCCTATTTCTACCATTATTTCCTTCACCATTGTTGTCTCCATTGTTTCCTCCTCTTCTACCTCTACCTCTACCTCCATCTATTACTTCCTCCGCCATGATAGTTTCTTTAGAGTCCTTAAAGTCCTCTAGTTTTTCTACCAAGGGAGAATGAGAGAAAGTCTCTTTATTTTCTAAATGGGATTGAGTAGTTGGTATAGGAGAATCCTCTAATTCAACTGTTCCTTGACTTCCAAAAATCTTAAGGCTAGGGGTAGATGGTGGTGAATCTGGTCTATGCCTTGAAGAAGATGGAGTTGTGAAAATCGAACTCTTGGCTTTAGCTATAAACCTCCCCCTAGAATCTCTCGCTCTATGCATGTCATTTTTTATTTTTTCTAAAAAGTTGGGCTAATAATTCTCTTTCTGATCTTCCAGATCACGCTAGGTGCAAGAAGAGAGCATACTTAAGAAATTACTAAACCAATAACTCTCTTTTCTGATCCTCCAGATCACACTAGGTGCAAGAGGAGAGCATGCTTCAAGAAGTTATCAAGTTTTCCCTTCTTTTATGATTTTATGTTTTTTTTTTAAGACATTGGCTACCTAGTTACACTTCCCCGGCAACGGCGCCAAATTGTTTGGTCAATTTAGTGTGTCCTAAATTGCTGCATTTAATTTGTCAATCCGGGAATCGTAAGCTGATGAAGTGCGGCGCACTATATGTGCAAGATAACCTATTTCTTAACTTTTTGTCGTTTTTGGTTTTCTAAGGTGCAATGGAAATTCTAAGATGAAAACAAGTCTGGTTATATTTGTTCAAGGAAGTGATATCCCCTATAATGATTTACCAACTTGAAACTTTGAAAGCAATTTGAAATTTACAATGATAAGACTTAAAAGAAAATGAAAATGTACTGCTGAAATGAAAAGGTGCTGCTAATCTAATAAATCAAAACAGTAAACTAGTGAACATGAAAATCAAACTATTCTTGCTGCCGACTAAACACAAAAGAAACTATGTTTAAGGAAATTCAAAATTGCAACAAAATAAATCTAAATCAGATTACATCAATTTATCTTCTGACCCTTCATCATTAGTCCAGCTATGATTTTCGGAAGTAATCATAAACAACTTGAGTAACCGATATTTAATTTGCAGAAAGTAAACTAATACTAAACCATACACTCATGATTCAATCCCTCACCATCAGTCCAGCTGTGGCTTTCGGAGGTAACCGAAGATGTCATGCATGATTTAATATATCTAAATTTGCAGAAAAGAAACTAATACTAAACTACACATTTCATAATGCAATCCCTCACCATCACCCGAAACTCGTAGGGGGTAGCCGATCATAAACTGTGAGCACGAATATATCTAAATTTTATAAGAAACTAATACTAAACTACACATTTCATAACATAATCCCTCACCATCACTCCAACTCAGGGTTTTCGGAGGCAATCGAAGATGCTATGAGCAAATTTAGTATATCAGAATTTAAATACCTAAGTATAAGCAAACCGAAATGAACAAAGCAATACCGAAATTAAACAAAAGCTATGAAAAGCAACTAGCAGCAGAATATTAGTTCCATGTCATTAGTCAAAAAGCTATGAAAATGCCCTAAGCCGATTTCATCTATAACTCGCAACAAGAACACTCGATCGTTGATTAACAATCATAAAACATGAAAGATAATGAAATGAAATTAGGAAGTGTATAAATGTAATAAAACAAAATGTAATATATATATATGAATGTGATTGTTATATTTATAAGAATAAATTAAAATTATACACTAATGCACAAAACCTTAGCTGAGCAGGGGCCCTCTACACCAGCCTTGGCAACGGTCCTCAAATACGAATTAAGTTGGAAAACAGAGTCTTCTCATATTAAAAAGCAGTCATTACAGAATGGTAATGTTACGGCACAAGTGCAGCGTAATCACTACAGAGCAGACTAATCAAAAGATAACAGAGACTACATTCACTAATATCAACTAACTTCATATGCGTATGCAAACGCACTATATATAACAACAAACTATAACTGTCTCCTAAAGTTCATGCTGGTAGAGAGCACGTAGACCACTACGTCCACGGATATAGGAGTATGGCCGTGTTGGAAAGTGAATCTACGAGAGGTGGATGCTTGAATTCGACTCTAGAGCCCTATACAGATGTCGATTTATCCTCCGCAGGCTTAGAAACGGCCGTATGGATCTTTATGTGACACGAAACAGAGTCCGGCCGACATGAAACTCCATGGTTGACTTCTATGTGGACGCCTTTGACCGCGGCTTCTTTGGACGAGTTTGCTTGAACCAATAGGACACGAACCATGTCCACGTCATTCCTGACCTGCCCATGTGGCTCGTTTCCCTTGTAGACACCTGTAGCATAGAGTTTCACAAAATAGCTGCGGAAAGTTGCAGCAGCTGCGGAAAGTGGCAAGATTCCGCAACTGAATGAACAAAATCTAGATCAAATAGAAAACACAAAAATATAATTAAAAACCATGTTAGATGCTCTTTTGCACATGATATTGACAATTTGGGAGGTTTAGGTGAGTGAAAAAGGTATGGAAAAGTGTATGGAAAAGATGCAAATTTGGGACTCAACACCCATGTTATGCAAGGGACCACTAGTAGTTAGGGTTTTGGATGTCATAAAGATATAAATAGTCTTACTAATAGCAAGAGAATATGAATCTAGTGTTATTGTAATTGAAATATTCTCTGTTAGAGGTTGCCCCCTCAAAGAGGTAGGTGAACATTGTATTTTTCTTTTGAATAATAAAATATCTTTGCATCTTGTCTTAATTCATGTGATATTTCTGTGTTTCTGGAAATATCATTTAATATTTCTAGAATTTTTTTATTCTCGCAAGTCAAGTGCATAAAAAAGTTGACAAGCCTATGGGAGTGATGTGCTAGTGAAAGTGAATAATAAATGAGGGATAAATATGCTTTCAATCAAAAAAATTAGGAGGTTGAGCTAGGGCTCCTCTTCTTGACATAAGGTGGGAAAAAAGGCCATAACATATTCCTCCTAATGTATGAGGTCAGAAGAGAAATTGGTGGCTAAAATGCATTGCAAAAACTTTTATTAAAATGCAAGGAAGTAGTCGATACTAAGGAATTAGATTGGAGCGAAATTATTAGCCAAGTATCAACAATAATATGATCATCCCCAAGGCAGGCATACCCATTCTCAACATAAATGAAAACCAAAAATGGCCACCAACCATACACTGTCGGTCAATGACATGAAATGTTAAAACATAGCCACCAAACATACACATTGGATCCATGTGACAACTAAAATATCTTACCCACCAAAAATACAATTAGCATATATTTCATGGTACACATCATCAAGACTATGGACACATAGAAGGGATTTGCCCCAAAGTAGCCCTCAAAGTACATAAAATGATAACTCCAACTTAGCTTGCAAAGGGTGGCATATAAAAGTGAGATGTTCATATCCCAAGATATTCTACTCAACCCTGATGGTATGAATTTACAACAAGCGAATGAATGAACTGATGTCAAGCATGGTAGAAACTGTCTGATTATCATTCATTAAGTGATATCATTAATATACATGAGGGGAGCCACCATTGGTGAAAATGGACCCCAAGGTACCTAGCACAACCCACAAAGTGTGAATAAATGTGTTGATGTGAAACACTTCTAGATTAATTAAATTAAGAGTTAATGACGTAAAATCATTGTCAACTGTGAGGAAGCCTGTCACTGAGGTCTTCAAGCTCCAAGGTACTACTAGTTCCCAGATAAAACTCTTGGATAATGAGTTGAAGTATACACGAGAAGATCCATCGAAAGAGGGCCTTAATGTATCCCCCATTAATCGACACAAAATATACTAAGAGATTATGTAAATGGATGAAGTCATGAAGTACAACTGACACAGGGATGGCCAACTCAAAAAGGGTCAACAAGGACTACAAATGGCTAATTGAGGTTTATACTTCCCTTGAACATATAATGAAATGACATAAAAGTGACTTGGAAGCATTGACTAATGAGAAACATATGATATCATGTGACAACACAGGAGGAATTGAAGCACACTCCATAGTGACTAGAAGAGTAATTAGTTGGAGGAGTAAAAGGACTCATATGTATGGTACATCTCCTAGGAAACCTAAAACCCAACTGTAAGGTATAGAAAAAAGTAGGTTCCATGTTCAAGGGGAATGTGACTGATGTTTCCATTTTGACTTATAGAATATACAAAAATTATTTCCTCCCCATTTTTCTCTTTTTATTTATTGGTATCTCCTTCATGGTTTAACGAGCATGAAAGAGGTGTAGAAATTTTCTGAATAATGATTAATTATCCACCGAGACTATCCTGATCACATACAATTTGAATTTATATGCAACACATAATCTCTTCCACTCAGATCATCAAACATGCGGAAATAAAATCAAGCGATAACACATCAAATCATCATACACATTAACACAGTGTGTATGGGGAAAGCTTATAGCTGAAAACCCCGCAGCTATTGTGTATATTATAATGGAGAAATCAAGTAACAAACTCAGTACAATACTCCTCACAAGTACTCAGTACTTTCTCATGATGTTACACACAAACTAGCTCAGTTTTGAACAGGTTACTGGTTCAAAACTCACCGCCAATTGCCTTGCCTCTATTGCGCAATCATGGCCTTTCTATATAGAGATCCAAGGTTCGAATCTCCTTGGCTTGACTGCGCAATTTTCATGGACAAATCCTCCAAGTGTGGTGCAAATCTCATGCACAACTGATGTCGCCACTGATAGCTAACTCCACCCTTTCATCTACCTCTTTCACTGGTCTCCACTGAACTGATCATGCACCGTAGTGAACTGATGTGTTCTTGAGTTGAATAATGAGTTACTAATTAATGAATTAAATAATATTTAATTCACTCCACTCATAACTAATTGATTAGCTAGTTAAACTAATCTCAACCAATTCAACTAAAATAAACAGAACACAACTCCACTAGCTGTCTCATTAACTCCACCAAACTTCTGCCACTGAAGTCCTAACTGAAGTCAACCATGCATGATGCCATAAAACCCTAGGAATAGCATAATTCCTCTGTCAGATGCATGAGCCACTTCCAAGGCTCGAACTGAAGTGCTCCAAGAGAGTAAACTGAAGTTTATAGTCCAAATATTATTAAGGGTAAATAATATTTGACTTCCCTATTTTAAGGAGAGGCAGTCTAAAAATAGACTTCGACCTATAGGTCCAAAAAAATAGAGTCCCATATATTTTTACCAACATGACCAATGCTCCAAGAATCTCATATTTCAATCCCCGGACCATGCTCCATATGTCTAAAAATAGACATAGTCTAAAAATAGATTTTGCGCCAGAATTTGCCTGCGGGCCCACTTAGTGAAGGCGACTTCATTTCACTAAGCTCCATAATCTTGCTGCATTTTCAACACTCCCTCTCAGCAAGATATGGATTATCTGCAACCCCTATCCTGCCTCTGTGGAATTCGAACTTGCTCCTGGTGAGCGCCTTCGTCAGGATGTCGGCATCCCGATCCTCCGTGGGAACATATGAAAGCATCATGATCCTCCGCTGAACACAATCTCTGATGTGATGGTACCTGATGTCGATATGTTTGGACCTATCATGAAAAACTGGATTAGCCGAGAGCTTGATGCAGCTCTGGTTATCACAGTAGATCATCGTAGGCTCCAAATGCAACCTGAACAAACCTGCGAGGATCTTCCTCATCCAAATAGCCTCACATGCAGCCAAGCTTGCTGCCATGTACTCGGCCTCTGCTGAACTGAGTGCCACGGATCTCTGCTTCCTGCTGTACCAGGAAACTGCTGTCGACCCAATGCTGAAAACTCCTCCAGAAGTGCTCTTCCGGTCCGTTGGACTCCCCGCCCAATCTGCATCAGTGAAGCCAGAAAGCTTCACTCCATCCTCCTGTCTGTACCATAGACCATATCCCGATGTGCCTCTGATATAGCGCAATACATGCTTGCTCGCCTTCCAAAAGAGCTTGGTAGGCTTAACCATAGCTTGCGAAAGCTGGTTAACTGCATAGCATATATCGGGTCGTGTATTGACCAGATACATAAGCGACCCCACCAACTGTCGATAGACAGTGGCATCCACTACCTCCGCTTAAGTAGCATCCTCCTTCCTCCAACCACCAGGAAGAGGAGTGTCAACAGGCTTGCAGCCTTGCATGTTGAACCTCTCCAGAATCTCCCGGGCATACTTGCCCTGAGAAACAAACAGTCCTCCACTGCGCCGCCAAATCTCCAATCCCAGGAAATAATGAAGGATGCCCAGGTCCTTCATCTCAAACTCTCGTGCAAGATCCTCCTTGCATGAAAGTATCAACTGCTCATCGCCAGTCAAAATCAGATCATCTACATACAGTACGATGATCAACAGCTTCCCCTCCACCACAATCTGGTACAGGTTTGGATCCGCCTCACACTTGGAGAATCCAAGCCCGGTGAAGTAGCTGTCTATCCGAGTGTACCAAGCACGAGGTGCTTGCTTCAGCCCATACAGTGCTCTCTTGAGTCGGCACACATGCGACTCACCGCTGAAGATCTCAAAACCTTCAGGCTGCTCTATGTACACCTCTTCCTCAATAACTCCATTGAGGAACGCAGTCTTCACATCCATCTGATGAATGTGCCACCCCATCTGCGCTGAGAGAGCAAGGATCGTCCGTATGGAAGAGTACCCTGCGACAGGTGCAAAAGTCTCCTCATAATCGATCCCCTCGATCTGTGAAAAGCCACGGGCGACAAATCTCGCCTTGTACTTCTCCACACTCCCGTCAGCCGCCTACTTCACTTTGTAGATCCATCGCGAACCCACCACTGATTTCCCCACTGGTCTTGGGACAATCTCCCATGCACTGTTCCTGACGATCGAATCATATTCTTCGATCATGGCATCAACCCATGCGGGTTCCTCCACAGCTTCCTCAAAAGAGGATGGCTCCGTCACAACACATTGACTCACAAGAGCCATGTATCCAATGTACCGATCCGGTGACTGCCTCTGTCTGCGCTGTGCTGTAGGTGGTCCTACAACCTTCTCTGCATCTCGAGCCAGTCGCTCAGCTTCTGTAGTGCGCATGCGCCCTCTGATGGTTGGCGCTGCATGGGTGGTTTCTTCCACCTCCTGAACTTCCTCTTGTGGCTGATCCACATCTAGAAGCTCCTCCTTGGGAACTAACAGCTCCTCATCTGCATGCAAGTGTAGCTCCCTCTCAAGCGAACACTGCATGGCTTTCTCCTCCTGAAATTTTATATCCCGTCGCGCAACAGTCTTTCGACTGTCTGAAAAATATACCCGGTAGTTGTGAGGTGTATCAGTGTACCCCACAAATATTCCAACCTCAGCGGTCGGATCCAGCTTCCTTCTCGCATCCTTCTTCACATGCATGTAGACAGGAGAACCAAAAATCCGTAAATGGGAAATATCAGGCCTCTTGCAAGAATAAGCCTCCTCCGGTGTACTCATGCCAAGAACCTTGTGAGGACAACGATTCTGCACATACACTGCTGTATTGCATGCCTCAGCCCACAAGTGAAGGGGTAGGCCCTGATCATGCAACATCGCCCGTGCAGCACCCACGATCGTTCTGTTCTTCCGCTCAGCCACCCCATTCTGCTGTGGGTTATGGGGTGTGATGAGCTCTCTCCGAATCCCTTCTGCGCTGCAGAACTCCTTGAATTCATCCGAGATGAATTCACCACCGTTATCACTCCTTAGAGCAATCACCTTCTTCCCCGACTCCTTCTCGACCAGTGCTTTAAACTCACAGAACTTCGCGAATGTATCGCTCTTCTTCTGCATGAAGAAGATCCAACACTTTCGAGAGAAATCATCAACAAAGATCACATAATACTTGTGCTTTGCTATCGAAGCAACTGAGAAGGGACCACACATGTCTGTGTGAACTCTCTCAAGGATCGTCGTGGCGTGACTATCCTTCTTGTGAAAGGTGGCTTTCACATACTTCCCCAAGGTACACCCCTTACACTGATCTGATTGCGCAAGAGTGCCCTTAGGAAGCCCAGTAGAAATCTGCTGCAGAATCTTCAAAGCTCCATGGTGAAGGTGGCCCAATCTCCCGTGCCACAGTTCACCCTCATCATCCCGGCTCACCACTTCTCCCACCTTTCATGCCATAGTTGTGCAGCCATCTACCTGCAACTGATAAAGGTTCTTGGTTCGAACCCCTATCTTTCGGGTCTCTCCTGTAGTCTTATTGCGCAGGAATGCTTTTCCTTCGTTGAAGACCACATCATACCCCTTATCTTCCAACATCGCCACAGAGATCAAGTTCTTCTTCAACCCAGGTACATGCATGACATCCTTCAATACAAAGGGCTTACCAGACTCCCTCTGAAAGGATATGGTACCGATACCAGTCGCACTGTATCTACCATCATCGCCCATCTCGATGTGCACACCCAAATCTTTGTCCTCCAGATCTGAGAACAAATCCCGATCTCCCTTCATATGAAATGATGCACCACTGTCCAAGAACCACACCGATCCCATCACACTTGAAATCAAGCATGCGATCAGTGAAAAGTCAAGCTCGAACTGTGAAGCCAAAGCTTCTCCATCTGCAGATCTTCCCGCTTGCTTGTTCTTCTTCTTCTTTGGACAATTGGTAGCATAATGTTCGTGATCATGGCAGTGAAAACACTTCACTTTTGCCATATCCTGCTTCTTGCCCTTTGCACTGAAATGAGAGGTTTTCTTACCCTTCCCTTTCTTTTCTTTGGCCACCAAAGCGCAATTTTCTTCATCAGCTCCCTTTGATGAAGATCCATCACGAGTAGTCTTCCTTATCTCCTCCTGCATGAGATCCGCCCAAAGGCGCTCCCATCCTGGCAGCTTCTCCCAACCATTGACACTATCTTGATATGAGTGCCAAGCCTTCATAAGACCAAGGAGAGCCAGGTCGACCACGTCTTCGTCTTCGACAGTCACCCCCACACTTCCCAGCTCATCTCTGCACTGAGTGAACTTCGTGAGGTATTTGGCGATAGTGTCGCCTTTCTCCATCTTGATGTTCCTGAGCTTATCTTTGAGCGCCAGCTTCCTTTGGTCACTCTTACTCTGGAATAGATCCGTCAAATCTTTCCACATTAGAAATGGAGAAGCCTTTCCATGCAGGCTGGATACAATATGATCCTTGACGCCCTCCAACAGGATCCTTCGACATTTCGCCATCTTCTTTTGCCATGCATCGACTTCAGCAGGATCAATGGGATTTTGGACATCCGTATCTACGAACTCCTTCAGACCATTATCTTCTAATACTTCCTCCATGTGATCCTTCCATGCAACATAATTCGAACTGCCTTCAAGAGCATATTCGAGTCGCAAACCGTTGAAAGACATTTTCAACACTGGCACCAAGAAAACAAAACCGCTGCAAAATTTCGAATTCCACCTCAAAGCTCAGCCGCTCTAGATCTGTGAGAACAAATTATTTCTAGCACAGAGATTGAATGCAAGGGGCATTTACCAGACCTTTCACTTTCCGAAGAAAGATGAATCCGGAGGCTACTTGGCCCACATGCAGACTCTGTCTACCGAAATAAGTTTGTAATCACTGTGATGATCAATCTCTGCTTCAATAGCTCCGATACCATGTAGAAATTTGCTGAATAATGATTAATTATCCATCGAGACTATCCTGATCACATACAATTTGAATTTATATGCAACACATAATCTCTTCCACTCAGATCATCAAACATGCGGAAATAAAATCAAGCGATAACACATCAATTCATCATACACATTAACACAGTATGTATGGGGAAAGCTTATAGCTGAAAACCCCACAGCTATTGTGTATATTATAATGGAGAAATCATGTAACAAACTCATTACAATACTCCTCACAAGTACTCAGTACTTCCTCATAAAGTTACACACAATCTAGCTTGGTTTTGAACAGGTTACTGGTTCAAAACTCACCGCCAATTGCCTTGCCTCTATTGCGCAATCATGGCCTGTCTATATAGAGATCCAAGGTTTGAATCCCCTTGGCTTGACAGTGCAATCATCATGGGAAATTCCTCCAAGTGTGGTGCAAATCTCATGCACAACTGATGTCGCCACTGATAGCTAACTCCACCCTTTCATCTACCTCTTTCACTGGTCTCCACTGAACTGATCATGCACTGTAGTGAACTGATGTGTTCTTGAGTTGAATATTGAGTTACTAATTAATGAATTAAATAATATTTAATTCACTCCACTCATAACTAATTGATTAGCTAGTTAAACTAATCTCAACTAGTTCAACTAAAATAAACAGAACACAACTCCACTATTTGTCTCATTAACTCCACCAAACTTCTGCCACTGAAGTCCTAACTGAAGTAAACCATGCATGATGCCATCAAACCCTTGGGAATAGCGTAATTCCTCTGTCAGATGCATGAGCCACTTCCAAGGCTCAAACTGAAGTGCTCCAAGAGAGTAAACTGAAGTTTATAGTCCAAATATTATTAAGGGTAAATAATATTTGACTTCCCTATTTTAAGGAGAGGCAGTCTAAAAATAGACATCGACCTATAGGTCCAAAAAAATAGAGTCCCATCTATTTTTACCAACATGACCAATACTCCAAGAATCACATACTGCAATCCCCGGACCATGCTCCATATGTCTAAAAATAGACATAGTCTAAAAATAGATTTTGCGCCAGAATTTGCCTGCGGGCCCACTTAGTGAAGGCGACTTCATTTCACTAAGCTCCATCATCTTGCTGCATTTTCAAAAAGAGGAGACAAGTATGTTAAATAGTCTATTTTTCATTTAGTTTTAACAAGCCCCAAAAATAGATAATATGATACTCGACAAGGTGTATTCTCTGTGGTTTAATGAGCTCAATGTATATGTAGTAGTATGTTCGATACAAAGTGTCTTTTCATGATGTTTTATGGAGCCCGAAAAAGAGGTAAAATTATGCTTAATACCCTTCAGTGTTTAATGAGCATGAGGACACAAAGGAATCTCGTCCTCGAGTTGTTAACACCAGAAAACCATACATGCATTTGAACAATACAAAATACTCCCAAAGTCATCCAGTAGAGCGTACAGGTGAAGATTTTCTAGCTGAAGACATTATGAAAGTTCAAAATTTTAATTTTTCGTAAGGTCTTATATATATATATATATATATATATATATATATTCATCTGCATGGCATATCCTGAGGAATAAAATACGACTGTGTGAATTTTTCTTCGAAAGTCGCGCAGTCAAAGAAAAGCTCGACTCAGTAAATTCAGGACCACTTCCCATGCTTGGAAAATGATTTCCTGACATGTTATAGTCAAGGAAAACTTAATTTGAGTTGCCTTGAAGATATGCATCCCTCAATGGAATCATCTTGTCCTACTCATAATTCATTATCATTCATGAACCAAGAGAGGGGAGATGGATTTAAAAAAATCTATATAAATAGGCCATGGGAGAACCAAAACAAGAGACAATGTTATGTTGGCCAAATTACTATCATAGCAACACCACATTTCATTGTTGAAGCAAAAGAAGTAAGAGAATTAGTATTTTTTCCATATTGATTCTAAGAAATACATCATCTTAGTGAAAGAAGAAGAGTCTACCATTGAGAGAGTTTTCACACTTCTTTGAGAGAGAGAGGAGAAGCTTTCAAAGATATTGAGGAAAGGAACCTCCTTGCTGAGGATTTTTTAGCACGATAGCTCAAAGAATTATCTTCAAGTGTTTAGTATTCATCTATTATATTCATATCCTACCACCAACATACAATAAAGGGAGCCTTTTTCCATTATTTTGTTGACTTGTTTGGTTCATTAAGAATTATTTGTGTATCTATATATTTGTTTTAGTTTATGTTTGTGTATGCATTATTTTCACCATTTGCAATGCTTTGTTTATATTAGTATATTCAATATCAACACCAAATCTATCATTATTACTTTGTAGGGAACAACCTACTACTAAGGAGGTGTATTTTGGTACACAATTGCTACAAAAAAATTACTATAGAATTGGTGACCATATTGTTTTATTTTCTTTAATATAACGATTGTGTTTGCAGGACCTTTCTACATCATCACCTCACAAGGAGTTCAACACCTCTTTAGAATTTTAGCATGACCTTTCAAACCCGTTGTTGGCCGCGAAAACTTTCTTGTTCACAGTTTCTTGTTGATCGCGCCACTTTATCTCAGACAAATGCGTAAGACGTAGCTTTTACTTAGACAACCGCGTGGTCGTGTTTGTGCATGGTGAAACCTGCACAGTTTCTAGAAAGCGAAAAATCCCTTATAATTCCACATTTTTCAGGTGGTTGGTAGCCTTTAGTGAATTTCCTTCACCTCTTAAATTTTTTTCCATCCAGTTTATATTTCTCAGTTGCTTTACTAGTCACTATTAGTGGAGAAAATGGATTATCTTTCATTTTTATTTGCAATTCACACATAGCTTAAATAGGAGGAAAATTAAGTGGTTAGATTCCACATATATTATTCAAAATATTTTGCTAATTTTTTCAAATCACATAGCTTAATTAGTAAGGGAGTAAGTGGCCCATCATCCAAAAATATTGTTACTACACAAAGAAATTTTTCCATTTCACTAGTTTTGGGACTATGGACAAGTGTCATTATAGAAAGTAAGTAATCTCTACTTCCCTTGTGTCTTTTAGGTAAACCTGGGCTTGCATATGAAAGATTTATTAAATCACTTGAGTTTCCCATCTCCCTTTAGATATAGATAGTGTAATAGGAAAAAGAGTAAGCAGCCCATTATCCACGCATCATTTATTTTTCATGCAAGGAACAATTGACACTTAGTATGTTCACTTTTCCACACACTAAGCATCTGTAAGATTCGTATAAGAAGGCATATATTTTATGGAGCCTTTTGTACTTAGCTTATTTTTTCTTACGATCTCACACCCTAAGAAAATTAGGAATCCTAAAAGAAACCATAACTTGAACCAACTAAATATCCCCACAGGGGCCACTAGAGAGTTTATAGTTTAGGTTAAGACCAGCAGGGGTAGGCATCCCATAAGCCACCATGGTCATGTTAAATATTTGAAACATAGAAGTTGATTTTTAGGGTGCTTAAAATCCTTCATCATCCCACATAAAATATTACCCAAGCATGTCAAAGACCTGATTCAGAGGGGGTTCGGCTTGGATCTAGTGTGTGCGGTACTATTCAGGGCTACCCGACCCATCTAGTGCTTAGTACTGGTAACTGACTACCAAGAAGCTAAAGACTCAACTTTTCATGTGATATGAAGGTATCTTAGAGGGAAAACTTAGGGCATCCATCCCCATAGGTTGAGGTGCAGGTGTAACTAAAGCTTCATCCACTACCTTGGTCAATTCTTCGGTTGCTGGAAAGTGTCATCGGTTCTTTCGGGACATTTCCCTAGTACCCATCAAAATATATATTCACAAGGCCCAATTAATTTGAGAGTGGAAAGGAAGATTAGGTATTCATAGGATTTTTTATCATACGCAAAAACAAATGAAAACCATTTTTGTTTGATTGATCACATAACCTAATCATAAAGGAAAGTAACCATTTTATTTTCTCTTTATTTTATGTATGTGATTTTATCGTTTTTATATTTGTCTCCTTCCCTCAATCATATAAAGTAACACACACTCCACTCGACACCATAGGGGACCCCACAACTTCCCATCGATCTAGATGTTTTCTAAACCTCCCCCCATTAACGGGAGGTGTTCCTGGTATCTCGCCATTTAGGCATAGAAGACGCCATGCAACCACTATTATAGGATATTCCTTTAACGCCACAACATTTCTCAGGACCCCTCCTCATCAAAGCACACCTTTCACGACCCCAAAAGGGTCGTCACACACTACCCCTCTAGAAAGTCGACGAGGAACCCCTCCAGGTAGTCCTCCTTATACTTCCCCACAAGAGACCCCTTTACATATAGTTGTTCAAAATTGTTTCGCAATGGCAAACAACTTTTAGGTCCCATTTTTAGCTTCCTTAAATGTACCCAATTTAAGCTAGGTAACTAATGACCCTATAGCACATGGCCCTAATTGGCCACCCATGCCTACTAAATTGCCTTTGGATTTTCCAAAATTAAAAGGTAAATAAGGAGAATATTCTGGAAATCATGTCATGGCCTTTCACCTATGGTGTTCCTCTAATAGCATCATAGAAGACATTGTTCGTCTATGTTTATTTCAATGAACCCTTATGTGGGCCGCAAAAAAGAGGAACATAGGCCAACCATCTAGGACTCATGGAAACTTTGGTTCAATAGCCACTGATTTCCTCATATTCTTCCAGCATCTTATCCAATAGGACTCGGGCATGGAACTCCTGATTCATTTCAAATAGACACCTATCATACACATATCGGACCATATCCATGAATGGTGAAGACGTTGGAGCTTGTGTAAATATAATCTAGAAGAAAAACTTCTCCTCGACCTTTTTCTAAGATCTCTTATGTCGGAAATATCTAAATATGTGGCTAATTCAGACCCACAAAATGAGGAAAAGGCCATTAGTAAATCTCAACAATTAGAGCTTATCTACACATAGTCTGGATACCTCTATCACGCCCTTCTAGACGCCCACCGCCTACAAAATTTTAAACAAGAGACACAAAGCACATCTAATTTTGTTTATGGATTGATTGGTTCCATAGCCAAAAACCAACCTAGAAACAGCTATCAATATCCCGGATACTCATTCAGTGGCCAAAAATTTGATGCTATGCAAGAAGCAACATCACTAAAACATAGAAGATATTACCTCGGCCCACCCATGCCGATGTAGAATGCGATTAGTCTGGTTAACCAATACGAACCCACTCATGGAGGCCTATATCCTCTCCCATAGGGAAAATAATACCCCTCTAGGAATGTGGAAGCAATTCTGTCTTCGCAAAACTCATATTCCAGTCAGGGACAAGGAAATCAGTATTCTCCTTTCCCCGCATTGCAAAAGAATAACCCACCATAAAAAAATAATGCAAGGGTTAATCTAGTGCAACACTCCCTCACTCAACAGTAGCCATCATTTGACTATGTGAATACATCTAACCCACCTAATGTTGCTAATAAAAAATCAAAGGGAGAGCTTGGCTATGGGGGCATTAATCAACATAAACCTCCAAGGGCACTAGCTGTGGGCAACCCCAACCAGAATCAAAACCAGGTTCAAACCAATAAAAACTCACATATGCAAAAAAAGAACAAAATTCTACGAACTACTCATTCTTGTGCCATCTATAGGATGTACGGTCATTATACCCATCATTGTCCTCAACTCCCTGAGTTGAAAAGGATACAGGATAATAGGGGGAAAGGAGAGAAATACCAACAAACTGCAGTAATGTAGAATCCATTCCCCCTTCAGGGAGTGGTTAATAATCTGCAACAACCATCCCACTTGAATCCCCCTCACAACCCCCTATAGGACATTCCCATAATAACTCTAATCGTGATATTTACATGGAAGGGGAAGAAATTCTCCTACAAACACGAAATTGAAATTATGAAACTTGCCCAGAAACTAATCCATCCACTTAGACTATGGTAACACCTATAGAACCATTGACAATCCCTTGACTTCCTATAGAATCCATGCCAAAAATGGTTAAAGGGCCTTTACGATGAGCAAGACATAACGCGAGGTTTGGTCATAGCTACAACATATTTGATGACTTAGCTCAATCTCTTGCAACTATGTCGTCATTAGAAGTCCTGCAAACATGCCCAAACCAATGGAAAAACCTACATTTTGCATTAGGTGCAATCAACCTTTCTGATTCTGGCTTAATGGTTTTTTATTTGGATAAAGTTGGCATGTGTATTCCATCACTAGTCTCCTTCCAAATCCTGGTCTCAATCCTGAACATCACCATTCATTGTTGCATTGTTGATGAAGGAGCATCCACATGTATTATGTCGAAAATATTATGGCAGAAAATCAGATATCTAAAACTCAAACCATATGAAATAATGCTTAGATCATATGATGGGTGCCCTTCAACCCCTGTAGGCATATACCAAGATGTGTCGATACATATCTCTGGAAAAATTGTGCTCATTGACATCAAAGTCTTGGACGCATAGTTGGATTACAACATGCTTCTTGGTCGGAGTTATATGTATGAAATGAATGCAGTGGAATCCTTCGTGTTTAGCGTAATGATGTTCCCCCATGAAGGGAAAATAATTGTAGTTGACTAAATCACTTATTATGACAATAAGACATTAACCGCCCCTGATGGTGTCTTACCTTTTGTAGGATCTTCTCTTGAGTTGATTACAACTTATACTGAATTCAGGCCTGGAAAATTTAAACCATCAACCCTCCTTGATACCTACCTTGGAGATGCCCCTTGTTGTTGGAATATGTTCCAAGAACCACAGGAGCTCTGGTGTGCATGATGAGTTCGTCAAACACCCTATCGTGTCAGGAACTAGTGCCAGAAACCACGAATGTTGCAACTATTGACTCCACGTTCCTACCATATACCATCACCCAAATGCCTTTCTTATACCCGCCACCTAGTTTTGTCTCGCACCAATTCATGGAAACAAATTTACATTTCCAAATATGGCTTCATGATATTGATCTAATATCTGGCCCCTCATGCCATGTCGGAAAATTCAAGTATCACATCGATGGGCATCATTATGGTAGCTCCATTTCTGGAAGCCAACCCAACTCAAACAAGCCCTACACTAACACCAGTTAATGCCAACAAAAGGGATAAGAAAAAAGGAAAGAAGGTGGAAGATTCAAATGCTTCCTCCTCGATGGAACTTCCACCTTGTGCTTTATGTGAAATAGTTGGTTACCCTACCAATATTTGTCCCGAGTTAGATGATTTGAAAGCTCTTTTGCATTCCCCAAAAGCACCAGTTAACCCTCCTCCACATATGGGATCAAAGGACACACTAGTGCATAATAAGGCATTGCGCACTAACCATTCATGTACCATATGTTTGGAATACAAGCATTACACTCATCACTACCTTAAAATCCCTCAATATCGAGATGTATTGAGTGCACTCATACAAGCCAATACTGAGGCTCCTTCAATACTAGCCACACTTCTAGTTGACGATGGATCCAAAATAATATTTTATGGGAGAGAGGAATAAGATTCATGCTCGCACCACCCTCACCCAAACCCCCATAATACAAGAAGGCAATCTGATTTTGCATCTCCTACCTCGATATGTGCCTTCTGTGATGAACCAAACCATTTGATTACCCAGTCTCTCGAATTACGAACTTCAATCGATGGTATCTGATTACCCGAATTTCCCAAAGAAATGTTCCCAGGAAAAAATTTCATACTTGCCATATTTGTGCAGGAAACCATCATGTACGCCATTTCCCTCATCTTCCCCAATTTCACACAATGTTAGATTTCATGCGTCGATTCATCGTTGAAAACTCTGATTTAGTCGAATCAAATACTAAATCATTAGATCACAACCCACCACAAGGGGATGAAGCATCTAGGTCCATCTTATGTGTGTTTGAGGAAAAAATACCACCGACAGTTCATCCAGGCACCCATCAACAATTCTCCTCTCACCATCACCGGTCTAGATTTGGTAAAAAAAAAAAATGACCTTAGGCTACCTTGTTAAAATCACCCCTCACATGCACCATATGCGATAGGCCAAATCACTTGGTGATCAATGTCAAGAATTGGGTAAGTTTAAAGACATGTTTCGCTTAGTGGTCCATATTATGCGACCCAATCACGTAACCCACACTCAACATTCACACCATTAGTTTGAAATCTGCTCTCAAGCACGTCATACACGAAATTGTCAATACCTTCCACATTTTTTAGCATCATGAGAACCGTTGAGAGAAACCCACACTAGGAAGTAACATCACACCAATACTAATATATGGAGATGGTTGGCACCCCAATATGCCCTATCTCACGAAGTTAACCATGCATTGTCGTCTCATACTATGAGTGATATGGAGACCCACATTATCTATTCTGTTAGTACATGTCTGGCATGCAACATTTGCACTAGTAACTCTCATAGCTCTGAGATATGTCATATGTTACAAAAAATTAGGCGATTTAGGATTCAACGTCAACCTCCTATTTAGGAAGAAATTTTTGCTCCTTGTACACCAACAAGGTTGGAAGAAATCCCCCCCACTCATTATCAACTCGCCATTACAAAAATTCTACCACCACCTAATTTTGATGACACACAACAGCACATACGATTCATTGCCTCATCAGTAGGAACCATTATTCGTGTTGTGTGCTCATAATTTTTTGGTGTCGAGACTACTAAATCCACCACACCAGTGGTAATGCCACCGACAGTGCAGACCCATCCCATCTGCACATTGTCAAATTTTCTTGGTTCTATGACATCAAACACCTAGTCATATTCCTTCTTGTTGACCAACACTGCTAGGACCAAAATCCATCTTCATAGCCTCACACCATCCAATTCAACTTGAGATAATATTTTTCACTTAGATGAAGATATTGTTGAGGCCATGATGGAACCCGAATGTCCATGGGATTCCATGCAAAATAATTTGTGCCTACAGATGCACCAACCCATGGTATTTGCGTCCTATAATCAAAAGAATTCCTACCATTAGGAAGGGTGTATTGGTTCAAAAATCCCATCCCAATGTCTGATGCCTTTGAGGAAGGGAACATGTCAAATATTTCACCAACCATCGAGGTGAATATTTCAAGCAAGCATGGTAAAGTTGAAGAGATCTCCCTGGGGGCAACATTATCTCCAGAAGAGATGACCTCATACATTGTCTTGTTCTAAGAATACAGGGATATTTTTTCATGGGATTACTCTGAGATGCTAGGCATCGGCCCTACCATTGTGGAACACCATATTGACACCTGGATTGATGCCCAGATTCACCATACGGATCAGTATAAAAGCACCTTCACAACCTCTTGGGGCACATTCACATACCAAGTCATGCCTTTTGGTCTTCAAAATGTTGGTGCCACCTTCTAGTGGGCCATGAATTACATCTTCCATGACTTGTCTCATCTTATCCTCGCCAATTTGGACGACCTTAAAACATGATCCAAGAAGCGTGTTAATCATCTGGAGGATCTCCACTTGGTTTTTCAGAGAGTTCAATAATATAATCTATGTTTGAACCCTCTCAAGTGAGTCTTTTGTGTTAACATTGGAATACTACTAGGATTCATTGTTTCCCACAAAGGTTTTAGATTTGACCCTATCAAAGTCCAAGCCATTAAGGAAGTTCCACCTCCAAAAATATTAAAGCAGTTACAACTCATGTAGGGTAAGGCCAACTTCTTATGACGCTTTGTCCTTGATTACGCTACTTGCGCGCAGGGCTTCATGCGTCTCTTTCATCAGGATATTCCCTTCCAATGGGATAAATATGCTCAAAAATAATTTGAAGCTTTAAAATATGCATTACCTCAAGCTAATTTGATTAGCCCTCCTAACAAAAATAAATAATATACCCTATACCTATCAGCATCAGATGTAGCCATTGCTAGGGTGTTAGTCCAAGATGAACCTGATTACAAGGAGCACGTAAATTTATTATGTCAGTAAGAACCTATCCAGGCTTGCCTTTAAGTATGAGCTAGGAGAGAAGACTGCCTTAGCTGTAGTACATTCTATACAGAAGCTTCGAAATTATATCATCCTTCAGACCACCATCGTAATAGCACCTATTAACCCCATGATATATTTCCTCCCTCATCGTATGATGAATCACAAAAATGCTTGATGGGTAGTTATACTATAATAATTCGATATACAGTTTGCTTCCCCTAAAATAAAGAAGGTGCTTATCCACGTCGATTTCATCACTAATATCCCAATAGAGACCTAAAGATCCCAAATTAATGATGCTCTCCCCGATGAAAATATGTTTTTTTGTATCAATAGATGACCCATGGTATGGCAATATCCTCCTCTTTTTACAAACTCAAAAGTTCAAACCTTAGCTTACTCGAGATGACTGAAGATGCATATGCCACAAGGTCCCCCATTACCCCCTTTTGGGGGATGTCCTCTATCGATGGGGCATCAACATCATCCTTCATCGGTGCCTCACTCATGAAAAATCCAAGCATGTCTTAAATGATTGTCAAAACGAGGCTTGCAACTGTCACCTCTCAGGAATGGCCACTGCTTGGAAAATCCTTCACATCGGTTATTTTTTGCCCAATTTTTTTCATGACTCATCCAAGCAGTCAAATATGTGATAGGTGCCAATGATGTGCTCATAAGGCATGAGCCCCACCATCTCCCCTACATCTAGTCATCATTAATGGCCCCTTTTACAAATGGGGCATAGACTTCATGACCTGTAAGTTCCCATCATCTGGAAACCATAACTACATAGTGGTTATCATTGACTACTTCACCAAATGGGTAGCGGCCATGCACACATATAATAACACCGTAGAAAATTTTGCGCGCTTTTTATTTAACTATGTCATAACACGGTTCAAAGTTCTCAAGGAGTTGGTATCCAATCATGGGAAACATTTTGAGAACAAAATATTTCAAGATCTATCCCAAGACCTTGGTTTCTCTCATGAGTTCGCTTCCCAATAATACCCTCAATCCAACGACCAAGTAGAAGTTGTTAACAAAGTTCTCAAAACAATGTTGTAGCATATGGTGAACAACCACAAAACCAATTGGCACCACATGATTTTTTTATCCATCTGGGCATACCACATAGTGGTCAAAGCATCAACAGGGTTCACACGATTTCAATTAGTTGATGGGGTTGAAGATGTGCTCCCCGTTGAATGTGAGATCCCTACCTTGCACTCAGCCATCAAATTTCTCACTGACACCACATATTTAGAGAAACGGTTGGTACAATTGGAACTCATCAACGAAATTTGACGATAATCTCGACAGCATAATGAAGCACACAAAAATATGGTTAAAGCCTCATTTGATCGCAATATCGCCCCGCGTAAATTCACTGAAGGGAATTTATTTCATTGCTACAATGTTTCCCAAGAAGCTTTAGGGCCTAGAATATTCGATACATTATGGATGGGTCCATACAATGTCAAAAATTTCTTCCTGAAGGGGGCATACATCTTATCAGAGCCCGATGGGACTTGCCTCAAAAATCTCGTCAATGGACTCTACCTAAAAAAATTTCTTCCATAAGCATGCTCAAGTGCACTAGAATGTACATGTATGCACCATAACTAATTATTATGATGAAAACATCATCATTGATTCACTTTAAATATTCTCTCTCATCATGTGTCATAGATGGATCATCTGCCAACCTATCATCACTAATTTGTTGATGGTGCCTCTCGATGGTTGAAAAACCTTATTGCAGTAGCTGATGCCACCCATATAGGTATCCTTCATCTGCATGTATTCCTTGATTCCCAACTTGTTGTATCGTAGTTGAAAAAAACCTTTCAAGTTCGTGATCCATGCATTTTTCAGAAGTATCTGCATGCATAAAGGTTAGCTCAAAGTTTTGATCATATCACATTTAAACATATACCAAGGGATCAAAATCATACAATTGATCGCATAGCTAATCTACACCTAGATTGGAATGCATCACATATATATCATCATCAAGATACATAAACCATAAGCATAATATGCATCAAAGAAATGCATAAATACATCACATGTAAAGAAGCATATAATCCAAAACACATCATGAGAGCCTCCAAAATATCATATCTCGTATATACATATCAAAAAATATATGAGTACAGAAAATATATATACATCCACTGACTCAAGGCTAGGTAAAATAGGTCATAAAAAATAAGGGAGCATCCTCATAAAGGGTGCTTTCCCTGGTACATACGTAAACTCTATCTAGGATTTAGGACCTGCACCCCCCTCTTGAGGTCCCACCGCCTCATCTAGTGCTAGAAAAGCAAGTGTAGTAGCTACATCCATAGCGAGGCACGAAAGAGTTAGTCGTCATGCCCTGTCATGCGCCATAATTGTCTCCACCACCACCTCTCCCAATCCATCCCACCCCTCCTCGGTAATCCCCATCATCATGGTAACTGCTCAACCCCAAGACTCCTCTAAATCCCCCAAATGTGCCTCTGCAACCTCTGCATGTGCCTCTAACATTTCTTCTCCTGCCTCTGTCGCCTCGTCACGCTCCCATAGTCGAGTCATCTCCGCGAAAGCAGAGGAGATGGTTCCCTTTCGAGAGGGACCACCTATATCGAGACAATGAAACTACGTTGGTATCTTAGGCTCCTCCTGCTCCTTGATGTCCCTCCATCGCTATGGTATATCAACCACACTAGCAATACCCATGCTGTAATATTCCAAAATTTTCAAGCAGCAAATTGGAATATTAATTTTTTCCTATGTCATCTAGGAGATGAATAAAATGGGTAAAAGGCCCATGAGTAGGAATAAAATCCCTCATAGTGTGAAAGGGATCAATGGAGTAGCTTAATTTTTCACCTTCCAGTGTGAAAAGGGGAAAATGCACGAGGACAAGGTCAAGTTTGACCAAGTCAACATCACTGCTTAAGAGGTGTAGCTTGCATGAGAAGACAATGCAGTTTGAGAGGGAGGAATATTCTTTGTGGAAGAAACCATAATGTGTGGGGTCCAAGGCAAAGAGGCAGTCATTTGCATAAAAGGAGGAAGAGGCAGCCATAATGAGATATCTTTGAGCATTTGATCATTTGTCTGATTAGACTATTTGCAGTCTCCGACTGTTCAGCTGAGTTGCAATGCTGCTTAGCATGAGGGATTCCTATTTAGGATTTCCTCTCCTTCTTGAGAGGCCTCTTGAAGGATCTCTCTTCATTTTCTCCACATCTTGGCTCAAGGCCAAAGCCACTCTTCCAGTCACTGCGTTATTTCTGCTAAAGTATAACGCAATATTGCAAGGTGTTGCAATGGAGGGTTCCACAACTTCACTCCTTGGCTCATCTTTCAGAGGAGGGAGCTTCTATTCCTCTGGGAGATCATTTAGGGATTAAAAGTAGATTTTCACATATTTGGCACTTGGCCAACATCTCCTATCTCCTACAGCGCAGTCGAGCTCCTTGACTGTGTTATTTTAGAGTGCACCTGTAGTGGAGGATTGTACCGCTAGTTTGGAGGGTGATATCTTTAGGGATTGGATCAGCCTTTCACCTGAGAGATCCATTGGATGAGATCTATCCATCATTTGTAGCATCATCAGCCATCTTCATCCATTTCCATTTTCTGAGTTGCAACTGCTACCCAGCAACTATGACATTTCTGCATATTTTCCATTTTGTACTTATTTCAGCCAATCATTTTAAGGATTGTGTATTGTAGTTTCCAGGGGTTGAGATCTTGCTCCCCCTTATTTATTTGAGCTATACATTGCTGTATCAATGTATTGACATTATTTTGCAGTATTTATCCTTCATAGACTGTGCTCTCATAGCCAGGGCTTATTTTATGTAGCAGTATTTCTCCATTTGCCATGTATATGTTTTATTGAGGCTACATTGCCTAGCTTGAGAGATCATTCCCTCAAGATATTGTATACATTTTTGCTACTATAATATAATGTAATGGTTATGTGGATCTTCCAGCATTCCTGGTATTAATTTTATTCACTGTTATTTCCAGCTCATGTTTATGAATTGTTGATCTCCACATTGGTAATATCTTGAGATATTCCCAATAGTGTTGCTGTTCTAAATTTGGAATATTACAGTGGTATCAAAGCATAGTCTTGGCTCATCGTGTGAGTCTAAGCCCAAGAGATCAGAATATTGAAGGGGATGAGTTTTATCTCATCATATTTCAGATCCATGAAGAACCTCCCCAAGGAGGATACGCAGAAAGAAGAGGAAGTACCCTGCACTTCCTATTCTCATCGAGAAGGAGACAAAGAAATAAGCAGGAAGAAGACTCCATATTTTGGAGAAGAAAAAGGGGATAAGCTTACAAAGCTTCTTCCTAGATCTGTACATATTATTCATGAGGATTTCAAGAAGATCCAGAGGGAGATGCATGAAGAATCTCCAAGAGGTTTGATTCAAAAACAAACTCTAGATTAATACATGAGGAGTGTGAGCAAGCAGCTACACATCCTAATGCACAGCGCATTCACATGCCCAGGATTGTCGGAAGAGGGATGGAAAGAGAAGAAGAGGTTGCTATGAGGGAAAATCTTAGTTATTTCCTGAAGGAGTATGACTCTCAAACTCAGAAATTCTGAGATCATCTCAGTTTTTCAGATTTTTGCAAGATGAAGGTGAAGGAAAAAGAGCAACAAGAGATATTTCTTCTATCTACCTTTGAGGGTTCACCTACATGTTCAGCCAAAGATTGGGTGAAGGAGTTAGAGACCTTCTTGCAGCAGCACCACATTCTTGAAGATGAAGCCATCAAAGTTGCAGCGCTGCATTTGAGAGGTAAGGCCTATGCCTGGTGGATCTTTGAATCATTTTCTTTGATAAATGTAAACACTGCATCCTATGCTAGTTTCACTAAAGCATTAGTGAAAATATTTGATAGAAGGATTCATGAGACACACATGGTGGAGAAAAACAAGAAAACTCAAACAAAATCCTTGCATGATAATGTAGTACCATTTCAGAAAACAATGGGGAAGGCTAAAAACTTGCACCATACTTTTTCAGAAGAGAAACTTCCATCTCACACCTTTGAGCAAGCGAACATGGAGATCTCTTTTTCAAAAAGGGATCCAATCATTGGAGGGTTGCCCATTCATGTTGTAGAGATTGAGGGAAACAACGCTATCAGATCTGGAGTTGATCTAGCACTTCATACAGAAGAAGGAGGAGCTCTTGATCCAAATATAGGGATTCTTGCATCTTTGCAAGGAAGTCCCCAGAATCTCATGAGTGGAGATCAAGGCACAACTCATGTTCTACATGTATCATTGTTGAGAAGGTGTGGAACCATGGAGACACAAGGAGGAGGTAGGGAGAAGAAATAACATCATGAGATAAGGAGTACACATCCCTATTCATTTTTGGAGGTTGATGCACCTAAGAAGGTGATTGGATTATGCAGTGGAAGCATGGACAAATTTGTTCATTCATCTATTCAGTCATCTCTTGATGATGATGTCTCATTGCATGGAGACATTTTTCCGGGGAGACCACTGGATCAGCAGAGGAGGATGGATGCTTCACTAGTTGAGGCACCACTTAGTGATTTCATAGGAGTGGGAACCTTGGGAGAGCTTGATACAACACTGGGATTTTGGGGTAGACTCAAGGAGAGAGAGAGCATTATGTCAACATCATCAGTACCCACTTCCATTTTAGATTTTGTGCTATGGTAGAAGCAACATGAGAAGGATAGCATCCTTCCAACTTGCATCTTTGGCATGAGAGATGTCAAAGAAGATAGTGACCATATGACAGGTGCTCTTCATGAGAGATCATCAACGTTGTCACCATGGAGGATAGATCCATATTGGAGCTCCCAGCTGTTGGTGGAGTATTCCAAGGATCTTTTTACTTGCATGATCTTGGATGAAGAGTTGCATGAGGAGGGATACTCAATAAGAGATGAGTTCATCTACTATCATGGTAGGATATTCTTTCCTAGAGCTTCCAAGCTCAAGGAGAAGTTTCTACAAGCAGCTCAATAGGATTTCCTTTTCAGCCCCACTTGTTCTATGAGAGCATACCACACCATCACAGAGGGGTATTTTTGGGAGGGCTTTGAGGAGGAGATATATCAGCATATGAGTAGATGCATGGACCAGATGGAGATGGAGGAGAGACAAGACTCTTTGAGATAGTTAGCACAACCACCTCTTTTCTCTTTGAAGATGAGAGGAGACTCACTTATGAGCCACTCCACTTGTATGAGCAGAACAGATGGTAAGGGTGATGATTATTTTCATGATTATTTATATGATGTATGTCCATTAACCATACATGTGCAGGATGTTGCTCCAAGGAGGAGCATTATTTCTTTAGAGCTTCATGGTCTAGCTGAGGCCATAAGCATGATTGATGGGCATTCCCTAGGAGGACTTGGGGAAGAGATATGTTATGGAGGACATGGTCATTGTACACCTTACATCATTCACTTCCTCCATACTTATGAGGAGATTGGAGCAATAGACAAGTGGTTGAAAATCCACTCATTTTATCAGTCTCTATGGCAGTTGAGGGTCAAGCTAAGTTGGTTGCACTTGAGGGACCATTGTCCTTCTCATGTATTACACATGGAAACAAGCATGATTCTCATCTTTGCTCCCTATGGCTCTATTGTTTCTATCTTTATGAGGAGCATGCTTGGGAGAGGGACACATTGGGTGAATGTCTCCTTTGAGGGAGAAAATCCTCACACTTTTTGCACTACATGTTCTAAGGGGAACATGGGACATGATATGGTTACCTTAACAACACATTTGTCACTTTATGAGGTGAGCCATATGATGGATGAGATGCCATATGATGATGACTTCAAACTCATCATATATGGGGATAATTGGGTCAGCATGATTTGCAGCGTTGCAAGGGAGAGATATTTGGAGATATAATCCTCATCTTGCCACTTGAGGGAAACCTTATTGCAACCCAGGATCAGCAGACGCTCTAGAATTATCTTAAGTGGAGAGATGGATGGTGTGGGGTAGGCTACATAATCTACCATGTGCAGATTTTCATCCCACCTACTTTTCCAGAGCCAAAGGTGGAGGACACTTTTTAGGAGTTGCCTAGTTGGGAGGTGACTCATTTTGCATGGGTCATAGCTTGGAGATGGAGAATCCATATGGGAAAGATATTTCCCATTTTATTTTAGATACCATTCTTCAAAGGGACCTCTAGACATCACTTTGCTATCCTCTTGAGTATTTCACCTTTACATGATGATGGCTTGATAGCTAACTTGAATGCTGAGGAGGGGCAATGTGGAGGCTTGGTTGATGAGATAGCATCAATTTCCTTGGAGGATATCATCATACAGGGATGCCACAGGGAGAGGAGAAGAGAACTTAGTCTATCCTTGCACTTACTTGAGGACAAGCAGTCTTTGAGAGGGGAGGACTATAATATTCCAAAATTTGCAAGCAGCAAATTGGAATATTAATTTGTTCCTATGTCATCTAGGAGATGAATAAAATGGGTAAAAGGCCCATGAGTAGGAATAAAATCCCTCATAGTGTGAAAGGGATCAATGGAGTAGCTTAATTTTTCACCTTCCAGTGTGAAAAGGGGAAAATGCATGAGGACAAGGTCAAGTTTGACCAAGTCAACAACGCTGCCTAAGAGGTGTAGCTTGCATGAGAAGAAAACACAGTTTGAGAGGGAGGAATATTATTTGTGGAAGAAACCCTAATGTGTGGGGTCCAGGGAAAAGAGGCATTCACTTGCATAAAAGGAGGAAGAGGCAGCCATAGTGAGATATCTTTGAGCATTTGATCATTTGTCTGATTAGATTATTTGCAATCTCCAGTTGTTCAGCTAAGTTGCAGTGCTGCTTAGCACGAGGGATTCCTGTTTAGAATTTCCTCTCCTTCTTGAGAGGCCTCTTGAAGGATTTCTCTTCATTTTCTCCACATCTTGGCTCAAGGCCAAAGCCACTCTTTCAGTGACTGTGTTATTTCTACTGAAGTATAACACAGTATTGCAAGGTGTTGTAGTGGAGGGTTCCACAACTTCACTCCTTGGATCATCTTTTAGAGTAGGGAGTTTTTATTCCTCCAGGATATTATTTAGGAAGATTCAGAGTATATTTGCACATATTTGGCACTAGGCCAACATTTCCTATCTCCTACAGCGCAATCCAGCTCCTTGACTGTGTTATTTTATAGTGCACCTGTAGTGGGGGATTGTACCACTAGTTTGGAGGGTGAGATCTTCAGGGATTGGATCAGCCTTTCACTTGAGAGATCCATTAGATGAGATCTATCCATCATTTGCAGCATCATCAACCATCTCATCCATTTCTATTTTCTGAGTTGCAGCTGCTACCCAACAACTTTGGCATTTCTGCAGATTTGCCATTTTTTACTTATTTCAACCAATCCTTTTAAGGATTGTGTATTGTAGTTTCCAGGGGTTGAGATCTTGCTCCCCCTTATTTATTTGAGCTATACATTGTTGTATCCATGTATTGACATTATTTTGTAGCAGTTATCCTTCATAGACTGCGCTGTCATAGCCAAGGCTTCTTTTATGTAGCAGTATTTCTCCATTTGCCATGTATATGTTTTATTGAGGTTGCATTGCCTAGCTTGAGAGATCATTCCCTCGAGATCTTGTATACATTGTTGCTGCTATAATCTAATGTAATGGTTATGTGGATCTTCCGTCATTCCTGTTATTAATGTTATTCGCTGCTATTTCTAGCTCATGTTTATCAATTTCTAATCTCCACATTGGTAATATCTTGAGATATTCCCAATAGTGTAGTTGTTCCGAATTTGGAATATTACACATGTGCCAAGGATCATTGCCTACCAAGTAGGTCAATGGTCATCTACACCTAAAGTCCATGTATGGATCACACCTAAAGTCCACACCGTGATAGGGGAACTCCAAGATCATATAAGGGTTGGATTTGAACCAACCCTCCACTTTGGGATTCCAATAATGCCCTGCGGAACCTCCACCATCCCATGGAATCACTGGAGCTCACTGTCTAATTTGTGGGCCTCTAACAGGACCTAGTGGAACTGCTAGAAAAGGCCGGAGCATCACTACCCTCTCATACATTATGCTATGAAATATACTAGCGTAGAATAAACTCCACACCTAACCCTGTTGTACATGAGTCAGCTGGGATACCATACCCCGATACACAAAGTCAGCCTAGTAAAAAAAGTGGCTATCCCACAGCCTCTGTAGAACCAAAATCTGAGGCCTCAACACCCAGTGAGGGGATGCCAACCCTGAAAGCCATGAAATCATCGCCAATGTTGCTCGCTCGATGAGATATCTAATTGATCCAACATGGATACACCCCTCATCATAAGGGTTGGGCCCACAGTGTCCCTTTGCCTCCACCCATGAGTGAATATCTATGTGCCTAGCCGACAGGGGTTGTGGAAAGAACTCCCCAGTAGGCACCAACCTGGTCATAAAGTAGACATCTACAATAGCATAAATAGGTAGATCAGCTCATCAGATGATGAAGGTCTGGAAGTCTACATCCTAGCAGAAAATCAGGAACTGCGGGAATACACCTTGCGACCTCAGAATAGGGTTCTAAGGGAATTTCAACAACCCCTATCCTGCCAATGTTCTGCTAGTAGAAGCATTCCCCATGATCGATGTGCACAAAGGCTTTCAATCACCCTCTCTCCACAACATTCCCATCATGCAATCAAAGATGTAAAACGTTAAAAATTTAGCCTCCTAGGCTGCAAAAAGCATTTTTTACTCATCCACAAGCTTATGCCCACAACAGGCGTGCAGGTTTCATGTCTGTTTCTTGAAAATACGCGTGATGCGAGTGTCTTCCAAACCAAAATTAGTGATGATGTCGAATATGGGGTCACGTGTCCCCACACCTATTATTGTTACAGGTGCACAAACAATATGGCCTTGGGCAGCCGAGCCACGACATCACCAAACCAATGACGTACAGATTTTGGGCCCAAAGCTGCACAATCAGTGCAGTTTCCTGCTCGTTACCTACGGGGTCGCCACATGTATCCCTAAGATACTCACGTCAACTGCGTGACTAAATCTCAGTTATCCGCATGGTCAAAAATTTATACCTTAAAAAAGGTCATATAGGCCACCCCTGTACGGCCTACCTAACCTAGTCTACAAAAATGACAAAGTTAAGGCTATGTGCTCTAACTTGTCTCTCCTCGTGCACTACCCTAGTGCACGGGATGACCGGAATGGCAAGAAAAATCTCCCAGAGCAGCTCTAACCTCCCAATATAGTAAGTGAAAATGAGGTGACATAGGGCCCACTTTTCCCTATATATCACCATTTTTTATATCTTCTAGATCCTAGTACAGGAGCTCAGGACCTCCATTTTCAAAACCGTCAGAGACACAAGGATCATAACCACATCATATTCATCATGGTACCCTCCATCCCATTTTCACCCAAAACTCATTTTTAGGCCCGCCGCAAATTCATAGTACCACTTCAGGTGTGCCTTCTATTGTTTTTCAATTCATTCAAATGATTCCATATTATTCATGTGTTCAACAATATTTTTTTCACTTAGGGTATTGGACGTTAAAGTTTCAGGTACATCAACAACTTTCTACCAAGATCAACACTCCGGTGGTCGATGATAGAGTAGGTATCATTCCTCACTCAGCATGATAGGATTCTTACAAAATATTTGCATATCCTGATTTAATTTCCATGAAATACACCATAGGGTCCATCATCTCGACCACGTCTACCACCACATCCCCATGCACGTGGTACACGTCCATGCGGGTAGATAGAACCTTCCCACTCATGGATCATCACATGTTATAGACCCCCACATACTATTGGGATACATGACCATATACTCAGACCCGGGATCCATTTCACTTGCATGCCTTAAATATCAGCCTCATTTTTCTCTTCTTCACTCATTGCTTACTAACCCCACTCCCAGGCCACCCTATGTATTTTGCGACAAATCAAGATGGACAGACTACCGCATTCTATATTTGGACATATCATCCCTCAATTTATGTATCCCATTTGTGTCACTTCATCCACATCATCAACCCCACACCGAGACCATCCAATGGGGCCCCCTCCCTTAAAACACCTTACCTCCATTATCACGAAGATTACCATTTTTATGGGGCACTCGTCTCTGTGTTTGTACATCCAAACCACCTTTACATTCCTTTTGAGATTGTACAAGGATATTTTAGGAAAAAGGTTCCCAACCATATTTCCATGTCTTATACCAGGTGGAAGTTTGTAGTCGCCCTTGGTCGAAGCTCGCACATCATCCACATTCATTGACCCTCTTCACGCCAGTCAGAACATACTCGCACCTACCCTGTAAGCCCTACTGACTCCAAGGTCATCCCTATCAAAATAAAATAAAATTGAGTGCTGCCACTTGCATTACATCTTTGACCTTAGGTTAGTTTTTCATATCGACTAATATCATCAGTTTTCATTTCCATGCCTTGTTGACCCACCTTATTATAGTCTTCTTTCATCTAATATTTTGATTCACCGAATCAAATTTTTTGGGTGGTTGACACTTATTTCCTCACGACTTCAACACCTATATTCCAGGATTGAGGCAGTACCTTGGATGCTCCCACCCTCATGGGACATCCTCGGGTGGCACAATGGGAATAGCTATTTCCCAATGATGTCATCGGTCCCTTTGACATTAGACACCCACATAATTTTTCATGTCAGGTTGGTAACGTACTTAACAACCGTTGCAGTTCTTTCATTTAGTCAAAGACCCACGTATTATTGAGAACCTCATTTAGCAGTGCTTACATTGTGATATGAGAGAGGTACCCTTATTCAAAGACCCATGCATCCATAAGCACCTCACTCAAAAAGTGCTTCACCTTTTTTATGTATGGGGGCACTATATTCAGTCTAGTTTTTACGAAACGCCCCTATAGGCATGAGCAATTATCATCATGAGACATCAGCATGTCAACCACCACAACGTTTCCTAGACATAACTATTTCTTGTATGATTGTAATAATTCGTTACTAGGCCTCATAACGAGCATGGGACATGCCTGCCTACTCAAGGGTTATCCTATACCCTTACTCAATAGTTTTCACTACTTATCTCTACAACAGGTCATTATCTCTCTCAAGAAGCTAATCATAATCTCAGTCAGAACAACAAAATATGATGTTTTTTGGTTGTACGTTTTCTCCTAACCTCATACATTAGGGGGAAACTATTAACAAAAATGTACAAGTGAATATTTTCCAGCTGAAGAAATTATGAAAGTTCAAAAGTTTAATTTTTCCTAAGGTATTAAATATAAAAATTGGATTGCGCAGAAAAAATTAAGGAATAAAATACGACCTCATGACTTTTTCTTCGAAAGCCACATGGTTAAAGAAAATCTCGACTCAATAAATTCGGGACAACTTACCACACTTGCAAAATGATTCCCTGACTTGTTCTATTTAAGGACAATCAAATTGAGTCATCCTAAAGATATGCATCCCTAAATGTAATCATCTTGCCCTACTCATAAGTCATTATCATTCATGAACCAAGAGAGGGAGGATGACTTCAAAAAATTCTATATAAACAGGCCATGGGAGAACCAAAACATGAGGCAAATTTATGCTGGCCAAGTTTCTATCAGAGCGACACCACATTTAATTGTTGAAGAAGAAAAAGTAAGAGCATTAATATGCTGGCCATATTGCTTCTAAGAAATCCAACATCCTAGTGAAAGAATAAGAGACTACCATTAAGAGAGTCTTCATTGTTAGTATGAAATTTCTTGGAAGTTGTAACAAAAATATCTCACTTAAGTCACGAGTAACTAGTGACCCTAACAAAAATTATGGTTGCTTATAATTTAGATCGGAAACAAATAGGTAAGAAAAAAATACAAAAAGACAGATGTATGTGAATCTAAAAGAACAAACACTAGAAATAAATTTGATGTAATAACCCAATCTTGGAAATGCTTTGAAAGAAAAATATTTTATTAACAAAACCTCACGAAGGAGATTTACAAAGGATCATAAGTCCCCCTCAATGGGATGGGTCCTTTGATGTCCTCGTTGCTTCAGTATCCATATCTTCTTCTCTCTCAAATATGTGAAAACCCAAACAATGTAGAACTCAAAAATGGGAGCTCAAAAGTTATGTGACAATAATGGTGACGATGGTAATGATCATGGTGAGAAATGGACGAAAAACACTCTTATGTACAGAAAAGAATTGGGTTGATCTCAAAAATGGAGAATAATAAAATATTGTTGACCAAAATTCATATCTAACCACGTGGAATACTTCATTATATTTTTTGAGAGGGAAAAAATATTTTAAAATGGTTAAATATCTTTATTTAGAAATAAATAACAAATAAAATGATTTATTAAATATTTCGTGAATAATAAGAAATGTGTGAAGTGAAGCAATTATTAAATAGTGATTTAATCATTATTCCAAGGATGGAGATAAGGAAAAATAAATAAATTATGGTTTATTTAATTATTCATGGGTGATTTAGTCAAATGTGACAAGGAATAATTATCAAACAATGATTTAATAATTATTCCTAGATAAAATTAAATAAACAATGGTTTATTTAATTATTCTCACGGGTTTTAATCGAAAATAACTTAATAAAATGAGTTTATTATATTAATTATTATAGTGAAAGTGATTTTACTATGGTAAAATTAAACTCACAAGGTGTATTTCAATCCACCTAGTTGGGAATGGCTAGGTGATCAATTTTGGGTGATAAAAGATTACCCCCCAATGTACGAGCGTTAGGAGAAAATTGTATGACCAAAATACGTTGTACGTTACACTTCCACAAGACACCAAAGGGGAGTCAAAGAGAGAGAGAGACGACTGAAGAAACACAAGGAAAGACAAAAATAAAGGGAGCAAGACCTACTAAAATGATATAAAACTCCTTTTCTGTGTGAGTACATGATCTCAAATGAGGTATGGGAGGCATACCCATACCTGCCGAGAGAAATGAGTACAAAGAAAAATAGTGAGCCCAACAATGTATAACTGAGCTACAAAGTACATAATACATTATCCACTAGCATCAATGGGCTAGGGCATAATACAATGAATCCCATATACATAATGTGCCTAGAAAATCATAGGCCAGGACTGAATACAATGAAATCTGAGTACATGAGACATAATTCCCCTAAAGATGACATGTGGAGGAGGGAACACAACCAAAGAAGCCATGTTGCACAACAAAGGGCTCTAAAGATATGAATGGATCATGTGAAAGGGACATGCATGTTGTGGGTGCTACAAGCAGTTGGAACCGGAGCCATCAAATCTACAGAACTACATCTAAGGCTGGAGAATAATCTGAGGTCATGCAGTCATGTGGGGGGGCTACCTGAAGGGCCACCCCATCATGAGGTTTGAAACATCTCACACACACCTGAGAATCACTAGTACAATCTACTGGATCACCGGACCATCAAGTGTACAATTCTCAATCGTGTGATAATGATTTGGAGTTGAGCACGTGAGAAAAAACCAAGTCAAAGTGTAATGATGATTCTCTTTTCTTGATCTGAGGTTCCAAACAATGATGAAAGTTGGAAACAAGGTACACCACCCTCTAGACCATTCTTCTGGAATGAATGTGTTGAAGTCAATAGAAGAGGGCCCACCAGAGCTCAGGCAATAAGGAATCCTTAACTAAGGCACGAGGGATCATATTAAAGTGATTGATGGACTGATTCTAGGGATAATAATGTAGGTATATAAAATGAGAGGCAGACTAATGATTTCTCTTGTCAGAGCATAAAATGCATGGTTGACCTGGCAGCGACTAAATCGTTTGTATAGGGGGTGGTAAAGTACTTAGATGAAAACTTTTATATGATGGAAAGTATAGATGGAGGTCAATAATAGCAACTCGATATGAATGTGATGCAAATATGGAAGAAATATTGTAACATGACATAATGGGATTAAGAATAGACTCCATAAATTCAAGGATGACTCATCTATGATGCTTTGAACAAGGGTGACTCGATGATGCTGCCACACGATAGGCCCGGGGGGACCATAAAAACATGAGTAAATAATGGTTACCCATGACAAAAATCGACACACGAGACGACAAGGGCCAATTCAAAGTGGTACCAAAGTACAAACACCTCATATGAAGAGATTTGGTTTGAATTGGCAGAAAATTCAAACTTCATGGAAAAAATGGCTTCCGGGTTAGATGTCAAATTACCAAAAAAAAGAAAAAAGACCCATTATAGAAATCAATGAGATATTTCCAACGGTGTTGATGGTTCGTGAAACTGAGCTATGGTTTGGTCGCAATGGATGATCAGGAGTTCATAATTTTTTCTCAAAATTGAAAGTTACAGGATTGGGTTGAAACTAGGATAGTTGTGTAGATCTCATCTTCCTGGTTATGGTGCCGTGAACGATTCAAAAAATCGATGTCATATGAGGGAGATATCGCATTCTGATCGATTTCCCAAACAACTAAATTTTGTGGCAGGGTTGACTAGGATGCCTAGTCAGCATGCAGGGTGCACACTCAGCAAAAATGAATATTTCAAAGAATATTCCTTTTCTTGGATCTAGTTAGAGGCTGACAAGTGGCATTATGTGATTTGGTGTTGAATTGTACGTTATAAATGGTGGACCAATTATAGGGTGACATGTGGCCAGCCTAGAGGCCGCCACATGTCCCCTGAGTGGTATGGTAAAATTTTGGGAGAGGTCCCACAGGGTTCGACCCCGCAACCTCCGGCCTATGTGCAAAGATCTCCACCAACCGCGCTGCATTTTTTCTTAACTTCTATAGTTCAACGGTGCTATTTAAAGTTTACAAAGGGGACAATTGGGGGTTGGGACCGCTGGTGGTCCTAACCCGCTGGCAGTCCAAGGATTGTGGTCAACTGCAACCAACCGCAGCATCAAACTTAAACTTCGACAACATTATTTCAAAACCGTTTCATGTTTTAACCTTATCACATTGCTATGTTAGTGTCGACAGTTACGGTTACTCCGACGGATTCGTCGCTGCAACATTTAACTCCAGAATGATATCACATGAGGTGGTTTAATAACTCTTATCTGCGTGGTTTGAGCCTTTGATTCCACCGTTTTAAACTCTAACTGTTACGGTTAGGCAGGGTTCGTGGGTGCGCATGTGGCCACCCCTACCCTTAGCATTTAAGTTTACGGTTTAGACTGGCGGTAAGTTAGAGTGTGCCCCAAATTTGAGGGTTTTGGCCATTTTTAACTACAGTTAGGTTGATTTCTCCTCAATTAATGGAGGTTTTCTAGGATTTATTGGAAAAATGACTTGGAGGGTCTATTTTCGGCCAAATGGAGTGAATGTAAAGTCATTCTAGATTAATTGGAGCATTTTGGAGCCATTAGTGTAAAGAAAAAAACCATTAGAGGTCTGTAAACACATGTATTTGAAAATTTTTGAGCATAATGAAACATGAACATGCCATTGGGAGTTGGACCAATAGATGTAGCCCAGGAGGGGTGAACTGCTTCATCATGTTTGCTGTGTAAATGTTATGTGTGGTTTTATTTCTCTGTTATACATCGTTGTTCAGTGTTATTTAGGCTTATTTTCATGCTTCTAATTCACTAAATTCACTTATATTTCATGGTTAAAATTACTCAATACTTAAGAAAAATATGGAGACAAGTATGCACATGTTTAATCACTAAAAAGACACTTAGCACAACAAACTAATATAGTCATTTCATATCGGGTTGGTATCAGGGCTATAGTTTATTCTCTAGTGTTGTCATTAGGGGAATTTTGAGGTCTAAAATGGGCCTCCTAAGAGAAATGTACACCAAAAATAAAATTTATAAGAACCAATAGGATTCAATATGATGATGTCAACCATGGGGATGATTCACCATTTTTTAAGTAAAAGGGTAAAAAGATTAAAAAATAATAAAATAATAAAACTACTTTTTCAACTCATATTTTCAACTTATCTTCCAAAGTTTTTACTCATATTTCGAGTAGGAGTACTTGTTAGATGCAAAATTTAATTCCTCATTCAAGGAGTATCCATGTTGCATATTTTCGATGGACTCTACTACATGAAAATTGAGAAATACATAAAATAATGTGATTACAATCACATTTTTCATGTATTTCTCATTTTTCATGTAGCAGGACCCATCAAAATTATGCAACATGGGTACTCCTTGGATGAGTAATTAAATTTTTGATCCATAGAGTACTCTCGCTCGAAATTTGAGTAAAAACTTTGGGAGATAAGTTGAAAATATGAGTTGAAAAGGTAGTTTTTTATTTTTTCCCTATAAAATTTGATGATGTCATCAAATCTTATTTTATTATCTCCACTATTATTTTATAATTTCCTTAGGAGGCCCATTTTAGACCTCAAAATTCCCCTAATGTTTGTGCAAATATTTGTTTAACTGTTTGCAAGTTTTCACATGCTTACTAGGCTCAAGCTTTAAGAGAGGAGAAGGCACATTGGTGGAAGCAAGAGGGTCTCAAAGTGAGCCACAACAAAGGAGAGAAATATTGCCACAATCTACACCACCTAGTTCACCTCCTATGGAAGCAGAAGCAGCATTAAGCATGCCTCAAGAGGAAGGAGAAATCCATGAAGAAGTTGATCCCAAAGAGGAAGAAAGAGTGTTCAGGACAACATTTCTTGACTTGACTGAGATGGTTAGAATCCTTTATCAAGAAAGAAAGAGAAAATGGAAGAAGAAGGATACAAACATCACAAGGAAGGACATGGCTCATCAGGAGGTCACAATGATGAAGATAAGTCAAAGAAGGGAAATGGAGGAAATGGAGGCAGTGGAAAGTCACCATCCTCATCCTCATCCTCATCATCCTCTACGTGATTTTCAGTACATTAGTCACACAAGTCAAAGAACACTGGTAAAATTCCTTTTTTAAAACTTGATGTTAAGTTTGAATTGCCAATGTTTAATGGTGATGTCAATTCAGAAAAGCTTGATAATTGTGTTACACCATTTTTTGGTCATCTAACCTGTTACTATTAGATGGACTAAAGTACACCATGTAAGACCAATTTTACCCTAAGTAAAATTTCTTTCACTATAAAAATAACTTAGTAATCCATATTTATTAAGTTGTTTATGGTCTAAACAGGAAACCCCATGAGGAAATATTGAATAAATCCACATTTGTTTGATTTTCCTCAAGGAATAATTAGTTAAACAATATTTTAATTAATATTCCTGGTGATATTTAACCCAAAACAGGAAAATTAATTAGATAAATCATTATTTATCTTATTATTTTCTAAGAATAATTATTTAAACCTTATTTAAATAATATTCCTTAAATTTGACTAAATCATTTATAAATAATTCAATAAATCATTATTTATTTAATTATAACTCAACCATATTCTTAAAATAATAAATAAATCATTATTTATTTATTATTTACAGATAAAGGGATTTGACCAAATTCAAATTCTTTTTCCCTCCAACAAATATAATAAAATATTCCATCAAAGTTGGATCTATATTTGGTTAATAATATTTTAACTATGCACCAATATCTAGATTAACTCAATATTTAGTTATAAATAGAAGGGTTTTTCCATTGAATCACTACCTTTTGTTGCCTAAAGATCACTCTGGATCTATATTTTTGGTCTAACTTTGATCCTCCATCATTGTCATATTTTGCTACCATTTTTCTTGTAAGCTCCCTTTGAGTTCCATTTTTTGTTTCGGTTTTCTACACCATCAAGAGAGAGAGATCTTAGATCTGAAGTGCTGAGAACTTACAAGAACCCATCCCATTGAGGGGGACTGGTGACAGGCATCAGCCGCAACTGAGACGAAATTTTTTTCTGAAACCTACTCCTGAGAGTGATGGAAGTACTATGTCGCACTTTTTGGACCAAAACCTACGACCTAGACCTCCAGGGCACAGAAAATAGGCCTAAACCTGCGACCTCTGTAGAAAACAGGTCAGAAACTACGACCTGAACTTTTTGCAGGAATTTTTCTGAGATTTTTCTGGGTTTTTCTGGGCCTCTGTTCAGGGTTGTCTGACCTCCGTCTCTACCCGTTTTGGACCTGTACTTGCTCTATTTTACTCATAAAAGTGGGAACCTAGCCCCCTAAGGCTTTAGTACCCTCCACCTTTCTAGGAGGAGTTTTAGCTGCAGTAGGTCATCTGAAATTTCAGTGTGTTGAGCCATTTTTTTAGATCTGATCCCTTACCTTCAGATCCACTTCAGATTGGTTATTCATCCATTCAAAACACCTCCTTTTAGTTTTGTTTTGGTCTTCCTCTAGGGTCCCCTCCGTAGCCCTCCAGGTTGTAGCCTTTTGCTACCTCATTTACAACAATTTTCCCTCTGATTGTTTGTTGTTTTTCTGCACCTATTTCTAGCAGATCTGACCTTTAGATAATTGTCCCTCCTGAATTTAGATCCATTGGCTATTTTGGTGTGTTCTGACTAGATTTTTTCCCACCCATAGACTAGTTGTTGAGAGGCCCACCTCCTTGGGTTTATATTAATGCATGATTAGCTATTTATTTTCCATTATTTCAGTTTCATTTGCTGTTATCTGCAGATTTATTTATAGTTATACAACACACTTTTTCTTTTTCTCTACAAACGTCTGGGTTTAAAAATTAAAATTTACACACTTAACACACACACCCTAAGTGAAGAAGAGCCTATTTAACACTGCCAGCCAAAGACTATAACATTGTAATCAATTTATCCTACACCTATCTACCCTTGTTTCGACATTGTAATCATTTGATCCTGCACCTCCTTGCCCTTGTTGGCCTCTCTTCCCTTTGTGTCGTGTTTGTGATTTCATCATTGCGCCCCCAAGGCGTTTATCCCAGAGACTTCTTGGCCTTCATCCTCAATTTCCGGTAGGAAGAATTACTCCTCCACGTAGGATTCGAGTTATTCCTCCATCGAGTCCACATTCTGAATCCTCTTTTGGTTCATTGGGTCCCCCTTCTAGTTCCATCCCCAGTTCTCCCCCTGTCACCTTTAGCATGTTTGGTTCAGGACCTACCGCTGGTGGTAGCCCCGGCCCTAATGCTGGGAATACTACTAGTGGGACCGCAAGAGGAACTACCCCACTGCTCCCTCGCTCCCCTATATGGTAGGCCTCAGTCTTCCCGATTTTAACTAGTTGATCAATAACCCCATACGCCATGATGTTGGTTGGCCTGCTATGCCAACCAAGCCCCCTTCCGACATCCCCAAGTTTGAAGGTCTTGCAAGAGAAGATCCTACAACCATGTTCGATCTTTCCATATGTGGTGTTCGTATAACTCCATTACCGATGAATCTGTCCATCTTCGGTTGTTCCAACGTATGATTATTGGCAAAGATTCTAAGTGGTATGTTGATCAGGCCTCCTCCTCTCATACCACCTTTGCCACTCTTGCCTGGGCTTTTCTGTCTTATTTCTATCTTCCCCTTCATTATGACACTAGTACCGAACTTTTGACTTCTTTCCATCAATCGTCTGCGACCCGCCTATATGATCATGTCCAGGAATGGCGGAGAAGAAAGATCCTATGTCGAGCCCCTACCTTCGAATATTGTGTCTACATGGACTGGTTCCTTAGATCCCTTTTTCCTGCTATAGGAAATGATGTCGCATCGCATTTCCCTCAAACCGAAGAAGCTTCCCTCCAGATTGCGCTAAAATATGACATGATCTATGCACAGTATGGTTATGTTTATACCATCTTACCTGATCTCCCTAGACTCGGTGGTGCCAACGCACCAGGGGCATCCCATGATGCTGATGATATCATTGGATCCCTTTCTCATCAATACGCTCATCCTCCCATGGGTTATAGTTTCCATCAGGGAGGGGCCAGCTCCTCCAGCACCTTTCCCCCTCCTGGTAGCATGTATCCAGGATACGGCATGCCTCCTCCTTTTTCCAAATCTATTTACCATAATGTTACCCAACCTCCTTATTATCTGTATCTGCATCCTGGTTCTCTAGCTCCTCCAGCATTAGCACCCCCACCTCCCTTGCCTTCTCAACCCCCGCAACAGCAGCCAGCGGCCCCCCAGGGGCAGGTATATGCACATCAGGGCACGACTAATCCTCCTACTTCCAAAAAGAGGAGGAAAGGCACCCAAAATCAATCTGCCCCAGGTAACCCAAGACCCAATCCCCAAGGGAATACAACTAACACTACTAAATAGCAACAGGGCACTCAGCCCAAGCAGGACATGCATGTTCTCATGAATAATACTTGTTCTTGTTGTGGTGTCTATGGTCATTACACCCACGATTTTCCTCTTTTACCACAGATGCATTAGATGTGGGAGGCTCAAGCAACATCGTGAGGACAACAAGCCTCCCCTTCAGTTCCTCCCAATGTTGCATCTATCCATCCAACTGTGTTTAACAATCCTTTCCCTCTGTAAGGATTCGTGGCTACCCAACCAACTGAAGGTCATGCTTCATCTGGTACCTTTGATTACCATATTCTCATGATGAACTCTCACCAACCCATTACTGTTGACCTCAACCTTTAGACTCAGTCCCATCAGTACAACAAGCCTCCCACTACGTCTGCCCCTGACCCCCCTTCTTCAGGTTCTACAGAGCCTCTTTCGATAACCAATGGTCCTTTACAGATCCCTCTGCCTAAGGTGGAGGTTCATACCAAGATCCCCAAGGGATCATTACGCTGAAACACTACTTCTGGAAAATATGCCCATTCGTATAGTATAGTAGATGATTTGGCACAATCTCATGCTACCGTCTTAACGCTAGAACTCCTCCAGTCATGCCCTTCACAACGAAAATCTCTACTATCTTCTATGGGTGTTGTAGATCCTTCAGATGATCGTTTTATCATCTTTGATGTTGATCAATCAGAACATCCTCCCCTTTCTGCTTCCGTCGCCTTCCAAATCCCCGTCAAAATCCGGAATGCCAACGTTTCCCATTGTATCATTGATGAGGGGGCATCCACCTGTGTGATGTATGCTTTAGTTTCAAAGCAACTCAGATCACCTGAGTTGGACCCTTCCACTATCACCCTCCGAGCATGTGATGGCCACTCCTCCAAGCCCATTGGCATGTTCTGCAATTTTCCTATCACTCTTGCGGCCAAGACTGTTTGCGTTGACGTATAAGTCATTGATGCCCCATTAGATTACAACATTCTATTGGGTCATAGCTACACCTATGCGATGTCTACTGTTCCATCTGCGGTTCACCACAATATGTCCTTTCCCCATAATGGAAAGATAGTCACCATTGACTAGTTGACATATTATGAACCAAAGTCTCAGACCTCCCCTGAGTCCATCAATATTCGGTGGTTAATAAGAAAATTTTCGACTCCTTGACCAGTGTCTCACCCGGATTCTACAAAGACTCCTCTTTGCTTGGTTCATTCCCTAGTCTTCCTCCTCCTGTCTCTGATCCTATCTCATCAAATGTGTGCATGATGCAATCGTCTTGGGCTTCCCTCAAGCGGCCTGCTTTGGCTAGTCAGCAACTCCGCCCTCCACAACCTGCTCCTATCAGTTCAACTCAACCTTCTGGACCCCCTCCTCCTAGCCCTTCACCTATAGCTGGTATCCATGAGCGTCTCTACCATCCTGGCATGATTCCTCCTGGCCTTAACCATCTTGGAGCTGTCCCACCTGGCCATTACCCATCTGGTCAGATACCATTCCTAGCTCCCCCTCCTGGAGTGTCCTCCGTACCTGTCATGGCTACCTTATCCCTTCCTAACCTGACCCTGGGGATCCCATTTTGGTACATTGACCCCCCAGCCACTACCCCGCCTGGTCAGCCCAAACCTTATCTTTCTTTGACATCGGTTCAACCGGTCCCCATGACACCCCCCTCTGCTATGTGCCTCAGTCACCTCAACAAGAACCTCCTCTTTTTGCGAAAAATTCGGGTAAAGGGGGCAAAGCTCGCAAGAAGGCATCTAAAGACAAATTTTCCCTGACAAATCCCGCTCCTCCTCAGCCTCCAAAGCGTACACATTTGTGTGATTTGTGTGATGTTGTCAGTCATGCCACCCATAATTTTCCTTAATTGCCTCCTCTCAAGCCCATGGTTAACGAAGCATTTCTGGAGTCTAATATCCCAGAGATATATGTCACTATACCCGATTCAGTCCCAAAACTCAAGTCTTTACACATAAATCATCCTTATGCTTTGTGTGATTTCCATGGCCACTATACTCACCTCTGTCCCCACCTTGAGGAATTCTACACCTCTTTAGCAGTAGTTTGTTAATTCGAGGCCAAGCGCAACGAGTTCACTGCTCCCTTATTTGCGCGTTTTTCTTTAGCAGAACCAAAGGACGCATCCACTCCTATTGACATTCTCCCTCTGGATGTCGAAATGACAGAGTCTTCGGCCACTATCCACTACATGTCATCATCTATGAGATCCACAGTGGAAGACTCCCCTGGGACTTCCCCTTCTATTTTTCTTGACCTCCCTATAGCGATCACCTTGGGCTCAACATCGGTGGATCCTTCATCTACTTGTTTTTATGTCACACCTTGTGATGATGTGCATGTGAACCTCTCTTCTCATGATGATGAGTTAGGTAGCTTTGCTGTGTCAGGTGGTCTTTATTCCACCAGTCGCCCCATCTTCTATTACGATGATGACATTATGGAAGTAGTCACCAGCTCTAACTTTATGTATCCCCCCTTACATCGAACCCATGCATTCGAACCACATACAACTTGTGGCCATTACATTGACACCCAATGTTTGGGTAAGGGGGCACCCATATTTGAGAGACCAGGAGAAGTAATTCTCCACAACTCTCCTAGTGTATCTGGTTGTGTCGACTCTAGTACCCTTATTCTTCCCCATTTAGAAGAACCTCTAGAGTCCCATATCGTTTCAGATCACTCTAGGGATGATACCCCTCATCATTCCTTCATCTTACATCAGCAACCCAATCCCCTAGACATTGTTGTTGACGAATCTGTGGGTTTTATAGGAGAGCACCAGTTCATTATCTCCAAATCCACTCTTTGGGATAGTGACACCATGTATGCCAACCCAGAAAATTAATTCCATTTGCTCCATAAATACAGTACCCATAGAGATTGGTAATCTTCTATTCCCTTTCTCTAACTGCATAACCATAACAAAAAAAAATGGTGCACGACATCATAAAAATGTGTTTAGATTCCCTGTTTCTAAATACATTTTGGCAGGACCAAAGCATACCTGGGGGCACCTATGTCCCTCAACCATAAAAATCCCAGCTCTCAGCCAAAAATAACACTGAAACCCCCTTTCTGTGACAGGTCTCACTTTTCAGGTCATTTCCTAGGATAGGTCGCAGTTTTCTACCCAATACCTGCTACCCAGGTCGCAAAATAGACCCCAAAAAGTGCGACTTGGCCTGTTCATGAGCTCTGGGTACCAAAACTGAAATTTTAACCCCCTTAAATGAAAAATTAGGGTTAGGCCTCTTACCTGCAACTGAAAAATATCGATTCCAGCGGTAAGTTTGTCTGCTAAGATCGCCACAAGATTTAGGGCCTTCTCTCCTCTCTACATTCACCATAGCTACACTTGAAAATGAGTGAATTTGGAGGGAAAATGCCTTATTAAAAGAGAAACCCAAGATTTTTCTTTCGCCTGCTGCGATCAAACCGTAGCTCAGTTTGAAAATTTTTTTGTACCATTGGAAATATCTCACCACGCTCTCAAATGGGTATCTGTTAGTTTTTTGTGATTTGATCCTTCACCAGGACACATTTTTCCAAGAAGGGTCACTTCACCACTCCTAAAAATCAAATTTATTCACTTGCAACACTTGTACTTATGGCACCACTTTGCCTTTATAATTTTCCATGCTCATGTCGAATTTCGTCATGAGTAACCATCTTGTACTCATGTTTTTATGGTCCCCACTGGACCTTTTCTGTGGCATCATCATTGAGTCGCCCTTGTTTAGAGTATTCGAGTTGAGTCATCATCACATCCATGGAAGTCTATCTCGAGTCCCTTTGTATCCCGCTATAGTCCTCCATCATTCATTGCTTGGTTCCTCTCTCATGTCGCACGTTATGTCCTTCAGTCCTATTGTCCCCTGTCCCCTTTGATATTGTGTCAATTTATGCCAGGTCATCCATGCCCTTTATGCTCTAACAAGGGAAGTCGTCAATCTGCTACTTAGTACCCCCCATTTCATCATCATCCCTAGTGTCATTCTATCAGTCGCTCTACTATTTTCTCTTGTGCCTTAGTTGAGGATCCCTTATTGCCTCACCTATGGCGAACCTCCTTTCGACATCAATGTGACATCATCTCATTCATTCCAGAAGATAGTTCTAGAGGGAGGTGTACCTTAGTTCCATCTTCCACTCTTGTTCAGTGCCTTGGATCAGGAAAAGGGACTCCTTATTACTCTTTGACTTGATTGCTTCTTAGCTCCAGCTCCTTATGACATGATCGAGATCCGTATACTTGATGGTTCAGTGATGCAGTAGATTGGACTAGTGATTCTCGGGTGTGTGTGAGATGTTTTAGACCTCATGAGGGGATGGCCCTTCAGGTAGCCCCCCACATGCTCGGATGACATCTTCATTACAACCTTTGATGTAGCTTCATAGATTGATGGTGTCGGCCTCAGCCACTTGCAACGCCTTTTAGTTTTCATGTATCATTTATATTTTCAGAGCCCTTTCCTGTTTATAGGGCCTCTTTGGTTGTACTTATATCTCATGTACTCAGATATTATTGTATAATTCCTGGCTGTTATCCCAGACACAATATGTATGTGGGATCCATTATCATGTTTTTATCTAGCTCATGTTTATGCCAGAATGTACTATATAGTTCAATCCCTTGGTTACTGGATGAATTATTCTTTGTACTTTGTCTCAGTGGGCATAGGTATGCCTCCCCCGCTGCCTATAACACAGGTACTTACTCATAAAAGATACTTGTCACACCTATAAGTCTCACCTCCTTAGGGTCTTGTCCTATAGCACTTTTATCTACCTTATATTTCTCTCTCTCTAACTTTCCATTCGGTGTCTAGTGATTGAGTTCTTACAACGTACTTCGGTCATACAATTAGCTCCTAACGCTCGCACGCTGGGGGGCAATCTGTTGCACCATTTTTTGGTCATCTAACTTGTTACTATGAGATGGAGCAAAGTACACCATGTAAGACCAATTTTACCTTAAGTAAAATTTCTTTCACTATGAAAATAACTTAGTAATCCATATTTATTAAGTTGTTTATGGTCTAAACCCCCATGAGGAAATATTGAATAAATCCACATTTGTTTGATTTTCCTCAAGGAATAATTAGTTAAACAACAATTTAATTAATATTCTTGGTCATATTTAATCCAAAACAAGAAAATTAATTAGATAAATCATTATTTATCTTATTATTTTCTAGGAATAATTATTTAGACCATATTTAAATAATATTCCTTGTTAAATTTGACTAAATCATTTATAAATAATTGAATAAATCATTATTTATTTAATTATTACTCAACCACATCCTTAAAATAATAAATAAATCATTTATTTATTTATTATTTACACATAAAGGGATTTGACCAAATTCAAATTCTTTTTCCCTCTAACAAATATAATAAAATATTCCATAAAGGTTGGATCCATATTTGGTTAATAATATTTTAATTATACACCAATATCTAGACTAACTCAATATTTTGCTATAAATAGAAGGGTTTTTCCATTCACGCACTACCTTTTGTTGCCTAAAGATCACTCTGGATCTATACTTTTGGTCTGATTTTGATCCTCCATCATTGTCATATTTTGCTACTATTTTTCTTGTGAGCTCCCTTTGAGTTCCATTTTTTGTCTGGGTTTTCTACACCATCAAGAGAGAGATATATTAGATCTGAAGTGTTGAGGACTTACAAGAACCCATCCCATTGAGGGGGACTGGTAACATATTTCTAAGTTCCCTTCCCAAGTGTCAAAAATACAAATTTTTTTTTTTTAAATATTCTTGTCTTGTCTGTCGGATACATGGAGTAAATCTTGCTTTTATTTACTACTTAATGTATTTTACTGCATAGATATAGATTTTGTAGCATTTATCTAGGTCAACTAACTATAGATCTAAAGAAATTGGCAGCCATCTTTGATGTTAGGGTTGTTTGTTATGCACAGCTAAAGTGAGCTTTTTTCGTACACTTGCAATTAAGATTCATACTAACAAATTGGATTAGGTAGTTGGACGTCTATTTGAGAATCCGGAACCTTCAAGATGATGATACCAAAATCCAATTAGCTTCATTAAGAATGGAAGGTGCAACACTTGTTTGGTGGGAAGCCAAGACAAAGGAGGAGATCAAGAAGCATGGTAAGATTATTCTATCGTGGACTAATTTCATTTCTACAATAAAATGATAGTTTTATCCATTAGCTCATATGCAAAAACCCATAATGAACTGGAAAAAATTTAGACAATTGAAAAGACAAAATGTGCAAGAATACACCCAAGAATTTAGGAGAGGAGCTCTCTTATTAGGGGTATATTTCGAGAGCTAAGACACTTTTCTCAAGTATATAGGAGGCTTACATAGCTACCTTAAACATACTATTCTAATTTTTAACCCCACAAGTCTAGATGAGGCATTTTTTCAAGCCACGCATCTAGAAGCTAGGGGGAAAAACATTTATTATGAGGGTAGGAGCAAACCTTTTAAGGGGAAAAACAAAGAGAAGACCTAAAAAGGAAAAATAAAAAATAATACATATGTTAGGAAAAAGGGAGAAAAAGTGGTTTGTAGACCACTGTTGAAAAGAAGGCCATAATGAAAATCATTGTTGGAAATTACATCCTGAAAGGAGGCCCAAGTACTTCAACAACAAAGGGAAATAGAAAACTGCAGCTACAAATCAACATGATTTAGGAGAGGATTCAGGTGATGAATCTAAAATTACAGCCATGGGATTGAAGAACATGAAGGGGAAATAAATTGAAACTAAACCCAATACTAGTACATCAAACTATCACATACATGCTCCAAATGAAGAAGAAAGAATTGAACTGTTTCATGTGAGGGTCATATCCAAACATACTAAGATTGACACATTGTTTGACAGTGGGTCACAAGAAAACTTAATCTCTGAAGACTTGGTCGAGAAAATTATTCTTGAGACCATACCACATCCAAAATCATATCCACTTGGTTGGATTTGTAAGGATGCAAATTCACAGGTTTCAAAGAAGTGTATATTGCGGTTTGCAAAAACTGCACATTTTGTTGACACAGTTGAATTAGATGTGGTTCCACTTGATATAATAGGTATTGTGTTGGGTAGTCCTTACTTGTATGATAAGAAAGCGATCTTCCATCATCATGAGAACAAATACTATTTATTCAAAGATGGCAAGGAGTACATTGTTAGATCACATCGCAAGAAGACAAACATTGTTATGGTAAATGCTGGACATGTAAAGAGGCTAGTAAATTCAAGTAAGAATTTTGTTCTTCTAATGATTAAGCCTAAAGCTGATGATAATCATGAATCATTTGAGGGTTGTGATCCTAAGTTGAAATCAGATTTATATGATGTGGTTAATGGACATCATGAGATGTTTCAGGAGCCAACATGATTCAAAATGAGATTCAGTTGCAACAAGATTGTCCTCTTCCAAACATCGTTATGTATCGCATGTTGATAATGGAGAATGTTGAAATAAAGAGGCAAGTCAAAGAGATGTTGGATAAAGGAATCATAAGTCCAAGCACCTCACCATGCGGTTCACCCATAGTCTTGATACCAAAGAAATATGGGACTTGGCGCATGTGTGTATATTTTTGAGCTTTGAACAAGATTATGGTAAAAAAATGTTACCCACTCCCAAGAATAGATGATTTTCTTGATTAGTTTAAAGAAGAAATTTTTTTCACTAAGTTAGATTTACGAAGTGGATATTATCAAGTAAGAATTGCAGAAAGTGATATATGGAAAACTGCATTCAAAACCAAACAAGGACTCTTTGAGAGGCTATTTCTACCTTTTGGTTTGTGTAATGCACCGACAACTTTCATGCGAGTTATGGATAGTGTTTTGTGACCATTCCTTGATGAATTTTTTATTGTCTACTTAGATGACATTTTAATTTTCAGAAAAAATAAGAGAAGATCATGTCTTGCATGTGAATAGAGTGCTTGATATTTTGAAGAAAGATAAATTGTTTCTTAAGATTTCAAAGTGTGAGTTTGGAAAGACTTTTTTGGTATATTTGGGACATACTGTAAGAGGAGAATTAAGGATTGATCCTTCTAAAGTGGAAGCCATTGCGAATTGGCCCACACCCAAAACAGTAACTGAGGTAAGAAGTTTGTTAGGTGCAGCTCAATATTGGAGAAAGCTTATTGCTAACTTTTCTTCCATCGCAGCACCTATGCATGCAGTAACAAGTTTGAAGAAAGGCTTCCAATGGGGAGGAAAACAACAACAAGCTTTTGAAGCTTTAAAAGACAAGATCAGTTCAACTCCAGTCCTAGGATTACCAAAGCCATTCAAGATACAAACAGATGATAGTGATTATGCCATGGGAGTAGTACTTTTGCATCATGGTAAGCCTATCGCTTTTCATGAGATGTTTCAGGAGCCAACAGGATTGCCTCCAAAAATGGAGATTCAACATGAGATTCAGTTGCAACAAGATTGCCCTCTTCTAAACATTGGCATGTATCGCTTGTCAATAATGGAGAATGCTAAAATAAAGAGGCAAATAAAGGAAATGTTGGACAAAGGAATCATAAGGCCAAGCACTCCGCCATGTGGTTTACCCATAGTCTTGATTCCAAAGAAAGATGGGACTTGGCGCATGTGTGTAGACTTTAGAGCTTTGAACAAGATAATGATAAAGAATCAATACCCACTCCCAAGGATAGATGATTTTCTAATCAACTGAAAGAAGCAAAGTTTTTCACTAAGTTAGATTTACGAAGTGGATATCATCAAGTAAGAATTGCAGAAAGCGATGTATGGAAAACTGCATTCAAAACCAAACAAGGACTCTTTGAGTGGTTGGTTATGCCATTTGGTTTGTTTAATGCACCTGAAAATTTCATGCATTTTATGGATAGTGTTTTGTGTCCATTCCTTGATGACTTTGTGATTGTGTATTTAGATGACATATTGATTTTCAACAAAACAAGAGAAGAACATGTCTTGCATGTGAATAGAGTGCTTGGTTTTTTGAGAAAAGAGAAATTGTTTCTTAAGATGTCAAAGTGAGAGTTTGGAAAGGCTTCTTTGGTTTATTTGGGACACATTGTAGGAGGAGGAAAATTGAGAATTGATCCTTCTAAAGTGGTAGCCATTGTGAATTGGCCCACTCTCAAAATAGTAACCAAGGTAAAAAGTTTCTTAGGTGCAGCTCAGTATTGGAGAAAGTTTATTGCTAACTTTTTTTCCATTGAAACTCCTATGCATGCAGTGGCAAGTGTGAAGAAAGGTTTCCAATGGGGAGGCAAACAAAAACCAGCTTTCGAGATTTAAAAGACAAGATCAGTTCAACTCCAATCCTTGCATTACCAAATTTGAGACAACCATTCGAGATACAAACTGATGCTAGTGATTATGACATGAGCACAGTTCTTTTGCAGCATGGTAAGCCTTTCACTTTTAATTCTGAAACATTCAATGGTGTTGTAACTAATTATCCTACATATGACAAAGAATTGTATGTGTTGGTACAAAACGTCAAGAAGTGGAAACACTACTTGATGGGTAAAGAGATGTTTATACATACCGATCACCAACCATTACAGTACTTGCAGTCGTAAACAAAATTGCAGCAATCATGACATTTCAGGTGGATAGGATTTCTTCAATAGTTTCACTTGGCTATAAGGTACAAGAAAGGTATTTTCAATAAAGTTGTTGATATGATTTCAAGACCAATTATAAGTGCTTCTACTTTACTAAAAAATGATCCTATTGTACATGAGAGTTACATAGAACAATATGCACATGATGTTGATTTTCAATATGTGTATGCTAGTTTGAGTGAAGGGAATCAAGTTGAAGAAAATTATTATCACATGCATAAAAATTTTCTGTTTCATTTGGGCCAACTGTGTATACCACAAGGAGAGAGGCTAAGTGTCATGAGAGAATCTCATTAATCTCTTATTGTTGGACACTTTGGGGTAAGAAAAATAATGGTGCATCTACAGAGGTATTGCTATTAGCCTCGCATGATAGATAGTGTGTCGCGTTTTATAAGAGGTTGTTCTATGTGTGCAACAAGAAAGCTGAGCAATAGGAAGTTTGGGCTGTACACACCACTACCGGTACCATCAAGGCCATTGGAGAGTGTCACCATGGACTTTGTTGGAGGGCTACCTATGTCAAGAAAACAACATGATTATCTTTATGTAGTTGTGGATAGATTTAGTAAAATGTGTATACTTATGCCATGTAAGAAAACCATTACTGTTGAAAAAAATGTTGAACTTTATTTTCAACATGTATGGGTTCATTATGGATTTCCTACTTCTATTGTTAGTGACAGGGATTCCAGGTTCATTGGGAATTTTTGGTCCAATATTTGGAGTATGATGGACACAAAGTTGAAAAAGAGTACTGCTTTTCATCCGCAAAATGATGGCCAAACCGAGGTGGTGAATAGAACCGTTGTGCATCTATTGAGAGGATATCGCAGCAAACATCCCAAGTTGTGGGATGAGAAAATTCATTACATTCAGCACACTTACAACGGGGAAAAGCACTCTTCTAAAAATACATCACCTTTTGAAGTATGCTTTGGGTATTTTCCAAAATATCCATTAGACTTCATATTTGAGAAGGATGTTGCAATTGATGCGCATAGTGATATTGACAAGGCTCGAAATTTCATTGAGAAAATTCAGATTATACATCAACATGTTCATGAACAGCTTAAGAAGTGTCAAAGAAAATACAAGGAGAGGCATGAAAAACATAGAGTTGATCACAAGTTTCAAGAGGGAGATGAATTATGGTTGCACATAAGCAAAGAAAGAATGCAAGGGGAAGGTAAAAAGCTCAAACCCATTCACTATGGTCCATTCAAGATCATAAAGCAAGTTGGTAACAATTAATTTCAACTTGACTTGCCTTCATATATGTAAATGTATTCAATTTTTAATGTTGAAAACTTACGTTTGTATGAGCCACCTTTGATCGATGATCAAGGAAGTGATGTTTAGTTGCCTTCTATTGAATATTTCTCACTAGAATTTCTAGATGATCTCAAGGAAGAATTAATTCTTGATAGGAGGACAAGAGCATCCAAGAGGGGAAGTGTTGACTACCTTCAAGTTGCGCTCAAAGGCAGTAAGCCAAGCAAGGAAAATTGGATGGAAGTTGGAAAGGTGCGGGAACTGTACCCTCATCTACTGAACAGGTAATCGAAGTCTTTTGGGGTCCAAAATATTCCCAATGGGGAGGTGTAATAAGGAGTTCATAAATTTTTCTCAAAATTTAAAGTTATAGGATTAGGTTGAAAATAGGATGGTTGTGTAGATATCATCTTCTTGATTCCAACTCCATGAACGGTTTGAAAAACTGATGTCGTATGAGGGAGATATGGTGTTCTGATCGATTTCAAAAACAGCTAAATTTTGCAACAGGGTTGACTGGGATGCCCAGTCAGCAATGCAGGGTGCACAGTCAGCAAAGAGGAATATTCTGAAGAATATTCCTTTTCTTAGAGCTAGTTAGAGGCTGACAAGTGGCATTATGTGATTGGGTGTTGAATTGTATGTTATATATGGTGGACCAATTATAGGGTGACACGTGGCTTGCCTGGAGGCCACCACCTATCCCCTAAGCGGTATGGTAAAATTTTGGGAGAGGTCTTGCAGAGTTCAACCCCGTGACCTCTGACCTACATGCAAAGACCTCCACCAACTTCGCTACATTGTTTCTTAACTTCTATAGTTGAATGGTGCTATTTAAAGTTTTCAAAGGCGAAAATTGGGGGTTGGGACTGCCGACAGTCCCAACCTGTCGGCGGTCCAAGGTTTGTGGTCACATGTTAACTGCAACCAACCACAACATCAAACTTAAACTCCGACAACATTATTCTGAAAATTTTTCATGTGTTAACCTTATCACATTTCTATGTTAGCGCCGATGGTTACGGTTACTCTGACGGATTGGTCGTTGCAACATTTAACTCCAGAATGATATCACTTGCTATGGTTTAATAAATTTTATGTGCACGGTTTGAGCCTTCGGTTCCTTCATTTTAAACTCTGACCATTATGGTCAATCGGTGTTAGCGGGTGTGGCCACCCCTACCCTTAGCATTTAAGTTTACAGTTTAGACTGGCGGTAAGTTAGAGCGCGCCCCAAATTTGAGGGTTTTGGCCATTTTTAACTGCAGTTAGGTGGATTTATACACAATTAGTGGAGGTTTTCTAGGAGTTATTGGGAAAATTACTTGGAGGGTAAATTTTAGACCAAATGGAGTGAATGAAAAGTCATTCTAGACTAATTAGAGCATTCTAGAGCCATTGATGCAGAGAAAACAACCATTAGAGGTATGTAAACACATGTATTTGAAAATTTTTGAGCATAAAGAAAGATGGACATGCCATTGGGATCTGGACCAACAGATGTAGCCCAGGAGGGGTGAGCTGCTTCATCATGCCTATTGTGTAAATGTTATGTGTGGTTGTATTTCTCTGTTATACATTGTTGTTGAGTGTTATTTAGGCTTATTTTCATGCTTCTAATTTACTTATATTTCATGGTTAAAATTACTCAATCCTTAAGCAAACTATGGAGACAAGTATGCACTTGTTTTATCACTAAAAACACACTTAGCATAGCAAAATAATACAGTCCTTTCAGATCAATAGAAGATGGAAAAACTAGGGTTTTTCTTATAAAAGGGTGATTTCCCTCCAAATCCAATTCATTTGCTAAGTGAGATATGGAGAATTTGGATAGGAGGAGAAGGCCCTAAATCTTGTGGATATTGTAGCGGACCAACCAACCATGAGAATCATGATCTATGAGTTTCAAGTAGGTGGCCTTACTTGTCCAAAATGGCCTTAATGCTTCTTGGAAGGATGGTCCCTGATGAAGAATCAAGGGAATAAATGGATACAAGAATGAACTACTAGAGAAGGTCTAGGATCATGCCCACCCACCAAATCAAACATGGGGACTAGATAGTAAATGCGACATCACATAGAGTATTATGTTTGAAGACATGGTATGAATCATCTATGATATGCGATGTGAATATGGCTCATCGGAGAGGCCAATAGGACACACTAACCAGAGAATGAAAGGATAATTGACCATACCTAGATCGTTGGGGTCTAGGTCAAGACTTATGTTAGTCAAGTGATAAGGTGGCTAGGGGTTCCATCATGCCCCCAAGCATGAGATACTCCCCCCAAGCATATGTGATGGAGGGGAGTGATCTGGTATGCAAAGGTGGTAATGATGCCCCTAGTTATAGGAGTTTGCAGAGCTCCATTTTGTTCCAAATAATCAAATAATGGATTCAAGCATTTTCTCCAGCTGGCACAAGATCCTCAAGAGGATGATGAGGAGATGTAGGGGCATAGGTGCACCCCATGTAACTTTTTATGGACATGAAAAATGTATTTAGAATAGTGGACTCTAAACACATTTTGATGATGTGGTTCGCCATTTGTTTATGTTATGGGTGTCTTCCTATGGGAAGAATGGATAGATATAGTTAGAGAAAGTAAATATTGGATTACCAATATCGTTTGGTACTACATATATGAATCAAATGGATTGAATTTTTGGGTTCGAATACATGGTGTCACTATACAAAATAATGGCTTTAGAGATAATAAACCGGTGCTCACCTAGAAACATGGTGGTTGACCAAGAACACCGTCTAAGGGACTGGGTTATTGATGTGAGATAGAGGAATGAATAAGTGGATCATCCCTAGGGTGATTTGATATGATATGAGTCTCTATAGGTTATTCTAAATGGGAAATAATAATGGTACTAGAGTCGACACTATCATATGCACTATGAGGGTTGGGGAGAATTACTTCTCTTGGACTCTCAATGTAATGGCCAAAAATTTACCCAAACATTGGGTGGAAATGTAATGGCCACATGGTGGATTTGGTTCGAATTCATGGGTTTGAACTAATGGGTTATTGAACCAAAAGACCTCACAATGGATGAAGTATTTGGACACCATAACATATTGATCATGGGTTTTTTGTGGAAGTAAATATGCTCAATGGTACATATCGTTCTAAGTATAATCAGGAGTGGTCATGGTTTCCATGATGTCTTTATCAGAATGAAATATGGGTAGACTAGAGGAAGAAGAACCACTTGATGTGGAGGGGCTACCTGAAGCATCATCATGAGAGACAAGGTTCACATGCGCATTGAAAATGGGAGGGGAAGAATGACTAGTAGATGGTATATCTACCGATGTTGAGACTTGGGTATCCAGAAAAAGAAGGTTTGACTGAATTAGTATGGATAACTCTAAAAAATTATCCAGATGAGGATCTCATGGAAGACAACAAGTAGAGAATAGTATCAATGTTATCCTTCATCTTGACATCATGAGGAGGAATCACAACATGTGGTTCCTGTTTTGGCTCAATAATGGTGCCATAATCCATAGGTAAAGAAGTGGCCAGTTCATTACGAGTGGCCTATATTTAACGAAGTGCCTAACGAGTATCACGAAAATATTTGAGACGAGGACAGTGATGGGAACAATGGCCAAAGTTATCGCATAAATCACAAGGGTGATTCATGCGTAGCAATATTTTTTTTCTTGATTGAATTAGGTATGTATCCTGACTCTAACATCCCAGATTTAGGAAACGTATCGTTGACATCCTCTTTAAGAAGAGGGAGTTCAGAAAAATTATTAGTGGCATGGAAAAAAAAATTACACAATGCGCATGGAAGTGTTGGATTTGGAGGGTTAGGAGGAGCTGGATTTTTTTGGGTGCTTTGTATTTAGTTCCATTTTTCCGAGATTTCCCCTCCTCAGTAAATGATTTCACAACAGGTGTAGGTTCCTATTGAGATTTTTGTGGAACTGAAGCAAAAGAAGGGGAAGGCACAACAGGTTGCACCACGGTCAAAGCTTTTTAATATTTAAGGTGATCATGTGGAGTGTTTGCGGGGGGGTCGATGTACCAGACTAGGATCCCCAGAATAATGTTTGGTAAACACAACGTAGCCATGACAGGGACAGAGAAAATTCCTCGCAGGGGAAATAATAAATTTATCTGACCTGAAGAATAATGGCTTGGGAAAACTTCTCTTGGATGGTTAAGGCCTGGAGGAACTATTCTTGGTTGAAATTGATTAGGAGAGACACCAGCAGAAGAAGGTGGTCCTTGAGAAATTATACATGTATGTTGGGTTGAGTTGGGGACAACAGGTTATGAAGGTGTTGGTTTTTGGATTGGCGTACCAGACCACTTGTGAGAATCTTGTGATGCTTGCAGCATGCAAACACTGGATGAGATGGGCTCACAAGGGTTAGGTGGTGGACCATAGTAGGCACCAAGCGAAGTGGAATATTTATAGACTCTTGGTGAGACATTGGTGAGGGACGAGATAGTCATATCATTAGTCATGGAAAAAATGTTGGTTTGAGAAGAATTTTGTGCCTTAGGATCATAGTAAGTCAGTTGATCAACTATAATGATCTTTACTTTGTGGGGAAAGCACATCTTATAGAAAACTGTAGATGCAACATATGACATGGCACAGGTGTAACTATGACCCAGAAGGATGTTGTAATCCAGTGGGGTGTCGATGACTTCAATATAAATGGATACTGTCTTTCCGACAACAGTGATAGGAAAGTTGTGAAGTAAGCCAAGGGGTTGAGATGGAGGATAGTCCCATGCATGGAGAGTGATGGTGGATGGGGACAGGTCTAGTTATTTAAGTTTTCTCCAAACAATAGTAGCCATCACGCAGGTGGAGGCGCCTTCGTCAATGATACACCGCTATATAGTGGTGTTCCTTATTGAGATTGGTATTTGAAAAGCAACGAATGAAGGAAGTGGAGGATGTTATAATTGGTCAATGTCAAAGACAATCATGGGATCATCTGAATGATCTAGAGTGACCAAGGCATTAATTAGAGCTTTTTTTTGGGATGGGCATGAATGGATAACTTCCAAAGTTGACGCGGCAGCAAGAGATTGTGCCAAGTCATCTACTATGTTGTATGTATGGGTGGCTTTGGCTAAAGTAGCATTACAACATAATGGTCCTTTGGGAATCTTGGTAATAACCTCTGCCTTAAGTTGAGGGATATATAAGGTACCATTTGATGACAGAATGGAATCATTGGAAACTTTGGATTGGGACTCAGTCACAGACTTAGCAGGTGCCCTTTCATACTGGCATGGATGAGTTTGAATATTAACATGTTTAGTGTTGACAACCTTAGAATTCATCATGAGAATCTGATAATCAGTGGGACCAAATTGTGGAGGTTGAGGCACTGCCTAACCTTGTGTAGGTTGGGAAACTATGTATCCTTGGTGAGGAAACGGGTTTGTAAGTACTTTCAGCTGAGTTGAAGCAGGGGCCTGAGGAATTTGAGTCACGGATTGTTGTCCTCTAAAATTTCTTGCTTGGTCTTCCCATACTTGATGCATATGTGGTAAAAGGGGGCAATCACGAGTTTAATATCCATATATGCCGCAACAGGCACAAGGCTTATTTTTATGAAGGTCCTTGTTCTGCTTGGGTTGTCCTTCCTGTTGCTGGGTTGCGGGATTAGGCTGATTTCCCTGAGGTGGATTAGGTGGAGGAAATTGGTTACCCTCATTACCTTGGGATGAATGACTCCTATTACCTTCCCCTTATTCTTATTATTAGTATTGGGGGGTTTGGTTGTGCTATGTTGAGCATACACTTGACCTTGAGGAGGATATGGCTGTTATGGCCAAGGTTGAGGAGGAATGGGAGGCTGAGGCGCTTGTGTCAGAGGGGATGGAGCGTTAGGCGGTGCATAAGGAACATATGGAGGAGGGGAAACATTTGAATAAAGAAGATGAGAAACAACTAGCCCTTGCATCTGCTGATGCGATTGGGAAAATTTAGAAGGCGAACATGATTAGTGGGGTCTTCTCTAGGATTTCCCTCAAACTTGGGAATTTCGGAAGGGATTTTAGTAGGCATAACTGGCCAACTTTGGTCATGGATAAGGGGATCATTGATAATCTGATTAAAATTTGGGAGATTTAGACCAACCATAAAGGGTAGAAATGTAGTAGGAGTGATTGTACAAGTTGAGGTTCCACTAGTGGTATTACCAAGGGTAGGACGTAAGGTACTACCTTAGGTTCTTACACCTACATTGGTTCCTGACATGGTGGTGATATGAGGTTGAGAAGTGATATAGGTGGCTCAAGAAACCCTCAGGAGACCAAGAGGGCTGATGATAGGACAAAGTTCAAAGTGGTTGGATGGCTCTCGAACCAGGTTCATACTGAAGTGCTCGTCGCCATGATTCCAATGGTGCAAATGGACCTCTAATCCAAGCCCATGTGGAGAAGTTAGAGCGAAAATTTTTTGTCAAAGTTGGGTAGTGGGCTAGGTTTAATTTTCCCACAAATTCATTGTCAACTGGCAGGGAACTTAGCTCTCGAAAATAGGCGAACTTGTGGCCTCGTTAATTTTCCGAATAACCCTCAATGAAAATGACCATTATCATATTAAAAATAAAAAAAATATAAAAATGGTGGTGGTGGGCCACCACCCTCACCACCCACCGCATGGAACCATAGAATAACAAATATGAAATTATGGAGCGGCGGGCCATGACCCCTGCTGCACCCTGCACCCATGGCAACACTATATGGTATATATATATCAATAAAACAAATGTGGTTGGGTTGGGCCGCGTGGAGTGGATGCACCCACCGCTCACAACTCTTATTAAACATAACCACTCGAAGGAAGCAGAGTATGGGACTGGTGGGGGTCAAACTCGCCCGACGCACGTGGTTGGCCCCCAAGTGGGCGATCGCCAAAATTAAATGCAAACAAATATTGTAACATATATTTATTCAAACAACCAAAGGTTATACGCGCTCCAAATTAAAATGTTTGTTAAAAAAAAAAAATATGCACCCATTTATGACAAGATTTGGTTTTGAACCCAACACCTCTGCCGACATATTTTACTTCGCCACCGACAGAGCACGGGTGGAGCTTTGATAGCTCTGCCCACCCACTAGTATTTAAAAACTCTCATTTTTAATTCGACCCACAAACAGGACTTGGAGCGGATTTGAAGAGTCGTGTGATGGTGGAACTTAGAGGTTGGGTAGCAGAACACTGAGCCCAAACCACGGGTGGAATCATGAGCGCATCCATAGAGGCGGAACCATGCTGGAACGCTTTTCGAGACATAGAATCTTTTGCAAAGAATATTCTTTGATTCCTCAAAGATTCCATGGGGATGAAATTTTCATTTTGTCAGAATGATATGAATTTTACAGTCATTTTAACCATAATTTTGCAAGGAACATGATGGTAAAGTCATAATTTCCATATGAGCAGCAGATTTATAGATTCCCTGTAGAACAAAATCTTGGGGAATCTCGAGGGTATCAAAAGATTCCTTAAGGCCTGAAACTTGCCAGAGTCCATTTTCGACAAAATTTATGTCAATTTTACACCTCTCGGTGACAAAAACCTGATGGCGATGTTTTTTTCAGCAGTAGATCTTCCCATATTTCAACCATTTTCTAGATTGGAATGACAATGTTTGATTCTCATGTGTGGATAGTTGATTCTATGCCCCTCGACTCCACAAGTTCGACATTATATCCAGTATTGGCAGCTGAGCATCCATTTCTTCAGCCAAATTCAGAGGTTGAGGTATATGAAATTTGATCATGTGCCTCTTTTTGCTGTGATATTTATTATGATTTATAGATCCTTGCTTTATGCATGTGCAGGATCTTGTTTTGTTTCATGTGAGATTATTTCATGCTGATAGGAGGTCCATTGTGAGTGAGAGTTCCTATAGTGGAATGTCTCATGGAGAGACAAGCCACTCATGTTGAGGGCACATCCTTGTATGAACATCATCCATTCACATCTTCCCATTTCCAGCACTATGTGAAGAAACCTACCCGATTTGGACACCGGGCCCGGAGACATATCCCACACTGGGTGAACTTTGTTATCAACATCTCGTGTTCTTATTTTGCTGATGGTTGTCTTGTTTCCTCTTGCTTAAACATGCATATGTGTTATTTTACTCTCTTTTAAAATGCAATTCTAACAGCATCACAGAAGTAAAATATCATGGGTAAATCCAGAAGTTGATGGACCCAGATCAAGTGGTATCAGAGCGGTCTTCTTGCTGATGTGAATTGCGAACGTGAAAAACGATGGAATGTGCAGCAATGGAGGATGAAAAAGACATGTACGAGGCCATGCTTAGGATATTCAAAATGGTGGACATGTTGTATGAAGCTTATGAGAGATGGGAGAAAGAAGAAGTAGAAAGAAATGATTCATCCACATCCTCTAGTTCTTATACATCTTCTTCATCACCTTCATCGTCTTCTCATCATTCAAATTAGGAGATCAACCAGAGTCTTCAGGAAGAGAATTCTGAATTAAGGAGGCTAATACGAGTAGAGAAAGAAGAGAAACAAAGATTACATCTTCAGTTGCGAACTACGGAAGAGGCCTTGGAGAATTTGAAGCGCAACAAAGGCTTAAAGAAGTCATCATCACCTGTTTCTGAATCAAAAGTTGAGTAAACAATGTTGATTGATCTTCAGTTTCATCTTCACATGCTATCATTTCTGTTGGAAATGTGCAGATACCCATTACAGGAACTGGCATGAGACTCCTTACCAAAATGGGATATAAGGGAGGAGGATTTTCTATTAATGGCCAAGGCATAAATCAACCATTGGAGGTTGTGCAAAGACCTCAATTCACAGGTTTGGGATACATCGAAGGATAGTGCTCGAAGGTGTCATAATCTTCCAATGCATGGTTGAAACCATTAGGGAAAGAGAATTATGGGAACACGTCACCATCATCCTATGACAACACACATTGTAGAGAAAGAGATGCGGCAAGCTCTTGTCACCATGATTGCACCAAAGACCAACAAGAAAGGTATAGCACGTCTCGGTATTCAAATGTTTGTTTTGATTACAAGCATGTCACTAACAATGAACATAGATCGTGGCATCAGAAAAAATGTAGTTTTGGTGGATTACATAACCATGTCTTTGCTAAGTGTTGGGAAAGAATGGCAACAAAAAAGAGGATGAGGCGTGAAATGCTGCTTCCACCATGGGAAAAGAAGAAGGTAAATCAGGTATGGAGGAAGAATACTCATTGCAATTATTGTGACAAAAGTGGCCATCACAGAGCCATGTGTTGGAGGCTCCATCCAGATCAGCATCTCAAGGGAAAAGTATCCATACATGAATCAGTTGAAACAATTGTTCAACAAGAAAATGCGCCACAAAGAGATGACCCATTCACTTTGATAAGTGAGAGATGGTTTTTCTAGACGTGTTATTTTTTTTTGGCCTTACTTTGTAAATCATGTGTTGCAATTTAAAATATAAAAGTGATGATGTGTTTTCCATCACTTATGAAGCAACAATGATATTTTGGCCTTGTATTGATAGCTGGGGTATTGATTCCATTTTAATGTAAGCTTGACCACCGAGTATGTGTTATAAACTTGTGGCAAGTATGGGATGTTTGGGTCATAGTTGGTCAGGTAATTAAGCATGTAATTTGAAATAATATTGTACAATAGGTTTGCAGAGGATGCAGGTGTCAGCTCATCGCTTATGGCTTCGAAGGACAAAGGTGAAGGAGAATGAAAGGTCACCTTTCAGGACATGTGTGGTGCAGACAAGCTACAAAGAAACTGTAGATTATGTTCATGCTTTTGGTGGACCAAAAGCTCCTCAGTGGGGAGGACTGATCCAGGTGGCTCCAGACACCCTTAGGAGACCAAGAGGGTTGATGATAGGTCAAAGTTCAAAGTGGGCAAATGGCTCTCGAACTAGGTTCATATTGAAGTGCTTGTCGCCCTAATTCCAACAGTGAGAACGAATCTCCAATATGAGCCTGTATGGAGAAGTTAGAATGAGTCAATGTTTTAGTCAAATTTGGGCAGTGGGGCAAGTGTAAGTCTCCCACAAATTTATCGTCAACTGACAAGGAACTTATCTCCTGAAAACGGGCGAAATTGTTGCCTCGTTAATTTTCCCAATAACCATTATTTTCATTAAAATGAAAAATGACCATTATCATATTAAAAATAAAAATAAAATATAATAATGGGGGTGGCAGGCCACCACCCCCACCATCTAACCGCATGGAACCATAGAATAACTAATATGAAATTATGGGGCGGTGGGTCATGACCCTTGCGACACCCTCCGCCCACGACAACACTGTATGGTATATATATATATATATATATATATATATATATATATATATATAACAAATGCAGTTGCGTTGGGCCACATGGAGCGGACCCGCTCACCGCTCACGACTCTTATTAAACACAACCACCAGAAGGTAGCGGAGTATGGGATTGATGGGGGTCGAACCCGCCCAACCCACATGGTAGGCCCCTAAGCGGGCGATCCCAAAAATTAAATGCAAACAAATATTGCAACATATATTTCAAACCATATATTTATTCAAACAACCAAAGTTTATACGCGCTACAAATTAAAATGTTTGTTAAAACAAGATTGGGTTTTGAACCCAACACCTCCACTAGCCTTTTTTCCTCCGCCGCCAACAGACCACGAGTGGAGCTTTGATAGCTCTGCCCACCCACCAGTATTTAAAAAATCTCATTTTCCATTTGACCCATGAACAGGACTTGGAGCAGATTTGAAGAGTTGTGTGATGGTGGACCTCGGAGGTTGAGTAGCAAAACGTTGAGCCCAAACCAGGGGCAGAACCTTGAGCGAATCCACAAAGGCGGAACCATGTTGGCTATTAGGGTCCCGTGATTTAGCAGATTGGTAGACCAAATGCACATGGTAACATGAAACCAGTCTTTGGAGTCCTAGGACCTAACCTTCCTAGACTCAGAGAGGGCTCTCTCTATTGTATGCAAAGGATATGAACTTGTTTGCTTTAGATGGTTGATTTTAGGCTAATTGTGAAGTTTAGGGTTTTGTTTGTTTGGTTGGGTTGGGTAAAATGATCAAGTAGAATAGGTGGAGTGAGAGGTCATAAAATAATTGGGCTATGGATTCTATGAAAGTCATAGATATATCAACAATGAGTTAGAGTGCATCACAAGGAAAACCTAGTGTAGTCAATGGATCTTTTAAGGTTATGTGTGAAGTGAAATGGACATTAAGTTTGGAAAACAAGGTAGGGAAAAGGGCAGCTAAGAATCCTTTGTCATATACCTATAAAAAAGAAGGTCTCAAATACTGATAAGAAAAGTATAATAATCACGATATAGGGAAAACCATTTACTCAATGACAATACTTTAAACAAATAGACATCCAAGATGAACAATTTAGTGAAACAAAGGAAGCAAGAAATCCTATCTAACTTCAGTGATTTCACCTAGAAAGTTTGAAAACATATAATATGACAAATAACATTAACCAATGGAGAGGGAACTCTTAAACATCATTAATCAAGCTATAAAGAAATTTGAGGCAAACTGATAGGCATGGAAAAAGGGCAAGATCAGAACAAGACCTCCTTGACTTAACCTAACAAGTAATACTTCAAAGAGAGATTTCAAAACAGATTTTATATAGCATCAAATAAGCAGGGCTTGCCATAAAACATATTTGGAAACTAGCATATTAATCCATTGATGAAATAAACAAGAATAAAGAGGCCTAAGGAGCAACTAATAATTCCTTACACACACCTAGCAGAGGAAAACATAAAGGCAGTAGCAAACAGGAGGACTAAGGTGCCTCAAACAACATTTCTTAGCCTATACTTTTTTGATCCACTGCAACATAAAAAGATGGACATAATGATAAACAAGAAAACATGAACAAATTAGAGACACATCACCTTTCACCAAGCTTAGGGATCCTGCAAGCAAGCTTTCATCATCATCAATCAAATCATATCATTCACAAGCTCCATAACACCAAATTTCTCTTCAACCTCAAAGAACCATGTATTGCTCTCAAAAATCATCAAAAGCCAAAATTTACAATGAGTCCTCAATTCTATATTTAATCAGCAAGGAGGAGAAAAACCTAATAGAGTATCTAGAAGCCTATTGGATAATTAGAAATGTCACTATTGTCCTTGAGACCTTGCAAGGCCCAAGGCACAAAATATCTAAAAAAATATATCTTTTCGGGCATTTTTTAGCAAATAAATTGACATTTGAGGTCTTAAAAGCCTCCTAAAACTTGCCAAGCGTACATTGTTGAATTTCCCTCTGCTAAGGGCACAATATTGTGTTTAGGAGGAATTTCCATGCCAAGGGCCTAGCACAGGAGCAGGAAAAATGGGTCATCTTGTAGCAATGTTTTTGTTAGAATTTACCATAGAAATGAAATATTTACCGAGAGTAATAATAATCATGAAAAAGAACCAGCAACAAAACATTAACATAAACACAGATGTTTATCCAGGAAAACCCCAAACTCTGGGGAAAAACCCAACCAATGAAATTTCATTAAACATTGGCCAAAACCCAGGCCAATCTGGCCAAGTGAGCCTTCACTGCTCACCTCCAGGCCTACATTACAATGAAGTCTTCCCAGCCTTTTATAGGCTCCATTACATGCAATACCATGGGCCAAAAACATGGGTGCACAAAACCATGTGCCCCAAAACCACTACTATTTACCCTAGTCAACATTGACTCTACCTCGAGTCATGTTTACCTAACAATTCCCCCTTTAAACTTGACTTGGGGATTATTGACTAAATCCAGCCAAACCTGCTGAGTGAGACAACCCCGCTCACTCTAGCTCTTCCCCCCTCAATTTATTTTTTTTGTTTCATTGTTACTGTCTTTATACATATGAAATCAATGTCCATATAAAAATAATCCATCTACCGGATTACATGGATCACCCGCCTCTGTAACTGCTAGTCCTCTAGGAATTCTCTTCAGATACATGGTTCATCAATTAATTTATCCACGTGCTTGTATCCTCTCTCATTTTCTACATTCATTCATGATGTCCTCTCCAAAGAGGACATCATAGTTGTATATAAATCTGCCCTCTACACTTTTGCTGGTCCATTCTAATTTTCTGCTTGGTTGCTTGGTGAAGCTCCTCTTCTCCACCCTCGACCACAATTTTCCTCTTTGACATGGCCCACTAATAACCTGCCACAAAAAAAGTCTCGCTGGAAATGCGCCTTCCAGCGCCCATGCCATCTTTGTTCCATTTACTTGTTAGAATTTACTTGCAAGCGGTAGTTTCACTGCAAACACAGATCCACCATCTTACACGCAGTGTCTCCAGATCAAACCAGTGAATAGCCTGTGCCAAAGGTGACTAGATCCACCTTTGCTGAAGGAAATATGGCCTCACGGCCCCTGGAAAACTCTCTCCCCTCCGGCAAACAACTCGGCCTGGCCTCTTGGCATTCCCTGCAAGAATTCAACCGCTGCACACCAAATGGATATCTTCACCTCCAAACATTTGTCCACGGTTCTACACGCACAGCAAAAACAACAGCTCCTCCATTCTGCCTTCACTTCGGCTCTTTGCACCTTTCATGCCCACTGCAACTGCTCCTGTGTAGCTCCCATCCATGGCTATCTGAGGAAATCCTCCGGAAAAGAACACATACGCATGAAACAATGCTAAGTTCTCTCGCATTGAGAGGATTGAGGATCTCCGATATTAGTACAGGGGAAATTTCAAGAAATAAGCAATGGTCATTGTGATTAATATCTGTTAATGCATAAGTTGATCTCTCTGTGTTACTGCTAATCTTAGTTTGAATCTCTACTTCATTTACTCGTAAGGAATGGGGACCGGGAAGCTCTGAGCATGACACCGTCTCTTTATTCCAAGCATCATTAGCTGAGCCAGAAGATACTTTCCATCCCTTATAGCATTCAAATTCCATGGAAATACACAAGGAACCACCCACCCCTTCTTAAGATTGGCCAAAGCCTATATGGAAAAAACCTCGATGTCAATGGATCGAATCCCACTGATCCAATTCGCAAGATGGAGAAATTCGAACTTTTAAAATTATAGAATAATGCCAGGTGCAGAGATGAAAATAGTAAAGCTTTACAGATTCTGCTTTAAGCTACTGCTTCTATCATAATCGACGGTCAAATCCTTGCCACCAACATATGCCCGATTTCAGCCATCGATTTCTTTGGCGCAAATCTGAACGTTAGGAGAATCTCTTCTCAACTTTGTTGCTTGTTTTCCCCACTGATCCCATGCTTACAAAATTCATCATGGGAAACATTTTCGATGTATTCTTTGAACTAACCTTCAGTGAGAAGAATCCAAATCTGCATATCTCCATAACAAATCATGTCTCCTTTCATAGCCCAATAAAACCCTTGGCAACAAAACGTCCCTCTAAAGCCAAACCTGGCTCTGATACCATTTGTTAGAATTTACTGTAGAAATGAAATATTTACCGAGAAGAATAATAATCATGAAAAATAACTAGAAATAAAACATTAACATAAACACAGATGTTTATCCGAGAAAACCCCAAACTCTGGGGAAAAACCCAACCAATGAAATTTCATTAAACATTGGCCAAAACCCAGGCCAATCCGGCCAAGTGAGCCTTCACCGCTCACCTCCAGGCCTACATTACAATGAAGTCTTCCCAGCCTTTTATAGGCTCCATTAAATGCAATACCATGGGCCAAAAACATGGGTGCACAAAACCATGTGCCCCAAAACCACTACTATTTACCCTAGTCAACATTGACTCTACCCCAAGTCATGTTTACCTAACAATTTTGAAGGCCTTCCCAATGTTGGAAAAGACTCCGTGATGGCTCATTGGAAAGCCCTTTAAGTATAATTTCTAGATCTACCCTTGGTTCTCTGATCTTACCTCTGAAACCTATTCAGAATGTAAAAATTCCAAGTCTGGTAAAAGCGCAGCACATGTCCTAAAAGGCAGTCAGAAAGGTGAAAATTAGGGTGTTTTTTTACCCTTTCGGAGGACCACAACAACTCCAATTGATCTAAAAATTTGTGAGCATGCTATATTTTTGATGAGGATCCCAAAAATGTAAGCCTTTCCTCCTGAATATTCTTTGAAAAAGAGCGTAGCACCATGTGTGCTACCCCCTTGGCCCTCAAAATTAGCAAAAAACAAAAACTTGTCAAAATTCTCCCAAATTTGGTGAATGAGTACCTCATGGGTTTTGGGAAACCTGTAGAGAGGCTTGTGCCAAGATTCTAAGCCTTGCTTGGCCTTTTTCTTCTTTTAGTGCTTGAATTTCCATGAGGGATTCCTTCAGTTTGGTACTAGAAATTTTTTTTTTCATGGCATAATGTTTGGTCATCTTCTTCTGGAGAGCAAGGCCCCTCTTTATATTCTTGAAGTACTTGTGTTCATTCTTGTAGTACTGAATGATATGTTGTACCATCTTAAAATCACTCTCTCGCTCCCTGATTTGTGCATCTTTGCTGTGGAGTAGCAGTCTAGTGGTCACCTCCTCATCCTCATTATCACTGTCAAGGTCAATAAATTGTGGCTTTTGAGTAGTTTACTTGTCTCCATTACCTTTCTTATCCATTTTCATCTTTTCTTTGCCCTTGTCAAGAATTTGAGCTGATGTAGATGGCAAGGTCTCTTACTTTTTGGAAGCAGCAAACACTTGCCTTGATCCTCTTTGATATGTGAGAGGAAGAAACTCAAATTTGTTTACTAGAATGCTCTTACCATGAATGATCTCAAGATTGCCTTTCCTTTCATTAATGATCTCTACATTTATGTCTTCTTGATTTTGTTCTTGACTATCCTCTTGAGAGGTACTTTTCATTTTCCTTCATGCTAACATCATTGTCATGACCTTCGCCACTATCATAAACCTTTTGACTATCCTTTTGGTTCATAGTGTCACTGTTGTTATCATTATTAGGGCTATCAGTCATCATGTTTTCTTCTTCATCATTGTAATATTCCTACTTAACGCCAGCTAAGAGGAATATACATTTTTGTCTCATTTTATATTGCATGAATAAATGAATAAAGGAGGACATGTAAAACTCATGAAAAGAATGAATAAATCAATTCCCATAGAACAAGGATAAATTTGGGCCATGTAAACAAATCACTTGCAGGTGTGAAAGGGTTTTGAGCTATGAGACTGGGTCAACCTTGACCAAATCTACAGCGCTATCTAGATACAATGTACCTCATGAAGGGACAACGCAGTTCTAGATGGAGGCCCCTCATGTGAAAGGATCTAATTCATCAAGGTGGTTTAGGGTTTGCCAAGGCTCTCATCTTATAAAAGGAAGGGGGAGGCAGCAAGAGAAGGTTGTTGATTGTGCATATTTTTGAGTATCTTTTCTGTTTAGACAAATACCATTCTTTGTTGTTTAGTTGAGAATAGTGTTGCTTAGCACTTGGGAATTCCTATGCAGGGATCCCACCTCTTGCATTGAGGATTTATTGGAGGAGTCTTGCTAATTTCATCCACTATTAGGCATTTGGCCAAGCTCTACTTCCAATTGCAACGCAGATCCAGTGAGGGTTTGGTTGCTTTTGTAAGCTGCAACAAGTGGAGACTAGATCTGCTCAGATCTAGATTATACTAGTGCCTCTTCTCAGTGAGTGAGTCCTTTATCCTCCTGGAAGAGTGCATTAGTTGTTGAGCTTCAGTTCTGTATCTTGGAATCAGGCCAACTCAGTGCTTCAAGCTACAACACAGTTTCCCTTCCAGGACTGCGTTATTTTCAGTGGAGGTTTTGTAGGGTGTTTTAACCCCCTTTTTTATGAGAGATATCTAGTGCTAGGCTTTGCCTTTCACTTTGGTGATCCATGGATTAGCTTGCTGATCCATGTTCTGTATAGATATGATTTGTTTCTAATGTAAAATCATCTTCAGAAATTTCTGAGTAATATTGCAGATTTTCTACTTTAAACTCAGTTCTACTCTTTGTATTGCATGATTTGGTAAAAACCCCAAGGGGATCTTGTAATAGAGCCTTTCTAGTGTACAGATCTGAAATGGATCTGATCTTTTACACACAGATCTGCTCTATATCTGAAGTGTAACATTTATCTGTTGCAGCTCCATTAAATAACGCTGTTAAGCCATTTTGCAGTAAATACATGTGTTGCAGCCCTCTTTTCTGAATATTTCCTTCTCTCTTGTCTTCTATATTCTACTGTATAATGTAAGAGCATCAATATAAATCTGATTTTCTGCTATATACTCAAAATTTGATCTTATTTGATGGCCTCATGCTCATGCTTTCCAAAACTGCATTATTTCTAAAGCAGTTTGTTGTACATAGCTGCAGCCCCTCTCTTTGGGGGTTTTTCAACTAGACTAGGTGGTGGGAGATCTGTTTACGACACCTAGTTTGATTTGTTTTTGCTCTCATTTTGGATCTAGACCTTAGATCTACTGATCTAAGGGATCCAATAGCTGCAAACTCATTTCTGTGCACAGATTTCCTAAAAGTGCGTTATTTCAGTAGGCACTACTGTGCATTCCCATTTGGGGATATTACAATCATCCTCCTCTGTGTTTGCAACATTATCATTGCCATCATCATTTTCTGTTTTTTCACTGTTAGAGGTGCCTTTTTCAGTGTCTTTATTACTGTTTGGAGTATTTTCATCATTTCCATCCTCTTCCATATCTTCTACAATGTCATTTTGTTCTAAACTGTCCTCTTCATCATTGTCATTGTTTTGCCCATTTTCATGCTTACTGTTTTCATACGCACCACTGTCATGTTCACTGCCCTCTTCTTCTAACTCTACCTCTGTCTCTTCTTCAAATTCTGCCTGTCTCTTCTTCTAATTCTGCCTCTATCTCTTGACTGTCATTTGTTTCTTCCTCCTCATTTGGCTCACTGCCATCTTATTTTTCATTGTTCTACTCATTGCCTTTATTTTCAGAATCTGCCTCATCACTGCTTGCATCTGCCACTTCTTCATTGCTTGCATCTGCCTTTTCTTCATTGCTTGCATCTGCCTCTTTTTCATCTGTTTCTTCCTCACTATTTGGTTCACTGCCTTCTGTCTTTTCACTATTTTGTGCACTATTCACTGCCATAGTCCTCTTATTTGTGACATTTGATCATTGCTGCTTTGAAAAAAACCATAGGACTTCATAATAAAAATGAGATGAAGGGATGGAGGATGGCAGTCTTTGCAAATGAATGATATGGATGGGTGAATGCCAATGGATTTGTCAATCCTTTTGTGATGTAGAGGATTGATTTAGTGAATGGGGTGAGTGAAGGCACAAATTTTAAGTGAATCAATAATTTCCAACAATGTACCCCTATGTTGTCATTGACTCCCTTTACAGGTAGATAAATGAGGTTTTAAACAATGATTTTTAGGGGTGAAAACTAGGTTATCTCCTTACGGTACCATTCCTTGAATCAAATCATCAAAGGAGTTTGCAAATGCATGTATTTAGTGGCACTTACTCTTAACAGTGCTTGAAGGACCTTTGGATGCATCTTGACTCGATTTTGAGGTGATTTGGGCGTTTTCAAGTCTTAGAAGCCTCCCTGGCCAAACGCGCAGCGCACGCACGTAGTGCCGGGTCAGTTGGGTGAGGTTGAACGGACTTGTCGGGCCGCTGCTGAATGCGCAACATAGGCACATAGCATCGGGAAGAGGCTGCACGGGCTTGTCGGGTTGGCCAAATGCGCAACACCAAATGCGTGGCGGTGTGGGCGAGCGCTGTCGGGTAAGTCGAGTGAGGCACGGGCAACGTGCAGGCAGGTGCGCAAAGCCCTATGTAAAAATACACAGGGGGACATGCCAGGCGCGCAACGCCACATACTTTGTTAATTTTTACCCGAAAAAACTCAGAGTTTTTCTCTCCTAAATGTTCACATGACCTTACAGGTGCAAAAATAACTTGGTGAAGTGTTAGATGTGCTTGATGGGAAGATAGAGGTTTAAATTGGTCTTTGAAACCCATTTCATACTGTGTTAAGCCTTCTTTGCTCTCATCACTGATATTTTTACTTTTTCCTTGTAGGTAACATAAAACATTAACTTGGCTCTGCTCTTGCTTCTTGAGGCATGATGGCTTTACTTTGAAAACCTTGGAGGTCACCAACCACAACCTCTTGAAACCCTTTTCCTACTGTCATCATGGAGGCTTATTTTCTTCATTTATGATTTCTAAAAATCTTCTTCCATGCTTAGTTGTATTGATGTGATGGTACTTAAACTTCAATATGCATGGAGGAGCTTCAACAAGAGTCTGGGAGTGAATTGAGTGTTTTTAGGGTTGAGGAGGCCCTCCTGGCCAAGGGTGCAACACCACCTCCCAAGCACGCAACACCATTTTGCAGAGGGCATTTGGAGGCATTACCAGTGTCAGAATTGGGCCCGTGATAGCTCGTTGGAAATATTAACCTGTATAATTTCAAAATATACCATTTTTTCCCTTATTGGAGTTGATTTTCCCTATCAAAAGTTTATTTTCCCAAGACTGATCAAAAAGTGTTGAGTGATGGTGCAGAAATGCAGAGTGCTAGTGTAGACAACATTTGGAGGCCTTCATTAACTCCAAATTGAGCTCATGATAGCTCATTGGAAATATATTCAAGTATATTTTTCATTTGACTCATCAATCAAGTCATTTGGACACTCCATCTATGAGAAACCTGATTTTCCCAAGGTCACTCCAGTAGTGCAGAAATTCTCCTGGGACACCTGTATTTTTGACATTGCTCCCAAACCATGATACCTGTGAAAAAACGAAAGGAGGTTTTTCTTCTTGGGCCTATGATGGAAAAAAACGTCTCTCACTTTTGTCAAATTCATCTCTTTGTGGTCAGAAACACAATTTGAAGCAAAACTGGCCCTAGGTGTGACACATGGCTTGTCTTTTGGAAAGAAATCCTGGAAAAAGATGGAGGCATGATGTTTATGAGTTGGTATGGCTTCATGATTGATGATATGACCTACCATATGAATATTCTTCTCTTATTCCTCTTTTCCATAGCAAACCCTAGCTTAGTTGGAAGAGGAAATTGGGGTTTGGTGTAGGGAATTTAGGACTTCCTTGTAGAGGGAGGGGAATGAAGGGGTTAAGGGTTGTCTAAATTCTTGGGGAAATTTTGGGGAATAGAGATAGATGTTAGAGAGTAGGGTGTCAAACTAGGAGGTAACTCCACAAATCAAAATGTGTACTAGATGAAGAATGTGCATGTATTTATACATGGAGGTGAGGATATTGTGATTCATCTCCCAATGACTCTTGGACTTCCTTATTTCCTAATATTATTTAATATACAATATTAAATATTCTCACCCAACCCTTAGGATTAGGTGTCAACATTCCCCCGTTTAATCCGAAGGGATGTTGGTGAGCCCAAGCATCGATCTAAACTTTTCAAACTTTTCTCTTCCAAGTTCTTTGGTGAAGATATCAGCAGTTTGCTCATTTGTGGAACAATGATGTAGATGGATGGTTTTGGCCTGAACATGATGTCTAATTAGATGGTATTTTTATTGATGTGATTTTTTCGATCATGGAACTTTGGGTTCTTAGCCAACTTTATTGCAGAAGTGTTGTCGATCATGAGTGGTGTTGAATACGTTTGTTTCATCTGCAAATCTTCTAGGATTTTTCTGAGCCACAAAATTTCCTTTGTTGCTTCAGCTACTGCCACATATTCTGCCTCGGTCATGGAATTTGCTGGAACTGACTGTTTGCATGATCTCCATGAGACATCTCCTGATCCAAGACTCATGGTGTAACCTATAGTAGACACCCCTGTTTCTTTGTCCCCATCAAAGTATGAATCAGAGTATCCGATCAAGCTAAAGTTGCCTACGTGTGTATATTTGAGTCCAAAGTCTTGAGTCCCCTTCAAGTACCTTAACACTCTTTTTTCTATAGACCAATGTCCTTCACAAGGTTTTTGCATAAACCTTGAGAGGATTCCAACAGAAAATGAAATGTCAAGTCTGGTGGTGGTCAGGTAGATAAGACTTCCTATAAGCTATCTATACTTAGTTGCATCCTCGAATTCCTTCCCTTCAATGGATGTGAGCTTCAAGTTTTGTTCCATTGGAGTGGTTAAGGGATTGCATTCATCCATGCCAAACTTGTTCAAAAGATCTCTAATGTACTTCTTTTGAGAAGGAAATATAAATTTAGGATGTTGAATTACTTCAATACCCAGATAGTAATGAACATAACCCAAATCAGTCATTTCAAAACCTTTCTTCAATTCTTTCTTCATGGATGCAATATAGCTCTCATTGTTCCCTGTTATCAAAAGATCATCTACATATACCACAAGATATACAACTGCTTTTCCAACTTTCTTAACAAACAAAGTTGCATCATCAAGATCAAAATGTTTGAAGTCAAGTTTCAGAAGATGCTCGGTTAATTTCTCATACCAGGCTCGTGGTGCTTGCTTGAGGCCATACAAAGATTTTATAAGCTTGCAAAATTTTTGTTCTTGGCCCTTTACAACAAATCCTTCTGGCTGGGACATAAAAACTTTATCCTTTAGATCTCCATTCAAAAAGGCAGTTTTTACATCCATCTGATGGAATTTCCATCCATTCTGAGCTACTAGGGCAAAGAGAGTCCGAATGGTGGTCCATTTTGCTGTGGGGGCAAAATTTTCTTCATAATCGATTCTTTCTTTTTGTGAAAAACCTTTTGCCACAAGCCTGGTCTTGTGCTTGTCAAGTGAGCCATCTACTTTATACTTGTTCTTGTAGACCCACTTACAGCCAATTGGTTTTTTTCCCAAAGGCGGATCAACCAGCTTCCAAGTGCCATTCTTTATCAAGGCATCATACTCCTTTTGCATTGCTTCTTTCCATTCATCATGAGAAGCGGCTTATTTGAAGGAAGTTGGTTCATGATCTATAGACAAACTCAATTCACAGTTATAAGAAATATCCATATCAACAGGAGAATCAGAACTATCTATGTCACCTTCGTTTTGTTTAGTGGAACTTCTTGTTCCTATTTTTCCAACCTCATCAGGATGAAAATTCTCCAGTGTCTTTGTCAGCCATTTGGGAGGACCTTTCTGAGATGGCCCAGGCTGCTCATTTAACTGAGTTGGGATTGATTCAAGGTTCAATCTCCCAATTCCGTCAATCACATCATTCAATGTGTTATCCATGGTTGTTTCTTCATGTGGGGGAGAGAGTGATTCAGGACATGATTCCACAGTTTGATTCAATATAGGAATCCCCCCTTAAAGATGTGGAATCTGATTATCAAATTCTTGGAAATACTTTGCATGTGTGAATCTATCCAGGCAATCAAGTTGCCGCTCAACAACCTTGTCACTCTTGGAATATTCAAGGAATATGACATCTCTTGCTATTACAAACTTCTTATTGGCTTCATCATAGAGACAATATCCTTTGGAGGTATTGGAGTACCCCAAGAAGATACATTTTTTACTTCTAGCACCAAGTTTATTCCTTTTACCCTTGGGTATCAAGGCATAACAGGTGGACCCAAAGACTCTGAAATGCTTTACTGAAGGAATGTGGCCATGCCAAATTTCAAAAGGAGTTTTGTTTCTAATTGAACTTGAAGGACACCTATTATTTATGTAAACAGCACATAGAACTGCATCAGCCCAAAACATCAATTTTACATTCTTGAAAAATAACATGGAGCGAACCATATTTAAAATAGTTCTGTTCATTATTTCAGCTACACCGTTCTGTTGGGGATTATACGGCACAGTTGTTTGATGTTTGATCCCATGTTGATGAAGATAATTTTCAAATTCGTTTGAAGTGCATTATTTTCCATTATCAGTATGTAGAGCGCCAATATGAGTTTGTGCATCATTTTCAATCCATGCATGAAAATTCTTGAATGTTTGAAAAGCATCAGACTTGTTCTTCAATAAGTAAATCCAACACATTTTGGTGTAGTCATCAATAAATGTCATCATATATTTATTTCCATTTGAAGAAGCAACAGGCATAGGGCCACATAAATCTAAATGAACAAGCTCAATTTTTCTGTGTTATGGAGTGTGAATCATGAAATGGTAGTTTGCTATGCTTTCCTAGAATACAAGCATCACATTCCTTAGGTTTCCTAGGAATTGTAAGCAGTCCATTAACACCATTTTTCTTCAACAAACGAAAGCTTTCACAGTTTAAGTGTCCAAATCTAGCATGCCATAAAATATTTGATGGGAATGTACCTTCATCATGATGTGAACTGAATGCAAAGTTTTGAGCATGAGCAGATGGACCTTTCAGCTTCAAGAGTCTTCCTTCTTCTATTACCTCCAAGACAAGTGAGTGATCTGATGCTTTTCTAACCTCTGCCTTGCCATCAAACAAGTGAACATAGTTTCCTTGCTGGTGGATTTGGACCAGGGACAACAAGTTTCTCCTCAACTCAGGGAGGTATAGAACCTCATGTAGAATATGATCTGGAAGACCAGGCAACTTAAGCCTGAATATGCCAAGCCCTGATGGCTTGAGTTTTGATTTATCTGTGAAATATAATACTCCATCAAATTTCTTAGTAAATTCTTCAAAAAAACTTTTCTAAATGTCATGTGACATGTTGCTCCTGAATCTAGCAACCAATCATCTCTCCATGAAGTAAATGAAACATCAAACAAGTCTTCAGTTACTCCATTTTTACAATGTGCTAGAACATAATGAGTAGATTCAGGTGCTTTACCTTTGTCTTGGTCATTAGTTTTACCTTTTTCTTGATTTCTTTGCTGCTCAATTTTATCCCAAGGTGTCCTGCATTTGGATGCATCATGCCCATCTTTATTGCAACGTGTGCAATGAAGATCGGATTTGTCAAATTGTCTGCCCCCCCTTTCTCTGAAGTTTCTTCTTCCTCTTACTCTTCTGCCACCTCTTCCTCTGGAAGAATCTGGAGCATGACTCTTTTCTCTATGTGCATAGTATGTAGCCTCTTCAAAATACGAAGGGACTGTCATCTTCCCGAAAGCTTTCTCTCTTTCTGCAAAATTTTTCTCAAGGGCCTCAAAGGTGATATTCTCAAGGTTTCCACTTGCTTGCAATGACTCAAGATAATGTGAGTAAGTCGGATATAATTCCTTAACATATGCTATGAGAGATATGTTAGTTTTTACACCAGTGCTGTCAATGTCATGCATGATAGATCTTACTTCTGAAGCTAAAGCAAGGGGATCATCATTCTTCATTTCAAGACTGAACAACTTAATCATCAATTGAACAATTTCTAGTTTTGAATGTGAGTCATAGAGTTCTTTTAGCTTGCTCAAGGCTTCATAGGCATTTGAAAATGATGAAATATGGCAACTCACCTCTTCATTTATGGAAGTTGCAATCAAGGCATAGGCCTTGCAGTTATTGTTTTCCCAAATGGTGAGCTCCTCATCTGAAGTGGGCTTTGTTGGTGGATTTCCTTCTTGTCCTTCACAGATTCCTTTCCATAACTCATTAAAAAGGAGAGTGTGCTTGATTTTCTGAGACCATTCAAGATAGTTATCGTTGCTGGAGAGAACAAACCCTACAATAGATATGAGAGAATGCATTCTTTTGAAGGGAAAAAATAATTACTTTGCTGGAAAAATTATTTTGAGGGGGGGGAATTTTTGCTAGAAATATACTCAATTCTGCAAAAAAAAAAAAAAATTCTTTTGAAAAAATATTTGGTGTAGGGGAGGTGATAATTGGGGAGGGTATTATATAGGGGAGGTATTATATGGGGGTGTTATTATATGGGGAGGGGGGAGGTATTATATGGTGGGGGGGGGGGGTGCGGGGGGGGGGGGGGTGTGTGTATGATGAATAGGACAGACAACGCTATTATATATGGGTGGTATTATATATGGAAATGGTATTATATGGTGGGCGGGTGCAGCCAAAGGCCGAGGGAGCGTGTATATAGGCTGAGAGAGCGTGGGTGTAAGTGAGTGTGAGGGGGCTGGGGTAGATAGGGGATGTGGAGGAGAGTAATAGTGAGGGGGAGAAGGGGTATTAAAGATAGTGTGAATGTTATGGAGGGGAGGCAGGTAGGCAGCGGGCGGGAAGGAGCATTGTTCATGGTCTGTGGGAGTAGACACAGAATGGAGGAGCGTTGTTATGGAGGGGAGGGATAAAAGGCCACGGGAGTAGACGCAGCGGGGAGTCGAGGGTTGAAGCCCGCGTGGGAGAGTGGCTGAGGGTGTGTGGGGGATGGGTTGAGTGGGATGGGCCAAGTGGGTAAGGGGAATAGGGGATGTGAGGAGGCCGAAAGGGTAGAGCGATAGGTATGGGGAGCGACAGAGCACGTAGGGGAACGGGGAATAGTGTCGAGGAGGTTCTGCAAGGGGGTAGGTAGTGCGTAGGGAGTGTATGGAGTGGGATGTCGCGGGTGAGTGGATAGTGAGTTGCAGCGTGTGCTAGGAAAGGTCGAAAGGCCGTGAGGTGAGGTGCTGCGTAGGGAGGCCGAAAGTGTAGGGAGCAGTGACGGTTTGGGATTGTGGAGAGTGCGTAAATGAGAGATGTGTTGGAGAATGGGGGAGGTCGAGAGGCCGTTAAAATTTTTGGAAACAGATATTTGTAGGACTGCAGAATTGCAGATATTTCAAGAGCTACAGAATTGCAGATATTTGCAGGACTGTAGAAACGCAGGAACTGCAAATTGCAGAATCTTCAAAAACTGCAAAAATGATTCAGAACTGTGCATAAATTGCAAAGATAGTTTAAAAAAATGCAGAATTGTAGTATATAAACTCATAATGGCATTAATCTAATAGAGCAGCAAAAACTAGACATAAAACTGACTGAGCAAAATACTGTTAGCAGAAATGACAAATTTACACCACAGGCAAGAATGCCAATAGTGGGACTAGATCTGATACCATTTCAAACTAGGAGGTAACTCCACAAATCAGAATGTGTATTAGATGAAGAATGTGCATGTATTTATACATGGAGGTGAGGCTATTGGGATTCATCTCCCAATGACTCTTGGCCTTCCTTATTTCCTAATATTATTTAATATACAATATTAAATATTCTCACCCAACCCTTAGGATTAGGTGTCAACATAGGGGAAAGTGTAATTTCAAGAATTGAGTGAGGGGAAGGGGTCCAAAAGGGAAAAACACAGGCCTAGTCTCAGAAAGTGTCAAATTGTGGCAATAGACTAGGTTTTGTAGAGAAATTATGATTTTGAGGGATAAGTGTGATGGGAAGTGTTTATGAAGGTATATTAAGGATAGAGGAAGGTGTAAGAGCATCAAGATACAATCCTTGTTGATGATTTAACCATGGAAGTCATGAAATCAAGAAAATTGCCCTAAAAAACCCTAGTTTTCCTATCTCCCTTGCTGCAAGATGTCATCATTGAGTAGCAGACCTCTTACCTTATCAATTTATTCTATTGGTTGGCCTCTTATTGCTTCTACAAAAGTGTCAAGATATCCCATTACCTTATGTGCAGACTTTGAAGCTGAATGGTAGTCTTTTTTGGAGATGATGACCCTGAAACACATGAAACCCTAATTGACTTAGTGGGGATGCTTTGACCTCTCTTTGATTGAAAATTGGTTTGGAATATTCAAGTGTAAAAAGAGAGTATTTACCAAGTGGTTTATTGAAGATCCAAAATCCAAAGTACTTGATTTATCTAAATATTCTACAAAGATAGTTTAGAGACCATCAATGCTTGATGTATCTAGGAAACACAAGAGTGAGTAGGGTTTCTGGTGATCCCAGGTGGCAAGTGGAGGAATTAAGCAAGCCAAAATAGAGTGCTAAGGTCAGGGGTGATAGAATATAGAAAAAATGAGTGGTATGAGCCCATGATGGGTCTTCTGGGATTGGTGAGCTGAGCATGACATGATGGGATAATGAAATAGTGAAAATTTTATCCTAAGGATAATGAAGGCAGTGAAATTTCCGGAACTCACAATATTCATGAATTTTGTTTCTAGAAATCTAGGATAAGCACTTAGTTATCTACAAAGGAAAAAATTACTGATGACTAACACTAGCATCCTTTTGAGACAGAGAATCTTTTGTAGAGAATATTCTTTGATTCCTCAAAGATTCTATGGGGAGGTAATTTTCATTTTGTCAAAATGATATAAATTTTACAATGATTTTAACCAGAATTTCAAATGGAACACGATGGTAAATTCAGAATGGCCGTATGAACAACAGATTTGCAGAACTGAAGGTATCGAAAGGTTCCTGAATGCCTGAAACTTGCCAGAGTCCATTTTCGATAAACTTTATGTCGATTTTACACCTCTCAATGACAGAAAATCAATGGCGATGTATGTTTTAGCAGCAAATATTCCCATATTTTGGCAATTTTCCAAATTGGAATGACGCTGTCTGATTCTCATGTGTGGACAGTCGATTCTATGCCCCTTGACGCCACGAGTTCTACAGTACAACTAGTATCAGCAGTTGAGCATCCACTTCTTCAGCCAACTTCAGGGGTTGAGGTATAAGAAATTTGATCATGTGCCTCTTTTTATTGTGGGATGTATTATTATTTCTAGATTTTTGCTTGATGCATGTGCGGGATCTTGTTTTGTTTTATGTGAGATTATGTCATGCTAATAGGAGGTCCATTGTGAGTGATAGTTCCTGTAGCGGAACGTCTCGTGAAGAGACAAGCCACTCATATTGAGGGCACATCCTTGTATGAACATCATCCATGTACATATTCCCATTTCCAGCACTATATGTAGTGACCTAACCCATTTGGACACCGGGCCTGGTGACATAGCCCACACTGGGTGAACTCTGTTATCAACATCTCATGTTCTTATGTTGCTGATGGTTGTCTTGCTTCCTCTTTCTTAAGCATGCATATGTGTTCTTTTATGCTATTTTAAAATGAAATTCTAACAACATAACAAAAGTAAAAGATCATGGGTAAATCTGGTAGTTGACGGACCTGGATCAAGAAGACATGGAATCAAAGGAATCAGTAGACTCGGATTCAGAAGGGCTCGATGGAGGACTGGGAGGATGAAATCGCACTTGACGGGGAAAAGTAATACGTCCTAATGGGAATTGAGGATGAAGACCTCGAATTCAACATGACCAAGGCCTAGGTGGCGCAATGATGTCAAGACAAAGATAACACAAAAGGACTAAAGGATGATAGAAAAATCAAAGTAACAAACAACAAGCAAACACCTAGTGTAGTGGTGCCAAGTGTAAACAAACTATATAATGATGCTACTCTAATACAAGCAAAACCCTCTTATCAGATAAAATGACCTCTAGCTTAAAGGTGATCTAATTCCTCAGACAATCCTAAATCTAATATTTTATATGCCCTTCCAAAGAACTTTTTACTTGATGGATACTCATCCCCACAGGAAGAGATGTGCAGAGAAAGGTGGGGTAGTGAACCAACTACTTCCCACATCCATTCCTATAAGTTGTTTTCCTAAGATTGGTCACTACAGTTACCATCGTCCCATGGGGGTGGTCGATTATTGAGCCTCTAAGTGATTAGAAAATGCATGAAATTCCCTACCACGGGTTAGGTAGCCCCAAGGGGAACTGCTCCCATGATTTCCTATCCTAACCCCCTCTTAATCGGGTTTTTGAAGCACTTCAACTTTGACTAGGGGATGGTGAAGGATTTTAAGCTCCCTAAAAATTCAAATTTTATGTCTCAATGTAAATGATTGATGGGTATTATTGGAAGCCTATCCCATCAATCCTACACCTAACTACACAAATTTTTTTGCCCTTATCCCCAAGTGGGCTTAATCTATGTGTGGTAGATTATTAAGTGTGGTGTTTAAAGTCTTGACTTGGCGGTGTTAAACAACTTCACGTTCGCTTAGGGTGTGTATGTGTGTGAAAAAATGTGTTTAATAGATAAGTAAATTGAGCATGTTTTGTGATGCCATATGCTGCTAAAATAAAAATGCTGAAATATGACAGAAAAATTAACAAAAAATCAAGCACAAACCCCACCCAAAGAAGGCTCTCAAAAAACTAGGCAAAAATATGCAAACAAGCTACTCAAAACACATGAAAAGGGCCTACAAGATCTAATGTCAATGGGACTAGGATCTAAGGCTCTATGTTGCTGAAAATGGTGCAGAATAACAACAAAAAAATAGAGGTCAGATCTGTTGCAAAGGATAGGTAAGAAGCTAAAAAAAATAAGGATACTCAAGGGAATCCTAGGGCCAAGGAAAAATCAAACTCAAAATGGATTTATGATGGCTAAAATACCTATCAAAAGATATTGTAATAAAATGGATCAAACCGTGAAAAAATGGTTGAAAGTAGTGAAAATCATAGACTCCTTAATCAGTTGATACCTTCCTAGAAAGGTGGAAGTGTATTTCAAACCCTAAAGGTCTTGGTTCTACCTCAAAGAGACAAACTAAGGAGATCCATACCTAAGGAGGGCTGAAACAGAGGCAAAAAAACCCAAAATAGTATTCTTGGCAAACCCTGAATAATTCAGAAAAAAAATTCCAGAAAAATATGAAAACGTAGGTTCTGACATGTTTTTGAAGGAAAATGCAGTTTTTGATCCAAATAGGGCGCTCTGCTCCTCAGAACGTAGTTCTAGTGCTGAAAAGTGTGTTTTGGTCTCGTGGTTCTCGGGCGACAGGTCTCACACAGATTTTTCGTCTCATGCTTAGCTAGTACATGTGACCTATGCAAAACACCAGAAAACCACCAGTAACTAGAAATTTGACAGAATAATGTAGAGAGCTATAAAAATAAAAAATAAGCTAAAAATAGTTGTAGAAAACCATGAAATTTCTGAAGAGAAAGTCACTCAAGAAACTGAATTGTTACACCAATTGAGTCACCATTTGTTAACGAAAAATGTAACTAAAGACCCACTGGAGTCGCCATTTGTTAATATGAAATTACTTGGAATGTGTACCAAAAGGATCTCACTTAATTCACGAGTGACTAGTGACCCTGACAACAATTGTGGCTTCTTATACTTCATATCTGCAACAAATATGTGAGAAAAACCTGCCAAAAGATAGATGTATGCAAATCTAAAAGAACAAACAACAGAAATAAATCTGATGTAATAACCCAATCTTGGAAAATATTTGAAAGAATAATATTTTATTAATGACACCTTGCGAAGCATATTTACAAAGGGTAGTAAGACCCCCTCAATGAGATTGTTCCTTTGATGTCCTCGTCGCTTCATTATTTAGATCTTCTTCTCTCTCAAATATGTGAAAACCCAAATAATGTAGAACTAAAAAGTGGGAGCTCAAAAGTTAAGTGACGATAATTAGGACAATTATAATGATCATGGTGATAAATGGTTGAAAAACGCTCTTATTTATGGAAAAGTATTGGGTTGATCTAGAAAATGGAGAATAATAAAATATTACTGACCAAAATCTATATCTAACCGCTTGGAATACTTTATTATATTTTTGGAGAGGGAAAATATATTTAAAATGGTTAAATATAGTTATTTAGAAATAATTATCAAATAAAATGATTTATTAATTATTTTGTGAATAATAAGTGTTATCACTCCTAAGTTTTCAAATTTTCATTGATAGGGTCATTCACATCACTCACTTAGGTTTCATATTGTTTTCATAGTTTGATTCTTGAAATTTATGAAGAAAAAAAACACATGTAATAAGCCTTATCCAAAGTCTAAAACCCACCATGAATCATGTCATGTCAGTCAAATCCACTCCATTCCATTTATTTTTTGCATCCATTCCCTCAAATAAAAAATAATCCACTTGTTTGTTACTATAACTATAGAATGGCAGATTTTGCTGCGGAATCACCTGAAAATTCCGTAGCGAATCTACCAAGAAATGTCTTCGTTATGGAATCGTGTTTTTCTGCAGAAAAGAAAGAGCGTGGTGAGGTGTCAAGTTTTCGATGGCCAAGGGTAAAGGTGAGGTCACCCAATTAGTTACCATGATCACCCAAGCATGCAAGATCGTGATTTCATTCATCATTACCTTTTGTGTTCACATTTGGCATCATTCTCCCCAAGTTATCGAATTGATATTTAAATTTCACCTCCAAGCATCTCTCTATCATTCATTGTTCAAGTCTTTCATGTAGTAACACAATGTCATCCTTGAAGAGCTAATTCACAGCGCAAACAACTTGCTCTCTAGTTTTGTTTATCTGCAGGTGTCACAACTATGGAAACAACGAGGTTATAAAGAAGAATGGAAATGAAGAGGAAGGTGAATAAAGGAGTTTCTTTTGTGAGATACGCGCCTATGGAATTAAAATTATTGAATGAAGACCCCAGTTTTATGGATTATTTCATAAATGTTGGTTATTCGCAATTCTGTCAGAAGCTTAAGGGATTTTATGCTCAGATATCTAAATATTTTGCAGTTAATTTCACAGGGACACCCTCAAAGTTAGGGGTTTTAAATTTCATAGTATCACCTGATACCAAGAGGAGGTGAAAAATGGTTCAAAGCTACCAAGTTCAAAATGCAGAGTTGTGAGGAATTTTTCAAACTATATCACATTGGAGCTGACATGGCAAGTGGCATTCCCAAGAGTTATATGAAGGAGAATTATTCTAAGTTGTTTTTTGTGGTCCAGAAGTATTTTACCTTTGAGGGGAGGTTTCATATGGTCTACCTATACCATTTCAGGCTCTTTTTACATTTCACTGGTAAGGAGCCCCTTGATTTTCCTTTCTTTTTGTTTCAAATTTTAGGGAAGATGTCTGATAAGGTCTGAGCCAGGACTAAAGGTGGTGAGACATCAGTTTTACACCATGGCCTAATTAAATTTTTAGTGCTGGAATAATTAAATAATTAAACAGAGACTGAGCATATTTTCTTTTCCTTAGTGGATATGAAGTAGATTCAGTGACACCTAAGAAGATTTCAAAGCCAAAAATTACTTCAACTCCAGCTATGACAAAAGGTGTTAATGAAGAAGGGGCGGAGCCTATTTTGGAGCCAATGGATGTTGAAGTTGAACCTATACAAGAGGCAGATATCCCACAACCATCACCTGCAAGTCACAAATATAAAATTAGCAATCATGGTGGTAGGAGGATAACTAGGAGCCAAACCATTACCAAAGGAAATCTTGAAGATATCCTCCAAGCAATAGACATTGAAGAAACTCCAATTGTCCAAGAAGAAGACATTGAAGGGAACAAATGGAAGAAATAGAAAGGTAAGTCTGTCAAAAAAAAATATTTTGCAGGAGAAGATGTTGGTTTCATATTCCAGGCAAGAAAACTGTTAGGTCCCTGTAATTTGTTGGATTGGAAAAACCAAATGTACAGGGGTCACATCAAACCAGTCTTTGGAGTCCTAGGACCTAACCTTCCTGGACTCGTAGAGGGCTCTCTCTATGTTCGTGTGAAAGATGTAACTTGATTGATTTTAGGGTTTTGATTTTAGGCTAGTTATAGTGATTAGGGTTTGTTTGTTTGTTTGGTTGGTTGGGTAAGTTGTCAAGTGGAATAGATAGAGTGAAAGAGATTCAGACCATTGGGCTATGGAGTCTGCAAAAGGTCTTGAAAAGTACACCAATAGGTCAAGGGTGTTTCATAGGGAAATTTAACAAAGCCAAAAGGATCCAAATAGGTTTAGTGAGTGGGAAATGAACATTAAATTTGTAAACATAGTAGGTCTAAAGGGAAATAAAGGATCCTTCAATAAATACTATAACAAGAAAAATCCTTTAAAACAATAACTTAGTGAAACTGAAAAGCAATTAAGGATTCTTCAACTAGACTTTACTAAACTGACCTCAAGTCAACAAACAAGTAACCCTCGAGAGCAGTTAAGAATTCTATGATCATTACTTTCATACAAAGAGAACATTTAAGATGACATTTTAGTGAAACTAAAGAGCATTTAAGGATTTTTTAATTAAACTTCAAAGAAGAAAACATAGAGTTAAAAGGATGAAGACAGAAGTAGGGTACCAAGATAGCATATCCAACTCTAAAATTTTTGTCCTATTATCAGAGAAAACATGAACATAATGTAAACAAAGGAAAATATTAACAAGAGTGGAATAACGTCACCATCTAATAGAGTTCATGAATCCTAGGAATGTGTTGGTCCATTGATATTCCGTCCAAGAGATTTACAAAGCTCCAAAGCCAATGTTCATCACAACTCAGAGTCTATGCTCAGCTCAACAATCAACCAACATCTACAATGAAGCCTCCATGAAGTATTTAACTTTAAAAGGAGGACCAAAACCATAGCTAGGTCTCCAAATATCATTAATTACATCATAAATTCCATTTTTGTCCAAAGAGACCATGCAAGGCCCAAGGCACAAAATATCCTAACTTAATAAATGCAAAATAACTTCTAACATAAATTCTGAGCTAAATCTGGAGTGATTTTCCTCAAAAAACCTCAAAATATCTTTTTCATTAACTCCAAGTGTCTTTTGTTGAATTTCTGGTAAGAATTCAACGTCAAGGCCAAGGGCGCATCACCAAAATAGGGAAAATAGGTCTTCTTGCAGCTGGGTTTTGGAGGCCTTCCCGGTGTCCAAATGAGCTCCATGATAGTTCATTGGAAATATTGTCCTATCTAATTTACAGATATACCATTATTTTTCAATTTGGTTCCAATTTTCCTGCTCAAAAACTAAATCTCCCAAGACTTCTCAGGGCATAGCTCCACCTCTGAAAATAGGGCAGAAAGTTGATTTTTTGCATGTTTTTGGCACTTTTGGAGTACCAGTTATGCTCCATATGAGCTAAAATTTTGTGTGGGTAATTTACTTGGCCTGATGAATAGAAAAGGTAAATTTTTCCTCCATTGGGTGCCCCATAAAAGAGAACAACGCCAAGGGTGTTGCGCGCTTGGCCCTTCAAAATAGTAAAAATTTCCAAAAACTCAAAATTTGAATTTTTTTTTCAAAATTGCGATTTTCCTTGCTGATCATGTCTGGGATGCTTGTAGAGTTGCATCAGCAAGGATTTCAATATTTTATTTTCCGTTTTCCTCCTTTAGGGCTTGAATCTTTGTAAGGGATCTTTTGCGCTTGGCCCTTGCAATCTTGTTTCTTAAGGCATAATGCCTTGCCATTTTCTTCTGGAGGTCAAGGTCTCTCTTAGTTTCTCCAACTAACCCTCTAAGTGTATATTTTCCCTCTCTAGCCAAGGTTCCTGATCATATTCTATTTCCATGGCAAGCAGCTCACTTGGAGTGAGCTGCTCTGCCAATGCTGCCTCTTACTCCTTCTCCTTGGCTAAATATTTCTTCAAGCCAATTGTCCTTGGCCTCCTCCTAGGAAGTTGTTCTTCCTCTTCCTTAGTGTCATCATGAATGCCCAAGACCTCATCTAGCTTTGCCTTTGTATTTGCAGCCTCTTTCTAAGCTCTGATAGCTCTGATATCATAGATAGCCTTCTCTGCCTCCATCTTCTTGTTTTCAAACTCAAATAGTGAATCACATTCCTAGCCCTACCTAGATTGGCTTGCAAATCCTTAATTTTGGCATCTTTTCTTTTGAGCAGCATGCTTGTGATCCTCTCTTCATTTTCATCATCACTATCAACATGAATAAGTTGAAACTCTTGTTCAGTCTCATGTTTGCCTTCTTCTTCTTCTTCTTCAATTACCTTTCCCTTACCTTTATCAAGTTGCTCGGTTGATGTAGAAGGCATGGCCCCTTGCCTCTTAAGGGCAACAAACACATGCCTATTTCCCCTCTAGTATGTCAAATGAAAAGGTTCAATTTTAATCATTTCTATGCCACTTTTTTCACTCCCATCCTTGCTGCCATCATCACTGTCATTATCATTGGTACCATCACTGCTTTCATGGCTCTTTGACCCACTACCATCATCTTCACTAATTTCTGCCCCATTTCCATCATCTTCACTGATATGTGCCTCACTACCGTCACTACTCCTTTCGTCACTAATTGATTTTTCATTGTTTGATTCCTCATTTATTTCTTCCTTATTGCCTTCTTCTTCATCACTCTTTTCTACCTCATTGCCTTCTTCATTGTTGGATGCACTAGTACCATGAGATGATGGTGAGGGATTGTGAATAGGTGATGAAGGACGAGGATCATCATGATGTGAAGGAATGTGAGTGGATGGTGATGTGGAAGAATCATCATGAGGTGAGGGAATGTGAGTGGATGGAGGAATGGGAGGATGAGAAGAGGAAGGGATATCTTGCTGCTGATGGGCTTATGGAGAAGTAAACACCCCGATGGAAATGAAGGTTTCCCAAGGAATACCTTTCTATTTCAGTTGGTGCATAACAACCATTTTAATAAGAGATTGATAGAAGAGGCTTTGCATCTGATGAGGATAGTCTCTCTTTTGTACAACATAGGAAATTTTTTCAATGCTTCTATAGAGGTAATAGGGTAGGTGCAACATCCTCACCCTAGTAAAGTGCATGAGCAGCCTGATGTGGTAGGAGTAAATGCGGGAGAATCTTCCTGCACGTGTAAAATACTTCATAATGATTCTCATCGTAGGTTCATATATATCAAGAAAATGTGAGAAAGGAAAGATGGATTTATTGTGGTATTTGTATCTAGGCTTTAGGTAGGGTTTTAAGTAGCTCATGTCTAGGTTGGCTTGCTTGAACCATTTATCACCCACACTTGGTATGCCTATGGAATTGGCAATAGCATCTGAAAACAAATCAAAAGTGACTCCTGCAAGGTTAACTTGTTTCTCATGCAAGTTCATGATAAATAGCCTGGTCAACTCAGGGTGATTTTGCACCTGTTGTACCTTCTCACAAAAATAAAAGCATCCTACATGCTTGAAACATTGAACAGTAAGGGGAGATGCCATTAGCTGCCTTGTGTTGGGGGGTTGAAACCTATTGATTTTTCCACCTTTGTGCTCATGCCTCCTTGGCATTTGAGCTTCTCCTCCACTACCACTTTCTTCTAACATTGTAGATTATGCCTTTGAGAAACCCTAGGACTGGAAATGGAAATGAGATGAAGGGATGGTGGAATGGCAACCTTTACATGTTTATACTCTTTTTTGCCAACCTTGGAGTGTAAATGGAAATGGAATGAAAAGATGGTGATGAAATGGCAGTTTAGGCTAATGAGGGAATAAGGGAGGGTATAGGTACATTAGGATGAGTGAGAGGCTAAAATAGATAATGAAAACCAATAGCTGTGCAATTACTCTTTGTTTTGACTGATACTCTTCATATGCATATGGAAAGAGGTTTAAACAGTGACTTCAAGCATGATTTTTAGGGTTTCTCCTTACGGTTTGATTTCATTCAATTACAAATCATCAAAATGATTAGAGATGAAGTTAGGGCATCCACTTACCTATTTATGTGCTCATAAGACATTGGAGGAGACTTTAAAATGGTTTTGAGGTGGTTTGAGTGGTTAAAATACTTATAATGCCTTCCCGGCCAAGGGTGCAGCGCTTATTCCTAAACACGCAGTGCTCAATCTTGAGCGCGTGATGCCAAAAGAAGAGTTGTTGTGGGTGTTGGGCAAGAGTGCAGCACTCTGCCAAGCACGCATCGCTCAGTTCCAGGCGCGCAGTGCTTGTGTAAAATGCATGGGGAGAAATTTCCAAGCGCACAATGCTCGATTCCAGGCGCGCAGCGCTGTCCTAAGGGCGCATCGCCACAAAATTTTTCCCTAATTTGCTTGAAAACTCAAACTTTTTTTATCTTTCAAATGCTCTAACTCTTTTGCAAGTCAACAATGATTTGTTTGAAGTGTAGAAAGGCTTTTATAGATTTAGGAACTTTTATTTAATCATGAAACCCACTTTCTAATGTTTTTTAAAGTCACTTTATTTTTTATTTTCTCACTAACTCTTTTCACATTTTTTCTTTGCGGGTGACTTGAAAACATTGAGGTTGATCTTTCCCTTGCTCCTTTAGGCATGTCAGGTTCACTTTGACAATTTTGGGATCTGATTATATAGAAACCTCTTTAGAACCTTCCTTTACTTCCACCATGGAGTTCAACTCATGTTTTTTGTCTTTTTTTCACCACTTCTGATTTGTAGGTGACTGAAATGATGATTTTTACCTTTCTTTTACTCCTTAAGGCATGAAAAGCTTATCAAACACTTTTGGGAGGATTTCACATAGCAACACCTTCAAAACCCTCTTTTTCCTGCACCATGGAGTTCAGACCTTGTTTTACCTTCTTTGACACTTCTGATTGCATGTGACTGAAAATACTGCCTTGGCTTTCTCTTATCCCTTGAAATATGATAATTTCACTTTTGACAACCTTAGGATGCTTACACAGTAGTAGTATCTCCAAAAACTTCTCTTGTTCCTACCTTGGAGCTCAAATCATCTTTTGTTTGGTAGGGGACTGAAAACCTTGAATTTACCTTTTTTAATGATATTCTCTACACCTTTTCTCTTTGAGGCATGACACATTAACCTTGGAAAATTTTGGGATGATTGCACACAATAGCAACATCTTCAAAAACCTATGTGATTTACACCATGAAACTTAGCTTTTTCACCTTGGCTGGCAGTTTGCTGGAGTCATGAAATTTGTCTTTCCTTTTGATCCTGGAGACTTTGATATGTTTATTTTGACACAGCAGCAGCCTTAAAAACCTCCTTTACTTCCACCTTGGAGCTTAACCTAATATTTTTCTCATTTAGACATGACAAACTCATTTTGACAAGTTTGGGATCTGATCAAAGAATGACATCTTCAGAATCCTTCCTTTGCTTTCACCATGAGATTTAACATCATCATTTCACCTTCTCTGGTTACTTTTCCAAAACCCTAGGCATCCGGAGTGCTTTAAGACAATCATCAGTGTTGTCTTCTAAGTTCTCTATATCCCTTTCAAGTTCATTCATTTCTATCCATTTCACCTCACCTTTTTTCCCCTTTTCATCAATATTTTTGAAATAATTTATTCATGTTTGGTTTGGTGTGCCTCCTCTAGCTCATTTTTTCCATTTGATCACTGTTTGGCACTCTTCTTGGACCATCAATCTCAAACACCCCATTTCTCCTACAAGAACAAGGGTTGCCTAACTTCTTTTCTGCAAGTTGCCTTCATTTAGTAACATGCCATCTACCTTATCAATATCTTTTGCTGATGGGAACTTCAACACTTCTGCAAAAGTGCCAAAGCTTGTCAATTTCCTCATGTGCAAACTCTGAAAGTGAATGATAGTCTTCTTTGGAAAATTTTAGGTTTTTCTTGAATAACCATGTCTCAACATTCTATTACATATGAGCTAGATTCTAGCAAAGGAAAAGCAGATTTTGAAACACCAATGATGACCTTAGAACATATGAAACCATAATTGACCTAGTGGGAGGATTCTTTGACCTAGTCTTTGACTGAAAATTGGCTTGGAGTCTTCAAGTGAAAAAATAGAGTATTTTTCAAAGTGTTGTATTGAAGATCCAAAATCCAATGTACTTGATTTATCTAAAAATCATACAGAGATATTTTTGAGACCATCAAAGCTTGATGAACTTGGGGAACATGGGAATGAATAGGCTTATAGGAAACCCTAGATGGAAAGTAGAGTTATGGGCAAGGGAAAACAGAGTAATGAGGTCATAGGCAGGAAAGGAGGATGGAGATGAGAGGCATAAGCCCATAAACAGTTTTTTAGGAGTGATAGGGTAACCATGAAATGGAAAACTAATAAAATAGTGAAAAAGTTTGAAAAAGGATAATGAAGGAAGTGAGATTTATAAAAATCACAATATTCAAGGAATGTTTTTTTTCTAGAACCAATATTTAGTCGTCTACATATAATGAAATATACTGATACCTAATAGTGGATCCACTTGGGGAGGGCAGCTCCTTTTTAGGAGGTGTCTAGAACCTCAGAGTTCAAATCTCTGAGTTTTGAAGATTAGTACCTTACTTGTACTTGGCATACCTCGTTTTCTCCTCTTGCTGATTCTTTTGAAGTTGTGATCTTAAATCTAAAAAAAAAAAAAACATGATTGCTTCAATATCACTTCTACCTACCCATCATACTTTGCCTAACATTTTTTTTTCACTTGGGTGCATTTGAATTGGTAAACCCTTGACATCATTTTTTTTTTTTAAGCATAAAAACTATCTACTTCTACCCTTATCACTTCCAAGAGCTCAGATTAGGCTGATGAACTCTTTATTCTCTACCTACTCTATTTATATGTCAAGGTTAAGTTGTTTGATAGATTCTCGTTCTCTAACCTACTAACATGAAATTGAAAAAATGATGAAACCAAGTTTAAGCAATCTGATTTGTCATGGGCTTTGGAGTTTTGGAAAAGCTGCACACAGAATTTATTTTTGTACAAGTGAAACTAGAAACTTGAGTGCTAATAATTTAGATTTTGTTACCTATCCCTCTCTTTCTCCTTTGGTTCATATTTGAGCATTGAAACCAAATATATTTTCCTAATATAATCTACTGAAAAGCCAAGTTTACATGGTTTGGAAAATATTCTTTCACTAACCTATCAGCATAAATTTAAAACATGTTCAATCATGATTAGGCTAGATGACTGAACAAGACTTTCTTTCTCAAGTAGAGGCATTTAGACTTACACACTTTCAGAAATACTCTTTTTTGGTATGGGGTTGTACCTCTTTTTTTTACCTGCCCTCTTTTTCTTTTTTTCTTTGTTTTTTGTTTTTATTTTTCTGATCTTTCATCAAGCAATATTATGTACAATGAATGAGAGCTTCAAACTAGGAATTTCAACAAAAATAGTGTTTGAACATCTTGCCATTGACAGGACCTCCAAACAACTCTACTCCATCCAGTTCTTGTAGGAATAATGCATTGTTACCTCTAACTGAATGGATGATGTAAGGACCCTTCCATAGATTTTCAAACTTTCCATGCTTGCCTTTGTCCTCTCTTCTTGAATCTCACTTCAACACTTTGTCTCCAATCTGGAAATCATTAGCCTTGGTTCTTCTGTCAAAGATCTTCTTGATGTTCTCTTGCACTGCTTGTGTTCTGTTGTAAATTTCTTCCCTGGACTGCTACAAATGAATGGTTTGGTTGAGCCTCCTTTGTATGTCATTCTCCTTTGATTGTACCTCTTGGAGAAGCTTCATTACCAGAACTCCCAAGGATGTTGGGAAAACTGCATCCATGCAATACACTAGTTGATAGGGAGACATGTTAATAGATTTCTTGCTTGTTAATCTGTCAGCCCATAGTGCATGCACCAGTTTGTTATGCCATGAATTTTTGTTCTCTTCCAACAACTTCTTGATGATGTTCACCAAAATTTTGTTAGAGGAATAAGCCAACCCATTAACTTGAGGGTAATAAGTTGTAGAATGCACTAGTGCGACGTGATACTTGGAGAAAAAGTCCGCCATTCTCTTGGACTTAAATGCAACAACATTATCAATGATGATATTTTTAGGACAACCAAATCTGGACAAGATGTTGGTTTCAAGGAATTTGATTATGACTAAGTCAGTGGAATTCCTTGAATGGATGGCTTCTATCCATTTGGTGAAATAGTCAGTGGCAGTAAGGATCCACTTGTGTTGGGTAGATGAGGCGGGTGGATTTCTTCAATGAAATCTAAACCGCACTGTTGAAAAGGAGTTTCAACACTGATAGGATGCAAAGGAAAAGGCAGTAGTTTTCTCTTTCCATCAAAGATTTTGCATTTATGGAAAGTTACTACTAGCTTGTGTATGTTAGGGAAAAGAGTGGGCCAGTAGTAACCAACTCTAAGGATTTTGTTGGCAGTGGTTTTCTAGTAGAGATGACCTCCACACTCTCCTTCATGAAAGTCACGCATGATTCTATCTGCATCATCTTCAAGTAAGATTTTTAAGCAAGATACCAACATAATTTTTCCAATACAAAGCTCTATCTAGAATGCAGAAATTTACAGCCTTTAGTTTCAAGAATCTAGCCCTTGTTTTGGATAAATTAGGAGGAGCATTTAGATTAAAAAGCACATACAATATATCAGCATACCAGAGTGAGTTTAAAAAGGCTTCTTCAATGGGTGGAGTCACTAGTTCCTCTTGTTCATCCAACGAATGTATCATGTTTATGTCTAGTGCTTGAAAGTTAGCTTCAGCCATGAGTTTGGTAAGTATTTGTCCTTTGATCAGTTTAGTGGGTTTGATTTCTAGATCATATTATAAGATGACAACAATCCACCTACCCCTTTTACCATCAGAATCTTGATTCAGTATGTCCTTGACAACTGTGTGTGGAACAAAAGCAATGAAATGTGAATGCAAGATGTAAAATTTGAAATCTTTTAAGGCTTTGATTAAAGCAAAGGTTTGTTTTTCCATGATGTTATATTTCAGGGGTGCATCTCTCAATGCCTTGCTGAAGAAATATATAGGTTGTTCTTGTCACATCATGTTCTTTTGTAGCAATACTGCAACAATAGTGTGTTCTAATGCAAATGAGAAGATGAAGAAATCCTTGGTAAAGTCGGGGCTGATTAGAACTAGTGTTTGGGTAAGTGCTTGTTTTACCAGTTCAAAGGATTGTTTGGCTTATGTGATCCACTTGAATCCTATTTCTCTTTTTAGCATGTTTGTGATATTTCTTAGGATTTATGCAAGGTTTGGTATAAACCTTCTTAGGAAGTTAATCTTTCCAATGAAAGATTACAGCTCTTTAATGTTCCTAGGGTGGCTGATTTGCAATATACCCTCAATCCTTTTTGGGTCTATTTTAATCCCTTCTTCAGATATTATGTGGCCTAAGAGTTTTCTTAGGATTTAAAGATAGACCATACTTCCTACACTTTTCAAAGAACTTTCTTAGGTGAACTAGGTGTTCTCTATAAGTTTTAGAATAGATAGTGATGTCATCAAGGTATATCACAGTGAAGTAACCTATGTCTTTCGAAAAAGCTCTGTCCATGGCTCTTTGAAAAGTAGCCCCCTCATTCATTAACCCAAAAGGCATTTTGACATACATGAAGGTGCCCCAAGGTGTTGTTAAAGCAGTTTTTTGCTGATCACTTGGAAGTACTAGCACCTTATTGTAACCCGAAAAATCATCAAGCAATGATATTCTTTTAGAGCTTACCACCCTTTGCAGTATATGATCCATCTTAGGTAAAGGGTAGTTTTCTTTCATGGAGGCTTTGTTTAAGTTTCTAAAGTCTATGAATAGCCTAATCTCCCCTATTTTCTTTCTTACCGACACAAGGTTTGAAACCCATTCTGAGTACCTGAGTGGGACTATGATTCCAGCATCATACATCTTCTTTATTTCCTTCTCAACTAGAGGCACTAGGAAGGGGTTTATTCTTCTCAATTTCTGCTTAAATGGCTTTTGGTTTTGCTTGAGAGGAATCTTATGTTGAATAATGTTTGTGTCATAGGAATTCAATTCCTCATAACCCCATGCAGACACATATTTAAATTCTTTGAGCCGCTCAATATATTTATGTTTTATGTGAGGTGGCAGAGTTTTGGACAGCTTTATCATTTTGAGTTCTTCTACACTGCATATGTTGCATTCTTCTACATCAGTCTCGGTGGATTCCATTTTTGGCTTCCTAGCAACATCATTGAAATCAAACAACACTTCTAAGGGGGCAAGACCTCTTGGTAATGAGTTATTTTTTCATTGCAATAACTCAAGGTGCTTTTGATCTAAATCTTCAAACAATTCTACCTCAAAAGGGTGTTCTAGCAGATTTATATCAGAAATACAAGGAAAATTTGTTTTGTGTGTTTATTCTTCAGTAAAATAGTTCTCTTGATGGTTTAAGTCCAACTTCGACATTTCAAACTTGGTTTTGGGCTTCAAGAAGTCTTCAATCTATTTTTCATTTTCAAATACTTGCCAATAATCTATGTTATCAGGGACTGTTGGTCTGCACTTGAACTTTACCGTGTATTGTTCATTGGTAGGAGGTACTTGGAAAGTGCTGGCAGCAAAGGCTAGTTCATTGGCAAGGTTTTTTTGAGCTCATAGGATGGAGGTAAGTTCATATTTCTCAAATGTCTTCAGGAGGTCTAAGGCCACATTCCTATTCTCTTAGCCTATGATACTTGGTTGAATATTATCCTTTATTTTCCTAATGATTAGCTTAGAATCTCCTAGAACATAAATCTTCTTAGCTCCTATGTTTTTCAACAAGTGTAATCCTAGGAGAAGAGCCTCATACTCTGGAATATTGTTTGTGCATTTAAAATCTAGTTTTTAGGAGCGGCCTTCATTGGTTTTGTGTATCCAAACACCTTCTCCTAAACCATCTTTTCCACAAGAGTCATCAAAGCTCATGTTCCAAAGTGCTTCAAGTCCTGATTTTCCCTTACGTTGTTGTTCATGGCTGCAAGGGTTTTGACTGTCATGTTCTTCATTTGGTGTTTGGTTTGACTGTTCTGAAAGGTATTTTTCTTTCTCCTTTTCATTTACTTGTTCATTAATGTCATCTTCATTATACAAGATAAATGAGTCAAGGTCTGAATTGATAGAATAGAGAGGGGTGTTGTTTGGCCTATCTTGGCTGCTTACCATGTATTTCATGTGAGATTCTCTGTAAATTCTTCTTGTTTGGTTAAATATTGGAATGGTAGTGTATGTCATGTCCATTTGGAGGTTTCCTTGAATTTTGGCTCCCCATGACCTAGATAAAAGCATGTCATACTTCGGGGGAATGTCAGCCACTACAATGTCCATAAATAGGCTTTTAGTTGGGATTTGTGCCAGATTGACACAAAGATACTTGATTAGGCCTAAACACTTAACTCTACTTGAATCGAAAGAGTATAATTCTTTGTAAGGTTTGGTTATTTTGAGGCCTAATATCTCCATCACTACCTTTGGCATGATATTGTGTGAGGCATCGGAGTCTAGCATAGCATTGTGCAAGGTTTTGTTATGAATGTTCAAAATGACATAGAATGGAGGAACAACTCATTCTTTATATTTTCCCTCTACCTCAGGTCCAAATAATAGCTCTGGCTTGTCATCAGTTAGATTCAGAATGTCGGTGTCATTTCCTATGTTTAAAGATTTCAAAACTTGAACTCTATACACATCTTGAGACACCAGTTCAGTGAGGGGTATGGCTATTTTGATCTTGGCAATCTCACTCTCAAAACTGAAAGGTGCTGGTGTTTTTGGCATATTTACATTATTTTTATCACACATAGTCTTTTCAGTAACTTTAGTTGGCTGATTTTTATTTGGAATGTCAGTTAGAGAAGTTTTTCCAGGGCCACGAGTTGATGTACTAGGGTAGCTTGGGTCACCATTGTGTTGGCTAGTTTTGTTTTGTTTTGATTAGGAGTCTTAGCCATTATGTTGGTGATTTCTTTTGTCTTTTTAAGGATGTTTTCAGGGGTTTTCCTAACAATATTTTCTAGTCTGTTTTTCTTGGAGGCATATTGGATTTTCTTACTTTGAAGGTCATAATGCCTATGAACCTCCATGATACAATTTTCAAATCCTAGCTTGTACTCTTCAGAATCCTCAGATGTTCTATTAGTTTGGTTTGAGGAAAATAGACCTTGTTCTTCTTCTGTGAGAAAAACACCACCCTCATTATTAGAACCTATCATATTTACATGGTTCTCTTCCTGCTCTTTAGCCTCTCTTTCCTTTTCATCTACATAGTTTTCTTGGAAAGGAGGTCTAATTTGCTAGTCATTGTCTCTTTGTCTGTTTTGGGGAGTGTCTCTTCTAAAGTTTTGGTTTCTATTTATGTTTGTAGGATTTGCTTGGTTTTCCCTAGGGGGTGCTCTTTCATTCAAATTAATTCTCTCCATCATTCTTTCCTTTACCCTAACTAGATTGTCAATTTTAGCATTAGAGGTGGAGGCTATGGTTTCCTCTTTGTATGTAACCTTCTTTTCTGCCCTTAATCTAGCCCTTCTAGCATTTAGGTTGGCTTCTACACTTATTTCTCCTCTTTGAATTCCCTTTAAGGTGAGGGGATCTCTTTCTCTTAATTGATAACACATGTCTGGATCAAATCCTTCCGGAAATTTCACTAAGGCTAGGCCTTGTGGTGGATTCATGTGAGGTGGGAGTGCATTGTAAACACTATTGAACCTAGTGCAGTAGTCTTGGACACTTTCCCCAACATTCCTCTTAAGGTTATCATACTTTGATAGGATTTGAAGAGGATTTTTCTTAGTCTCCCACTTGTTTTTGAATGCTTGATAGAGGGAAGGGAGGTCATGAATGAAGTTAGGAGTTAAGTTTTTGAAACATTTCTTTGCTTCTCCTCCTAAGATTTAGGCAAAAATTATCATTTTAATGGTCTCCTCTTCTATTTCTTGGTAATCAAATGCATCATTCATCTTGTCTACATGTTGTTGGGCAGTGGTAGAGTCAACTCCAATAAAGTTAGGGATTTTAGATTGGTAGTCTTGAGGCATAGGTAGTAAAGGTTGTGGTATTACCAATGGGGCAAACCATGCTACCATGATTTGAGGTAAAGGAACCCAAGGAGGGTTTGTAAGAGGGGGGTTTGTGAGAGGAGGTGGAGGATGAAATGGAGTGGTTTGCACAGTGGATGTATGAATGGGAGTGATAGATGTACTTGGACCAGTGAGCTGAGATTGAGCAGATTTGGAATGAAAGGAGCCAAAGTGTTGGAGAAGGTAAAAATCAAGAGGAGTGGAAGGTGAGGCTTTTATACTAGGACCCTGCTGCAAATCTATAGGATCAAGGTATGTCTGGTCTATCCCACTTTGAGACTTAGTTATGGAAAGATTTCTTCTATGGTGTAAGTCAAATTGGGGATCTTGCAAGGCTGTGAGGTTTTCAAGGACAATCCTTGCTTTGTGAATGGGTATAACAATAGTTGAATCTTCAGTCCTAGATTTTTTCCACGAGATTCTTTCTGGATCATCAACTATGGTAGGTGGGTTTGGGTCAGGGTGAGATCTGGTGTTGATTCTTTGTGAACCCAGATTTCAGACCAAAAATGTAGAGAGGCTGAAAGTTTAGGATTGTCTTGAAACAAACCTATCTGCAAGGGTACTAAGTTCACATAGTATGTAACTGGGCTTGGCACTGTTATGAATGATTGATATACTCCCAGGGGAGTCTGTGAGAAACAGTGGGGTCAGCAAGGCTACTGAAGACCAGTGGAGTCACCAGGTGGATGATGTTTACTATTTTGAGTATGAATTTTCTGTCCACCATCAACAACTAAATACCAATCTAAGGATATTTTTGGGTTTTCTGAGTTCTTTATGTAACACTAAGCTTTTCAATGAGTGTTCTCCAGTATGGTCAATGTGGTGCTAGTATGATGAATCAACTAGACATAACTCTTGGCTTAAAACTTGATTTGTCTAAGTTTGACAGGGGATTTGTGAGTTCTTAAGGAATTTATAAGCTTGTTACTTACTCAACTGCCCCAGTATGATCGCCATTATCTTAGGTGGCGAGTCAGAGGATACTATTGACAAGGGTTTTATGAGGTTTTAAGGAGTACTTAGGATGTTACTAACTCAGATCCCCAGCAGAGTCGCCATTATGTCAGGTCCCCGTAATTTGTCAGATTGGAAAAACCAAATGTACAGGGGTAAAATGAAACCAGTCTTTGGAGTCCTAGGACCTAGCCTTCCTGGACTCAGAGAGGGCTCTCTCTATGTTCGTGTGAAAGATGTAACTTGTTTGATTTTAGGGTTTTGATTTTAGGCTAGTTATAGTGATTAGGGTTTGTTTGTTTGTTTGTTTGGTTGGTTGGGTAGGTTGTCAAGTGAAACAAATAGAGTGAAAGAGATTCAGACCATTGGGCTATGGAGTCTACAAAATGTCTTGAAAAATACACCAATAGGTCAAGGGTGTTTCATAGGGAAAATTAACAAAGCCAAATGGATCCAAATAGGTTTAGTGAGTGGGAAATGAACATTAAATTTGTGAGCATAGTAGGTCTAAAGGGAAATCAAGGATCGTTCAATAAATACTATAACAAGAAAAAGCCTTTAAGACAATAGCTTAGTGAAACTGAAAAGAAATTAAGCATTCTTCAACTAGACTTTACTAAACTGACCTCAAGACAACAAACAAGTAACCCTAGAAATCAATTAAGAATTCTCTAATCATTACTTTCATACAAAGAGAAAATTTAAGATGAAATTTTAGTGAAACTAAAGATCATTTAAGGATTCTTTAATTAAATTTCAAAGAAGAAAACATAGAGATAAAAGGATGCAGATAGAAGTAGGGTACCAAGATAGCATATCCAACTCTAAAATTTATGTCCTATTATCATAGAAAACATGAAAATAATGTAAAAAAAGGAAAATATTAACAAGAGTGGAATAACATCACCATCTAACAAAGCTCATGAATCCTAGGAATGTGCTGGTCCATTGATATTCTATCCAAGATATTTACAAAGCTCCAAAGCCAAATTTCATCACAACTCAGAGTCTATGCTCAGCTCAACAATCAACTAACATCTACAATGAGGCCTCCATGCAGTATTTAACTTGCAAAGGAGGACCAAAACCCTAGCTAGGTCTCCAAAATATCGTTAATTACATCATAAATGTCATTTTTGTCCAAAGAGACCATCCAAGGCCCAAGGCACAAAATATCCTAACTTAATAAATGAAAAATAATTTCTAACATAAATTCTGAGCTAAATCTGGAGTAATTTGCATCAAAAATCATCAAAATATCTTTTTCATTAACTCCAAGTGTCTTTTGTTGACTTTCTGGCAAGGGCGCTGCGCCTATAGGTCTTTTTGTAGTTGGGTTTTGGAGGCCTTCCCGGTGTCCAAATAAGCTCCATGATAGCTCATTAGAAATCGTGTCTTGTCTACCTTCCAGATCTACCTTTAGTTTTCAATTTGGTTCCCATTTTCGTGCTAAAAAACCCAATATCCCAAGACTGCTTAGGGCATCACGCCAGCTCTCAAAATAGGGCAGAAGTTGATTTTTTGCATGTTTTTGGCACTTTTGGAGTACCAGTTCTGCTCCAAATGAGATGAAATTTTGTGTGGGTAATGTCCTTGGCCTGATGAACACAAAAATGTAAATTTTTCCTCCATTGGGTGCCCTCAAAATTGGGATTGGCCTTGCTGATCATGTTTGGGATGCTTGTAGGGATGCATCAGCAAGGATGTCAAGATTTTCTTTGCCCTTTGACTCCTTTAGGGATTGAATATTTGTAAGGGATATTTTGAGCTTGGCCCTTGAAATATTGTTTCTTAAGGAATAATGCCTTGCAATATTCTTTTCGATGTCAAGGTCTCTCTTGGTTTTCTCCAACTGACCCGCTAAGTGTATATTTTCCCTCTCTAGCCAAGGCTCCCGATCATATTCTATTTCCATGGCAAGCAGCTCACTTGGAGTGAGCTGCTCTGCCAATGTTGTCTCTTTCTCCTTCTCCTTGGCTAAATCTTTCTTCAAGCCAATTTTCATTTGCCTCCTCCTAGGAAGATGTTCTTCCTCTTCCTCAGTGTCATCATGAGCCCCCAAGACCTCATCTAGCTTTGCCTTTTTCTTTGCAGCCTCTTTCCAAGCTATGATAGCTCTGATCTCATGGATAGCCTTCTCTGCCTCCAGCTTCTTGTTTTCAACCTCAAAATAGTGAATCAAATTCCTAGCCCTACCTAGATTGGCTTGCAAATCCTTAATTTGGGAATATTTTCTTTTGAGCAGCATGCTTGCGATCTTCTCTTCATTTTCATCATCACTGTCAACATGAATAAGTTGAAACTCTTGTTCAGTCTCATGCTTGTATTATTATTATTCATTAATGACCTTTCCATTACCTTTATCAAGTTGCTTGGTTGATGTAGAAGGCATGGCCCCTTGCCTCTTAAGGGCAGTAAACACATGCCTATTTCCCCTCTGGTAGGTCAAAGGAAAAGATTCAATTTTTAACATTTTTGTGCCACTTGTTTCATGTCCAACCTTGCTGCCATCATCACTGTCATTATCATTGGTACCATCACTAATTTCATGGCTCTTTGACCCACTGCCATCATCTTCACTACTTTCTTCCCCATTGTCATCATCTTCACTGATATGTGCCTCACTACCGTCACTTCTCCTTTCTTCACTAATTGATTTGTCATTGTTTTATTCGTCATTGCTTTCTACCTTATTTCCTTCTTCTTCATCACTCTTTTCTGCCTCATTTCATTCTTCTTTGTTTGATGAACTAATACCATGAGATGATGGTGAGATATTGTGAATAGGTGATGAAGGATCAGGATCATCATGATGTGAAGGAATGTGAGTGAATGGTGAGGTGGAAGAATCATCATGAGGTGAGGGAATGTGAGTGGATGGAGGAATGGGAGGATGAGAAGAGGAAGGGACATCTTGCTGCTGACGGGCTTGTGGAGAAGTAAACACCTCATTGGAAATGAAGGCTTCCCAGGGAATACCTTTCTATTGTAGTTGGTGCATAACAACCATTTTAATAAGAGAGTGATGGAAGAGGCTTTGCATTTGCTGAGGAAAGTCTATCTTTTGTACAATATAGGACATTTTTTCAATGCTTCTATAGAGGTAATAGGGTAGGTGCAACATCTTCACCCTAGTAAAGTGCATGAGCAACCTGATGTGATAGGATTAAATGCAGGAGAATCTTCCTTCACATGTAAAATACTTCATAATGATTATCATCATAGGTGCATATCTATCAAGAAAATGTGAGAAAGGAAAGATGGATTTATTGTGGTCTTTGTATCTGGGCTTTAGGTAGGGTTCGAAGTAGCTCATGTCTAGGTTGGCCTGCTTGAACCACTTCTCACCCACACTTGGTATGCCTATGGAATTGGCAATAGCATTTGAAGACAACTCAAAAGTGACTTCTGCAAGGTTAACGTGTTTCTCATGCAAGTTAATGATAAATAGCCTGGTCATCTCAGGGTGATTTTACACCTGTTGTACCTTCTCACAAAATTCAAAGCATCCTACATGCTTGAAACATTGAACAGTAAGGGGAGATTCCATTAGCTCCCTTGTGTTGGGGGGTTAAAACCTATTGATTCTTCCACCCTTGTGATCATGCCTCCTTGTCATTTGAGCTTCTCCTCCACTACCACTATCTTCTGAGATTGTAAATTCTGCCTTTGAGAAACCCTAGGACTGCAAATGGAAATGAGATGAAGGGATGGTGGAATGGCAGCCTTTAAAAGTGAATGAGATGAATGAGTGAGGGTGTAAGTATATGAGAATGAGGGATAAGCTAACAAATCAATGACAACCTTCTACTGACATGTTTATAATCTATTTTTCCAACCTTGGAGTGTAAATGGAAATGGAAAGAAATTATGGTGATGAAATGGCAGTTTAGGCTAATGAGGGAATGAGTAAGGGAGGGTATAGGTACATTAGGCTGAGTGAGAGGCTAAAATACTTAATGAAAACTCCCAGCTGTGCAATCACTCTTTTTTTTTATTCATACTCTTCATATGCAGATGGAAAGAGGTTTAAACAGTGACTGAAAGCATGATTTTTAGGGTTTTCTCCTTAGGGTTTGATTTCTTTCAATTAAAAATCATCAAAATGCTTAGAGATGAAGTTAGGGAATCCACTTACCTCTTTATGTGCTCATAAGACATTGGAGGAGACTTGAAAAGGGTTTTGAGGTGGTCTGAGTGGTTAAAATACTTAGAATTCATTCCTAGCCAAGGGCGTAGTGCCTAAGGTGAGGGCGCAGTGCTCGGTCCTAAATGCGCAACGCTCAATACTAAGCGCGTAGCGCCAAAATAAGAGTTGAACTGGGTGTTCGGCAAGAGCGTAACGCTCTTCCAGGCATGCAACACTCAATTCCATGCACGCAACGCCTGTGTAAATGAACGGGGAGATATTACCAAGCGCGTAGTGCTTGATTCCAGGCGTGCAACATCGTCTCGAGGGTGCAACGCCACAAACATTTCACCCTAATTTGTTTGAAAACTAAAAAAAATTTCTCCTTTGAATGCTTTAACTTTTTTTCAAGGCAACAATGATTTGTCTGAAGTGTAGAAAGGATTTTATAGATTTAGGAACTTTGATTTAATCATGAAACCCACTTTCTAATGTTTTTTAAAATCACTTTATTTTTTATTTTCTCACTAACTCTTTTGACATTTTTTCTTTGCAGGTGACTTGAAAACATTGAGGTTGATCTTTCCCTTGCTCCTTTAGGCATGTCAGGTTCACTTTGACAAGTTTGGGATCTGATTATATAGCAACCTCTTCAGAACCTTCCTTTACTTCCACCATGGAGTTCAACTCATGTTTTTCATCTTTTTTTGACCACTTCTGATTTGTAGGTGACTGAAATGATGATTTTTACATTTATTTTACTCCTTGAAGCATGAAAATCTTATCAAACACTTTTGGGAGGATTTCACATAGCAAAACCTTCAAAACCCTCTTTTTCCTGCACCATGGAGTTCAGACCATGTTTTACCTTCTTTGACAATTTTGATTGCAGGTGACTGAAAACACTGCCTTGGCTTTCTCTTATCCCTTGAAATATGATAATTTCACTTTTGAAAACCTTAGGATGCTTACACAGTAGCAGTATCTCCAAAAAATTATTTTGCTCCTACCTTGGAGCTCAAATCATCTTTTGTTTGGCAGGTGACTGAAAACCTTGAATTTACCTTTTTTACTAATATTCTCTACACCTTTTCTCTTCGACGCATGACACATTCACCTTGGAAAATTTTGGGATGATTGCACACAACAAAAACATATTCAAAAACTTGTGTGATTTACACCATGAAACTTAGCTTTTTCACCTTGGCTGGCAGTTTGCTGGAGTCATGAAATTTGTTTTTCCTTTTGATCCTAGAGACTTTGATATGTTTATTTTGACACAAAAAAAACCTTAAAACCCTCCTTTACTTCCACCTTGGAGCTTAACCTCATCGTTTTCTCATTTAGACATGACAAACTCATTTTTACAAGTTTTGGATCTGATCAAAGAATGACATCTTCAGAATCCTTCCTTTGCTTTCACCATGAGATTTAACATCATAATTTCACCTTCTCTGGTTACTTTTCCAAAACCCTAGGCATTTGAAGTGCTTTAAGAAAATCATCAGTGTTGTCTTCTAAGTTCTCTATATCCCTTTCAAGTTCATTCATTTCTATCCAGTTCACCTCACCTTTTTTCCCTTTTTTATCAATATTATTTACAGAATTTCTTCATGTTTGGTTTGGTGTGCCTCCTCTAGGCCATTTTTTCCATTTGATCATAATTTTTCACTCTACTTGGACCATCAATCTCAAAAAGGGTTTCATGTCTTCTTTGCTGCAAGTTTCCTTCATTTAGGAACATGCCATATACCTTATCAATATCTTCTGCTAATGGGAACTTCAATACTTCTGCAGAATTGCTAAAGCTTGTCCATTTCCTCATGTGCAAACTCTGAAACTGAATGATAGTCTTCTTTGGAAACTTTTAGGTTTTTCTTGAATAACCATGTCTCAACATTCTATTACATCTGAGCCAGATTCTAGCAAAGGAAAAGAAGAGTTTGAAACACCAATGATGACCTTAGAACATATGAAACCATAATTTACCTAGTCGGAGGATTCTTTGACCTAGTATTTGACTGAAAATTGGCTTGGATTCTTCAAGTGAAAAAAGAGAGTATTTATTAAAGTGTTGTATTGAAGATCCAAAATCCAATGTACTTGATTTATATAAAGAGCCTACAGAGATAGTTTTGAGACCATCAAAGCTTAATGAACTTGGGGAACATGGGAATGAATAGGCTTATAGGAAACCCTAGATGGAAAGTAGAGTTATGGGCAAGGGAAAACAGATTAATAAGGTCATAGGCAGGAAAGGAGGATGGAGATGAGAGGCATAAGCCCATAAAGAGTTTTTTAGGAGTGATAGGGTAACCATGAAATGGAAAACTAATAGAATAGTGAAAAAGTTTGAAAAAGGATAATAAAGGCAGTGAGATTTATAAAAATCACATTATTCAAGGAATGTTGTTTTTAGAAATCTAGAACCAATATTTAGTCATCTATAGATAATGAAAAATACTGATGATTAACACAAACCACTGACTAGGTTACAACTTGAAAAGGGTGCCATGGAAAGTAAGATGACATAAAATGCTGACAAAGGAAAGCAACCTATCACTGAAAACATCATAGATCTATCTCCAGAAACATAAGAGGTTTTTGTGCAAAGAAAAGGAAAGGATAAAATGGTGGAAAAAACGAAGTACAAATATTGTAGGAGCAATTAAGAGAGTCCATAGAATAAGTCATTGAAGTAAAATTGGAACTACAAGAGGCCAAGGTAGACATACAACTAATGGCAGACTTTGAAAAATAAATGAAGGATCAACTAGAAAAATATGACAAATCACTGTCAAATTCTAGAAAACTACTAAAAAGAACTCTTCCTTTGAGGAGAGTGATGAAGAAAACTAGGAAAAGAAACCTATGGTTACAGTCTGAGAGGAAAATGCTTAAAGGGTAGGTTAAAGAGCTAGAGGACCAAATGGAAATGATTCAAGAAGAATTGAAGAAAAGAGGGATGAAAATTAAGGTGATAAATGAGCCTGAAGAAGTACAGCCTGCCAATGATAAGGATGAAGTGCCAAAAGTTTGAGGGGTTGACCTAAACAATTTTTATAAATTTTGCAGCATGCAGGAAACACCATTTTTGGTTTGGAAGCTGAAATTTTGAAGAAAAATGGAAAATCTGTGTCTCCAGCCAATTAGGAAATTTCATAGGGAAACCCAGGCTTGAAGGCCAGATTTCACTACAAAATCCCTGTAGGGTGCTTTTTTACCACAAAAATCATTTTTGTTGGAAATCAAAGGAGAGAAAGTGTTGTACTTAGCTCATATTGTCTAGAAAACATATCTTGATCAGAAGAGGAAGAAGAAAAAAATGAGTTTGGATGGCTAAAATAAATATGCTACTAAACTATGCTATGAAACTGCCTAAGGGTACTCTATTTTTGTAGCGAAGTACTTTTAATGGTATTTGGAGGTTTGAAAAGTATTTTGAAGAGCAGCTAGCCACATGGAGATATTCAAGATGATAATGGGCCACCCCAATAGAGATTCAGTACTCGACAAGACTGTCACCTATCCAGCTCAACATGAGGAAAATGATCAAAGCTATGTTTATCTTTTCCTAAAAAGTAGTAGTGTTAGTTCCTAAATATAGTGGGTACATTTATGTCTTGGTGATGGTGAGTGTCACTCAAGCACCTTATCATTATCAATGTAATTATCTCATTACTGTAGAAAATGAATGTAACAAATGAAAGGCAGAGTCCTGTTAGAAGTAGAAGTCTTAAGAGATTAGATTTCTTTTTCAGTTCCAATAATGTAGTTTATGGTTAAGATAGGTGTCAATATTATGGTTCGATGATCTAGCCAACTGGGAAAATCAAATGTAAGCAACAAAATTCTATTAATAGGCATAAAATCGAATGAGAAAGGGTTGGAGAATGTCATTTGAGACTACTACTATTGTAAATTTTGGAATATCAGTAATATACAATGATGGTATTTTCTTCTTTACCTGAGATTATTTGACTATTGCAATGAGCTTATGTCTTATGTTTCCTTAATATATTTTTCCAATATCTTGATGTTGAATTACTCAGAATTCATGCCCTCGTGCTCTGACTTCCTTTTAACATTGAGTTATTGAATATTTTCAGCGTGTTAGTATTGTCTTTCCATTGAAACAGTAAAATCCTCAGCTTCCACAAGGAGATTCATTTGTCACTAAATTCCTTCATACTAACTCCATGAGCCCAATGGTAGTGAAACCTATTTCATTTTTCACCTGAAATCAAATACACTAAGAAACTTATCACATAGTTAGACATATGATTTAAAACCTAATTGAGAAAATCATTAGTTAAATTGAGAGAGATCCCTCTCAGGCTAAAGAGGCTAATCCTCAGTCAAAAGTTGATTGAAAGAGTTACTCTAAGTTTTCTGGTGGAGAAGCTTATCAGTACCAATTTAGAGATAACAATAAGAAAGGTGGGAAATTAAAAAATTATTAAAAAATTATTTAATAATTATTCCAAGGATGGTGTTAAGGAAAAACAAATAAATTATGATTTAGTTAATTATTCCTAAGTGATTTAGTCTAATGTGACTAAGGAATTATCAAAAAATGATTTAATAATTATTCCTAGAGAAAAATAAATAAATAATGGTTTATTTAATTATTATAATGGGTTTTAATCGAAAAAAACTCTATAAAAGTGGTTTATTAAATTATTTCTTATAGTGAAAGTGAGTTTACTCTTGTAAAATTAAACTCACATGATGTATTTCAATCCACCTAGTTAGGAATGGTTAGGTGATAATTTTTTGGTGATAACATTCATACTTATTTGAGAGAGAGGAGAAGCTTGCAAATAAAATGAGGAAAGGAACCTCCTTGCTGAGGATTTTTTAGCACCATAGCTCAAAGAATTCTCTTTAAGTGTTTAGTATTCATCTTCTACCACCAACAGTCAATAAAGGGAGCCTTTTCCATTATTTTGTTGACTTGTTTGCTTCATTAAGCATTATTTGTGTATTTATCTCTTTTTTTTAGTTTATGTTTGTGTATGTATTGTTTTCCCCATTTTCAATGTTTTTTTATCTTAGTCTGTTCACTAACAACGCCAACTCTATATGTATTCCTTTGCAGGGAACAACCAAAAACTAAGGAGGTGTATTTTGGTACACCATTGCTACAAAAACACTACTAGAAGAGGAATGAGCGGTATAGAGGGTAGAAACTTGTTCCGAGATTTTGCAACCACACTAAGCAGAGATAAGAAAAAATGTCGGCAAGGAGAACCACTCATCACAGAGTTCCCTTCAGGAAGTACAAACACACCAAGTGAAGGCTAGCAAGAAGGATAATGGTGGTGTGATTACAATGATGAAAATGAGACTAGAGAAAATCAACATGCATAAGAGTCATCACAAGGTAGAAATTAGTGATAGAATCCTTCCAGGGTATAGACTCTAGAAGAGGAAAAAGAATAGTACATGAGGCTTTAATTCAATGTCATGGTGGTTTAAAAGGGGGAATTCAAAGCTGATAAAAGGATGCAATATGAATACAATTATGGAAAAAAATGTTAAACAAGGGCATTCATGTGTAGGAAGGCTCTACAGTACAAGTTATGACATGAAAATAGAGAGTGGTTAATGTTGAAACTTGATGGGATCAAACATAAGGCACACTGAAGATGGAATTGTGTTATGAAACTAGCTCCAAAAATAGAAGAAAAGAGAGATAAATGCCGTAGAGTTCAACCACTTCGAGGGGGAAACCTCCTTTACATTACATAAATGAACAATTATTGGATGATACAAGTGGAAAAACCTCCTTTCTATATATAGGATTCCATGATGTCACAATATAATCCTAGCCGACCTAAAAATAGTAATGTAAGGGCGCAACAATAACAATAGTGGGATTTTATGGGGCATAATAATAAAAATATGGGGACTACAAGGGTAAAAAAATAAAAATAAGGGGGCTACACTAACAACAATAAGGGACTACACCAGTAATATAGGGACCTAACATGCCCCTCTCCTTCAAACAAGTGTTGCCCTTAACGCTTGATTATTTCTAGATGCTTCTGTATAAAATTATCATCCTCCCATGGGGAATCTTCAACGGGTAAGTTCTTACACTTGCTGAGATACTCTGAAATTGATTGATTTCGTAATTTTTGAGTTCTTGTTTCTTTGATATCTTCAGAAATTCTTTCGTTGCAATGTTGATCTTACTATTGTTTCATTCAATTCTGCATCAAAGTTAGGTTATCCTCTAAGAGTTGGAGAACTTGTTTTTGATGCTCGATGTGATATTACACTACCTTATCATCCATATTTGAATTCATTCAATCCTTCAAACCATCCAACTTAGCCTCCAGTTTTTCTTTTAAACCATCTATGTCATCTTTTAGTTCTCTTTGTAAGATCGAAAATTTTTGCACTTGGTACCGTAATTTTGATATATCATACTACTATTCTTCCTCTTCATGTGTCATAGTAGAGATTTTTGAGGGCTTAATGGGTGTGGAATTATTTTTGGGAGGAATTATATAACTCAATACTGATATCTATGCTTCATTATGCCATTGGAATCACTTAAAACTAATTTTTCAAACAAATGTTATGCAATTGTTTAAAAAATACACACATTTTTCTTTCTTTGTAGGAGGTATATATTGAACCTAATTTATCTCTATTATTTCAGATGTTTAAGATCTGAGTTTCTATTTTGTAGTAGCCCTCTGAGTCCTCTTTCCAATGCCATTGGTGAGGCCTAATTTGGATTCTTTAAGACAAATTTATGCCCAATATCCCATAATGACCTAATTATGGACTAGTTCAGTAGAGGGAACTTGCACGACCTACCACGTGTCATTGTTTCTTCCTTTAGCTATGAAATTGATATAAAAGAAACTATAGTCTGTTTTATTTTTTCCACTTTTTACATAATTCCAATCCGATGCTCAGAGAGATAGTTATGACGATTTTCCCAAGGTCACCTCTTTGAGATGAAATTCAGGATCCAGAAAAACCCTAAATTCTATAGATCGTATCTCCGAAAATATTCTGAACTAAGATCTAAATTTTGGACACGACGTTCCTTAGGATTTCTTCACAAATGGGTTTTTTTTAGCTTTTGAAAATTCATAGAAAAACCATTATAGCAAAAAATTCCACGATGACATGTTTGAAGCAGTGAAACCCTAGAATCCAAAGCTCTGATACCAAATGTTATGAAACCTGCTCCAAAAATAGAAGAAAAGAGAGATCAACGCCTTAGATATCAGCCACTTCGAGGGGGAAACATCCTTTAAATTACATAAATGAACAATTCATGGATGATAAAAATGACAAAACCTCCTTTCTATATATAGGAGTCCATGGGGTCACAATATAATCCTAGTCGACCTAATAATAATAATGTAAGGGCACAAAAATAACAATAGTGGGGTTTTATGGGGCACAATAATAATAATATGGGGACTACAGGGGTACAAAAATAAAAATAAGGGGGCTACACTAACAAAAAGAATAGACTACACTAGTAATATAGGGACCTAACAAAATGACGTTAAAAAATGCTACAGAAATGGTAGGGAAGGACCTACCCTTATATGTCATGTTCAAGAAAAATGCACCTAGGGACCGCTATAGTATTGAAACCTCGAGAATTCACAAGCGGGATGAAAAAAAAGTTCCATAATACTATAGATAAATAACAATTAGTGAAAAAATATGATGAAAAATAGGATTACAATCATGAATAAACACTTATGGTGAAGGAAAATGGACAATACATGGAAGAAATCCCCACATGTGTGAATTCCTAGGTGATAGATATAGAGAAAGTAGACTAAAATGGAGCTCATTTAATCATTTAGTTGTTAAGATTATATCTAGTGGAGAAAACCCACAATTCATCCCCAAAACTTGCGATCGTCATACCGAAGTTTATAGGTTGTCATTTGTGGATATGCTTCCACCGGGTAATTCTTTAGACCCTCCTTGTCATTTTGATTGGTTTATTTTTCAATTTGGTTTATTTTTTAATATTTAAATGTTTTTGGGTTTATCGATATATATATATATATATATATATATATATATATATATATATAATTTTTCCATGGATATGTAGTCACTAATACTTGATTTATTTTATATGCAAATGTGAACTAGGTCGGCCCTTGATTTAATCACCCTTGCATCTCCAAGAAAAATATACTATGTAGGTTGGGTCTGAATCGTTTGTTGAGGTGGAAGGGGGAGAGCATGATGAGATATGAAAGGAACACGATGAGCTGCACAATTTCATGTGCAATGTGGAGGGATTGGCATTAGATATACAACCTTTATCGATAAATGAGATGCCTCCAAGCCTATAGAGGCACATCATAGGGGTTCATTTTGTTCGTCTTTGAGGCCTCCTTCAACATTTATTACATGTTATGTTATGCTACCACTGACACGAGGATGATTGTCTTCTTAGCTTATTGTTCCTAGGATGATATATTGGCATATGTAGTGGCTTATGAGCTTGGGCCTTAAACTCCCGATTTTGACTTATGTACCGAAAGCATTTATGATGTAAAAAACTATTTTTGGATCTATGGTACATATATGATGGTTACAATGGTATTCATTTGTACATGTTATTCTTATAGTGCTTTCTTCTATGATTCTGATAATTATATTATATGCATGGTTTACAAACTTAATGAGACAAATGCTAATCCAAGGCATAGTTAACCAATTTGTTAGAATCTCTGGGAATATGAATGTCTACAATGGTATGAAAATTTTTCTCCAAGATACATACCCTCAAATAATGGTGAAAAAATGTAGAATTCCTCACGGAATAGACACTATAAGCTAAGATACTATGATTTTCTAGCCAAGTTTAATATCTAAGTGAAGAATTCCAAGGTCAATAGCCTCATACAAAATCTCAATGATGGCACTATATTCAACCATTGCATGACCTAATAAAATTCCCCATTAAATCACGAGCTCATTGGTGGGTGAGAACAGAACCCAAGTAGTGGAATCTAGGTTCCAAGTATTGTGGTTGGCACCATATGTGAACCTACATATATCACGCAAGGACTTGACATTTGCCAATAAATCGACATGCATAAGAGAACACTCAAAGTAATGGAGACACACATAAAAATAAAAAATGAAAAAAACACCACATGCAAACATATAAATAATATGTACAAGCATCATAAAATTATAAGACTTACACATAGTACTTCTTCAAATAGAGCCCATTACATGGCTCCAATAAATGGTTTCCATCATGATCCACTAACTCATAGGCTCCTTTCTTAAGAACATGCTTAAAAACATAGGTACCATGCTAAACGAGATCTATCTTGTCTACACTTAACTTTCCATGATCCTAATCATAGACCAGAGTTAGATACCCTTCTACAAAAACATGAGGTTGAATAGAATTATCATATTTGGATTTGACGCACCATCTACGAGTCTCATTGTGCTTGTTCCATCTAGGGGATATATTATTTTACGCACCATCTATGAGTCTCATTGGGGATAAATATCAAATGCCAAAAGTACCCAACGTGCAAAATTTAATGAGCAATGGAAAACCCAGTTGGATGAACGACACATGCTCTAGTATGGAAATCATTTAAGACTTTTCCAACCTCCTCATGAGTGAGACATTGATGCAACACTACATCAAATCCAAAACAATAGAGAATATCATCAATAAAAATATAATTCCTAGCTTGATGGCTTATACATCAATGTTCATCATGGGACAACTTAGATTGAAAATGTTGAGTTTGGAAATAGAGTAGGACATCTCCATACCATGGATCATATGAGCTATTAAGGAGTAAGGAATGATCAAGTAACAAGTCCTCATCCACAACTTCTTCTTCAACATGTGGTAAATTGTACATTAACTCAATGAATGCCAAATATTTCTTGGATTTGGAAACAATGAACTCCAGTAAAATTTCTTGAAGGATTAAAATCCACTTCGAGTATTTCCCCCCAATGATTTTTCGACTAAGAATATTTTTCATGGGTTTGGAGCCATCGATCACCATTTTCTTCATAAGAGTATGTAAAGTCATAAATGTTGGACAAATTAAACAATTTCCAAATCCAACTTCTCAATTTGGGAATAACAATGCTCGGAGCCAATAAGGACTTTTCTAAGATAATTATGATATATTCATTACACATCTCATCTTCCTAGATGAGAACCGTATAAATGGTTAATTCATAGACCACGAGATAAAGAAAAGTGTCCCGATTAAAATTAGAAGGTATCAATAATGGGTCAGACAACAAGGCTCGTTTCAAAGCATCGAAGGATCTTTGAGCCTATTCATACCATCTGAAAAGCACAAATTTCTTTAATAGAAACATAAAATGTTTTGTGATCTTGGCACAGTTGACAATAAACCTACACAAAAAAAATAGCCTTCCCTTGTAATGCTTGAAGCTGGTGACCAGTACATGGAAGAGGAAAATTAATGATAGCCTCAACCTTTCAAGTATCAACTATATTCCCTTCATCAAAAATGATGAATCCTAGTAATCTCCCAGAAACCGCACAACAAACACATGTGTGCGGGTTGAAACTAATATTATAATATCAACATCATAGAAATATTTCCCTAAGATGGGTCGTATAATCCTCACGCTAGAGAGATTGAGTAGTAAGGTCATCTAGACAGACCTCAATGATGTGTTTTAAGACCAAAAGGAAACTTTTGATAATAAAATGTTCCTCATGCGAAAATAAAGATGGTTTTGTGTTGATCCTCTGGTTTGATTCGTATTTGATATCCAAAAAAAACATCCATAAAGAAAAATATAAAATTCCTAGAACAATAATTAAGAATTTTATTGATGAAAGGGGTTAGATAATTATCCTTTGTACATGCCAAATTCATATCCATATAATCAACAAAAACCCTAATCATCTCATGTTTATTAGTAACCAGAAAAATATTGGAAACTCATTATGTCAAGGGTACCATATAGATAATACCAACATCTAATAGCTTGTGAACATATACTTTGATAGCAACTAATTTACGAGTATCTATTATCCTGGGCTTTTATCTAAATGGATTATATATTACATACATATTAATTTCATGTTTAAAAATATAGGGGTCGATCCCAAGCATTTCTTCAAAAGTCCAAGGAAAAATGTTGGAAAAATCCTTGAAAGAGGAAATGTAAATTTCATTTTCTTGGGGAGTACAATCTACTACCATCATGATATTTTCCATGACACATGGTTTTGTATAAATGTTTATGGGTATAGTGTTCAAAATTTCACCAAGTTCCCCTCTAAGAAAACATCATGAAGCACGATGGGCAATTGGGAATACTCAACAAGGCCAAAGGAAGCTAGCATTTTAGGTGATTCATATAACCTATATACCCTAGGAGGGAAATATTATTGACTATGTAGTTCTCCCCAAGGAAAATCAGAAATTGTCATGAATTCCATTATTACTTAATTACTGGGAAGATCAACATCAAGAAATTCATAAGAAAGTGGATTGTTGACAACACAAGAGGGCATAAGATAGTCATAGATTTGTCCATTAGAGGTGTCACCTGACTCAAAGGTATCAGATGCCAATTGAATGATTTCGTAAGAAGTATTATCTGGACTTAGAGGCATACACTCAATGTACATGTCTACTTCTGAAGGATAAGGCACCACCCAATGATCAAATGACTAGCATAGAAACAACTACGACCAAGGAACATAATAAAATTCAATGGGGTGTAAACAAATTCTATATTGACAGTAATGGTTTTTACCCCTAGCTCGTTGGAAAGTGCTAGAAGAATTCTTTGAGTCACAAAAGTGTGACCATTAAAGGTTTGAAGAATATTATTTGATTCATGAGTATTAGAGAACCAAGATATTAATATCATGATGTGGCCATAATGTAAGTGGAATATCCTTCATCCACAAGAGAAAAACACACATCTCAACTAAAGACATGCACCAATCTGAAAACGACCTGTTGGGATAATTTAAAATGAATGGAATCAACATCAAACACGATAAAATTTGAATCTGATGGATAAAAAACTCTAACAGTGGTCAACAAGGATCTTATTTTCATAAGAAATCTTTGCAAAACCTCCAAGATAGACATGGGATAGGGATCTTGGGCTATATCCTAAATAATACTATAGCGTTGGGAAGCACCTGCATTTAGATTATGTGTCGACTTAGAAGAGCACCCTTAAGTTGGTGAAACATTGGCTCCAAAGGCTTATGTATCATGAGAGTCCCATTAGTTTCACTGGGGAAGACTAGGCCCTTAGAAGCATAACTCAACTCTAGAGTCTCATAATATTTAACTCTTGCAAACAAGTTAACTTGCTTATTGCACATATGGATAGTTGTAGAGCGTTCAATAAAATGTTGTCCTCCCATGCCCACATGCGAAGGTGGAGGAGGTTGTGAAACCATTTGTTGAGGTTGAGTATGGAATATATGTGTCAAAATAGTTGTTCAGTGTGTTATTTCCTAAATCTACCTCAGGCTTAAGGAAGGCAGAGTTCAGGGTAACATCAAACCACGCTCAGTCTGGTAGCTAGCCCTACCAAAACAGGAGAGGGCTCTCTCTAGGTCAATCTCAGCAAAAATAATCAATAGGGCTTGAGATGACTTGAAATAAAAGCTAATTTTAGGCTAGGTATATAAGTAAAGGAGTTTGATTGTGTTTTTGGGGGTTTTTGTTGGAAAAAGGGAAAGGCAGTTTTGGGTGCAGAGATTAGGCCTAGTTTTTGCAGAGTTCTGATTGGGGCGAGGAAAGCAAGTGTTTCGATGCTCTATATTGATTGCATGGATGGATCAGATTGGTGGGGAGCTGAAGAGGGAAAGGGGGTCTCAAGATTCCTCCTCAAACAGATGAAAATATGCAAAATTAAACAAAACTAAAGGCAGAGCAAAGCAAGCTAATGAATTCTACCTTTAACACTGATTTGCTTAATTTAAGAAGAAAGGAGAATGAAAATGGTACACATAAACATCAGTGAACTTAAAAATACATGGAGAAAAAACACCATCAAAACACAGAGCCACAAGGATCCCAAAAAGTGCTGCAAACCCTGGTCTTTCCTTTGCCAAAAATGCAGAAGTGTATGTACAATGAAGTGCCAAACAATTCCCAAGTATCCAACCCTGAAAATGACTGAAGAAATACATGATATAGACAAGCCTAACTCATTCACATGACTCTAGGGGTCGATCTCATCATTCTAGGAGCTGTTTCAACCATATCTAAACTAGGAACTAGAAAATAGGCAATGAAACAACTTGCCTCTATATGCTAGGAAACTGATCCATTCACTCACATTTCACCTTTTGGTGAATGAATCTTCTAGAAAAAGTAAAAATGTGCCAAAATTACATCATGGTCATGAAATTACATCAAGGTAGATCAAGAGTTACATAAAAAAGTAAAACTGGCCAAAACTAGGCGAAATTCTGAGCTGTGGAGTGAAAAATAGGCCAAAATCCTCTATGCGTCGCGCCCAAAATCTCTATGCATAGCACAACTTTGGAGCTGATTTTGAGGCACTTCTCGAAGTCCAAATTGAGCTCATGATAGCTCGTTGGGAATACCTGCCTGTATAATTTCCAACCCAAGTGGAATTTATGGATTTGGTGTCCATTTTCCCCTCCAAAAGTTCAATCTCCCAAGACTGGTTCCTGTGTGTGAAAAAAGTGGCAGAAAGGCCATTTTCAAGGTTTTTTTGACCCTTTAGGCAACCCAGAACTTGATGAAATTATTAGGCCATTCCTGAGCATGCATAAATTTTCATAAAAAATCCAGAAATACCAATTTTTCCTCCAGAGGATCTCCCAATCGTAAGCGCGCGCCAAGTGGCGCTACGCGTTGGGCAGGAAAATCTGTTTTGTGACCCAAAAATTCAAAAATGACAAAATTTTCTCCAAATTCCTTGAAATTTGGACTGAAGGTCCCTCATCAAGTACTATTGTCAGCCAAAGAAGCTTTGGTCAAGATCATGTCTTTTCACGCCTCCTCGATGCCTTCTTCATCTATGTTGCCTGAGGTGAATATGAAGAGTTTGGTGTCTTTGTCTTGATTGCCAAATGTGTCAAAGGGAAAGGACTGTGGAAAATATGGGTAGTAGGAAAAATAGACTTGTCAAGTGGTAGTTTTCCCTTTGAGAATTTGACAAAATTTGGGAGAAGGGACAATCACTAGACTATTTGGGAAACTTGGGATTTTGGGAAATTTGTAATTAGGATGGGATAATGGGAATATGGGATAGGGGTAGATGAATTTAGGGATATGGGAAATGAAACTAATGAAATTTAGTGAAGGGGATGTGAAAGTGGTAGAGGGGAATAAGACAGCAAAAAATGGCAATTTTTCAAACCTTAGGAATATTTTCAATGAAACTGTGCAAGGAGCTAGGGTTTTATTTTTCACCTATTGAAACACCATAAACACTGATGGAAACTCATATATTGGTAATATGGAGATGTTAACTTAGTTGTGGAATGAATAATTTGAAATTTTGGAGCTTTTGTAGGAAGAATTTAATGGTTTTTTAGGCTTTTTAGCCCAATGCGCCGCGCCATCTCTATGCGCCGTGCCAGTTCATTTTTTACACTGCAGAGGGCTGCCCAATGCGTCGCGCCATCTCTATGTGCCGTGCCATTTTGCAGGAGACTTTTTGAGACCTTCCCGGTGTCCAAATTGGGTGTAGGATAGCTCGTTGGAAATATTATTGAGTCTACATTCCAACCCAACTAGAATTTTTTAATTTTAATTTCATTTACCCTGTCAAAAATCAAATCTCCCAAGACTGGTCAAAATGAGCAGAATGAGGCTGCCTCAAGGCAGAGTGCTGTTGCAGTCAACTTTTGAAGGTCTTCCTCAACTCCAAATTGAGCTCATGATAGCTCATTGGAAATATATTTGTGTCTAGTTATTATTTGACTCATCGACGAAGTCATTTGGCCAACCAAGCTAGGAGAAATCTTGATTTTCCCAAGGTCACTTCAGAGGTGCATCAATTCTCCTGAGGCAAAGATATTTTTCACATTTCTCTAAAACCATGACACCTGTGTAAAAAGTGAAGGAGCGTTTTCTTCCTTGGCCTATTGGGGACAAAAAAATCTCTCATTTTTCCCAAATTCATCTTTTATTTTTCTGAAACATCATTTGAGTGAAACCTATCCCGATGTGTGGAAAAAGGGATTTGTCGAAATGAAGTGAAATGAAGGGGATAAGGGGCTTATAAATTATTGAGAAAATTTTTGGAAGTAGGGAGGGATATTAGGAAGCAGGGCAAAGTGGAATTTCAGAGAGTGAGTGAGGGGAAGGGGTCCAAAAGGGAAAAACACAGGCCTAGCCTAGAAAAATGCCAAGTTGTAGCAAGAAACTAGGGTTTGTGAAAAAATGAGGAATTTGTGGGATCTCAGTGATGGGAAGTGTTTAATAAGGTACATTAAGGATAGGGGAAGGTGTATGAACATCAGGATACAATTTTTGATGATGAGTTGACCATCAAAGAGAAATTACCTTCAAAACCATAGGAGAGGGAAATGAACCTTACCTAGGAACAACTGAAGCATGAACAAGGTGTAAAATGACCCATTGGAACTTGAAATGATGATGAAAACCCTCTGAATAATGGTACACTCATCTAAATGGTGACATGGACTGAAATTTGGACAACTTTGACAGGAGTAAAAGCAAACCCTAGACCTAATACCTAGTGACCAAATTTTACTTGAAGACTCACTGAAATGACAAAATTTGACCTTGAAATCTTAAAATCGTTTTGTAAGAGTAAGTTTGATCACTGGAGGAAGGCTTCAAAGGCTGACACTAACACAGTGAAATTTGGTTGCACAAGTAGGCAATGAATCTCATCCATACTCAAGAAATCGTGATTTAAGCAATCCCCCTAAAAAATATTGGAAGGAAATTTTACCTTTCAGCGATGCTCATTAGTGCCTCCACCAAAATTGGGTTTGGGTTTTTAAGTATATTGAGTAGGTTTAGAAGTATTTTTTTTCTTCTTTTATTCTTTTTACTACCAAGTGGCTGAGCATTCTTCGTTTTCATGGACTACACCATATGAATATCATAGGTTTACTTAAAGTACATGGATTTTTTATATTTGGGTGTAGTTGCGAGGGATTGTGAAGTAACGATAAATTTCCCCAACTAAACAGCCAATTGGCTCACAACATTAGAAGAGACAAAACCAATTACACCATCAAAATTTGGTCTCGGTTTAGGTCATCACAGATTAGTTGAAGGGTGAGGAGAATTAGGAATAATATCATATAAAGTGTCTGATTGAGAATAAATCAAGTCAATATGTTGTTCCTACTCCTTAGTAACCGCTCTAGCCATAGAAAAATAATTTGCAACATATTTAAACAAGGATCAGGTAAACCAATCTTTGACTACCTGGTTAGGAATTTTTATCCTCATCAATCACTTTCTACATCTCCACTCGTGAATATGATCAAAGATATGTGTATAGGTGTCCTGCTTGAATTTAGATAGGAGATTGGTTCCAACCTCTTGCTACAAAGGTAACTAAAAGGGATTCAAGAATAGTCACTATAGGATGCCTTATTCAACTTGATATACCATTTTTTGACATCCCTAATTAGGGTTCTTTAGAAAATATGTAACCTCATAGAGTCATACATCAAAGTATTAGAAGAACACCATAACTGATAGGTGGTGATATGCATGTTCGGGTTGTCTCCCAGATTTCCTTCGAACTTGGGAATATCATAATGTAATTTGGTGGGAATTGGAGGAAACCTAGGATCATGGGATATTAGATTATTGGTTAACTTTTCCAAATCTAAAAAATCAAGAGATGCTAGAAATAGAATTAATTTTGGTTAAATGGATCTGAAGGTAGATAATAGCCCCTAGACAAACCTGGTGATCCCCCTATCGCAAAGTTTCCAAAAGACAAATATTTACCAAAGGGTTGACCAGATCCAAAGTACTAAGGCCTTGGACTAGGCATCATGGTGAAAGGATGATTTCCCCAAAGGGGATTGTCCCTAGAGACAAAGGAAATCTTGAAACCATTACTTACAATGGGATTATACTTGGCACTAGAAGTAATACCTCCTGGTGTAAAAACACTTATGTAAGCATGAAAAAATGTGGGCATAGTGGAGCTAGTGGGGATATTGGCCTGGAGTAAATTAGCCCCTCCAAAGTATTGAAAACCTCCACGCAATATCATTCCTCTAAACATTGAAGTACCTGAAGGATTAAAATTTTCCTTGAAAATAATATATCCCATAGATGGACCAAGCACAAACTTAGATCCCCCTAGCAAGTTTGTCGAAGATGACTAACCCATGATAGATAATGTGATTTTAGGGATAGATGAACTTGGTGGAAACCACTTAGCTCCTATGGGATTAATCATAATTTCCCTTGGTCCAAACACAAAGCTTAAGAAAAGAAGGGTCACATACAAAATTAGAAAACTTGTCGGGATTGCAGTAGAAACTAGAGATATGCCCCATTATGAGGAAAAAAGTGTAGTCTAAATTATAGGAGTAGGCCCTATCGATGTGGATGTGAATATGGAACCATTTCCCCCATGGTAGAAGTACCATTCTCACCAAAAATTATATGAGAGAACAAGGAAAAAAGGCTCAGTTAATTAGGCTATCTATTGAACAAGTACGAGGTCAAGAGTGTTAGTTAGAGGTGCGTTGATATGTGGTGGTGGAATTTTGACTACAAATTCAGTAGTAACCAGGTATTCCCCCATAGAAACAATATTATCCCCCCAAATTGAGTTCGATCTAATACCTCTAATAATGGAGTTATCCTATGTCTTCGAGGTGGTGGACCCTCCTCTTCGGAAGAAAGGTTGAGAAGAGTTTGGTCATGCATGGTGAATATATATTTATCATTTAATCAATTAATTTTAGAAAACCCTATGGCCAACTAGACTCATATCAAATTTCATGCACTATAAATTCCCTAATATATTTAATAGGAAAATCAACTAAAAAAATTACCTCCTAAAATCCAAGACACTTGAGGTGGTCAATTCCCCAAGTACCTTGGAGTAAGAAAGCACTAGAGAAGCAGTGACCCCAACCTCCCTATATCATCCTCAATCACTACAAGTGAGATCGATGGGTATAAGCTTCACCCTCCAAGAGAAATGACATGGTGATTGACGTCTACCCCTTGTACCATGGGGAATTCCCACCCATAATCACCTAGGTAAGAGCCCTAGATGATATCCCAATATGGTTCCCACTTCATAATCAAACAACCAGTGAGGCATGTAATAGGAACCAAACACATAGGTAAGGAACTAATCCTGAAACCTCTTAAGAGAATATTCAAACTAAGACATCCACCTCTCAAAGAGATCCCCATTTAATGCACACAACTCAGTGAACACCAATAGCTTCAAAGTGGGGGTGTCACTCCACGGGTTCTCGATGCAACTATTGGCTTAAATATTATGTAAGAGGAGATTTCTAGAATGTGTCTGATGTGAAAATGGATTTATACTCACTAGAAGATATAGCTTCAATTTTATAGCCTTGAAGAGTATCCTCTCTAAATCCTACTCCAAGGCTCTACAACCCTAGGCTAATGTTTGTTTGTTATAACCAAAAACATCTAGCCAATTTTATTAACACTTTAATTTAGGTTGTTGATTACTTGAGGGTATGAAGTGCACCTGAGATGGTGTGAAAAGACACTCTATACCAATCCAAAAATGTAACTATATGAAAAATGAAATTTTGTTTCCAATTCAATGAAAACTAGCCAAGGAAAGGTAAATATTTTCTTTATTTTTCTAAGTGACAAAAAAACCTCACATTCACTCTCAATAATATTTTTGATATTCTCCAAATTCATAAAACTAATTGATATACTAAACAACTCATAACACAAAAAAAACTCTTAAATAATGTAAGAGCAAGAGCACCAACAAGAACTCAAGAGCTCGAAACATAGGCTTTACAAACAAAGACATGAACTATGGTTTATCACACTTGGATAGAAAACAAGTTCACACTCAAAGGAATTTTCAATTTGCAATTCAATGTAGGAAGACAACAAGAAAAAACCTATAATGAAATACATAGGAAAACAACCCAAACCCTACACCTTGAGAGGCCACACAACTCATATTTCTTTACAACCCAAATAAGAAAAAATATCACAAATACTCACTAGACCACCTGTTGAAATTTGCAACAAGAAATAGTGAAATTTGCAGCCAAAAAGGATAAAAATTACACACACACTGGTGTGGGATTCTAGTCACACATTGGTGAGGAATTAAGTTACACATTAGTGATAAATTTGGGCGTCTCCATTAAATAAATTGGACGATAAATTGTAATTTCATCTCATAACAAGTTGTATCAGTTAACTAAGTCATGAAGATTGAGTTAGCCCAAGAATTTTGAGTTGAGGGTCTAAGATGAGGCATGTAGAGTGATCCTAATATTTTGGGGGTCGAGTTGCATTTGTAGCACTAATGTGGTGTGAGTGTAATAAGTTAACTCAAATTAATTGAGTTAAAATCAGTTTAACTAGTTCTAACTAAGTGATAAATTAGTGAGAGGTCTAGTGAATTAAAATAGATTTAATTCACAAGTAGTGATCAATCATATAACTAGTGATTTTCTATTAATATCTACATGCAGGTAAATTATGAGGAAGACCCAGTTGAGACAGAGGTTAAAGGGAACATAACTATCAGTTGCATTATTATAAAATCTCCCGGGTGCAATTGTAAATTCATCAGAAGGCCATGATGGATTGCATAATCAAGGAAGGCTAAATTTCCTATTTAATAGGGATCTATTTCCCTAGGGATTGTGTGAGAAAGGTTGAGCTTAATAGAGGCTGAAAATTGGCTAAGTGTTTGTCAATTTTTCCTAAGCATTGCAAGCTAGTTTTGAGCAGGATCACAGTGAGACAGTCAGGAGAGTGTAGGATTTTCTCGATGTGAGAAATCATTGTATTGTTTCATGATTCCTTGACTTTGAAAAATATATGATAGCAGGTTTTTGATAATTTTCTTTCCCCAATAACATCTTGTGTTGTGTGATTGATAATTCCTTTCTCTTAATTGCATGTGATTGAGAGATCATGTTTTATATTCCACAAAAATTGTAGAAGGATTCGGTATCTTGTTTTAGTAAATCAAAAGATCGGATTAAATCCATTGGTATAGAATTTATATTAATATCTACATGGTATTAGAGCTTCTATATAATTTCTGCATGGTATCAGAGCGCTAGGAATCACAATAGAAGTAAAGAAAGTGAGTTTGTCTTGAACATGTTCAAATTTGCATATTTATTCTTCGAGATGCAACAACAGATCAAGATGTATTTCAATGGCTTGATACTCGAATATCCACTCAAGGGAAATTCAAATTATATCATATGGAAGGACAGGATGGAGGAAATGTTGGAGGACAATGGGTTGAAGGAATTCATAGATATTGATATTCCCAAGCCCGCAGCAGCAGATGCCCAACTTCTGGATGTGTTATCACCCAAAAAAATTCAAAATATCATTTTGTCAAGTTTGTTTTTGGTCATGGTTCAAAATTGGGTCTAGAAGTCAACTTAGGATTTGATCAAGGGTAGGTTTTAGATTTTTATATTTTAAAACCCATCCTTAGGTTATGATAAAGCCTTCTTTGAAGTCCCTTCATGTCAAATATCCATCATTTTCATTTGTGGGTCATTTCCTAAAAGTTTCATGTCAAAACTGGCCAATTAGCCAAGAAACCTCGTTTTCATAGCACCACTAGTTCAAAAAAGTCACTTTGCGCTACGAAAGCGCTGATAGTTTCGTAGCACAAACAACAAAACTCTGTTTTTTTCTGATTTTGAGAAGTAAACTTCAAAAGCGGTTTCTAAGCAACTAAAAAACGAATTTTGGAACTCTGAAAGAGGTTTTTCTTCATAACAGACCTAACTACAAAAAAATCTCTCAGTTTCTTCAAATTCATTAGGAGGTGGCATAAATTGATAAATTAAAACGTGCTTCGAAACTGCTCTTACGAAATTGTCTTGTACATGATTGTTTAGAAATAAAATTCAAGTTTAGTTTCTAAAAAAATGAAAAAGTTTTTTGGAATTCAAAAAGAGGTTTGTCTTAATAACAACCATAGATACAAAAACCTCTCTCATTTTTCTCACAAATTTTATCAGTTGAGAGATACAAGGATTTCATTGAAGCCCTATTTTCAGAAACAAATTTTTCAGGTTTTACACATATTTTTCAAATGGCGATTTTGGATAGAAGGAGATATGTTTAAAAAAAAAAGAGATGTTTTTATTCCGGACATAATGGCCTACAAAAACCTCCTTCCATTTCTCAAAATACATCATGGAGTAGGAGATATAGGCTCTGTCACAAGACTTATTGTTTAGGAAAAAACAGGAAAAACCAATAGGCCAACCTATTGCAAATGAAGAAGAAATGCCTCAAAAAAGATAAAATGAAGTTAGTATATGGTTGTTGTGGTTTTTAGATGATGAGATAAGTAATATTTTGAGTTTTGGGGCAATAATAATTTTCGCTTGGAAATTTATTTGACAAAACTGCATACTCAGCAGTTTCGTAGTGCATCTAGTGTAAAAAAGCAGAAAAGCGCTACGAAACTGCTGTAGCTTCCTTTTCTGATCCTTTTGATCAATTTTCAAGGGGTTAAAGGATGATTTAAGAGTTTTAATTGTCATGGAAGATTTATTTAAGGATGATTAAAATTTTTCATAGGGAAATAACCAAGTTTTTTAAGAAAAAAGGTTGAAATGGTAGCACTGCAAAGGGCGCTACGAAAATGTTTTGTTTTCGTAGCGCCATAAATTACAACCTTTTGAACAAGTTTTGCAGTGGCTTGTGGACAGATGGAGGCTAGGGATGAGTGATGAGACATATCAAGATAATTTCCAACAGCCAAGGACCACGAAATAAAGTTTAAATGATGGTCATAATGTTCAAAGAAGGAAAAGAATCTTATACCTAAAAAACAGGGTTTGGTTTCCTGCTTTTGTGGAGGTTAGCAAAGCGGTCATGAAGAACTAAGGCCCACCATCCAAATTCGACCATATGATGATACACTTGGAAAACGATGTAATTTCTTATAGATAAGGTTGTTAGGATAAGGTTGTTAAAGATAGTAATGAAGAGTTTGAGTCCTAGTTGAAATAGGACTGTCAAGTAGGATAGGTGTCTATTTGTCATAAATTTGATGTTTTATGCTTATGCAAGGTGTAAAGGGTTATAAATTCAATGTATCTAGCCTAAGATGATATCATCTCATGTTGTAAATGGTCTATTAAAGGCCATTGGGTCGAATTAGCAAAGGGTTGGACATTTTTAACAAGAGACTATGTTTATTGTAAGTGACTGCTTTTCAGCTTAATACAGAGTTTTCTACTTAGAAAACTTGAGATTCATAAAGAGTTCTAGTGTGTTATTGTTCTAATTACATATTATTACTATCCTATGGCAGTGGTGTTTGTTTATGTTACTCATAATTCATCTTTGATGCTCTAACTTCCTATATAGACAAACTGACTGTGTTTTTTGTTGTTTCACATATTTATCTCTTGACTAGAACTATGATATGCCTTGACTTCCATGCTAAGTAGATTGTGTCATTTTTATAAATATATTTTGACTCCATAAGCCCAATGTGCACTTGCTGATGTGATTTTCAACCAATATCTATCATTTATCTGCTTATTACCCCACATAGAGTTAGCCATCTATATTTCTATAAAAAATTATTAACCCTTGAGAGAGCCCTCTCAGGTTGAGTAGGCTAAGCCTCAATCAAAAGATTGGTTTGAAATATTTACATGAGATTGATTTGATTAGCAGCCTATCAGTTCTAATTTTGTGATAACGTGATGCATGGCAGAAGAAGGTAGAAAAGGTGAGAAGGATCTTGTTAGAGGGAGTTCGAGATCATATTGTCTCGAGTCTCCATCAGAAGGAAAATCCATATGCTATGTGGAAGGCCTTAAAAGATATGTTTCTAGAATAACAGTGACCACAGGAAGTTGGCGATGAAGGACAAGCTCATAAATATGAAGATGGAAGAGAGTGAGACGGTACCAACATACTTGGCAAAGTTCACTCAATGTCGAGATGAGCTTGGAAGTGTTGGTGTGAAAATAACCCAAGATGATTTGGTGAGCCTAGCACTACTAGGCCTTCCTAAGAGTTGGAATTGTTACGAGGACTCTGTGAATGGGAGGGAGAAGTTACAATACTAGGAGCGTGTGTGGTCCGACTTGGTAATAGAAGAGATAAGGCGGGGCACCAGAGACGGGACCCCCATAACCAACAAAGAAGAAGATTGTGCATTAGTCGGAAAAGGAAATAAATCCAAGGGAAATAAGTTCCAAAGCGAAGAGGTCAAGAGATACTTGTTCAAGAACAAGTGTTTTCACTGTCAGGAGCATGGGCACTATGCCTCAAATTGTCCGCAAAAGAAGGCAAGAAAGAAGGAGCCTACAGTTGTAGCAGGTGAAGTGTTGGCTTCACAGTTAGAGCTTGATTTTACTCTCATTGCATGCATGGCCAACACTGTAATGGGATGCATGTGGTATCTAGACATCTTTGCCTCATTCCATATGATGGGGAATAGATATATCTTCAGTGACTTGGTAGAGAAGGACCTCCAACAGAACATAGATTTTGGAGATGACGGGAGGTATAGCACGACCGACATAGGTACAGTTACCTTTTAGAGGGATTCTGGCTCCCCTCTGAGACTAGAATATGTTTTATATGTTCCAGGCCTAAGCAAGAATATTGTCTCCATAGTGGTATTGGAAGGCCGTGGTTATGATGTGATGTTTAGAAATGGAAAGGTTTTCCTTAAACACATAGACACGGGACATGTTAAACAGATCGGTGTAAGAGTCAAGAACCTGTATGCTCTCGAGGTCGAGGATGTATGCAAATATTTGAGGATAAAATCAGTGGTTAATGACTTGGTGGTTGAGAGGGAACAATTATCTCTCAACATGAAGCCCTAAAAGCAGTCTCAGAAGGTTGTGGAGCAGCCACAATTGAAGAAGCAGAGAGGAGACTGAGTGGAAGATTACACTCAAGAATATACCTCCAGGAGGGGGAAATTTCGAGCCATATTGGAAAAGGGATTACATGCAGTTATACCTTCAGGTGAGAGGTGGGGCGATGTGCAGATATAATCCCAAGAATAAATTTGGGCAGGGTCAATTGAGATGGCGTGTCTCATGGATCGAACCTGGATACGAGGAGCCCATAGTACATCAGTTGCAGAAAGGATCAGTTAGATTGATGGAGTCAGATGTTAGGAAGACAAAAATCAAAGTGAAATATGTCAGATATTGGAGCGCAGATCAGAGTTGGTAGCAGTGTAGAGGGCATGGATGCAGATGTCAGCAGTAGCACAGAGATTTCAGTAGAACGTGCAGTCGCTAGTAGCAGTCAGAGACTCTAATGACAAATGCATCATACTGATTCAGTTGTTTAGAGGCTACTTAGTTTCAGGAGTTGCAAGTGCAAACAACACTAGAGAAGTGTTGCATGTAGAACATTCCAAAGGTACCAGATCGGGATAGATCAAATTCCTTTCTTGTTGAAAGGGAGTGTTGAAATTTGCAACAAGAAACAGTTAAATTGGCAACTAGAAAGGACAAAAATTGCACACACACTGGTGTGGGACTACCGTCACACACTGGTGAGGAATTCAGTTACACATTAGTGCTAAATGTGGGCGTCTAGTTTATTTTTCCCTTAAATAAATTTGACAATAAATTGTAATTTCATCTCATAACAACTTGTATCAATTAACTAAATCATGAATACTAAGTTAGCTCAATAATTTCGAGTTGAGGGTATAATATGAGGCATGCAGAGTGATCCTAATATTTTTGGGGTCCAGTTTTAGTTGTAGCACTAGTGTGGTGTGAGTATAATAAGTTAACTCAAATTAATTGACTTAAAATCAGTTTAACTAGTTCTAACTAAGTGATGAATTAGTGAGAGGTCCAGTGAATTAAATTAGATTTAATTCAAAAGTAGTGATCAAAAAGATAACTGATGATTTTCTATTAATAGTTTCATGCATGTAAATTCTGAGGAAGACCCAGTTGAGACAGGGGTTAAACGGAACATAAATATCAGTTGCATTATTAGAAAATTGCCCGCGTGCAATTATAAAGTCATGAGAAAGCCATGATGGATTGCGCAATCAAGGAAGGCTGAATTTTCTATTTAATAGGGGAATATTCCCCTAGGAATTTCATGAGCAAGGCTGAGCTTAGCAGAGGCTAAAAATTGGCTAAGTGTTTTTCAATTTTTCCTGAGCATTGCAAGCCAGTTTTGAAAAAGATCAGAGTGAGAATGTTAGGAGAGTGCAGGATTTTCTAGGTGTGAGAAAGCATTGTATTGTTTCATGCTTCCTTGAATTTGTACAATATATGATAGCATGGTTTTTAGGATTTTCTTTCCCCAAGAACATCTTATGTTGTGTGATTGATAATTCCTTTCCCTTACTCACATGTGATTGAGAGATCGTGTTTTATATTCCGCAAATATTGTAGAAGGATTCAGTACCTTGTTTTAGTACATCACAAGATCGGATTGAATCCATTGGTATAGAATTTCTAATAATTTCTACATGGTATCAGAGCTTCTATATAATCTCTACACCACCCATATTAATTTTACAATGTCACAAAAACAAAATAAATTTCAATCACTACTAGAAGCAATTGAACCAAACATGAAACCTTGACGCAATAAACCAAAATTTCAAACAATCTAAGAGATATCCCAAATACAATACCAATTCAATCATATTTGCAAAAGACCTGATCGAGTACAAAAATAGAATGACATATCTAGATCCCTTTTCGTAGAGCTTCCAACAAACTCTATTAAAAATCCAATCAAGGAGAAGTCATTTCTCCTAGATAGTGCACAAAATAGGTACCTAATCACTACAAGGATTATTTCCATAGAGAAACCAACTTTAAAATTCAATCTATAAATCACCTATAGGGAGTATAAGTCACCTATAGGGACATATTATCCCCCAAGGTTGATAATTAAATGATAAATTGACTCAAATATAACTAACCTCAAGAAAATTAAGCATGCAACTGGCCCAAATAAGGTTTAAATCAATATAAAAAGACAACAATGGGTGGAAATTTAAAATAAATACCAAGGAAGGAGAAATCAAAATAGTAGGGAAAGATTTCCAATGGTTTCGCTAGTTTTATTAGCTCTATTTTTACTCAGAAGGTTATTTATTGCTCCACGGATCTCACCTCCATATCTGTTAAAAAATATGTGAATATTCAAACTCAATCCCAAATAGATATACTATCACCATCCACATACACAAAAGAGATAAATAAGGAAAGAGTTCATACCTCAACCCTTGCAAATTGGTGTAGATTGTACAGATCCTTGGTTGTTGAAGATCTTTCTCCTACGTAGAGATCCCACTCCAACTGCTTAACCTAAGCTTCTACACAGAAGCACAAACATATAAATATGATGTTTGCCTTTGTGGAAAGAAGATTTGTAACAATCCCTCCCATCCTCTTATACTATCTCAAGCTACAAGAAGTGTTACTTATTGAATTGACCTGAACTCCAATGTCTATTATGAAGATGGAGTCACAAAAATACTCTTTTTACAACTTCTTCAAATATAAAAACAAATCACACTATTTCGTTCAACTCATTAGGAGCTTTCAAATGATGTAAATTTTATCTCAGTTTGACTCTTGGAATGAAATTTATACCCTCCTAAATTTTTACCAACTAGATAAGGTCACGTGATCAGCATTAGGTTGCCACATGGCATCCACGTGGTACCCACATGTTGTCTTCATTGTACTGCCACATCAGCACTAACACATGTCGATGTTATTATGGTATCACAACGTGGTACTACCACATCATCACTCTACTAGTCCATGTCACCTTGGATCCCCATGTGGCATTCACTTGGTCACTGCCACAGCATCTTGGGCATGGGACCCACAAGTTCCTCCTCCTTGTGTTCTGTGGGGTATTCCTTGTTATATGCATTTTGGGTCAAATTCCTATTCTAGTAGTTCCTTTGAGCCGCGTCGCACTAGACAAACATACCACCCCCTATCTCCTCGTCGGTCGCCTGTCTCCACAAGGCAGTGTTTACACCTCCCAACAGTGAGATGTGGACAATGGACAAAGTTCTAATTTGGAACCAAAATCATGATGGCATGGAAACCACTCCACTAAGACACTGGTATTATGATAACCCTAGTGATGGTATTAATTCTAATAGGATAGGGGTTCATAATCGTTCATAAACATTGACCGAGGAGAGGTGGTTTGGCACAAATCCCAAATACATCCCCCCTTGCTTGTTAAACATATATGACGAGGCCCTCGAATAAATAAAATTTATTATTTCTCTACCGCTCCGCAATATTCAACAAGCACCTAAGGACTCAACTATAAGCAGCAAGAGGTCCTCTCAATTAACGTGCTCAGTAGATATATATTTTCATAATAATTGTGGTTTTGTCTACTTCCATCCCATCACATGGCTTGATAACGCGTTAGGGGAATTTTGAGGTCTAAAATGGGCCTCATAAGAAAAATGTACAACCAAAATAAAATTTATAAGAACCAATAGGATTCAAGATGATGATGTCAACCATGGGGGATAATTCACCATTTTTTAAGTAAAAGGGTAAAAAGATTAAAAAATAATAAAATAATAAAACTATTTTTTCAACTTGTATTTTCAACTTATCTCCCAAATTTTTTACTCAAATTTAGAGGGGGAGTACTCATTGGATGAAAAATTGATTCCTCATCTAAGGAGTACCCATGTTTCATAATTTTGATGGACCCTTCTACACAAAAAAATGAGAAATACATGAAAAAACGTGATTGCAATCACGTTTTCCATGTATTTCTCATTTTTCATGTAGAAGGGTCCATCAAAATTATGCAACATGGATACTCTTGGATGAGGAATTAAATTTTTCATCCAATGAGTACTCCTACTTGAAATGTGAGTAACAACTTTGGGAGATAAGTTGAAAATACGAGTTGAAAAAGTAGTTTTTTCTTTTTTTCCTCTAGAATTTGATGATATAATCAAATATTATTTCATGATTTCCACTATTATTTTATAATTTCCTTAGGAGGCCCATTTTATACCTCAAAGTTCCCCTAATGCATCACACAACATGGTCGCATAACACCTATGTGGCCTCCATATCACCCTAACAAGTTTTCAAGGATGGGGGTCTTGTAGCTCACGACATTCAATACTAAAAAATGTGAGAGGGTGGTGGGTGGAGTTCTAATGGTCCAAAATCTTCCTGGACCCATGTTTCCTTTGTTGTGGCAATACAACCTTGTGGAATCCTAAGACACACCTACCTGAAACCACCATGGTGTCCCTCATGGTTTTTTCACATCAACTGAAGGGTGTGGCCCACCACATCCTCCCATTGGGGTTTCTATTCAAGAATATTGACCTCCATCAATCCCAGGATGAAGGAAACTTGTATACCCAAGTGATAGGCTATATGACTACAATGGAGCGATGGGTTACAAGATGTTAGGATCGTGGGAAGGATGGGATACTAGATGAGGATAGGAAAATAACTAAAGGGAGTTGACACTAGGTTCCTCTTCTTACATAAGGTGTAAAAAATGGTTATAACAAAGGCCCCTTTATGCATGAGGTCATAAGAGAAACTGATGGCAAAAATTCATTACAAAAATACAAATCAAATTTTGATAAAGGATTAGATCCACACTAAAAACAAGTCTCAATCATAATAAGTTAATCCCTAATATGGGAATAACCATGTTAGACATGAAGAGAAACTAAACATGGCCGCCAACCATACACTACAAATCCATGACATGAAATGCTAGTACATGGCAATGAAAAATACACAATGGAGTCATGCAAGATACCAAAAAAGAATAAGTACCAACAAATATAATGTGGATCTATGTCACCATATACATCAGTAGGAATATGGACAAATAGAATAAAGGTGTCCAAAAGTAGTCCTCAAAGTACCTAATATTGTAAAAAATATATTGTAACTTGGGAAGGGTTCCATATAAGAGTGAGATGTCCCCAACCCAAGGTTTTCTACTCAACCCTGATGGTATGGTTTTGCAACACATGAATAAATGATTTGATGTCGAGCATGGCAGAAAATATTTGATTACTAATCATTGAGTTATACCATTAACAGATGCGAGGTGACCCACCAATGATGAAAATGGGCCCCAAGGTACCTATCATAAGCGTGTTGTATAGTTGGCATTGTCTGTATGGCTAGTGGTTGCAAGTGTGTTGGCATTGATGTCAACCAGATCAGCATCGATGTATGTGCAAGCATGATGTGGTAGCATATGTTGCAATTGATGTCCCCCTAGCCTAGTTGTGATGGTAATTGGGCTAGTTTGATGCGCTTGATGTTTGAAACTCAGGGGGATTCCTATGGTTGTTGCAATTATCTGTAGAGAATCATCATAGTAGTAGGCTTATTGGAGAAGCCATAAAATGATGACTATGGTGGTTGGAAGAGAAGATTCCAGATACTAGAAGAAGAGTCAAGGAGAAAAGAATGGCAAAGAGTTTTCAACCATCTTTTGGGCAGTAAATGGGCTCAAATCCTACATCGTACCTTCTCCATTGGAAATTTCTCTGAAATATATTTCCAATGGTATGTGTAAGTCTACGAATGGACATAGGGATCAAAATTTATTGAAAACTGAAGTAAGGACCTTGAAGTCCTTAGGAGCAGGTTTATTTTAAAATATCAAAAACATTCAAATCAGAGGAAAAGTGGGGGAAAGCAACATTGTGTCTGGTGAGCTGCGTGGAGATATATGTGTGTGCGAGTGTGTTTTTTTGTGAGATCAAGTGAGCTTGTTCTGCAGAGAAAGGCTAAGATTTCTTAAGCAGAAGAAAGAGAACCCAAGAGAGAGCCAATCTTGTTGTGCGAAAGGCCAAAGGTGCATGTGCAGAGGAAGAAGGTTGAGAGAGTATTTTTTGTGGTGTAAGAGGCCGAGAGATCTTGTGGAATAGAAGGGGCCGAGAAGAGTGTGATTTTGTGTGCAATGTACAGAGGGTCGAGAGAGAAGTGTGTTAGTGAATGTTGTTGAGAGGAACAACGAGCTGCAATAGAGAGTGCATATATTAGAGTGTTGCATGGGAAAAAGGGTTATTGAAGAGAACAAAATTGATATCGGGAAGAGTGGCTACCAATTATAGTTGACATTGAGTTCCTTATTGAGTGTGGGTTGGTGTTGAAGATTGGAATTATACCTCTTTTACTATCCTTTTTACCACCTCATTTCACCTTTTTGTCACCATTTTATAGCAATCTCATCATGGTCAAGTTCAAGTTCAAATCTTAAAAATCTATTCATCATCCATAATTAGAATCTTTGTTTCTTAGAGAGTTATAACAAAAAAATTCTTACAGTGATAGAACCATGAACATTCTACAACTAATATCTGTTTCCACAGCAATATCCGTTGTTAGATAGGTTACAACACTCCAATAAAAGGATGAATACTACCATGAGGTGAAAAATTTCTACCATATGGATAACCACCTACCAGCATAACTTGGAAAGCTACGAGGATTGAGAAATCTAGAAGTCAAATTTAGAGTCAAACTTTGAAAACAACATGTAACAGTCAAATAAAGGCAATGGAGGAATAGAACAAAATCAAACAAGCGAGATTGAAGACCTAGTCAGTTGTTAAATTTTGGATTGAGATAAATCTCCTATGGCTTTCCCTTTGTTATCACTCAGAAAAAATGAAGCATCATTTGACAAAGTCCTAGAGGTACATATGTCAAAGATAGGGTCATAAAATTCATTTTTCATTACTTGGTCAAGGAAAATTTTTAATTTTTCTTATTAGCCTATCCTAAGGTCTAAACCCACCCTCATTAAAATCCTATCATGTCACATCAATCATGATTTTCTGACATTTTTCATTTCCCAAGGTTATAGCACCGAAAGAGTCATTTTAGCCAAGAAACCACACTTTTGTAGTGAAATACACAAATAAATTGCACTTTTCGCTATGAAAATGCTAATACTTTCATAGCGAAAATGCCCAAAAATACGCTAGGTATGCTATGAAAGTAAGGTTTCCTATCTATCATGTAAAATTAGTTATTAGGTGTCAGAAAATGATTTGAAAAGGATAAGTTATATGCCATTCGAGTCAGTTAGGGGAAAGATCAAGGTACATAGTCAGGGTTGAAGTCATCATCATCATTTTAAGCATGTATTTGTCATCATTATGTTATGAGTGGTCATTGAACTTCAAAATCTTTCCAAATTGATTCATTTGTCATTATCCATTCCTTCTTTGCGTGTTATTGAGCTCTGGAGAGCTATTTCATTGAGCCCAAGATGTGGCTATTATTTTCAAAGGTTTGCAGATATCACTGATCAAGCAAGGCAGAGAAGACATTATCAAGCGAGGCAGAGAAGACATTAAAGAACCATGGCTGCAACAAGGAATACAAATAAAGGTGGCCACTGTCATAGGTATGAGCCATCAGGTATGAACCTGATAAATGAACACCCAATAGATGTAGAGGTTTTCAAAAGAACACGATGTTTACAGTTTTGTGAAAGATTACAAGGTTGCCATGTACATGTTTCTAAAGAATTTTCCCTAAACTTCAATGGAACAGCTACAAAAGTGTGAATGTTGAATCTCATTATAACACCATAGATCATTGCAGCAGCAACAAGGATTCCAAGAGGACAAGAAAAATGGTTCAAAGGGCTTGATAAACTCATTACAAATGCCATTCCAAGGAGCTGCATGAAGGATAATTTCTCAAAGCTACTGCTTATCATCCAGAAATATTTCACTTGTGAAGGGAGATATCATAAAGTCTATTCTTACCACTTCAAGCTTCTCCTACACTTTGTAGGTAAGATATCTCTTGATATACCTTTATATTTACATAGAATCTTAGCAAAAATGGCAGATAAAGTTCAAGCAAAAGCCGAGGGAAGTGAAACCTCATTTTTCCATCATGGCTTAATAAAATTGCTGGTTTTAGATTAGTTACAAAGACTAGGCAGAGATTGGTCTTCTTTCCTGTTTGTTAGTAGTTTTGAAATGGATACCATTACCCCTAAAATAACTCCTAAACCTAGATGTATACCATCACCTTTATTGGCAGAAAAAAGTGAACCAGTAGAGGCAGAGCAAAGTGAACCAGTTATGATGGAAATAGAGTAGTTGCAAAGATTTGATACACCCACTGTTCCACCTACAAAACAAAAGTCAATAATGAGAAAACCTACAAAACAAGAGCCCACAGTGAGTAAACAAGGTATAAAAAGGATTACAAGGAACCAAACAGTGGCTAAAGGAAATTTAGAAGACATACTACATGCCATTGATATTGAAGAGACTCCTATAGTCCATGCTAAGGATATAGATGAAGGTGGACAGAAACTCAAGAAAGCTAAATCAGAAAAGAGGTTAGAATTTGAAGGTGAGGATGCATGTTTTATGTTTCAGGCTAGGAAGCCCATGACAAGACATGGTAGAAAATTTTTATAAAGCAGCAAAGAATTTCATCCAGCCACCACCAATTATCATTGACGTATATTCACCTGCAAAAGAAGATCTAGTTAGCAAACAAAATAAAGGAAAGGAGAAAGTCATTAAAAAAACAGAGTTGGAAGTCCTTCAAGAACAGTTGAGGTTAGCTAATCATGAAATATCAATAATGAAGAAGGAGGCAAGGAAACATAATTTCTAGAAGGTTTAGTTTGAAAAGATGAAAGAGGTTTGGGAAGATCAGGTTGACAGTGTATCAAAGACCCTATACAACACACAACAATTAATCAAATGGACTATGCCATTGAGGAAAGAGGTGAAACATGTTAGAAGAATGAACATGCACTTGAAATATTCCAATAGAAAGCTGAAGGATCAAGTTAAAGACCTCCAAGAACAGCTATAATTGATCCATGAGGAGCTGGAGAAGAAGGGTCCTAAAATGACAGTAGTTGAGGAGCCCATAGCTCAACTCATCATCAATGAAGAAGAAACACCTCAAGAATCTTAGGTTGAGTTAGTTTATGTTTTGAAAGGTCAATGGAATGTTGAAAACAAAATTTATATAGCTGGAAGGTATATTTTTTAAACTAAGAAAAAATCTGGAATTTACACAGTTTGCCACAGTTTCGTAGTGTTTCCTAGGCTTGAAGCCAGGAAAACACTACGAAACCACTTGTAGCTTTATTTTTTATTTTAAAACTATTTTTTGTAGCTTCAAAGGAGAGGAAATTATATGGAGGATGTGTCAGGGCATGATGAACACAATGAAAAAGGAAATAATCAGAAAATTTGATTCCAAAGGTCATTTTTTGTACGCTATGAAAGTACGCTACTAAACTAGCATACTTTCACTGCGAGCTATTTTGAAGGTTTCTGAACAGGTTTATGGCTAGTTTTGGATAGGTGGATACTTTCAAAGGGTTAAGGGACTTTTCCAGAAATCATCCATGACTTGAAGACCATGAAATGAAGACAATCCATCAGCTAAATCATTTGTTGAAGATAAGGACCTGTTTTCCTGAAAAATAGGGTTTGTTTCCAGCTTTTGAGGAGGGTAATTAAGATATCAAGTAGTGATGAGTTCTGTAATATCTCATTCAAACATGTGAATCATTAGTTTTCAGATGTATAACTATTTTAAGAGATAAGGTAGTTGATGTAATAATTATAATTTTGAGTCTTATTAGGAAAAGGATTGTTTAATAGAATATTTGTCATTTTCTCATAATTTAAAGCACATGTTTTCTTGTCATGAAAGTTTCATTAGGAAAAGTTTGATGAATCTAGCCAAGAGGCAGATCATCTCTCATGTAACAAGGTCTATTAAAGGGCAGATATTCGAAATTGTAAAGGGTTGAATATTTTTTGCAATATTGCAGCTTTATGTAATTTGATTGATATCAGTAATACAAAGGACTTTTTCTTGACCAACCCGATATTCTCATTGAGTTTTTAGTGCTTATCTGATCTATATTTTCTATGTGTACCATTTGTAATGTTTTTCATCTTTAATACTCAAAATTCATAGGTTTAGGCTCTGACTTCCTTTATTGATGAAAAGGCTGTGTTATTTCATGTTCCATGTGTGATTTACCTCTGATAAAAACTCTTACCTGCCTCAGCTTCCATTTCAAGAGAACTTTCCACTGAAATACTGATTTGTTGACTCCATAAGCCCAATGATTCTAAACTTGTACTCTTTTCAACCTACACACATCACAATCAAGTTATTTTCCAAGTAGAGTTAGCCATCTAGTTTCATCATTATCAAATATCATTAAACCCTTTGAGAGAGCCCTCTCAGACTGAAGAGGCTAAGCTTCAGTTACAAGTTGGTTTGAAATAGTTACATGAAGTTGTCTAATTAGCAACCAATTAAGTGCAATTTTTTGATAAAAATATTTCAGTAGAAGTTCATAAAGATATTTAGTTTCAAATTGAATCTATCTCATATATGTCAAGATAGCTCATGTTGTGTCAGCTTAAAACTCTTAAAATATTTTTATGAAATTTGTATAAAGCTTGTAAGCTGAGACCTAAGACATAGGTTTTTTATTATTAATTTTATAATTGTTTTACTTTGAATGCCAATGATACTATGTTCCAGCTTAATATAAGTTACTTTGTTCTAAATGTGTGCGTGAGGATATTGTGATCAATAGATGACCTACACTCACGGGAGGGACCCCTGTTGAGATGTGAGGTTTTATTCATTGTTTTGTTTTGTATTACTTGTTTTTAGTACTGTAGTTTAATTTAAGAATTTTTTTCATCATAGTTACATTTTTTATCATTTTCATTTGTGATTGCAGAGTACTCATAAATAGAAAAATGCTAAAAAAAATTGATTAGTGAATGTATCTTCTTTCTAGCACTTATTGCTTCATAGCTTAATTCAGTTGCTCAAATTTCAAGTGTAGACACTCGTTAGATGCAAAATTAAATTCCTCATCCAATGAGTACCCATTATGCATACTTTTTAGAAGACCAACATTGATAAAAATTTAATATACATTAAAAAAGCGCGTTTAATACGTGTTCAACACGTTTTTTTCAATGTATCTTCAGTTTTTATCAATATGGATCTTCTAAAAAGTGTGCATAATGAGTACTCGTTGGATGTGTAATTTATTTCTACATCCAACGAGTGTCTACACTTGAAATTTGAGTAAAACTATAAGGAGATAAACCAAAAATACAATTAAAAAAGAAAGTATTTTTCTTCTCTTCCCTCCAAAATATTTACATGTGCCTATTTTTAAATTAGGTTTTTTATTGGTTTACATATTATGACATGGAAATTACATGAAAATTTCAAGGGCACTTTTCGGTTGAAATTTCCTCTAATGGTAGGTCATTAGTCCAAAACCTCTCTAGGATCTCAAAGTACCACAATATCGAGATGCCAACTTGGCACATGACCCAGTCCTTAAGGAGATACTCTTGGCCTTGATGCGCAAGTACACATTGTTGCACTGAAAATTGTCATCTTGACATTCTGCTATCTGTATGAGCTCATCATCACTCATACTTCCTCCTTTGCAATTCTAACACATCAGTTCCTCATGTCAAGCCTTAAAAATAAGAGAAAAGTTCCCAAAAATCTCTTTAACTCTGGTATCGCACTTTCTCTTTGTCTCGCCTGCGGTCCCGCACCTAATGTTCATGACTCCTGCATACCTGAACGCACTTTTTCTGTGTTAAGGGTGCGGATCCCTGTAAAATATTAAAAAGGCACAAGTAAACTCAAAAAGTTCACTTTCAGTAATTTCTAGAAGCCTCTGGAATGAATCTTGCGGTGGCAGAACCACTCTTTTGAGGTTCATGTATCCCTTGCCTTAAGGAGCTAAGCCCTTGATGTGAGGAGCTTATCCCTTTGAAGGAGGACTTTATCCCTTCATAATTGGAACTGTAACCTCCTCCTTTTCACTATAAAAAGAGGCCTTAAGTAGCCTCAAGGGGAGTTCAAGCTTTAGAATTATTTGAGGTAAAGTGCTGTTGGGATTCAGACTCATTTAACTGAGATTTTGTGAGGAAAGATCACATACCTCTATTTGTCTCGGTTGGAAGATTTCAAGGCTTTTCAAAGTAGAGGAGATTCCTGCTTCAGACCCTAGGAAGGCCTGTTCAACATCAAGGCTAAGGTTGTAAGGTTTTGTTTTATTCCAAGTTAATACAAATGAATTCATTTTTCTCAATAAGCTGTTAATTAACTGTTTATTTCATGGATTCCTTGATCACCATGATAGGCATGATTTATAATATTTACTATAGAGGTGCTATTTAATGTTTTCTTGTTTGTGACTGCAGGTCTTTAAAGATAACTACTTCTAGTGACCGAAGGAAAACTACTTCGAACAAGCATTGGATCTACGGTAAGACCTTAACACCTTTATAGTATTCTTTTGTAAATCGCATATGTCTAGAGAAAGATAGGTTTATGTGGCTATTTTTTTCTAGATTACCTTTTGGTACTAGGGAGATCGATCTTGTCTACAATATTGATTTATTCGGTCAACAAATTGGCGACTCCACTGGGCAAGGATTCTTGTTTTTTGGTTTTCCTTTGTTTTGACTTGAGAAAATTATTATTCTGGTTTTTAATTGATGGATAATCGCCTGGGTAGCTTAGGTTTACTTTTATTTGAAAAGTTTTGAAGTCTTTTGTGTTTTTCTTGAAATTTTCTGGGGACCGCACTTTTTTTTCCTACACAATGCGGGCAGTTTCGCACTTTCCTTGAGTAACCAGTGCAGGACCGCACCTATTACTTATGGGGCCTGTGGACCCTGTTAAAATTTTTGAAAAAATTCAGATTTCTTCTTCCAGTTTATGTTTAATTTGATTTAGGATTTCTATTATCTACCCATATCTGTATTGTTCCTGTCAAAAGCCTCTTGTGAGTGAGTTCCAACAGTATTTGTGTTTTGAGTGATTTTCTAGAAGTTTTGCATACTTGGACTGGTTTTCACTCGATCTCTGTAGTGACTCAAAGATTGGAAGCTTGAAATACCTCAGATCACACTGGTATTTTTGTCTTCTTGATGAGTCTGACTTGGTTGCGAAATCCATCCTTTTTTGAGAAATAGATCTAGTTGTCTCTTTGCAAATCTTTGAACAAACTTTGTTATAAGTTCTGAATTTCATTTTTACAAAAGGAAACATATCTGGATGTTTTTTGATTTGTTTGTTATTATGGAAAAATGAATCCTTAGTTTACTAAACAACTAAGTAAAACATTCTCAAAAAAAAATTAAATCTTTTATTCAATTAGATTTTCAAAGTTTGTAGATCTCAAAATTAGTTTTTCATAGTTTTGAGTGCTTTTAGAACTTGTAGATCTCTTTTGAAGGAAAGTTGTTTTTGTAGTTTCGAGTCTCGTTTTGAGTTCTTATTGAAAATAAAAAAAGATTTTCTTGCATTTATTCTTCATGTTCAAAGAAAGAATTATCTCTTAAAAGAATTTTCATTCTCGAACTCTTTCTTTAGCTAGAATTTCATTGAAAGAAAAACGAATTGATTATCATTTTAGGTGCATTTTTTAGTGTGTTTGGAAGTCGAGTCTTCACACCATCAAAGTTTCATTTCCATACCTATTTAATTAAAGAACAACCCATAAAAACAACGCTTAATTAAAATTGATCTAGTAATCCTTTTTATTTCTAGGGCTCTTATCACCAATATAGCTTAGGCTAGTATCTTGGAGTAGGGAGTAATTAACTCTCCAAGATAGTAAAAACAAACAAGTAGATAAATATTGCGGTAGGAAATAAATCCAATTTTAATTGGTACAATCTGGGAAGCTTCTCTTAAAGGATTTAATCATGAGATCATGTCCGAACCTTTGAGGCAATCAATTTTGTTTCATTGGGAAAGATAGAAGATCTGCGCGCATTACAAACGATAAACCTCATATTAATCATTGTCGAGGAGCCTGGGGTCACTTGTCGGTAAACCTCAAATTGACTATGTCAAGGAGCCTTCAAGGGGATTGAGCTTTTTTACTCTTCCCTTGCGCGTGGAATTGGATCGTAGACTGTTCCCCCGGTTGTATTTGTTACTGTTGGTAACCTTAGTGTCCATAAGCTTAAGATTATTTCCTAAGGTGACGGTGAAGGAAAGATCTCACTGTACCTGGAGTAGACGTCGACTAGACTCACTTGGACTCTCTGGGGGGTTTTCTTCACTCGAGATGGTTTTGTGAAGAAACTTGTGCCAGTCTGTTTCATTAAGCAGGTTGTCGGGGTAACTGTTCCAACCGCCCTTTCTGTATTAAACTTCTACTAAGTTGGATTTCATCACCAACTAGTGTTTTTAGTACGGGAAGTTACTGTTTGTGTGTGTTTTGAACTCTTATATTTTTAGGCGTGTGATTCAGCTATTTGTTTCTTTAGAGACTTTAGGTGTTTTTATTGAAATTTTCTTTGTTTGCGTGTAATTGATTAATATTTAATCGTGGCAGAATTACCGAGACATTCCCAGAGACTTCAAGGGAAGCCCCCTGAGTATACACCAAGTCAGCTTGAAGGGTTGTGTGCTCTAGTATCATCTAGTAGTGGTAGAATTAGATCAACAGAAGTCAGAAGTTCATCTATAGTTGTTCATCTTGATCATCAGATACCCACGACAGAACATATTCAAGAACCAATTTCAGTTTCCGAAGTTACTGGTAGTATTTCTCCTTCCAGTGAACTAGCTGAAGAACCTGAAATTTCTGAACCTGATACTGAACTTTATGTTTTGTAAAAATCCTCAGGATTTATTACTCCAACTTCTAGTGATCCTGGTTCACCTAGGGTAAGAAATATTGTTACTGAAGATCTTCCATCTGGCCTCATTTCTATTGAATAACTTGCCAGTCCAGACGAAGAGGTATCTCTTCCCGAATCCCCTCAGTCTTTGAAACTTAGGGAGTGTGAATCCATTTTCTACAGCCCTATTAGGAGTGATGCTTGGTATTTATCTTTGACAATTTTTTTAGAAAACCCAGGTCTTGTTTTTTCTCCACCTCGAATTCCATTTCATCCTACTCCCAGAGGTTATTATCCTTCATCAATCATGTCAGGAGAGTCATCGATGTTTTCCCAAACACCAGAAACATTTTTATATGGTGGTCCTTCTGTTCCTTCGGGGTACCAGGCTCTCTCTGGTACTTTCTCAAGAGCAACTCCTCGACTAACTGAACAAGTATTATCATTTGGTCTTAATGGAATTAAAACTGAAACGTTAAACGCAAAGCAAATCTTTATGATGTCTAGTAATATTCCAAATCCTTAACCTCAGGGTGGTCAGTTACCGCCTGGGGGGCAACCTCAAGGTAGTCAGTTATCGCCTGGGGGGCAACCTCAAGGCAGTCAATTACCACTTGGGGAGCAGTTTCAGGGCAAATTTTTCCCAGGACAAATTGTAGGACAATATTATTTTGGAGAATAACCTCAAGGATAGTACATACCCCAAGGTCAACCCCAGACTCAGTATATTCCTCAAGGTCCTTATCAACCCCAGATTCAGTACGTGCCTCAAGGTTATCAACCTCAAGGTCAATACCCAACTCAAGGTTTTCAACCGCCTTCTGGTCAATCATTTGTACAAGGAGTTCGAAATTTACCACTTAATTATTAACCCTACATTCAACCAGGCTATGGTCCTTCATATGTACAACCTTCTACGGGGCAATACCTCGGAATGAACATGGTGTGGGATCTGTCCCAAATTCAACAGACTATGCAACCTAATGTGCAGTTATCTAGTAAACCTGCACAACCTTTGGTTTCTGGTCCAACCCAGCAACCTGTCCAGCCTACCGTCCAAATCCCTGCACCTGGTTCTATTCAGTAGTCTGGGCCTAGTACACCTCAGGCTCTGCCTCAAACTGTTGTAACTACTGCAACATATGTTCAACCTATAACACCTATTTCTGGAGTATCTGTAGCTTCGGTTTCTTCTATCCCTGCATCCATGCAAATCCCTCAAGTCTCTGTACCCTAGTTAGGACCTACAGTTCAGACTTCGGTCCAGATACCTACAGGACAAGCCGGTAAAAGTACGATTGTCACAAATCAACCACAATTCACATATCAACCATACCAAGGACAGTATCAATTCGGTCCTGTTTCACAAAACCCAGTTTATCAGTATCAACCGTACCCTGGCTATACTTATCAACAGCCTCAACAACCACAGTTTGGTTTGGTTAATCCTGGTTTCAAGGGGGGTTATACCATTCCTAATGCAAATCTGATTCCCATCTATCCTGGGTATCCTCCTCCCAGAACTGCTCTTGTTAATCAAGGTTTTCGCGACCCTAACCGTTAGTTACCATTTATTGCAACTTTGGATTTACCTGATTTGTCACGCCTTACGAATGATCCAATTTACTATCATCTGTATTGGCCACCAATGCCACATAAGTGGCCCAGTGATATACTGAAATTCAAGGGTAAGTCAGGAGAGGATCCGTCAAATCACGTTATGACTTATCACCTCTGGTGTGCATCTAATTCAATAATTGATGATTCAATTTGCTTACGTCTTTTTCAACGAAATCTTATTGGTCTTGCTGCCAAATGGTACATTGAGTTACCACGAGGCTCTTTTAATAATTTCAATCAGTTAGAAACTGCTTTCATAATTCATTTTTAGTTTCCTATCAAATACGAAAATGGCACGGAACTATTAACTTCACTAAACAATCAACGTCCATGTATATTTCTGATCATATTCACGAATGGTGACGTCGAAAGCATTTGGTGAAATTTTTCATTCCAGATCAAATTTTGGCACAATGGTTCATTAAATCATTACTACCCAAAATCACTGAAGATGTAGCTAAGGGAGGAGTTGTTACTGAAGAGAAAGTCATTGCTCAATCTTAGTACGTTGACCTCGTCTACACGCAGTCAGGTACTTTACATGAAAAAATCCCTGATCTTCCAAAACAAGGTCAAATAACTACAGCTCCTTCAGGGTCTCATGCCGATGATGGTATGATTGGTTCATTTAGTACTAAAAGTAAGAAGAATTATTCTCCTATAATAACTTTACCTGATTCCCCGACAGGAGAATCTTCCGTTGAAGTTTCTACCGACATTCATATCGTAGAGTCATCTACGGCCAAATCTAAATCTAGCAGTAAAAAGAAAGGGAAGAATAAAAACAAACAAAATTCAAAAGATAAAACAAATAAAAATGAATCTAATGAAGGAAAACGCAAACCTTGCTATCCTTGTTTCATTTTCGACGAGGATCATTTTACCAAAGAATTCCCGCATCGAGCGGAGGTTGCGAAGTTGATTAAAGGTTCTCAACAACCTTCTGTCTTGAAGGATTCTTTTCCTACTCAAGATAGTAAGATGATTGGTTCTACCTCGAACGCCCCAGAAGATCCCATTCTGATGATGTCTCATGTCAGGATTGTGACGCGATCGCAAGATTATGGTAGTAAGAATATTTTTGATGGTAAAGAAGTAGAATATTCTAATTCAAACACATCAACTACACCTCCTCCTATTTCTGATCCACTATAGATCAAGAAACCAAATCCAGGCCTAGTAATGAAACCGCTTGCTAAAGGTGTACTTCGTAAATCAGCTTTCAATCCACATGCGAGAGCTGCTCAGAATTACAACATTGTTAAGGACTTAGCCATTTCCCCTTCAACAATGTCAGCTTTGGAAGTGCTACAATCGTGCCCAGCACAACGTAAATTACTTTTGTCTGCCATAGGAGCTGTCGATATTCAAGATTCGGACCTAATAATCTTCGATTTAGAGAATAGTACACCCCACCTACCCCATCAAATGGCTTTCCAGATTCCAGTATTAGTCAAAAACAGACTGTGCTTTCAGACTATGATTGATGAAGGGGCTTCTACACATATTATGTCGATCCAGTGTTGGAAATCGCTTGGTTCTCCTACACTCAATCAGTCTCCGACAATTCTAAAGGCTTTTAATGGCCAAGGGTTCCATCCTTTTGGTATTTTACAGGATTTAACTATAGGGGTTGAAGGAAAAACAGTAAATCTAGATGTGGAGGTGGTTGATGCCCCTCTAGATTGCAATGTTCTCCTGGGTCGCAGTTGGTCTTATGCTATGACCGTTGTTGTTTCATCGGTCTTTCAGCTTATCAAGTTTCAACATCAAGGAAAGATCGTTACAATAGACCAACTCACTTATTTCTCATCCGATCCAACCTCTACAGAAACTATCTGGCACATCGGTAAAACGGCTATCCCTTACAAGGATGTTGGCGTAGGTTTGATTAAAGATTCTGGTTTACTATGAACTTTTTCCTTTCTTGCTTCTAACATATCACCTCATATTGCAAATTCAGATGATTTCATCAAATACTGTTACTTTTGATGATCCTTGGATCGTACCTTCCGATTCTAAGGTGGATTCATTTGATGGCGCAATAACTTTGAGTCCCTTTGAAATTGCATATCATGTTATACAGTTGCTTTCTGATCCTTCTTCAATCGAAACTAATCCAATGAATGTGATCAATGAGGAATCACCTTCTATATCTAGCTCAGCCACAATGACATTTCCCGATCTTGTTCATACTGATGAGCAGATTCGTGAAATTTTGTATGTTGACGATTTACCATGGGAAGATCTACATCACCGATCTTCATTCTTACCTGAGCTGGATCATTTTGACAATGATTTCTCTTCTATTTTTGCTGTTGAATATGTCAAAGAACCGCAGAATCCATTGCAAAATCCTGATTCTGAGTTAAATTTGGAAAATATCTCTCGAACGATTCCTATTGACATTTCAGTTAAGCCTGGAATAATTGAAAACATTCATATAGGTGCTTCCTATACGGATGATGAAATCCAAACTTATAAAGCCCTATTTCAAGAATTTCATGATGTGTTTGCCTAGTCATATGAAGAAATGCCAGGAATCAATCCGTCAATTGTTATACATGAAATTAAGACTTACCCGGATGTGAAACCTGTTTGAAAACACTTACGTCAGATACATCTGAGAAAATTTTTTGCTATCAAAGCCAAAGTTGAGAAATTACTTCATGCAGGTTTCATTTATCCAATTCCTTTAACCGATTGGGTATCGAATATTGTTCCTGTTAATAAAAAACAAGGAACGATAAGAGTATGTATCGACTATATGGATATTAATCGAGCTTGTCCTAAAGACAATTATCCAACCCCCTATATCGATCAAATCATTGATGATTGTGTCGATAGTGAAATGTTCTCCTTTATGGATGGTTTTTCCGATTACAATCAAATAAACATACTCCCTACTAATCAACCTAAAACAGCATTAATTTGTCCATGGGGGGCATTTTCTTATTGAAAATTACCTTTTGGCTTAAAGAATGCTGGGGAAACTTTTCAAAGGGCTATTTCTTATGCATTTCATGACATCAAGCACATTGTGCAGCCTTATCTCGATGATTTACCTGCTCATTCATTGCGTAGGGCCGACCATCTCCCTCATTTACGAGCTATCTTTATGAGATGTAGGCATTATCGAATTCGGCTGAATCCACAAAATGTGTTTTCTGTGTAGAATCGGGTCGCTTACTGGGATTTATTGTTTAGAAATCAGGCATTCGCATTGATCCGTCGAAGGTTGAAGCTATTGTCAATCTACCTCCTCCTTCGACTTTACACCAACTCCAAATTTTGCAAGGGAAAGCAAAAATTTTACGTCATTTCATTCCAAACTACACTGAGTTAACAAAGGGTTTTACCAGGTTGTTAAAACAAAACGTTCCCTTCTTTTGGGATGAGATCGTTGATCAATATTTTGATTCACTCAAACACGCATTGACGCATGCACCATTACTGCATCCTCCCAATTACAACCAGGACTATTTTTTGTACCTCGCCGCCTCTCATTCCACCATTGGGATGGTTTTAGTTCAGGAAGATGAATTCAAAAATGAACATGTGATTTATTATCTTAGTCGAAATCTGCATCCGACTGAGATCAAATACACACATGTGGAGAAATTGGCCTTGGCAGCTGTTCAAGCTGTCCAAATATTTCGTCAGTACATATTATTATGCAAAACCACAGTAATTTATGACTGTAACACTATGATCTACATCTTGACCAAACAATTGCTAAGGGGCAAGTATTCCAAATGGATAGTTATCCTACAGGAATTTGACTTGGAATTTGAAAAATCCAAGGCAAAGAAATCTTTGGTTTTTGCCGAACTGATGTGTGATTTCCCGTCTACTGATAATGAAACTGTGGCGAAACAGCCCATTGTGCACGAATCCTTGTTTCTTATCAGTACTCTTGATCCTTGGTATGGGGATATTATTTTTTATCTACAAACCCAATCTTTTCGGCCTGAAATCTCATGATCTCAGCGATGAAAAATATGTTTCCAATCCCAACAATACAATATTATTGGTGATACACTCTATCGTCATGGAGAAAATTCTATTTTCTGACACTGTCTTACTCATGAAGAAGTTGAGAAGGTTCTAAATGACTGCCATTCTAGAGCATGTGGCGGTCATATGTCTGGGTATGCCACAGCGCAAAAGATATTGTGCACTGGTTATTTCTGGTCGTCCTTATTCAAATATTGTATCTATGCAGTCCAGAAATGCCACAATTGTCAGGTCTTTTATCGTAAAATGCGTGCACCACCCGCTCCTCTTCACCCTATAATTGTTGTCTGTCCTTTCGAAAAGTGGGGTATTGACTTTATTACATGTAACCCTCACTTGGTCGGGGGGCATGCGTATATTATCCTAGTAGTAGATTATTTTACTAAGTGGGCCAAGGCGATGCCTACATTTTCGGCAGACAGCAAGAATGCTTCAACTTTTGTGTTCAATCATATAATTTCTAGATTCGGTGCTCCTCAAGCCATAATTACGGATCATGGAAGTCATTTTCAAAATATCATGATGACTGAATTGACAGATCAACTTGGCCTGCGCCACGATAGTTCTACTCCATATTACTCGCAGGCTAATGGTCTGGTTAAAGCTATCAATAAAGTTTTAGTCACTATTATTAAACGAATCATTGGTATTCATAATTTGAATTGGCATTCCATGTTATTTTCAGTACTTTGGGCATATTGGACCTCAGTAAAAACATCAACTGGTTTCACTCCCTTTCAACTGGTTTACGGTTTGGAAGCTGTATTGCCTATTGAATGCGAAATTCCATCATTGAAATTAGCCATAGAATTACTCCTAGCTACATCTGAAGAGGAGAAGCATTTTTTGTACTTGGCTCAGCTAGATGAGAATCGACGAAATGCTGCATAAGCAAATGAGGCTCATGTCAAATGAATAAAGGCTCAATATGATAGAAACGTTACATCTCATAATTTTCCAGAAGGAGACCTAGTTTTAGTGTACGATCAAGCCAACGATAAGCTAGGGGCTGGAAAATTTGTGCCTATGTGGCATGGTCCTTTCATTGTTAAGTGAAAGCTGGCAAAAGGGGCTCATGAGCTGATATATTTCGATGGTGTCCCTTTAGATAAACCCAGAAATGGGCTTTATCTGAAGCGATATTATGCTTAAATTTGGTGTGGATATTTTTAATTAGATTAATTTCTTTACTGTTGGTGTGTTTTAGATTAAAAAAGCATGCCTAGTTTAGAGTGTGTTCTTATCACTATTCCTTCTTTATCTGAGTTTTACTCTTGATATTGCAGATGATGACGTCTCTTCAAACCTACATTGGTTTTGCTAATGGTGCTTGTCGTAGTACATAGAACATTTCTTCCGCAGTTTAGGTTATCTATTCACCCTCTGACGAGTTAGTATCCATGAATGGGGTAAGCCTCGGTCAAACAACGAACAACATTACGGAGTATAGTGCAGTGATTGAGTTATTATCTGAATCCATATCGTTTGGAATTTTGAGTTTGATTGTTAGGTTGGATTCTGAACTTGTTGTATTACAACTTAACAGGGTTTATGCCATTAGAAATCCAGTGTTATTACGGTTATTTTTGAGAGTTCGTCTCTTGGAACATGAATTTTATTACATTGAATATCAGCATATTCCAAGACATTTAAATACATTAGCAGATGCAGTTGCTTCTAGTATGATAAATAGAAATTTGCAATAATCAAAACAGTAAATTAAACAACATTCAATAACATGTACACAGATAGTTGGTAATAATGATATATCATATCATAGAAGTTTGTTTTCAAAATATACATCGTATTCGATCATAGGTTGAAAAACACCTTATGATCGGCAAAAATGATAATACAAAAGATCAAAAATGTTATGAGTCTACAAAATGATCATCCTATCTCTGATGATGATCATGATAAGAGACCACTGCCTGGGCCACCCTACATAGGAACCTCCTAAAAGTTCCTAGGACACCAATCATATATCTCTATAATCTGAGTGGAATATCATCTATATCGGTTTCTGGAATGTCTAGAGTTAGGCACTCTAGGTGATGCTCCAAATCAGACAGGATCTCTACTAATTAGTCCTCTGGGGCTGGTGCTGCTGCAGCTTGATGCCTCCTCTCATAAGGCTGGAGATTGGCTAGTCGTCGTAGGCCCACATCTGCATTTAAACTTTTGATTATTAGTTTTGGGACGATTAAAATACAAAAAAAAATTATAACTTAGAAATTGTTGAAAATTATTTTTACCTAAATCATCCCACTGTTCCCCTGTTGGGAGAGCCATCTCTCGGTCGCCACAGAAATCTATCCCGACGTATGGAAAGTCCTCTATAACAAAAATTTGGCGTTCCAGCCAATGAAAATATGTATAAGGAAATCGAACAACCTCAATTCCCTCAACATGATGGGCCATCAAAGTAACCCAACAAACCATCCTAGGTTCTCGAGGTTGGCCAGCATCAACATGAATGTGTTGCGGAGCTAACATGGGGATCCTATCTAGAGAAAAGGTGACTACAATGGATCCATATCCAAATTTTTTTAGCTTTCCATTCTTTGCTCTGGTTAGTTGGCCTTTTACATTGGCCAACACAGCTTCACACCAATTGAAAATGGTGCCTCGAAAACAGTCTACTGCAATGCGCATTTGGGAACCGGTAGCCACATGCAACACTGCACTCCCACATATTCTGGTGACAGTAAATGCAATAACTTTAAGCTCAAGATGAATGATAATTTTTATGTCAATCCTTTTGTCCCTAGGGTCTGCCCGATCATCGCAGAACTCTAGTTGAAGACTAGCGACAGACTGGCCACCTGGCCTAGTCCCAAACAGAGAAATTTGTTCGCCCCTCTTGGAAAAACTAGTTAAAAAATAGATATCCTCTAGCTCAATTTCGAGCCGGTGGCCGCCAATAACAAAACACTAGACCTGCACATTCCATTTGTTCACTAGCCACATCAGGAGGTCTACCTATGCCCTCATGCCCTGAATGGCCCAGAATTTGTATAAACCGCATGCTCTCAATGCCTGCATTGTAGGCAAATGATTCATTGCGGTGTCATCTACGTCTTTATGCTCGCATTCTCTCCAAACAAGCATTTTGAATGTCCTACAATGCATAAAAAGACATATTAGAACAAGATTATTTGAAAAATTTTGGGTGGAAATTGAGAAAAATGAGTTTGAAAATTCATTGCGCGGGGTCCGCACCCTATTTTCATACACAATGCGTAGGTACGCACGGGCACTATGAAACAGGTGCGAACCCAAGACTTTTTTCTATGTTGAAAAAAGACGGGGTCCGCAGGGCCTGTGTGTTGCACCTACGGACCCCTGCAAGCGATTTTTTCAACCTATTTTTCCTTAAAAAATGAAATTTAAAGCCTAAAAATGAAATGTAAATGGATGAAATGCAAGATAAGGAGGATGTGGATTACCTGGAGCTGACGGTTCTTGATTTTTCCAGATGGATTTTCCAGAATATTCGCAGGAACTTTTTTTACCCAAAAGCTCTCACTTTTCACTCTGAACTCAAATGGTAAAAATGAAGTTAGAAAAGCCCTTTTTATAAGTTTTTTCAAATAAATGAATTTTTAATTTGTTTATTTTTCACTTTAAAAAGGTAATTTTTGAAAACATTTTTATTTATCTTAAACAGGTATGTGTAATGTTTCGATTTTTCATGTAGAGAATTGGATTTTTCAGGAAAATTGATCGTTTTTCAACAAAAAGCATACTTTTATCACTTTTTCGAACACTTTAAAAAATTTATGAAAAAGCGAAAACCTGGATTCCTCTTTTAAAGCTCTTTTCAGACTCTCAAAAATTGAAAAGATTTCTGAGCACTTGATTATTCGAACTCGTTAAAATAAATGAATGATCGTCCTTTCAGTATAAGTTTACCCCTTTTATGGACTGAAATGGACTATTTATGAAAAAGGTATACATTGACTAATTAGGGTCAACAGAGTTCTCTCCCACATTATTTGATCCTTTTTCGGGCTTGAGAGACTAAATTTATGAAAAAGTACACCCATGGAGTCTTCTTAAGTTTTTTCTTCTGACTCCCTAAAATTGAAAAAACACCGAGTTTCTCCTATACTAGACTCGTTAAAATTTAACAGTAAAGGACCTGTTCAATTTTAAACAGGAACTAACCACTCCTTCTTAGGGTTTGAATCTTAAACTAAGTTGGACTCATCCGAAGGATGAGCTTATAAACAAGCAAATGTTATCCTCCTCAAGCTTGTCAAAAATAAAGAGGTACTTGCCAAAAATGGTGGGGGAAAAGAGAAAAAAATGAACCTATTTGTTGTATTTTGATTATTCGAAAAGCCGTTAACCACTCTTGAACATGACACTTTTGTTCACCTGGGTTGGGAAAATCCTTTGCCTAACAGTTAATCAAACCATATTGAAAGTCTTCAGCCGGTTTCTGGATATTAGCTTTGGGTCAAATGTCGCCAAGCCATCTATAGTGTCATTATGTGTTCAAGAGGATAGTTCAAACAAACCATTCATCTGCAAAATATCTATTATCCATTTTGACCATCCCTGAGTCAGTCCTTGCCAATATATTACTTCAAAACTTGATCTATGATTTCGTGTTGTGGGCTTGCCTACGATGGATCAGTTCCTATCGACGACAGCTCATTATCTAGGAATTTGATCTAGAAATCGTCAGTACCTTGAAATATACATGCCTCAATGACAGATTTCTCGCCTTCGACGACAGGTTGCATCATTGACCTTTGATCGAATGATTCTGTGACATGTTCGACTTCAGCTCATTCATTCACATTTCATGGATTGTACTGAGTACTTTGAGGGCCATTGACATTACTGGTGGTTACTCTCATACTTGTTAATAGTCTACATTATTGACTGGTAATCAAGTGGTTTCTACCATGTTCAACTTCAACACATTTATTCACATGGATAGAATCGTACTGGTTCGAGAAACGGAAATCAAGACCCTAGATCTAGTTTCTACCATCCAGGATGCGAGGAATTTTGTTATTCATTTATACAGTGGACTATTCATAAACAGATGGTTGCATCCATACTATGTCTACACATGTCTATACTGTTGATGTATTGAAAATCATTTCTGTATCAGAATAGTTTAAATCAGTTTTCTAGTTAGTTTTTATCTGAGTATGAGAATGCCTACCTCAGCGATGATATGTTTACATATATATATATTTTTCATTAAATGTTTTTACAGGTTCCGACTGGGGTGTCCACAGGATGATCCTTGAAATGATAAAGTACTTCACTCTTCATATATGACAGACTTCATCTTCATCTATTCCAGAATTTGCACTTTAGGGGGCAATCTGTTGCACTAAAAATTGTCATCTTGACATTCTGCTATCTGTATGAGCTCATCATCACTCATACTTCCTCCTTTGAAATTTTAACACATCAGTTCCTCATGTCAAGCCTTAAAAATAAGAGAAAAGTTCTCAAAAATATCTTTAACTCTGGTATCGCACTTTCTCTTTATCTTTCCTATGGTCCCGCACCTAATGTTCATGACTCCTGCGTACCTGAATGCAATTTTTCTATGTTAAGGGTGTGGACCCCTGTAAAAGATTAAAAATGCGCAAGTAAACTGAAAAATCTCACTTTCATTAATTTCTAGAAGCCTCTGGAAGGAATCTTGCAGTGGCAGAACCGCTTTTTTGAAGTTCATGTATCCCTTGCCTTAAGGAGCTAACCCCTTGATGTGAGGAGCTTATCCCTTTGAAGGAGGACTTTATCCCTTCATAATTGGAACTGTAACCTCCTCTTTTGCACTATAAAAATAGGCCTTGGGTAGCCTCAAGGGGAGTTCAAGCTTTAGAATTATTTGAGGTAAAGTGCTGTTGGGATTCAGACTCATTTAACTGAGATTTTGTAAGGAAAGATCACATACCTCTATCTGTCTCGGTTGGAAGAGTGCAAGGCTTGTCAGAGTAGAGGATATTCCTGCTTTGGACCCCAGGAAGGCCTGTTCAACATCAAGGCTAAGGTTGTAAGGTTTTCTTTTATTCAAATTTAATACAAATGAATTCATTTTTCTCAATAAGTTGTTAATTAACTGTTTATTTCATGGATACCTTGATCACCATGATAGGCATGATTTATAATATTTACTATACAGGTGCTATTTAATGTTTTCTTGTTTGTGACTGTAGGTCTTTAAAGATAACTCCTTCTAGTGACCAAAGGACAACTACTTCGAAAAAGCATTGGATCTACTGTAAGACCTTAACACCTTTATAGTATTCTTTTGTAAATCACATATGTCTAGAGAAAGATAGGCTTATTTGGCTATTTGTTGCTAGATTACCTTTTGGTACTAGGGAGATCGATCTTTTCTGCAAGATTGATTTATCCGATCAACGCACATGCCCCCCAATATGAAACTCTTGAATACTATATGTTGATTCGCATAACTCTCCTATTTTTCCTATGCCGCCTTTAGATTCCTCCTATTAACCTACATCTCAGCCAACATATCTGGTCAAATCATCACCCTATTCATTGGATCAATTAAACTAATAGGAGTATTGAAACTCCACCCATAAATATCCTCAAATGGACTCATCCTCAAGGATTACTAATACCCATTATTATATGCAAACTCCACCAGTGGAAGATAATCCTCCCATTTAATTTTTTAATGCATGACATACATCCTCAACATGTCCTTAATAATCGTGTTGACCCTCTATGTCTGCCCACCTATCTACGAATGATAAATTTTGTTGAAATCTAACTTTGTCCCCATGCCTACAAACAACTCCTTCCAAACCTTGGAAGTGAACTTGGCGTATTTGTCTAGTATAATATTCTTGGGAACATCATGCAATCTCACTATCTCCATGATGAAGAACTGAGCTACATCACTAGATGAAATTATAGACTTCACTGTAATGGAGTGAGATACCTTGCTCAACCTGTCAACCACAACCATGATGGAATCATGTTGCTTCGATGTCCTTGGAAAACTTGTAATGAAGTCCATGGAAATGACCTCCCATTTCCATTCTGGAATTGCAATAGGATGAAATAGATCAGCTGGGTGCTTACACTCTGATTTCACCTACTTATAGCTCAAACATATTGCAACAAACTCAACCACCTCTTTCTTCAAGTTTGGCCAATGATAGAACTTATTAACAACAGTAAAAGTCTTTTGGTATCCTGGGTGGCTTGAATATGGCTTGACATGAAACTCCCTCAAGATAAGCTTCTTCAAGTAACTGTTATATGGCACATAAATATTGTTCTTAAATTTGACCAAACCATATTCCATGAGGGATACTCCTCATCTCTATTACCTTCACCTTGTTTTTGCAACCTATGCTTCAATTGTTGGTACTTCTCATCATGTTTTCCCGCCGGAAAGATCCACTCCTGCAAATCTATCCCATAATAGTTCACAATTGAAATATGATTCACCTACACTCTCATACTAAGATCATTTGTAACCTTGTTCTCCTTTCCCTTAATGTACCTAATCTCAAAATCAGACTCACTATGGGTATCCAACCATATCTATTTCCTGGTGTTCATATTGGGTTGGTCAAACAAGTACCTCATTCCACTATGATCACTCATCAAAATGAACATCCTTCCAAGGAGATAATGTCTCCACATCTTCAATGCATGAATGACAGCATCCAACTCAAGATAATGAGTCACATAGTTCTTCTCATGCTTATGTAACTTCCTTTATTCATAGAAAACTAACAACACTTCCTGAATTGGGACTCCACCAAGTCCTTCCTTGCAAGTATCTGTAAAAACCTGAAACTCATATGAATTTTCAATCTTCAAAATCGAAGCATTTGTAAGGAAATGCTTCAACTGTTCAAAAATAGATTCACACTCCTCATTCCATTCGAACTTCTTCCCTTTCCTCTAAAAATATGTAATAGGATAGCTAATCCATGAGAAGTTCTTGATGAAACGTTTGTAATAACCTACTAGTCCCTTGAATGACCTAACCTCATCCAAATTCCTATGATTTGGCCACTCCATGATAGCTTTAATATTTTTTGGATCCACTTATATCCACTCCTTAGAAACAACATCCCCCAAGTAATGAATATGAGACTAAAATAAATTTCACTTTCTGAGCTTGGCATATAACTGATGTTATCTCAACAATCAACACTACTTCCAGGTGCTCTGCATGCTCTTCCTCATTCTTTGAGTATATTAAATATATCATCAATAAACACTATCACAAAATTTTCTAGGTAAGGACACAACACATTGTTCATCAAACACATGAAGGTGGTTGGAGCATTGGTAAGACCAAAAGGAACCACCATAAACTCATAATGTCCACACCTTATATGAAATTCAGTATTGTAAATGTATTCTTCATTGATGCGCACCCAATGATATCCTAACCTCAAATCAATCTTTGAGAACATTATTTCTCCCTTTAGTTGATAAAAAAAATCATCAATCCTCAGCAATGGATACCCGTTCTTGATAGTCACCTTGTTCAACTACTTGTTATCAATGCACAATATAATAGTATCTTCCTTATTATTTACAAACAATACTGGTGCACCCCAAGGCAACACACTTGGCCTTATGTATTTATCAATAATTTCCTTAAGCTACAAATTCAATTCCACTAATTCCAAAGTGCTCATCTTGTAAGGTGCTTTAGATGTGAGTGTTGCTCTTGAAATCAACTCAATAGAAAATTCCACCTCTCTATGAGGAGGAAACTCTGAAATATCTACAGGAAACACATCCTCCAACTTCTAGAAAACAAGATACCTCTTTAGTACTTCCTCATCCTGAACATCCTTCCCTTTATCACTAGAAATATGAACTACAAAAAAAACACATCCTTCCCTACAACTACACTTTTCCTGCATATTTGTAACCATTCGTACTGACATAGGATTCTTCTTTCCCTGCAAGACTCTCATTTCCCCATCATCATCGAGGAACTCAATAGCCTTATCATACAATTTCACTTTAGTCTTTTGAATGAACAACCAATCCATGCCCAAAAGCATACTATATGAACAAGAAGGAAGAAAATTTATTTGTGCTGATGTAGGCATACCGTTCAGCTCAAATGCACAAGATCGCACCCAATTATGAACTCTTCTCTTGGTCCCTGTATCAAAATACACCAATCAAGATTCTAAATGCACTTCTTTATTCAAGCAACACTTATCCACCTAGTCAGTACTGGTATAACTATAATTATATCCAAGATAAATCAAAATGGAAACAACTTTATCAAAAAACTTACTTTCCATCTTGATAATGGATTCCTGATGATATGCATGCTTATTATCCATTGCTGCATAAATATGAGGAATAATCTACCCAACATCTTCAACTATATGTGCCTCTTGAGCATTGTAAATATGAGGCCTTCCACCCTAGTGTGATGGGAAATCACTCCTCTGATGCTCTTTACCACAAGTCCAACACCTCAAATGCTTCCTACCATCACCCTTATTCTACTCCTCGGGATAAAATCCATGTCCTTTTTCAATTACATTTAACTTCTTGTATGACACTACATTCTCCATTCACCTACATCCTAAGGTCTTCCTCTCTTCGTATCCCGCTTCCCTTTAGTCTTCTCATTATCTTTCCAATCCTGCTTAGTCTTAGACTTACACTCAAGCCTTCCCATAAAAATTCTTCAGCTTACCGATGAATTCCTCCAATGATCGAGGCTCATCATACTCAATCTGATCTTTGAATGCTAAAAGATCCACTCATGAACCTTTGGACCTTTGTCTTCTCATCCTTGAGGTAGGGCACATACCTCAACAACTCCAGAAAATTAGTCATGTACTCTTCATCTGTCATTGAAACCATCTTCAACTTATAAAACTCCTTGGTCTTTCCTTCATAGTATCTCTTAGACAAGTACTTCTTCCTAAAGAGTCTTTTAAAGCCATGCCAACTTATATCCTCAACCTTGATACCTCTGACACACTTCACATCTTCCCACCATATTTTTACTTTTCCTTTAAAACTGAAGATAGCTATCTTGGCTTTCATATTCTCTAAATAATCATGCAATCCAAATAACTTCTTCATCCCACATATCCATGATTTTGTATCTTTTGATTTCTTCACATCCCCATCAAAATTAGGAGCCTTGGCTTTCTTGAAATCCTATGGAAAATATTGCTTCTCACTCCTCCTATAATGATGCTAGCGGTGGTGGCGATGATGTCTCTCAGAACATGAACTAGAATAAAATTTGTTATGCGGAATTATGGATTATGGATAAAACACATTCCCTAAATGTGGTGTTATGCATTTAGAGAAACATATCAAAGACTTTGTAGATACTTTTCCTAACAGTATATAGACACACAAAATAGATTAAGAAACCTACTTAGAGTCTAAGTGCTTCCTATTCTCCTTCTGTCGCTCTTGTTGTAGCTTGCAATCCAAGCTAGATCGCCAAAATATTTCCTGCAAGTATGAATACTAAACAAAAAATATATTTCAATATACAGATGGCTATTCACGTTAATCAGTTAAATCAATGAAACATTAAAAATATACATAATATGAGAATTCATAATATGAAAGACAAAATCTTATACAGATGCATATGTGGGAAAGTAAGCAGCAATATTTATTAATGGATAGAAGGGGAGGTTACAGCTAGCAATTGATTTGATGTCACCAACTCCAGCATCATCCCAGCCTCATCACAATGAACATATCTCCAGCAGCATATCACTCAAATCAAACCCTCAATTGAGATTCCAACAACATTTCTCTATCAAAATTATTCATTCTCAAGCACTAGGATTTGTGCTCAATTTATAGATGAGTTGAAGGTAGTTTCACAATCAATGACTTTCTAATAATAGGCAAGACATGTTCCCAAGCTCATAGGTGTTGAATGGACACATGGATTCAAAGTTTGATACATATGCACTCTTCTAGAAGGCACTGGCCATGTGGAGATTCCAGAATAATGAGAATTCCGCTCCCAATGACCAATGCACCCTTGAATGGAGATACCTGCATATGCAAAGAAGTTAGTCCCTTGAGAGACTACATTGGTGAGCTCATAGGTGATATAACATGTACTTCAAATCTTGGAAACCTTGCAATGGAAGTCATGGATGATTTGTTCTTGTTCTTTGTCTTAGGGCATATAGAAATTGAAATGATAGGGGAGATAGACCCTATTCATCTGTTCTGGGGATGATGTCTAGTTTAACCAGGTCATTGGGAATGGTGCCCAAATTGACCTATAATAGATTCCCCCATAAAGCATGAAGTCAGAATAATAATAACAATATTTTTTGAATGAGATGCTTTACACTATGATGGGTTGGAGCTGAAGAAGAGTGGCGACCTGCATCAAACTTATAATACATTACATCATGATATATCCTCTTGATCACGAATTGCTGAGAGAAGTCATTCCCATGCTCAGCACATAAGATATCTAATAACATGTACATAGTGCAGAAAGTCATCTACATTAGAATGTTGCCTAATATAGACATGCCTACAAATATAGGCCCATGTTTAGATGACAATCTGTATGTAAGGTCATCGTATAGATGATGTGTACAACAATCCTGGAATCATAGCCTAGATGGTTGAAACTAGATCCGGGGTATTATTATCCCATTCACTCGATCGTTCGGGTACAAGTCTAGCCATGGGAATATATGATTTTTAGTCGAACATGGTAAGACATCGTTTGATTACCAGCCAATGATGCAAGTTGTTAACAAACACGAGAGAACCACCATTAATGTAAATGGCCCTCAAGGTATTGTAGTACATTTCGTAAGGTGTGAATAGATGATTTGATGTTGAACGCCAAACAAAATCTTTCGGTCAAAAGTCCAAAAGCGAGGATCTTGTCGATGCTGTAACAAGCCTCATGGTACTAGAATATGATATTTCTAAGTGAACTTCCTAGATGACGATTTGACGTTGACAGGAAGTCATTTTATTGCAAAACAGGAGTTACTGATTTCAGAGACAAAGTATGACTTGATATAGCGATTTTCAGGGATGACTATCATGAGAATGAAGGTTTATAAGTATTGCAGAAGGATGAGTATTCACTGGATGACTTCTCTTGAACATATCGACGACACTGAGATGAGTTGGCAACATTGAACCAAAACCGAAGTGAAGGTATGATGAACCATAGGCATGAATGAACCGTCAAGAAGATACCCAACCCGAACAGTCACAGTGATGGAGTCATTGTCATGTTCAAGAGCGACCTGCTACCGTAAAAATTTTTATTCACTTTCCCAAAATTTCTCCTATCATTTGTCGACCAATACCTCTTTATTTTTTAACAAGATTGAGGAGGATAACATATTCTTGATCTATAATTTAACCCTTAGGGTGATTACTGTATCGCTATTTAATAATTTAACAAGTCTAGCGATGAATGAAACTCAATTCTTTCCATGATCGACAAGCCCATCACTATTTTATGTTTTAACGAGCCTAACGACAATTCCAGCTCGGTCCTTTTTCATATTTAGAGAGTTTGAAAAAGAGGACAAAAGAAAACTCCATAAGTACTTTTTTCGTAAATTTGTCACTCAGATCCAAGAAAGTGTAAAATAATATCTGAGAGAACCTCCTAGCCATGTTCGACTAAGGCATTCCTTTTTCATAAATAATCTATCTTAGTTCGGAAAATGGTTAAACTTATGTTGAGTAGATATCAATTCATTTACTTTTACAAGCTCGAAAAGACAAGTGATCGGCAACCTTTTCACATTATCGGAGTATGAAAAGAGCTAAAAGAAGACTCCAAGGGTTCCTTTTTCGTTGTTATTGAAGCTCGAAAAAGACATAAAAGTGCGCTTCAAGTCATTTTTCATTTTAAAAAAAGCTCGAAAAAAAAGGATAAACGTATGCTTTGTGATCAAATCATTCTTGAAATAAATATGCATGACTAATCTGCTCATCAGTTGTAAAACCTGTTCAGAAAAACATCAAATGGATTAAAAATACCTATTTTACGATAAAAATAGAATAAAACCATAGTCACAATAATAAATATGATTTGCAAATAATCAAATGACTAATAAAAAGAGTTTTACTATTCATTTTTACAATTTGAAAGTTACCATTTGCGTTTTGGAGCTCTGAACCTGTTTTTTCCCCTGAACTTCAGTCGTTGATTGCGATAAATTCTGTGGATATTTTTCATTTCCGTTTGATCCAGGTTGGTGCCATTAACCCTGTCTTTCCTTTAGTAGTCAATTCATTTCCTTTCATTGCAAATTTTTAGGGATTTGGGCCCCTTAAGGTAAATTATTTTTCAAAAGAGGGAAACGGAGCATCGAAAACTATGTTGTGGAGCATCTAAATTGAATCCTAGGTGCATATGCAATGCAGTGTACCTTGTTTAAGATTGCGTTGGGTTCAATTCTCATTTTTTATTCTTGCAATGTACCCAAAATTTGCCTAATTTTTTGCATGAAAATGAGTCTAATGGGTCTTATGGTTATTTTTCAAGATTTCATTGGACTATAATGATGATTACTTGGAGAGAAAGAGAGCATGAAGAAAAAATATGGTTTCCCTAAATGATCCGGGTACAGTAAGAGCCCTAAGAGATTGTGGGTTGTTAAAGTACTTCTACTTGTTAGGGATGAGGCAACAAATATAAATATTGGAGTTATTAGTTCGAGCATGGGATTTAGCTATTAAGGCATTTCACATTAGGAACAAAGTGGTTCCTATTACAGTGTAGGATGTATACTTTCTTACAGGCTTGTCGAGGAGAGGTTTTCCTATTTCCCTCTCAGGGTCTTCTCTTGGATGGGAGACTGTGAGAGATTATGTTTTGAAATATTTCTATCCAGGGGAAGAGCCAAGCAAGGATGGGAAAATAAACATCCATGATGTTCGAGATTTTCCTTTGAGAACCATTCTTTTCACAATCGAAAAAATTGTCGGCACCGTTACACTACATGTAGTGAATAGATCATATATGCAGTATGTGCTAGAGTACATGGAGCCAACAATCTTCAACTGGTCTAAAGTTGTACTTTCTCAGATAAAAGAACAACTGAAAAAGGCAAAGGGAGGAAGGAAGAAAAAATTCAGTTATATTTCGATCCTCATTTCATTTTCCTTAGAGAAGATTCCACTGATGCAGCCTCAGCATGTGACACTGGGTGTGTCTAACCCTAGAGATCCAAGGATGCAGAGATAGGTAGAACTAATGGCTAGGCATGCAGGTCAATCGTTCATTGTGTTCTCAACTGCATTCTTCACCTGATTCAGACGATAAGTTTTTGCCATCGATGAGTATACATACACAGGCATCGATTTCCGAGGAGATCCAAATTTAGCTTTACCAGAAGGCACTCAATGGGGTGAAATAGGTAAGAATGTTTTGACCATTTTTTTTTTATTTTTCTAAGGTTTATACAATTTTTTTTGTATTTTTATGTTTTCCAAGAATAAACTAAAGTTTTAATGTAATGTAGATGTTGGTTGAGTTGAACCGGTGGAGGAACCAGAGTATGGAGCAGATGAGCCAGCAGAGAGGGTTGTCGGGAGAGAGGTCCTTCAATATTTAGACATGGCTGAGACTTTGTCTGAGCTTTGATAGCACATAGAGGGGTTGATCTTCGGGATTCCACTGGAGCGAAGATTTACCCATGCAACTGCAACACCACACTATAAGCGTTCCTAACCACTGGATGTGGTTACTGTCTAGGATAGCTAGATCTATAGCATGTTACCATGAGCATCACTAATTTACTTTTGACATGCTGCATACATTTTGAGGTCAAATGACCAATGTGCCTTGGGCACAGATTTTTGTAAGTACCTATAACTATCTATCTATTTGATTTCAGTGTTTTCCTATGTTTATTGCGTAATCATATTCAATTATGTGAATGTATCTTTACATGTGTTGCAAATGTCTGTCTAAAACTTGATTAGCCAAAGAATCGTTCAATGTGTTCAAGTTTCTGGAAATGTGTTGATATTGAATAAAATCATAGTGTCTTTCCAAAAGTTGAACTCTTAGGAACAAACGATGGAGTGTTGGATTTCTAACAGTATAAACACTAGTAAGTTGTAATACCAAAAATTGTGAGTCTAACCTTATAATGATGCGGTTAATACCAAAATAAATGGAATCAGAGACAATTTTGATCAACGTGTTATACTCAATGATATTATTTGTCGATCTACCGATACAAATCCCTTGAAAACTCACTAACTCGCCATTCGGAGCGAAAATGGCCCACGCTGTAGAGGATAGATTTTGCGTACTATGACTAGCACCATCAGCATATCCAACAAATGGTCCTAAATATTCAGACATCTGCGATGAAATGTAAATAATATTACTAACATCAAGAAAAATCTAAAAAACAAACTAAGACAATGAATGCAAATCAACAGGATATATATACAATATCATAAAAAAAAATTCTACAGTCATGATTAAGCATAGTAACATTTTAGATACAACCCATTTCAGTGTTGTGCCAATGGAATTCCATCATAATCCACCAACTCATAGGCACCCTTAGCAAGAACTCTTTTGAAAATATAGGGGCCATGCCATAATGGATCAAATTTCCCTGTACTTATTACATCAACTTCTTGATCATAAAGAAGGACCAAGTCGCCCTCTGAGAAAATGCGAGGCTAGAAATTTTTGTCGTATTGCATCTTTATACGTCTCTTATGCACTTCGTTGGCCAATTGGGCTTCACGATGCATTTCATCAAGATGGATGAGGTTAAAAAGACGTGCTTCTTCTTTTGAGGTGTCAGGAAACAAGTCGATTGCGAGTTTCAACGACGATATTTCACATTGGATTGGTAAGATAACTTCTAGACCATACACCAATTGAAAGGGGGTAAATTCAGTTGCATTTATCACCGAGGTTTGGTATGCCCACAAGGCTGAGTACAAGATCAAATGCCAGTTTCTTTTACGAACTCCTGTCATTCATTGAAGCATACGTTTAAGAATATTATTGATAGCCTCAACTTTTCCATTTCATTGTGGATAATAAGGGGTATAATTATCATGTGACAATCCTAACTTGGCAGTTAATTCAATCATCATTTGGTTGAGAAAATGCTTCCCATGATCTGTAAATATAGCCTGTGGGACCCCAAACTGTGCAATAACATGATTAAAGAAAAACAATGCAACTGTTTGTCCTGTGTTGTTGAATGTAGGCATCGCATTGGCCCATTTGGTAAAGTAGTATACTGCAACAATAATATAACCATGCCCCCTGGATGAATGAGGGTTACAGCTCATGAAGTCAATACCCCATTTTGAAAATGGTCCCGCACATACAACAAGATGCATTGGCGCTGGCAGTTTGCGAATTTTACGATCAAATATCTGGCACGCATGAAAAATTCTGACCGTGAGGATGTAGTTGCGAAATATGGTAGGCCAAAAGTAACCAGCGCAGAGTATCTTCTATGCGGTAGTGTATCCAGACAAGTGTCCACCACAAGCCCCAACATGACAATCATTTAAAAATGTTTCGGCCTCCTCATGAGTGAGGCACCTTCTTAAAATTGTATCGACACCATGACGATAAAGTGTATCGCCGATGATCAGATAATCTTTGGCTTGGTATTGAATTCATTGATGGTCAGAGCGAGAGGTATTATGCAAAAAAATTTAGGTCTGGAGATAAATGATAAAATCCCCATACCAAGGATTAGATGATCTGATCATAAACAGAGGTTCGTCAAGAATATATGGTTATGACGTAGTAGTAGTACCATAGAAGGAAGGTCACAGAGAATCTTAGCCAGAACTAAAGACTTCTTTGACTTGGATTTGATGAATTCCAAATAAAATTCCTACAAAATGACAATCCATTTTGAATACTTGCCCCCCAACAATTGACATGATAGGATAGGAGTTGTCTAACGAGATGGAGGAATTTCCCGGACGGCCAGAATTGGTTGGAATTCAGACCAAATTTTTTTAAGAAATCTTACAGTAATGGTGTTTGAATCATGATTTTTATGGTGGAAATGGATTTAGCACCATAAAAAACCTCTAGGGCACCCAAAATATTAAAGTTTGATATTTATAACGTCGATTTACAAAAATCCCTACCAGATTTTCTTAAAATCTTACCGGAATTTCCATGATTTTAGGGGAAAAAACGCAGTCTAGTTAGACTATGGTGATAGGATATTAGTCATGGGGTTGCAATATGAAATGACATGGTCTTCTGCAATAGGATATAGTGGCGAAATATTTGGACATATTGAACAGCTGCCAAGGCAAGCTTTTCTATGTACGAATACTTCACTTCTGTATCATTGATATTACGACTCAAATAATAGATCGGATGTTCTATCCCATTTTCTACTTGATCCAATACCATAGAAATGGTCATATCAGCCGCGACGATATATAAGAAATAATCATTCTGATAATTGGGGGGATACATTAATGATGCCCAGACAAGAGTATCCATGACAACATCAAAAGAAGCTTGCGCAACTTGGTCCCCATGACAAGGAACCCCATTTTTCAAGAGCCAAGTAAAACCTTTATCCATTTCAGTGTATTTAGGTATGAACCTCCTTAGGAAGTTAGTATTTCCTTGAATTTTCTATATCTGAAGTAAATTTGATGGCTCAGGCAAATCGAGAATGGCCTGAACCTTCAATGGGTCGATTTGAATTCCTTCTTTTAAGATGACGAATCCAAGAAAACGACCAGAACCAACATAAAACACACATTTTTGTGGATTGAGGCATATTTTGTAGTCTCTGCAGCGTAAGAATACGGCTCTCAAATGCATCGGGTCATCAGTATGATTTTGTGAATGCACGGGTAAATCATCTAGATAGGGTTGAAAAATGTGCTTGATGTCATTGAAATCATAATCCATTGCTCTCTGAAAAGTTTCTCCAGCGTTCTTTAAACCAAACGGTAGTTTCCTATAAGCGAATGTACCCCAGGGACAGATTAATCCTGTCTTATATTGATCCTTTGGTAGATATTTATTTGATTGTAGCTGTAAAATCCATCCATGAAAAAAAATATTTCACATCCAGAACAATCATCAATAATCTGGTCGATAAAGGGAGTAGGAAAGTTGTCTTTTGGACAAGCAAGATTAACATCCCGATAATCGACATGCACTCTGATGGTTCCTTGTTTTTCATGACTAGAACGATGTTGGAAACCTACTCAGTTAGCGAAATAGGGTAAATGAAACCAGCATGCAAAATTGTCTCAACTTCTGCTTTAATGGCAGCGACCTTCTTCGGATGAACATGACGAAGGCATTGATGCACCAGCTTTACATCAGGATACATATTAATAGTGTGTTCAACGATACTAGTATCTATGCCTGGCGTTTCCTTGTACGACCAAGAAAATACATCACAAAATTCAATAAAGAGAGAGACATATGTTTCGAGTTCTGATGGAGAACAAGATACACCGACATGAATATTTTCTACAATGCCAGGTTTGGTCGAAATATCGATAGAAATGGTTTCTTAAATATTTGAAAATTTTCACTCGGAATCGATAGCATTAATAGGTAAAGAATTCAAAAATAAATTTTTGATCAATGGGTGATATAGTTCACTAAGATTATTTTCTTCATAATCAGGAAGATAGGAACGATGATGATAATATTCCCATGGTTCTCCTTCCGACATCATTTTCTCCAAAATATTCTCATCTGTCAAGAAATTTAAGGAAAAATGATCAAATGGAGTACCAAAATCTAAGGAACAATCAACCTAAACAACTGACAACACTGATTTCAGATTCATTGCCCAAGCCAGATAAATTGATTGCTATGCCAGCTTAATAGGTCTAGGCGGCATAAAATCATCCAACATAACAAATTCGGAATCACCCATATTCTTCCTTAAGCCAGATGGAGTGGAAGAGATCATGTAGCAGGTCTCTATACTTTCAATTTCTGCCGACATCGCAGGCAGCGGTAATGCAAAGGTTCCGATAAGAGTGGAATCCTTTAAGGGTCCTACACCAATGTTCTGAAGTGCAAGTTGGGGTGCGTGAATGAACGGAACACTTCTAGTTACTAGTGAAGTGGAGGAAAAGAAGGATAGTTGATTTATGACTGTGATGGAACCTTTATATTGAAAGGTGATCATTCTCAAGTATGTAGAAATAATTGCAGTCTTAGCATATACCCATGGCCTTCCAAGTAGAATACTGTAGTCAAGGGGTCCATCAACGACCTCAACATCAACATTCACTGTTTTTCCCCCTAGTTCTACATGCAGGTTATTGATAATACCACAAGACTTATATGTATGTCCGTCGAAAGCCTTCAACGTCGTTGATGATTGAGATAGGCGCGGCAAGCCAAGTGACTTCCAACATTTTAGAGACATAATGCACATAGATTCTTCCTCATAAATAATAGTATGATGAACAAGGTGATTGAGAACATTTACTTGTATGGAGAATTCCAATTCTGTTGGTAATTGTGGCACATAGCCCATATGATTAAATACTACGAGATTAGAATCAGTCGGATCAATTCTACCAATAGCCGACAATAAAGCCTGTTTCTGGGAGGGAAAATTTTTTAATACCTCAAGAGCTGACATAGTTGAAGGGGATTGAGCCAAATCTTCAACTATATTATAATTTTGAGCAGTTCTTGCTCGAGGATTATACGTTGATTTATGAACGACTCCCTTAAGTGGCTTGATTGTCAATTCAGGAATAGCAATAGGTGGTATCGATTCTGTAGATGGATTCGTGGTTGAGGTAGTCAGTTGATCAGTGGCCTGAATACCATAATATTTATTACGCATTGACACCAAAATATATGTTGAATTTTTTGCAATAGATAGAATTAGCACTTGTGAACTAGAAGCTGGATCCGTAGCAACCAAATTTGTGTCTGAATTCGAAAACAGATCTGTCAACACAGCTGATGCATGTGAAGTCTTAACCATTTTTTAGACTTCAGCATGGTGAGGAAAATCCCAAAAAAGGTGTTCCTCATTATAGGTTATTCATGGATAACGAGGTTTCCTATTTCCAGATGATTGATCAGATGATCTTTCCTGCGGTTTAGAAGTTTTTTTTTCATAGATTTTCCTTTTTTCTTACTTCTGGGTTGCTTTTCACTTTTTCCTTTGTAAAATGACACAACATTAATTTTGAAAGAAGGTGCAAAATCAGATGCAGTAGTATGATGTGTGCTTACAATACCAATCAAACCGTCTCCAGCATGAGAGTCCTTTAATTAAGGAGGAACAGTAAAATTAGATCGTGACATGTTAGGAATTTTTTCATACAGCGTGCCAGACTGAGTATAAATCCAGCGTGCCAGACTGTGTATAAATCAAGCCTAAATATTGGGCACAAGAAATGACCTGCTCTTCAGTGACGATGCCACCCTTAGCTACATCCTCAGTTATATAAGGTAACAGGGACTTAATGAACCACTCAGCAAGGAGTTGATCAGCAACAAATGTCTTAACCATTCTACAACAGGAACGACACTCATGAATATGATCAGAAATGTGAGTAGCATTAGTGTGTTTAAAATTAGTCAAGACTTCTGTTCCAGTTTCATATCGTATGGGTAACTAGAAATGAGTCAAAAATATAGTATCTAGGGTAGTGAAATTATCAAAAGGAGCTCTAGGTAACTCAATGTACCATTTTGCAGCCGGACCAGTGAGTGTATGTTGGAAAAGATGTAGCTAAATAGAGTCATCATTCAGGGAGTTTGATGAACACCACAAATGATAAGTCATAACATGAATCAACGGGTCTTCCCCAAGGTTTCCATTGAACTTAGGAATATCCAAGGGTAATTTATGGGGTATCATCGGCCACCAAGGAGCATATTTGATTGGTTCATTCGTGAGCTGATTTAAATATGGTAAATCTAAAGTTACAACAAAGGGAAACTGTCCATTAAGGTCAGGTTGAGCATAGCCAGGGTATGATGGAATTGCTTGGGCAACAGGCCTTTCAGCACTAGCATAAGGAATATGTTGTTGGTAACCCAGATAGGGGTTGTTTTGATAAGAAAATTCTTGAGGATTCTATTGAAAAAAACCTGGGTATGATACTTGTTGAAATGAAGGTTGAGGCATTTGCACCTGAGGCTGCCAAGGGGTCTATCCACCACTGTTATAACCCAAATTAGGATAACTTGGATTCAGTTGAGAATAGGTATAACTTGGTTGTGGCTATGACATCCCATCATATGGTAATCCAAATTGTGAATAAATGGTTCTGGGTACATGTTGTTGTTGTAAATTAGCAGGAGGAGTTGAAGTTTGAGGACCCAATACTTGAGGGTATTGAGTTGAAGGACCCGCCTAAAATGGTTGCTATACAACAGTTTGATTCTGTAACAAAGGTAAATATGTATTAATAATTGGAATTGATGTGGGTGCAATAGGTTGAAACAGTTGATACAAGTGTACAACCGTTTGTGGTTTGATAGGCATAGTGGGTTGTCATTGACAAACATTCATTTCGACATTAGGTTGACCAAAAAATGACGGAGTACTGTCAAAGTGGGTGACCAAAGGTTTCCCCCCAGCATGAGGAGGATAATAAGACATAAAATATTGTTCTCCAAATGCAGGGAGTCCAGTTGATATGGTACTGGATGGAATAGACCCAGAAGGACTAGCTTGATATTGACCTGATGATGTATATAAAGGATCAATTCGTTCAGTACTCACTATAGGTTTGCCAGTTATAATACCAAACGATGACACTGGTGAAGTCCATGGGTTAGAAGATGCACCAGAGAAAATTCTAGATAAATATTTATAACCTGATGGGACCAAAGGGCCACCATGAAAATATGACTCTGGTGAAGTTGTGAACATTGACGGGGTAGCGAGAGTAGGTGCTGACGCAATTGGAACAGATGGTCCAACCGAAGATGTTGGTTCATGCATGGTTACTTGACCAAATGTATACCCTTTTGAATCGATGGGAATTTTAATAGGAGAAAGATCAACAAAAGAAAAGGATGGTGATTGAGGAAAAGACTTGTACAGGTAAAGATCCTCCCCAAAATGGGTTGGAGTTAAAGGTGTCTTGTCTTGTGGGATTTCTTTAATCGAAATTAAAATAGGTGGAAGTATTTCGCCGTCAGGCCCAAAGTATATTTCAAGAGGTTGACTGCGTGATATGGGAGACCCAATGGCTACATTAGAATGTGGGATAACTGATACAAGAACAACTTTCGGTCGTTCGACCTTGGGATGCAGATGTTCTGGTAAAAAAGAGACAGGATCTGGATCAACTTCCAGTTGAACAACGTCGGGTTCAGGAGGTATGGTCTCATTGATTGGATGGATCGTGACCATGGGTAGCTATGAGGACTCTGTCTTGACAACAGTAGAAAAACTAGGATTTGTAGAAACAACTTGTGCCAACTCTGGTTTATGGGAAGATGATGCTTCACTAGACGTACTGATGGTACTGGTTTCAGTAGAGTGATGTCACCTTCGCCGACTAGAAATGACTTTCGGTGGTAAAGGTGGTTTCAATGCTAGTCTACGTGGACGATGGGGAAAGGGATTTTCTTCTTCCACGATGACTGATTTATTTTATGACCAAAAATACATAAACAAAATAAAAGGGTAATGCTAGGAAAAAGGTTTACCAAGAAACTGTGAACTACAGAATACCTCTTGGAAAACCAAGAAGTACAGGTAGGCAGTCTCCCCGAATGTTGTGTTCGGTGTATCACAATTTACAAGGCGACCGACTCGGTTCACTATGGATGGATAGCAACCTAAATTTGTCCTCCCAAACATACCCAAAGGTACGTGGAGGCCCAAATCTATATTAGCGTTGTTCGATGCGAAACTGTACAGTGAGAGCACCCCTTTATACTTTTCATACTATAACACCGCCTGATATACCCAAAGGTACATGGACGAGCTACGATATACTTACGTACGTGGAGTGAGGTATCACACTCAAAATGTATCGCAAACAATTAATGATAGCTACTATTTTTTACGACACCAGAACACGTCTCTAGCCTAGACCTTCTAAATGTTATAGTTATGATTCCAATGCTTTTTAAGGTAAATTGATGTAAATTTTAAGTTGATCTTGTTTATAAATTTTCCTTTCAAGGTTCACCGCGATGATGTGATGGAAATTCCTAAAATGCAAACTAAAATGATAAGCAAACTTTTCACTTTTAGCTTTTTCAATGAAAATATTAGCTACTAGAGGGAAAGAGCAATCAGTTTTGAGAGAAAACAACAAAGAGCACAAACTATTATGCAACTTTCCTAATTTTTCCTATGCAAAACACACAATCCACTATATGCGAATGCAAGTTTTTCTTTTCAGTCCCCTTAATGTGAATGCAAAAAGGAAACTAAATGCATCAAATCAATAAAAAAAAAATTCTTTTTCTTTGATAAATGATGAATATAACAATAATTTCTCTTTTAGGAAAAAGATAGGAAATGAAGAATTTAACGACAATTTCCTTTACAAAAGAAAATGGATCTAATGCAGAAATAAAAATACCTTGAAATTGATTTGTCAATGATAAATAAAAACACTTGAAATAAAACACATTCCCTAAATGTGGTGCTATGCATTTAGAACAACATATCAAAGACTTTGCAGATACTTTTCCTAACAGTAAATAGACACACATAATAGATTAAGAAACCTACTTAGAGTACAAGCACTTACTATTCTCCTTCTGTCACTCTTGATGTAGCTTCCAATCCAAGCTAGATTGCCAAAATATTTCCTGCAAGTATGAACACTATACAGCAAAGATATTTCAATATACAGATGGATATTCACGTTAATCAATTAAATCATTGAAACATGAAACATATACATCATATGAGAATTCATAATATGAAAGACAAAAGATTATACAGATACATATGTGGGAAAGTAAGCAGTAATATTTATTAATGGATAGAAGGGGAGGTTACAACCAATGATTTATTTGATGTCACCAACTCTAGCATCATCCCAACCTCATCACAATGAACATATCTCCAACAACATATCACTTAAATAAAACTCTCAATTGAGATTCCAACATCATTTCTCGAAAAAATTTCTTCCTTCTCAAGAACTAGGATCTGTGCTCAAATTATAGATGAGATGAAGGTAGTTTCACAATCAATGAATTTCTAATAATAGGCAAGACATGTTCCAAAGCTCAGAGGTGTTGAATGGACACATGGATTCGAATTTTGATACATAGGCACTCTTTTAGAAGGCACTGGCCATGTGGAGATTCTATAACAATGAGAATTTTTCTCCCAATTGACCAACGCACCCTTGAGTGTTAGGAAGTGCTTTGAAGAGCACCCTTGAATGGAGATGCTTGCATATGCAAAGAAGTTAGTCCCTTGAGAGACTACGTTTGTGAGCTCATAGGTGATATAACATGTACTTCAAATCTTGGAAACCTTGCAATGGAAGTCATGGATGATTTTTTCTTGTTCTTTGTCTTCAGGCATATAGAAACTGAAATGATAGGGGATGATAGACCCTATTCATTGGTTCTAGGGATGATGTCTAGTTTAACCAAGTCATTGGGAATGGTGCCCAAATTTACCTATAAAAAAATCATAAGTGTTATCCCTCCTATCAAGTGTATCCAAATATATACCAACTCTGACTGTATCATCTTTGTCCAACCTGTATCCTAATCGAGACCTATTACCATATGTCCCATTAGTATTTTCCTCTTATCCATGATTGATCCTTAGTTGTCCCTAATTTTTCAAATATGAAAGGCTCTGAAGGATGTCTACATTAAACTCTACTTGATTTTCTTGAGCTATGGAAAGCCTTTCATGTTCCTTAATCATCCTGTTATTATTTTCCTTGTAAATTATAATTCCTTCCTTCAAAATTCTCACCATATCTGCTAAATCAGGAGATTACTCTTCTCCTTGTTTCCCAGCTAGCCATTCCCATTCCATATAAATCACATTAGTCCTGTAAGAGGATTCATGTGAACTGTAGTCCACCATTACGCTCTTCATCTTTGATCTTCTCTCTCTTACAAACATGTCATGTTAGATAAACCAAATAGAGACATAATCAAAAGCATACTTTAGTGTATTTTAGGGGAGGTCATCTCGTCTACACAATCAATCCATATTAGCACGATATAAATTCACAAGCCTATCAACTCATACATAAATAAAGTCATTGTAATATTCCAAAAATTTAGACCTCATCTAAATGGAATATTATAGTTGGTTTTATCTTTAGATAGATGAATAAATGGGTAGGGAAGCCCATTAATAGAAAGAATAACCTTCCTCATGTGAAAAGAGGAAGAATAAGAAACTGGAAGGAGCACATTTAGGTGTTAACAAGGAGGATATCATGTTGATTGAGTCATCTTTCACCAAATCAACATACACTCTCTAGATACATTGCATATCCTTGATAAATTGCGCAGATTTGGTGGAGGAAAACTTGCATGAGCTTGGAGGCAAATGTGGATGGGACCCAATGTGAAGAGGTTCACTTGCTATATATGGAGAGGATGGAAGCCTTTTCCATTGATGTTTTAGATTATCTTTTGATATTGGTCTGTTTATAATTGGCTTCCTCTTGCTGTTTAGCAGGGTTGCAGTGCTGTTGAGAACCGGGTGTTCCCGAGCGGGAATCCCACCTCTTCCCTTGAGAGGCCTCTTGGGAGAGTATTATACTGATTTGTTCCACATCCAGGCTTGAGGCCAAGCAGAAATATTCAGTCACAACGTTATTTCTATAGCATTGTAATGTTGTGTTGCAAGGTGTTGCAGTGGAAGATTGATCATTCCACTCCCGGGTCTGTTTCTCAGTAGAGAATGCCTTCCTTCTCTTGAGAGATCAGAAAAGGAGATTTCTGAGCTCATTTAATATCTTGGCACTTGGCCAAAGCACCTCTACTCTCCTACAACGCAGTCCTTTGCAGGAACTGCATCCTTTTCCAGAGAATTGTTGCAACAAGGTTATATGCCTTGTTTCTGAGCTAGTTTCCTAGGGAAAGGGCCAACCCTTCTCCCAGAAAGCTAGAACAAGGGATTATTATCCCTCTTATACATTATTCAGCCATGTCCATGTAATGTTGTAGTGAGACTGCGTTATTTTTGAGCTGAATAAATCAAATCTTCTCTATTAGGTCTCTGTAATTTTCAAGATTGACAAATACAAACTGCAAAGCCAACATATGAACCAATTTGGGATTCTAGGATCTAGCCCTCCTGAATCTAGAGAGGGATCTCTCTATAAGTGCAAAGATTGATTTATATTTTAAGGTTTTTAGTGTGATATTAGGCTAGTTATTAAGAACAAGGGGTTTTTTTTTGTTTTGGTTGGGCAAGGATAAAATGAAGGTGAAGGAAGTCTACATGAAGGGTGAATGTGTATGTAGGTGAAAGAATGGTTCAGCTAATAAAATAGGCAAGGAGAATCTTCAATCCATTGGGCTATGGAGTCATAAGAGGATTTAATTGAAACATCAAGGTTCAAGAGTGGTCCATGGGGCAAGTCATCTATGTCAAATGATCTCTTTAAGTTTATTTTATGGAATGGAACAATAAGAAATGGAGTGAGGGAAAACAAACAAATGAATAAACAAAGAGCAGCCTAAGATCAAGTAAGTACTTTGAAACTATCCTGCTTTTTGCATGCACTTTAGAAAAGACATAAAAGTGATCTAAGATCAGGTAAGTACTTTGAAACTATCCTGCTTTTGATGTACTTTCAATAGAAAACATTTAAAACACTTAGAATAACTTAAGATCAAGTAAATACTTTTAACTTAGCCTGCTTTCAGTGTATTCAAAAGGAAAACATTCATGATAAACATAAAAAGTAATCTAAGATAAGGTAAGTACTTTGAAACTAGCCTGCTTTCAACATACTCTTAAGGGAAACTTTCAAACAACCTTTGGAGAAAAAACTAGAAGACGGGGCAAACCATAAACTTTCCTAGTACAACTCTACTTAGCATGTAATGAAAATATCATTCAAGAACAATGTTTAAAGTTTAGACAGTAAGACATTGGTTCACCAACATTCCTTGATTGCTTGGACTATATTAAATCATTCTTAAATACACAATTGGAGGAAAACATAAAGAAAAAACTTATCAGTGAGAGTATGGTACTTTTAAGAGTAAATCCTAGCTCTATATTTGTTGTTCTTTATCAGAGAAAAGTGGATAGAATGGAAACAAAAAGAAAGTAACAATTTACAATAAGAAACACATCACCATTGACATAGACCAGGATCCCATAAATCAGCTTGTATTTGATGTTCAAACTAGTTACAATCATCAAGTCCAGTGGGTCTCTACAGCTTCAAACTTCTCATCTCAGCTTATGTATCTTCAATTACAAAACAGGGCTACAACAGCTTCAGAAAATTATTTACATGCAACAGATATCTAGAGACCAACCTCTATACAATCTTCTACAACAATATTTATAGAAAAATGAGGAGGTGGAGTGTAAGAAGGGTCTAACTATTCAATTAATGCAGACTTTATGCTTCTCGGCCTTTGAGGGGCTCAACAGAGAATTTTTCTGATATTTTCTTTGTATTAATTGGTTTTCATTAAGTGTTTAGATGCTTAGCAGATTTTGTTGACTTTAAAACTCTTTAGGCAAGATGGCAATAACTCTGGCTACTTTAAACAAAATATCACTGACTAAGGCAATAATTATGCCTTATTTTGATTAATTGAAGTTATAGGTCGTGCTTTGGCAGTTGAAAGGATATTTTAGCATTTGATGCGGCAGTGGAGGCTTCCTTCGACTGATATAATTTTCTGTTTAACCTTAAAACACTTTTAATTTTCTTTCGGTCCTTTGTTCTTTGATACTGTCTTTATGATTTGTGGATTAAAACTCTGATCTTCTGGCTTTGGATTTAATCACTCTTTAACATTGATTTCTTCACTTTGATACACTTTGTTTGGCTTGTTTACACAGGTGGCTTTCTGTTATTGGAGGGCTTCTGTTAAAACCTGGATCGTAATCCAGATGTTTTAAACTTGGATTTCATATCCTGCAGATCCTTTTCTTCATTGGATTAAGGCACAGAATCGTCACTCTGAGCCTTTTTATCACCTGTCTGTGACTGTGAAAAAACACAGAACAACCACAATTAAGAACCCTGCAAAACACACAAACTCATTATAAAATCCTGTGGAATTTGGTTAAGACTGCTTTAGAGGCTCGTGAGAGTGGAGGAGCAGTGAGGAAAAACGTGGATGCAACGGAAAAAGGGAGGAAAATCCTGGCAGAACAAATAACCAAGCAAAAATGGAGTTTGGACGCGAAAGTGAATAGGAACCGTTGGATTAGAATAATCAACGGTGGAGTTTGCTCGATCAAGTAATTTGGGAGAAGGTTGGGTGAAAAGTGAATGGGGGCGAGATTAAAACAGGACCGTCTGATCTCAGAGATCGACGGCCAGGATTAAAAGATGAAAAAGCAATGTTAGCGGAAAACCGGCAGCGTTTTTCGTGTTACGTTTGGGGGGGTAGGTGGTTTTCACTTTTGGAATGCGATATGTGTTAGAGTTCGACATGTGGATTTTGAAAACCACCTATTTCGCATAGAACTTGTGCATTGGGAAGCGGGGTAAAAAATTACGCGATATGCAGTTTGAACCACTAGATGATGGGTAGCAAATCCAACGGCGTGGGTTGAGCACGATGGATGAAGAGATGCGGGGTAAAAGGGTATGCGGGGTCCAGGGTGACGTCAGCAAAATTGGCGCGCAGTGGCGGGTGTAATAGGCTATCAGGTTAAGTTCCAATTGTTAGATTTATTTGATGGATGGTTACGATTGAAAAAAGGAGCGAATACGAAGAAATGAAAGGAAAGGGAAAGGGTAGAAGGATGAGGCCTGATGGCCTTTGATCTTTGTAGATCGACAGTCAGGATTGGTTTAAAACTATATTTTTCGGAAAAAAAAAAAAATATAGCAAAGGTAAGGTTTTGAAGGATTTTGGCGGAGAAAAAATGAGGAGAAGGGAGGGCCCACCTTTTTATAAAGGGAGGAAGGAAGGATGAATGGGAGCCGTCGGATCATGAGGATCGACGACTGAGATTTGTCAATGGGGAGAAAGAGAGGGGTGGGGTTAAAAAAGGAGAAGTAATGTGGGCCTTCGGATTTAAGAAGATCAACGGCAGAGATTTCATCGCAGAATCGCATCGGTTGGAGGAAAGGGCAAAGTGGCGATGCAATGTGCCGATGCGATTGAGCGCGAACCGTCCAATCTAAGGGAGATCGACGGTGGAGATTTAATCAGAGGTCGGGATGGCAGAGGATCATGTGATGGATGAGCGCGATGCGATGAAGTGTGAACCGTAAAATCTGGTGGAATGAACGACTGGGATTACATCGCATCGAAGAAAAGGAAAGAGGCCAAAACACTGGGATTTTTTATTTTGCGATGTGCGATTAAGCACTGGCAATTGGATCGGTATTAGAGATCATCAGTTAGGATTAAATTGGTGGGTGCGATGTCAGAGGGATATGGGTGGAGCGCGATTGAATCTTAGCTATCGGTTCTTGTGGATTCGACGGCTGAGATTAAATCGGGGGATCGGCATCGAAGGAGAAAAAAAAGAAAAGGATAAGGGAAACTGCGATTTCCAATTTGCGATGGAGCGAGGCCGTTCGATCTGAAGTATGATCAACGGTTAGGATTTTAACGATGAAGAAAAAGGTATAATGGCGGGTTTGGAACGGGGAGTGATATGGGCCGTTAGATCTGGGCTTAGCGGATCATATCAATGGTGGAGAATTGATCGCGAGATCGCATCGGCGGGAGGAAAATAACCATGTAACACAAGTAAAATGTGTTTTTGTGATGAATATTTGTGATGCGATTAACGCTTTTTGCCCAGTCACAGCGCAGGTCATATGTGGAAAAGGGATTGGGGCTTAAGGCCGAAAGGGGCTTAAGGCCTTTATAGAAAAATGAAGGTTTTTAGGCCAAAATAAAGGTTTTTGAAGGGTTTTCAGGGATTCCGATAAATGAAAGAAGGGATTTTTAAACCAAATGAAAGGGAGATATAAGGTTTAAAAGGGTCTTTGGAATGATTTAGAGGTTAAATTAAGGTTAATGGAGGGATTTTATGAAGGGTTTATGGAGGAAATAAGGGTCAAAATGGAACTTGATGAGAGTGAAATGGAGAAGTGTAAATGAGGGAAGATGGAGCTTCTCAAACAGTTTTCTCTTGGTAAAATAACATGTTCTTTAGGATTAATAGGGAAACAACAGTGAAGATTAACTCAAAGGGTAAAGATCTCTATAAGAATTTTAAGAACTAACAATTTTTACATGAATTGTTTCTTAAAGGGTAAAAAGAGATTTAGCCACCATTTGATATGACAAATTTTTATGGGTGGCTAACAGTAGCTCCAACTTGGGATGGCAGCTCCTTGGAGGTGTCAAAAACCACAGAAATTCATCTCTGGAATCTGATTAGTGCCTTGCACTTGATAATATTTTTCTCAACTGCTAACAGAAATGATTAGAACTTGTTACATCAACAAAAGTATTTCCCAAACAACTACCTACACAACCTACTTCCTGACATTTTTTTCTTCAGCAGGTGCATTTGTCCTTGCAAAACTTTTCATCAATCATTTTATTCTTTTATTGAAAACATGAAACTAATATAAGTCTACCCTTATTTCTCCATGAACTCAGATTAATCAGTTGAGTTCATAAGTTTCTCTACCTAACTATTATCTGTCAGGATTAGACTGTCTGACAGACCTTTATTCTCTAAATTCTAAAACAGTCAGGCCAAGATTAAACAGTTTGACTTGTTGCAGATCTATGGCATAAAAACAAGCTGCACATAGACTAAAATTTGCATAAAATTAAAACAAAATGGTGAAGGCTTAAGATCTGAAAACTAAAACATCCTTCATTATTTCTTCAGCTCTAGTTTTGAATTTTTTTGAGATGATTCCTCTTTCTTTCCTGGTTCATTTTTTGGGCATATTAGAACCAGTTCGTTTTGTAACTTTGTCTCGATATTTGATCTAATTAGAGCCATTCTTCTTTGAGATCCATAGGTTCAGATTTTGAGCTTGTTTTAACCTTTTTTTTTCTATCCTAATTTACCTTACTGATAAGCCAATATTGAACTGTTTGGATGATCTAATTCACTAACCTATCAGCAGTAAATTGAAAACTAATCAGTCATGATTAGGCTGTATGACTAATTTGAAGTGTGTTTTTTGGGAGTGGCATTTGAGCTTGCACACTTTAGAATTTGTCTCTCTTTTTTGGTATGGGGCTGTACCTTTCTTGTTTTCATTCTACCCTCTTTTTTCTTTTCTATTGTTTTTGTATTCTTCTTTTTATTCTTCAAAGCAGAAATCAAAAACCAACTAAATGCTCAAAGGCTGAGCTTTATTGACATTCCTAACTAACCTACTCTAACTTGGAATATTTACATTTTTAACTTACAAACTCTCTTTTCCAATACATCCAGTCAATCAGATGGTTCCGTGACTGGTCTTTGCTCATCTCTTTGGGTAGGCTGGACAAACAAGGCCACTCCCATTCCTTTTTTTTTTTAGCAGCAGTGCTAAATAATCTTCTTTCTTTTGGTAATACACTGCTCCTAATAACCTTTATCCCTTTTTCAAATTCCTTCAAAAAGTGAGCATAGGGATCTTGAAACAATGCCTAGTTAAGAGTATTTGGAAGATATGTTTGAACCAGGATTATCACTTTTTTCTCCACTGGATCAAGGAAAATATTCTTTTGAGAAAGACACTCTTCCTCATCTTCATTTTCATCTGAGCTGGAGGACTCATCATACACTACAATGTTATCCTTTAGAAGTCCTGGAGTGTCCTGTTTTAATGGACTAAGCTCTGTGAAGAGGTTATTATATTCTTGAGCAGGGGTATGTTGAACTGCTTCCTCTTTTTCAAGAGAAGGCTCCTTGGTTTCAACTTGCTCAAAAATTTCTTCATTTTTTTCCTCCTCAACCTTTGAGCTGAAAGGCTGCTGATTCCCAATCACATGGAAACTATTACTAATGGTCTGAGATGAAGTAGAGCAAAGATCCAATGAATCTCTACTTACTTCTAGGCTTTCGTAACTCTCCTCATCAGTATTATAAATATTCTATATTGGCTCATTACTTCTTTGAAGGAACTAATCTTCCTCCCATAAATATGATGATGATGGTCCTACAAGATTAACTTCTGTTTGGGGAGCATCATCACTAGATAGATCAAATTTAGGAAAATCATAAATATAAGTAATACTACCAATCAAAAATACTGGGTTATCAACAAATCCTTCTTTATCCGAATCTACAAGTTTATTTTCTGGTTCAAGACAACAAGGTTTGGTAGGTAAATGAGCAGGAGCGTTTGTTTTATAGAAGTTTTCAGAGGCTGGCTGTTTGTTTAATACATGATAAATTTCTTCTTCTGTTAAAAGAGGGATTTCTTTTTTAGCATGGATAGAAGAACAAAAGTCCTCTTTCTCTTGTGTTAATTGGTTTTGAGGCTGGATGTCTTCTTGAGCCTCTTTTAGTGAATCTTCATTTGAGTTTGTAGGGAAAGTTTGAGGATTTTCTATTGTTTCCCGATCTTCTTCTGTTTCAAACAATTCCTCATGATTATTATGACACTCAGTTTTCATATAAGGTTCATGAGTTGTTTCTTTTACATTATCAGGATGCCACTCTTCTCTTAAAATCTAAAATGAGTTATAGCATAGAGGGAGAGTCCTTGTATGTGTTGATTTAGCTTCTATTTCAAGTTCTGTTTTTTTTAAGTGGTTACTTGTTTCCTAAAAGTACTGCTCACTATTAGTATTTGAAATTTTATCGTGAAGTTCTCTTAACAACATAGTACTAGATATACGGAGGCAATTAGGAGTTTCTTGACAAGCTTCTTCATTGCTTTCTTTGTAACCTTTCTCATCATCTTCTGTAAAGTCTTGATCATCATACATATCTTGCTCATTGTCTAGGTCTCGAAATGATTGAGCTTGTGTTTGATCAGGGAAAGGCATAGGTTGCTCTAGATCACCAATATTTAAATTAACCTCATACCTTTCTATTCTCTTTCCAAGCATGTACATCATATTTTCCATCATGATTAGTAGTTTTTCTTCTGGGTCTATATCTAAATCCATGTTTGTAATAAAGAGGTCACTGTGTTTTTTTCAACCAGTTCAGAGTATTCTACCAGTGGAGTCATTTGGTCTTTTAAGAGTTGTGGAGTCTCTAGGTGGATTATTTAAATTTTTCTGTCCACCTGTTAGCCACCTATAATATTTTGTTATACCAAAAGGTGGCTAAATATTTTTGGAGCCTCCAAGGAACAATTTTATCACTAAAAATTGTTGGCTCTTGAAGTCTCTCTAAGGCCTCATACCTCTGTCCAGATCCCTTATTGTTGTTTACATCCTAAAAGCCTCTGAAATCATTCAAAAATCCCAAGTTAAATACTGCTGCAGAACCCCTTGGTCCCCTTCCTTTTCTTCCTCACTAACCTCATTTTCTATTCTCCATTTCCCCATGAAAATCCATCATTTCTTTGTTTCTCCTTTTCCCCCTCATCTAAACTCATTTTATAAGGTTAAAAAACCCACTTTTTGACCTTACTGAAACCTTCATTTCCCTGTAAAAACCATACAAAATGCCTATTTTTCATACATCAGACTTTAGCCCCCTCGGGCTAAGCCTCTAGCCCCTTCCTCCATAAACTCGAGCGCCGGAACCGACCGCTTTATCCAACGGGCGCTTATCCCTCCAATGAAATTCTTCCGCCCGAAAACACCAAAAAACCTTTGCAAAACATGAAAAACGGGTTTTAATTAAATTCTAAAGTTTTCCGCCCGAGAAATTATGGATTTATCTTGACCGTCGATCTGCTCCGCAAATCGGACGGTGCGGCACGCGACTTGCCCGTGGCCCCCACTCCCCGCGCTGTTTTCCGAAAAACCGTCGGTATCATTCCGCACCACCCTCCGCCGGTTGGTGGTTTTTTCCCATCGGCCAGCGATTCCATACGCTGGCCGACGCGTGTCCTCCGCCCTGTTTCAAAACCGCTGCGTAAATTCAGTCCCCCACGCGTTATCCGTTGGGCCATGATCACCCAGCGAAATCAACGGCAGCCATCCGATCTGACCCCTCGCATCTAACGGCTGGAATTCGTTGAAGTTGTCCGATCTTTAACCAAGTTGCATATGGTTTAGCCAGGCCCCGGCGCTGCGGAAATTTAATCTCCGCCATCGATATCTGCAGATTGATGGCCCACGTTCGGTCCCTTGATTCCGTTGCCTAGTAAAACTATTCATGCCGCTAACTTCTCTCAATCACTCCCGACCGTCGATCACAGTGCGATCGACGGCTCCGATCGCCCCTTTCCTCCGCACACCCTCCGATGTAGATTTTCCCATATAAACGCAGGATTTCATAATTTTGTTTGTATTTTGTAGGTCTAAGGTTCTTTTCGCCATGTCTGAAGAAGATTCGAAGGACGAGGGTGACAAATCTCGTTCTTTCGATTTGTCAAAGGAAATCAACCACAGGATGTTAAATCACATATCCATTAAGGTTTCATGAGCCGATGATACAGCATGCCCCTGTTGAACTTGGAAAGCATCGAACAAACTTAGAAAAAGAGTATCAGTCGCAGAAATGGACCAGAACAGTAGATTAGTGGACAGATTTGTGGGGATTAAGGCTAAGACAGTTATCAAACACCTAATCCCTGCTATAAAACACAGATTGAAGGAAAACCTAAAGTATTTCATCAGGAAACCCTCCACCGCCACCAAAAGACACAGATTAATTCCTCCAAGCAGCTAAAGTGCCACCTGTGCCTCAAAGGATTCAATCAAGAACCGAATTTATTGATCAAAGTCAGATATTTTGCTTTAAAAGCAGCCAAAGAGTTATCTCTGCGAAGGATTTAATGAAAATAGGTCGGCAGAGTAGCCCTATCATCACACAGAGCCACAAATGTCAACAAAAGCTCCCACCGAGCTTGAATCGTAAGTGTAAATCAGTTAATGCAGTGAAACACCTGTATAGTCTCTTCATTTGAGCCCCCAAAGGCCAAGGAGACATTAATTATGCATTAATTTTATTTGAGATCTTTTCATCAGATCTTACCTCCTCATCCTTCTATAAATACTTCAGTAGAAGATGAGTGAGGGGTTGGTTGTTAATGTAATTTCTGAAGCATTGTAATTGTAACTGAGCTGAAGACTCTTGATTGTAGATATGATTTCACTGGCTCTTGGAGCTCTGCTTGTAACAGATAGGTTAGGTTATGAAGAGAGATGGATTAAAACACTGGATTTGAAGATTGTAACTGGTTTGAAGCATCAATACAAGTTGATTTATGGGATCCTGGTCTATGCTGATGGTGATGTTATTCTCACTGTAACTTGTATTTTGTTTCTGTTTTCAATTTGTTTCATTTTCCACTATAAAGAACAGTTTAAACAGGGTTAGGACCTACTATATATCAGTAACCTTCTCTGGCTGAGAAACCTTTATTTAAATGTTTTCTTTCAACTGTGTTATTTGAAAATGATTTAATTCAGTTTAAGTACAGGGATGTTGGCGTTCCCTCGTCTTATTGTCTTAGCTGAATGTTATTTTTAAATGTTACTTTCAATATATGTTGTGTGAAGATGAACCGAGGAAATTAAGGTTAGCCCTGAGTCCCTTTCTTATATGCTCAACTATTTGATTTTTTCCCTTAGGATGTGTTAAAAGCTGACTAGTTTCAAAGTACTTATCAGATCTTAGGCCATTCTGTGTTATCTCTGTGATTGTCTTGAAAGTAACCAAGTAAAGAAGAGCTAGGAGAGGATTTGTGGTGCGCCCGACCCGCTAGTTTCTACTCCAAAAGTTGCCTTCAAGTTTCCCTTTTGTTTTTATATGTTTTCTATCAGAAGTGTATCAAAGGCTGGATAGTTTCAAAGTACTTACCAGATCCTAGTTTGCTTCTATGTTTTTCTTAAGTGCCTGGTCAAAGGCTGGCTAGTTTCAAAGTACTTACCAGATCCTGGGCTGCTCTTTGTTCTGCATCTGTCATTTCCCTTTCTTATTGTACCGCTCCATTCCATAAATCAAACTTTAAAGAGATCCTTAGGCATAGATGACTTGCCCCATAGACCACTCTTGGACCTGATTGTTTCAATTAAATCCTCTTATGACTCCATAGCCCAATGGACTGAAAACTTGCCATCATCTTTCTTCTTGATCAAAGCTTACTCTTTTTACTTGCAACTTCTCACTTTTGAACCTATTTTCATATAGATATTTCCGCCTCAGACAAAAACTATGTTCAACCATCCAAAAAACCAAACAAACCCTTGGACTTCATAACTAGCCTAATATTATTACCCCAAACTTCAAAGACAAATCCATCTTTGTACATATTCGAGAGATCCCTCTCCGGATTCAGGAGGGCTAGATCCTAGAATCCCAAAGTTGGTTGAAATGATGTTAACTCTGTGATCGGACTTTTTCCAATCTTGCTTATTACAGAGACCTAACATTTCTGGCAACTCCGCTGGGGAAGAAGAACCCCGAATCATTTTCATTTAAAGATAATCATACGACATCAGAGATTTGGTTCATAGAGCACTTGCTTTATTAACCAGCTGAAGCCACCAGAACCTAACATTTCTGGCGACTCCGTTGGGGACTGTGGGTTTTTAATACCTTTTAGAGACCTCAGAAAACCCTTGATTCAAGAAAACCTTGTGAGTAAAAAAGCAGCCTTTTCAAGCACTACCACAGAAATGGTAATCATGATGAAACTTGTTTGAGTCAGTGACAATCTAGGTCAACCCTAGGATTCTCATAAGACTTTATCTAACCTTGGAAAATCAGCTGGCTTAGCCATAAGAGTAGACTGTCTTTGTATCACAACCGTAGCTAAGTTTCGGAACAAAGTTAGGACATTCTTAGAAACCACGCGAATAGAAAAGAAATAAGAAAATCCAAAAGCATTTCAGATTGGTAGTAAAACACTAGTTTTTGATATCTTGCCTACACCTTTTGATGTGTTTTACCCTATACTCTTAGACAGAGTATGGAAAGGGCCAGGTAGCCTCCGGATCTCATCCTCTTTTAGAGGTGACATATCTGGTGAATGCCCTCCCAGTCAATCTCTGGTTAGAGTTTGTTGTGTTTTGGGATACCCTTCAACGGGACGTTTCACAAACACCGTGGTGGACAGTGTATCTCTTTGAAAACACTCTAAAATTTCCACCTAGAGACTCCACAATCCTAAAAATACCTTAAGACTCCACTGGGAATAACCCTTATCATTGTAATATCCTTCAAACTCAGTTAGAAGGCTGTAGGATTAAAATTGTAAAAACAGATTAGTTAACCCCTCAAAGATTGTCATATCTGGTTGAACTTTTCCTGTTCATTTGGGTCTAAAAACATAACATAGTGGCTCCTAGAAAGATTCACACTAGAGCCCATCCTGACCCTGATCCACCTGAGATAGTTGATAACCCAGAAAGAATCCTTAGGAAGTCTCCTGAGATAGAATCTTCAACTGTTTTCAGATCATCCCTAAGAGCTAATTCAGTCACTGAAAATCTTTCAGCTCTACAGAAATCACAAACTGACTTATTGAACCCATTTAGGACTAGGTCATTTGGTGATTTAGATCAGCTAGATTCTGAGACTTCACTTTCATCTCCTAAAACAAGTGAACACCTTGGGAATAGAGAATCAACACCTCCTGATTTACACTTTCTTCTTAACTTAGGTGTCTCTCATCCAAGATCAGCTCAGCAATCTACTGCTGTTCCATCCACTTCTGTTCATCCTTCATTCACTGTTCAAACCACTTCATTTCAGCCCACCCCACCTCTTGTCAATCCACCTCCACCACCTATCATGGCAGCATGGTATGCTCCCTTAGTCCTTCCTGTACCATTAGTCAATCTTCCACAGGACTATCAGTCCAAAATTTCATTATATGATGCTAGCAATACTACAACAACATCACAACATGTGGACAAGATGAATGACTACTTTGACAGAAATGAAATTGATGATGATTTTGTCAAGCTTAGACTGTTTGCTCAAAGTCTGGGGGGAGAAGCAAGAAAATGGTTTAAAGGCTTATCCCCCCATAGTATTAATGATCTCCAAGGCTTCCATCAAACATTCTTAAACAAATGGGAAGTGAGGAAGAATCCTCTCCAAGTTCTTGCTGACTATAACAATCTCCATAGAAACCCAGGGGAAAGTGTACAGGCTTATTGTACCATATTTAACAGTGTGTATAATGCACTTTCTCCTGAACTAAAACCTCCACGGGGCTCAGCTTTAAACAATTTTCCTGAAGGGTTTGATGCTGACATGACCTATTCACTCAGAGAAATAGATTTTCCAACCCTTGAAGATATGCAAAGAGGTGCTCTCTCTGTGGAAGTAAACTTAATGGAGAAGAGAGCAAGGATGAAAGCTGAAAAGAGAGTATCTTTTAGAGAGGAATCCACCCCTACTACCTCAAGCTCAAAAATGGAAAGAATGATGGAAGAAATGATGAAGAAAATGAGCATTCTTGAGAGAGCACAAGCAAGTCAAAATCAAACTGCTCCTCAAAACCGAAACCAAAACCAGAATCAGAATGCTAGAAGGAACCAACCTCCTAAGCAACCAAGGGAATATGATCAGCAGATCACTCCTCCCTTTCATCAAAACTATTTAAGTGAGGTTGAGGAAACAGATGAAATAACAGAGGATAATGATATGAACCTATTTGGGGTAGATGATGATGACTTTGAGGTTCATTATGATAGAAAAGAAGGTCTTTACACACCTTATGATGACAAAAGAGATGATAATGAAAATTATTATCAAAACATGGAAAATGCCATGACTGAACCTTCAAAGGAATATGAACTCAGAAGTAGATCTAATCAACAAACCCCCAACAACAAAACCTCTGACAAATCTTCTCAAAGCAGCACTGCAACCAAGCCTAAGAAAGTCAAACAAAAAGACAAAACAATGGCTAATAATTCTGGCAAAGGTAAAGAGAAAGACACTCAAAATCTTGAAAAACAGAGTGCAAACATCAGTAGTACTAACACTTCAGCTGGTACTCCTTTTTCAACCATTGTGTCAACTTTAGATAAAACCAATCAGCAAGCTGTTTTTGTTGATAAAGTGGCAGTAAACAAGGCTGAAACTAGCACCTTAAAGAATCAAATTCCTTTCAGTCTGGAACAGGAAATCTCAAAGATCAAAATTTCTGTTCCTTTGACTGAGTTAGCTGCCGAACATGTATATAGGTCCAAAATTTTGAAGGCTTTGAACATAGAAGAAAATGAGGACACGCTCAATCTAAATGATGACCAACCAGAGCTTATTTTTGGTCCAAATATTGAAGGTAAATTCCAAGAGGGGCCTGTCCCTCCCTTTTATGTAAGTTTGAACATTCATGACAAAATTCTGCACAATGCTATGCATGACTCAGGCGCTTCCCATAATTTAATGCCAAAAGCTATAATGGAAAGCCTGGGTCTTGAAATTACCAGACCTTACAAAGACCTGTACTCCTTTGACTCAAGAAGAGTCAAGTGTTTAGGATTGATCAAAGACCTCTGTGTTAATTTAGCCCAAATTCCAGCCAAGTGTTTGGTCATGGATGTTGTTGTGGCTGATGTACCCCCAAAGTATGGAATGCTTTTATCAAGATCTTGGGGGGCTAAGTTACAGGGGACTATGCAGATGGACATGACCTATGCGACTATCCCTGTTTTCAATCAGACTAGAAGACTTTACAGGGAGTCCCACATGCAATACACAGTGACAAGTCAAGACAGGCCTCAAAACTCTCCTCTATATGCTATGAGTACGAGCCTTGATTCTTTTATCATGTTTAATGATGAAACCCTCACAGAAGAAATCACTTTAATAGGGTTAATGGCTGAAACTGAGGAAGAGGAATACAACGCTGAACTGTCAAAACATTTTACTGTATCTGAAAATCCTAGTAAACCAAACACAGGTCTTGAACTGCAAATCATCAATCCATTAAACTTAAAACTTGACAGTCAAGAGAACAATACTCAAACCAATGAAAAACTTGAGGAGTCAAATCATACAAAGGACATGCACCAAACTGATAAAACTGAAAATGATCCTCTCTGGACTATGTATTTTGATGGATCATGCACTAAAACAAACGCTGGTGCAGGTGTCTGGATTACTAACACTGAAAATAAACATACAGAATGTATTTCATGTAAATTAAACTTTCAGTGTTCCAACAACATAGCAGAATACGAATCCCTTCTCTTAGGCTTGCATCTCTTGAAGAAATTAGGAGCCAGAAGAATTAACGTGTATGGGGATTCTGAGTTAATCATTAGGCAAGTCAATGGGGAGTATAATGCAAATCATCCCAGACTTAGGGCCTACAGGAATGATGTCATGAATCTTTTAAAAACATTTGAGGAATCCAACTTAAGTTTTGTCCCGAGGAAAAGAAATCTTATGGCCCACAATTTGGCCTATGCTGCTAGAACCTGCCCAATACTATATGATGACACATCTCAGATAAAGTTCAGACCAGCTGTCCTGGATTAAAAGAAATATTGGCAGGTTTTTGATGGAGATAAACAAATAGAAGACTTCATGCAATTCATAAATGAGTTTGAACTCCATAGCTTAGATTCAGACTATGATACAGACTGCAGTGAAGAAAATTTTCTTGGTGAAGAAGAACCGTCTCCTGAGCTTGTAGATATTAACCTTTAGACTAGCAAACTTAGAAACCAAACAGAATTGAGTGCAAAATCTGAAACAGAGGAGTTGGAAACTCTACATTCTAAGGATGATAGTTTGCCCAAGGGTTTGGCCCCTCTAGAAGAATTGTTTGATTTTAATGATGTGGCCAATAAACCTAAACTGGAGCCTGTAGAGACTGAGGTAGAGGAATGCAATATAGGCAGTGAGGAAAAACCGAAAATGATCAAACTGTCCAAAACTTTGCCAGCTCACATTAAACTCAAATACATAAAGCTGTTCAACAAATTTTCTGATGTTTTTGCATGGAGTTACGAAGATCTTAAGTCCTATGACACTGAAATAATACATCACAAAATCCCTCTTAAAGAAAACCAAAAACCATTCAAACAGAAACTGCGCAGAATAAACCCTGTCCAGTTGCCATTGGTTAAGAAGGAAATCATGAAGATGCACGATGCTGGTATTATTGTCCCTATTAGATATTATGAGTGGGTATCTAATCTGGTGTCTGTTAGGAAGAAGACTGGAGAAATCAGGCTTTGTATAGACTTTAGAAATTTAAACAAAGCTTCATTAAAAGACAACTACCCTTTGCCCAAGATGGATCATATTTTACAAAGGGTGGTGGGGTCTAAAAGAATTTCTTTGCTAGATGGCTATTCAGGGTACAATCAAGTCTTAGTCCACCCTGATGATCAATTAAAAACAACCTTTACTACACCATGGGGCACTTTCATGTATTTGAAAATTCCTTTTGGTCTAATGAATGTTGGAGCAACCTTTCAAAGAGCCATGGACATAGCATTCTCGGAAGAATTGGGCTTCTTCATCATTATCTATCTTGATGATGTCACTGTGTTTTCAAAAACAGATGAAGAGCACTTAGAACATTTAAGAAAAGTTTTCGAGAAATGCAGGAAGTTTGGAATATCTTTAAACCCTAAGAAGACTTTATTTGGTCTCCAAGAAGGTAAACTTCTTGGGCACATTATTTCAGAGGAGGGTATAAGGATAGATCCAAAGAGGATTGAGGCCATATTGCAAATCTCTCATCCTCGAAACATCAAAGAGTTGCAGTATTTCATTGGGAAGATAAAATTTTTGAGAAGGTTCATCCCCAACTTGGCTGAACTCCTTAGGAATATCACAAATATGCTGAAGAAGGAGCAAGGGGTGAAATGGACCTTGGAAGCAAAGACATCCTTTGAACTAGTAAAACAAGCATTAACCAAAACACCGGTTCTCATAAGCCCTGATTTTTCAAAAGATTTTTATATCTTCTCGTTTGCATCAGAACATACCATAGCTGCTGTCCTTTTACAGAAAAATCCACAAGGAAAAGAGCAGCCTATTGCATTCTTTAGTAAGGCATTGAGGGATGCCACTTTGAAATATAACATTATGGAAAAACAAGCTTTTGCTTTGGTAAAGGCTTTGAAAGACTTCAGAGTATACATCCTTCACTCACACATCATTTCCTTTGTCCCAAATTCAGTCGTTAAGGACATTCTAACACAGGACCCAGATGGTAAGAGAGGTAAGTGGATTGTTGTTATTCTTGAATATGATTTAGAGATAAAACCCACTAAGCTCATCAAAGGCCAAGGTCTAGCTAAATTAATGGCCGAGTCAAATTGTGAAGTTCTTGATATTAATATGATTAATGCTTTGGATGACCAAGAAGAATTCTCAGCTCCCATTATTGAAAACCATTTTGTGAATTCTCCTTGGTATACTGATATTGTTTATGTTTTGCTTAATCTGAATAGACCTCCTGGTTTATCAAAAACAAAGGCAAGATTCCTAAAGTTAAAGGCTGTAAACTATTTCATTATTGATAAATGTCTTTATTGGAAAAATTCAAGTGGTATATTGCTTAAATTTTTGCCTAATTTTGATGCAGAGAATATTAAGAAGGAATTCCATGCAGGAGAGTGTGGAGGTCATTTGTACTGGAAGTCGACAGCCAACAAAATTTTGAGGGCTGGTTTCTATTGGCCTACTCTATTTCATGATGTCCACAAGATGACCACTACTTTCCATAAATGCCAATTGTTTGAAGGCAAGAGAAAATTGCTACCCCTGCCTCTGCATCCAATCACTGTTGAAGCCCCTTTTCAACAGTGGGGACTGGACTTCATAGGAGAAATCCATCCACCATCTTCTACCCAGCATAGGTGGATTCTTACTGCCACGAACTATTTCACTAAGGGGATAGAAGCCATTCCTTGTAGGCAGGCCAATGATTCAGTTATCATAAAATTTATGGAGACTAACATCCTCTCTAGATTTGGCTGTCCTACCAAGATCATCACAGATAATGCAGCAGCATTTGGATCAAAGAAAATGGTTGAATTCTGTCACAAGTATCAGATAACATTGGGACACTCCACAACCTATTACCCTCAAGGTAATGGACTTGCAGAATATTCCAACAAGAGCTTAGTGAACATAATCGAGAAATTGTTGGAGGACAATAAAAAGTCTTGGCACACAAAGCTGATCCATGCACTTTGGGCTGACAGATTAACTTTGAAGAAATCTATTGGTACGTCACCCTTCCAGCTTGTGTATGGTACAGATGCAATTTTTCCTAACAGCCTTGGTGTACCAGTTATGAAGTTAATTCAAGAGTTGTAGACTGAAGAAAATGACATAATCAGAAGAATAAATCAAACCATTCATCTTTAGCAAACTAGGGAGGAGGTCTATAGCAAAGCATTGCAGAGGCAAGAAAGTATCAAGAAGATATTTGATAGAAGAACAAAGGCTAGCAATTTCAAGATTGGGGATAAAGTTTTGAAGTGGGACTCAAGGAGGGAAGACAAGGGAAAGCATGGAAAATTTGATCACCTATGGCTTGGCCCTTACTCTATTCATTCAGTTGCTGGTAATAATGCATTTTTCTTACAAGAACTGGATGGAACATAATTGTTTGGGGGTCCTGTCAATGGAAGGATGCTTAAGCATTACTTCTCTTGATCCATTTTATGTTTTGAAGCCTTTTTATCTTTTTCCATTATGAATAGTCCATCCACCATTGCATTCAAAGTTATGAAAAATAAAAAATACAAAAACAAAGAAAAAATGAAAAGAGGGCAGGAATGAAAACAAGAAAGGCAAAGCCCCATGCCAAAAAGAGAAACAAATGTTGAAAGTTTGCAAGCTCAAATGCCACTCCTAAAAAACACACTTCTAGTTAGTCAAACATCCTAATCTTGACTAATTAGCTTTTGAATTTTTCTGCTGATAGGATAGTGAATTTGATTTGCCAAACTGTTCAAACTTGGCTTATCAGTGGATAGATTAGGTTAGAAATTGAAGGTTCAAACAAACTCAAAATCTGAACCAATGTTTCCAAAGAGAGATGACTCATATCTATGTTAAATTATGAGTCAAAGAATGTAAATATCTGGTTCTAATCAGTTTAAAATCTGAACCAGAAGAAAAGCAAAGACAGCTCAAAAGCAAAGCAAAAAAAAAGCTGTGAAGAAAAGAGAAGGCCATGATAAGAGACTTTTAGATCTTAAGCCTTCCATTTTGTTTTTATTTTTCTGCAAATAATAATCTATGTGCAGCTTGTTTTTATGCCATAGATCACAGCAAGTCAAACAACTTAATCTTGACTTGACTATTTTTAAATTTCTGTCTTAGAATTTAGAGAATGAAAGTTTGTTGGACAGTTTAATCCCAACAGACAGTAGATTAGGTAGAGAATAATCTGAGCTCAACTGTTTAATCTGATTTCAGGAAGAAATAAGGAGTAGAATTAGATTATTTTTTATGCTTTCAAAAGAATAAAATGTTGTGAAAAGATTTTTCCAATCCAAGTGCACTCTCAAAAAAAAAAAAAAAAAATGTTAGATCAGTAGGATTGGGTAGGTAGAAAGTTGTATTGATAAAGTCCATTTATCTTTCATGACTAATGTTATTTTTCAGAAGCAGAGCAAGAGCAATATAATGGATGAGGCACCTGGTCAGCATCCCAGAGAGAACAATGGATGAGGCAACTGATCAGCCTCCCAGAAATCAAGTCTGAATTCTTGATGCCTTCAAGAAGGCACCATCCCCAAGTGGAGCCACTGTTAGCCACCTATAATATTTTTTTATACCAAAAGGTGGCTAAATATTTTTGGAGCCTCCAAGGAACAATTTTATCACTAAAAATTGTTGGCTCTTGAAGTCTCTCTAAGGCCTCATACCTCTGTCCATATCCCTTATTGTTGTTTACATCCTAAAAGCCTCTGAAATCCTTCAAAAATCCCAAGTTAAATACTGCTGCAGAACCCCTTGGTCCCCTTCCTTTTCTTCCTCACTAACCTCATTTTCTATTCTCCATTTCCCCATGAAAATCCATCATTTCTTTGTTTCTCCTTTTCCCCCTCATCTAAATTCATTTTATAAGGTTAAAAAACCCACTTTTTGACCTTACCGAAACCTTCATTTCCCTGTAAAAACCATACAAAATGCCTATTTTTCATACATCATACTTTAGCCCCCTCGGGCTAAGCCTCTAGCCCCTTCCTCCATAAAATCGAGCGCCGGAACCGACCGCTTTATCCAACGGGCACATATCCCTCCAATGAAATTCTTCCGCCCGAAAACACCAAAAAACCTTTGAAAAACATGAAAAACGGGTTTTAATTAAATTCTAAAGTTTTCCGCCCGAGAAATTATGAATTTATCTCGACCGTCGATCTGCTCCGCAAATCGGACGGTGCGGCACGCGACTTGCCCGTGGCCCCCACTCCCCGCGTTGTTTTCTGAAAAACCGCCGGTATCATTCCACACCACCCTCCGCCGGTTGGTAGTTTTTTCCCATCGGCCAGCGATTCCATACGCTGGCAGATGCGTGTCCTCCGCCCTGTTTCAAAACCGCCGCGTAAATTCAGTCCCCCGCACGTTATCCATCGGGCCATGACCGCCTAGCGGAATCAACGGCAGCCATCCGATCTGACCCCTTGCATCTAATGGCTGGCATTCGTTGAAGTTGTCTGATATTTAACCAAGTTGCATATGGTTTAGCCAGGCCCCGGCGCTGCGGAAATTTAATCTCCGCCGTCGATCTCTGCAGATCGACGGCCCAAGTTCGGTCCCTTGATTCCGTTGCCCAGTCAAACTATTCATGCCGCTGACTTCTCTCAATCACTCCTGACCGTCGATCACAGTGCGATCGACAGCTCCGATCGCCCCTTTCCTCCGCACACCCTCCCAAGCTTGCTTTTCACTTTAGAATTTCCATTTCACCTTAGAAAGACCATAAACGACAAAAAGTTAAGAAAGAGGTTATCTTGCACATATAGTGCGCCGCACTTAATCAGCTTACGATTCCCGGATTGACAATTAAATGCAGCAATTTAGGACACACTAAATTGACCAAACACCCTCCGATGTAGATTTGCCCATATAAACGCAGGATTTCATAATTTTGTTTGTATTTTGCAGGTCTAAGGTTCTTTTCACCATGTCTGAAGAAGATTCAAAGGACGAGGGTGACGAATCTCGTTCTTTCGATTTGTCAAAGGAAATCAACCACAGGATGTTAAATCACGTATCCATTAAGGTTTCATGAGCCGATGATACAGCATGCCCCTGTTGAACCTGGAAAGCATCAAACAAACTTAGAAAAAGAGTATCAGTCGCAGAAATGGACCAGAACAACAGATTAGTGGACATATTTGTGGGGATTAAGGCTAAGACAGTTATCAAACACCTAATCCCTGCTCTAAAACATAGATTGAAGGAAAACCTAAAGTATTTCATCAGGAAACCCTCCACTGCCACCAAAAGACACATATTAATTCCTCCAAGCGGCTAAAGCGCCACCTGTGCCTCAAAGGATTCAATCAAGAACCGAATTTATTGATCAAAGTCAGATATTTTTCTTTAAAAGCAGCCAAAGAGTTATCTCTGCGAAGGATTTAATGAAAATAGGTCAGCAGAGTAGCCCTATCATCACACAGAGCCACAAATTTCAACAAAAGCTCCCACCGAGCTTGAATCGTAAGTGTAAATCAGTTAATGCAGTGAAACACCTGTATAGTCTCTTCATTTGAGCCCCCAAAGGCCAAGGAGACATTAATTCTGCATTAATTGTATTTGAGATCTTTTCATCAGATCTTACCTCCTCATCCTTCTATAAATACTTCAGTAGAAGATGAGTGAGGGGTTGGTTGTTAATGTAATTGCTGAAGCATTGTAATTGTAACTGAGATGAAGACTCTTGATTGTAGATAGGATTTCACTGGCTCTTGGAGCTCTGCTTGTAACAGATAGGTTAGGTTATGAAGAGAGATGGATTAAAACACTGGATTTGAAGATTGTAACTGGTTTGAAGCATCAATACAAGCTGATTTATGGGATCCTGGTCTATGCTGATGGTGATGTTATTCTCACTGTAACTTGTATTTTGTTTTTGTTTTCAATTTGTTTCATTTTCCACTATAAAGAACAGTTTAAACAGGGTTAGGACCTACTGTATATCAGTAACCTTCTCTGGCTGAAAAACCTTTATTTAAATGTTTTCTTTCGACTGTGTTATTTGAAAATGATTTAATTCGGTTTAAGTACAGGGATGTTGGCGTTCCCTCGTCTTATTGTCTTAGCTGAATGTTATTTTTAAATGTTACTTTCAATATATGTTGTGTGAAGATGAACTGAGGAAATTAAGGTTAGCCCTGAGTCCCTTTATTATTTGCTCAACTATTTGATTGTTTCCCTTAGGATGTGTTAAAAGCTGACTAGTTTCAAAGTACTTATCAGATCTTAGGCCATTCTGTGTTATCTCTGTGATTGTCTTGAAAGTAAACAAGTAAAGAAGAGCTAGGAGAGGATTTGTGGTGCGCCCGGCCTGCTAGTTTCTACTCCAAAAGTTGCCTTCAAGTTTCCCTTTTGTTTTTATATGTTTTCTATCAGAAGTGTATCAAAGGCTGGATAGTTTCAAAGTACTTACCAGATCCTAGTTTTCTTCTATGTTTTTCTTAAGTGCCTGGTCAAAGGCTGGCTAGTTTCAAAGTACTTACCAGATCCTGGGTTGCTCTTTGTTCTGCATCTGTCATTTCCATTTCTTATTGTACCACTCCATTCCATAAATCAAACTTTAAATAGATCCTTAGGCATAGATGACTTGCCCCATAGACCACTCTTGGACCTGATTGTTTCAATTAAATCCTCTTATGACTCCATAGCCCAATGGACTGAAAACCTGCCATCATCTTTCTTCTTGATCAAAGCTTACTCTTTTTACTTGCAACTTATCACTTTTGAACCTATTTGCATATAGATCTTTCCGCCTCAGATAGAAACTATGTTCAACCATCCAAAAAACCAAACAAACCCTTGGACTTCATAACTAGCCTAATATTATTACGCCAAACTTCAAAGACAAATCCATCTTTGTACATATTGGAGAGATCCCTCTCTGGATTCAGGAGGGCTAGATCCTAGAATCCCAAAGTTGGTTGAAATGATGTTAACTCTGTGATCAGACTTTTTCCAATCTTGCTTATTACAGAGACCTAACACCACCAACAATATGATTGGGTTTGCTCAATGCATTCCCAAAGGGATCTACAAAAACTGGAGGGGTATTAGGCCTACTGGAGGCCAGTGGAGTCACCAGGTGGGAATTTTTAGCTCTGTTGGAGGTAAAAATGTTTTATGGTCAACCACCATTTATTGATTTACATACCAATCTAAAAAAAATTTGGGTCTTCTGAGGTTTTTAAGGATGTATAAGATGTAATTTACTCAAAATTCCCCAGTGGAGTCGCTATAAATGTTAGGTCTCTGTAATTTGAAAGATTGGAAAATACAAATTGCAAAGCCAACATATGAACCACTTTGGGATTCTAGGATCTAGCCCTCCTGAATCCAAAGAGGGATCTCTCTATAAGTGCAAAGATTTATTTATCTTTTAAGGTTTTTAGTGTGATATTAGGCTAGTTATTAAGAACAAGGTTTTTTTGTTTGTTTTGGTTGGGCAAGGATAAAATGAAGGTGAAGGAAGTCTAAATGAAGGGTGAAGGTGTATGTAGGTGAAATAATGGCTCAGCTAATAAAATAGGAAAGGAGCAGCTTCAATCCATTGGGCTATGGAGTCATAAGAGGATTTAATTGAAATAGCAAGGTTCAAGAGTGGTCCATGGGGTAACTAATCTATGTCAAAGGATCTCTTTAAGTTGATTTTATGAAATGGAACAATAAGAAATGGAGTGAGGGAAAACAAACAGATGAATAAACAAAGAGCAACCTAAGATCAAGTAAGTACTTTGAAACTATCCTGCTTTTTGCATGCACTTGAGAAAAGACATAAAAATAATCTAAGATCAGGTAAGTACTTTGAAACTATCCTGCTTTTGATGTACTTTCAATAGAAAACATTTAAAACACTTAGAATAGCTTAAGATCAAGTAAATACTTTTAACTTAGCCTACTTTCAGCGTATTCAAAAGGAAAACATTCATGTTAAACATAAAAAGAATTCTAAGATCTGGTAAGTACTTTGAAACTAGACTGATTTCAACATACTCTTAAGGGAAACTTTCAAACAACCTTTGGATAAAGAACTAGAAGACAGGGAAAACCATAAAATTTCCTAGTACAACTCTACTTAGCATGTAATGAAAATATCATTCAAGAACAATTTTTAAAGTTTAGACAGTAAGAAATGGGCTCACCAACATTCCTTGATTGCTTGGATTGTATTAAATCATTCTTCAATACACAATTGGAGGAAAACATAAAGATAAAGCTTATCAGTGAGAGTATGGTACTTGTAAGAGTAAATCCTAGCTCTATATTTGTTGTTCTTTATCAGAGAAAAGTGGACAGAATGGAAACAAAAAGAAAGTAACAATTTACAATAAGAAACACATCACCATTGACATAGACCAGGATCCCATAAATCATCTTGTATTTGATGTTCAAACCAGTTACAATCATCAAGTCCAGTGGGTCTCTACAACTTCAAACTTCTCATCTCAGCTTATGTATCTTCAATTACAAAACAGGGCTATAACAGCTTCAGAAAACTATTTACATGCAACAGATATCTAGAGACCAACCTCTATACAATCTTCTACAGCAGTATTTATAGAAAAATGAGGAGGTGGAGTGTAAGAAGGGTATAATTGTTCAATTAATGCAGAGTTTATGCTTCTCAGCCTATGAGGGGCTCAACAGAGAAGTTTTCTGATATTTTCTCTGTATTAATTGGTTTTCATTAAGTGTTTAGCCACTTAGCAGATTTTGTTGACTTTAAAACTCTTTAGGCAATATGGGAATAACTCTAGCTGCTTTAAACAAAATATCACTGACTAAGGAAATAACTATGCCTTCTTTTGATAAATTGAAGTTATAGGTGGCGCTTTGGCAGTTGAAAGGATATTTTAGCCTTTGATGTGGCAGTGGAGGCTTCCTTCGACTAATATAACTTTATTTTTAACCGTAAAACACTTTTAATTTGCTTTCGGTCCTTTGTTCTTTGATACTGCCTTTATCTCTTTGATTTGTGGATTAAAACTCCGATCTTCTGGCTTTGGTTTTAATCACTCTTTAACATTGATTTCTTCACTCTGATACACTTTGTTTGGCTTGTTTACACAGGTGGATTTCTGCTATTGGAGGGCTTCTGTTAAACCCTGGATCGTGATCCAGATGTTTTAAACTTGGATTTCATACCCTGTAGATCCTTTTCTTCATTGGATTAAGGCACATAATCGTCACTCTGAGCCTTTTTATCACCTGTCTGTGACTGTGGAAAAACACAAAACAACCACCATTAAGAACCCTACAAAACACACAAACTCATTATAAAATCCTGTGGAATTTGGTTAAGACTGCTTTAGAGGCTCATGAGAGTGGAGGAGAAATGAGGAAAAACGTGGATGCAATGGAAAAAGGGAGGAAAATCCTGGAAGAACAGCTAACCAGGCAAAAATGGAGTTTGGGCGTGATAGTGAATAGGAACCGTTGGATTAGAATAATCAACGGTGGAGATTTCTTGATCAAGTCATTTGGGAGAAGGTTAGGTGAAAATTGAATGGGGGCGAGTTTAAAACAGGACCATCCGATCTCAGAGATCGACGGCCAGGATTAAAAGATGAAAAAGCAATGTTGGTGGAGGGAGCAGTATAGCAGAAAATCGGCAGCGGTTTTCGCGTTGCGTTTGGGGGGTTAGGTGGTTTTCCCTTTTGGAATGTGATATGTGTTAGCGTTCGACACGTGGATTTTGAAAACTGCCTATTTCGCGAGGAACTTGTGCAATGGGAAGCGGGGTAAAAAATTACTCGATATGTAGTTTGAACCGCTGGATGATGGGTAGCAGATCCAACGGCGCGGGTTGAGCGCGATGGATGAAAAGCTGCGGGGTAAAAGGGTTCGCGGGGTCCAGGGTGATGTCAGAAAAATTGGCACGCAGTGGCGGGTGTAATAGGCTATCAGGTTAAGTTCCAATCGTTAGATTTCTTTGATGGATGGTTACAATTGAAAAAAGGAGAGAATACGAAGAAATTAAAGGAAAGGGAAAGGGCAGAAGGATGGGGCCTGATGGCCTTTGATCTTTGTAGATCGATGGTCAGGATTGGTTTAAAACTATATTTGTCGGGAAACAAAAAAATATAGCAAAGGTAAGGTTTTGAAGGATTTTGGCAGAGAAAAAACGAGGAGAAGGGAGGGCCTACCTTTTTATAAAGGGCGGAAAGAAGGATGAATGGGAGCCATCAGATCATGAGGATCGACGGCCGAGATTTGTCGATGGGGAGAAAGAGAGGGGTAGGGTTAAAAAAGGAGAAGTAATGTGGGCCATCAGATTTAAAAAGATCAACGTCGGAGATTTCATCGCAGAATCGCATCGGCGGGAGGAAAGGGCAAAGTGGCGATGCAATGTGCCGATGTGATTGAGCGTGGACTGTCTGATCTAAGGGAGATCAATGGTGGAGATTTAATCAGAGGTCGAGATGGCGGAGGATCATGTGATGGATGAGCGCGATGCGATGAAGCACAAACCATCGGATCTGGTGGAATGAACGGTTGGGATTACATCGCATTGGAGAAAAGGAAGGAGGCCAAAACACTGGGATTTTTTATTTTACAATGTGTGATTAAGTGTTGGCCGTTGGATTGGTATTAGAGATCAATGGCCAGGATTAAATTGGTGGGTGCGATGTCAGAGGGCTATGGGCATAGTGTGATTGAATCTTAGCCGTCGGTTCTTGTGGATTCAAGGGCTGAGATTAAATCGGGGGATTGACATCGGAGGAGAAAAAAAGAAAAGGATAAGGGAAACTGTGATTGCCGATTTGCGATGGAGCGAGGGCCGTTCGATCTGAAGTATGATCGACGGTCAGTATTTTAATGATGAAGAAAAAGGCGGAATGTCGGGTTTGGAACGGGGAGCGATATGGGCTGTTAGATCTGGGCGTAGTGTATCAGATCAACGGTAGAGAATTGATCACGAGATCGCATCGGCGGGAGGCAAATAACCATGTAACACAAGTAAAATGTGTTTTTGCAATGAATATTTGCGATACGATTAGCGCTTTGTGCCTGGTCACAGCGCAGGTCATATGCGAAAAATGGGTTGGGGCTTAAGGCCGAAAGGGGCTTAAGGCCTTTATAGAAAAATGAAGGTTTTTAGGCCAAAATAAAGGTTTTTGAAGGGTTTTCGGGGGTTCCGATAAATGAAAGAAGGGATTTTTAAACCAAATGAAAGGGAGATATAAGGTTTAAAAGGGTATTTGGAATTATTTAGAGGTTAAATGGAGGTTAATGGAGGGATTTTATGAAGGGTTTATGGAGGAAATAAGGGTCAAAATGGAACTTGATAAGAGTGAAATGGAGAAGTGTAAATGAGGGAAAATGGAGCTTCTCAAACAATTTTCTCTTGGTAAAACAAGAGGTCTCAAAGGGTAAACAGCGGTGAAGATTAACTCTATAATACTTTTAAGAACTAACAATTTGGACATGAATTGTTTCTTAAAGGATAGAAAGAGATTTAACCACCATTTGATATGACAAATTTTTATAGGTGGCTAACATGCTCTTTTTGTACATGTGTCTCAAGAAACCCTTGCTAGGTTATCTCTATAATGCAATAAGGAGGCCAGATCTCTGTTTTCTTAGGATATTGTGCCATCAATCTCCAGATCTATGATTTTCTATTGTAATTTTTTAGAAACCCTCATGAAATAACGTTGTACATGCCTTAGTATTTTCTGCATAATCAAAGTCATGGGATTTGGGTGTTTCTAAGTCATTGTAAGGCTGGGAGACCTGTTTAACATATCAAAAGGGGTTTCTTTCACATCCCCTTTTGTATGTAAGGTCCTTAATCTATATGCTAAGGGATAAACTGTTATTTCCCCTTGTTATCTTGTAGTTACCTGGGAATAACGTTTTTAGAGTCTATTTTACTGCTTTTCCCCACTAGGAGACAATGTATAAAGGCATACTTATGCTGATATGTTCATAATCTGATGAAAGGGTGTTTAAGACACATTTTATGAGATAATTTGTTGTAGTATATTTATTTTTTCTCATGTATTGATGTAGCTCCAACTTTAGAATATCTTAAGATATTCTCATTGTTGTAGAATTTCCCTATTTTGGGATATTACAGTGGTATCAAAGAATATTTCTTGGCACGGCCTGTGGATTTCAGCCATTATGCCATCAAAAAAAGGGGAGATGTACAGAAAATAGAATACTCCATTATGTGGAGGAGGAAAGGAAGATAGGCTTACAAAGCTTCTTCCAAGATCTATACAAAGCTTTCTAGAAGATCTAAAGAAAATAAGAATGGAGATGGAATCTCTAGAAGAGTTTGGATATATATTTTCACATGGTAAGTGTGAGCATGCAGCTACACACCATGATGCACAATGTAGTCAAATGCCCAAATCTATCATGAGATGGATGAATGGAGGGAGAATGCCTAAGAGGAAAACTCTTAGTGATTTGTTGTAGGAGTATGAATCTCAAACTGTGAGGTTTAGAGATCATACCACTTTACAAGAGTTTTGCAAGATCCAGGTGAAGAGAAGCAAGAATATAAATAGATTTATTCTATCTACTTTTGATGGTTCACCTATATGTTTAGCTAGAGCTTGGGTGAAGGAGCTAGACACCTTTTTGCAGTAGCATCAAATTTCTAAAGATGAAGCCATCAGAGTAGCAGTGCGGCATTTCAGAGGTAAGGCCTATGCATGGTGGGTTTTTTAATCTTTTTCTTTGAAAAATGCAAATACTTCCTCTTATGCAAGATTCATTAAAACATTGGTGGGAAGGTTTGATGGTAAACTTCCTAAGACACGTGTATTGGAGGAAGAAAAACTTAAGAGAACAAAAAACTTGCATGTGATGGAGGAAACTATAAACTTCACTCCACTTCAGAAAACCATGGGAGAAGTTGAAATATTGCATCATACATTGTTAGAGACAAGACCTCTATCTCATATTCCTAAATAGGAGGGCATGGGGATCTCTTTTTCACAAGAGAATCCAATTATTGGAAGGTTGCCCATACACATTGATAAAGAAGAGGGCAACAACGTTGTCACATCTAGAGCACATCTAGTACCTCATGCAGAGGAAGGACGAGAATATGCTCCAACAGGAGGAATTCTTGTATCCTTGCAAGGAGTTCCCCAGGATCTCATACATGGAGGTCAAAGCATAATCAATGAGCGGCATGATTTTGAAGCATTGCAGATAGAAGGAGAAGGTAGGAAGGAAGGGTAGCCTCACTTGATGAGAGGCACACACCCTTCTCTATTTCAGAGAGCTAATGTGAAGGGGAGGTGGACTATTCTATGTTGTGAAGGCAAGGGCAAGGTTGCCCAACCATATGTATAGTCTACTCTTGACATTGATGTCTCACTACATGGAGGCATTCCACCTGGGAGGCCACCAGATCTAGAATTGATGAAAGACATCTTGTATTTAGATTCACCACTATTGGATTTTGGAGAGGTGAAGAGTTTGGAGGAAAAATTTGGCATGGGGGATCTCAAATTAGCAGGCAGCATCATGAGGAGAGCTTCACATGGCAGATTGTCAGTGTTGTCTCTTGGGAGGATTGATCCATATTGGAGGTCTCAACTCTTGGTAGAGTACTCCAAGGATCTTGGTGCTTGCATAATCCTTGATGACCCAGATGGAGATGATAGATATATGGTGGATGATATGGTCATCTATTCTTATGGCAAAGTCTTCTTGACTAGAGCTTCTAAGCTCAAGGAGAAACTGCTACATGCATCACATGAGGACTTCTTTTCCATGCATTTTGATGCATATCTTTCCTTGGCAGAGGAGTTCATTTGGGAGGGCATCCAACAGGATATATATCAGCATATGGAGAGATTCATAGGCTAGATGGTGATAGAGAGGATGTCATAGCCACTTCCCTACTCTTTGGAGGTGAGGGAAAATTTCCAATTAAGCCATTTCAGCTCAAGATCTCAAGTACATGATAGAGCATGTACAATTTCACTTTATGTTTTGTACTTCTTTTCTTTATATGGGCAGCATATTGTACCAAGGAGGATTATTCCTTCTTGCATATTGTATAATGATGTACTTGAAGCCATTTTTAGCATTGAGATTGGCTATCTCGTTGGTGGTTTGTGGGGGAAGCCACATGATTTTTGGTGTGCACCATTGACACCACTTTGTACTTTCATATTGATATCTTGTAAAATGATTGTGGAAGAAAAAAAGTGACTGGAAAAGAACTCGTTATTGTTTGATTTGATGCAGGCAAAGGATGCACTTTGCTGGTTCCATGTTGGGAACTATGATCCACTTTCCGATTGTCATGTGACAACATGTTTTCATTTGTTTTTGCTTCCATGTATTGCTGATATTTCTATGTTCATGGGAAGCTTTGTTTGGAGAGTGGGATATGAGATGGAGATGCCCATTGGGGGTATGATTCTCCCTACTATTCATGTTGTATGCTTCATCAGGAGCAATGGGAAAACCATGATTGCCACATCACAACTCTTTTCTTCATATGGAGTGAGCCATTTGGAGAACTTGAGTGCTTGGAGGAGGCACTTCATGGTTGAATTTTTTGATGGGGTAGCTTGGGCCATTCTTAGAGGCCATGTTGTTTCATCCCAAGGAAATAAATAGCCCCATAATTACCATAAATGGAGAGAGAAACAAATGAGATGGGGGAGACTAATCTCTCCATGCATCCCCACTACATTGCACAAACCGGGGGTTGATGATTACTTTGATGAGCTACCTAGAATGGCTCATTTTATTTGGATTATAGAATGGGTGATGGAATCACTCTTTGGGGATGAGATTCCCCATGTTAGTCATCACTCATACCTTGAGGAGGCCACTGGACAACAAAGAGATTTCCACGTTTTACACACTTGGAAGGAATCATTAAAGGACAGATTTATTGCTGAGCTATGGTGGGATCTATTGATGAGGAGGCCACAAGAAGAGGAAGGAGAAATTTTTCTCTACCTTTGCAGTTGATTGAGGACAAGCAAAATTTTTGAGGGGTAGGACTGTAATATTCCCAAAATTTAGACCTCATCTAAATGGAATATTATAGTTGGTTTTATCTTTAGATAGATGAATAAATGGGTAGGTAAGCCCATTAACAGAAATAATAACCTTCATCATGTGAAAAGAGGAAGAATAAATAGCTGGAAGGAGCACATTTAGGTGTGAACAAGGAGGATATCATGTTGATTCAGTCATCTTTTACCAAATCAACATATACTATCTAGATACATTGCATCTCCTTGATAAACTGCATAGATTTGGTGGAGGACAACTTGCATGAGCTTGGAGGCAAATGTGGATGGGACCCAATGTGAAGAGGTTCACTTGTTATATATGGAGAGGATGGAAGCCTTTTCCATTGATGTTTTATATTATCTTTTGATATTGGTCTGTTTAGACTTGGCTTCCTCTTGTTGTTTAGTAGGGTTGCAGTGTTGTTGAGAACCGGGTGTTCTCGAGCGGGAATCCCACCTCTTCCCTTGAGAGGCCTCTTGGGAGAGTATTATATTGATTTGTTCCACATCTAGGCTTGAGGCCAAGCAGAAATATTCAATCACAATGTTATTTCTGTAGCAGTGTAATGTTGTGTTGCAGGGTGTTGCAATGGAAGATTGATCCTTCCACTCTCGGGTCTGTTTCTCAGTACAGGGTGCCTTCCTTCTCTTGAGAGATCAAAAAAGGAGATTTCTGAGCTCATTTCATATCTTGGCACTTTTCCAAAGCACCTCTGCTCTCCTACAGCACAGTCCTTTGTAGGAACTGTGTCCTTTTCTAGAGAGTTGTTGCAGCAAGGATATAGGCCTTGTTTCTGAGCTAGTTTCCTAAGGAAAGGGCCAAACCTTCTCCAGGAAAGCTAGAAAAATGGATTCTTATCCCTCTTATACATTATTCAGCCATTTCCATGTAATTTTTCAGTGATAATACGTTATTTTTTAGCTAAATAAATCATATCTTCTCTTTTTGTACATGTGTCTCAAGAAACCCTTGTCGAGTTATCTATATAATGCAATAAGGAGGTCGGATCTCTGTTTTCTTAGCATATTGTGCCATCAATATCCAGATATATGATTTTCTATTGTAATGTTGTAGAAACCCTCATGAAATAATGTTTTACATGCTTCAGTATTTTCTGCATAATCAAAGTCATGGGATTTGGGTGTTTCTAAGTCATTGTAAGGCTGGGAGACCTGTTTAACATATCAAAAGGGATTTCTTTCTGATCCCCTTTTGTATGTAAGGTCCTTAATCTATATAATAAGGGATCAAACCATTATTTCCCCTTATTATCATGCAGTTACCTGGGAATAACACTTTTAGAGTCTATTTTGCTGCTTTTCCCCACTAGGAGACAATGTATAAAGGCATACTTTTGCTGATATGTTCATAATCTGATGAAAGGGTGTTTAAGACACATTTTATGAGATAATTTGCTGCATTACATTTATTTGTGCTCATGTATTTTTGTATCTCCAAATTTAGAATATCTTAAGATATTCTAATTGTTGTAGAATTTCCCTATTTTGGGATATTACAGTCATGATATCCATAATAGTAACTAGATAACATGTATACATGATAAACTCGTAGAAAAATGACATGAATACATAAAAATCACATCTACCCTGAGGTCCAATGTTGCAACCTCGCTCTGATACCAATATGTAGCCACCCCTCCCACATTTACCCACTTTTACAAGATCTCCAAGGTAAAAATGAGCTGAGTGACACTATGATATGACTTGAACTCCAATTTCTAGTTATGGAAGTGGGGCCTACAAACCGTACGTAAATTGACATCCCTTAGAGACTAAAAATCACTTAGGAGCCTACCAACCACCCCAGGTGACCAGTCCCTGAGCTGGAACTCTTTTTCACTAGGTTTACTCCCCAAACACACCCTTGAAAAAATTTTAATGTGGTTATAAGGCTCCAACTGCACCCATAATCATGATTGCATGCGATTATAACCCAAATTCCTCAGTTCAGTGCATGCAGTCACGATATTTATGTAATTTTTCAAGCTAGCCTCTATACCACCGCTCATTATTGCTTGTAACTTTCTAGAATCATGAAAATGATGATGAAAATGTTAAACAATTAAATCTCATGCAATATTTTAACCTAGACATGCCTAGTACAAGATAGACATTTCGTCAAACAGATTGTAAACATACAAGCTACAGGTCATGAATGCATATCTGGTCATAAACTTTTGAACTTCGTCTGAAAATCACCAAGAAGGCACTCTTCCCTCTTAATCTAGTTGCAACAACACTTGTTGGCCCATGCATTCATCAAACATTCAATAACTTATCAAATCATGAGAGAAATCCATAGCTAGAACACATCATAAAACCACACATAAATCCAACACATAACCAAAATAGAAACTATGAAAAATTAGCCACAATATCACCATAATAATCAGTACAAGTCTAGCATAGATCATAATAGGAAAATATCTCATATTAACATATGAAAATACCAACCAAGTCAGGGACTTCCATGTACCACCTGACCATATATTTGGCTGAACCAAATCTCTCTTTCAACTTATCATCCCCACACCATATTCCAAACATGAATGTGGGATCATAATGGTTAAACCAAAACAAAACCAACTAGGGATTCTAGAGCCAAACCACCTCAACCACAAAGATCTCACCTATACAGTCCATAAATCACCAACATCAACTAGATTGGTCTCTACCCAAACTGTACAGGGCTTCAAGAACTAGTAACTCAACCCACAACCTCTAGGGAACCTGAGCTATTTCATGGCTCTGGAGTGTTTGTACTAACCCACAGGCTACAGGGACTAGTAACTCAACCCACAGCCTCCAAGGAACCCAAGTTTTTCAAGGGATCCAAAGAATTTGTTCCAACCCATAGCCATAGGAAACCTGAGAACCAATCAGAAAAACCAAATGGGGAACTGTTGGTTTAAGGGGTCTTGACCCAGGTTTAGATTTGAGGTTAATCAAAAAATCCCTGTACTACTGGCCCTTTCGGCAATGGTCTGCTTGTGTAGGTCAAGGTCTCACCTGAAGTAGTATGGAAGGGTGTTGGAACCAAGGTTCTGCACCCTGAGAGAGAGAGAGAGATATTTTAATTAAGTGGGTGTCTTTAGATCTAGAACAGGCCCATGCTGAGAAAGCCCTAACCAGAAACCCTTAACAATACACTTGACAGAATAACTTGTGCGCAACCCATAACTTATCATGTAATCAATTAACAGGATCCATATGACTAAACATCACAAAATCTATGCATTCATTACTCTTTATAGCATCGCATCCATGTGCGCAAACAATTAGGTAGTAGTATTTAACATCACAGAAATAATAGAGGAAATAACATGCAGCATAACATATCACAGAGACAATTGATATCAGCAAAACGACATTCTATTTATTAATACTTCATATCCTTACAGACTCTTTCACTGCCCCACGAACACAACCAGTAGGTTCTGCACACATCAGGACTTAGGGTCTCCATGTACACAGCCAGCAGGAGCCCTTACCCAGAACATTTCACCCAAAAATCCTCAAAGAAGATATATCATTAACATCGTATCAGAAACTTATCCAAAAACTGCCTCTTAAACTAATCCTAGACTCTTACTTATACTTTTAGCCTGTGCTATACTAGGGTCCGAAAATCATGGTTTGCAACCCCTAGATCTACCCTTTTTGCCCATTACAATGCATGAGGGGCTTTGACCCACCCCAAAGTCCCTTAACTTGTGCTATGCACGACCAAAATACTCAAAATAGTACAACATTATATCAAAATTGCATTTGGGGGACCCCGCTCCAATAGGCCCCCAACACAATCTTGTGACTTGTCCCGAGTCACAATAACAGTGGGGTATTCATCTTGCTCTGGAGTTGTTCAATGGTGACGAAAAATGGTGGAAGGATGCCCTCGCTCTACACGGCTGCATTCTACACAATCTCGACCAACTTTTACGAAGTTATTCCCTCAGTAGCCAAGGTGACACTATCCAATGTATGGTTCAATTTTTTTACCGCAACGTCCAGCTCTTGTGAAAGTTGCATTACTTCATCTGCCCAAGGCTTCAGATGATTGTTGAGTACTTGCTTCTTATGTCGGACCTCCTCAATTTCATCTCTGAGAACATGACTAGTGCGAAGGCATGCCAGTCACTCTATTGAAACAAGGGTGGCCATGGTGAGTTCCAACTGATCAAATTCCTGCTCTTTGTGGTGCAGTTCCTGAGTGAATTTTCGAAGAAGTGGGTCACGCTGCCCTGTTGACCATAGCTCCATAGCAGTGTCTAGCAACTCAGAGCCTTTAGATATTTTTGCCGAAATACTTCTGGTGGCTTCCTTAACCAACACATCTCGCTAAGTGCAGACCTCTGGAGGAGTCTCTGGCTACAACTTTTCCTACAGCGCAACAATCTGTTGTTCAAAGTCGACTCTGAATGTCTACACCTCAGACCTAGAAGCCTTCTAGGAAACAACCAAGATCTCATTTTTTTATGGGGTGCAATAGAAGCAGGAATGACAACTTCAAGGATCTCTCTGCACATCCGGTCAATTAGATGTTCCAACTCAGCTTGTTGTGCGACTACTGCTTGCTGCACTACCTGTGCTTGGGCAGATTCTGTTGCTTTTGTCACTATCGTCTGCTCTACCTCACTCAACTTCTGTTGTGCTTGTGCTTCTCTGCTTTACAGCTCAACAGAGGTGAACGAGTGGAGAGCATTTAGCTTCCCACTCGTTATTCGTACAAGGTCGAGGCCAACCTATGTGCATGCTTGGACCTACCTACACAAGGTTGGCAAATCCACAGTCATGGATGCATCTAGAAAGGGGAAAATCCTATTGTCTGTAGCGGTGATCATGGTTGTTGCTGGAAAGCTCGCTTGAATCGGCCTCACCTAGTTCATGCTCACTTGAAAAGAGTCTGATTTCAGCTGTAATACCTATAAACTGGCCTACAAGGCCTCCACCAGGGCCTTTTTTTGATCTTCTAAGGCATTCCATCTATCTTCTAATGTGGTGGTGACTGCGTCGGCTATCTTCTCCAAGTCCTCCTTAGTTAAGGTAACCTTCGCATCTTCGCCAAAATTTTCACCCTTTCACTTCTTTTGCTAACCTTTAGCAGGCTCGCTGTTGGGTGTGGAGCCTGATTTTCATCCTGATACAGAGATCCTTGTTTTAGATAGATGTAAAATTTCCTTGTAAAAGTATAGTAATTTCTAGTCAATTTGGGCCGTTCATTAGGCGGATGATCTGACGGTAGAAATTATGTTTAGTTTAGGGTTTTTTTCCCTAGAAGGAAACCCTTCTCTTGGTATGAGGGTATTGTATTGCAGCTGTGTATTATATGTGTATTCTCTAAGCAGGAAATAGATAGGGGATACTGTGAGAGAGAATAGAGGATATTACAGTGGATCTACTGTAGGTTTTGTCTCTTCATTTTGCTGGATAATAGAAAGGAAGGACTGGCTATTCGGGGTGGACGTAGCCCAAACTGGGTGAACCACGTATATCTGTGTCTCTCTGGTTTTATGTGTTTTGTGTGCTTGTATTTTCCGCATATTTTATGTGTTGCATTGCTCCATAATATATAATTTTCTAACAACTGGTTTAAGATCTGAAGGTATATTTGGCTGATAAACTCACAGGAAAGAAGGGTTCCTGGTTCGAGTGGGAGCAGTGGCAGAAGATGGTAAGTTTAGGGTCGAGAAATTTAACGGCAAAAACTTCCCGCTATGGAAGATGCAGATGGAAGATTATCTGTATCAAAAATATCTATACCTACCATTGAGTGGAAAAACAAAGAATCCGGCGGCCATGATAGACGCGGAATGAAACATTCTCGATAGAAAGGCACTCGGAACAGTACGGTTGTGCCTTGCGGTGTCAGTCGCCTTCAATATTTCGAAGGAAACAACAATAGAGGGTTTGATGCAGACGTTGGCGAAACTATATGAAAAACCCTTGGCCTCAAACAAGGTATTTCTTATGAAACGACTATTTAATATGAAGATGTTGGAAGGTGGATCTGTTGCAAACCATTTAAATGATTCAAATATAGTTACCAGTCAGTTAAGTTCTATAGGGGTAAAATTTGATGATCAAGTTAGAGCTCTGTTATTCTTGTGCTCATTGCCAGAGAGTTGGAATGGTTTAGTAATGGCCATTAGTAACTATGTCTCTGGATCTAGTACTTTAAAGTTTGATGATGTTTTCAGTGCTATCCTTAGCGAGGAAATGCGACGGAAAAGCTCCGGTGAGACATCGGGTAATGCTTTGAATGCAGAGTCTAGGGGAAGGAGAATGGAAAGAGGAAAGAGCTCAGGATATCGCAGTAAATCAAGAAAAGGCATATCCAAGTCCAGATCGGGGATAGTGTGCTGGAAATGCGGAAAGAAAGGACACCTAAAGAAATACTATAGATCTCGAAAGGGAAAAGAAGGATACGCACAACAAGAAAAAAATCATGAAGAAAATGTGACACGTGATGTGTTACAAGATGCTTTGATTCTTTCTTTCGAAAATGTTACTGATTCCTGGGTAGTAGATTCAAGGGCCTCATTCCATGCCACACCTGATAAGAAATATTTTCATGACTATGTTCAAGGAGATTTTGGACAAGTCCATTTGGGTGATGATAAACCATGTAAAATTGTTGGAATGGGTAAGGTTCTTGTAAAACAGTAGAATGGAAACCAATGGCTATTAAAGGAGGTAAGGCATGTTCCAGATCTAAAGAAAAATCTAATTTCAACAGGGCAGTTAGGCAGTGAAGGTTGTGTGACAACTTTCACAGATAAAGCTTGGAAGGTCACCAAAGGAGCCCTGGTAATAGCAAAAGGTGAAAAGGTTGGTACATTGTATTTATGCAATGGTATTTCTAACTCTATTAATGCTTTAACTTCCAAAGGAACAGATGCAACATTATGGCATCAGAGGCTTGAACACATGAGTGAGAAGGGGATGAAGATTCTTCACTCAAGAAATTTGTTGCCAGGTTTGAAGAATGTTGATTTGGATTTCTGTGAAAATTTCATTTATGGAAAACAAAAGAGAGTCATATTTCTCAGAGTTGGGAAAGAAAAGAAGAGCGAAAAATTGGAGCTTGTGCATACAGATGTATGGGGACCTGCTCAGGTGTCATCTCTTGGTGGCTATCGCTATTATGTTATGTTTATTGATGATGCAACTAGAAAAACTTAGATTTGTTATATTCAAGATAAATCTGATGTATTTTATACTTTTAATAAATGGAAAGCTTTGGTTGAGATTGAGACAGGAAAGAAGTTGAAGTGTCTCAGATCAGACAGTGGAGGTGAATATTGCAGCAAAGAGTTTGATAGGTACTGTTCATAGCATGGAATTCGTAGAGAGAAGACAGTTCCAAGAACACCACAAGAAAATGGTGTGTCAGAAAGGATGAACAGAACAATCATGGAGCGTGCAAGGTGCATGAGTTTGCATGCAAGATTGCCTTTACAATTTTGGGCAGATGCTGTAGATACTGCTATTTATCTAATAAACGGAGGGCCTTCAAGTTCCTTGGATGGTGGTATTTCAGAGGAAGCATGGACAGGTAAAAAGGTAAACTACTCTTTTTTAAAGCCTTTTGGTTGTGAGGCCTTTGTCCATATTAATAAAGAAAATAGAACAAATCTTGAGGCAAAATCAAATAAATGTACCTTTATTGGATATGGTGTTAATGATTTTGGTTATCGCTTATATGTTATGAAAATCACAAAATCATTAGGAGCATAGATGTAATATTCAATGAAAAGGTCTTGTATATGAATCAGTTGTAGGAAAAGAAACAGGAAAAAGAAAGCAAGGAATACACGGTTCTTGATGAGATAACTGAAAAAGTAAAGGTTCCTAAAAATAATAATTATAATCAATGACCACAGCAGCAGCAGCCACCACAACAGCAACAGGCACCTCAAACACCTGAAAGTGGTGTTAGAAGATCTACTAGGATAACTAGACCCCTTGAACGATACTCTCCTTCATTATATTATTTATTGTTGACTGATTCTTGTGAACTCGAATGTTATGAAGAAGCAATGCAGGTTGAAAGTAGGAAGAAGTGGGAGCTAGACATGGATGAAGAGATGGACTCCTTAATGCATAACCAGACTTGGGACTTAGTCAGGTTGCCTACAGGTAAAACTACATTGCAGAATAAATGGGTTTATAGGCTGAAGGTAGAAGATGGAGGAAAACAAAGGTACAAAGCTAGACTTGTGGTGAAGGGGTTTTCACAGAAGAAAGGTATTGATTTTGATGAAATATTTTCTCCTGTTGTTAAGATGACTTCAATCATAACTATTTTAAGTCTTGTAGCAACGAAAGATTTACATCTTGAACAGTTATATGTAAATACAACATTTCTCCATGGATATTTGGAGGAAGAGATATACATGCAGCAAACATAAGGATATGAGGTCAAAGGGAAAGAAAAATTGGTGTGCAGGTTAAAGAAGAGCTTGTATGGCTTAAAATAGGCTCCAAGGCAATGGTATCTAAAATTTGACAAGTTTATGTCTGAACAAGGTTATACTAGATGTCACTCTGATCATTGTGTTTATTTGAAAAAGAAAAATGATGGAAGCTATATTATATTGTTATTGTATGTAGATGACATGCTTGTTGCAGGGTCTAACATGCAGGAAATAAATGTGCTCAAACAAAAATTGGCAAATTCATTTGCAATGAAGGATTTGGGAGCTGCAAAACAGATCCTTGGTATGAGGATAACTAGAGACAGGAAAAATCACAAATTAACACTGTCTCAGAATGAGTACATAGAAAAGGTGTTGAAAAGATTTAATATGCAGAATGCAAAACCAGTTAGTACACCTTTTGCTAGCCATTTCAAACTTAGTAAGGAGATGTGCCTCAAGACCCAAGAAGAAATGGACTATATGTCTAAAGTTCCATATGCATCAGCAGTTGGAAGCTTAATGTATGCAATGGTTTGCACAAGGCCTGATATTGCACATGCAGTGGGAGTTGTAAGCAGGTACATGAATAATCTAGGAAAAGAACATTGGATGGAAGTAAAATGGATTCTCAGATATTTGAGAGGTACCACAAATCAAGCATTATGCTTTGGTGGTTCAAACATTGCTCTACAGGGATATGTTGATGTAGATATGGCAGGTGACAGAGATAACAGGAGGAGCACTACAGGATATGTATTTACTGTAGGTGGAACAACTGTTAGTTGGGTTTCAAAAATCCAAAGTGTTGTTGCACTTTCAACAACAGAAGCATAGTATGTTGCTGTTACAGAGGCTAGTAAAGAAATGATTTGGTTACAAAGGTTTATGGGTGAATTGAGTAAGAAGAATGATATGGGCACATTATACAGTGATAGCCAAAGTGCCATTCATCTTGCAAATAAATCAACATTTCATTCCATGACTAAACACATACATCTCAAGTACCATTTCATACGGTCAATATTGGAAGATGGAGAGTTGAAGCTGGAAAAGATACACACTAGCCAGAATCCTGTAGATATGCTAACAAAAGTTGTAACCAGGGAGAAACTGAGAATGTGCTCAGTTTCAATTGGTCTTCAAGGATGATGATGAAGATGAGAAATAGCCAGTTCCAAAGTGGAGTCATTTTCCAGAAAATGAAGTAGCAGTGGAGTTGCTACAATCAGTCTCCAAGTGGGAGATTGTTGGGTGTGGAGCCTGATTTTCATCCTGATTCAGAGATGCTTGTTTTAGCTAGATGTATACCCCAGAAAAGCTATAAACCCTTGCAGCAGGGGGGACTTTTCCCCCCCGCAGGGTCCGGGGGGGCTGACCCCCCAACTGGGGGGTCCGGGGGCCAGCAGTCCCCCAGCGGGGGTTTCGGGGGCAGCGCCCCCGATGCTAAAAAAAGATGTAAAATTTCCTTGTAAAAGTATAGTAATTTCTAGTCAATCTGGGCCGTTCATTAGGCGGATGATCTGACGGCAGAATTTATGTTTAGTTTAGGGTTTTTTTCCCTAGTAGGCAACCCCTCTCTCGGTATGAGGGCATTGTATTACAGTTGTGTATTATATGTGTATTCTCTAAGCGGGAAATAGATAGAGGAGACTGTGAGAGAGAATAGAGGATATTACAGCAGATCTGATGTAGGTTTTGTCTCTTCATTTTGCTGGATAATAGAAAGGAAGGACTGTTTGGGGTCGATGTAGCCCAAACTGAGTGAACCACGTATATCTGTGTCTCTCTGGTTTTATGTGTTTTGTGTGCTTGTATTTTCCGCATATTTTATGTGTTGCATTTATCCATAATATATAATTTTCTAACACTCGCTAGTGCACTTTGTACCTCATGGGGGATCTGCATCCTCCCCGCCAACTCCTCTGGTCTCAATATCATGCTCCGGATCCTGCTCAGTCCCCTTGGTGGTGTCTTTGGGGTTCTCCTTGGTGGACGCTTTCCTTCTTTCCTTTTTTATGCTTGGAGTAGTGGAATCTTTTGATGTTGTATCTTTGCCAGAGGTGCCTAATGTGATTGAAGCAGCGGATTTGAGGCCTATCTTCCACGCAGGTGGCTATGTTTCTATGACTTGGTCCACCTCCACCTCGGTGACCATATAGGACAGATTATGCCATGTTGGATCCTTGCATGCCCTGATTTTCACATTATGCATGGTAACATGGAAGTCGGAAATGCGCTTATATTTTTCATATACTGCAGGTGACAATCGTGGCCTGAAGTGTATCATTTCTGCTAGCGCACCTTCAAAAAACACCCATAGTACTTATTTTTCCTTGACACGTTGTGGGTCCATGGAGTCCCACAAATTCACATAGAATGCCCCTTTGAATATGCCGGGCTCAAGTTCAAGGAGCACCGCATCCTCGGGTGTCTCCCATGCGACTAGGGTGATCAAAATTAACAACCAAGAGTAGTAGAAAGGTTTACCCTGGTCCTGTGCCTCGCGCATGTTATCTAGGAACTCTTCGCACAGGTGTTGGTACCAATTATAACAGACCCCCTTGTCGCATTGCCTTGCCAGCTAGATGACATACGCAATGACAGCTGATGGCTAACACTTGCACATTAGCTTACAACCAAGAAAAAGAGTGCCCATGCGCACCCTGGGGTCAACGATGCTTTTGACTAGGAACCCTCTTTTGTCACGCTCCACCTTGTATTTATCCCAAACATCGTCAGCCACCTTCTGCTCATTCTTCTTACCAAACCCTTTCATGGGATGGGGCCCCTTTATGGGCAGGCTAGTGATCATGTGGATCAGCGTAGCATCAAGAGGGATGCGGTCTTGAATCCATAAACAACCATCGTGGATTAACGCGAGTAGCTGCCGAACAACCTGACTAGTGATAGAATATCGCCCAAAGTATGGGATGCACAGCAGGTTCAAGATCCCTGAGGTCTACAGCCTATGACCCCAAGGCATTGGCTCCACCTTTGGCACGTCATAATATAGAACCCACTCTATATATAGCTCTGGGGCCAGATCTAGAAAAGGTTTCCTCATTGGCCAGATCTTGATCGCCAAACTTGATGGTGGGGATGTTGTCAAACATCTCTCTAATCAGAGGGACCTCTTGTGGTACTAAAGGCATATGGAGATATTTTCGAACCAAATCCACATTCTTAGGCATGCGCATCATCGTCTTGCACGACTTAACGTAAGTCGATAGCCATGAGAGCGGGGCTACTAGCAGGGCCTCCTCTTTGGCCGTCATGGGGCACTTTGAAGGGTTGGGCGAGCACGCCTGTTATACTTGTCAGGGAGAGTGCACAATCCTAGGGGAGGTTCACGGCTTAGCCAAAGCCCACTTCATGGCTTTTCCCTTGCCCTTTTCCATGCCTTCTTCTTTTCCTTTTCCCTTCCCCTTTCCCTTTCCTTTGGCTGGCATGGACACAGCCTCTTCAACCTCTGGGGTAACTTCAAAGAATTCTTTGGACCCCAGCTCAGTGGAGGCCGTAACAGGCGGTGATTCTTTGGGGTTAATGGCATTCATCCTTTCCTGAAATACAAACTCAATATTTATACTATCAGAAGGGGTACATTGCCCAGACATACAGATTGCGCGGTCACAAGAAACACATAAATCATAATAAGACACAAATCATGAAATCTTCAGAGAGAAAAGGAACCGATTAAGATGTGTGCCCTTCCTTTTATAGGCCACCATGGGTAAAAATAGTCAAATTATCATTAAATGTGACTTACCATCAAGGAAACGGTAAAAAATCATCCCAGATTGTTGCATTAATTGCCAAAAACCCGCTCCATCCAACCTTAAAATCGCCTTTTCACCCAGTTTTATTGTTTCAACGGCTATTTTTTCTAGCAGCGCACTACCCTTGCGCCTCAATAGCATCTTCCCAAAACTCCTTACCTTCGTACTACCGCTGCGCTTCAGTCGCACCTGTCTATGCCTTCTTCTCCTAGCACGTGAAAATCCTCTAATGTCGATGCTACGACCATATAGTCATTTGATAGACATTGGAATGTCCCTATAGGGTTTCAGAAAACTTCCATTAACGTACCCAAGAAGGTAGTCTCCACACAGTGTGGCAAAGTGCACTGTGCCACCATCAGTAATTTCTTTTACTATATACGGTCCCAACCAGTGCTTACGGAACTTCCCTAGGTGGCACGCAAATTGATTGTCATAGAGAAACAAAAATTCTTCTTCCTTAAACCCCTTCTATCAGGTGTGCCGATCATGCCAAGATTTTTCTCATGCCTTATGTACTTGCTGATGAAAGTTAGCAACAATGATGTCAGATTCTACCATATTGGTGAAAGCTGCAATGCGCAAGTTGGGAACAATATATTCCATTGGCATGATGGCCTCTTGTCCATAGACCATCCTAAAGGATTATTCCCAGTCAGCTTCTTGCATGTAGTCCTATAGGCCCATAGCACCAAAGGTATGCGCACGTCCCAGTCATTCCAATTGGCATTACATACCTTAGTTAGTGCATTCCCAAAGATTTTGTTGAAAGCCTCTACTGTATCATTAGCTTGTGGGTGATATGGGGTGCTTTTCGCATGATGGATCTGAAATTATTCCGTTAAAGCTTCAATAGTTTCATTAACGAAATGCACACCTCTATCGCTCATTAAGATCTTTGGGTGGCCAAACCTGGTCAGAATATGCTCAAAGATCAAATGTGTAGTAGTATCTTTAGTACAATCCTTAACAGCCTTTTCCTCCGCCCATATGGTCACATAATCAATGGAAATAATGATGTAACATGCGGCAGTCTTCTTTCCTAGGGGATTGATTGGTCCCAAAAAGTCTATAGCCCATTTATCAAATGCCTGCAAGGCCATCTGCGGTTGCAGGGGAATTTCATATATGCACGAGGGCTTCCCAATTTACTGGCATGCATCGCAGGCTCAAAAGTATGCTGGTGCATCATTATGCAATGTGGGCCACCATAACACCACACACAACACCTTCTACGCAGTGGCTTTCCCTGTGTAGTGGCCTCCTGCCAATCCTCCATGTTCTAATACTCCTCTCATGTTCTAATACATACCTCCTTAATACCTCATCTATGCCAAACTTATATAATTGACCTGCAATTATAGTGAAATTAGTTGCGCGGGCCACCAATTTCTTCTTATGATGCACTGAATATTATGTAGGTGTTGTCCCAGTTGTCAAGAAGTGAATAATGTCCGCAAAGTGCTCATCAACCACCTTGATAGCAAAAAGTTGTGCATCGGGTAATCCTTCCTCTAGACTAGTTGGCTTTTCTCCATTCTCAATAATCTCAAATTCATACTCCTAGAACAACAGCAACCATCTACAAATCTTCCCCCCCAACACAGGCTTATTGACCAGGTATTTTAAAGTTGAATGGTCAGTAAACATTTTAAAGTGTCCTCCCAATAAATAGTGCATGTATTTCTGCAGGGCTTACACCATTTCCAATCCTTCTCGTTCGGTAGTAGAATAGTTGTGCTCTATGCTAGAGATTTTCCTGCTAGCAAAAGAAACCAGATGATCAATGTCTCCCTCTCCTAGATATGTTAAGATAGTCCCAAGAGCTATTCTTGATGCATCCACATGCACATGAAAGACCCTAGATCAATCTGGAAATATTAGAATAGGCGCAGTGACCATATTTTCCTTCAGCAACTCAAAAATTTTCTGACATTCCTCATCCTAGAAGAAGGACACATCATTCTTTAGCAGCTTTTCCATTGGCGCAGTGATCAAGGCATACCCCTGAATAAAATTGTATGTAGTAACCTGTGTGCCCTAAGATGGAGAGCAGTTCTTTCTCATTGGTGGGGAATGCTAAATTTATGATAACTGCAATCTTGGCTAGGTCTACCATTAATCCCTGCTAACATAAAATGTGGTCCAGCAGAATTCCAAAAGGTACATAGAATATACACTTCTTCAGGTTCAACAAAATTTGGTGTTTTCTACAGGTATCCAACATCATGCGCAGGTTTGATACATGCTTCTTTACCAATCTTAATACTATCCAATCATCAAAATATACCTCCAGAAACTTATGGATGAATTCTTTTAATACTCTTACCACTACGTGCGAGAAAATGGCAGGGGAATTCTTCAATCCGAATGGCATGACAGTGTACTGGAAGGAGCCCCATTCGGTTGCAAAGGTTTTCTTGCTTCAGTCTTTGGTGCAATTCTGATCTGATGGTACCCTGCAAATCCATTAGTGAATGAGTACTATTCTTTTCCTCCCACATTATCCAAGATTTCATCAGAGAATGGCGTAGGAAAGGGATCATGCACATAGGCATCATTCAGTTTGCGCAAGTCTATGTTGATCCTTATATCTCCTTTGGTTTTCTTTTCTTGGACTACCACTGGGCTTACCCAATCAGAATGTTCTACAGGCTCAATGATACCTGTGGCCACCATATTATCTATCTTCTCCTTTACTTTCTACTTATATTTAGGGTTTAGTAGATAGGGTCGCTACTTGAGAGGTTGTGCATCTGGCTTCAAGGTGATCTTCATAACACCCAAATCTCCTAAAATTCCCTTGAGCTCAGATAACTTCATAGGAAATAGGTCCTGATATTCTGTTAGAAGCTCTACAATATTTCCAACAGTATCATCGTCACAGTAATCCCCAATTTTGGCAAACTTAGGTTGTTTCTACGTCCCAAAGTTGACTTCCTTCAACTTCAATGACTTGGTAACATCCACTGTCTGTAATGAGGGTCCTGTGATTGCGCGTTCTCCTTGAGATTCTAGGATTGTGATATTCCTGGTATCTTCGTCACAGTCCTCTACTAAAAAAATTTCTATAGTTGAAAATATCCCGCATCTGCACATCCCAAGCTGGCGCAACACATTCCTTTCAAGGCAAAGACTCATCAAAGGCAAGAGCATCTATATCTTGTAGGGCTTCGTCCAATTTCTTCGTCCCTCCAACTAAGTCGAACGTTTCCATGAAATCCTCTGTCATTGTATCCCAATGGAAAGTATGTCAGTGAAGCTTCGTATCTAAATATCAGGTGGTGAGGACTGTCCCAAATGCATGAATAAACATATGGACCCACTCATTCCAGGTCCTTTCATTCCATACCTCCATCCACATAGCCAAGTGCTTGCATGGATCCCCATGGCTAGAAAATAGCTCTATGGGTGGGTTAACTAGAGGTTCAAAGTGTAGGATCATCATCTTTCAACATTCCCCCTAGTCCTGGAAAGCCCCCATTTGTGTTTCCCACCATCGCGCAGGGGTTGCATGCATGGCCAAGTCAAGTTCCTAGAATCTTCGTTCCTCAGGGACATATTTTTCTAGTGCTTTAAGAAATTCCTTAACACTACCAAAACCATCAAAGTGAGGTAGTTCTCTTACCTCTTAGGAGATGCACCAGAAGCTCTTTGTGATCTTGAGGTAGCGCAGCACAGATACGTCATGCAACCGGTTCTGCCAATTTTCCATCTCGCCATCCGAATCTGAGAAGCACGAGCTGTCTTTTTCCCAACTTAACATGCCATCAGCAGTAGGTTTGACCTAATCATCATCCCATGTAGTTAGTTTGTAAATATGGTCAACATTCTCTTCATCACACACCAGCTCTATGTATCTTTCACCTTCAGCTAGGTCCAGAGGGACTATTGCCCGCATACCATCATATTCAAAGATCATGCTCCTCCTTTTCAGGTTGATGATACCTCCCATGTCAATAGCCCAATCCAGTCCTAATAGCGTAGGGTAAGGGTCTGCATCATCCACACTATGGATTACTTCGAAGTCTGCATATACCTTAACTCCCACAATTTCTACCACAACCTTAGGTTTCCTTCCAAGTGGAATGATATTTTTTTGGTTAGCCATCCATAGTTGAATGGTGGACCACTCCAATTTGGGCTCTCCCGTCCTTTGCCAAGATTTGTTGGGTAGGACATTGGCATCAAATCCTAGATCCAAGATGACCTGATCCATCTCATATTCTCTAATCAACACAATCATATGCTTCTCCTGACTTGTCCTCTTATTTTTCTTATAAATCTTTTTTACAACCTTAATCTCCCTTTGAGGGGCTTCTTTCTCTACACAACTATCTATCAATGCTTGGAGATTCTCTACCACCTTCTGGTTACGCAGTAACTTCATACCGGCTTGAAGTACTGGCTTGATTGCTTCATCGGCCTTTGGATCCATGGTAGCTTTTGATGTTGATGCTTCCATTGTGGCAAAATCCCTTCTAGCCTTTATAAAATTTTCCTTCTCTTTGTTTAGGTCTAGGCATTCCTTCTTGTCATATGCCTTTCTAATCCATGAATTTGCAGCAGCTTTCTTTGCAGGTCCTCCAGTGGCCATACCACTGTGTGTTATTGCATTGACACTAGGGCCATCATCGCGTGGCTCAGCCTTGACCATTTTTATGTTCTGTGTAGGTGTCTGCTGCTTTTTCTGCATCTTAGGTAGCAGAATGGGACATTATTTAATTATGTGATAAATTTCCTACAGTACTTGTAGGACTTCCACGCAGGGTTAGGGAAATCGCGTGCGTAGTGTCATGGATCTCCACAGTTATAGCAGATCAATTTCCCTCTTCCTCGACCTATGCCTCCTCCTCTCCCCCTTCCCCTTCCTCTTGTCGGGGATCTGCCACATCCAAAGGGAGATGTTGGTGAAGAGGTCTCAGCCTGCATTTTGTACATGTTCACATTTTCTATCATCATATCATACATCCGGTAGTGGTGCTCATCATGACCATCTGAGGAGCAGAATCTGAAATATTGTTACTTCAACTCTGGAAAATAAGCTCCCAACCTTGGACAATGGTTAGTATCATGCTGTCTAGCTACCCGAAAATCTGCGCACCATAGGATGGGGTGGCTTGGCCACCCAACCTCCCTATGGCATAGCAGATTTGGTCCTCTGGCTCGTAGGTAATTCGTAAACATAGGGAAATGATATTTGGTGTGGCCTTCTCCCTTGCAATGAATTCACCAAAAATTTGTGTCAACCTCTTTACCCATGTCTCTTCGTAGGTTTTGTATCTATAAATGCATGGCTTCCAAATGACTTTGAATTTGCAGCGTCCCAATGGGAATATCCTCTCTAGGCACAACTTCTAACTTCATAACGATATACAGGGCTTCATCCTGAGTAAAAATCTTCTATTGTCCCAGAGGTCCACACATATGGGGTAACAACATGGCGATGAATCATTCTGTATGTTGGTCATCATCGTAAAAAAATCCTCCATCATTGATAGTTTGCTTCAGTCGCTTATCAGCTTCCCAGACTGATTCTTTTTCTCCCTACTTGAAGTCTTTTAGCTCCACCACTACCTGCACGTAGGACTTTATCTTTTTGAACTGTTGATTTAGTTCCTTCTTGATATCATTGATAGTAGGAGGAGCAGTGTTTTGAGTAGCGTTTTGTTTTAGATATCCCATAAACTAGTCTAGCGCGCAACCCTCAAAGGCCATGACTAGTTGTGCTCTTTTTATAGCATCGGTATTAACATTCTACACAGTGCATACTGCATCAGCCACGAACCAAAACCGATACATGTCCTCATCCCCCACACCCCTAAAGGTGGGTAGCTTCATGTGCACAACCATATCGTCTGCAGGTGGGGTGGTGGTGGTGTAGGAGATGTCTGAGTCCTATGTGAATTCAAATATGACATAGCAGGAGGGCTACCTGCTGCGTGCATAGCCTCAATCGCTTCTATATTCGGCGGATCCCTTAGAGGGTTGTACACAGATCTTTCCCCTTTCTGATTGATCCGATAATACTTCCCACTATGTGTGGTGCTTTTAATCTGTTCGTAGCTCAGTCACTTGGTGTGGCTACACAGGACACCTTTTTCACTCAATAGCATATTAATTAGTAAAGGTAATGTTCACAAGAATTTACCTCTCAAACCCTTGAAAAATATTCTCTCAGCTTCAGAGTACGACGTGAGCTGATCTACCGCAAATTTTGTCACAAATCCACCCAAGCTATTATCAACCCAGTGATCTACGATCTAGGTGATTTTGTTATCAGTCTTCTCCAAAATTTGGCTTAGTTCAGGGGTCGGCTACGTAACCCTATCGTTCTTCCAACATGTATGGAACTCCGCCAATCTCGACAAACACTCCTACAACTCGTGTGCAAAGGTCACGAAGAAGATCTCGTGCACCTCTGTGAAGATATACTTATTCTTCCACTTTTCAGTAGACAACTTATTACTCCTTTTTTCTTTTAGGGAAAACTCTTGGATATGATTTTCAAACCACTCGTCAATTTCAAATTTTTCCAGGTGCCACAAAACCTGACTCATCACCTGGTCTCCCTCTCAAAATTTTCTCGGTCCCGACAATGGAACCATTTTTTGGTTTGAGGGTTCTTAACCCAGGTTCAGATTTTAGGTTAACCAACAAATCCCTGTACTACTGGCCCTTTCGGCAATGGCCTGCTTGCACAGGTCAAGGTCTCACCCGAAGTAGTATGGGAGGGTGTTGGAACTAGGTTTTTACACCTTGAGAGAGAAAGAGATTTTAATGAAGTGGGTGCCTTTATATCTAGAACAGGCCTGCGCTGAGAAAGACCTAACCAGAAACCCTTAACAGTATACTTGACAGAATAACTTGCACGCAGCCTATAACTTATCATGTAATCAATTAACAGGATCAATATGACAAAACATCACCATATATGTGCATTCATTACTCTTTAAAGCATCACATCCACGTGTGCAATCAATTAGCTAGTAGTATTTAACATCATAGAAAGAACAAAGGAAATAGCATGCAACGTAACATATCATAGAGATAATTGATATCAGCAAAACATCCTCCTATTTATTAATACTTCAGATCCTTATAGACTTTCACCAGCCTGCGCACACAGCCAACAGGGTCCGCACACAATAGGACTTAGGCTCTCCATGCACACAGCCAGCAGGAGCCCTTACCCAGACAAGTTCACCCAAAAATCCTCAGATTAGATCTATCATTAACATTGTCTCTAAAACTTATCCAAAAATTTCCTTTTCAACTCATTTTAGACTCTTACTTATACTTTTAGCCTATGCTATACTAGGGTCTACAAACTGTGGTTTGCAACCCCTAGATATACCCTTTTTTCCCATTACAATGCATGAGGGACTTTGACCCACCCCAAAGTCCCTTAACTTGTGCCGTGCATGACCAAAATACTAAAAATAGTACAAAATTATATCAAAATTTCATTTGGGAGACCTCGCTCCAACAAGATCCCACTACACCATGGTTATCTAGGAAATGACAAGGCAAGGTTGAAACCACTGTCGATCTAGGAAAATATACATACCAATGATAACACATAACCAAGGAACCACATGCATATTCCATGCATCCAAAAATGAGGAAGAATATCACACATGCAACCTATTACCTTCAAAGTAAGCTTGTTGTAGTTTTTGACCCAGCTGTCTCATTGTTCTCCCTTACTTTACTTTGCTTTATTTCTCTAATCCAAGTGATTGCTAGTATGCTCCGAGGATGCTCCAAGAATGATATAAGTGCGTAAGAGTGTATTAAAGAGATAGAATGAAAGGAGAGAGCCAAAACTAAACTAACAAAAGCGAAGAAAAATGTTGTGAGCTATTTCTTTGATGCCTTTTTATTACTGATGTCTCATTTTTCTCCCTTTTCCTTCATTTTTCCTCTAATTTCTCTTCCATGGAAATTTGTGTCTCTTCACTTTCCTTTTCTTTCCTTTTCCTTTATTTTAATAATTAAATGAAAATTATTCTCTCTTTGCCTTTGCAAATTTCCATAATCATAAATAAACCACAATTGATCCCCACTATAGTGTTTTCCCACCATACAACTTGGAATACATGTACCATGATCTTGGTCATATTTTATTTACATGGAAAATCAGCCAGGGGTTGTTACAAAATTTAAAACTTGTGAAATAATAGATTAGGAGTCAATGAGGTAAACCCATTGTTGATTCCAAAGAAACCTACCATTGAAGACTTCAAGCCCCAAGGTACTACTGGCTCCTAGATAAAGCTCCTACACAATGAGTTGAAGTCGACAAGAAAAAATATTTCAACCCTAACATACCAAGGGATGATATGAATAGATGAAGTAACCAAGTAAAACCAACATAGGGATATCTGAAAAAAAATGTCAACAAGAACTATTGATGGGCAATCGAGATCTATTCTCCCCTTAAATATGTAACACATGACACAAGAGTGACTTGGCATCATTGACTAATGAACTTAATGTGATATCATGCAACATCGCAAGAAGCTTTAAAGAACGCTCCATCGTGACTAGAAGAGTAACCCTTCAAAGGAGTAAAAAGATTCATATGTCGGGTATAGCTCCTAGGATAGCTAAAACCCAGAAATAAGGTACTAACCCAAAAAGGTGTCATGTTCAAGGGTGACATGATTGATTCTACCATTTTTACTAATAGAATGATTGAACCAATTTTCCTCCCTTCTCTTTTTATTTGTTACTATCTCCTTCATAGTTTAGCAAGCATGAAAGAGATGACAAGTAAGCTCAATATTTTATTTTTTTGTTCGATTTTAATGATTCCAAAAAAGAGATAAAAATTTACTTTGTAAGGTGTATTCTTTGTGGTTTAACGGGCTCAAAGAAGAGCTAGTGGTGTTCTTGATAAAAGCTGTATTTTTTGTGATATTTTATTGATCCCAAAAAAGAGATAAAAGGATGCTTGATACCCTTCAATGATTAACGAGCATGAGAAGGACACAAAGGAAGGCTTGTCCTAGAGAAATGAGTGGTATAAAGGGGAGAACATTTTTTTAAGCTTATGGAACTGTCCTAAGTAAAGTGATGCAAAAATTATAACAAGATCCACTCATCATAACGATATTTCCATGAAGGGAAAGAAGACCAAGAAAATGCTAGCAATAGGGCCAAGAGAAATGTGATTACAATGATGAAAGTGAGACCAAGGAATATAAATGCACATAAATAAGCAAGGAATTTCATAGTAGTTATCGCAAGGTAAAAAGTGGTGGAACACTCTAGAGGAATAGCTAGAACACGACAAAGAAGAGAAAATAAGGCTTAAATTCATAGTCATGGCAAGTCAAAAGGAGAGATTCTAGATCAATAAAAGATGCAACATGGAAATAAAACCACCACACCAACAATGTGTTAAACTAGGGCATCCATGGGAAGAAGAACACTATGGTGCAAGTTAAAATGTAAAAAAAGATGGTTTAATGTTGCAACCATGAATTCTCATTCAAAATATATTCTTACATGTCTTGTGCTGTTGTGGAAAAAGAAACATTAGCTGCCATGATTTCCTGGGGATTCCTCCTAGTGTTTTCAGTTATTGCCATTTTTGTGGATACAGAGATTGGATTCTGAGGATCGTTTGGGAAGTATCTTCGCCTCTGCTGCATGATCCTTTTATTTAGTTGATCAAATGTGACATTACACATTTCCATGAATTTTTATTAAGGTGGAGGTGTGATTACCATCTCACCAAATGGGATATGGCCACCTACGAGAGGAATTTCTATCGGAGAACCTAGTGCATCATCTATGAGATGGATGGTATCATCCTCCTCCAATTATTCCTATATTTCCCAAGTCATATGTTTTCCTCCAGTGTCTATGCTACTACCTTCTCCTGTGACTTCCTTCGCTGATCTTCTTGTACTCTCCTTATTTCCTCTTCTTCTTCTTGTTTCTTCCTTACAAATTCATTGTGTTTCCTCTTTTTCTCTTCCTCTTGTTACATCATGTTAGCCACCTATAATATTTTGTTATACCAAAAGGTGGCTAAGATCTTTTTTGAGCCTCCAAGGAACAAATTTTATCACTAAAAATTTTTTGGCTCTTGAAGTCTCTTTAAGGCCTCATGCCTCTGTCCAAAATCCTCATTTGCTGTCCCATTTTTTATATATACTCAGGAATTTCTGCTAACTCCAACTGAAAGACTGCTGAAAGATCGCCATTTCTCCTCTTCTCAAAACCTTTCATCTGCTCCCCTTTTTCTCCATCAAAACTACCTTGTTTTCATAAGTCCTCTTCTTTCCATTTATGAAAATTTCCCCTTTCATAGTTAAAAACTCACTTTTTAACTATTTCGGAACCCCCAAATCCATTAAAATCCTTGAAAAATTCTCATAAAAAATCAAAGTTTCATTGCTATAGACCTAAGCCCCTTGAGCTAAGCCCTAAACCACTTCCCCACCATACGCTTTGGGTCTGGAATCACTTGCTAATACGATAAGGTGCTAATCGCATCGGAAAGAATCAAAGACGCAAGTCTTTGCCATACTCCAAAGGTTCCGATTGCGATTAGCCTTGCTGCTTAAAGACCCCCAATCATATTATTTTCATATAACCCTGAGCCCGCCCTCGGCGCTTAAACCTTGTGAATATTTCATTTCCGACCCATTTTTCCTTTGTAAATTACAAAAACCCTCTTTTCCAAAGTTTTGATTTAATGAGCCAAAGTCACATGTTAAATATAAAATGGTTAGATCAAAAAGACCGATCGCGCAATCGCAATCGGGGAAATTTCAATGGGTTGATCGGAAAGACCAGGCCCGTAGTTCCGATTGCGATTAGGCCCTTATTATATATAAAGCCCCGAGCCTATCAATTTTCATACATCCAAAGGCCCCGCAGTCGGGCGCCTATCCACTTTATATATATGTTTTTCCACCCCGATCCATAAAAACCTTTGTTTATTTCAAAAGTTCGGGTTTTATATAAAATACAAGGGTTTCTCCCCGATTCCATTCTCCACCGTTGATCTAGTCCTTTGATCCAACGGCCTGCGCTCAATCGCATCGCAAACTTTCAAATCGCATGCGTTTTTATTGCGCCCCCGATTGCCGATCCCCGATTCGATCCCGACCGTCCATCTGTTTCGCGATCCGACGGCCATCGCATCACCCTTGCGATCCCTCCGATTCATTCCATGCTGTCGATCTGGTCCTCAGATCAACGGCCAGCGCTCAATCGCAAAGGGCTCAATCGCAAGGTTTCAATCGCATATTGTTGTGTGACCTTCCCGATTGCGATCCTCCGATTAAAATCTGGGCCGTCCATTTCCCGCCTATCCAACGGTCCTTATTCCCTCCGATCGCAAGTCTTACCGCCATTTCAAAACCCTCCGATTTACTTTCCACCGTTGATCTGATCTGCAGATCAACGGCCAGCGCTTAATCGCATCGCTGTGTTTCAATCGCACGCACTTACCTGCCACCCCCGATTGAGATCCTCCGATTAGATCTGGACCGTCCACGTGTCCAGATCGGACGGTCCAAAACCACCCCGCCTTATTTCTTCTCCCCGCTCTCATTTTTCTGTTTTGTGCCGATCTCCACCGTTAGATGTTTTTATCCGACGGCTACGCTCCTCCCCCGCCATCTGAAGCAGTTTAAACCTATTTTCCGTAGGATTTCTTAATTAATTTGTGTTTGATGCAGGTGTTCTAAATGGTTTTCCATTGAATAAACGAAGAAATGCCAAGGGCTGGGAATGACGATTCTCATGCTCTCGTTTCATTACAGAGAAGCCATTCACGGGGCTTTATTCCATGTTTCGTCAGTACTCTATGAGTATTGATGCCGTAAAGCCCAGTGTGGGTCTGCACATCGACAAGACACTGTTTTAATTCAAACACAGTTAAAAGAGTATCATTTTTGAAGACAGGGCACAACGGATGAAGATTGAAGACAGTTTTTATGGGGATTACGGCTAAGACAGTTATCAAAAGCCTAATCCCCAATCTAAAACACAGTTTAAAAGAAAACCTAAAGTGTTTTATCAGACAGAAAGCCTCCACCGCCACATCTGAGGCAAATTGATTCCTCAGCTACCACTGAGCCACCTGTTGCCTCAAAGCATTCAAATAGAGGCCGAAGTTATTGAATAAAATCTGATATTCGCCTCCAGCACAGCCAAGAAATTACTCCACACAGCGTACAGAGCATCAAAGTCAAATAAAGCTCCCACCGAGCTTTGATATTTATTGTAAACAGTTAATACAGTGTTCCACCTGTGAATTTCTTCATCGAGCCCCTCAAAAGGCCACGAAGTCTTGAAACTGTATTAATTATCCTGAGAGATCTTTTCTCAGATCACCTCCTCATCCTTCTATAAATACCTCAAAAGAAGATGAGAAATTGTGGGTGGCAGAACTTTGAAATACACTTTAGCTCGAGACTTCTATTTGTACATATTGTTCACTGGCCCTTGAAGCTCTGTTTGCGCTAGAGTAGTTAGGTTGAATAGTGAAGATGATTGCTGAACTGAAACATTGGACTTGAAGATTGTAACTGGTTTGACATCAATATAAAAGCTGTTTCTTGGGATCCTGGTCTTTATCACTAGTGAAGTGCTTCTTTCTTTGTTAATCGTTTTCCTTCTATGTATGCCATATTGTTCATTTTCCCTCTGTAAAGAACAGTTTAAACAGGGTTAGGATTTTCTGTATAGCAGTAACCTTCTCTGGGTGAGAAATCTTTATCTTAATGTTTTCTTCAGATTTGTTTATTTAAGAATGATTCAATACAGTTTAAACAGTTAGGAATGTTGGCGTTCCCTCGTCCTTCTGTTTGCTCAAACATTGTTCTCAAATGTTATTTCCATTATTTGCTATTAAAGTTAGACTAGAGAAGATATGGTTTGCCCTGATTCCTAGATCTTTTTCTCCAAAGGCAGATTCTGAAAGTTTCCCTTGGTGTTGACTGAAAGCAGACTAGGTTTAAAAGTACTTTATCTGATCTTAAGTTACACTCTGTTTTTCTTATGTGTTTTCATACTTTCTAAAGGTAATTATGTGGATTACTGGATTGTTTGTCAATTAAGTTGCTTTAATAAGAACTTGCCCAAGAATTCTATGGTTAGCCCTGTCCTTGGTTGGTTTTAAAACAGTTACTTAAGAGGCTTTTCTTGTTTGGACTGACTATAAATCCTATGAGAAATTATTATCAGTTTCCACCCCTCCAACATTTTAATGTTTCCATTTCATCATTTTAATCTCAATAATCTTGTGGTATGGATGACTTGCCCCTTGGATCACACTTGATGTTGATGTTCAATTAAAGCCCAGATATGACTTCATAGCCCAATGGACTAAAAACCAGCGTTATATCTATCTATCTGCCAAAACTGTTCTATTTTCTTGCAACTTCTCTCTTTTGAAACTTTTTGCACTTAGGACTTTCTCCTCAAGTAACATTTCATGCTCAACCATCCAAAACAAAACAAAACCCTTGGCCTTCATAATAGCCTAATATCATTACCTTAAGCTTTTCAAAGACAATATCCATCTTTTTACATATTGGAGAGATCCCTCTCCGGATTCAGGAGGGCTAGATCCTAGAATCCCAAAGTTGGTTGAAATGATGTTAACTCTGTGATTGGACTCTCCCAATCTTGCTAATAAATTACAGAGACCTAACACATCATTTCCTCTAATTCCCTCTTCTATTTTTCAACTTGAATGGCTCCCTTATTCAATGGATAAACTTTCCATTTCCTGTTACTTTTCGTTGTTGGATCATGCTTGATATTTTTCCCAAGGGTTGCAATATTTACTTGAGGTCTTTCTTGTGGTTCCTCCTATACCTGTACATCCAAAGATGGTGGAACTTGTGGGTAACTGGCTTCAATTATTGGATGTGTCTTTATCATTAAATTGTACCAGTTCTTCACCTTTTCATCTTCTACATTATTCATTGATGAATATTCCCAATTGAAACCAATCCTGTCACTATGTTTCTTGCACACTCTTTTGGGATCACATCCATGAAATTAATTGACTGCAAAGTGTAAGCGGTCCAACTCTTGTATTTCAGGTTTTGTCACCTTGTGGCTCTTTAGTTCATACATTCTAATCCTCAAAGGGGATGTGGGCCAAGGGGCTTTCTTCCTTCTATGAATAACTCCTAATAACCCTTTATTCAACTAATAAACCACTTCTTACAAGACCACCTTGTTAGTTACATATCAGAACATGATGTGAGGATAAATCTGACATCCAAATCATATGATATATTTACCTTCTGACGTAGTAAACCACTCTACAATATCATATAATGAATCCTTCACCTGGTCAGTCATGTAGGGAGGATCAATCTCATATATAATCTAAAATATGACTGTGAATAAATTATCTTCCAATAAGTTGTATGCTCCTCTTAAACTCAAATCAGACAACACCTTGCAATGGAAGTAAACTGGAAAGCTATCATGTGGGGTCCAATTCCAATACATTTTTGGGAATGCATACCGTGAATAGATCCCATCGAATAAAAATGCAGACATATAAAATTTTGGTGCTTGGTTTATCCTTAGAGATGCTTTAGCCTACCCAACACGACGATGCAACTCAAAAGAAATTATATTTGCCCAGTTGAATATTTTTCCATGGGTAACAACCAAGTTGAGCATAAATATCTTATTATCTTCAAAAATTCAATTTCCTTTCACCCATGCAACCTACAACACATGGAAATAAGATACAGATACACATCCCTGAGAATCATAGTAGGTTAGACTGCATATGGGAAATGTCAGAATATGGCAGGCTCTTGACACCAAGATTTGATTATTTCACTTGTGTTGAGATCAACCCATCTATTGTAGAAGTTATTATTTGCATACTCTGTGGGATTCAACATCTTGTAATAAGTTTTCATGTCTTCTCCATAATACGTGGAAATATTAACATTCAGTACGAAGCACCAGATATGAATCATCCATGTGTCTTAGAATCCATTCAATTACCTCCACACAAGGAATGACTGGGAACTTGCATGTAATCTCATGTATCCTAAACCGCTTGATGTTAATGTATGCTTCCAAATCTTCCAAATTTTTAGAGAACTATTTCTACATGAATTTGTATTTGATGTCTTTCCACGTGACCTCAGTGGATTTTTTTATGAATCACTTTGTATCTATGAGAATAGGAATGGTAGTAATTGTAACTTCTACTACTTATCCAGTACTTGCTTCTGAATATTCTTTTGATACCACTTGACATGTAGTAGGAGACATCATTCCAACAGGTGATGAAAGAGTAATGATACTAGTAGGTTGAACACCTATACATGGAAGCACACTCAAAGCGACAAAGATTAGCTTCACGAAATATTCTATCTATTACAAGAAATAACTTAGAAGATCATATTCAAAAAGCCATAATTTGTAGTTGATAATATAAGTTATCAATGATGGTACATGGTTACTTATGTAGGGAAGAAATATGCATGAAAACAAGGATGCCACACTATCAAAGAATAAAGGAAATTTCAAGAATCACTCGAGGCTTCAAGGTGCACTCATGCAGTCAATAAAGAGAGAGATATCATCAAGGGCATATGGTGAACTATTGAAGCACAAAGGAATATCATTCGTGAGTTCAAGGTGCGCTCATGTGCTCAAAGAGGTTAAGAGGGCACAAGGGCACACTCCAAACGGACTAAGGGTTCGGATTCATGCCTTCAAGATGCATTCATGCACTCAAGAGGACAAGGAGGGTGAAAGTGTGCATGTTGAAGAGACGAAGGGGAAAACACCCATATGTTCAAGGTGTGTTCATGCGCTCAAGGAGGGTGTAGTTCTTCATGCTAAAGGAGTGCGCTCTTGAGGGAAACTTTTATTTTTGGGTGCATTTTTCTTTGGCAATCAATTCTTTGCTTCCAAAAGTGCACTATGTCTTGAAATGTGTTATCACCAAATTGATCTTGATTGGTTTCTCATCAATCAACTCAATGTAACTCTTTCAAACCACTTCTAACTTAATATTAGCCTCTTAAGTTTGAGAGGGCTCTCTCAAGGGGGTTTTATGATTTTGAATAATGATAGTACTATATGGTTAACTTTATGGAATTGTAACTTGTTTTATATGATTGCAGGTTTAAAAATGTAGGCATGTTACCATTGGGCTTATGGATTCAAGAATCAGTAGTCTTAGTGACAGTGGTTCTTCACATGGAAGCTGCGGCAGATAGAGGTTTTCAATGAAGGTAATTCACACATACAACATAGGAAAACACAGTCAATTCACCACTAAAGGAAGTCAGATCATAATATTATGAATTTTGAGTAATTAGGGATGAAATATACTGCAGATGATTAAACATAAGATAAATATCAATAAGACATCAAAAACCTCATGAGAATCTCAGGTCTGGAAGTAGAATGTCAATTTGTATTACTAATATTGGTCAAAAACATACAAGCAACAGTTTTTTGCAATAATTCTCCAACCCCTTGCTTCTTCAATGTTTTGTCTATAAATAGACATTCTTTACAATATGGATAATCTTCCTGGTGGCTAGATCCTCGAATTCTACATATGACATCTTTCATAACTAAAATCAATAACTTAAAACAGAAAAATGACAGCTACCTTTGAAAAAACAAACTCCTAATAGGACTCTATCTCCTATTTATTACATTCCTATATCCTATCTGTGAAACAATTACATGATAGTTACACAATGGATGTCACGTGCTTGAAAGACACATGACCAAGTTCACCACCACTTTACATATTTATAGCACCCCTAGATCTATGGAACATAACCCTTCTTTTTAGGAATGGATGACCTTCATATTCAATGTTGTTTTAACTGATGACCTGGCTGTATGGCACTCCCTTTGAGTCATAAATATCTGCTAATAAGATCCACTAACATGTTGGAGGTCTCCAGCTAGAAAAAAATGTTTTTAAGATGCTCAAAATCCTTCAACAATTTCTCGCTATGAAAACATGACAGTTTTGTAGCAAATTTTAGTAGCGTGGGAAAATGTGGCTTTTTCATCCATATTCTTCACTTCTTTGTTGTTCCATCATCTTCATCATGTCATGACACCTTACAATCATGTATCCCTCTCCTTAAAACATGCCAAAACTGAATTTAAATGTAAAAATGCACCTACATGTTTTTTCGTAGCATATTTCTGGCTTCAAGCCTAGGGTACGCTATGAAAATGTGCAAAAAAACACAAATTTCTCCTTTCAAGAACATCTTCAAAAAATATCCTCCAACTACAAAATTAGGGTTCTCTGCATGTTATGAACCTCCCAAAACATTTTTCATCTTACCTAATTACTCTTGTGGTGTTTCCTCCTCATTTACAATCAGTTAACTAATGGGCTCTTCTACCACTGTCATCTTCAAACCTTTCTTTTCCAGCTCCACATGAATTAGATCCAATTGTTGCTCTAGATCTTTCACTTTGTCCTTTAATGTCCTGTTCTTAGATTGCAAGTGTAGGTTTATATTTTTTATATGTTTGACCTCTCCCCTTAGTGGCTGAGTCCACTTTATCAACTTTTTTGTATTTTCCAAGGTCTTTGAAACACTGGTGACTTGATCTTCCCATATTTTCCTCATTTGCTCAAATTGAACTTTGTCAATTATGTGTTTCTTTGCCTCTTGCTTCAGAACTGATATCTCCTCACCTGCCACTTTCAACTGCTCTTTAAGGGTTTCAATTTCTGAATTTTCACTAATTTTCTCTTTACCCTTCCTTTGTTTGATAATCAACTCTTCTTTTGCAGGTGAAGAGAGATCTATAATACTTGGTAGCTGACCAGTTTCACTGACCTTCTCAATCTCTTTGTTGCTTTCCATGACCTTTCTTACATGCCTGGTCATTAGCTTTCTAAGTTGAAACATGAAACCAACATCATCACCTGCAAACTCTAATTTTTTAGTTGTCTTACCTTTCTTTAGCTTTCTTCCTCCATCTTCAACATCTTTAGCTTGGAAAATGGGAGTTTCTTCAATGCCAACTGCATGCAAGATGTCCTCTAATTTTCCTTTAGCCACTGTTTGGCTCCTAGTAACTCTCTTGTTGCTTTGTTTGCTATTTGTTGGCTTCTGTTTTAATTTGAACCTTGTCTGACATTTTACCTAGACTTTTGTATAAATAAAAGGGCAAGTCAAGTGACCTCTTACGCACAAAATGTAGAAGAAGCCTAAGGTGGTAGGAGTATACCATGTGGAAACCTTACTTCATAGGTAAAATTGTTATAGCATCATTTCTCACCTTCATATGATTCATGATTGCTTTTATGGCTTTGGGCACCCATTCCTACAGACTTGGACAAATTCACTAAAAAACAGTGTAAAAATCCCCATACGCGGTTATGCCCAAACTTTTCCGTGTGCATACGCGATTCCACATGCACTTTTCCACGTATGCCATTAAAATCATTAAAAATATATATAAAAATTCCCTATTTTCGGGCTGGGTTGATGGTTACTCTGGTATTTCAACCACCCCAGCACGTGGCCAACTGTTTCCAACTGTTGAAACTACTTTGAGGGAGTATAAAAGCACCTCATGTGTATGGCCTAAGGGAGAGAGAGAAATTATTGATATTATACTCTTTTGGTATTCCCTATCCAAGTCTGATTCCCCGTGCCTCCTGCACTTTCCCAGTTCATTACAGGAAACCCTTGTTTCCTGGAGATGCTCATCTTCCTATATGTCATCTCGTATGCACCAGTTTGGAAGGAATCTTAGCGAGGCAAGGGCGGGACGGATCCGGACGACGGTCTGCTTGAAGATCGTGGAAGGATTCAGGTGATCTCTCCACTCGTTATTTCTGTACATGCTATTTATAATACAGAAGTACCATCTTGTTCCCGAAATATACGTGTTAGTGTCCGCTTGCATATATGAGAATATTGTTATTTAAGCATTTATGATGGTTTATCTAATGTTTCTTTTGGATTTCACTAACATTTAGAGTAGATATATACTGTACAACCAGTTCGTCGTGCTTGTTTCTTCTTGTCTTCCAGGTTAAGAATGAAGGACGGTTGCTGGGGGTTTGGACCCCGCGGGATCTACTTCAACCGTAGGACCTACGGGTAACTTCCTCGATCTACTCTATTTGGTTTTTCATGAACATGTATGGTTGTGTGAGTCCTTCTTAAGTAGCATGCCCCTTCTCTTTGGAGGTTGTAACCCAACGAACCTCTAGGGTGATTTTCCCCGAAACAAAAATACTTCTAAATGATCATCAACAGCTTTGAATAGTTGTCCTCCATGAAACTCCTAGGGATAGAATTGTCAGATCAATTTCACTAAGGAACTCTTTGCAATCCTACATTGTGAACTTGATGCCTTTAAACCACTGATTTCCTCCTCTAGGGATTCTTGTTGCTGTTGAAATGTTGTCTGGTGTCACTATTAGGTTCATCTTTCCCACTTTTGAAGTTGTTCCAGTGAAACTGTTAAAAAAATCCTTGGAAACTTGTAGATGACAACCCTACAACCTTTGACAGAATTTCAAGAAACCTGTTCTTCTGAAAATATCCATGGAAGTTGGGTCTTCATTAAGAAAATTCATGTCCATGGGCTCATACCTATGGCAGTGACCACATTTTTTTGTTTTCTTCCTTGCAGCCATGGGTGGCTTTATATCTTCTCAACCTCTCTTGCATGATGACACCTACAACCTTTAAATCTGCCAGCAACCTGCTTGGCTCGATGAAGCAGCTCTCCAGAAATCCAATTACATGCAAAGATAAAGTGGAGTATAACAAAAAGACTAATTGGGTAAGTTTTTATGGTTTAAATGATAGCTCATGCATTCATCATGACACATGCATGCTAAACATGGTAATGATGACCTCAGACATGGATTTGTACATTTGAATTAACCATAACAGACTCGAATGACCTCCACCCTAACTCCTCCAATCATGAACTGAAATTTCATATTGAATTTGACAAGAAAGGTAAGAAAATAGGTTTTTGTATCATAGCTAGTTTATTCTCTGACATTTTCGTTACGAAACTATTAGGTAGTTTCGTAGCGAAAACTCTTGTTTCGCTGTATAAAATGCTACAAAAAGATGAAAAACTGGCTTAAGCACCCTTTTTGAATTTAAATGCATAGGGAATGGAAAATGACACCATATGCTGACTGATGGGACATGACATGACCTAAATGGAGGTGGCCTTGAACTTTAGGATACGTTAAACATGTAAAAAATGAAATTTTCCTATACCAACTTGAAAGGCTTAAAGAGACCTTATCCTTTTGATGAGTGAATTGTATGACCATGTCAAGTAATGTTTCAAAATTTTATGAGTGATAATAGAATGGATCAAGGACGAGTGCAAAAATAAGATATAATGATACAAATTCTAAGAGGAAAGATCTACAAGTTTTTATACATTTTGTTGCAAAAATAACTAGAATATGAAGAGTTAAGAAATTTGCAAAATCACAACCTGCGACATCAATTTGACACTTGTAGAAGAAAGAATGAACTGAAACGCCAGTAAATAAACTAAAATTAAGTGAAACAATAGCAAGGAAAGCAATATCGATAACAAAACATCAAAGGAAAGAAACATAATTTACATGCAAAACTTACTTGGAATGAAGATCGACAAAGAGTTCCTTGATCCAAATAAGTGTGCTCAACCCAAGATGAGAGTGATTATGAGAAAAAATGATTATAAAGATTGATTATAAAGAGACTACAAGAAAATACATTCCATGCATGCTCACCACTTTTCTATGGATAGGTGAGTTAGTTAGTTAAGGAAATTGGGCTCCTATTTTCTAGGAGTGTGCCCACATGCAACAAGGAAAGTGCATTCATGAGTAAAAGAGGGTGCAAGTCCTCATGTTGAAGGAGTTCTCTCATGTGGAGGGTGCACTTGCTAAGCATGAAGGATTATGCTCCACTAGGGCATAGTTTTTCAGCCCGAAGGTGTTTGCTCAACAAGGATGCCACTCTTCATCATATTGGAGAGAAATTTTGCTTATTCTTTTATTTTGTATGTGTGTTGCATGGAGAATAAAGCTAGTTACTAAGTCAAGAAAATTTATGTCTTCACCTATCTTTGGGAATGATAACACAAGCGCTTCTAAAGGTAAGGTGATGACTGTAAGTTTTAACCATGTACAGAAATTACCTGCAAACAAATTCTTCAAAACAGAAAATAAACAATGGCGAGAACATAAACATGAAACACATATACAAATATATTTTCCACTGGATCCCAAAACTAGGACTACTAGATTGATTTTTCAATATATTCCTTTCAATGTTACAATACATATATATACATGTTGAAGCATTCATAAACCCCAATCCATTAACCCTGGATTAGAACATAATTGTAGTTCCCTTGACCGGATCTACAAAATACCATGGATATAAAAACATCATGCCCAAAACCATGTGAAAAACCCATGCACAAAACTATAGGTAGGTCCACCCACCTAATATAGGGTCCAAAAATATTTTCTTGGGGTGTTTCCACAGACCCCATGTATGGGGGCTATTTCCCCCCTACAAACCCACCAACAACAGGGGGTGGCTCCCCCCCCCCCAACATCGTTGCACTCGCTGTAATGAACAGGGGGGGGGCGGGCGGGGGGGGGAGCTATTTCCCCCCACCCCGCGTTGCACTTGGTGCAATGAACAAGGGGTGTTGTTGCCCCCCACCCACATGGGGCTAGTCATGGAAATAATGTAACACACACCCAACATTCTCCCACTTGTTGTTTTATTTCCACAAGGGGCACAAGAGAGCTTAGTAATTGGTCCAGACCTTCAACGCCCATTGTTTCTCTGCACCAAGATAACTTCTCAGTGCTCACAGACTTCGTCAATGCATCTGCAACATTCTTCAAAGTGTCCACCTTTACCAACAACACCTTTTTGTCCTCAACCATATCTCTCACAAAGTGATATTGAACATCAATGTGCTTTCTCTTTGAATGATAATCAGAGTTATTAGCCAATAAAATTTCACTTTGGCCATCATACTCTATTTTTATAGCTGGTTGCACCAACCCCATACATAAACACAATCACTGCAACCAAAATTCTTCCTTTCTTGCATGAGTGATTACCATGTATTTTTATTTTGTAGCTGAAAGAGCCAATATAGAATGTTTTTTTCTCATTCAACTCACTATACCTTCAAATAGGCTAAACACATACGCACTTCTATATCTTCTTTGATCCATATCTCTAGGCTACTTTGCATCAAAAAATCCATGGATGTCCAAAAATCTGTTCAATTCTGGCCTTCCTTGGTAGCACGGACCATAATCACTAGTGCCATGCAAATACTTGAAAACACGCTTCACTATTGTCCAATGCTCCTTCCCTAGTTTTGACATAAACCTACTCAGTACTCCCACTGCATGTGCAATGTCTAGTCTAGTACATACCATTACATACATCACGCTACCCACTACACTTTCATATGGAACATGAGACCTGTCCTCTTCCTCTTCTTCTATCTTGGGAAATTGTTCAACAGATAAATTTACACCTGCATGAATAGGAACCTTCAACGGTTTGCTATCTTTCATATTAAACCTTTGCAATATTGTATCGACATACTTCCTCTGGTTTAACCAGAGCTTCCTCCTTTCCTGATATTGTTTAATTTCCATGCCCAAAATATAGTTTGCAGCACCAAGATCCTTCATGTCGAATTTGGAGGACAATTGGGTCTTCATATCCTAGATAATTTCTTTGTCATTTCTAATCAACAACATATCATCCACGTACAAGACCAAATAAATAACATGGTCACCAATTAATTTAAAATACACATAATGATCTGCGTTTCTTCTGGTGAAGCCAAGTCCCCATATATATGTATCAAATTTCTAATACCACATCCTCGGTTATTGTTTTAACCCATACAAAGACTTTTTAAACCTACATACCAGTTCTTTCTTACCCTTCACTTCAAAGCCTTCAGGTTGCTTCATGTATATCTATTCTTCCAGATCCCCATGAAGAAATGTTATCTTCACATCCATCTGTTATACCTCAAAATCAAATGCAATGGCAACACAAGAAAAAATATCACCAAAATAAATTCATGACACCTCGGAATAACCTTTTGCTATCAGCTAAGCTTTGTGTTTCTCCGCCTTTCCTTATACATTCATATTCTTCTTAAACACCCATTTTTTGCCAATGGGTTTCCTTATAGATGAAAAATCCACCATATCTTAAGCCTCATTTTTGTGCAAGGATTCCATTTCATCAATCATGGCCTCCTTCCAAACTTTTCCATTCTCTGAATCCACTGCCTCCCGAACAGTTCTGGGATCATCATGAGTGATAGATAAAGAAAAATTTTAACAGAAAGTAGATGGAATATACCTTTTTAGTTTCATTCTTTCTCGAACTGATCTTCTCAAAGCTGGAGTTTGTGGCTCTTCCTCTTTTGAATATAGTTCTTCTGTAGAGTCTGATTCTTCCTCCTTTAGCTAAAACTCTATCTTCTTAGGTTCCTTTGGTAGGACTTCATTTTTAACAACATATTTCACCTCTCTAAACACCACATCTTGGATGTACACAACCTTCCTTGTTTTTGGGTTCCAAATATTATAACCTCTTAAACCATCCTTATACCCAATAAAGATGCACCTTTAATATTTTCTATCCACCTTTGTTCTTTTCTCCTTTGTAACATGTACATATGCATCATATCCAAATACCCTCATATGTGAAAGAGAGGGTTTCTTACCATTCCATACCTCATGTGGATTATTATCCTCTAAACGCTGATGAAGGTGATCTATTAACCAGGTAACATGTAGTCTCCACTTCCTCTGTCCAAAATTCATGTCCTAACCCAGCACCACTGAGCTTACTTCTTTCCTTTTCCATCAACGTCCTATTCATTATTTCTTCAACTCTATTTTGTTGATATGTGTATGGATTAGTATTCTACCATGCTATACCACACTTCTTACATAACTCTTCAAATTCCTTCTTGCAGAACTCTCCACCATTATCCATCCTCAACACTTTTATCTTCTTCTCTATCTCATTTTCCACAAGAGCCTTAAATTCTTTAAATTTTTCAAAGACTTCATATTTATTCTTGAGGAAATATATCCATGTATTCCTTGAGAATTCATCTATAAATGACACATAGTACGTAGACTTACCCAACGATGGAACCAACACAAGTCCAAACACATCATTGTGCACAAACTCTAATATCCCTTTCTCCCTTTTAGCACTAAAGGGGAAACTCACCTGGTTCTGCTTCCCGTATACACAATGTTCACAAAAATAAAAATCTAGAGAGAAATTATACATACCTTTTACCATACCATTACCATGAAGTATTTGAAGGCCCTTCTCTCCAATATGTCCAAGCCTTTGATGCCATATCATGGTATTTTCTCCAGAGACCACAAGGTTTTCAACTCCACTTTTAGGAACCATCGAACTATTTCACACATCAATAACAATGCTACCCAACACCCCGAACACCCCGCATAAATACCATTGCTCCCTGAACCATCTTGCAGGTATTCTTCTCGAACACTATTTTTACACTTGCATCATCAATCTTGCTTACAAAAATATAATTTATGCCAATGCAGGAATATGCAAAACACTAGGAAGTGTTCTAATCCTTCCACCTTACGACTTCATCTTGAATTTTCTGCGCCCGATGATTCTGTCCTTCCTGTCATCCCCTAGGAAGACATCACCACCATCATATTTTTCATACTCATAGAACCACTCCCTATTGGGAGTGGAGTGAAAGGATGCACCTGAGTCAATCAACCATGCCTCATGATCTACATGTGTACTTGAAGAAGAATCCAAGTACACATCCCCACCTTCATATGAGGTGGTTTTCACCTCTATAGAAGGAAAATCATCAGATCATTTTCCTTTCTCAGGAGATTTATATTTACAATCATTTTTTAAGTTCCCTTCCTTTCCACATTTCCAACACATCTTACAGGTTTTCTTGGATATTTTGATCTCCCTCTAGATTTATATCTCACACTTGAGGACTTATTTTTATTTTTGTTCTGGGATTGTCCTCATACAGACAAGGAATCTCCATTCTAACCCTCCATATTTTTTTGTCTCATTTCCTCCAATAGCAAGGATGAGACAATTTCATCAAACTTCAAGGTAGTTGTATTGCTACCTATTGCAACAAAATAGACTATCCCACGAATCTGGTAGAGAATAAAACAAACTGATGCACTTATCTTCATCTGAAATTTTAATATCAACATATAAAAACTGAATTAACACAATATTAAAGCCGTTCAGATGCTCTGTCACTGAGTCTCCATCCTTCATCCTCATCTTATACTCCCCCCCCCCCCCCCCCCCCCCCCCCCCCCCGTAGGAACAATTTGTTCACCAGAGACTTAGATTGATACAAAGTCCCTAACTTGTCCCACAAATCCTTCATCATAGCTTCCCCAGATACATTCAACAATAGCGAATCTAAGATACACATCCATATTGTGCTCTTTTATTTCTGATCCAACTTCTCCCAATATTCATCTAACATTGTTGTTGGTTTAGTACTCGGATCTACCGCGATCCACTGATATTTATTCACCAGTATATCCTCCATCTTGAGCTTCCAAAACTCAAAATTATGACCATTAAATTTCTCGATCTTTATCTTTCCACTGCTCGTCGTCTTATTTCACTGCAAGAATCAATCCCACAAATCTCCCACTGAACAGGGTCTACCACAGGCCCGAGAAAAACCCCTCTGCAACAAAGGCATCCCTTTGAAGTCGAAAAACTCTAATATCGAACATAGGTTTTAAACCTGTATAGAAATTACCCGTAAATTAATTCTTAAAAACAGAAAATAAACAATGGCAAGAACATAAACATGAAACACATATACACATATATTTTCCCCTAGATACCAAAACCACGACTACCAGATTGATTTTTCATTATATTCCTTTCAATGTTACAATACATATATATATACATGTCGAAGCATTCATAAACCCAAATCCATTAACCTTGGATTAGAACATAACCATATTTCCCTTAACCGGATCTAAAAAATACCATGTATAGAAACCATCATGCCCAAAACCATGTGCAAAAATCATGCAAAAAACCATAGGTAGGTACGCCTGCCTAATATAGGGTCCCCCTACAAACCCCCCGAAAGGGGAGGGGAGTTCCACCCCCCTTATTGCACCCGAAGCAATGAATAAGGGGGGTTATCGCCCCCCTACGCATGGGGCTAATCATGGAAATAATATAACACACACCCAACAACAACGATTAGAAAAAATTGACTTAGGAGGATGAGACACTTAAAGAAAACATAAGGATAGAAAATCAAAAAAAGTGACTATAACTTGGAACAACAATTCACGTAGGCTCCAAAATTGAATTAGGAAAAAAATTTGGAGGGTCCTTATCGTAGTGACAACAGGTTCTTATAGGTTACAAAATAAAAAAGTGTAGCTTAGTAGGTCCTAACCGATTCCCTTTGTGTAAATTAGATGAATAAATAGTTTATCACCTTTTCCTATCATGCTTTGTTTCCTATATGGTTTGGACCTCTATTTGGAATTCACTTTCTGTCGGCTCTCAATGGCAAGGAGAATCCCTCTCCTCTTCCTCATCTTCATGGTGGAACACATTCATTCCCAAGAAGTTGAGGAATCTCCCCATGCCTGGCACTTGTTGGGGAATATGGTTGGGTCAAAAAAATGTGGTGTTCAATGAAAATATCTGAGTGTGGATCGTATTGTAGCCCAGTCTCTTTCCATTTTCGATCTTATCCATGAAGATGAAACCCCATCCCATCCTCAATTTATAGTGGAAGATAAAATTGATAAAACTCATATGGGGGCTTTCTTTGATGGTTCAGCATGGAAGGGTATATGTGGAGGATTGGATGTCCTCTATATCAATGAAAATATTGATTTAAACTCTAAAGAGGGTTGGGTCATGGTACAAATAATTATGCAGAATTGTATAGCCTAAATATTCTCCTTGTGTTTGTAATCGAACAAGGGTGTTGGAAAAAGGAACCTTTGGAATGAAAAGGAATATGTTACCTACAAAGTAAGACTATTTTAGATGTTGATCCAACTGTCTCCTTGCGCTCCCTTACTTTCCTTTTCTTTCGTTCTCTAATACAAGTGATTTCTAGTATGCTCCAAGAATGCTCTAAGTGTGTAAGAGTGTATGAGAGAGAGAGAATGAAATGATAGATCCCAAAACTAAACTAAAATAATCTAAGCCAAAGTTGTGAATTGTTTCTTTGATGCCTTTTTATTATCGATCACTCTTTTTTCTTCATTTTATCTCTAATTTCCCTTGCATGCAAATTTGTGTCTCTTCACCTTTATTTTCTCCTATTTTTCTTTATTTCATAATTAAATGCCAATTATTATCTCTTTTCCTATGCCAATTCCTTTTCCAATTTCCATAGCCATAAATAAACCACAAGGGATGCCCACTATAGTTTTTTCCCACCATTCAACTTGGAATACGTGTCCCATGATCTTGGTCTTATTTTATTTACATGGAAAATCAACCAGGGGTTGATACAACAATGAACACTCAAGGATTCAACAGATTAGGAGTCAATGAGGTAAACCCACTGTTGATTCCTAGGAAACCTACCATTGAAGACTGCAAGCACCTAGGTACTATTGTATCCTAGATAAAGCTTCTAGATAATGAGCCTTTGACTAGATAGAGATTATTTTTGAATTTTTTTTTCTCCTAAGTTAAACCCCAAGAGAAAATATATGATTTAAACTTGTTAATGGACATCCTAGTGGTTGAAAAAAATTGTCTAATAGGGTCTCTAGGTGCTCTATATATCTCAAATTTCCTTCATTGTATATCAAAATATCAACAACAAACTATAAATAGAAGAGGGAACCATTTATGTTAATGAAGTACCTTTGAAAAAATATTTGAAGGAGACAATATTAATGATATTTTTGAGGCCCTATACTATAAGAAGTGATTAATAATACTATTCCCCGTAGCCTTTTATTTTTCTTTCTGGTGTTGGCTCCTAGAGTTTTTTTCTTTTTTTAATATTAATTTCCAATATGATCGTATTTTTACCATTCTTGTTCCTAATGATGGACTGTGATGGTTTGTCCAAAATGCCATTTTTCAAATAGCCTATGAAATGGATCTAGAAGAAACTTCTAACAATCACAATAATGTGGAGAGATGCCACATGATTTTTCTCACTTAGTTGGATAAAATTTGGACATGGAACTCTATGAATGGAAATTGAAAATTCATTAGTCAAAATCACATGCATGCTAGTAAATTGAAGACATTCATAAATACAATAACTCTATAAGTATATTGTAGGTGAATTACCAATTAAAATAGGAGTTGTAACTAATTAATTAATTCTAGCAGCCATCAAAACAATTGGGTAATGGTTGAATACAACACTATTATGCAAATTTATTGAAGGGAAAGCACATAAGAATATCTAGTGCTAAAACAAACAATTAAAAGAAGCTTATTCACACAATAACTAAAGATGCCATAGATACAAATATTAACTACATTATATTTTCACCTTCAAAACCAAAACGATAAATCCAACATTTGATGGGGCTTTTATTAGGCTTGAAGAATTTCCTCAAAGGGTGAGCTATGAAATTTAAAAAATATATTATGGTGCATTCATAGTCATTGAAAATGTCTTGTGGTTCACTTTAGCTTAGGTACAACCTTTAATCTTCATGTAGGTATCTTCTTCCAAGCCCCTCATGCTTCTACAACTACCCTTATTTTTTATGTCCTCTCCACTTCACCGTTCTTTGATTCCAACAACATTATTTTAAATAGTGTCACTTGGAAGGCCAACAATAAAGATGATTTGTTCCATATTCTTATGGTTTTTGGCTCTTGGAAAATTTAATTCAATATTTTCCAACACAAAGCTTGAGATGAGAAAATATTTTAGATCGATTTTAGATCATTAAAATAAAAAAAGGGGAAAATTTTAAGTGCATCTTCAAACACCCCTTCTTGATTTTTCTAATCCATGTATTCCATGGTGACTCCTAGGATAGCAATATTGACCAACATATTTGCATCTAAAACAATAGTATGAGTGTCACGTATGCTTCCATGCATTTTTCATCTTAACTCCTCAAAATATCCTCCCAACTTTGTAAAATATGGCATCTTTACAACATTACACTTTTTTCATCTCTTCTTTTATGGTTGCTCAAAGATCCATTTGATGCTTATTTCAACCTTTGCATTATACCACATATTTAATGCATAATAGGACCATATATTCTCATTAAATACTCTTGTCTAGTGTTGATATTTTCCATTTTTCTATTATCTATGTGCTTTTTGTAGTCGTTTTTGTCATTCTCTGTCAAAATCTATTTCCTTTACCATTGTCAAAATTCCAATTAATTCATGACACTAAATCCATCATTAGTTACTCCTATTTCTCTAGCCTCCCACACAAGTAATATGCTTCCAACTAAGTAAGGATTTTCAGCATACCTAATTTCATAATCAACATTTTTATCCACATTAGTATTTCTTTAAGTAGTCTTCAAAATGGTATTTATTAAACAACAATTATGCCCAATTAATTATCAATGATATTCTACCACAAATAACTCTAAATCATATACGTCCACAACACATTTACACTAAACATAAATTTCTTGGGTAACTTATGGTCATACTTCTATATCTAGCAAATTCTTGGTGTTCCACGCAATTTTTGTTGTGGAACCCAAACGGTTTGTTAGTGTCAGTATTTGCATCCTTCCACCAATGATCAAAAAATATCTTTTCATATCATAGTAGGGTCCCATATTGAAAATTTTGTCATTCCATTAGGTCATCATGCAAAAATTTGGTCATTGGAGGTAGCGCAAGATCAAACCTCACTTTGTTCAAAAAATTCATTACTTGCTGGTTCATTTCACCAATTTGCTCAGTGTACATCAGTCTTGACTTTTCATCATTATTTCAGTCATCTTCATCATGGTTTCATTCAGTCAGAGTCTCCATTAGGTCTTAGGGTTTTCAATTTCCATCAAATCGCCATTCGCATGCATAAAAGTCCAGCAAGTAAAAGAGTGACAATAAACACATTTTATTATGAAAGTTTGATTTGTAAATTTAATTTCAATTCAATATGTAATTTTATTTTTCTTAATATGTAATAAGTTCTCATGGTTCCAAGGTAGATGCATACTCAAGTTTCCATCAGCCAAGTAAGTCAAAGTCCCAAAATTCATAGTGTTCCAAATCCACCAAAAGATAAAATTCAAAGGATCAAGATCAAAAAATGAAAGGTGAATTGCAATGTTTAATTTGAGTTTGAAAAGGAAAATGTGGGTCCCATGTATATTTTTGAAATTTCATCAAGTATAAAGGGCCATAAAATTCAAAGGAGACACTCATTTTCATCCTCATGCATTGAGCTCTAAGCTTACCCAAGTCAAAAATCAAACTTTCAGCAAGAAAGTCGAATTTCCTTGAAGGCACTGCGCTCCTACTTAAGGTGGTGTGCTTTTGCTCGAGAGGCACTGCGCTCCTAATTCAGGAGCTGCGCTTTTTCCTGGGAGGTCCTATGCTCCTGCTTCATGCACTATGCCATCCAACACTATATAATTGCTGGCTTCACCCATGACAGTCAATTGCTTCAAACATGTGGGTTGTTTTGACTTTTGTGAGACGGTCCAAAGAGTACAACATCACCCTGCTTTGACCAGAGTTTTCATCTCTAACCTCCAAGACAACCAAGTGACCATTGTAGGGTGACCTTCACCATCTCCATAGATATTATTGTTGTAGCCATAGGGATACCCAATGTGGGTGAAAAATGGTTTAAGGCCAAGGATGTAGATGCCCAACATTATAAAACATTTCTCAAGGCATGGTACAAAAATGAAAAAAAGAAAGTCTTTCCTTTTAGTCACCTACTTGATAGATTTTCTCCCATGATGAATATCATCATGAAATATTTCACTTGTGAGGACATTTTCTCCAGACTATACACCTATCACATTAGGTTTCTCCTAGGGTGAAATTGCTTAACATCCCTCACTATTTTTACAGGAGTATTGATAAGATGTCCTACATAGTGTAGAATAGAGAGTATGGACATCATATGAACAACCTCTTCCATCACTCTCTAATAAAAATAATTGTCCTTCATCATCTCAATTAGCTAAACATTGCATTGGAGACCTTCATTGAGAATTATGTCTTCATTACTCCACCAGCTCAGCCTGCTAGACCAATTCCATGACCAGCATCAGTGTCTCAAAGACAAATATGGTCATCTAGCAGGGCTGCAATGAAGGAGGCCAAAGAGGCTAAAGAAGTCAAAGAAACCAAAAAGGCAAAAACCTACCAGAGGGGACCTAGGCAAGTTTCGTCTCCACAGATTTTGGAAGGGACCTTGCCTACTTCATCAACAAAGCATGGAAAACAAAAGCACGAAGAGACATTTGTCCATGAAGAGGAAGACCTTCATGAGGAAGAAAGATATTTTGAGTTGATGGACTTGGATGAATAAGATGATCATGAGGCATCAAATATGATCATTAAATAACAGGATTCCTTAATCAAATAACTGTGGGACAACATGGCAAGAGCCCAAATTTTCATATCATTCCTTGAACAAGAGAACAAGCAACTGAAATACAAGCAGGTAGTCATGGAGTTAGAGTGTATAAAGACAAAAATACAAGACATCGAGGGTAAAAAAATGATAAAACCTAATGACTCTAACCATGATGATACTCAAACCATCAATTCAATACCAAAAACAAGAGGTCTTAAGAGAGCTTTAAAGTAGGAGAAACATGGGGCAGAGAAAATCAGTTTTGAGGAAAGGATTGCAAAAGGAAATTGAAGATGGCAGAGAGGTGTGGCTTGAAAGAGTTAACCTTCACCTTGAGAAGATTTTCCATAAGGAAAATAAAGACAATGATATTCTCAGACACATGTCTAATAGATACATCACTAGAAACAAGATCTGCAACATTAAGCTCAAACAGTTGAAGGAAAAATACAAGCAAAACCTAATCAAGCAAAAGGAGGAGGATAAACTTGAGATTCTTGCTGATGCCTCCATAATTTCTTGAGACACCTCATCAGCACTCTATCTAATTATTTTGATCAATTTTGGATGAATTTTCAAGTTTTGGGGCATTTTTCCAAATTTTGACAGACTTTTGGCACAATCCACTTGTCAAAAACACAGTGCCTAGGGTGTTGAGATTTTTATAAGAGCCTCCAAATGTCAAATGGTCACCACCATTGGATTCTGAAGGCCCTCTACATCAAATTTTGACTATTGGTACATCAGATTTGAACATTCTGACAGGGAGAAATAGCCAAAAACATCCAACGAATCACTTATCTACCTCATTTTTTAGGTTGGCTCTGTGCTTTTGACCAGTCTTGGAAGATTTCAGTTTTGAGGGCCTTAATTTCATTATTTTCAGAACTTAATGGAAAATTTGGAAACTATACAAGAGAATATTTCCAATGAGATATCTTGGGCTCAATTTGGACTTCAGCAAGTCCTCCAAAAGTGACCTTGAAGTTGGCGTTGTGCTTTTGTCAAGGGTGTTGCACTTTGCCAATGGCGATGCGATTTTTCCAGTTGTCTGATATTTTCAGAATTTTCCAGATTTCTCGGTTTGGTCATAGAATTGATGAATTTTACTAATGTAATTAATCCATGTAAATGTAATTAAGTCACTTTTAGTTACTAGAGGTAGATACATTGGATAAAAATGTATTTTTGGGACAAATGAATCAGTTTCACCAAAGTTAGGGATGAGTTTGTTGACCTCCCTAGTCTTTGGGTTTCCAGTTGAACATTTTTGGTATCAGCTCCAAAAGTAAGTGATTTTACCCCTGATCTGGGTAGAATTAGTTTTGGTCTATATTATTCATTTCTTTTCTCATCACAAGGGTTAGATGTTATTGGAAATTAATGTAATCATATTTTTGGCAAGTAATAATAGACTGAGTTATAGCTATTTTGATGGAATTCTTTTGGTAAAGTGATTTGACATTGTTTCTTCTTATGTTTTGCAAGTTTGTGAATGTATTGTGATTTTATATTCATTCCATTTCTGAATGCAATTATTTCCTAAGTCAGAAAGAGATAACTCATTAAGCTTATGCTCTATTTTGGAGGAATAGTTAAAGTTTGTTTCATCTTCTTCTTAGTAGAAAAGAATTCATATTTCTTATGCTCTTTTCTCAAAATCTAGCAGTCTAGACCACTTCATCAGATATCTTTTTGTGTTGAACTGCTTACCTACCTTGCTCCATTAGATCCCTGCAATTATGATCCTTGTTTTCCCTGACCTAGTTCTTCTCTGAACTATTCACCATCAATCACCTCAAAAATCAACCAATCAAACCTTCTGTGCTACTATACCTAGCCTAATATCTCATTGATCCAGTCATATTGACTGAGATCCATTGGATAGAGCCCTCTCCTGCCTAGTAGGGTTAGCTACTTGGAAAAATATTGGTCTGTGGTTACCTTTGTTGGTCTTTTCTCAGCCTCAGATATCCGGTGGAGTGGTAACATATTGGCAACAATACTTGGAATGGAGTGACAAATCTTCCCTGGGAAAGAATGAAAAGGGTCATATCTGGTTGATGATGGTGAATAGTGATCAGGCACAAGAAGGTTGTGCATCATTCACCTGGCGACTCTAGTGTCAAAGAATCCAAAGGTTCAGAATTTTCATGGTGACTCCACTTTTCAAGAACCGATAGTCTAAAGAACTTCTTGGTAACTTCATTGTTGTCAAAATGGATTCAACTGCTCGAAGGTATGCTCCTATGGATCGAGGTCATATTCTTTGTTTTCCTAATCGTATTCCTTGTATAGATTGGAAATCGGGACTGTCAAAGTTTAAGGGTCAGGACAGTGAAGATGCTTGTTTGCATTTGGTCAAATTTCATTTTTATATTCAGAGACTAAAGATTGAGTTTTCTAAAGATTGTCTGATGAAGATGTTTATGGCTACCTTGGAGGAAAAAGCGAGATCACAGTATGAGAGTCTACCATCTTCTAGTATTTTATATTCTCTAAAGGACTTTCATTCAGTTTTCTTTCAACATTATCAAAGCACTAATTCTTCCTTGTCGATGATTGATAGTTGTTGAGATATCTTTAATAATTTCATTAAGTTTCTTCAAAATTTGTATGGGGATGAAGAGTGTCTAGATGATGAGAACATAGAAGCCCTATATTATTATCCTGCCAACAACAATCAATAGCTTCCTCCTTGGATGAAAAAGACTAGAACCAAAAAATTGAAATGCCTATTCCTGGTCTCGAAAATGAAAATCATCAACCTAATGTTAACTAATATAAAACTTAAGTTTCTCCTTTGTCTGAAGATGAAATAGATTAACTCCTGAAAATTCATGTTACAGCCCAAGATAATGCAGGTTTGCAATGTTCACATAGTCAAGAATGTGTTAGTGAAACTTCTTTCATTATTGAAAATGAAAATATGAGTATAAATGATGACATTCATGAGATTGATGAAAATATACAAGAAGTTGTTGTGAGTGAGCCAATTTGTGATGATGATTTCTTGCAAAGAGATTAGCTAAAAGGGACTATTTTCTTTCATGAAGAGGATAAGGCTATCATGTTTAACAATATTGAAGAATGTTTTCTGTTCAAGGATGATTTAGACTATGAATTTGATGAGTATGAGCCTAAGAGAGATAATGTGCAAGAGATAGAGTCGGAGTTTCCCATGCTTCAGGAATTTGCAACCAACACTCAGATAGTAGAAAGTCATACTTCCTGATGCCTTCCAATGGATCAAAAACCAAGTATTATTTCATATCAAAATAAAGGGAGTACTTTATTTTTTCTGTTGGATCTCGAGACAAGGAAACATTTCAGATTTTTGAAGATCTTTTTACTGATTTTCTAAAATTAGCAGGGAAGATGTATTTTCTTTTTTTCATGGACCAGAAGCACATGTTCAGTAAACACTCAGAGTTGCCTAGTTTTTTATTTTGCTGCCTACTCGACGAAGTGAGAGAAGAATTCAAGTAAGTAGCCATTTTCTAGATTGGTTACATTGGAAGGATCACTTCACATGATTGTACATATGTATTCAGCAGGCAGGTGGTTGTCATCGGGATTTGAAACCCTCAAGTCTCAGTGATATGTTGCCATCAATAAGTTGTGTAAGTTTTTATTTAAGTCAGTTTTGAGTCAGTTTTGAGTCAGTTTTGAGTCAGTCTAGAGTCAGTCTTGAGTCAGTTTATTATGTCAAGTTTTCAGCATTTAGTTTGGTTTTCATCTTTTGACTCCATTCCCAATGGATAGGTACTTGGTATACGGTGTTATTTGCACCTCCAAGGAGCTACCATCCCCAGCTGGAACCAATGTTAATGTTTGTATTTGCATCCTTCCACCAGTGATCAAAAAATATCTTTTCATATAATAGTAGGGTCCCATTTCGAAATTTTTTTCATTTCATTACGTCATCATGCAAAAATTTGGTCATTGGAGGTAGCGCAAGGTCGAACCTCACTCTGTTCAAAAATTTCATTACTTTCTTACTCATTTCACCACTTTGATGAGTGTACATTAGTCTTGACTTGTCATCATTATTTCAGTCATTTTCAGCATGGTTTCATTCAGTCAGGGTCTCCATTAGGTCTTAGGGTTTTCAAATTCCATCAAATCACAATTTGCATGCATAAAAGTCCAGCAAGTAAAAGAGTGACAATAAACACATTTTATTATGAAAGTTTGATTTGTAAATTTAATTTCAATTCAATATGTAATTTTATGTTTCATAATATGTAATAAGTTGTCATGGTTCCAAGGTAGCTGCATACTCAAGGTTCCATCAGCCAAGTATGTCAAAGTTCCAAAAGGCATAGTGTTCCAAATCCACTAGAAGATCCAATTCAAAGGATCAAGATCAAAAAATGAAAGTTGATTTTCAATGTTTAAGTTGAGTTTGAAAAGGAAAATGTGGGTCCCATGCCTATTTTTTAAAATTCATCATGTATAAAGGGTCATCAAAGACTAGGAGACACTCATTTTCATCCTCATGCATTGAGCTCTCAGCTTCCCCAAGTCAAATATCAAATTTTCAGCAAGAAATTCAAATTTCCTTCAAGGCGATGCGCTCCTGCTTCAGGCGTTGTTCTTTTGACCGAGAGGTGCTGCACTCCTGCTTCAGGCACTACGCTTTTGCCTGAGAGGCACTGTGCTTCTACTTCATTTGCTACACTTTTTCCATCTTTCACCTACAACCAACAAATATTATTCGCAAGTGGTCTAAGCATCATATCGAGGTTTTCTCAATCAAATGGAAGTAAGCTACACCTCTCAAAGCCCTCCTTTCACTTCATAATCTCTAATTTATGGTGTAAACCCTCCTCACTCATCATTTCAAGTTTTGAGAAAAGAAACCCTAACTTTCACTCTTGCAAGCCAACATTGTTTTCCCTAGACCCTATTTTCCCTTTCCACACTTCAAAAGACACTCCCCCTACACCTACATCACCTTATATCTCATTCCTAAGTCCCATTTCTTAAAACCCTATGCTTAGGCTTCATTTTCCTAGGCAACCACACTATATCCCTGTAATCAAAATTCCTATTCTATCTCCCTAAGTTTTTATATCCCCCACCACTTCCCTAAGCTCCCTAACTCCCTTCCCCACTTCCTTAAATTTTCCAACACTTATCCCAACTCCCTAACCCACTATCCTACTCCCTTTCCCTTCCTTTTCTCCCTATGGTTTCAAAACAAAACATACACTATGGAGGAGGAAAGAGACATTATGGAGGAGGAAAGATAGGAAAGGAGACACCACAATGGAGGGAGGATTTTGAGGCTTGAGCCATCCAACACTAGAGAATTTTTGGCCTCAACCATGATATTCAATTACTTCAAACATGTGGGTTGTTTTGAATTCTGTGAGATGGTCCAAAGAGTACAACATCACCTTTCTTTGACCAGAGTTTTCATCTCTAACCTCCAAGACAACCAAGTGACCATTGCAGGGGTGACATTCACCATCTCCACAAATATTATTGTTGCAGCCACAAGGATACCCAATGTGGGTGAAAAATTGTTTAAGGCAGAGGATGTAGATGCCCAACATTATGAACCATTTCTCAAGGCAGGATACAAAAATGACAAAAATAAAGTCTTTCCTTTTAGTCACCTACTTGATAGATTTTCTCCCATGATTAAGATCATCATGAAATATTTCACTTGTGAGGGCAGATTATCTAGACTATACACCTATCACATTAGGTTGCTCATGCATTTCACTAGGGTGAAATTGCTCAATATCCCTCACTGTTTGTACAGGAGTATAGATAAGATGTCCTACATAGTGCAGAACAGAGAGTATGAACATCAGATGAACAACATCTTCCATCACTCTCTAATTAAAATAATTGTCCTTCATCATCTCAATCAACTAAAAATTTCATGAGATACCTTCATTGAGAATGATATCTTCATTACTCCACTAGCTCAGCCTTCTAGACCAATTCCACCACCAGCATCAGTGTCTCAAAGACAAACAGGGTCATCTAGCAGGGCTGCAGTGAAGGAGACCAAATAGTCCAAAGAGGCCAAAGAAGTCAAAGAAACCATAAAGGTCAAAACCTACCAAAGGGGACCTAGGTAAGTGTTTTCTCCATAGATTTTGGAAGGGACCTTTCCTTCTTCATCAACAAAGTAGGGAAAACAAAAGCAAGAATAAACAATTTTCCATGAAGAGGAAGACCTTCATGAGGAAGAAAGATATTTTGAGTTGATGGACTTGGATGACCAAGATGATAATGAGGCCTCAAAGCTTATCATCAAAGAAAAGGATTCCATAATCAAAGAACTGAAGTAAAACATGGCAAGAGCCAAATTTGTCATATCACTCCTTGAACAAGAGAACAAGTAGCTGAAAGACAAGAAAGTACTCATGGAGTTAGAGCTACTAAACACAAAATAGAAGACATCAAGGGTAAGGCAATGATGGCACCTAATGACTTTGACCATGATGACACTAAAAACCATCAATTCAAGACCAAAAACAAGAGGTATTAAGAGAGCTTTAGAGTAGGAGAAACATGGGGCAGAGAAACTGAGTTTTGAGGAAAGGATTGCAAAGGAAATTGAAGATGACAGGGAGGTGTGGCTTGATAGATTTAACCTTCACCTTGAGAAACTCCTCCATAAGGAAAAAAAAGACAATAAGATGCTCAGACACATTTCTAATAGATACATCACTAGAAATAAGATCTGCAACATTATTCTCAAACAATTGAATTACAAATACAAGCAAACACTAATCAAGAAAAATGAGGAGGATAAACTTGAGATTCTTGTTGATGCCTCCCCGATTGTAATATTCCAAAAATTTAGCCTTCATCTAAATGAAATATTATAGTTTGTTTTATCACTAGGTAGGTGAATAAGTGGGTAGGGAGGCCCATAAACCCCTTTAGAAGGAATAATAACACTCCTAATGTGAAAGGAGGAAGAATAAGCAATTGGATTAAGCACCTTTGGGTGTGAATTGGAGGGAATACATGTTGAATAGGTCAACTTTGACCAAGTCAACAACGTTGTCATGGAGGAGTGGCATTCATGATGAGATAACACAGTTTTAGTGGAGGACAATTTGCATGAGCTTAGTGGAAAGTATGGATGGGACCCAATGTGAGAAGGCTCACAAACTATATATGGAGGGGATGGAAGCCATTGTTATTCATGTTTTTGGATTATTATTTGATATTGGTCTGTTTAGACTTGCATCCTTTTGTTGTTTAGCAGGGTTGCTGTGTTGTTTAGCACAAGGGTGTTCCTGACCAGGAATCCATACCTCAGCCTCAAGGAAGGAGAAATTAATTGGGTTGCATTTCCTCATTCTGGAATTTTTTCCAAGCTACCTCCTTCAGCTACAATGCAGTTTCTTTTTAGAGCTGGGTTGTGTTGCAGGGTGCAGCAAAGGAGGATCACATAGAGCCAATTATGGGCTTGTTTTTTAGTTGAGAGGTAGACTATCCATTGGAGGCTCAGCAAGGAGGGATCTTGGGCATATTTCTACTTTTTTGGCATCATTCCAACCATCTACCATCCCTCACAGCACAGTTACAAACCAGATCTGTGTTATTTTCAGAGGCAGTTGTTGGGAGGGTTCATTGAGCTCATCAGGAGGGTTTATTTCTGAATAGAGGGATTAGCCTTCTATTGAGAAGTATCATTGGAGGAGGACATTATCATTTCAGATCTATCATATCCTCATTATATTCTAGTTCCAGTTTGCAGTGACATATCAACCTTAGGGTTATTTGTCACATTATATATTTGCTTGGTATTTCTAGCAATCTTTTCCGGGTTGGCTAGAAATCATGTATTAGAGCCCACATCTTCTTTTCTGGGAATTTATTTTGTATCTATCAGCCATATTACATTTATGTATGTTTACAGTAGTAGCTACACTAATATAGACAACGCTTTCACTACTTTCTGGCACTCTATACAGTAGTAGCAACTCATGTTCTTATTGTTCTGATCATTGGAGGCCTGTTCTTATTGCTTGAGTGCCTTGACCCTCAAGATATTTTTGTATATTTTTGCTGATATATGAATAAAATGATGGCTAAATATTGATCCCTCTTATGACATGTTTATAATTTTTGTGTTTTACATTATTATTTATTGTATTGTTGCTATTTCCATTTTGGAATATTACAATGGTATCAGAGCATAATCTTGGCTCAGCCTGTGCATTCAAGACATTATGCCATTAGGAGGATAAGCTTCTCAGAGGAAGGAGAATTTTTAAAAAAGAAACAAAGGCATGAATCCATTATTTGGAGAGATGAAGGAAGAGAGGATCTCCCAGCTTCTTTTCCAAACTATGAGAAATGTCAAGGAAGATATCAAGGAGATGAAAGGGGAGAGGTGTAGAGAATTTCCAAGAGGGTTTGAAGGTGAAGCAAGCCCTAGGTATCATATGATGGGTGTGAGCATTCAGCCACACATGCAGATCCATAGCTTAGTTCATTGCCCACATTCACTGCAAGAAGGATGGAGGAAGAAGATGCACTAAGGGAGGAGACCTTGAGTGACTATCTTCAGGAGTATGAGTCTCAATCATGGAGATTCAAAGAGCACTTGGACTTCCAAGGGTTTTTCCAACTCAAGGAAGACAGAATAACAAGAAACCATAATAGAAGCAAGAGAGATAGAATATTTCTATCTAACTTTGATGGATTGGAAAAGTGCACAGCCAAGGCTTGGGTGAAGGAGCTAGATTCCTATTTTTAGCTACACCAAGTCTCAGAAAAGGAAGCCATTACAGTAGCAGCACTGCACCTCAATGGTATGGCCCATGATTGGTGGTTTATTAGTTCTACTTCATTTCATCATGCAAGATTAAATACTTATGTAGGGTTCACTAATAAATTAGTATAAATTTTTGATATTAAATATTGTGAAACATCTTTTGTTGAACCCAAAGACTCAAAACCTTTGCATGAGTTGGAGAGATCTATTTTACCAACTCCACTCCATATTTCTATTGAAGGGGATAAAAACATGCATAATACCTTGCCAAGGGAAAGATCCCCACTTTTTGAAGAGCCCTTTTTCATAGATAAAGAGATGGAGATTCCTCCTTCAAGGGAAGACCAAGATCAAGGGTCTCTCATTGATGATGAGGCATTCTCAAATATTGATGAAGAGGATGAGCAGAGAAGAGCTAACAAATTTGTACCATTAGGAGAAGATCCATCACCACATGGAAGTTGGAAGGGAGCCATTTATTCCATTAGAGGAGCCCTTATGTCTTTGCAAGGAATTCCAAATGATCTAACATATGGGGACCAAAGCAAAATTATGGAGCAGCATGTTTCAGTTTTTTTGGATTGTGAGATGGAAGAAAAGAAGGATCAACATCAAGGGATGATGAGCATTAACCATTATCTATTTCAGGAGGTTTATGCACAAAATAAGGAGATTGTATTGCGCAGTGAAGGGAGGGACAAATCAGTCCACTCATATATACGGTCTGCTTTAGATCTTGATGTCTCACTACATGGGGGCATTCCACCTGGGAGGCCACCAGATCTAGAATTGATGAGAGACATATTACCATTTGGCTCACAACTCTTAGATGTCGGAGGGGTGGATACTTTGGAGGGGTCTAGTATAGCGCAAAGGGCCTAGGATAGACTCAAGGAGGAGGGATACATTCTCCCATTTTCAGCATTACCCACTCTCACTACATATTCTGCGTTGACAGAAGTTGCTGCAGTGATGAAGGATGGCACCATCATGGTGCAAGGGAGCTGCTCCATGGATTTGGAGGAACAGAGGGTAATTCCTTTGAGGAAGGAATCCTCCATGCATTGGAGTATATGGAGGCCACTCATGCTTACATTGGCCAAAATCAAGAGGTTCTTTTTGGATGGTAGCTTCTCATGGGAGACCAACTTTCAAAGGCCACCACTTCTACTTGAGCATGAGCAGCTGAATGATGGGCATGGTAGCACTTTGGAGGATGAATTTTTCATGAGGGATGTCAAAGGAAAGGATAGCAGCATGTGGGGAACTTCAAATTTCAGATATATGATGTTGTCTCTTAGGAGGGTTGACCCATATTAGAGGTCTCAACTTTTGGTAAAGTACTCCAAGGATCTTGGTGCTTGCATGATTCTCGATGACCTGGAGGGAGATGATAGATACATGGTGGATGATGAGGTCATCTATTCTTATGGCAGAGTCTTCTTGACTAGAGCTTCTAAGCTCAAGGAGAAGTTGTTACATGCAGCACATGTGGACTTTCTTTCCATGCACTTTGATGCATTTCATTCTTTGATGGAGGAGTTCAATTGGGAGGGCATCTTGCAAGATGTATATCAGCATATGGAGAGGTGCATAGCCCAGATGATGATGGAGAGGTTTTCACAACCACTTTACTATTCATTGAGAGTGAGGGAGGACTTTCAGTTGAGCCATTTTAGCTCAGTGACCAAGGTACATAGTAGAGGATGTACACTTATGCATTCCTTTACTTTTTGTGAGCAACATGTTGTACCAAGGAGGATATTTCCTTATTTTATATTGTATTATGATGTACTTGAGGCCATTTTCAGTATTGATGTTGGCCATTCTATTGGTGGGTTGTGGGAGATGCCACATGATTCTTGGTGTGCACCATTTGCACCACATTTTACTTTTATGATCCTACATTGTATAATGATTGTGGCATCAAACAAGTGGCTGAAAGGACACTTGTTATACTTTGTTTTGAGGCAAGCAAGGGATGCACTGCACTGGTTCCACCTGTGGAACTATGATCCACCTCCCGGTTGTCATATGGCAACTTGTTTCTATTTACTTTTGCTTCCATATATTGATGATGCTCTTATTTTTATGAGAAGCTTTGTTGGGAGGATGTCACAAGAGTTGGAGGTGCTTATTGGTAGTATGATTCTCCCTACTTCATATGTTTCATGTTTCATGAGAAACAATGGGAAAACCATGATTTCCACACTACATCTCTTGTCTTCATGTGGGAGGAGCCATGTGGAGCACCTGAATTCTTGGGAGGGGCACTTCATGGATGTTTTTTTTGGTGGGGTGACTTGGGTCATTCTTGGAGGCCATAATATTTCAGCCCAAGATCAGCAGCAGCCCCATACATACCATAAATGGAGAGAGAAACAACTTGGGTGGAAAAATTTAATCTCTCCATGGAGCCCCAATACATTGGATAAACCGAGGGTTGAGTATTTCTTTGATGGGCTACCTAGAATGGCTCATTTCATTTGGATGATAGCATGGGTATGGGAGTCTCTCATTGGGAATGAGATCCACTATGTTTGTCATCACTGCTACCTTGAGGAGGCCATTGGACAGCAAGAAGGTTTCCACTTACACCTTCCACTTTCTCATGATGTGAGCCATTTGGTTTTTCATACTTGGGAGGAACCATTGGAGGGCAGATTTATTGCAGATTATTTTGAGTAGTGGTGGGGGTAATTGATGAGGAGGCCACAAGAGGAGGAAGGGAGGAATTTTTCTCCACCTTTACAGTTGCTTGAGGACAAGCAACATTTTGGAGGGGAGGACTATAAGATTCCAAAAATTTAGCCTTCATCTAAATGGAATATTATAGTTTGTTTTATCACTAGGTAGGTGAATAAGTGTGTAGGGAGGCCCATAAACCCCTTTATAAGGAAAAATAACACTCCTAATGTGAAAGGAGGAAGAATAAGCAGTTGGATTAAGCACCTTTGGGTGTGAATTGGAGGGAATACATGTTGAATAGGTCAACTTTAACCAAGTCAACAACATTGTCATGGAGGAGTGGCATTCATGATGAGACATCGCAGTTTTAGTGGAGGACAATTTTCATGAGCTTAGTGGAAAGTATGGATGGGACCCAATGTGAGAAGGCTCACACACTATATATGGAGGGGATGGCAGCCATTGTTATTCATGTTTTTGGATTATTATTTGGTATTGGTATGTTTAGACTTGCATCCTTTTGTTGTTTAGCAGGGTTGTTGTGTTGTTTAGCACAAGGGTGTTCCTGATCGGGAATCCCTACCTCATCCTCAAGCAAGGAGAGGTTCATTGGGTTGCATTTCCTCATTCAAAAATTTTGGCCAAGCTACCTCCTTCAGCTACAACGTAGTTTATTTTTAAATTTGGGTTGTGTTGCAGGGTGCAGCAAATGAGGATCACATAGAGCCAATTATGGGCTTGTTTTTCAGTGGAGAGGTAGCCTATCCATTGGTGGATCAGCAAGGAGGGCTCTTGGGCATATTTCTACATTTTTTGCATCAGGCCAAACATCTACCATCCCTCACAGTGTAGTTACAAACCAGATCTACGTTATTTTCAGAGGCAGTTGTTGGGAGTGTTCATTGAGCTCACCAAGAGCGTTTATTTCTTAATAGAGGGATCAACCTTCTATTGAGAAGTATCATTGGAGGAGGATATAATCATTTCAAATCTGTCATAGCCTCATTCTATTCAAGTTCCAGTTTGTAGTGACATATCAACCTTAGGGTTATTTGTCACATTGTATATTTTCTTGGTATTTCTAGCAATATTTTTCGGGTTGGCTAGAAATCATGTATTAGAGCCCACATCTTCTTTTCTGGGCATTTCTTTTGTATATATCATCCATATTCCATTTATGTATGTTTACAGTAGTAGCTACACTAGTATACATAGTGCTTTCACTGCTTTCCGGCACTCTATACAGTAGCAGCAACTCATGTGCTTATTGTTCTTATCATTGGAGGCTTGTTCTTATTGATTGAGTGGCTTGACCCTCAAGATGTTTTTGTATATTGTTGCTGATATATGAATAAAATGATGGTTGCATATTGATCCCTCTTATGACATGTTCAGAATTGTTGTGCTTTACATTATTATGTCTTGTATTGCTGCTATTTCCATTTTTCAATATTACACTGATTGCTTGAGACACTTCATCAGAACTCTATCTAACAATTTTGATAAATTCTAGACAAGTTTTTGTTCATTTTTCGAAATTTTGACATACTTTCAGCACAGTCCACTTGTCAAAAAAGCAGTGCCTAGGGCATTGTGCTTTTTCTAGGAGTCCCCAAATGACAAATGGTCAGCACCATTAGATTCAGAAGGCCCCCTAAATCAAGTTTTTACTATTGGTACATCAAATTTGGACATTTTGACAGGGCGAAATGGCCAAAAATATCCAAAAAATCACCTTTTTGCCTCATTTTTCATCATTCCACCTGTGATCCAAAAATCTCTTTTCATATCATAGTAGGGTCCCATTTTGAAAAAAAAATTCACTCCATTAGGTCATCATGCAAAAATTTGGTCATTGGAGGTAGCCCAAGGTCAAACCTCACTCTGTTAAAAAATTTCATTACTTGCTGGCTCATTTCACCACTTTGCTAAGTGTACACCAGTCTTGACTTGTCATCATTATTTCAGTCATTTTCATCATGGTTTAATTCAGTCAGAGTCTCCATTAGGTCTTAGGGTTTTCAAGGTCCATCAAATCACCATTTTCATGCATAAAAGTCCAGCAAGTAAAAGAGTGACAATAAACACATTTTATTATGAAAGTTTGATTTGTATATTTAATTTCAATTCAATATGTAATTTTATGTTTCTTAATATGTAATAAGTTGTCATGGTTCCAAGTTAGCTGCATAATCAAGGTTCCATCAGCCAAGTAAGTCAAATTTCCAAAATTCATAGTGTTCCAAATCCACAAAAAGATCAAATTCAGAGGATCAAGATCAAAAAATGAAAGGTGAATTGCAATGTTTAAGTTGAGTTTGAAAAGTAAAATGTGGGTCCCGTGCCTATTTTAGAAATTTCATCAAGTATAAAGGGCTGTCAAATACCAAGGAGACACTCACTTACATCCTCATGCATTGAGCTCATAGCTTCCCCGAGTCAAAAATCAAATTTTCAGCAATAAATTTGAATTTCCTTGAAGGCATTGTGCTTCTACTTCAAGCGTTGTGAATTTGACCTAGAGGCATTGTGCTCCTGCTTCAACCATTGTGCTTTTGCCTAGGAGGCATTGCACTCCTGCTTCATAAGTTGCGCTCGTGCCAGATTTCACCTACAACCTCCAAATCTTCTTTGCAAGTGGTCCAAGCATCAGGGTTTTCTCAATCAAATGCAAGTAAGTTACACCTCTCAAAGCCCTCCTTTTGCTTCATAATTTCAAATTTATAGTGTAAACACTCGTCACTCATCATTTCAATTTTTGAGCAAAGAAACCCTATATTTCACTCTTGCAAGCCAACATTGTTTTCCCTAGACCCTATTTTCCCTTTCCATACTTTAGAAAACACTCCCCCTACCCCTACATAACCTTATCTCTCATTCCCAAGTCCCATTTCCTAAAACCCTACCCCTAGGCTGCATTTTCCTAGGCAGCCACACTATATCCCTGTAATCAAAATTCCTACCCTATCTCCCTATGTTTTTCTATCCCCTGCCACTTCCCTAATCTCCCTAACTCCCTTCCCCACTTCCCTAACTTTTCCTACACTTATCCCAACTCCCTAACACACTATCCTACTCCCTTTCCCTTCCTTTTCACCCTAGGGTTTTGAAACAAAACATACACTATGGTGGAGGAAAGAGACATTATGGAGGAGGAAAGAGAGGAAATGAGACACCACAAAGGAGGAATGATTTTGAGGCTTGAGCCATCCAACACTAGAGAATTTTGGCCTCACCCATGACAGTCAATTGCTTCAAACATGTGGGTTGTTTTGACTTCTGTGAGATGGTCCAAAGAGTACAACATCACTCTAATTTGACCAGAGTTTTCATCTCTAACCTCCAAGAAAACCAAGTGACCATTGCAGGGGTGACCTTCACCATCTCCACAATATTATTGCTGCAGCCACAGGGATACCCAATGTGGGTGAAAAATGGTTTAAGGCCACATATGTAGATGCCCAGCATTATGAACCATTTCTCAAGGCATGGTACAAAAATGAAAAAAATAAATTCTTTCCTTTTAGTCACCTACTTGTTATATTTTCTCCCATTATGAATATCATCATGAAATATTTAACTTGTGAGGGAAGATTCTCCATTATATACACATATCACATCAGGTTGCTCATGCATTTCACTAGGTGAAATTGCTCAACATCCCTCACTATTTTTACAGGAGTATTGATAAGATGTCCTACATAGTGCAACACAGAGAGTATGAACATCAGATGAATAACCTCTTCCATAACTCTCTAATCAAAATAATTGTCCTTCATAATCTAAATCATCTAAACATTGCATGGGAGACCTTCATTGATAATTATGTCTTCATTACTCCACCAGCTCAGGCTGCTAGACCAATTCCACCACCAGCATCAATGTCTCAAAGACAAACAGGGTGATCTTGCATAGCGGCCAAAGAGGCCAAAGAAGTCAAAGAAACCAAAAAGGTCAAAACCTACCAGAGGGGACCTAGGCAAGTTTTTTCTCCACATATTTTGGAAGGGACCTTGCCTTCTTCATCAACAAAGAAGGGAAAACAAAATCAAGAAGATACAGTTGTCCATGAAGAGGAAGACCTTCACAAGGAAGAAAGAGGTTTTGATTTGATGGACTTGGATGACCAAGATGATCATGAGGCCTCAAAGATGATCATTAAATAAAAGGATTCCATAATCAAAGAACTGCAGGAAAAAATTGCAAGAGCCCAATTTTTCATATTATTCCTTGAACAAGAGAACTAGCAGCTGAAAGACAAGCATGTACTCATGGAGTTAGAGCTGCAAAAGACAAAATGAAAAAACATCAACGGTAAGGCAATGTGGCACCTAATGAATCTGACCATGATGATACTCAAACCATCAAGTCAAAACAAAAAACAAGAGGTCTTAAGATAGCTTTAGAGCAGGAGAAACATGGGGCAGAGCACTCAATTTGAGGAAACGATTGCAAAGGAAATTGAAGATGACAGAGAGGTGTGGCTTGACAGATTTAACCTTCACCTTGATAAAATCCTCCATAAGGCAAACAAAGAAAATGATATTCTCAGACACATTTCCAATAGAGACATCACTAGAAACAATATCTGCAACATTAATCTCAAACAGTTGAAGGACAAATACAAGCAAACCCTAATCAAGAAAAAGGAGGAGGATAAACTTGAAATTAATGTTGATGCCTCCCCGGTTGCTTGAGACACTTCATCGAAACTCTATCTAATAATTTTGATCAATTTTGGACAATTTTTCAAGTTTTTGGGCATTTTTCCAAATTTTGACAGACTTTCAGCACAGTTTACTTGTCAAAAATGCAACGTCGCTTTTTCTAGGAGCCTCCAAACGACAAATGGTCACCATAATTGGATTCAGAAGGAAATTTACATTAGATTTTGACTACTGGTACATCAAATTTGGACATTATGATAGGGAGAAATGGCCAAAAAATCCAAAAAATCACCTTTCTGCCTCCTTTTTCAGGCTGGCATTATGCTTTTGACCAGTATAGGGGATTTCAGTTTTGACAGCCTTAACTTCATCATTTTCAGAACTTACGAGAATTTTTGGAAACTAGATAGGATCAGCTTACCAATGAGCTATCTTTGGCTCAATTTGGACTTCATCAAGTCCTCCAAAAGTGACCTTAAAGTTGGCACTGTGCTTCTGTCAAAGTTGCTTGGCTTTTGCCAATGGCGTTGCGCTTTTTCCAGTTGCCTGATATTTTCAGAATTTTCCAGGTTTCTTAGTTTGGTCATGGAATTGATGAATTTTACTGATGTAATTAATCCATGTAAATTTAATTTAGTCACTTTTGGTTACTAGAGGTAGATACATTGGATAAAAATGTATTTTTGGGACAAATGAATCAGTATTAGGGATGAGTTTGTTGACCTCCCTAGTCTTTTGGTTTCCAGTTGAGAATTTTGGGGATCAGATCCACAAGTCATGGATTCAATCCCTGATTTGGGGAGAATCAGGTTTTTTCTATATTATTCACTTATTTTCCCATGGCAAGTGTTGGATGTTGTTGGATTGATCATTGAACACTATTGTAATCATATTTTTGGCAAGTAATAACAGACTGAGTTGCAACTATTTTGATGGAATTCTAGTGGTAAAGTGATTTGATATCATTTCATCTTATGTTTTGCAAATGTGTGAATGTATTGTGAATCCATATTCATTCCATTTCTGAATGCAATTGTTTCCTAAGTCTAAAAGGCAAAATTCATTAAGCTTATGCTTTGTTTTGGAGGAATAGTTACAGTTTGTTTCATCTTCTTCTTAGTAGAAAAGAATTCATATTTCTTGTGCTCTTTTCTCAAACCCTAGCAATCTAGACCACTTCATCAGATATCCTTTTGTGTTGAACTGCTAACCTACCTTTATCCATCATATCACTGCAATTTTGATCTTTGTTTCCCCTCAGCTAGTCCTTGTCTAACCTATTCACCATCCACCACCTCAAAACTCAATCAATCAAATCCATATGCTACTATACCTAGCCTAATATCTCATTGATCCAATCATATCGACTGAGATCCATTGGATAGAGACCTCTCCTACCTAGTAGGGCTAGCTACTTGGAAAAATATTGCTCTTTTGTTACCTTTGCTAGTCTCTTCTTAGCCTCGGAGATCCGGTGGAGTGATAACATATTGGCGACCATACTTGGAAATGAACTAACAAATATTCCCTAGGAAAGAATGAAAAGGATCAAATCTAATTTCTGATGGTGAACATTGATCGGGCACAACAAGAATGTGCATCATTCACTTGTTGACTCCAGTATCAAAGAATCCAAAGGTTCAGAATTTTCATGGAGAATCCACTTTTCAAGAACCGGTATTCTAAAGAACTTCTTGGTGACTTCATTGTTGTCAAAATGGATTCAACTGCTCGAAGGTATGCTCCTATGAATCGATCTCATATTCTAGGTTTTCTGAACTGTATTCCTTGTATAGATTGGCAATCAGGATTGTCAAAGTTTAAGGTCAAGACGGTGAAGATGCTAGTTTGCATTTGGTCAAAGATAATTTTCATATTCATAGATAAATATTGAGTTTCCTGATGATTGTCTAATGAAGATGTTTATGGATACCTTGGAGGAAAAAGTGATATTATGGTATGAGAGTCTACCATCTGCTAGTTTATGTTCTCTAAAGGACTTTCATTCAATTTTCTTTCAACATTATCAAAGCTCTAATTCTTCCTTATCGATGATTGATAGTTGTTGTGAGATCTCTGATAATTTCATTGAATTTCTTGAAAATTTGTATGGGGATGAAGAGTGTCTAGATGATGAGATCATAGAAGCCCTATATGATTTTTCCTCCAAAAAAAAATCAGTAGCTTCCTCCTTCGATGAAAAAGACCAAGACCAAAAAATAGAAATGCCTATTCCTGGTCTTGAAAACGAAAATCATCAAGCTAATTTTAACTACTACAAAACTCAGGTTTCTCCTCTGCCTGAAGATGAAACATATCAGCTCCTGCAAAGTCATGTTACAACCCAAGATAATGCAAGTTTGCAATTTTCACATAGTCAAGAATGTGTTAGAAAAAAATCTTTCATTATTGAAAATGAAAATCTGAGTTTAAATGATGGAAATCATGAGGCTGATGAAAAAATACAGGAAGTTGTTGTGAGTGAGCCAATTTTTGATGATGATTTCCTGCAAAGAGATCAGCTAAAAGGGATTATTTTATTGCATGAAGAGGATAAGGCTATCATGCTTAACAATCTTGGATAATGTTTTCTATTCAAGGATGATTTATACTATGAATTTGAGGAGTATGAGCCTAAGAGAGACAACGTGCAAGAGATAGAGTCATATTTTCCTGTGCTTCAAGAATTTGCAACCAACGCTCAGATAGCAGAAATTCATACTTCCCTATGCCTTCCTATGGATCAACAACCAAGTATTCTCTCAGATCAAAATGAAGGGAGTACTTGTATTTTTGTTGCTGGATCTCGAGACAAGGAAACATTTCAGATTTTTGAAGATCCTTTTACTGATTTTCTATAGTTAGCAGGGAAGATGTATTTTAATTTTTTCATGGACCATAAGCACATGTTCAGTAAACACTCAGAGTTGCCTAGTTTTTATTTTTTATGCTTGCTCGAGGGAAGTGAGTGCAGAATTCAAATAAGTAGCAATCTGCTACATTGGTTACACTGGAAGGATCACTTTACATGATTGTACATATGTCATTAGTAGGAAGGTGGTTGTCATCGGGATTTGAAACCATCAAGTATCGGTGATTGCCATCAATAAGTTTTGTAAGTTTTTATTTAAGTCAGTTTTCAGTGAGTTTTCAGTCAGTATTGAGTTAGTTTATTGTGTTAAGTTTTCAACATTTAGTTTGGTTTTCATCTTTTGACTCCATGCCCAATGGATAGGTACTTTTTCTACAGTTTTCTTGGCACCTCCAATGAGCTACCATCCCCAGCTAGAGGCAATGCTAGTGTCAGTATTTGCATCCTTCCACCAGTGATCAAAAATCCTCTTTTCATATCATAGTAGGGTCCCATTTTTAAATTTTTGTCATTCCATAAGGTCATCATGCAAAAATTTGGGCATTGGAGGTAGCCCAAGGTCAAACGTCACTCTGTTCAGAAATTTCATTACTTGCTAGCTCATTTCACCACTTTGTTGAGTGTACATCAATCTTGACTTGTCATCATTATTTTTAGTAATTTTCATCATGGTTTCATTCAGTCAAAGTCTCCATTAGGTCTTAGGGTTTTCAAGGTCCATCAATCACCATTTGCATGCATAAAATTCTAGCAAGTAAAAGAGTAATAATAAACATTTTTATTATGAAATTTTGATTTGTAAATTTAATTTCAATTCAATATGTAATTTTATGTTTCTTAATATGTAAAAAATTGTCATGGTTCCAAGGTAGTTGCATACTCAAGGTTCCATCAGCCAAGTAAGTCAAAGTTCCAAAAGTCATAGTGCTCCAAATCCACCAAAAGATCAAATTCAAAGGATCAAGATCAAAAGATGAAAGGTGAATTGCAATGTTTAAGTTGAGTTTGAAAAGGAAAATGTGGGTCCCATGCCTATTTTTTAAATTTCATCAAGTATAAAGGGCCATCAAAGACCAAGGACACACTCATTTGCATCCTCATGCATTGAGCTCTCAGCTTCCCCAAGTCAAAAATCAAATTTTCAGCAAGAAAGTCGAATTTCCTTGAAGGCATTGCGCTCCTGCTTCAAGTGTTGCGCTTTTGAATGAGAGGTGTTGTGCTCTTGCTTCAGGTGCTACGCTTTTGCCTGGGAGGCGTTGCGCTCCTACTTCATGCACTGTGATTTTTCCAACTTTCACCTACGACCTCAAAATCTTTTTTGCAAGTGGTCCAAGCATCAAATCAGAGTTTTCTCAATCAAATGCAAGTAATTTACACCTCTGAAAGCCCTCTTTTCACTTCATAATTTCAAATTTATGGTGTAAACCATTCTCACTCATCATTTCAATTTTTTAGAAAATAAACCCTAGATTTCACTCTTGCAAACCAACGTTGTTTTCCCTAGACCCTGTTTTCCCTTTCCGCACTTAATAAAACACTCCCCCTACCCCTACATCACCTTATCTCTAATTCCCAAGTCCCATTTCCTAAAACCCTACCCCTATGTTGCATTTTCGTAGCAATCCACACTATATCCTTGTAATCAAAATTCCTACCCTATCTCACTAAGTTTTTCTATTCCCCGGCACTTCCCTAAACTCCCTAACTCCCTTCCCCAATTCCCTAAATTTTCCTACACTTATCCCAACTCCCTAACCCACTATCCTACTCCCTTTCCCTTCCTTTTCTCCCTAGGTTAAAAAAAAAAAAAAAAACATACAATATGGAGGAGGAAGGAGACATTGTGAAGGAGGAAAGAGAGGAAATGAGACACCACAAAGGAGGGAGGATTTTGAGGCTTGAGGCATCCAACACTAGAGAATTGTTGGCCTCACCCATGAAATTCAATTGATTCAAACATGTGGGTCGTTTTGACTTCAGTGAGATGGTCCAAAGAGTACAACATCACCATGGTTTGACCAGAGTTTTCATCTCTAACCGCCAAGAAAACCAAGTGACCATTGTAGGGGTGACCTTCACCTGTTGGAAAAAAAATAATAAGAGGGGGGGGGGGGTGAATCAGTATTTAGAGCTTACTGAGTAGATTTTAACTTTTTCTTATAGAATTCCATACACGACTTTGAGGAACCCAACTCACGCATACACGCGCATATACTAAAAGAAACTAGCATATGTTGATATAATTTTACAGTTTAAAAAGCTTTTCAGGAAAAATCCCTAAATCATTTTACCAGTCATGCATTTGTTAGAGAATCAGTAAATATGTGCAGTAATAGTAGTATAAATCATCACACACATGAACACCAATATTTAAGGTGGAAACCCAATTCGGGAGAAAACCACCGCTATTGTCGTCTCTGTCTTCAATATTTATTATATGGAAAAACTGTTTACAATATAGTACTAATGCAGACTCATATCAGTACGCAAGCATCTACTTGCAGAAGACTACTACCTTCTCTCATTTTCCAGCTGCTACTGGAAGGGAGCTACAACCCCCTTTCTTCTTGTTTACCAGCCACTCCTCGAAGGGAGCTTCAACCCCCTGAACAAAACACCAGCTTATACTAGCAGGAAGCTTCTACTTCCATACCAAAGGCTTCAACCCTCAGAACCACTACAGACCACGTTTCATCAATTTTCATACTAGATCAAACAACATCAACACAACTCTTTACAAACATCAATAACCATAAGTTTTACCCAATACATCAATCAATACAGTGAGACCACTATAATCATATCATCAGAAATAACCCAGACTTCAGAATAAATATGCAAATACAAACTCAACCCTGAACCATCATCAACTTAAAATGCATACGCTACTTCGCTTCACTGAACCCGTGTATATACGCGCTTTCCTTCATACCAACCTGCGTATAGCTCTGTGAATATTGTTTTTTAGAATGTAATCAGTCTCAGATCCAGATCTGAGGCTTTCAGTAATATATCTTTAAAAATGTAGAACCCTTCATCAGTTAGTCACCATCAACCATGTTTATTCTCTCATTGATCAGATTTGTACATAATCAACTTACGAGCATATACAGTATTCAAACAGCCCAGATCTCGAAGACTTCATTGACAGACAGCAGACAAATAGTAGGAATCACATAAAAAAATCTACAATAAGCTTTAGAAAACCCTAAACTTTCATACGCGCTTTTTTTGAAGAAAACCCACGTATATATACGATTTTACTGAGATGAACTAGCGTACAGATCTGTAAATGTGAACTTTTCAGAATGAACCAGATCCATAGAACTTACCCAGATTCCTTCATTTGACTTCAGCAAACTTGCACCAGGTCATAGATCTAATCATCTCTTCAATGGATCACACAATAGCATAGTCATTTCAGATCTAGAGATCATGAACCATCATTGTATCCATGGGTGCATCATAGATTCAGATATATCAATTAAAACAGAGTTCATCCCATGTAGATATACCTCAGAGAAAATTATTCATTAACGACCCTTGCTATTTCACCCATTGCACTATGATCTTCTTCTCCTTATATAGATTTAGCTTTTACCAATACCATGAGTCAAAACCACACAACTGTTGATTTTATTCTTGGATGAAATCAAATAGACAATACAACACTCAATAATGTGGGCTAATACCATGGCAATGCCTCTTGGTATCATAATTTTAGAGCGTAAAAGGCATACGCGACTCGGATCGTTCTTATCCGCATGTATACACAACTTCTCGTCATAAAAAGTACGTATATACATATCCTGAATGTATACACGGGTTGCCTTCATAAAAGTAGCATATACATTGCATCCATATGTGGGTTGCCTTCATCAAACCTACGTATACATTGTGACATCTTATATTTATCATTTCTCTGGCACTTACTGGAATTCCTTTCTCTGTCACATATGAACTGACTTGTAGAATCATCATTTTTACATCTTTAACAAATAGGTTGCTATCAAAAAGGCACCTCATCAAGAGTTTTCCATCAACTACAACATCATCAAGTAGGTTTCCATCAAGGACAAAATATTGCATCATATTGCCAACAATCTCCCCCTTTGGACTCGATGGAAACCATGATGGTGTTTTATCACCACAACAGATATGTATGTTAATCATAACCATTATTCAAATACCAAGATTCTCTCCCCCTTTGACATCAATACCAAGAGGGCAAAGGGCAGATCAATACCAAAACAAGGTTTCTTTTCCCTTGTAGAAAGAATAGTTCTGTAGATCTGATGTGCACTGAAATTACCATGCTCCCCCCGAGTTCATGCTGAATCTTCAGACATATTTTTCAATGAAGTACATGACTCTATAACTCAACCTAGTATGACCTTTCCTATCACCATGTACTCATACATACATCAATGATCCAACCAAGTGGAATTACATATTTGAACAAGTCCTTACATGACTGAATATTACAATTTTACATCAGGTCTGAACATTACATTTTCATCAAATTACAGATATGACTTTTTATAACCAAAACCAAAGAATCTCAAACATGAGATCATAACACAACAACCAATCTGAATGCCAAAAATGCATCATTTTACACAAGACAAGTGTTCCCCCTTAGCTTTTGCTTCTTGAACACCTTCAACAACAAATCATCAAAGCATATTCATCAAGGAAAAAAATATAAAAGAATGATGCAGAAAGATGAATACTGGAACAACAACAGAGATTACCTGACAGCACCACAACTGTTCTGAAACGCTGACCCAGAGAATTTCTGTCAGCAAAACCCATACGCGGTTTTATGCATAGAAACTTGCATATATACGTGAGTCTTTATGAAACCCGTGTACCGAATTTAATATTCTGAAATCAAGAAGATCTAATCTGAGAGACAGAGACAACTCCTAGCTTCTATCGAAGATATTTGAATGCTTCCCTAGGAAGAGGTTTATTAAATATATCAACAACTTGTTCTTTGGAAGGAACATACTCTAACTTAACCTTTTGTTCAAGCACTTGTTCACGTAGGAAGTGATACTTGATAGGAATGTGCTTGGTATTGGAATGCATAACAGGATTCTTTGAGATGCTAATGGCACTTGTATTATCACACAAAATGGATATGGGAGGTGAATATTTGATTTGAATGTCTTGTAAAGTTTGCATCATCCAAATTAGTTGTGTGCAACATGATGCAGCAACCACATATTCTGCTTCTGCTGTAGATAAGGCAATAGAAATTTGTTTCTTTCTGAACCAAGATACTAATCGGGGCCCCATATAGAATGCACCACCACTAGTGCTCTTTCGATCATCAACATTTCCAGCCCAATCTGCATCTGTGTAAGCATGAAGAGTGAGATCATCATTCTTTGGATACCATAGACCAAAGTCTTGAGTCCCTTGTAGATATTTGAATATTATTTTTGCAGCTGGAAGGTGAGAATCTTTTGGATTAGCTTGGAATCGTCCAATAATCCCAACTGCATGCATAATGTCTGGTCTTGTCCCGGTGAGATAAAGTAGACTTCCAATCATGGATTTGTATTTTGGTTGATTCACCGTGGGAGAATCATCATGAGAACTGAGGTTACACCCCGTTATCATTGGTGTACTTATAGGTTTGCAGTCTTCCATCCCATACTTCTTCAGAATTTGCTTAAGATATTTTGCTTGAGATAAAAATATGCCATATGTTGCTTGTTGCACTTGTAAGCCAAGGAAAAATGTTAGTTTCCCAAGTAAAGAAATTTCAAATTCTTGCTGCATAATATAAGAAAATTTCTGACTCATGGACTCTTCATTACTTCCAAAAATGATGTCATCAACGTATACTACTACAATCAATAGTTTATCATTTTCAGTTTTTGTGTATAAGTGGCTATCAACAGATCCATTTGAAAATCCTTATTGATGAAGATATTTATCAAGACAATAGTACCATGCCCTTGGAGCTTGTTTGAGACCATATAAAGCCTTTTTAAGTTTACAAACAAGTTTTTCATCATTTCCCAAAATGAATCCTTCTAGTTGTTCTATATAAACTTCTTCTTCTAGATCACCATTGAGGAAAGCAAATTTAACATCCATTTGATAAACTTTGAATTGTTGAAAGCTTGGAAAGGAAAGAAGCATTCTTATGGCTTCAAGTCTAGCTACAGGAGAAAATGTTTCTTCAAAGTATATACCTTCTTTTTGAACATACCCTTTACAAACAAGTTTAGCTTTGTTTCTAATAATATCTCCATTTTCATTTAACTTGTTTTTGAATATCCATTTTTTCCTATAACATTTTTATCATGAGGTCTTGGAACTAATTCCTAAGTTTGATTCTTTTCAATCTGATCAAGTTCTTCATTCATGGCTTGAATCCAACATTCATCTTTGCTAGCTTGATTGACATTCTGTGGTTCAATAGTGGATAGAAATGCCAAATAGCTAGGAGATCCTACAAGAGTTCTTCTTGTTTGGACACCTGATCCCTTTTCTCCCAAAATTTGAGATTCTGGATGATTCTTTTGAACATACCTGGATGGAGCCTTTTCAGATAGATCTTCTTCTGGTGCTTCATTGGGTTCACCTTCTATATTATTTCTAGTTGATGCAGGAAGATATACATTACCATCATCTTCATTTGTTGTTTGTATTTCCCCTTTTGCAGCTGAGAGAGACTCATCAATTACAACATCAATGCATTCAACAATATTCTGAAGTCTTTTATGGTAACATTTATATGCTTTACTTCTATAAGAGTAACCAAGAAATATTCCTTCATCTGCTCTAGGTTCAAACTTGCCAAGTTTTTCATCATTGTTCTTGATAAAAAATTTGCTTCCAAAAACTCTAAAATTCTTTACAGTGGGAAGATTACCATACCAGAGCTCATATGGAGTTTTATCACTGTTCACATGAACATGAGCCTTGTTAAGAATATTTACAGCGGTATGTGCTACTTCTCCCCAAAATGTTCCAGGTGTTCCAGAATCATTGAGCATAGCTCGAGCCATTTGTTGCATTGTTCTATTCATTCTTTCTGCTACGCCATTTTGTTGTGGGGTACCAGCTACAGAAAACTGTCTTTTTATGCCATGTTGTTCACAAAAATCAAAGAATTCATCTGATATATATTCACCACCTCAGTCAGATCTAAGACATTTGATTTTTAGATCTAATTCATTCTCAGCCAGGGCTTTGAAGATCTGAAATTTTTCAAATGCTTCATCTTTGTGTTTCAGGAACCCAATCCAACACATTCTAGAGAAATCATCAATAAAAAAAATATAGTATTGTTCTCCACGGCGTGACTTTTTCCTCATAGGTCCACATAGGTCGGTATGAATGAGTTCAAGAGGCTTACTTGCTGATCCTTCTTTGGCATTGAATTGCACTCTTGTTTGCTTACCGAATTGGCAATATTTGCATATAGTACTTTCAGGCAGAGTAATGTTGGGAAGATCACGAACAGCTTTGAGTCTGCTAGATTTTCTGATTTGAGAGAAACTGAAATGCCCCAATCTTCTATGCCATAACCAATTTTCTGAAGATTTACCCAAGGAACATTGTTCTTTACAACTTTTCAATACATACAAATTTCTTGGTGTTCTAGTTCCTTTTATTATTGTTTTTCTTGTGTCAAGTTCATGTACCACACATTCTTTTGAGCTAAAGACAACTTCAATTCCTTGATCACACATTTGACTTACACTTAACAAGTTATGTTTTAATCCATCCACATACATAAAATTGTTAGCTTTCACCTTTTCCTTTAGAAAAACAGAACCTTTTCCCTTAATGACAACAGGAGTATCATTTCCAAAAGTAACATTATTTTCTCTTTCTAGAGCATTATATGCAAGAATTTTATTTCTGTCACCTGTCATGTGTTTTGAGCATCCACTATCAATGTACCATTGATTTTCTTCTCCTTCTAAAAATAAAGCTATGCCACAATTCTCAACCTGTAAGTCCTTCTTTCTCCATACCTTGGAACTTGAAGGTATATGCTCTTTTGGCTAAAGTTTTCTCCTGCATTCAGATTCTTCATGACCAAAGTTATTGCAATAAGCACATTCAATTTCATTTTGAAGAGGAGAAAATTTGTTATACGTATTCTTCTTTATTCTGGTCTCATTTCTTTGCTTTCTTGCTTCTCTGGTCATGATGGTTTTGTATGCAACACATTGAACAACTTTATGACCAAAATTATGGCATGAGAAACATTGTCCATTAAAGAAGAAATTTTTGCGGTCATGGAACCTTCTATTTGTGTTTACTTGTTGATTGGTATTTCTCTTAAAGATATTTCTGTTATTGTTCTTTGTATTAAGGTGGTCATGCTTTACCTATAAAGTTTCTTTGTTCCCTTGCTGAGTGACAGAATGTTGTAGGCTGGCTGTAGCTGCATTTAGATAGTTTGGTGCTGAAGACTGAGAGGATTCTCCGACATATCCAAGACCTATCTTTAAAAGAGGAGAACGTTGGACCTTGATAATTTCACCTAAGGTTTCAAATCCTTTAGCAAATATAAGATTCAAAGTTTTCACTTTCTCAATTTCTTTTCTTAGACTTACTATTTCACATTCTAATTTCTCATTGTGTTTCTCCTTTTCTACAAGTTGATTCTTTAGAGTTTCTATGGATAATTTTTTTTCTTCTAAACATATTTTGAGTTGATTCATTTCTTCAAAAAAATAATTATCTTCTATGGCATCCATAAAGGTATCCTTAGCCTCACTAGAATATTTTTCAAATGTCATGAGAAGTCTAACATCTTGATTAGATTCTCCTTCTTCACTATTTGATAACCCATCACTATCTTCATGAGTATAATAAATTTTTCTATTAATAAATCGATTCTTATTTCCTTTTGCTACTTCCTTTCCTTTTTCATGAATTTCCTTATGAGGACATTTTGCAGCATAATGACCAACTCTTCCACAAGAAAAACATTTAAAAGGAAGCTTACCTCTGAACCTTCTAGTGCCAAGTTGTAGCTTCTTTACAAAATTTACCTCATCTTCTTCTGAAATATACCCTGATCCTTTTGTTTTGTGTACTTCTTTTCCTTTTCAGCAGCTCTAAAGACAACTTCTTTGACTTCAAATGGACCTCCTTTTCTCATTTCACAAGCAGTTAGAATACCATGAAGTTGAACAATAGTAAGAGTTTTTAGATCATGCTTATCTTCAATAGCAGACACTTTTGACTCAAATTTGGAAGTTAGAGATATTAAAGCCTTTTCTACCAGAGTAGTGTCAGTTATGGTTCACCCAAATTTCTCATACGATTTACAATATCATCCAGATGTAAAAAGAAACTGGCAATGCTCTCCTCATTATGCATCCTGATATTTTCATATTGAATTCTGAGATTTTGGAGTTTAGCACTTTTAACCTTTGTATCACCTTCATAGCTTAGAATGATTTTGTCCCATATCTCCTTTGCCGTATTCGACTGCATGACTTTGACAAATTCTGATTAAGTCAGACTCCCCAATAATGCATTGACCGCCTTTGCATTAGTTTCATAGTTCTTTCTTGTCGTTACATCTATTGGAACTAAGGTTGGATATTGATAACCTCCTTCAACTATAGCCCATACATCTACTCCAAGAGACTGAAGATAGGATCTTGTCCTTGTCTTCTAGAAGATTAAATTGTTTCCGTTGAAGATAGGAGGCCTGATAGATGTTGTCCCATCTTGATTGCTCATCTTGGCTAATCTTCATTCTAGCAGCTAAGCTTCTTCAAAAGGACCTACTCTGATACCAATTGTTGGAAAAAAATACTGAGAGGGGGGGGGGGGTGAATCAGTATTTAGAGCTTACTGAATGTATTTTAACTTTTTATTTATAGAATTCCATACGTGACTTTGAGGAACCCAAATCGCGTATACACACGCATATACTGAAAGAAACTAGCGTATACTGATATAATTTTACAGTTTAGAAAGCTTTTCAAGAAAAATATTTAAATTAGTTTATCATTCATGCATTTGTTAGAGAATCAGTAAGTATGTGCAGTAACAGAAGTATAAATCATCACACACATGAACACCAATATTTAAGGTGGAAACCCAATTTGGGAGAAAACCACTGCTGTTGTCATCTCTGTATTCAATATTTATTATATGGAAAAACTGTTTAAAATATAGTACTAATGCAAACTCATATCAGTACACAGGCATCTACCTACAGAAGGCTACTACCTTCTCTCATTTTCCAACTGCTACTGGAAGGGAGCTACAACCCCCTTTCTTCTCGTTTACCAGCCACTCCTCGAAGGGAGCTTCAACCCCCTGAACAAAACACCAGCTTCTACCGACAGGAAGCTTCTACTTCCATACTGAAGGCTTCAACCCTCAAAACCACTGTAGACCACGTTTCATCAAATTTCATACTAGATCAAACAACATCAACACAACTCTTTATATACATCAATAACCATAAGTTCTACCCAATACATCAATCAATACAGTGAGACCACTGTTATCAGATCATCAGAAATAACCCAGACTTCAGAATAAATATGCAGATACAAACTCAACCCTAAACCATATCCAACTTAAAATGCATACGCTACTTTGCTTCACTGAACCCGCGTATATACACGCTTTCCTTCATACCAACCTGCATATAGCTCAATGAATACTTTTTTTTTAGAATGTAATCAGTCTCAGATCCAGATCTGATGCTTTCAGTCATATATCTTTAGAAATGTAGAACCCTTCATCAGTTAGTCACCATCAACCATGTTTATTCTCTCATTGATCAGATTTGTACATAATCAACCTACCATCATACATAGTATTCAAACAACCCAGATCTAGAAGACTTCATTGATAGACAACAGACAAATAGCAGGAATCATTAAAAAAAAAAAAATCCTGCAATAAGCTTCAGAAAACTCTAAACTTCCATACATGCTTTTTCTGAAGCAAACCCATGTATATATGCACTTTTACTGAGACAAACTAGCGTATAGATCTGTAAATGTAAACTTTGCAGAATGAACCAGATCCATAGAACTTACCCAGTTTCATTCATTTGACTTCAGCAAACTTGCACCAGGTCATAGATCTAATCATCTCTTCAATGGATCAAAAAAGAGCATAGTCATTTTAGATCTAGAGATCATGAACCATCATTGTATCCATGGGTGCATCATAGATTCAAATCTATCAATTAAAACAGAGTTCATCCCATATAGATATACCTCAGAGAAAATTCTGCATTAACAACCCTTGCTATTTCACCCATTGCACTATGATCTTCTGCTCCTTATATAGATTTAGATTTTACCAATACCATGAGTCAAAACCACACAACTGTTGATTGTATTCTTGGACAGAATCAAATAGAAAATACAATGCTCAATACTGTGGGATAATACCATGGTAATGCCCCTTGGTATCATAATTTTAGAGCGTAAAATGCATACACGACTTGGATCGTTCTTATCCGTGTGTATACACGACTTCTCTTTATAAAAACTGCGTATATACTTATCCTGAATGTATACATGGGTTGCCTTCATAAAATTAGCATATACATTGCATCCATACACGGGTTACCTTCATCAAACCTGTGTATACATTGTGACATATTATATTTATCATTTCTCTGGAACTTACTGGAATTCCTTTCTCTGTCACATCTGAACTGACTTGTAGAATTATCATTTTTACATCTTTAACAAATAGGTTGCTATCAAAATGGAAACTCATCAAAAGGTTTCCATCAAGTACAACATCATCAAGTAGGTTGCCGTCAAGGACAACATATTGCATCATATTTCCAACATCACCATCTCCATAGATATTATTGTTGCAGCCACAGGGATACCCAATGCGGGTGAAAAATGGTTTAAGACCACAGATGTAGATGCCCGACATTATGAACCATTTCTCAAGGCACGGTACAAAAATGAAAAAAAGAAAGTCTTTCCTTTTAGTCACCTAATTGATAGCTTTTCCCCCATGATGATGATCATCATGAAATATTTCACTTATGATGGTAGATTATCCAGACTATACACCTATCACATCAATTTTCTCATGCATTTCACTAAGGTGAAAGTTCTCAACATCCCTCATTGTTTGTATAGGAGTATTGATAAGATATCCTACATAATGTAGAACAAAAAGTATGAACATCAGATGAACAACCTATTCAATCACTCTCTAATCAAAGTAATTGTCCTTAATCATCTCAATCAGCTAAAAATTGCATGGGATACCTTCATTGAGAATGATGTCTTCATTACTCCACCACCTCAGCCTGCTAGACCAATTCCACCACCAACATCAGTGTCTCAAAGATAAACAGGGTCATCTAGTAGGGTTGCATTGAAGGAGGCTAAAGAGGCCAAAGAGGCCAAAGAATTCAAAGAAACAAAAAAGGTCAAAACCTACCAGAGGGGACCTAGGCAAGTGTTTTCTCCACAAATTGTGGAAGGTACCTTGCCTTCTTCATCAATAAAGCAGGGAAAAAAAAAGCAAGAAGAGACATTTGTCCATAAAGAGGAAGACCTTCATAAGGAAGAAAGAGATTTTGAGTTGATGGACTTGGATGACCAAGAGGATCTTGAGGCCTCAAAGTTGATCATCAAAGAAAAGGATGCCATAATCAAAAAAATATAGGACAACATGGTAAGAGCCCAATTTGTCATATCATTCCTTGAACATGAGAACAAGCAGTTGAAAGACAAGCAGGTACTCATGGAGTTAGAGCTGCTAAAGAAAAAAAGACAAGACATCATGGGTAAGGAAATTATGGCACCTAATGACTCTTACCATGATGATACTCAAAACATCAAGTCAAGACCAAAAACAATAGGTCTTAAGAGAGCTTTAGAGTAGGAGAAACATAGGGCAGTGCAACCCATTTTTGAGGAAAGGATTGCAAAGGAAATTGAAGTTGACAGAGAGGTATGCTTTGAAAAGGATAACCTTCACCTTGATAATCTCCTACATAAGTCAAACAAATAAAATGATATTATCAAACACATGTCCAATAGATACATCACTAGAAACAAGATCTCCAACATTAAGCTCAAATAGTTGAAGGACAAATACAAGAAAACCCTAATCAAGAAAAAGGAGGAGGATAAACTTGAGATTCTTCTTAATGCCCCCCTGATTGCTTGAGACACTTCATTGACACTCTATCTAAAAATTTTGATTAGTTTTGGATAGGTTTTCAAGTTTTTGGGCATTTTTCCAAATTTTGACAAACTTTCAACACAGTCCAATTGTAAAAAACACAGTGCCTAGGGCACTGTGCTTTTTCTAGGAGACTCCAAATGACAACTGGTCACCACCATTAGATTTAAAAGGCCCTCTCCATCAAATTGTGACTATTGGTACATCAAATTTGTACATTCTAACAGGGATAAATGGCCAAAATCATCCAAAAAATCACCTTTCTGCCTTATATTTCAGGTTGTGCTGCGTTTTTTACCAGTCTTGGAATATTTCATTTTTGAGGGCCTTAACTTCATAATTTTTAGGACTTAAGCAATTTTTTGGAAACTAGATAGGAGTATCTTTCAAATGAGCTATCTTGGGATCAATTTTGACTTCAAAAAGTCATCCAAAAGTGACCTTGAAGTTGGTGTTGTGCTTTTTTCAAGGTTGATGCGCTTTTTCCAAAGGCGTTGCGCTTTTCCTAGTTGCCTGATATTTTCATAATTTTCTAGATTTCTCAGTTTGGTCATGGAATTGATGAATTTTACTGATGTAATTAATCCATGTAAATTTAATTAAGTCACTTTTAGTTACTATAGGTAGATACATTGGATAAAAATGTATTTTTGGGACAAATGAATCAGTTTCACCAAAGTTAGGGATGAGTTTGTTGACCTCCCTAGTGTTTGGGTTTCCAGTTGAGAATTTTGGAGATCAGCTCCATAATTCAGGGATTCGACCCTTGAGCTCGGGAGAATCAATTTTGGTTTATATTATTCACTTATTTTCTCATGGAAAGGGTTGGATGTTGTTGGATTGATCACTGAACACTATTGTAATCAAATTTTTGGCAAGTAATAACATACTGGGTTGCAGCTATTTTGGTGGAATTCTTGTGGTAAATTGATTTGGCGTTGCTTCTTCTTATGTTTTGAAAATGTGTGAATGTATTATGATTTCATATTCATTTCATTTCTGAATGAAATTGTTTCCTAAGACAGAAAGACATAATTCATTAAGTTTATGCTATGTTTTGGAGGAATAGTTACAGTTTGTTTCATCTTCTTCTTAGTAGAAAATAATTCATATTTCTTATGAAATTTTCTCAAACCATAGAAATCTAGATCACTTCATCAGATATCCTATTTAACTGCTTACCTACCTTTCTCCATCAGATCCCTACAATTCTGATCCATGCTTTCCCTGACCTAGTCCTTCTCTGACCTATTCACCATCCAACACCTCAAAATAAATCAATAAAACCCCTGTGCTACTATACCTAGCCTAATATCTCTTTGATCAAGTCATATTTACTGAGATACATTGGATAGATCCCTCTCCTACCTAGTAGGGCTAGCTACTTAGAAAAATATTGGTATGCGGTTACCTTTGCTAGTCTCTTCTCATCCTCGGAGATCCAGTGGAGTGATAACATTTTGGCGACCATACTAGGGAACGAAGTGACAGATTTTCCCTAGGAAAGAATGAAAAGGATTAGATATTATTGCTGATGGTGAACAATGATCAGGCACAAGAAGGTTGTGCATCATTCACCTGGCGACTCCAGTGTCGAAGAATCCAAAGGTTCAGAATTTTCACGGCAAATCCACTTTTCAAGAATCGATAGTATGAAGAACTTCTTGCTGACTTCATTTTTGTCAAAATGGATTCAACTACTCGAAGGTATGCTCCTATGAATCGAGCTCACATTCTTGGTTTTCTGAACCATATTCCTTGTATAGATTGGAAATCAGGAGTGTCAAATTTTAAGGGATAGGACGGTGAAGATGCTAGTTTGCATTTGGTCAAATTTCATTTTCATATTCACAGACTAAAGATTTAGTTTCCTGAAGATTATCTGATGAAGATGTTTATGGCTACCTTGGACGAAAAAGTGAGATCATGGTATGAGAGTCTAACATCTACTATTTTATATTCTCTAAAGGAATTTCATTCAGTTTTCTTTCAACATTATCAAAGCTCTAATTATGGGGATGAAGAGTGTCTAGATGATGAGATCATAGAAGCCTTATATGATTTTTCCTCCCAACAACAATCAATAGCTTCCTCCTTGGATGAAAAAGACCAGGACCAAAAAATAGAAATGCCTATTCCTGATCTTAAAAACGAAAATCATAAAGCTAATGTTAACTACTATAAAACTCAAGTTTCTCCTCTTTCTGAAGATGAAATAGATCAGCTCCTGAAAAGTCATGTTACAGCCCAAGTTAATGCAGGTTTGCAATGTTCACATAGTCAAGAATGTGTTAGTGAAACTTAGTTCATTATTGAAAATTAAAATCTAATTTTAAATGATTATAGTCATGATATTGATGAAAATATACAAGAAGTTGTTGTGAGTGAGCCAATTTGTGATGATGATTTATTGCAAAGAGATCAGCTAAAAGGGACTATTTTCTTTCATGAAGAGGATAAGGTTGTCATGTTTAACAATATTGAAGAATTTTTTCTGTTCAAGGATGATTTAGACTATGAATTTGAGGAGTATGAGCCTAAGAGAGAAAACATGCAAGAGATAAAGTCAGAGTTTCCTGTGCTTCAGGAATTTACAACCAACACTTAGATAGCATAAAGTCATACTTCCTTATGCCTTCCTATGGATGAATAACCAAGTATTATTTCATATCAAAATGAAGGGAGTACATGTATTTTTTCTGCTGGATATCGAGACAAAGAAACATTTCAGATTTTTGAATGTCCTTTTACTGATTTGCTACAGTTAGCATGGAAGATGCATTTTCTTATTTTCATGGACCAGAAGCACATGTTCAGTAGACACTCAGAGTTGCCTAGTTTTTGTTTTTTCTTCCTGCTCGAGGGAAGTGAGAGCAGAATTCAATTAAGTAGCCATATATTGGATTGGTTGCATTGGATGGATCACTTCACATGATTGTACATATGTCTTCAGCAGGCAGGTGGTTGTCATCAGGATTTGAAACCCTCGAGTCTCAGTGATATGCAACCATCAATAAGTTTTGTAAGTTTTTATTTAAGTCAATTTTCAGACAGTTTTGAGTGAGTCTTGAGTTAGTTTATTATGTCAAGTTTTTCAGCATTTAGTTTGGTTTTCATATTTTGACTCCATGCCCAATGGATAGGAACTTAGTCTATGGTGTTCTTGGCACCTCCAAGGAGCTACCATCCCCAGTTGGAGCCAATTTTACTGTCAATATTTTCATCCTTCCACCAGTGATCAAAAAATATCTTTTCATATCATAGTAGGGTCCCATTTTGAATTTTTTTTCATTCCATTAGGTCATCATGCAAAAATTTGGTCATTGGAGGTAGCCCAAGGTCAAACCTCACTCTGTTCAAAAATTTCATTACTTGCTGGCTCATTTCACCACTTTGCTAAGTGTACATCAATCTTGACTTGTCATCATTATTTCTGTCATTTTCATCATGGTTTCATTCAATCAGAGTATCCATTAGGTATTAGGGTTTTCAAGGTCCATCAAATCACCATTTGCATGCATAAAATTCTAGCAAGTAAAAGAGTGACAGTAAACACATTTTATTATGAAAGTTTGATTTGTAAATTTAATTTCAATTCAATATGTAATTTTATGTTTCTTAATATGTAATAAGTTTTCATGGTTCCAAGGTAGCTACATACTCAAGGTTCCATCAACCAAGCAAGTCAAAGTTCCAAAATTCATAGTGTTTCAAATCCACCAAAAGATCAAATTCAACGGATCAAGATAAAAAATGAAAGTTGAATTGCAATGTTTAAGTTGAGTTTGAAAAGGAAAATGTGGGTCCCATGTATATTTTTGAAATTTCATCAAGTATAAAGGGCCATAAAAGACCAAGGAGACACTCATTTACATCCTTATGCATTGAGATCTCAGCTTCCCCAAGTCAAAAATTAAATTTTCAGCAAGAAAGTTGAATTTCCTTGAAGGCATTATGCTCTTTCTTCAAGCGTTTCGCTTTTGACCGAGACACATTGCGCTCTTGCTTCAGGCATTGTGCTTTTTCCTGGGAGGTGTTGTGCTTCTACTTGATGAGCTGCCCTTTTTCCAGCTTTCACCTACAACCTAAAAATCTTCTTTGCAAGGGGTCCAAGCATCAAATTAGGGTTTTCTTAATCAAATGCAAGTAATTTACACTTCTCAAAGCCCTCCTTTCACTTCATAATTTCAAATTTATGGTGTAAACCCTCCTCACTCATCATTTCAAGTTTTGAGAAAAGAAACCCTAGCTTTCACTCTTGCAAGCCAACATTGTTTTCCCTAGACCCTATTTTCCATTTCCACACTTCAGAAAACACCTCCCCTACCCCTACATCACCTTATCTCTCATTCCAAAGTCCCATTACCTAAAACCCTACCCCTAGGCTGCATTTTCCTAGGCAACCACACTATATCCCTGTAATCAAAATTCCTACCCTATATCCCTAAGTTTTTTTATCCCCCACCACTTCCCTAAGCTCCCTAACTACCACAGATGTAGATGCCAAACATTATGAACCATTTATCAAGGCACTATATAAAAATGACAATAGGGAAGTATTTCCTTTTAGTCACCTACTTGATATATTTCCTCCCATAATGAATATCATCATGAAATATTTCACTTGTGAGGCCAGATTCTCTAGACTATACACCTATAACATCAGGTTGCTCATGCATTTCACTATGGTGAAATTGTTCAACATCCCTCATTATTTCTATAGGATTATTAATAAAATGTCCTACATAGTGCAAAACAGAGAGTATGAACATCAGATGGACAACCTCTTCCATCACTCTCTAATCAAAATAATTATCCTTCATCATCTCAATCAGAAAAACATTGCATGGGAGACCTTCATTGAGAATGATGTCTTCATTACTCCACCACCTCGTCCTGCTAGACCAATTCCACCACCAGCATCAGTGTCTCAAAGACATACAAGGTCATCTAGCAGGGTTGCAGTGAAGGAGGCCAAAGAGGCCAAAGAAGTCAAAGAAACCAAAAAGGTAAAAAACTACCAGAGGGGACCTAGGCAAGTGTTTTATCCATATATTGTGGAAGGGGCCTTGCATTCTTCATCAACAGAGTAGGGAAAAAAAAATCAAGAAGAGACAGTTTTCCATGAAGAGGAAGACCTTCATGAGGAAGAAAGAGATTTTTAGTTGATGGATTTGGATGACCAAGATGATCATGAGGCCTCAAATATGATCATCAAAGAAAATGATTCCATAATCAAAGAACTATAGGACAACATGGCAAGAGCCCAATTTTTCATATCATTCCTTGAACAAGAGAACAAGCAGCTGAAAGACAAGTAGGTACTCATGGAGTTAGAGTTGTTAAAGACAAAAATACAAGACATCAAGGGTAAGGCAATGATGGAAGCTAATGAATATTACCATGATGATACTCAAACCATGAATTCAAGACCAAGAATAAGAGGTCTTAAGAGAGCTTTAGAGCAGGAGAAACATGGGGTAGAGAAACTAAGTTTTGAGGAAAGGATTGGAAAGAAAATTGAAGATGACATAGAGGTGTGCCTTGACAGAGTTAACCTTCACCTTGAGGAAGCTCCTCCATAAGGAAAACAAAGACAATAATATGCTCAGACACATGTCCAATAGATACATCACTAGAAACAAGATCTGCAACATTAATTTCAAACAGTTGAAGGACAAATACAAGTAAACCCTAATCAAGAAAAAGGAGGATGATAAACTTGAGATTCTTGTTGATGCCTCCCTAATTGCTTGAGACACTTCATCAGAACTCCATATAACAATTTTGATCAATTCTAGACAATTTTTCAAGTTTTTGGGCATTTTTCCAAATTTTGACAGACTTTCAGCACAGTCCACTTGTAAAAAATGTAGCGCCTAGGGCATTGCGCTTTTTATAGAAGCCTCCAAATGACAAATGGTCACCACCATTGGATTCATAAGGCCCTCTACATCAAATTTTTACTATTTTTACATCAAATTTGGACATTCTGACGGGGAGAAATGGCCAAAAACATCCAAAAAATCACCTTTTTGCCTCATTTTTCAGGTTGACGCAACACTTTTGACCAGTCTTGGGAGATTTAAGTTTTGAGGGCCTTAAATTCATCATTGTAAAAATTAATGGAATTTTTGGAATCTAGACAAGATCATATTTCCAATGAGCTATCTTAGGCTCAATTTGGACTTCATCAAGTCATCCAAAAGTGACCTTGAAGTTGGCGTTGCACTTTTGTCAAGGGCATTGCGCTTTTGCCAGTTGACTGATATTTTTAGAATTTTCCATATTTCTCAGTTTGGTCATGGAATTGATGAATTTTACTAATGTAATTAATCCATGTAAATGTAATTAAGTCACTTTTAGTTACTAGAGGTAGATACATTGGATAAAAATGTATTTTTGGGACAAATGAATCAGTTTCACCAAAGTTAGGGATGAGTTTGTTGACCTCCCTAGTCTTTGGGTTTCCAATTGAGAATTTTGGGGATCAGAGCCCTGAGCTGGGGAGAATCAGTTTTGTTCTATATTATTCACTTCTTTTCTCATGGCAAGGGTTGGATTTTGTTGTATTGATCACTTAACATTATTGTAATCATGATTTTGGCAAGTAATAACAGACTGAGCTGTAGCTATTTTGATGGAATTATTGGGGTAAGGTGATTTAACATTGTTCCTTATTATGTTTTTCAAATGTGTGAATTTATTTTGATTTCATATTCATTCCTGTTCTGAATTCAATTGTTTCCTAACTCATAAAGACATAATTCATTAAGCTTATGCTCCAGTTTGGAGGAATAGTTACAGTTTGTTTCATCTTCTTCTTATTAGAAAAGAATTCATATTTCTTATGCTCTTTTCTCAAAGCCTAGCAATCTAAAACACTTCATCAGATATCCTTTTGTGTTGAAATTCTTACCTACCTTGCTCCATCTAATCCCTGCAATTCTGATCCTTGTTTTCCCTGGCCTAGTCCTTCTCTGACCTATTCACCATCCACTACCTCAAAAACCAATCAATCAAACCCTTGTGCTACTATACCTAGCCTAATATATCATTGATCCAGTCATACTGACTAAGATCCATTGGAAAGAGCCCTCTCCTACCTAGTAGGGCTAGATACTTGGCAAAATATTGGTCTGTGGTTACCTTTGCCTGTCTCTTCTCAACCTCAGAGATCTGGTGGAGTGATAACATATTGGAAACCATATTGGGGAACAAAGTGACAACTTTTCCTTTTGAAAGAATGAAAAGGATTAGATCTAATCGCTGATGGTGAACAGTGACCAGGCACAATAAATTTGTGCATCATTCACCTAGCGACTCTAGTGTCGAAGAATCCAAATGTTCAAAATTTTCATGGCGACTCCACTTTTCAAGAACCGGTAGTCTGAAGAACTTCTTGGTGACTTCATTGGTTTCAAAATGGATTCAAGTACTCAAAGGTATGCTCCTATGAATCAAGCTCATATTGTTGGTTTTCCTAACCGTATTCCTTGTATATATTGGGAATCAGGACTGTCAAAGTTTAAGGGTTAGGATGGTGAAGATGCTAGTTTGCATTTCGTCAAATTTCATTTTCATATTCACAGACTAAACATTGAGTTTCCTGAATATTGTCTGATGAAGATGTTTATGGCTACCTTGGAGGAAAATTTGAGATCATGGTATGAGAGTCTACCATCTGCTAGTTTATATTCTCTAAAGGACTTTCATTCAGTTTTCTTTCACCATTATCAAATATCTAATTCTTCATTGTCAATGATTGATAGTTATTGTGAGATATTTGATAATTTCAATAAATTTATTTAAAATTTGTATGAGGATAAATAGTGTCTAGATGATGAGATCATAGAAGCCCTATATGATTTTTCCTCCCAACAACAATCAGCAGCTTCCTCATTGAATGAAAAAGAAGGGGACCAAAAAATAGAAATGCCTATTCCTGATCTCGAAAAAGAAATTTGTCAAGCTAATGTTAACTACTATAAAACTCAAGTTTCTCCTCTGTCTGAAGATGAAATAGATCAGCTCCTGAAAGGTCATGTTACAACCCAAGATAATGTAGGTTTTCAATGTTCACATAGTCAAGAATGTGTTAGTGAAACTTCTTTCATTATTGAAAAAGAAAATTTGAGTTTAAATGATGACAATCATGAGATTTATGAATGTAGGTTTTAACCCTAAACATAAATTATCTACACACGAATCTTATAACAGAAAATAAACAATAGCTAGAGCATAAAACATAAAACAGATAAACACAGATATTTCCCCTGGATCCCAAATCAGGATGACCAGCTTGATTTTTCATTATATTCCTTTTAGTGTTAAAACACATATATATACATGCCGAAGCATACATGAACCCTAATCCATTAACCCTGGATTAGAACATAACCGTAGTTCCCTTGACCAGATCTACAAAAATACCAAGGACCGAAAACCATCGTACCCCAAAACCATGTGCAAAACCATGCACAAAACCATGGACGCAGACTTCCCACCGGAAATTAAGGACCAAAAATTTTCGCCGGGGCACTGCCTCAGACCCCGACAGGGGGGGCTACCGCCCCCCTTGTGACCCCCCCATTGCGCCCAGCGCAAAGGGGGGGCTATCAACCCCCCTTTTACCCCCCCCACGCGTGCTTAGTCGTGGAAATAATATAACACATACCCAACATTCTCCCACTTGTTGTTTTCTTTCCGCAGGGGGCCACAGGAGAGCTTAGTCATTGGCCCAATTCTTCAACACCCATTGTTTCTCTACACCAATAGAACTTCTGAGTGCTCACAGACTTCGTCAATGCATCTGCAACATTCTTCAAAGTGTCCACCTTTACCAACAACACCCTTTTAGCCTCAACCATATCTCTAACAAAGTGATATTGAACATCAATGTGCTTTTTCTTTGAATGATAAGTAGGGTTCTTAGCCAAGAAAATTTCACTTTTGCTATCACAGTCTATCCTTATAGCTTGTTGTACCAACCCCATACTTGAACACAATCTCTACAACCAAATTGCTTCCTTTCTTGCATGAGTGGCTGCTATGTATTCTGCCTCTGTAGTTGAAAGAGCCACTACAGACTGTCTTTTACTCATCCAACTAATTGTGCCTCCAAATAGGCTAAACACATACCCACTTGTAGATCTTCTTTGGTCTATATCTCCAACCTAGTCTGCATCAACAAAACCACGAATTTCCAACATTCTTTCCAATCCTGGTCTTCCCTGGTAGCACAAGCCATAATCACTAGTGCCACGTAAATATCTGAAAACCCCCTTCACTGTCGTCCAATGCTCCTTCCCTGGGTTTGACATAAACCTGCTCAATACTCCCACTGCATGTGTAATGTCTGGTCTAGTATAGACCATTGCATACATCAAGCTACCTACTGCACTTGCATATGGAACATGGAACATATTCTCCTCTTCTTCTTGTGTCTTGGGACACTGTTCAGCAGACAACTTTACACCTACAGGAATAGGAACATTCACTACTTTACTATCCTGAATATTGAACCTCTGCAATATAGTCTCGACATACTTCCTCTGGTTTAACTAAAGCTTCCTCTTTGCCTGATCTCTCTTAATTTCCATGCCCAAAATATGGTTTGCAGCACCAAGATCCTTCATGTCGAATTTGGAGAACAGTTGGGTCTTCAAATCTTGGATAATTTCTTTGTCATTTCCAATCAACAACATATCATCCACATACAAGACCAAATAAATAACACGGTCACCAATTAATTTAAAATAAACACAATGATCCTCCTTGTTTCTGGTGAAGCCAAGTCCCTGTATATAGGTATCAAATTTCTGATACCACATCCTTGGTGACTGTTTCAACCCATACAGAGACTTCTTCAACCTACATACCAACTCTTTCTTACCCTTCACCATAAACCCTTCAGGTTTCTTCATGTAGATCTCCTCTTCTATATCCCCGTGAAGAAATGATTTCTTCACATCCATCTATTCTATCTCAAAATCAAATGCCGCAGCAACAGATAAAAGTAATCTAATAGAAGTAACTTTGGCAACAGGAGAAAAAATATCACCAAAATCAATTCCCGACACCTGGGAATAACCTTTTGCTACCAATCGAGCTTTGTATTTCTCCACCTTGCCTTCTACATTCATCTTCTTTTTAAACACCCATTTGCTCCCGATGGGCTTCCTTCCAACCGGCAACTCCACCAGATCCCATGCCTCATTTTTGTGCAAGGATGCCATTTCATCAACCATGGCCTCCTTCCAGAGTTTTCCATCCTATGAATTTACTGCCTCCCTGATAGTTATGGGATCATCATTAGTTATAGTTAAGGAAAAACCTGAACAGAAAGCAGATGGACTATACCTTTCTGGCGGCCTTCTTTCCCAAATTGATCTTCTCATAGCTAGAGTTTGTGGCTCTTCCTCTTCTGAATCTTCTTCTTCTGTAGAGTCTGATTCATCCTCCTTTAGCTCAAACTATATCTTCTCAGGTTCCTTTGGTAGGACTTCATGTGTAACAACATCTTTCACTTCTCTAAACACCACATCTCAGCTGTACACAACCTTCCTTGTTTCTGGGTTCCAAAGCTTGTAACCCTTTAAACCATCCTTATACCCAATAAAGATGCACCTTTCAGATTTATTATCCAACTTGGTCCTTTTCTTCTTTGGAACATGTACATATGCATCACATCCAAATACCCTTAGATGTGAAAGAGAGGTTTTCTTACCAGTCCATACCTCATGTGGAGTCTTATCCTCCAACGCTGATGAAGGTGATCTGTTAACTAAGTAACATGCAGTCTCCACTGCCTCTGCCCAGAATTCTTGTCCTAACCCGGTACCACTGAGCATGCTTCTTTCCTTTTCCATCAGCGTTCTGTTCATTCTTTCTGAAACTCCGTTTTTCTGAGGTGTGTATGGAGTAGTCTTCTACCGTGCTATACCACACTTCTTACAGAACTCTTCAAATTCCTTCTTGGAGAACTCCCCACCATTATCTGTCCTCTGCGCCTTTATCTTCTTCTCTGTCTGGTTTTCCACCAGAGCCTTAAATTCTTTAAATTTGTCAAAGACTTCATATTTATTCCTCAAGAAATATATCCATGTATTCCTTGAGAAGTCATCTATGAATGAAACATAGTACACAGACTTTCCCAGTGATGGAACTGACACAGGTCCAAACACATCACTGTGCACAAGTTCTAATATCTTGTTCGCCCTCTTAGCACCGGAAGGAAAACTCACCCGATTCTGCTTCCCATATACACAATGTTCACAGAAATCGAAATCCAGAGAGAAATTAGACATACCTTCTACCATACCATTTCTATGCAGTATCCGAAGGCCCTTCTCTCCAATATGTCCAAGCCTTTGATGCCATAACATGGTATTTTCTCTAGAGACAGCTAGGCTTTCCACTCCACTTTCAGGAACCACAGAACTGTTACACCCATCAATAACAGTGCTACCTTGTAGCTTGTACAGAGTTCCAGTCCGAACTCCCCGCATTAATACCAGTGCTCCCCGAACCATCTTGCACGCATCTTTCTCGAACACTGTTTTTACACCTGCATCATCCATCTTGCTTACAGAAATCAGATTTCTGGCCAATGCAGGAATATGAAGAACACCGGGAAGTGTTCTAATCCTTCCACCTTGTAGCTTCAACTTTACCTTTCCACGTCCGACGATTTTGGCCTTCCTATCATCCCCTAGGAAGACATCACCATCATATTTCTCATACTCGCAGAACCACTCCCTATGGGGAGTGAAGTGAAAGGATGCACCTGAGTCAATCAACCACGACTCATGATCTACATGTGTATTTGAAGAAGAAGCCAAATACACATCCCCACCTTCATCCGAGGTGGTTTTTGCCTCTGCAGAAGGAGCATCATCAGATCCCTTTCCTTTCTCGGGAGCTTTAGATCTACAGTCCTTTTTGTAGTGCCCTTCCTTTCCACATTTCCAGCACACCTTTACAAACTTTCCAGGAGATTTAGATCTCCCTCTAGATTTAGATCTCCCACTCGAAACCTTATTCTTGTTTCTGTTTTGGGACCTTCCTTGTATAGATAAGGCATCTCCATTCTGGCCCTCCATATTTCTCCGTCTCATTTCCTCCGACAGCAAGGCTGAGACAATGTCATCAAAATTCAAGGTAGTTGTATTGCTACCTATTGCAATAACCAGACTTTCCCACGAGTCTAGTAGAGAATACAACAAACTAATGCACTTATTTTTTGGTCAATTTAGTGTGTCATAAATTGCTGCATTTAATTTGTCAATCCGGGAATCGTAAGCTAATGAAGTGCGGCGCACTATATGTGCAAGATAACCTATTTCTTAACTTTTTGTCGTTTTTGGTTTTCTAAGGTGAAATGGAAATTCTAAGATGAAAACAAGATTGGTTATGTTTGTTCAAGGAAGTGATATCCCCTATAATGATTTACCAACTTGAAATTTTAAAAAGCAATTTGAAATTTACAATGACAAGACTTAAAAAGGAAAATGAAAATGTGCTGCTGAAATGAAAAGGTGTTGCTAATCTAATAAATCAAAACAGTAAACTAGTGAGCATGAAAACTAAACTATTCTTGCTGCCAACTAAACACAAAAGAACTATGCTTAAGGAAATTCAAAATTGCAACAAAATAAATCTAAATCAGATTACATCAATTTATCTTCTGACCCTTCATCATTAGTCCGGCTATGATTTTCGGAAGTAATCATAAACAACTTGAGTAACTGATATTTAATTTGCAGAAAGTAAACTAATACTAAACCATACACTCATGATTCAATCCCTCACCATCAGTCCAGCTGTGGCTTTTGGAGGCAACTGAAGATGTCATGCATGATTTAATATATCTAAATTTACGGAAAAAGCTAATACTAAACTACACATTTCATCACAATCCCTCACCATCGATCCATTTGTGGCTTTCGGAGGCATATTTGAAGATGCTATGAAATGATTAATATATCTAAATTTGCGAAGAGACTAATACTAAACTACACATTTCATAATGCAATCCTCACCATCGATCCCATTGTGGCTTTCGGAGAACTTGGCGAAGATGCTATGAAATGATTAGTATATCTAAATTTTAACTGCGAAATGAAAAACAAAGAAAAAAATGTGAGCAATACTGAAATTAAACGAAAAAACAAAAACTATGAAAAGCAAACTAGCAGCAGAACAATGTTAGTTCCATGTCATTAGTCAAAAAGCTATGAAAATGCCCGGGCTGCCTATCTAAAACCTGAAAAGCATAAACACTGATCAATGATTAACAATCATAAAGCATGAAAGACAGAAATGAAATGGAAATTATGGAAGTGTATAAATAGAAATGAAACAACTGCAAAGTATGAACATATGGATGGATTATGATACAATGATTTTTAAAGAAATGAAATGAGAAATATACACTAATACACAAAACCTTAGCTGAGCAGGGGCCCTCTACACAGCCTTGGTAATGGTCCTCAAATACGAATTAAGTTGAAAAACAGAGTCTTCTCATATTAAAAAGCAGTTCATTACAAAATGGTAATGTTACAGCACAAGTGCAGCGTAATCACTACAGAGCAGACTAATCAAAAGATAACAAAGACTACATTCACTAATAACGACTAACTTCATATGCGTATGCAAACGCAATATATATAACAACAAACTATAACTGTTTCCTAAAGTTCATGCTAGTGGAGAGCACGTAGACCACTACGTCCACGGATATAGGAGTATGGCCGTGTTGGAAAGTAGATCTACGAAAGGTGGATGCTTGAATTCGACTCTATAACCTTGTACAGATGTCGATTTAACCTCTGCAGGCTTAGAAACGGCCGTATGGGTCTTCATGTGACACGAAACAGAGTTCGGCCGACATGAAACTCCATGGTTGACTTCCATGTGGACGCCTTTGACCGCGGCTTCTTTGGACGAGTTTGCTTGAACCAATAGGACACGAACCATGTCCACGTCATTCCTGACCTGCCCATGTGGCTCGTTTCCCTTGTAGACACTTGTAGCATAGAGTTTCACAAAATAGCTGCGGAAAGTTGCAGCAGCTGCGGAAAGTGGCAAGATTCCGCAGCTGAATGAACAAAATCTAGATCAAAGAGCAAACACAAAAATATAATTAAAAACCATGTTAAATGCTCTTTTGCACATGATATTGACAATTTGGGAGGTTTAGGAGAGTGAAAAAGGTATGGAAAAGTGTATGGAAAATATGCAAATTTGGGACTCAACATACCCCCACTGTGAAGGTGTTGCATGTCCTCATGCAACCAAAATTTTGATACTCTTTCTTCAATTCATGTGCCTTGATACTTCAGCCAGCACATCCAATCCCCTTCTCTTCTTCTTTGGTACTGCCATCATTCTGGGTTTCTTCATTAAGCACCTAAATTTGATATTCACAAGTGCTCTGCTCAATTTCTAGCATTTCCTTTTCAATTTCTTATTCTTCTTTTGCCATATTCCCAAATGTAACATAGTATTATCATGGATGATCTTGTCCAGCTTGCCTTGTTCTTTCAATGTTTCATTTTCATTTTTGATGTGCCTATTTAAAAGCTCCAGCTCAAAAATTTCCTGTTTTAATGATTGAACTAAATCATACTGCAATGTATGAGGCTGAATGGAAGAAGTACTTGGACCTGTGGCTGCCTTTTCCAAGGATTCTATATAGTCATATACCTCCTGCTTCTTGGGGTCTATTTCAGGTGTCATTTTCATTGGGCTGTCCCCAAAATGCTGTAAAGGAGAATTATGTTCAAAATCTGGCCGAGGAGGGCTTACATCAATATTTTGCTGAGAATAAGATGGAGTATGCTCATTGTCTGATTGGGAATGGAATGAACCAGGTTCACTAACTGACTGAGATGGAATATGGTCAGTTGGGGACTGTTTAGATGTCTCCTCACCCAAACCAATGAAATGAGGACCCTTAATTTGCGTTTTTCTCAATTTCCCTTTAAGTCTGCTGCTTCTCCTCACACGCTGTGGTACACTATCCTTTTGTTTTTGTTTTCCTTTCTCTGCCTTCTTGGGCATGGATGATTGTTTTTGAAGATAAACTAATATTTCAGAGAGTATTTGATGATCTTCTTCTTCAGAAGAAGGAGTTTTATGTACAGCCTCAATAGTTTCTTTCCCTTTTGGTATTATTGGCTTCTTACCCTTGATTTCCTTCTTCTTTCTTTTTACCAATCTCTCTTCTCTATCAGTTCTTTCCATAGTAGTAGTAGGAGTGTTTTGGATTTCCTCAATTGTTCTTTTCCTCCTACTTCTTCTTGTTGTGCTGGCTGCGGGAATTTCCTGAGCAGGAGTAATTTGGGTTTCAACATTTATTCTTTTTCTTCTACTCCTTCTTATTGAACTACCTTCAGGAATTTCCTGAGGTTCCTCAAAGAAATTTCTAACTAGGAATTGTTCCCATGTGTCTTTTCTTTCCTTTAGCTCCTTTTCAATCAGAATTTTTATAAGGCCGTGGTGATATAGATGAGGCTCTACATCTCCTAAGTGTTTTTGAACAGTCACGACCATTTTCTTCAAGCTATTGAATAGAAAATAAGGGAGATTGAGAGTTTGGTTTTCTAGAAAATTCATCAATAGCCTGGTATGGTACATGTACATAGACCCAAAATGGCCTTCACATGTAATGAATTTCTGAACAATTAACAGTAAAGTGGCCCATTCTTCCTTCAATGCATGCACAGGGATTCCTCTTTTAAAAACAGTGATGTCCATACCTTGATTTCGTAGGATTGTTCTCCATGCCTCATCACTGATGCTTTTATTTTTGAACCAACGTTCTCCCTCCTGAAGAAGTTCCGTGGCTGTTGCTATTGATGCTTCATTGACTGAAAACTTGAGGTCTCCAATTTCTGCTTCCGAGCCATCAAACGACCTTGCAAATGCTTTCGTAACTTCTCTGTGGTAACCTCTGAATTTCTGAATAAAACGCAGCCATTTTGCTTTCTTCAATATCTCCTTTGCTTGCGGATATCCCTCTATAAACTTTGGTCCTTCTGACTCTGCCCTTAGCAATTTACCCATTTCACTTTTCTGTGCTTCACAAATTTGCCTTCGTGAGGGTTTAAATGGAAATGGAACGAATGAATACACAGGATCGAGCACAATGACTGTGGGAATGTATCATAAAATGGGAATGAGTACCATAAACGGAATGGAGTAAGACTGTGGGTAGATATACGGGAGTGAGAATGAGCAAAAGGAACGAAATGGAGTGAAACAGGGAGTGAGAATGAGTAGAGTGGGGTTTTATAAACACGGCAGAGACACGACAAAGAGGTTAACAAAGTATAATACATTCGGCAGCATTTTGAATTTTGGTGGCTGTGTAATAAATATGAACACGTTTCAATCAACGGTTATGAAGTTATGCGGCTTGTAAGAGTCCTTTGTCAACTCAAATACGTCTCATTATCTCTGGTGGGATATTGGAACATGAGTGAGAATCGGAATTTCAATGATGAAACCGTTTATGAATGAATGCAAGAGGATAACATGGAGATCGTGAAAGGTTACGGAACTGTCAATATAATCATTGCACGTAATGGGTAGAGCTCATGGTTTAAAACTATATAAAAATGTGTTTTTCAATACTATTTGAAATAAATTTTATTCATACCTTTGGAATCTTTGCTTTTGCCCTTGGTCTTCAATTGATTGATCTCCATTGGTGTCTTGAATGCTCCATTAATCCTCTCACCTGCATTTTATTTCAAAATTATGGAAATAACATCTGACTGTACATTCTCTTTGAAAACAGAGTAGTAGCTGCGGAAACTGGAGTCAGCTGCGGAAACAGATGTCAGCTGCGGAAACTGACACAGCTATTACTTGGTTGAATATAAATGAACAAATGACAAATGACCAGATGGAAATGGTCATGAAAAGATTTTTATTGATGGAATGGATGAAATGAAGTGGAATGAAGTGAAATGAAATGAAATGAAATGGAATGAAGTGAAATGAAATGGAGTGGGTGGTAAAATGAAATGAAATGAAAGAGAGATTTTTTTTGGAAAATATAGAGTGTCAGGTGTCCCTGATTTTCACCCTATATTTTCTGCATAAGACTTCCAATCAATGATTGGTTTTCAGGCTTATACCATTTTTTTTTTTTTTTTTTTTTTTTTTTAAAGTTGAAAAACAAAAGCTAGGCTGGTAGAGAAGAAGAATTCTTCTGTACCAGCCTGATTGCAGAACTTTCTTGAAACATCTTGACAAAATCCTCTTTTGAGAGTGGCTTATGATAAACTTTCAATCTATGGCCATTCACAATAAGAGGAGTTTGAAATTCATCAATGGTCTTGATTCTTACAACTCCATTGCTAAAGATCTTGTCAATCTCATATGGCCCAAGCCAATGAGTCTGAAATTTTCCTTGAAAATCTTTAAACTTGGAATCAAATAACAATGCCCAATCTCCTTCTTGAAACTTCTTCTCTTTGATGTACTTGTCATGCCATTTATTTCTTTGATATTGAACTAGATCAGTTTTTAAAATTGCTTCTTGTCTGATCTCATCTAGCTCATTCAACTGCTCCATTCTATGCTTTTGGGCTTCTGATAAGTCCATCCCCAACTGAACTGCTATCTTGAAGGTCTTAACTTGGAACTCAATGGGGAGCAAGACTTCTTTCCCATAAACAATTTCATAGGGAGAATGTCCTATTGTATTCCTCCATGTAGTTCTGTAGGCCCACAAGGCTTCTGGAAGCCTTTCTGCCCAATCTCTTCTATGTAGATGAACAGTTTTGGTGATGATACTTTCAAGAACTTTGTTTGTGGACTCCACTTGACCATTTTCTTGTGGATGGTAAGGAGTAGATCTTCTGTGCTTGATTTTATATTCTTCCATCAACTTTTCCACCAAATTTGATGTGAATTGGCTCCCCTGATCTGTCACAATTTCTCTTGGAACACCAAAGCGAGTAAAAATATCCTCATAAAGAAAATGAACAACTGAATTTTCAGTAGCGGATACTAATGCTTTAGCTTCTACCCATTTAGTAACATAATCAGTGCAAACCAATATATACTTCTTTTGCTTAGATGGTGGATTAATAGGTCCAATGAAATCTAAAACCCATTTTTCAAAGGGTTCAATGAGTACCTGTGTTTGCAATGGCATTTCATTTGAAAGGGTAGGTTTCCCTACTCTTTGGCAGCTGTCACACCTTTTGACATATTGTTTTGCATCTTTGAAGAGGAAAGGCCAATAATATCCCAAAGAAAGGATTTTATAGGCCGTCCTTTTGTCTGCAAAGTGTCTGCCGCATGGTTCATCATGACATGCCTTAAGAATATCAGGCATTTCATCTTCCCTGACACATCTTCTGATCACAAGATCTGGCCCTATTTTAAACAATTCGTTAGAAATCCATGAATATTTTGAACTCTCCTGAATAATTTTTCGTTTTTCACTTGGAAATAAATGTGAAGGCAGTTTCCCTGTAACCAAATAGTTAGCAATGTCTGCATACCAAGGAGTCTTAATAGTTACTGCAAACAAGTATTCATCAGGAAACTTATCCTCTACAGGAGAATCTTCTTTAGTATTCTGAATCCTAGACAAGAAATCAGCTACTGTATTTTGTTTTCCTGGTCTATCCAACACGGTAATATTGAATTCTTGCAAAAGTAAGTGCCATCTTGTCACTCTGCCATTAGTAACAGGTTTGTTCATTAAATATCTAATTGCAGAATGGTCAGTATGAATAAAAGTTTCATAGCCTGTTATGTAATGTCTAAACTTATTAATTGCATGAACAACGGCTAAGAACTCTTTTTCAGTCACAGTATAGTTCAACTCTGTGGGAGTCAAATTTTTACTGGTGTAATAAATGGCATAAGGAATTAAATCTTTTTGACCCAACACAGCTCCAAGAGCTGTATCTGAAGCATCTGTAGAAATATGGAAAGGAAGTTTCCAATTTGGTCCTCTCAAGATAGGTGCTTCGGATATTCTTGTTTTCAAAGTTTCAAAAGCGGATTGACAATCAGGATCCCATTTAAATTCACAGTCTTTTGTAAGCAACTTGAAGAGTGGAGATGCTATTTTAGTGAAGTTTTCTATAAATCTTTTATAGTAACCAGTAAATCCTAGAAAACTTCTAACATCTCTTTGACAATTTGGAATAGGCAACTTGGAGATGACTTCAACTTTTGATCTATCAACCTTAATCCCATCTCCTGAAATATGATGTCCTAAAACAATCCCTTCGGTAAACATCATAAAGCATTTTTCATGGCTTAATGAAAGGTTTGTTTCTTTACATCTTATGAGAACTTTTTCCAAATTTTCTAATGCCTCTTCAAATGAATTACCATAAACTGTAAAATCATCCATATAAACCTCTACACAATCATGGATTAGATCAGAAAAAATTCCTAGTACTGCTCTTTGGAATGTTTTTGGTGCATTACATAACCCAAAAGGAAGCACTCGGTAGGCAAAAGTTCCCCATGGACAAGTAAATGTGGTCTTATCTTGATCTTCAGGTGCTACCTGAATTTGATTATAGCCACTAAAACCATTCAAAAATGAAAAGTACTTTTTACCTGCTAATGTATCTAATACCTGATCAATAAAAGGCAAAGGAAAGTGATCCTTCAAAGTTGCTTTGTTCAATTCCCTATAATCAATGCATACTCTCCATTTACCATTCTTTTTAGGTACTATAACCAAAGGAGAAACCCATCGGCTATATGAAATTGGATAAATGAAGTTTACATTGAGAAGTTTTTGGAGCTCTTCTTTCACTATCTCCCTAAGATTTGGATTCATCCTTCTTTGAGGTTTTCTGATTGGTCTACTGTTTTCCTCAATATAGATATGATGGATATTGCAAGTCTTAGGATCAATACCTTTCATGTCAGTATACTCCCATGCAAATGCAGTAGAATGTTTTTGCAAGATTCTGGTTAGTTCTTCTTGTTGTGACTTCTCCAAATGTTTGTTGATATTCAATGTCTTTTCTGGAAAAATCTCAATAGCAGAATTACCAAACTCTTCCATAGAGTAAAGAGACATTTGTCTAGATGATAAATATTCTATGTCATATTCCAACTGAAATTGTGTGGGGTCATATTCTGAAGATATCTCAAAATTTTCTAATGTGTTCAGAATTTGACTATCCTCACTAATTTCAGAAATGGTAAAGACAGGTTGTATAGTGTTCTCATCATCGACCCATTCATTGTCTCCTATTTATGTGATTGCTCTTGTTGGAGGATACAAATTGAATTTCTTTGTCGAATTACCATTTGAAATGTACATGTCTCCAGATCTACAACTAATAAAAGCATCAGCTGTGGCCAGCCAAGGTCTTCCTAAGATAATTGGATGTCCTCCTAGATTATTCTTGGGAGTCAAAATCATAAAGTCTACTGGATATTCCCAAGAATCTAAGGAGACCGAAATATCTTCTAATACACCATCTGGTTTAATAACCGATCGATCTACAAGTTGCAATAAAGTAGGTGTAAAAAGAAGGTTAGGAAGTTTTAACTGTTCCATAGTCTGTCTACTCATAATGTTGATAGCAGCCCCTAAGTCAATCAATGTGTTTGGAATTTCTATTCCATTTATATGTGTCTTGAAAATTGGACTTCCTGGATCTACATACTTCTGCATAGTAATTTTTCCCATCATAATGTCTGCAATCTTTCCTACCAGGTGGATTCTTCTTGTGTCCTTTAGCTTCCTTCCTGGTCTTTTGAAACTCAACTCCTTTATGGTTTTTGCTAGAATAGGAATTTCTCGAATGGCTTGTAGCGATGGAATCTTGATACAAACATTCTTCAATTCATCTAGAAAGTCATAGTTAGGCAACAAGATTTGTTTTTCCACCCCCTTATCAATTTGTAGTCTTTCCGGAAAAGGAGGTGTAGATGAAGATGCAGGTTGCTCAACTATAGGAGTTGTAGGTGTTAACTTTTCTTTTTCTTTTTGCATGCTTGGATTTTGAAGAGATTCTTCCTCAGAACCCTTATTGACTTGAAGAGAGTCCTCCTCAGAGGTATCTTGCTCTTGAATATCTATAGAAGGTTTTTCTAAAACTCTACCAGATTTGAGTTGTACATCGTTGAGAGGAACAATCATGTAGGTAGGAAATTGTTGTCCTTCTACCATATAAGTAGTCTGAGGATTCTTATTGTTAGGATTTGGCAATGGCTGAGCTGGAAGTTGATTTGTCTTCTGTTGGTATGGAAGCATGAGTTGAGGATTTTTATTTTGTTGATAAGGTTGTTGTTGTGGAAATGGAAATGAAAGTTGTGGATTTGGGCTTGGAAGTTGTGGAATTTGTTGACTTTGAAAAGATGGAGGATATTGATAAAATTGAGCAAATCTCTCATAAGGATTTTGCATCCCTTGTACCCATGGCTGATATGATTTTTGATGTTGGGGCCAAGGTTGTTGCCAAGGATTCCAATTTGGTTGGGTTTGAAGATTCATAGGGTTGTTAAACCCTTGAGATTGTTGTCCCTGCCAAGGTCTCCTTGCGACAAAACAGAGAGATTCTACTGAATTTGGATCTTCTTGAAAAAAAGCTTTGAGTCCAGGGATTGAAGGACAATCCTTGATCTCATGATTTTCTGAGCAAATCATACATGTTTCTACAACTTTTTGCATCCAAGGGACATTCCCTTAAAGCATGTTTCTTTCTACATTTCGGACAAAAGATGGCTAAAGCATCTGTTTCTGCTTTCTGCTTGTTTTGGATTTTAAGGGTGTCTAGTTGTTCACTAAGGCTCCCTAAAATATCAGTTTTAAACTCATCAAGCATGTTACCAATCTTTGCCCTACTTACTGATCCAGTTGCAGATTTGTTAGCCCTAATAAGAGAAGAATCCCTAGGCCCTTTTCCTGTTTTAGATTTTCCCCTTGAGAGATGGATACATAGTTCTGTTATATCACAAAATGGAAGTTGAGAAATGTCTCCTTTCCCCATCATGTTTAAAATTTCTATCCATTCATCTCTAATGGCTTTTAATAGGAGGGCTTTCAAGGTTTCATTATCTAAGTTGCTCATCTTTGCTCTTTTCAAGTTGTATTGAAATCTTTCCAAATTTTCATCTTCTTTTTGCATCATTTTGAATACCTCATCCTTGTGATTGGTGGGCATACAATAGTCCAAGTATCTATCCAAAAAAATTTGTTTCATATCATTCCAAGTCCTAATAGATTGAGTGGCTAATCCCATGAACCATTTCAAAGCAGATCCCTTCAATGTTGAAGGAAACAGTTTGATTTTTTGAGAGTCTTCCATATAGTCATAAGTTCGACACACAACTTCAAACTCAAACAGAAATGTTTCAGGATCCTCACTTCGCAATCCATAAAAGTTAGGGAGAACAGATGGTGAGATATTTTTCATTGTTGCATGAGTTTCCTCATCAACTATAGGGAATCCCAATAAATCCCTATTTCTACCATTATTTCCTTCACCATTGTTATCTCCATTATCTCCTCCTCTTCTACCTCCACCTCTATTTATTACTTTCTCTGCCATGATAGTTTCTTTAGAGTCCTTATAGTCCTCTAGTTCTTCTACCAAGGAAGGATGAGAGAAAGTCTCTTTGTTTTCTAAGTGGGTTTTAGTAGGTGGTATAGGAGAATCCTCTAATTCAGCTGTTCCTTGAATTCCAAAAATCTTAAGGCTAGGGGTAGATGGTGGTGAATCTGGTCTATGCCTTGAAGAAGATGGAGTTGTGAAAATCGAACTCTTGGCTTTAGCTATAAACCTTCCCCTAGAATCTCTTGCTCTATGCATGTCATTTTTTTATTTTTATTTTTAAAAAAAGTTGGGCTAATAATTCTCTTTCTGATCTTCCGGATCACACTAGGTGCAAGAAGAGAGCATACTTAAGAAATTACTAAACCAATAACTCTCTTTTCTGATCCTCCAGATCACACTAGGTGCAAGAGGAGAGCATACTTCAAAAAGTTATCAAGTTTTCCCTTCTTTTATGATTTTATGTTTTTTTTTTAAGAAATTGGCTACCTAGTTACACTTCCCCGGCAACGGCGCCAAAATGTTTGGTCAATTTAGTGTGTCCTAAATTGCTGCATTTAATTTGTCAATCGGGGAATCGTAAGCTGATGAAGTGCGGCGCACTATATGTGCAAGATAACCTATTTCTTAACTTTTTGTCGTTTTTGGTTTTCTAAGGTGAAATGGAAATTCTAAGATGAAAACAAGTTTGGTTATGTTTTTTCAAGGAAGTGATATCCCCTATAATGATTTACCAACTTGAAATTTTAAAAAGCAATTTGAAATTTACAATGACAAGACTTAAAAAGGAAAATAAAAATGTGCTGCTGAAATGAAAAGGTGCTGCTAATCTAATAAATCAAAACAGTAAACTAGTGAGCATGAAAATCTATTCTTGCTGCCAACTAAACACAAAAGAAACTATGCTTAAGGAAATTTGAAATTGCAACAAAATAAATCTAAATCAGATTACATCAATTCATTTTCTGATCCTTCATCATTAGACCGGCTATGACTTTCGGAAGTAATCATAAACAACTTGTGTAACTGATATTTAATTTGCAGAAAGTAAACTAATACTAAACCATACACCCATGATTCAATCCCTCGCCATCAGTCCAGCTGTGGCTTTCGGAGAACAGCGAAGATGTCATGCATGATTTAATATATCTAAATTTGCGAGAAAAGAAACTAATACTAAACTACACATTTCATAATGCAATCCCCTCACCATCGGTCAATTTGTGGCTTTCGGAGAACAGCGAAGATGCTATGAGCGAGATTAATATATCTAAATTTGCGAGAAAAGAAACTAATACTAAACTACACATTTTCATAATGCAATCCCTCACCATCAGTCCGATTTGTGGCACCGAGCAGGCGAAGGCCTTTTATGAAATGATTAGTATATCTAGGCAACTCTTGAAAGCAGAAAAACAAAACTGAAATGTACAGAGCAATACTGAAATTAAACAAAAACTATGAAAAGAAAACTAGCAGCAGAACAATGTTAGTTCCATGTCATTAGTCAAAAAGCTATGAAAATTCCCGGGCTGCCTATCTAAAACCTGAAAAACATAAACACTGATCAGTGATTAACAATCATAAAGCATGAAAGACAGAAATGAAATGGAAATTATGGAAGTGTATAAACAGAAATGAAACAACTGCAAAATATGAACATATGGATGGATTATGATACAATGATTTTTAAAGAAATGAAATGAGAAATATACACTAATACACAAAACCTTAGCTGAGCAGGGGCCCTCTACACAACCTTGGTAACGGTCCTCAAATACGAATTAAGTTGAAAAACAGAGTCTTCTCATATTAAAAAGCAGTTCATTACAGAATGGTAATGTTACGGCACAAGTGCAGCGTAATCACTACAGAGCAGACTAATCAAAAGATAACAGAGACTACATTCACTAATAACGACTAACTTCATATGTGTATGCAAACGCAATATATATAACAACAAACTATAACTATTTCCTAAAGTTCCTGCTAGTGGAGAGCACGTAGACCACTACGTCCACGGATATAGGAGTATGGCCGTGTTGGAAAGTAGATCTACGAAAGGTGGATGCTTGAATTCGACTCTAGAACCCTGTACAGATGTCGATTTAACCTCCGCAGGCTTAGAAACGGCCGTATGGATCTTTATGTGCCACGAAACAGAGTCCGACCGACATGAAACTCCATGGTTGACTTCCATGTGGACGCCTTTGACCGCGGCTTCTTTGGACGAGTTTGCTTGAACCAATAGGACACGAACCATGTCCACGTCATTCCTGACCTGCCCATGTGGCTCGTTTCCCTTGTAGACACTTGTAGCATAGAGTTTCACAAAATAGCTGCGGAAAGTTGCAGCAGCTGCGGAAAGTGGCAAGATTCCGCAGCTGAATGAACAAAATCTAGATCAAATAGCAAACACAAAAATATAATTAAAAACCATGTTAGATGCCCTTTTGCACATGATATTGACAATTTGGGAGGTTTAGGTGAGTGAAAAAGGTATGGAAAAATGCATGGAAAAGATGCGAATTTGGGACTCAACACTTATCTTCATCTGAGATTTTAATATCAACAGATGACAGCTAACTTACCACAGTATTGAAGGTGTTCAGATGCTCTGTCACCGAGTCTCCATCCTTCATCCTCAGGTTATACAACTTTTTCCTCAGGAACAATTTATTCACCAGAGACTTAGATTGGTACAAATTCCCTAGATTTTCCCACAAGGTCTTCACTGTAGCTTCCCCAGATACATTCAACAATACTGAATCTGAGACACACAATCGTATTGTGCTCTTTGCCCTCCGATCCAGCTTCTTCCATTCTTCATCTGAAATTGTCGTTGGTTTAGTACCCAGATCTACCGCGATCCACTGATCTTTATCCACCAGCAGATCCTCCATCTTGAGCTTCCACAACTCAAAACTCTGACCATTAAATTTCTCGATCTCTATCTTTCCGCCGCTCGCCATCTTCTTTCACCACAAGAATCGATCCCGCAGATCTCCCACTGAACAGGGTCTACCTCAGGCCCGAGCAAAAAAAACCCTCAGCAGCAAAGGCGTCCCCTTGAAGCCGAAACATCTCTGATACCAAATGTAGGTTTTAACCCTAAATAGAAATTATCTACACACGAATCTTATAACAGAAAATAAACAATAGCGAGAGCATAAAACATAAAACAGATAAAAACAGAGATTTTCCCCTGGATCCCAAATCGGGAAGACCAGCTTGATTTTTCATTATATTCCTTTTAGTGTTACAACACATATATATACATTCCGAAGCATACATGAACCCTAATCTATTAACCCTGGATTAGAACATAACCGTAGTTCCCTTGACCAGCTCTACAAAAATACCAGGGGCTGAAAACCATCGTACCCCAAAACCATGTGCAAAACCATGCACAAAACCATGGACGTGGACTACCCACCGGAAATTAAGGACCAAAAATTTTCGCCGGGGCACTTCCTCGGACCCCGACAGGGGGGTTACCGCCCCCCTTGTGACCCCCCCATTGCGCCCAGCGCAAAGGGGGGGTTATCGCCCCCCGTCTTACCCCCCCGCATGTGCTTAGTCGTGGAAAGAATATAACACATACCCAACAATGAAAACATACAGGAATTTGTTGTGAGTGAGCCAATTTTTTATGATGATTTATTGCAAGAGATCAACTAAAAGGGGCTATTTTCATTCATGAATAGGATAAGGATGTCATGTTTAACGATCTTGAAGAATGTTTTCTATTCAAGGATGATTTAGACTATGAATTTGAGGTGTATGAGCCTAAGAGAGACAATGTGAAAGAGATAGAATCAGAGTTTCCCGTGCTTCAGGAATTTGCAACCTACAATCAGATAGTAGAAATTCATACTTCCCTATGCCTTCCTATGGATCAACAACCAAGTATTATTTCAAATCAAAATGAAGTAGTACTTGTATTTTTGCTGCTGGATCTCGAGACAAGGAAACATTTCAGATTTTTGAAGATCCTTTTACTGATTTTCTACGATTAGCAGGGAAGATGTATTTTCTTGTTTTCATTGAATCCATTTCCAATGGATGGGAACTTGGTCTATAGTGTTCTTGGAACCTCCAAGGAGGTACCATCCGCGGCTGGAGCCAATGTTAGTGTCAGTATTTGCATCCTTCCACCAGTGATCAAAAATTAGCTTTTCATATCATAGTAGGGTCCCATTTTGAAATTTTTGTCATTCAATTAGGTCATCATGCAAAAATTTGGTCATTGGAGGTAGCCTAAGGTCAAACCTCACTCTGTTCAAAAATTTCATTACTTGTTGGCACATTTCACCACTTTGTTGAGCGTACATCAGTCTTGACTTGTCATCATTATTTCAGTCATTTTCACCGTGGTTTCATTCAGTCAGAGTCTCCATTAGGTCTTAGGGTTTTCACGTTCCATCAAATCACCATTTGCATGCATAAATTCTAGCATGTAAAAGAGTGACAATAAACACATTTTATTATGAAAGTTCGATTTGTAAATTTTATTTGAATTCAATATGTAATTTTATGTTTCTTAATATTTAATAATTTTTCATTGTTCCATGGTAGATGCATACTCAAGGTTCCATCAGCCAAGTAAGTCAAATTTCCAAAAGTTATAGTGTTCCAAATCCACCAAAATATCAAATTCAAAGGATCAAGATAAAAAAAGGAAAGGTGAATTGCAATGTTTAAGTTGACTTTGAAAAGTAAAATGTGGGTCCCATGCTTATTTTTAAAATTTCATCAAGTATAAAGGGTCATAAATGACCAAGGAGACACTCCTTTGCATCCTCATGCATTGAGCTATCAGCTTCCCCAAGTCAAGAATCAAATTTTCAACAAGAAAGTCGAATTTCCTTGAAGGCGGTGCACTCTGGCTTCAGCCGTTGCGCTTTTTGCGTAGACACGTTGCACTCCTGCTTCAGGAACTATGCTTTTTCCTAGGAGGCGTTGTGCTCCTGCTTCATGCATTATGCTTTTGCGAGCTTTCACCTACAGCCTCCAAATATTATTTGCAAGTGGTCGAAGCATCAAATCAGGGTTTTCTTAACCAAATTCAAGTAAGATACACCTCTCAAAGCCCTACTTTCACTTCATAATTTCAAATTTATGGTGTAAACCCTCCTCACTTATCATTCCAAGTTTTGAGCAAATAAACCCTAGCTTTCACTCTTGCAAGCCAAAATTGTTTTCCGTAGACCCTATTTTCCCTTTCCACACTTCAGAAAACACTCCCCCTACCCCTACATCACCTTATCTCTCATTCCCAGGTCCCATTTCCTAAGACCCTACCCCTAGGCTACATTTTCCTAGGCAGCCACACTATATCCCTATAATCAAAATTCCTGCCCTATATCCCTAAGTTTTTATATCCCCCGCCACTTCCCTAAGCTCCCTAACTCCCTTCCCCACTTCCCTAAGTTTTCCTACACTTATCCCAACTCCCTAACCCACTATCCTGCTCCCTTTCCCTTCCTTTTCTCCCTAGGGTTTCAAAACAAAACATACACTATGGAGGAGGAAAGAGAGGAAAGGAGGCATGAAAAAGGAGGGAGTATTTTGAGGCCATAGCCATCCAACACTAGAAAATTGTTGGCCTCACCCATGATAGTAAATTTCTTCAAACATGTGGGTTGTTTTGACTTCTGTGATATGGTCCAAAGAGTACATCATCACCCTAATTTAACCAGAGTTTTCATCTCTAACCTCCAAGACAACCAAGTGACCATTGTAGGGGTGACCTTCACCATCTCCAAAGATATTATTGTTGCAACCACAGGGATACCCAATGTGGGAGAAAAATGGTTTAAGGCCATAGATTTAGATGCCCGGCATTATAAACCATTTCTTAAGGCACAGTACAAAAATGACAAAAAGAAATTCTTTCCTTTTAGTCACCTACTTGATATATTTTCTCCCATGATGAAGATCATCATGAAATATTTCACTTGTGCGGGAAGATTCTCCAGACTATACACCTATCACATTAGGTTTCTCATGCATTTCACTAGGGTGAAATTTCTCAAAATCCCTCACTATTTGTACATGAGTATTGATAAGATGTCCTACATAGTGCAGACAAGAGAGTATGAACATAAAATGAACAGACACTTCCATCACTCTCTAATCAAAATAATTTTCCTTCATCTTCTCAATCAACTAAAAATTGCATCGGAGACCTTCATTGACAATTATTTCTTCATTACTCCACCACTTCAGCCTCCTAGACCAATTCCACCACCAACATCAGTGTCTCAAAGACAAACAAGGTCATCTAGAAGGGCTGCAGTGAAGGAGGCCAAAGAGACCAAAGAGGCCAAAGAATTCAAAGAAACCAAAAATTTCAAAACCTACCAGAGGGGACCTAGGCAAGTGTTTTCTCCACAGATTGGGGAAGGGACCTTGCCTTCTTCATCAACAAAACAGAGAAAACAAAAGCAAGAAAGACAATTGTCCATGAAGAGGAAGACCTTCACGAGGAAGAAAGAGATTTTAAGTTGCTGAATTTGGATGACCAAGATGATCCTGAGGCCTCAAATCTGATCATCAAAGAAAAGGATGCCATAATCAAGGAACTGCAATACAACATGGAAAGAGCCCAATTTGTCATATCATTCCTTGAACAAGAGAACAAGCATCTTAAAGAAAAGCAGGTACTCATGGATAAAGAAAAAAAGACAAGACATCAAGGGTAATGCACTGATGGCACCTAATGACTCTGACCATAATGATACTCAAACCATCAAGTCAAGACCAAAAACAAGAGGTCTTAAGAGATATTTAGAGCATGAGAAACATGGGGTAGAGCAACTCAGTTTTGAGGAAGGGATTGCAAAATAAATTGAAGATCACAGAGAGGTGTGGCTTGATAGATTTAACCTTCACCTTGAGAAGCTCCTCCATAAGTAAAACAAATACAATGAGATGCTCAGACACATTTCCAATAGATACATCACTAGAAACAAGATCTACAACATTAAGCTCAAACACTTGAAGGAAAAATACAAGAAAACCCTAATCAAGAAAAAGGAAGAGGATAAACTTGAGACTCTTTTTGATGCCTCCTTGATTGCCTGATACACTTCATTAGCACTCTACATAACAATTTTTATCAATTTTGGACAAGTTTTCAAGTTTTTGGGCATTTTTCCAAATTTTGACAGACTTTCAGCACAATCCACTTGTCAAAAACCTAGGAGCCTACAAATGAAAAATGTAACCACCGTTGGATTCAGAAGGCCCTCTACATCAAATTTTGACTATTGGTACATCAAATTTGGACATTTTGACAGGGAGAAATGGCCAAAAAGATCCAAAAAATCACCTTTCTGCCTCATTTTTTAGGTTGGTGATGAACTTTTGACCAGTCTTGGGAGATTTCAGTTTTGAGGGCCTTAACTTCATCATTTTCAGAACTTAGGGGAATTTTTGGAAATTAGACAGGATAAGCTTTCCAATGAGCTATCTTGGGCTCATTTTTGACTTCAACGAGTCGTCCAAAAGTGACCTTGAATTTGGCACTGCGCTTTTGTCAAGGGCGCTGCTCTTTTGCCAGTCGGTTGATATTTTAAGAATTTTCCAGATTTCTCAGTTTGTTCATGTAATTGATGAATTTTATTGATGCGATTAATCCATGTAAATGTAATTTAGTCACTTTTAGCTACTATAGGTAGATACATTGGATAAAAATGTATTTTTGGGACAAATGAATCAGTTTCACCAAAGTTAGGGATGAGTTTGTTGACCTCCCTAGTCTTTGGGTTTCCAATTGAGAATTTTGGGGATCAGGTCCACAAGTCAGGGATTCGACCCCTAATATGGGGAGAATTAGTTTTTTTCTATATTATTCACTTCTTTTCTCATGGAAAGGGTTGGATGTTGTTGGATTGATCACTGAACATTGTTGTAATCAGATTTTTGGCAAGTAATAACAGACTGAGTTGCAGCTATTTTGATGGAATTCTTGTGGTAAAGTGATTTGAAATTGTTTCTTCTTATGTTTTGCAAATTTTTGAATGAATTTTTATTTCATATTCATTCCATTTCTAAATGTAATTGTTTCGTAAGTCAGAAAGACAAAATTCATTAAGCTTATGCTCTGTTTTGGAGGAATAGTTACAGTTTGCTTTATCTTCTTCTTAGTAGAAAATAATTCATATTTTTTATGCTCTTTTCTCATACCCTAGAAGTCTATACCACTTCATCAGATATTCTTTTGTGTTGAACTACTTACCTACCTTGCTCCATCAACTCCCTGCAATTCTTATCCTTGTTTTCCCTTACCTTGTCCTTCTCTGACCTATTCACCATCCAACACCTCAAAAATAAATAAATCAAACCCCTATGCTACTATACCTAGCCTAATATCTCATTGATCCGGTCATATTGACTAAGATCCATTGGAGAGAGCCCTCTCCTGCCTAGTAGGGCTAGCTACTTGGAAAAATATTGGTCTATGGTTACCTTTGCTGGTATCTTCTCATCCTCGGAGATCCGGTGGAGTGATAACACGGTTGATGCTTCTTGGTGGGTTTTTATAGCCATTCATGCAAATTTACCATGAATTTATCCCAAAAACCTCACAAAAACACTCAAAAATTACTTATCTTTAAATCTTGCAACATATTCACCTACATGCTACTTGCCTACAAGTGAACTCATGAATTCTTCCTTCCAATCAATCTTGAACCTTCATCTTCACTAGATTTCATTCCATCTCCATTAGTATAATTTTTTTAATAGATTAACAACATAACATTGTTATTGGATCTAGAATAGACATAGAGCCCAATGTGGTTTAGCACACTATCATATTCAAACTTCCAAATAAAGGAGGTATCACTCGAGGCATGCATGATATTTATAATATTAAAAATGTGTAGAGTAATAAACATTTAGTGAGGGGCGCATAATCCATTATCAATATTTAATCACATTAATTCAAGATAACATTGTATAAAGTAGGTATGGTAAAGACAATAATGAAGAAATCATTCATATACACGAGAAGAGCATAAAAACATGCAAAATAATCTTCAATTGTATTCACATGTTAAGCATCACATATCATAACATCATGAACTCAAAACTCTCCAACTAATCACTAGATAACCAAATCTCAAGACTCTTGAATCTATTTCATTATATCAAATTCCTCCTATATATAGGATGCAAAGGTGATTATAGAATATTCTCAAATAAATCACATAATTTTTCCATTGTAACATACTTATACAAAGGAATCTTTATTTTAGGAAAATGCATAGAAGCTCTAAGATATTAGTGCCAAAGTATTTATGAGATGACTCCTTGGACTGTGCATACTTAAGGTTTTGTGATTATACATACTCGGGCTTTTGTTGTTTGATGTATTTTATGCATCCATCTTCTATCTATTTTGAATATACACTAGTACTTACAAAAAAACTAGTCCATAACATATGTTATGGCCCATAGTTGCAGAAAAACTAACTTCTTATTTTCATATCCACACATGTCATATATGCCAAGGAAGGATAAAAGGGAAACCTCTCTTTTTTGCAAGCTACAAACAACCATAATTAATGCTACGTAACTAGGATTTAAGTTATTCCTAAGGATTATCAAGACCTTCATATCATTTGTGGCATGTTACATGAAGAAAAAGAGAGTATGACATGTTGAAAGTTTGATGATGCTTGCCAATTATTTGATAAAATGTTTAAAATAATTAGAAATATGTTTACAAACTCTTTGTGAAAAACCTTTTAGGGATTATTGGTCTCGTCCTCAAGGCGGGAGCTTGAAAATTGTTGATATTATTAAGGTCTTTGATATGGATCACTCAAATTTCCTTGTATGTACTAGATCCAATGAATGAAGAATGATTGAAATGGTAGATTACATTGCTCAAATTGAAATTTCAAGTATTTTGGCAGATTCAAAACCAAAAAAATAGTTCGAGATCACAATTTGCAAGTGTTGAAATCATACTTTTGCATGAAACTGAAGTTTCTAACTAGATTTTGATTGGATTAATAAGAAAAAAATTCTAGAATAATGGGGAGATATGATGGCCCTATGTCCCACACTAATTATGAATGCTACAATCTAACACAAGGGCATCTCTCTCCACTAAAATAAGTTAATCATTATAGACAAGTTACTATAAAAGGACACATCCTAGTTGATTGTAGCACATAAAATGAACTTGAAATTATATCTCCATTGAGGTTTCCAGAATAAAATGATGATTTTATCCTCCTCAATGCTAAAATATTCTCCATTTGAAATGCATGGAAATATTAAATCAACTTCATGTAGAAACCGTTTTGTAGAGTTAAACTTTCTAATAGGGCGGTCTTTGTAGAAATTATATAACTAATGCGTTATACATCCAAGATTCTCCTAATCACACACTATTTGAATTCATGCACAATACAGAATCTCTTCTACCATTGATCATCATATGCGGAAATTAAATCAATTTCATGCACACATTGAAACCATAAAAATTCACACATATGAACACAGTGTTTTAACGGGAAAGCCTAAAGCTAAAAACCCCAACTATCTGTTTATAATATATGTCATAGAGATCATGTAACAATCCTCATACAAATCTTATCACAAGCTATCAGTACAATACAATCGCTACACACTAATCAGGCCCGATCTAGCAAATCCATGCATCGATATTTGCCACCTGCTAGCCTACTAGCCTGCCTCTACTACGCAATCCCTGCTAAAGAATGGCTCTGAATGAACTCGAATTGGTCCAGCCTTGCTCATGCAATCCTCATTGGAAACTCTACTCTGTGTTGGATGCAATCAATGCATCACTATAGTCACAACTGATAGTCATCTTTCCCTTTCACCTATCTCTCCATTGGTCTCCACTAAAACTTTCCATGCACTGTAGTTAACTGATGTATTCTTCAATTGATTAATGAGTTATTATTTAGTGAATTAATTAATAATTAATTCACATCACTCTCACTAGTGTATCAATCAGTTAGACTAGATACAACTAGCTCAACTGTGTCTAACTGAGTTAAACTGAACGCAACTCCACCAACTACTTCTACAACTCCACCAAACTCTGTCACATGAGTTCTAATTGAATTCTCATAGAAATAGCTCCACTTAACCCTCGGGAATAGCGTAATTACTTCGCTTCGACTCATAACACATGCAACACGCAAACCCGAAGTGCTCAAGAGAATAATTAATGTTTATAGTCGAAATATTATTAAGAGCTAATAATATTCGACATATCTATTTTTAAATTAGTATAAAAATAATTCATAATATAATAAAAATATAAGTCCATCTATTTTTCCAACTTGACCAACCATCCACAAATAGCATCCTGCAACTCATAGAATATGATCGACATGTCTAAAAATAGACAGTCTAAAAATAGACTTGTGCCAAAAATAACCTGCGGGCCCACTTAGTGAAGGCGACTCTTTTCACTAAGCTGATCATCTTGTTTCAATCTCAACAGTCTTGATGAATTCTTCCCCGCATTTTATGAAGGCATTTACTTTTTCCTTCACTGTGGAGAAGGAAACCTTAGTATGAATTTAAATTTTTATCTTGAATGGGTTAAGGATGATGACGACCATTACCTAACATAGGGGATAGTTTGTAGGTTTAATGTTTTATGGAAATTTTTAATAAAATTTTAGGAGTATGTTGTTGACTATGGGGTTCATTCTTGGAAAGTTTGGTGTGGATCCACCCGATTACAAAAGCTATTTTTATTGACTTTTATCTAAAAAAATGAAGAGCATGTATTGTTGATAAGGGGAAATGGTTTATGGATAAAACTAGCCTATTTATGAAGCCATGGAAACTTGGTTTCAACCCAAAACATACAAATCATTAAAAATGATTCCAATTTGGGTGAGAAACACTAGTCTTCCAAAAATGTTAGAATAGTAACATGTCTATGACCACTAGTAATACTTGGGAAAAGTTTATCACCTTAGGCCTAAAATAATTAAGAATTTCTACAATGATATTTTCCTATATATATGTTTAGTAGATTGAAGGAAAGGTAAACCAAATAAAATCTTGTTGAATTATAATATTTGTAATTAGACATATTTTATATTATGAATATATAAAATTATATTGTAGGTTATTTACCGAGTGTGGGCATGTGGTAGCATCATGCTTGGAGGAAAAGGTAAACCAACATGGTGGAAGCACAAGGAATGAGTCAACATTGGATGATTTTAGATATGTATCCAAAAGTAATTGTTCTCAAAGGTTCAATGAATGATATTTCCCCAAACATTAAGGTAAGTGATGGATAAATTAATATAAAGATGACTAAGAAGTCGAACCTACCATTTCAAGTTCAATCAATGGATTATTCCACTAGAATGGAAAAGAAAAGGCATATGTAACACTCCCTCCCACCCCCTTGTAATATCTTGGGTTGTGGAAAGTGTTACTTGTTATTTCACCTAACCTCCAAGGTATATTATGAGAGTGGAGTCACAAAATTCCACGTTTTAAAATGTCATTAAAACTCAAATCCAATTCCACCATTATGTTCAGCTCGTCGAGAGCTTTCCAACAATATGCATTTTATCTCTATTTGACTCCAAGATTGAAATTTATGCCCATTTTAAGTTTATTCAATCATAATAGGCGACATCAACATTGAATTTCCATGTGGCAGTAGCCATGTTAGCATTATATGAGTCCATGTCATTAGTGTGTGACCATATGTCATCCATGTGTGGTCCACATGGTACCGCTACACCATCATAACCTAAGTACACATCCTCATTTGGTTTCCAATAGGCCTACATGTGGGGTATGTGAGGCCCACCTGGCCTTGCCATGTCAACACAAGGTGTGGGCCCTCCTGGATCTTTCCCATCAGTTTTTTTGGGGTTTTCCTATTATAAGAATTTGGGATAATCCCGACCTTAGAAGTGGGTGATCTCCCCAGTGACAAGGTTCCCACACCTAAACCATATTTGGGATAGAATGGGAACCACACAACCTAAACCAATGGTATTGTGGCTCCTCATTATGATAGTATTAATTTGGGAGGAGCCCCCGCCCCATAATCGTTCATTGCCATTGATCAAGGAGAGTTTGTCTAACACAAATCCAAATTGTAACCCCCTACTTATTAAACACAGACCACAAGGGCCCCCCCACAATTGATCTCAACCATCAATCAATTGTCTATGATATTCTGCAAGTGCCTAAGGAATCAATGATGGGTGGTAGGCAATGGAAGGGACCACATGGACACTTCCTTGGTCACAAGGAGCTAAGTAGCCAACACCCAAGCACTTATTAGATTTCTTGATTTAAATGAAACAATCACACCAAAATGAGTATCTAACAGTGGGTTGTGGGGCGGCAAGGCCACTACTCACAACCCCTAGTCACAAGGTTCTTGGTTTGAGCACCCAAGCACTTACCAAACAACCTAGTCCAAATGGTATGCACACAAAAGAATGTGTTGAAAGTGGTAGGGTGGCGCACGTGGTAGTATAAGTGGCACATCCACATGGAAAGTGGTTATGATGTGGTACTCTAATGCCATGACATGTGGCATGTGGATTAGGCTTTTTTTGGATGGCTAAATGGCCCCTTTCTGAGTTACAAATAGCACTCATCTGTATTCCACGTGGCCCTTCCATGTCATCATAGCGCAGGTTCATGTCATTCCACTTGGGGTTTTCACCGCCCACAAAATTCAACAGTAAAAAAAGGATAATGGTGCAAAATGCGGTTATTGGTAGTAAGGTTACACAATGGAACCATCATTGTTTCATTCAATTCCCATCTGCACGCCAGCAAGCAATGAGTGGTTAGTCAACCAACAATAAGCACTAAGTGGTTTAATTAACCATTTGGAAAGAACTTAGTGGTTCATTAGGAAACCGGAAAGAAATAAGTGGCTCATTAACCAACAAAAATTACTAAGTGCCTCATTAGCCAAATACAAGAACTTAGTAATTTAATTCAATCACAAGAAAATCACATGGGAAACACAAGCTTACACCAAGATTTCAACGGTATCAAAAATGGTAACAGGGACAAAAACCTAGGTCATAGGGTGCAAGATTAGAATTAAATAACACCACTTCAAGGTCAAATCCAATACTACTATGTCATCCAGGTCAGATTTCATAGATACATACAGTCTTAAACTAGCCTTTAAGTCTTCAGTCCTCCAAGAGATATGAATATTCATGCACCAAAATTTAGGAAGAAAAAGGGAAATTTTAATTCCACACATTCCAAGTGGATAGCCCTAAGAATAGAGGTTAGAACAAAGGTAAGAGCCAACTAATTGTGATTATAAAAAAATTAGAGTTCTCTCTCTCAGAACTAACCACTGGGAGTTTTAAACAGTGAAATGTTGAGCAATTGAAGTCTAATCAAAGCAAATAAAACCTGAATTTTCTTCTATTTTTCTTGTATGTCAAATTCGTCCTACATCCTCTAGTACATCCGAGAAGGCATCACCTTGGCTCTTCAGTGTGTTTTTTTGAGAGGGTGTTTTAATATCACCTCAAAGCATATTTCTTCTACTTCTAGAAGGCCATTTTCAACTGCCTCCTCGATTTTTGAAGAGAGAAGGGCGAAAGGGAACCACCCTCCCCTTCCATTGTTTCCAATATAATTGCATTAATGGATGTTCTTCAATTCAGTTCTACCCCAATCACATCACATTAAAATTTTGTCAATTAATGTCTCTTCTTAGCTAAAGGTTCCTCACGTATTCAATTTGACTGGGTATGGGTCTTCAAAGCACGTGATAAAAACAAAAAAAGAAAACCAGACTCAGGTTTATAGGTTGTCCTTACCTCTAGTTGGTTTAATTAATGATAACCTTGTAAAAAGTGTTCCAGCCATCCATTATTTCGTCAAGACGGTGTTGTAGTTACATTCAAAGTTACAAAAAGGCTAGGGGGGAAACAGGGGATGTTACCAACCCCAACCCCTTGAATGAACATTGTCCTCAATGTTCTACAAATAGGGAACAAATAAAAAAAACTAAACTTTATAGTCACAGCTCTTTATATCCACTTACATATTAAACAAAAATGGTTACATTGTCCTCATTTGATCTGCATATTCCAAGGTTTCTTCATCAGGTCCAAAGTTCTTACATTGCACCTTAACCTGCTCTATTACTTCATTTGAAAGTGTAGTCTATCTATTGTCTAGAATGCATAATTTTTTTGGTTGGAACTATCCCTCAGATTCCACCTATATCACTAACCAATCAATCACATTATTAGTATCGTGTACATACCTTTTAAACAAGGATATGTGAAATACATCATGTGCCTCCACAGTGATTGGTAAGGCTAGCCTATTATCCATTGGTCCCACTCGTTCAAAAATCTGAAATGGTCCATAAAATATGGATTCTAACTTAGCACAGGGTTCCACTTTCAGTGAACTCTTCCTTGGTATGGTGCAAACATATACATGATCCCCCACTTGTTGCACTCCATTGACCTCCATAACTCTTTTGTCTGTCCTAGGTTACTTTTAGTTTATGCCTGATACTAATTACCTCCTGCTCCATTTCCTTCAGCATATCCAGTCCAAGAACAACTATGTTCACTAGTAGGTCATCTCATCTAATGGGTCTGATACATTTTCTACCATACAAATATTTGAAGGGGCTCATCTTCAATGACTCTTGATACGGTGTATGAAATTCATGGTGCTTGGTAGGGGAGGTTGCTTTCCTACAAGCAATGTCACAGGGAAAAAATGAGTTGTTAGATGGTTAGTGAAGCATCATAACATGTAGAAAAACTAGTTATAAAACATAGCATACTACAATAGAGGAGGAAACAAGAAACAAAAAATACAAATATAACACAAGCTCAATATCGAATTTAAACAAACTAATAATACTAATGGAGAACGAATCCCATTTTATTAGTTGTTGGTGGTATAAAGAAGTAGAATGCTAAAGAACTTGTAATGAATCCTTAGAGCTATGGAGCTCTAATATTCAAAGCAAGGGGGGCTCTTCCCTTAAGCTACTTGCAAGCCTCTCTCTTCTCTTCGAATGAGTGATCGGATAACAGAAAACTGATGCATTTCTCCTTTGGGATTGAGATTTTGGATGGCCAAAAAATGAATCCCTTCACTCATTTGTTGCTTGGACAATACACTGCTAGTTTTCTCACAGGAAATTTGGCTAGCATAACAATGTGTTCTAAATTGTTCCTCTCATGGTGGTCTTTTATAGGAAAAATTAAAATCTTCTTCCCTCTCTTGGTACAATTGTAGCTGGTGACCCAAGAGTGGAGGTTGATTCCATCGTGTGCTACACTTGAGGCCTTAAGGTAGCTCTAGGAAGCTGTCCTTGGCGGCCTTGAGTGGAGAATCTTCTTCCTGAAGTGTGCAAAGTGGTCCCGGATGGTGACCTTCCACCATACCCAGGGTCGCACGACTATTTGAGGGATAGACACATAGATCTCCTCTACTATCGAAGAAAATTCCACGTAGAGTTCTTTGTGCAGTGCCTTCTATGCACGACTTAATAAATTTTCCTATCTGACCTTAGGAAAAGTTAAATTTTCCAGATTCTATAATGTTTTTCCATCCTGCAAATCCTTCTTCTTGAAATTTCATGATGTTCTTTACCTATGTGATTTTCTAGTGATAACAGTTTCCCCCTAATTTATGAGGTCTATGAAGAACTGTATAGCCAAAATACATTATAGTTTTTGTTCTATATAACCCGTGTTGAGAGAGAGAGAGAGAGAGAGAGAGTAACTTGCGTGAAGCCTAAGGTTAGATACCCCTTGTTGTGAGTTTTTAGGTCCCCATAATTTGTTATATTTGTGAGAACAAATGAACAGGGGTAACGTCAGACCAGTCTTTGAAGTCCTATGACCTAGCCTTCCTGGACTCAGAGAGGGCTCTCTCTATTTTGTGCAAAGGATATGAACTTGTTTGCTTTTAGGCTAGTTGTTAAGTTTGGGGTTTGTTTGTTTGTTTGGTTGGTTGGAAAAGTTGTTAAGTAGGTTAATAGAGTGGGGAATATCAATCCATTGGGCTATGGAGTCCGCAAAAGTCTTTGAAATGTGTAAAAATGGGTCAAGGATATCTCAAAGGACAAGTTGGCAAGATCAAATGGATCTAATTAGGTCAAGGGAGAGTGAAGTAACATGGAGTTGTGAACATAGTGAGTTAAATATGCAATAAAGGATCTTTTAAAAAACCAATAAACAAGAAAAATATTCTAAGATGATAACATAATGAAATCTTGAAGAGCAATGAAGGATTCCTCAATATCAACTAAACCAAGTCTTAAAAACAACAGTTAATCAAGATAAGAGAGCAGTGAAGGATTCTCAAAAACTTACTTGGAAACAAATAGCATTATAACATAACATATCGGTAACACTAAAGAGCACTTAAGGATTTCTTTAGCAAAACTTTGAGGAAAAAAACATAGAAGTCAAGAAAGTAGGAAAAAGTACGGTATCAAGAAGATAAATCCCATTCTCTATTTTTGTTCTATGACTAAACCATAAACACAATGAATAACTTAAGAAAACAAACATAAATATGGAATACATCACCATTTGAACAAGCTTAATGAATCATAAGAGTGATCTTGATCCATAGAAGCACAATCCAACACCATCACAAGGCACCAACAACTAGTTTCACCAATAAACTCCAAGTCTATTTCATAGCATGCTTAGCAAATATCCAACATATACAATGAAGCCTCTATGCTCTATTTATAATGCATTGGAGGACTAAACCATAATTAATTCTGTATAAGCCTATTAATTAATTATAAATGTCTCTTTGTCCTTTGAGACCTTGCAAGACCCAAGGCACAAAATATCTTTTACAAACTATATTTTCGAGCATTTTTGGCAAATAAATTGACATTTGAGCTATGAAAAAGCATCCAAAACCTTTCCAAGCATACATTGTTGACTTTTCCTCTGTCGAGGCGTAGCATTGATTTTTAGGATGAATTTCCATGCCAAGGGCGTAGCACAGGAGCAAGAAAACTGGGTCAATTTGCAGCAAGGTTTTGAAGGCCTTCCCGATGTCGGAATGGGCTCCGTGATGGCTCGTTGGAAATCCTGTTGAGTCTAATTTCCAGAAATACCATTTTTTTTCTGATTGGAACCATGTAACCTGTTCAAAAATAAAAAATCTAAAGACTGGTAAAGGCGCAACACATGTCCTAAAAACTATGCAAGAAGGTGAAAATTAGGGTGTTTTTGACCCTTTTGGAGGACCAAAAAAACTTCAATTGACCTGAAACTTGGTGATAATGATATAATTGAGCTAAGGATTCAAAAAATGTAAGCCTTTCCTCCTAAATATTCTCTGAGAAAAAGCGTAGCACCATGGGTGCTACCCCCTTGGTCCTCCAAATCATCAAAAAACCAAAATTCCCAAAAAGTTCCCAAAATTCACATTTGTCTTCCTTATTATGTTTGGGATGCTTGCATGGAAGCATAAGAAAGAAGTTTGAGCTTTCTTTGACCTTTTTCCTCCTTGAGGGCTTGAACTTTGGCCTGGGCTCTTTTGAGCTTGGCCCTTGCAATTTTGTTTCTAAGTGCATAGTGTTTGGTCATCTTCTTTTGGAGGTCAAGGTCTCTATTTTCCTTCTCCAATTTTATCTCCAAGTGTGTGTTTGCTCGTTCAAGCCATGGCTCTTGATCATATTCTATCTCCATGGCAAGAAGCTCACTTAGAGGGAGCTGCTCTGCCAAGGCGGATTCTTGCTCTCTTTGCCTTGCCAAGGCCTTCTTTAAACCCATGGTCCTTGGTCTTCTTCTGGTTTGTCCTTCCTCATCTTCACTTTCTTCATAGGTGCCCATAAATTCCTCTAACTTTATCTGTGCCCTTTGAGCCTCTTTTCGGGCTCTAATTTCTCTAGCTTCATAACTGGCATTTTTTTCCCCTAGCTGTCTATTCTCCATCTCAAGGGCATTATTCACAGTCTTGGCCCTATCTATATTTTCTTGGAGGTCTTAAATTTGGTAATTTTTGTTTTGGAGGAGAAATTTTGTGATCCTTGCTTCATTTTCCTCATCACTATCAATGTGAATGATCTCAAACTCTCTCTCAACCTCATGTTGATCTTCTCCTTCTTCTTCTTTGATCTTTTGTTTTCCCTTGTTAATCTTCTGAGCTGAGGTGTATGGCATGGTCCCTTGTCTTTTAGAGGCAGCAAACACATGCCTCTTTCTTCTTTGATATGTGAGAAGGAAAATACAAAATTTTCCACCTAAATGCCCTCACCATGGATGACCTCAGGACTGCCTTTCTTTTCCTCATTGATCTCTGCATTGATGTCTTCTGCACTGTGTTCTTGACTGACTTCTTGAGCCTCACTTTCATTTTCTTCCATGCTAACATCATTGTTGTGATCTTGACCACTGTCATCAACCTCTTCACTGATTTTTTGGTTCATAATTTCACTACTGTCATCATTATTAGGGCTATCAGTTAGCATGTTTTCTTCTTCATCATTGTGCTTTGTGTTTCCAACATCATCATGGCCTTTATCATTTTCTTTGTTGTCACTGTGAGATGTGTATTTATCAGTTTTTTCATTACTGTTTGCTTCTTCACTGTTTTCTTCATTTTCATCTTCATTGTCCTCTACCTCTTTATTGTCCTTTCCTTCATTGTTGACCTCTGTATTGTCTTCTTTATCACTTCACTCTGCACTGTCTTCTTTTTCATCACTTTCCTCTTCCTCATCTGCCTTTGTACTGTCCTCTTTATCACTGAATTTTTCATTGCCTTCTTCTTCATCATCCTTTGTATCACTGCCTTGTTCTTTATCATTCTCTGTATCACTGCCTTGTTCTTTATCATTTTCTGCTTCTTCTTCATTTTCTACCTCTGCCTCTTCTTCATCATTTTCTGCCTCTTCTTCATCATTTTCCTCTGTGTTATTGTTTACTTCTTCATCATCCTCTGCCTCTTCTTCATCATATTCTACCTCTGCCTCTTCTTCATCATCTTCTACCTTTTCTTCGTTATCCTCTGCCTCTTCTTCATTACTGACCTCTTTGTCACTGTCCTCTTCATGTTCTGATGCTTTAGGAGAAGGTGAGGAAGGGAGGTTTTCTTGAGGGGAGGATTCATGTGAAGATGACAAGTCATGGTCAATGGGGGGTAATGGAGGAGAGGAGGGAGGTGGATGATATGATGAGGGTAAATTTGGTTGATGATGAGGCTGTGGGTTTTTGAAACTTCATGGGCGATGAAAACCTCCCATGGAATACCCTGTTGCTCTAATTGATGTAACACAATCATCTTGATAAGAGAATGGTGAAAAATACTTTGCATTTGTTGTGAAGGATGTCCCTTTTGCACAATTTAAGACATCTTATCAATACTTCTATAAAGATAATAGGGCATGTTAGTCATCAGTATTTTTCACCTGTTGATGATGACTAGTTTTTAAAGCCAAGTTTTCTAGCATCTGATCTCCAATTTGTCAGATTTTCCAGCTGGAAAACACCCATGAACATTTTTTCCCTCCTACCTTTTCAATCAGCCCATGATGAGATAAAACCTAATTTTCAAATCCTATCTAGTCTCAGCCATACAAACTTTTCCATCAGCTCCAAAGAGAATACTCCAAATCTGTCCAAAAAGTCTTCCCTAAGTTAGGTAGTGGTGCTTTAAGCGATCCTCCCTTGGCAAGCTATCCTAAAGCCAAAAGAACCTCTGTATAATATCAACGCGTCATAGATAACCTTCCTATTCTGCAAATAAAGCTTGATACACCCTTAATTCGCGCCACTAACAAACCTTGATGTCTCAACAGTGCATATGCCACAGGTCAAACTGATATTAGGTGGATTTACAGTGTTTCAATGTCTTTTTCAAGAGCATAAGTGTACTAGTGTTCCAGAAGACATTATTAAACTTAACATGAGAAGACAACTGCTTCTCATGTGGTTTTGAGCCTGGGATGCAAGTACTGGACAGAGAGTTATTTCAATAAGCTCCTGCAAACACAGTCCAAAGGTTAGTGATTTATGAATAACAGATATTGGTCAGGTTGCTTCTGATGTCTAAAGAGGCACAAAGGTATTTTAACAGCAGGATTACATATCTCAGAGAAATGCCCCTCATGGCATATTGTCAATTTGTCACTTTTATTTTCTTAAATATGAATAGGAAGCAAAAGGAAATATGACACTTCTTGAAAGCAGATGAAATGGCATCACTGTGTAAAACCTCCTCCAAACATGAGCAGAGGGTTAAAATACTGAGAAAATCTCCTTCGTTTTACAAGCAGAGGTTTTGCTAATGTGATAAAGGCCTCCTTCATTTAATAAAAAGACGGCCAAGAACAGAGGTATGGCCTCATTTAAAGGGCACAAAGCTAACAATGATGCAAACTGCCTGAAAAACTTGTTTTACACCTTGTCTCTAATAGATTCAAAACCACTAACACAACAGTGGTGTTTCAAAGATTGATTACAGGTTTTCACTAACTGAAAGGCAGATTTTAAGTGCAGTGAGAGACAATTGAAGGCTTTTGAATAGAAATAGTGTTAAAAAAAGAGGGAAAGCAGTGGTGTTTTAAAAGGTGCTTACAGAGTTTCACTATTAAAACACAGAATTTAAATACAGTGTGGAGCTAATTGGATGATTATGAATGAAGAAATGTTGTTAAGCAAATGGCCAAGGAAGTAAAACAATCTTGGCTTTAAACTAACTTCTGCTAATAAATACAAAGAAAACCACTAACAGTTTTTCATGGATATTCTTCATTTGGTTAAAGCAGGGGTTGAAAAGAGCCCAGGCATTTTTCAAACATATGCCTCCTTCATAAACAAGTAGAAGGCTCACCATTGTTTGAGGATGAAAAGCATTTATTTCAGTATGGAAAATATTTCAAAAGGGACTACTCTCAAAAATGGTGAAATGAATGAAAATTCACTATTCTTACAGACCTCCTTCATAGAGGAATAGAGGGACAGCCTTCCAATGTTTACATTTCAACTTCAGCTCATCATCCCCTGCTATATCTACGTAAAATTTGAAGACTAGATTACTTTGGAAATCCAAGGTTAGTCATTTGCCTTGATGGTGGAGACTATTTGTAGCAGAGCTCTTCACTTGGAGTTTCAAATGAGGTTTCAAATAAAAGAGATAAATTACCCGTCCTAGAATACCAGCCTTGCAAGTTATTGATATGGACCAAGAATAGTTTTATTGCTGCACTTGTGAAGTTCAGGATGGGCAGGTTCTTAAGGTTTTTTTATTGTTGTGATTGGCACACATAAGCCTCTGTGGATGTTTTTGTTTTTGATACCTGAAGAGAAATTTTATAAACCTTTGCTATTGAGCCTATACAATGGGCATGATCAACCATCGAACACCATAACAGTTGGTTTGTCAACTTGAAAATGGCCTCCCTCACAAAAGGCAGAGGGTCAATTATCCTGAACTTTTCACCATACTAATCGCTTCATACAAATGGTTAAAGAGATGCTCGAACAAGTTTTATATTCATATCAAAGGGCCTTCATCATCTGATAAAGATAAAGATCTCATAATATGTCTGAAGGGATATTTTGAACAAAAAGGCCAAGAGGCATCTAAAACCCTCATAAAGTAGTTTCAAAGTTTTGTTGACTTTTTTCGACTTTAAAGGGAGTAAGATACCATTGGAAAAGTCTCATTGTGCATTTAAAAATGCAAGAAACATCCCCCTAGCTGCTCACTGAAAAAAAATGAGACTTCAAAGAAAATTTCAGAGTTTTTAAAGGCGTGAAGCCTGCGCGGTATGCCTGGAAAAGTGTGCAGCGCGTTTGGCAAAGAAATTACATGGGCTTTATACTGTGGCGCAGCACGCCTGTAGCGCCGGTCACCACTACCTGATGGCCGACCCAACTTCTTTTTTTTGCGCGGCGTTCTTTCCAGAAAACATGTCGTGCCTCTTTTCACCTTCTAAGAAGCTCTAAAAGCTCCCCAAACGATCAACCAAGGCTCGTGAAGGATTTCCAAGGTATTTTCCACTTCTCCTCTTGGAAAATTTCAAATATTGAAAGGGTGTTTGCTGCGTTTTTCCGTGAGAATGAAATAGTGCCTTTAAAACCTTTCATCATTTAAAAAAAAAGAGATAGGCAGTGATAAGGAGACAGAGTCCTTGTCAAAGCTGGAGAAACCTTTCTTATGCTTAGGGGGTCTCAAATGAATTTGAATAATGTTTTAACAGTGACTTTAAAAAGGCAGTTTTTCATATAAAGAACCGAGACCAAAATAGTGATTAAAGGGTGGGATTTTGGTCCAAAATTAAATAGTGTTGTTGCTATGAATACCAAGGGTTAGTGCAATGATTAGAGGGTGGCATTTTTTTGTATCAGTTTCAAAAGACCTGAAATTGCCTTCAAGCAAAGTGATAAACCTCATACTAATGACAAGAAAGAAAACACAGTGGTAGAGGTTTCAAGCTGCTATAAGGTGTCCTAGCAGTGGTAAAAACAAAATTAACCTCCGTCTGCAAAATCTAAGGTGAAACAGTGTTTGTAAGGTGAAAAAAGTGGTCCTAGTCTGAATGCTTTGTCACTTCAAAGGTGTCCTCTCTGCATGGTGAAAAGTGAAACCTTGTGCAGCCTCTATAAGTCCCAAAGCAGAGTGTGTGAGAGGCTTTTTCAAGTCAGTTAAGAGTGTTTTTGTCTACCTTTGTAAGGAAACAGTGAATATCAAAAAGGGTATTGATTGAAGAGAAGGGTGTTCTTATCAAAACAAGATTTTCTTTCTTCACCAATAAACCACAAGCATATCTTTTCAGGGTTATTGGCCCAGGCACAGTAATAAATTGACTGTGTGCTTTTTATTTGACAAATACTTGTTGTTTGGCATAAAAGAGGACAAAACAGTGATTTATAAGGAGCACAAAGTTGGTGTTGGGAGACTATTTCACAAAAACATTTGAAATAGCTTGTCTTTGCAAAGAACATTAAAAAAAAAAATGCCTCCCAGGTAAGACAGTAGAAGTGGCCTTCACAAGATATTTGAGTCTATTTCCACTGAAGAGGTAAATGCTCATCCATCGGTCCTGTTTAACTTCCTTGAGGTTGGGTGTCTATATTTTTTTCAAAGAGTGCAAGAGGTGAAAAGCTATTCCCCTTTGACACATCTTTGTGCTTTGAGATTTCAAGAGAAGCATTTTCAGCTGGCAGGCTTAGATTTCAAATTCTCTCCAAGGTCCATTTCCAAGGCCACCAAAATCCCTTATGTCGGAGAGAAGTGGTTTAAACAAAGCCACCTAGACTCAGAACAATACAAGCCTATTTTGAAGCTTGAGCATAGAGATTCATGTCCATCCATTTTTCCCTTCTCATATCTATTGACTAGTTATGCCCCCCTCATGAAGATAATCATGAAATACTTCACTTGCGAGGGAAGATTCTCCTGAGTCTATGCTTACCATGTCTGATTGCTCATGCATTTCACAAGAGCCAAATTTTTAAATCTCCCTTTCTTCCTACATAGAAGTATTGAGAAAATGGCCTCCACTATGCAGAAAAAACCTCCTTCTCAGCAGTCAACCTGCCTCTTCCATCACTCCCTCATCAAGGTTATCATTCTTCATCAGCTTGAGAAGAAATAAATCTCTTGGGATACTTTCATTACACATCTGGATTTCGCCATTGTCCCTTCATTTCATACATCTCCTTCACCTTCCAATCACCATCCTTCACCTTCTTCAAGCAAGCCCATTCCCAAGAAGCTCAAATTTCCCATTGAAAAATAAAAAGAGCATGATGAGGAAGAAGAGCATGGGAAAGAGGAGGAAGATGATGATGAGCAGCATCATGATGAAACGGGGTAGCAAGGGGAAGAAGAACACAGTGAGGCAGAGCAACAAGGAGAAGAAGGGCATGATGAAGAGGAACATGATGATGAACAACAGTAAGATAAGGAAGGGCAACATGATGATCAGGTGCAACACAATGAGGCAGAGTAGCAAGGGGAAGAAGGGCATGATGAAGATCATGATGATGAGCAAGAGCATGATGAACAGGTGCAGCACAGTGAGGAAAGGCGGCCTCATGATGAAGAAAGGCATGATGAAGAGGAAGATGATGATGAGCAGCATGATGATGAACAGGTGCAGCATAGTGAGGGTGAGTAGCCTCATGAAGAAGAAGGGCAGCATGATGAACAGGTGCAGCACAGTGATGAAAGGTAGCCACATGATGATGAACAACAAACTCATGAAGAAAAACACAGTGATGAAGAGGTGCAGCACATTGAGGAAAGGTAGCCTCATGAAGAAAAACACAGTGATAACATACACCACAGTGATGAAGAGCAGCACCATGAACAAGCTCAAAACAGTGGAAAGAATGATGAGGAAATTAACAAGGGCAAAGAGCCAATAGAGCATGTGCTAGCTGCCTCTCCTAGGCAAGGGGCCATGCTCTCTTCTCCAAAAGTGGCCAAGCCCCAGACATCAAGGAAAAGGGTGCCTAAAGCTGTAACTCCAAATTTTAATAGGGCCCTCCAAAGCAAGGGGAAATTTCCCAAGAGGAGGAAGACTAAAAGAGCCACCCAAAGTAAAGGGAAGGAGAAAGAAGAAAGCAGCCATGAAAAGGAAAGGGACTTTGACATAATTAAAATCCAAAGTGATGATAGCGACAATGAAGCCCGAATCCTAGAAACTCTTTTGATCAATAGAGAAAACAAAATTGATGCTTTAAGGACTGATCTAGAGAGGGCTAGAAACTTCAATCACTTTTTGCAAATTCAAAACAAACAGATGAGTGTCCATATGGAGGAATATGAGACACGAGCCATAAAATACAAAAAAGAGGCCTCCAAGGCACAAGTGAGATTGGAAGAACTCATGGGTGAGTTTGATGAGAGAGAAGATGAAGATCAGCCCAGAAGAAAGAGGCCAAGAACCATGGGGCTCAAAAGAGCCCTTGAGAAACAAAAGGAAGAAGAAGCTGCCCTTCTCCAAGCTACTCCTCTCACTACATTGTTCACCCAAGAGATAGAGAACAATTGAGAAGCATGGCTTGAGAGGGTAAATGATCACTTGGAAAAGAAGTTGGAGAAGGAAAATAGAGATTTGGACCTTCAACGGAGGATGACCGGGCATTATAAGAAGCTCAATCAGTTTTCCCGGCGGAAATTGAAGGCCACATAGGAAAAACTCAAAGAGGCTCAAAGGACGCGCCCAACACCAAAATTGAAGAGAGACACCTCAAAGCTCCAAATTTTGGCCTCAGCTTCACAACATGTTTCTGAAAACCCTTGAGGGTAATGCTCACCAAAATTGGGCGAAATTTAACAAATTTTGGTTTTTTGTCATTTTTGGGTTTTTGGCTAAAACTCATGGGCATCGCCATTTCAGTTTGGTGCATCCTAAAAGGATGAAAATGGTATCATTGGATGCCATAATTTTAGGGGCATATACTCAGCGATTTTCATATCATTTGAAGATGATTTACTCCCCCAAAATGGTGAAAAACACTCACTTTTTCTACACTCTGCCCCGTTTATCAGCAAGGCCTATTTTTTGGGTTTTTACAGACAGGTCAGTTTTTGGAGGACTTCCAGTGGTCAGTTTGCAGAAAATAAGAATTTTCAAAAAATATACATTCAAATCTTTCCAACGAGCCATCACGGGCCTCGTTTTGACATCGGGAAGGCCTCCAAAAGTTGTCGGCAAGTCAGAGGACTTTCTGCTGATGTATTTCTTAAATATTTTTGTGAAAAATGTACCTTTCAAAAGTGACTTTTCCTCAAGTGCGTTTAGCTATTTTTGTGCATGGTTAGTTAGGAAAAGTCAATTTATTTTCCTTTTTTAGCATTTTTCAGATATTTTATTAGATATTTTGTGCCTTGGGCTTTGCAAAGCCTCAACGAAAAAATTAGATATTTTGGATAGGCCAATGAGATTGCAAGTTGAACTAGGAGGTTTTCCCTCATATTGGCCTATATATTCCAAAGGCTTTCATTGTAAACAAAGCTGAACTTGATGAATAGAAGCAATATATGGTTATACAATCTTGGAAGAAACACTTGTCTCATGCATTGGATAGTTTCTTGAATGTTTTTGGATGATGAAGGAGGTCTGTTGTTGGATTCCTTGACTTGGTAAAATGGTATAGTGTCCCTCTCTATTTTGCTTATTAGTTTTCATTCATATTTCCATGTTCTTGCTTGCTATAAGACAGTAGAGAACATATTTGAGACATGCCCTTGGAGGCACCTCAAATTTCCTGTTTCTTTATAGCTTCTATGTTTTCTTCCTTCTTAGTCATATCAAAGAATCCTTGATTGCTCTTTGATAACTGAAGAATATTGTTTGCTTGTTTCATTTATGGTTTTATGCATGCTAAGTATGATTCACGGTATGCCCTGATTACTCATGGCTAGTCATAGCTCCACCTCTGAAACCTTTCTTTGATTGATTAGATTTTCATTTGTTGAACCAAAGAGGTCTTGTACTGATCTTTCCCTTTACCTAAAACTATGCAATCTTGCTTCAAAGTTCCCAATAGCTTGAAATACTATGCTTAAGCATTTCCTCATAGTGATTTGAGTTGTTTTTTTGTCTTAAATGTATTTCCCCAAAGTCTGATAGCCATTTCCTAAAGTTAGAGAGTCACATATCTCTATGCATGGCTTGAATGTTTATTTCTATGCATTGATCAGTTTATAGTTACATTTATCATGATTAATGGTTAGCCCTACCATGTTTATGTCAGATATTAAACTATTTATGTTTGAAATCCTTTGTTCTTCACAAATTTAATGTTCATCCCACTCCATTTTACCCAAAGATCCATTTTACCTCGAATCAAATCGGCCCTTCAACAACCTTGTATCACCATCTGAAAGCTTTCTTGACCTTTTCGACCCCATAGCCCAGTTGATCTGACATATTTTTACCTATCTTAGTCTTTGATCAGTTCATCCCTCACAACCTAAAAACCAAAACCAAAAACCTACTTCATATCTAGCCTAAAATCAAGAACACAATAAGCAAACACACAAATATCCCTTACACAAATAGAATGAGCCCTCTCTGAGTCCAAGAAGGCTAGGTCCTTGGGCTCCAAAGACTGGTTTGATGTTACACTATCATTTGGCTTGCCAATCAGCCAAATCACGGGACCCTAACAGGGCAAATGTAGCAGCTTTACCCTAGTGAAGTGCATGAGCAGTCTTATATGGTAGGAATAAAGCCTAGAAAACCTACCCTCACGTGTGAAATATTTCATGATGACTCTCATCAAGGGCGCATATCTCTCCAGTAGATGTGAAAATGGAAAAATGGATTTGCAGTCAGCTTGGTATCTAGGTTTCAAGAAAATTTGATAATGGCTCAAGTCCAAATTTTCCTGTTTGAACCACTTTTCTCCCATACTAGGTATCCCGGTGGCCATAGAAATGGTATTGATGGATAGCTCAAATTTCACTCCTACTAGGTTTACATGATGGTCATGGAGGTTAAGGATAAAATGCCTGGTCAACTCAGGGTGACTTTGGACCTATTGTACCCTTTCACAGAATTCAAAACAACCCACCTCTTGGAAATATGCAACTGTCATAGGAGAGGCCATCAATTCCTTGGTATTCAGTGGCTTAAATCTGTTTACCCTTCCACCCTTTTTCTGTTGTCTTCTAGGCCCTTGGCCTCCCTCACCACTGCCACTATTAGTTTTCCTTAACATTTTTCTCTTTTACTCTTGCCTTGAAGGTCAAAACCTTAAATTTTCTTTGTGAAACTGATGGAGAAATCTAGGGTTTATTCCTCTAATTCAATTATAAGAAATTTGAAAATGAAGTGGTGATGTTTGTACTTACCCCTCAGAGGTGTTAGGAAATCCTTGGAAGTGACTTTTTAGGATTTTTTTGAGCAAGTAATAGTCTTGGATTGATGTATAGGCCCTCTTGGCCAAACATGTAGCACAGGGGCCAGTCGGGTCTCTGCATAAGATGTCGGGTCAGCCGAGGACTGAATGTGCAGTGCACGGGCAGGGTTGCATGGTTGAATGTGAAGCGCATTCACTACTGAACACGTAGTCGGCAGGGATGAACATCAGTTTTGTCATGCGAGTAGAGCAACTGAGGCACGGGCCTGTCGAGTCTCTTCGTGCACACGGGCAAGACAGTTGGGCAAGTTTCGTGCAGCAGAGGAAAACTGTCGAGTGAGGTTTCACATTGGTTCCAGGTACAGGCTGCCAGGTCTACATGAAAGTGAATGCGTAGCGCCCGGTGTTATGCAGGTAAATCCTCTCTGCGGACAGAGATAATCCCTCTAGCCCTAGAGTGGGTCTCTAAATAAAGAGACATGCTAAAGTGTTGATTCCTAATTATTGAATGAAAGAGGACACGATATATCGACCTACCTGGAGTCTAACGTTGTCGTTGTTGCTGTAATGGTGGTGGCTTTTCACTCCTGTCTCAGCAAGTCACAATCCTTTTGCAGTCATGCTTGGATACCTGCACATAGAATCATAAAACAAGAACATCATACGATAAAATAACATTTCATTCATAACTATTATCCAGTCAAAGAGGGCTAAACATATTGCATTAAACAAACATCATAACACAAAAGTGGAACCAAACAGTAGTCATGTATATGTATTAATTAAAGGAAGAGATACAACCAAAGCTTTGACATCAAGGTCTCCTCCAGTGGGGTTCAGCTGGAGCGCATCTCAGATGTTCATTAGGGAATTAGAATGGGATAAAGGCATGGGCTCAAGCTCTCTTAGAAGGCATGAACTCAAGCTCTCTCAACGTAATTCCTTCTTATTTTATCTCTCCATTATTTCTCCAAGTTTAGCTCTTTAGTTGTTCAGCTAGTTAACCATTCAGCTAGTTTGTGCAAAGAGAGATGGCTTATTTTTATAGAGGAAAAGGAGGAGGTTAGGATCCCTACAAAGGTGGGAGGGATTCCTATCCTTTAGGGAGTTCCCATAAGAGGTGGAAACCATAAAATAAAGGAGGGGGTCAGTGGTTTATCAGTTCAACCACTCCCAATGACTCATCCTCGAGGTGGTTGGAGTGGAATCTCCGCCTCTATTTTTTAAAAACATTCCATAAATAGCTTGGAACGGGTGGAAAAATAGGACAGAGTGCCAGCTGGAACTGCGCCCAGTGTTAATCTTCCCCTTCGGCGCGAGGGCATAACTGACTACCCGCACCAAAGAAAAAACAAGGGTTTTTGAGTCTCTGCTCAGGGAATTGTTAATAGAAGGTGTTGTCGACAATTTTTGTCTCTCCTAGAGACATTCTAGAGTTGCCATAGACCAGTGCCTAGGACATCTTATCATAGCAAGGAGTGTATCATATAACTTTGGTGTCAATCCAAAACTCTCCTGCTATCTCTTATAAAACAAGGAAATTGATTTAAATGGAACCAGAAATCACAGAAACTGTCATAGGGAAAGTAATGTTGCAAAGCCAAGATGCAAAGCTCCAACACAAAAGCATTAGACAGTTAAGAGACAGTTTACTCCAAAGAGGGCCAGTTCAAGTAATATGCCACAGAAATGAAATATCAGAAAGTGAATGCGGTGAAAGAAAAGTTAAGAAGATACTAGTCAACATTGGGCTGATACCCAGATACACAACAGAACCATATATGGGCTTATCAATCTAAGAATCCATACATGACAATGGCGTTTTAAAAGCACCCTCCCAAAGCAACTAATATATCAGAAAGATGGATGAAATGAACATGAAACAGTATATCATGCCTGAGCCATATTTAAAGTGCTTGACTGATCCAAGTATGGGTATCAACTAGGATAAATCCTTACCTAAAATCAGTGAGCCACTCGCATTCCAGTACATGATACAAGAAGATAAATGAAATGGAAAGAGATGTTATATTAACACGTAAGAGAAAATTACATACTGTGAAATACCAAAGACCAGAATCCTCGTTACAGATAGAACTCCTCCTCACTGAGACCCTATGGGCTCTAAGCCTTCACACAGAAGCTTTACAAGATGTATACAAAAATGCCTTTCACTGCACAATTTTCTGATACAAGTCTAGAACCTCGACAATGTCTTTCTTCCTGGTTTTTATAGAGGAAGAAGAAGAAAAACTCATAAAAGAAGTAGGTGAAAACAATTAATTGTTTCATTAAAACAAAATGGCGGAAATATTCGCGCCCATACTATTTGACAGCCATGAAATATTACATGTACCCTGCGGCCAGCTCCATGAAGTAAATGCACTGGGTAGAAGATCTCTTTAGAGGTAAGGTGTGAGGAATAAAATATATAACACTCTGTACTTTCCCGAGAGAAAAATCTGTGAAGTAAAACCTGGAGGATAAGATTTTTATGTACTTGTACTCTCTGTCTTCTGAATGCCGAATTGGAATTTAAATTCTTCAATGCCAGACACTGCATTCCTTGGATCTTTCATTGATATTCTTTGCTGCGACAATTAATATCTCCATCTGTAAAATCTGCATTTTGAATTTCTCTGGAGGTTTCGATAGATTTTAACCCTTGCTTCATTTAATGTTGGTCGTATCTTAGTGGCTCCCGGATCTTTCTTCACAAATTTTTCTCCTGAAACATGGTCCTGTCATGTGTTCTCGACTTCTGTAATGGAGGCGGTGAATCATAGCAAATTTTTATGCCACTGCACACCTGCAAAACCCAAAAAAATGTTAAAGAGGACCATGCACGGGAATGGTGATGCAGTGGAGAAAACCATTTGATGAAGCAGTGTGGTAATATGATGGAGGCACGAAAGATGGCGGTGAAAGCACGACGGGACGAGGGTGGATGGACAGAGCAGAGATTTCTACGCGAAACAACAAAACGTGGCATATGAATGGAGTATATGAATGGTGAAAGAGAAAAGTGATCGACGCGTGGAACGATGACGTGGAGGCAGACTTGGTCAATGAGCGCAACGTATAAATGATTCTAGACCATACGATTCACAAATGAAATCAACAGTCGAAACCTAACTGGAAGGCGATGGAATGGCGGGCCCGGAGTACTGTGCACTGGGGCTAAAGTTGGTGCAGCTTGTGAGATTGGCAACCGTTGGATGGAGCGCTCAGGATCGGACGGCTGAGGTTTATTTCGCTACACACCCAGGATCGAGAGTTAACGCGCGAAATGGGGCGGTATTGGAACATTGGCCTGGGACACGCGGCGATCAGCGTATGGAATTGCTGCGATTTGAGAAAAACCGCCAGCCCTCCAAAGGTGGTGCGGGGAATACGACTTGTTTTAGGCGGTGGTTTATAGGGCGCGAGGACCACAAGGGTGATGAGCTGCGGTGCGTTGATCTGTGGTCTGATCGGACGGCACAAAATGCACCCGATGGCCGTATATGGTAAGTGCTTTTCATTTTAGCCCATGGGCTAGCTCCTGCGTTACGTGGAGAACGAAGCGAAGGGGGCTGAGGCCGGAGGGAGCTAGGACCGATATATTTCTGAATATGGGTTTTTTGGCCATTTTGAATACGGTTTTAGGAATGAAAGGTGGAAACTGTAGGCAAGAGACGAAGGTCTTAGGTCACAAAAGAGGATTTAAAAGGATTCAAATGGGACTATTGGCTGAAAATTTGAATGGAGGGGCTAATATAGTCAACATCGGCTCCACCTGGGGATGGCACGTTCATCCCTGGACGTGTCGAGAACTTGCAGACCCTTTGATCATCTTTTTGTGTAGAATCTGCCCTTCAAAACCTTTTCTTCTCATGATTCATTATAACACCCACATCATTCAGTCAGTAATAAAACAAAAACTAATATACAATATGATACATTCAGGCCACCTCGACCTGAATCAGAATTGGAAGTAGGGCTTTAAAAATTGTCCGTTTAAGGGGGCATCCAACAAGTCACCCTGAAAATTTTCCAATATGAATGTGTTATTGCCTCCCTGTTCCACAACTTTGAATGGGCCGAACCATAGTGGGTCAAACTTGCCATGCTTTCCTTTTTCAGCCCTTCGTACATCCCATCTGAGAACTAGATCACCAATCTGCAATTTTCTATCCTTTGCATGCTGATCAAATATATGTTTCATTCTCTCTTGATATTTTGTTAGTCTCTGATTCACTTGGTCCCGTGTTTCCTCTAATTCTACCAATTGATTGATTCTTCTGACCATATCATCAGGTTCCTCCTTACTGTCTTGCATGAAACGTGCCACTGGTAAGGCCAGCTGCACAGGAAAAACTGCTGCTTGTCCATATACCAACTCATATGGAGATTTCCCAGTTTCTCTCTTACTGGTGATTCTATTAACCCATAGAGCAAATTTCAATTGAGAATCCCAATTCTTCTGATTTTCATTGATGGTTTTCTTTAAGGCCCTCACCAGATTTTTGTTAGAAGATTCTACCAAGCCATTCCCCTGTGGGTAGTAAGCTGTGGAGTGATTCAATGTGATATTATACTGTTGGCAGAAATTCACAAATTTTGCAGATTTGAAGGCCTGTGCATTATCAATCACTATTCTAGCAGGACAGCCAAACCTAGATATGACATTTTCTTCCATGAATTTTATGATGACAGTGTCAGTAGCATTCCTTGCAGGTATGGCTTCCACCCATTTTGTAAAGTAATTTGTAGCTGTCAATATCCATTTATGTTGTCCACTTGATGGGGGATGTATTTCTCCAATAAAATCTATTCCCCATTGTTGAAATGGCTCATTTACATGAACTGGAATTAGGGGCAGAGCTGCCAACTTCTGTTTCTCAGCAAATTTCTGACACTTATCACATGCTCTGACCCAAGTAAAAACTTCTCCAAATAATTTTGGCCAGTAGAAACCAGCCTTTAAGATTTTATGAGCTGTGGCCCTCCAGCTATAGTGTCATCCACATATTCCTTCATGAAATTCCATCATTATACTTTCCACTTCATCCTCTGTGAGGCACAGGAGTAGAATGTCTGAAGGATCTCTCCAATACAGCTTACCATTGGCAACTATATACTTTTGTGACTTCAACCTCAAAGCCCTGTATTTTGATTTATCACAGCTGGGTGGACAGCTGAGTGTTAGGAGGTATTCTACTATCTCCTTATACCATGGACTAGAGAGATATTTTATATGTGCTTTTTGAGTGGCCATATCCAGCCCTTGCTTCTCTTTCTCTTCCTCAAACTCTCCATTTGCTATCATAGAGAAATTTATGCCCAGAGCCTGGTAGTTTGATTCTGATAAGATCCTTGCTAGCCCCTGTCCTTTTATCAGCTTAGTAGGCCGAATATCCAGATCATACTCCTGTATTTTTGCAATCCATCTCCCTCTTTTCCCTTCACTGTCTCCTTGAATAAGAATGTCTTTAACAGCTGCAGTAGGGACAAATGCAGTAATGTGGGACTGCAAAATGTACATGCGAAATTCTTTGAGGGACTTTACTAGGGCATATGCCTGTTTCTCTAATATGTTATATTTCAATTCTGCATCATGGAGAACTTGGCTGAAAAAGGAAATAGGCCGCTCATATCCATCTTTATTTTTCTGCAACAAAACTCCAACTACTGTATGAGGTGAAGCAAATGAAAAGATCATAAAAGGTTTTGTATAATCTGGGCCAGCCAGCATAGAGGGTTCAGAAAATGCATGTTTTATCCTGGTGAATTCCTCTCTGGATTCTTGAGACCATTTTACTTCATTGTTCTTTTTTAGCATATATGTTATATGCCTAACTATCTCAGCATAGTTAGGAATAAATCTTCTCAGGAAATTTATCCGACCTAAAAATACCTGTACTTCTTTCTTATTTCTGGGGAGAGGAATACTATTTATCACCTCTACTCTTTTAGGATCTATTCTCACCCCATATTTAGTTACAATATGCCCCAAAAGCTTGCCTTCCTCTAATGCAAATAAATACTTTTGTGGACTGAGAGAAAGGCCATACCTTCTGCATTTTTCAAAAGTTCTTCGTAAATGCTCAATGTGCTCAATGTCATTTTTTGAAAACACTGTTATATCATCAAGGTACACCACTAGAAACTTATCTTGCTCCCCCACAAAAGCAATGTCCATCGCCCTCTGAAAGGTATCCCCTGCATTAATCAGCCCAAAAGGCATCCTGGCATACATAAATGTACCCCATGGTGTGATGAAAGCAGTCTTCTTCTGATCCTCTGGGAGCACAGCTACCTGATTATAACCCGAAAAACCATCCATCATTGACATTCTAAAGGCTCCCACCACTTTCTGCAGGATGTGGTCCATCTTGGGGAGTGGATAATTATCTTTTAAAGATGCTCTGTTCAAGTTTCTAAAGTCCACACATAGCCTTATTTCTCCATTTTTCTTTCTGACAAGGACCAATTTTGCAACCCATTCTGAGTACCTTAATGGCACAATTATTTTGGCTTTTAGCAGCTTCTTGATTTCTTTTTCAATGGAGGGAAGCAGCAATGGATTTATCTGTCTAAGCTTCTGCTTATAAGGTTTTGCATCTTCCCTCAGAGGAATTTTATGCTGCATTATACTAATGTCAAAATTTTTTAGGTCCTAATAGGACCATGCAAACACATCCCTGAATGACTGAAATAATTTCAGGTATTGCTGCTTGTATTCCTCTGGGACCTTCTTGGATAGTTTGACAATTTTGGGCTCAACCTTGGTACCCAGATTCAGATCTTCTACCTGATCTTCTGCTATTACGTTGCTAGGCTGCAACAGGAAATCATTCTTGTCAAACAGCCTTTCTAGGGGGACCAGTCCTCTAGGGATAACATTTCCTTTCAGCTGCAACACTTTACTTCCTGCCATTTTCTCTTCCCATTTATTTTCTGAAATATCTTCAGCCTCATCCTCTTTATAATCATCAATCTCCATATTAGATAATTCCCCCACTGTTTCCAGGAATCTCTTCATTTGTTCCTCGTCTTCAAATACCTGCCAGTGCTTGATATTATCTGGGATAGATGGCCTATAACGTACCTCGATTTCATACCTCAAGAGAGGGTTTGAGGAGGACGAAATGTGCTAGCAGCTACAGCAAGAGAATCTGCCATTCTATTCTGCTCCCGGGGCATGAACTGGATATTGAATGACAAGAAGAAGTTCTCCACCACGTCCCATACTTCATTTCTATAAGCCCTCAGCCGTGGATGTTTGGTTTGACATTGATTTCTGATCTGCCTGACAACCAGCTCAGAGTCTCCCAGAGCTTTTAGGCTTTGTATACCCATGCTCCTAGCTGTCTGAAATCCTAACAACAGTGCTTCATATTCAGCCACATTATTAGTAGCTTCTTATTCCAATTTAATAGACAGTGGGATCCATTTTCCTAAAGGAGAGATTAATAATACTCCAGCCCCATTACCTTCTCTTGAATTTGCTCCGTCAAAATGTAGAGTCCATATTCCTAATTCATGGTTTTCTAAAGGCTTCTCAGTCTTGATTTGACAGAATGATGGTTCCTGAGCAAAGTTTTGATCTTCTTCAAGCATAAAACATGAAAAATCTCCTTCTTTGTTGTAGACTGGTGAATTCTCTGAGCTGTCAGCCTTAGTCACCATCTTGACAAATCTGGTTTCTCTGTACAACCTCCTCTCCTAGCCACCAAAAACAGGGATAGTGGCATAGGTTAAATCCATCTTGAGTGACCCACCAATTTTTGTTCCCCAGGACCTTGACAACAGCATGCCAAAGCGAGTTGGGATGTCAGCCACCACAATGTCCATTACTACACTTTTTGCTGGAATTTGGGCTAGATTGACCACTAAATATTTAATCATCCCTAGACACTTAACTCTTTTGGAATCAAATGAATAGAGGTCTTTATATGGACGTGTGATTTGAAAACCTAGTTGCTCCATGACTGACAAAGGCATAAGATTATGGGAAGCTCCAGAATCTAACATACAATTGTGTAACAGCAGGTCATGAATAACTAGAGACACATAGAAAGGAGGAGTAGAGGGGTCTATCTCCTCGACATGTGGGCCAAAAACTACCATGGGTCTTTCTTCTTGAAGATTAAGACTGTCTAGAATTATTGGTGCTTCAAGAGGGAGCAATAAAGAAGTGACTTGAGATTGATATGCAGGTTGTTTCAATAGTTCAGTCAAAGGGACTGAGATTTTGACTTTCTCAAGTTCTTTTTGCAAATTGAAAACAAGAGGGGACTTTTCTATTACAACTTCTTTTGACTCTTTATTTTCAGCTGAAGGTTTAACTTCTTTTGACATAGACTCAGCACTAGGAGGAGTGACTACTTTTGAAGAGGAAGGAGATTGATCATTTGAATGCAAAGGAGCTTTTAGAGGACTCTTACCTTTGTCTGTGACTTTCTTCATTGTCGACTCCTTATGAATAGGTGCTTCCTTTTGGGGAGGCTCTTCTTCATGTTCTTGAGTCCGAGTTATCTTTCTGGAAGATCTGAGGTCATATCTCCTATTGAAATGTGCTTGCATGAAATCATTAAACTGTTTGCAGTAGTGATCAATTTCTGCATCTTCTGTATCTCTGATCTCTTCTTCTTCTTCTTGCAATGGACATTCTATTTCATCATTGTTTGAAAAGGCAAGATTTGCATCTTGCAGTTCATAGGCAGCATCTTCAGTGGAGTCATCTACTGGGCCTTCCAGGTACAATGGGTGTGGTACTTAGTCCTGTAGCTCCTTAGCTTCCCTTGGCAATATTTGCAGGGGTGGCTTTCTATACTGAGGATTGTAACCCCTGTTTGGAGCATTTGGAAAGTTCTTGGAAGCTGAGTTCTTGGTCTCCAATTCAAGCTTGACCAGTTTATTAGAAAGATTCTTAATCAGTTTGCTCATTTCTTCAATTTTATCTGAATCCTTATCCTGATTAGAAGTGGATACTTCCTTTTTGCCTCTTCTTCTGGTATCCTGTTCAGCTCTCCCTTTTAATTTCCCAGTGGAAGCAAAGTTTGCTTCCAGTTCAAGAGCATCTGACTGAGCATCATCTAGGGTGGCAGGTTTTCCTTCCCTGAGAGAGAAACCAAAATCTGAGTCAAAGGCTGCTATGAAAACAACTTTGGCAGCATTCTGATGAGGCTTCATATCAGCAGGGAGGTTTAGATATAACTTATTAAATTTCTTGATAAATTCTGACACCCCTTCATTATGTTTCTTCTTGAGTGTATTGAACTCAGTAAGACATTGTCCATGATCTTTCTTTTCTCCCCATTTTCTGAGAAAAGTATTTTCCATATCATCCCAAGTGGTTACGGAATGGTTTCCTAATGTTTTGAACCATTTTCTGGCTTCACCATCCAGATATTGCACAAATAGTCTTAAGACTACATCCAAATGTTCTACATTAAAGTTCTCTGCAAAAGAGCAGAAGGTCTCAAGATTTTTTTGAGCATCAATTTCATTTTCTCCAGTGAATGTGGGAAATATCTTCAAATAGTCCCGTGGCATATCATTCAAGACTTGAGGTAATGCCAGGGGAGCATATTTATTCAGAAAAAAGGCTAGGACATTAGCCATTGGAGGAGGTGGGGGTTGTGCAGCAATTTGGTGTAAAAATGGAGGAAGAGGTGGAGGAGGAAGTGGAGTATGGATAACAATGGGAATATATTGTACAGCAGCGTGAGGTGTAGATGCGAACAGTTCACGGTTGACAACAGCTACTTCGGTGAACTCTTTAACCTCTTTGACCTCAGGAGTAGGGTGAAGATTAGCTTTAATCCTAGCACTTCCCCTGGGTGGGCTATCTGAATAATAATCTGTGTCTCCCACAGTGGAGTTGAGATTTTCTACTAGAACTTCTTGAGAAGAAGAAGATGGATAATCTTCTATGGAGAACTCAGGGATTTCAGCGCGTACGGATCTCTTTTCTTTCCGACTTCTTCTATGAATAATTTTCTCTGGGTCAGACACTGAAGGTATCTTTGACTGTGATGCATCCGACCTCAAATGTGGCTTACGAGGAGCCAGGACTACAAATAGATTTATCAAATAAACAACAGTGGAGTCGCCAAGGTGAGAGATATGAAACTCTTCAACTCTCTGTGCTCACCTGATTAGAGAGTGAATATGATTTCTCAAGGCCCAGGGAAACTGATATTCTTAAATTTATCCCGGCAATGGTGCCAGAAAGATGTTGTCGACAATTGTTGTCTCTCCTAGAGATATTCTAGAGTTGCCATAGACTAGTGCCTAGGACATATTATCATAGCAAGGAGTGTATCATATAACTTGGGTGTCAATCCAAAACTCTCCTGCTATCTCTTGTAAAACAAGAAAATTGATTTAAATGGGACCAGACCTCACAGAAATTGCCACAGGGGAAGTAGTATTGCAGAGACAAGAGGCAAAGCTCCAACACAAAAGCATCAGACAGTTAAGAGACAATTCACTGTAAAGAGGGCCGATTCAAATAATATGCCACAAAAATCAAGTATCAGAAAGCAAATGCGGTGAAAGAAAATTTAAGAAGATACTAGTCAACATTGGGCTGATACCCAGATACACAATAGAACCATATATGGGCTTATCAATCTAAGAATCCATACATGACAATGGAATTTTAAAAGCACCCTCCCAAAGCAACTAATATAACAGAAAGATGGATGAAATGAAGATGGAACAATATATCATGCCTGAGCCATATTTAAAGCGCTTGACTGATCCAAGTATGGGTATCAACTAGGATAAATCCTTACCTAAAATCAGTGAGCCACTCGCATTCCAGTACATGATACAAGAAGATAAATGAAATGGAAAGAGATGTTATATTAACACGTAAGAGAAAATTACATACTGTGAAATACCAAAGACCAGAATCCTCGTTACAGATAGAACTCCTCCTCACTGAGACCCTACAGGCTCTAAGCCTTCACACAGAAGCTTTACAAAATGTATACAAAAACGCCTTTCACTGCACAATTTTCTGATACAAGTCTGGAACCTTGACAATGTCTTTCTTCCTGGTTTTTATAGAGGAAGAAGAAGAAAAAATCATAAAAGAAGTAGGTGAAAACAATTAATTGTTTCATTAAAACAAAATGGTGGAAATATTCGCACCCATACTATTTGACAGCCATTAAATATTACATGTACCCTGCGGCCAGCTCCATGAAGTAAATGCACTGGGTAGAAGATCTCTTTAGAGGTAAGGTGTGAGGAATAAAATATATAACACTCTGTACTTTCCCGAGAGAAAAATCTGTGAAGTAAAACCTGGAGGATAAGATTTTTATGTACTTGTACTCTCTGTCTTCTGAATGCCGAATTGGAATTTAAATTCTTCAATGCCAGACACTACATTCCTTGGATCTTTCATTGATATTCTTTGTCGCGACAATTAATATCTCCATCTGTAAAATCTGCATTTTGAATTTCTCTGGAGGTTTCGACAGATTTTAACCCCTACTTCATTTAATGTTGGTCGTATCATAGCGGCTCCCGGATATTTCTTCACAAATTTTTCTCCTGAAACATGGTCCTGTCATGCGTTCTCGACTTATGTAATGGAGGCGGTGAATCATAGCAAATTTTTCCGCCGCTGCACACCTGCAAAACCCACAAACATGTTAAAGAGGACCATGCATGGGAATGGTGATGCAGTGGAGAAAACCATTTGATGAAGCGGTGTGGTAATATGATGGAGGCACGAAAGATGGCAGTGAAAGCATGGCGGGACGAGGGTGGATGGACGGAGTAGAGATTTCTACGCGAAACAACAAAACATGGCATATGAATGGAGTATATGAATGGTGAAAGAGAAAAGTGATCGACGTGTGGAACGATGACGTGGAGGAAGACTTGGTCAATCAGCGCAACGTATAAATGATTCTGGACCGTACGATTCACAAATGAAATCAACGGTCGAAACCTAACCGGAAGGTGATGGAATGGCGGGCCCGGAGTACTGTGCACTGGGGCTAAAGTTCGCATAGCTTGGGAGATTGGCAACCATTGGATGGAGCGCTCAGGATCGGACGACTGAGGTTGATTTCGCTGCGCGCCCGGGATCGAGAGTTAATGCGCGAAATGGAGCGGTATTGGAACAGTGGCCTGGGACACGCGGCGATCAGCGTATGGAATCGCTGCGATTTGAGAAAAACCGCCAGCCCTCCAAAGGTGGTGCGGGGAATACGGCTTGTTTTAGGTGGTGGTTTATAGGGCGCGGGGACCACAAGGGTGATGAGATGTGGTGCGTTGATCTGTGGTCTGATCGGACGGCGCAAAACGCACCCGATGGCCGTACATGGTAAGCGCTTTTCATTTTGGCCCATGGGCTAGCTTCTGCGTTACGTGGAGAACGAAGCGAAGGGGGCTGAGGCCGGAGGGAGCTAGGACCGATATATTTCTGAATATGGGTTTTTTGGCCATTTTGAATACGGTTTTAGGAATGAAAGGTGGCAACAGTAGGCAGGAGATGAAGGTCTTAGGTCACAAAATAGGATTTAAAAGGATTCAAATGGGACTATTGGCCGAAAATTTTAATGGAGGGGCTAATATAGTCAACAGAAGGAATATCACTCTCATGTAAAGAGACACAATGATGGTCTTTGCAAGGCATGACACTGCTTATTTATCATGGAAATGACCCTCCAATGGGCGAGGTGGGGATTGCAAGGACAGTGACAAAATGTTGTGTAACAGATGCTCCCTAAAGCATGAGGTCCGAGGGAGAGGGAGGGACGAAATGCTTTATGAGAATGTGTTCGAACCAAACACCGCTATCGAAAAACCTGCAATTATGAATACAACTAATATCTCTGATACATGAACATGTGGTATGGGCACAACCATCCATAATAGAGTGTGTAAAAAATGATATCCGAGGTATGGACATAGCCATCCAGCAATAAGGATCAACAAATAGACTTAGGTATGGTCGCAGCCCTCTAATCAAAGGAGTCATGCAATAAGTCATGATAATCCACCAAAATATACAACCTGGATTTTATGAGAAAAAATCCAGGGTCTTGCACTCCATCTCGACCCGAACAAGTACAAATTCAAGCATGCGAATATAGGAGTTGAATTCGAACATGCAAGAAAGTCACCTGATTACCAGCTAATGATGAAAGTTGTTAACAGGCACGAGAGAAACCACTAATAATAATAATGGCTCTCAAGGTACAACCAGTGAAATCCACGAAATGTGAACAGTGATATGGTGTCGAACATCCGCAGAATCACTCGATCGAAGGCCAATGTTGTGAACCTTGTGTGGAATGCGAAGAACCTGCCATTGAGGCATGCAGGCTCCAAGGTTCCAGAAGGGAGTCTCTCGATCAAATTCCTGGATAATGAGATGAAGTCGACAGGAAGTGACCTGATTGAAGGTGGGCCATAATGTTTCCCACAACATCGATATGAGACAGAGGAATATGATGATGAAATAGGACCAACAGAGAATTAGAAGGAGGTTGAAAACTACAGAGGAAAACTTCTCTTGAACATATAAGCAACATGACACTATATTTGGCAGTATTTGACATCAAAGGATCTGAGGTCATGATGATGTGGCAAAGATCAGATGAGAGGTCAAAAGAGATTACCCAAACCCATGGAGGAAAAAATGATGAAATGAGATGTCCCCAACCCAACACGAATGCAAACAAGTGCCATGTTCAAGAGCGACATACTGCCAACATAACTAAAACTTGGTTCCATTTTCCCCCACCATTTCTAGTGAGTACCCCAATTATTTTTTAAGACAAGCTTGAAGGGGATAGCATATGCTTGTGCTGTAAGTTTTTCCTTCGGAAAAATCCAACCTAGTACATTTTATGAGCCCTAGGAAGGAGGAACTCGAGTAACGTCATGGCGATGGAATTCGATGTCATTAGGTTTTAACGAGTCTGACAAAGGGAGAACTCGACATCTTTTCATGTTTAGAGAGCTTGAAAAGAATGCTGAAAAGAAAAATCCATCATGGCCCTTTTTGTAAATAGTTTCTCAGATCTGAAAAAGTAGAAAACAATATCTAAAAGAACCTCTTAGTCGCGATAGGCTAAGATATTCTTTTTTCGTAAATAATCTATCCCAACTCAAAAAAGGGGTAAACGTATACTGGGTAGATATCGTTTCACATCCATTTAACGAGTTCGAAATGACAAGAGTCTCGACAATCTTTTCAATTTTAGAGAGTCAAAAAAGAGCTGAAAGATGACTCCAGTAGTGACTTTTTCGTGTTTTTACCGAGTCTGAAAAAGTATAAAAATTAACTCGTTACTCCATCACTATGTCCTGAAAACCTATTGCTACACAAGAGACACGTGTAAAACCCATTTTTCGAAAATAATATAATAAAATAATCGAAAAACATGTCTTAAAACCTAATTAGGGTTGTAAAAAGTTATAAAATGCCAAAAGTGGTAAAAATAATTAATTTTCACTTTTAACCTCTTGTGGAGCAATAGTTACCCATTTTATAGTGTGATTTTGCGGCGACGATAGCAGACAATCCAATAGACCAATCTCAAATCTGTCAATTCCAGGTAAGAGCCGAGATCTATCCCTTCATTTTGAGTCATTTCTTACTACCTGCAACTTCCAATTTTGAATTTTGGGGGAGGAAATATGAAAATTAGGGCATGGTGGTTGCCGCGGGTTTCGGGTATGGAGTCGTGCCAACTGCCCAATTTTTTACACTAGAGCGCACCAATGGCGCAAACCATTTTTTTGTGCAAAATTCAAGTCAAAAACCCCAGTCATTCACAAATTCAAGCTTCAAAAATGGCTAATACTATTCATATGAATGTGTTTACAGGTAGAAAGCGACAAAAATGGTGATCGAATGGAAATAACGGGAACACAACAAAGAAGATGAGCTTGCCATGGAGAATGAGAGATGCATGGAAGCTCTCAGAGACTGTGGACTAAATAAGTTCTTCTTGACACCATGTCTCTGTGCTCAACCGGAGCTACTACAATATTTGATCAGCATATGGGATGAGGACCAGGAAAATTTCATCCTTCGAGATCAGGAACTTGAGATTGATGTTTCTGGTGTCTGCTTTATCACAGGACTGTCACGGAGGGGAGCAGCACCAATCCTAACTAGTACCCAGCCTTGCATGGAGATTATTTCCATGGTAATGGACCGAGTATGTTGAGGGGCACAGAAGGGAACAGGAAGTGGGAAATTTGATATCCAAACTATCCCAGACTTAGCACTAAAATTAGTGCTACATACCATCACACGAGCTGCGGGATCGTAAGCACCACACGAAACAACAAAAACACAGTTGCTTCTTGCTGTAAACTGCTTGACACTGACCATCTACAACTGGGCAGAGGCCATGATAATAAACATGAAACTCCAGCTAACAAAATGCAAGAAGGGTAAATTGAAGCAATTTGGTTATGTGTCTATCCTGGTATCGTTCTTCCTAGAACGACTACCAATTTTTTAGCATCAGGAAGTCATAGTCCCAACACCACCAGCGAGAGAACCATGGATGGCCCGATGGGCGGCTCTAATGCCAAGGGAAGGGGGCGGTCAGCAGATGTCCTGGAGACTGGAGTTCTTCGATTGGATCCATCTACAGTTGATCATCGTGGAGGAATGGCCCTACTCTGGTACAAATTTTACTGGTGATCTAGACCTCCCACTCCTTGAGGGAGAGGATTGGGATGAAGATTTGGGTAAGACTCATTTTTAATTTTCATGAGTATTATGAATTTTTTTTTTTTTTAACTATGTATGTTCTGAAATTAAATCCATGTATTTGCAGATGTCGGCCTAGAGATACCCTTGGCATGTCTCCTATAGTGAAGCGAATTCCTCGTGATTTCGATCCTCATGGCGAGGGAAGCAAGGAAGAGGAGATCATGCGCAACCTAGAGGGGATCACACGTGGAGTCCCAGATTATGCACGATTCAATGATGTTCCTCACGCCTACCATAGACATACTGTCGAGGTGCCAAGCCATATTCACCGCTTGCTAAGGCGGCTTGTATGGGCAGTGACATGCTATCATGAGCATCATGCTGATTAGACACCTAGGCTTTATATCTACATATTTTGAGAGACATGGTGTCTCAGGATGTAACAGAAACACACATATTTTTTGAATGTATGATGCACACACGATATATATATATATATATATATATATATATATATATATATACACATCTATTTTCCTATATGGATATTTTTCACATGATGATGATTTACAAATTATGCAAATTTCTATCTAATACAATGTTAGCCACTGTATCATTTAATGCATTCATTCGTCTATGAATATGTTGAAATGTGATATACTCAAAATTTCTTTCCAATAGATGAATACATAAATACAATCTCAAAATGTATGGGTTTTTGACTGAATAATGACCATTGAGTTGTAGAAAAACAAGTTGTGAATCTAGATTTACAAGCAATGTGCGTATGCCTAGATTGATTGCCTCAGTTAATAATTCAAGAACAACACTATTTTCAGTGACATTGTTGGTATTTTTTCCTAGACAAATACCTTGCAGTTCTATCAACTCACTAGCAGGATCATAGATTGCCCAGACTACTAAAGACAAATTCCTAGTACTGTGGGAAGCACCATCCGCGAAACCGACATAAGGGGTAATAGACATCTGCAAAAATAAGCAAGACCCAAATAAGCAGGAAAATGCTCACAAATCACGCCAAATCAAAACATGTACAAAAATGAAAAAAACATCTATGTACATAAATCATGCATGAATGACTCACGCATAATACTTTTTGAGATACAACCCATTTCTTGGTTGCTCTAAAGGATGAACTTCATAATCAATGAGCTCATAGGTCCCATTCTGCAATACACGTTTAACAATGTAAGTCCCAAGACACATGGGTTGAAATTTACATGCCCCCATCTTATCATGAGCTTGGTCATACAGGAGGATGAGATCTCCTTTAGCAAAAGAACAAGGGGAAACTGATTGGTCAAAATGAGTTTTGACCCATTTTTTTTATGCTTCGATAACCAGAGTAGCAAAGCGGCGGGTTTCATCTAAAATTTTTAGATAAAGGAGATGCTCTTCTTTTGTTGAAGTATTCGGCAGTAATTCAACATCCAACTTGAGTGAAGGTATTTCACATTCAATCGGAAGAGTAGCTTCCAGACCATAAACCAATTGAAAATGGGTGAATCCGGCTGCACTCTTAACTGAGGTTCGGTATGCCCAAAGAGCTGAAAATAACATGAGATGCCAATTGGATTTATGGATCCCAATCATACGTTGAAGCATGGTAACAAGAACTTTTTTCATAGCCTCAACCTGGCCATTAGCCTGAGGATAGTACGACGTTGATCTGTCGTGACGCAGACCCAAATTAGAAGTCAACTCGGCCACCTTGTAATGCCGAAAATGGGAACCATGATCGGTAACGATGGCTTGAGGGACACCAAACCTAGCAATTATGTGATTGAATATGAATTGAGAAGTTGTCTTATCGCCAGTGGCAAGCGTAGGCATTGCTTCGACCCATTTGGTGAAGTAGTCTACGACTACGATAATATAAGCATGCCCCACGGCCAAGTGAGGGTTACATGTCATAAAATTGATGCCCCACTTCGCAAAGGGACCAATGGTAATGACATGATGAAGAGGTACATGTGGCGCATGCATCTTGCATTGATAAATCTAGAAATCATCACATTTACAAACCATGACAATGCAGTCTTTGAATATAGAAGGCCAGAAATAACTAGCATAAAGAATATTTTGTGTAGTGGCATAACCAAACATGTGACCACCACAGGCGCCACTGTGACAATCATTGAGGACTTTCTCAGCTTTTTCGAGGGTCAAACGTCAATGGAGAATGGAATCTACTCTGACACAATAATGGGGTATCCCCGACCATACGATAAGGTTGTGACTGATGACAGATGCATCGGTGGGCATCCTTCGTCAACTCAGATCTGAAATCAGAAGTCTGGAGATAAACAGTGATATCACGGTACCACAGATCGAGGGTGATAATCAAGAAAAGCGTATCGTCTATAATTTACTCCTCAGAACGAGACGGAGGAGAGTTTGAAGGGAGGGAACAAATTAAATCAGAAAATATTAGTGACTTCTTTGACTTGATAGCAGTAAATTCCAAATCGAACTCTTGGAGGATGATAATCCACTTCAAGTATTTTCCCCCCAACAATTGTCAAGACAATATATAGGTCATGGGGTTGCAATCAAAAATCAAAGTCACTGTACACAAAAGAATATAATGACGAAAACGTTGAACTTCTTGAACTGCAGCTAACGCTAACTTCTTAACATGTACATAGCGCATCTCAAGATCGATAAGGTTACGATACAAGTAATAGATAACATGCTCATTACCGTCATCATCATCTTGTACCAGAACCATGGCAATCGTGCTGAAAGCGACGGCTAAATAAAGGGAAAAGTCACGATGATAGTTAAGAGGATGCAACTGAGGATCGTTGACAAGCAACGTCTTCAAAGCCTCAAAATATTTTTAAGAAATCTCATCCCAACAGAATGGGATGCCCTGCTTTAATAATCGTGTGTATCCTCTAGCCATTTCTGCATAGTTAGGTATAAAATGGTGTAGAAAATTAGCCTTACCTTGCAAACTCTACAACGGATGTCATGAGGAGGGAGAGGGGAGATTGATAATAGCCTCAAGCTTGAGTGGATCAAGGTGAATTCCATCTTTGGACACGATAAACCCCAAAAGTCTACTAGAATCAATGCAAAAGACGCATTTGTGCAGATTAAGCCGAATATTGTAACGTCAACAACAAAGAAAAATCTGACGAAGATGGTTAGGATGGTCCATGCGCTTAGCTGAATGAGTGGGAAGGTCATCCAGATAGGGTTGAATTATGTGTCAAATATCGTGAAAATCATACGACATCACTCGCTGAAACGTAGCCCTAGCATTCTTTAAGCCAAAAGGGAGCTTATTAAATGAAAAATTACCCCAAGGATAGATAAAGGCAATCTTATGTTGATCAGTCGAGAGAATTTTAATCTGATTGTAACAAAAAAAAACGTCCATTAAGTAAAATATCTCACTCTCGGCACAGTCATCAATGATTTTATCGATAAAGGGAGTAGGATAATTATCCTTGGGACAAGCTTGATTAATATCGCGATAATCAACGCAGACACGAATAGTTCCCTGCTTCTTATCTATAGGAACAATATTAGAGACCCATTCTGTCAAAGGAATCAAATAAATAAAACTAGCTCTAAGAATTTTTTCAACTTCACCTTTAATGGCGGCAGCTTTTCTAGGGTGCACCGGATGAAGACGCTGGCGAATAGGTTTTGAGCCAAGATAAGTAGGTATTTCATGCACCACTATACTAGGATCAATGTCGGGAATTTCTTCGTCATACCATGCAAATACATCACGAAATTCGCGGAAAATGCTAGTACAAACTTGCACTTCAGCGGAAGAACAAGTGACCCCGATATGGATGTTCTCGACAATTCCCGGTTTAACAAAAATGTCAATAGGCATCGTTTGTGTAATATTTCTCAAGTTACCTTCCGTAAAGACGTCATGTGTCAAAATAGGCAATTTAAGTGGAAGAGAAAGAACCTGAGATGCAAAATGCTTGAGACAAGTAGACATGGCCCCGAGGCCAGGCATAAACGAGGAATGATGATGACCATCATTCCACAGTAGATCCTCAAGAGACATGGTTTCCACAATGGCCTCATCGGAAGGAAACACTTCTTTCAAAGGATCAGGCAAATCTAAATCACCAATACAGGGGGATTGAAAATAAATGTCAAGGGATAGGCTCAAAGGAGCACAAGCAGAGGATAGATTTTCCGAAGAAACAATGAGTTCACAATAATCAATCTCAATCGGACTCAAAGGCATCAAATCTCTGAAGGAATCAATCTGTTCAGGGGAAGGAATAATCCATGGATCATCAAACCGAGAGATCATATGAATATGAACAGTATTTGATGGAGGAAGAGGAAAAATACCCATGAGGACAGGATATTTAAAAAGACTCGGCCCTACGCTCTCGTAGGGAGTAGAAATCTGATCCACATACGCAACATTGTTCTCAAAATAAGAGGTGAAGAAAGACAATTGATCAACAGTAACAATATTTCCTTCATGTGGAAATTTCAAAACACGAAAGAGAGTGGACAGAACACATAACATGGCTTGAGTCCGACTGCGACCAAGGATAAGATTATAATTAAGTTTAGCGTCAATGACTTCGACCTCAACATTGACTGTCTTCCCTTTCAAAGTAATCGGTAAACTAGCGAGAACACCTAAAGGTTTTGATTCTCTCCCATCAAATGATTCTAGGGAATTTGGTGATGAATTCAAGGTTGGAGAACCAATAGATTTCCAACACGAAGATGACATGACACAGGTTGATGCACCTTCGTCCAAATTTTTTTGATGGATGTCGAGAACATTAATAAAAACTTGAATAATGAGTGCAATCTGATGCAGAAGTCATGGAACGAAATTCCCTAGATCGAAAGCAAGAAGGCTAGTATCGACAGGATCAATCCCACCAATCACATATAACAAAGCTCTGTGCTGCGACGGACAACTCTGAATTACTTCTAAAGCGGACATCACGGACAATGCCTAAGCCAAATCCTCAACAATATTGTAATGGTGAGTGGCACGAGCATTGGGATTATAAGAAGAGTTATGGAGTACACTTTTGGAAGGTGGTCGCACAACAGATTCAGGATTGGGCCTTTCAATTTCAAGAGGACCAGTAACAGGTGGAGGAGGAGGACCATCAGTGATCTCCTTCTCCGTGGCCTGACGAGATCCGGTATAATATTTCAACTAAGTAGCAATAGAAACAGCTGCAAAACCGTTCATCATGAACACCTGAGAGCCAAATGGGGCAGAGAACTAAGGTTTATCTACCATCTGAGTCTGCTGAGATGGGAAAGGTTATTTAAGAATGGATGGAGTTCCTTGGGTACCTTTGAGCAAGCAGCTCACTTCGGACTGTCTAGGACAGTCTTTGGTGAAGTGCTCATCGTCACAAATAAAACAAGGGTACTTAGGTTTGCATTGAGAACCATCGCCAGCACGAGGTTTCTGAGAATCCTGTTTTGGGGTATTGGGTTTGGCCTTACCTTTACCGTTCCTTTTACCTTTAGAAGCATTATCTGTAGGATTGGCCTGAACAACATTAACTTCTACGAGTTTACTAGAATTCAAAGTAGACTGAGAAGTAACATTATTGGAAGAAGCGGAATTCGGCTTCCCAATGTTTGGAGATGAAGACTTCTGAGAAGTCTGAGACACAGAACTAATAATACCATCGACAGATAGAGTCGCTGGTGGTTTAGAAGTTCCAAGTCGGGGAGCATCAGGCAAGATATCATATAATGCGCCAGACTGAGAGTACACAAGATCAAGGTACTAGGTGTAGGCAATGGCTTATTCCTCGGTTAAACATGCCCCCATAGCAATGTCTTTGGCAATTTGATTGACAAAGGAGGTGGTGAACCAATGAGTTAGAAGCTGATCAGGAATTTCAAATTTGATCATGTGACGACGACGTCACTACTCATGAATATGATTCGAGATATGAGTAGCTCGGTCTTGTTTCAATGACATGAGGAGGTGTGTCCCAACCTCATAGCGGAATGGTAACTGGAAGTGTGTAAGGAATTCCATGGATAAAGAATTGAAATCTTGGAAGACGCCATGAGATAGCTCAATGTACCACTTTGCAGCGGCACCAGTAAGAGTTCGCTGGAAAAGACAGAGTTTAATAGAATCATCAACCCAAGAGTTAGAGGAACACCAAAAATGGTAAGTCATAACATGCGCTTGGGGGTCTTCACCAGACTTGCCCTCAAATTTGGGACAATCACCAGGAATCTTGGTCGGCACTGGAGGCCAATACGGGTTATGAAGAATGGGATCGTTCATCAAATTTGACACATCAGGTAATTCCAACGTAGCAAGAAATGGTAATTGAGTGTTTAAAGTCATCAGAGGTCTTTGATAAGGACCTACATGTACATTCCACCCAGTCCGAGCGGGATTTTGTCCCCATACATTATATCCTAGAGGATTCAGATCATAGGGATTATAAGCAGGATAATTCGGTTGATACTAGGGTTGAGGACTAGGATACTGAGTTGGAGTAGACCATTGAGGTCCTTGTTGAGCAGTGTATAGAGTCTGTTGTGGAATGTAAGCATGGCTTTGAGGTTGATGATATACAGGTTGATTTTGAGGGTAAAGAACCTGGGGTGCACTATATACTGATTGATATTAACCTTGAGGGTAGTAAGCACCTTGCGGTTGAGCAAGCGGACCCAGCTGAGTAGCAGGCTACTGAGCAGGTAAACATGGATGGCTATAAACAGGTAGAACGAGCTGCTGAAACGATGGAATCGACTGAGGAGTAGGTTGAATCGGTTGCTGAGTAGGTTGAACCGAGTAATGAGGGCCACTGGGTTGGCCTTGTGGGAAAGGTTGGCCCGATGGTTGTGATGGACCAGGTTGTCCCTAATAACCAGGTTTACCTGGAGAAGGACCGTAGGGTTGTCCTGGTTGCACAACATTTTGGCCATACTGAACATGTGACTGCGGTTGTGGTGCAACAGGTTGTCCATGTGGTGGGTAGATTTTCCCCCCAAGAGCTTGAGATAGCCCTGGTTGATTCTAAGGTTGACCAAATAGACTGAAGGGTTGTCCATGTTGGACCAAAGGTTGACCTTATGAAGGTTGGCCTTGTGGACCATATGGTTGTCCCCGTGGACTAGAGGCAGGGCCCTACTAAGCTAAAGGTTGTCCTGATGAGGGTTGTCCTTGCAAGCCAAAGGGTTGCATAGGAAGGGTAGGTTCCAAATGAGTAACAGTCTGATAAGGATCATAAACAACCTGATGAGAATCAATAGGAGGCAAATAGACCGGATTACCATACACATCATAATGGTGCGGATATATATTGTTATACCATTTTTTGGTCATCTAACCTATTATCATTAGATGGACCCAAGTACACCATGTAAGACCAATTTTACCCTAAGTAAAATTTCTTCCACTATGTAAAATAACTTGATAAACCCTAGCATTACCAGATTACCAATAGCATCATAATGATATAATCGAGGATTACCAAGAGATTGAAGGGGTTGAGAACCCTAAGAAATCTGCTGTTGAACAGCCAATAGATATTATTCAAAAGTAAGACCACCAGGAATCACAGGAGTAGAGGAAACTGCACTAGAAGCAGGCGGGGCCTCCGCGGCACTAGATTGTGATCAACTAGGACCGAGATTAATAGGCCACGTTGGATTAAGGAAAATAAACCTGCGAGTGTGAAAATATCCTGACGACTAATGTGTAACAACTGGTGTGGATGAAGACACACAAACCATCGGTTGGACTAGAACAGATGTAACAGTAACCGATGAACCAGGTGTCAAAGGTGATAGTCCTAACGAAGGGAAGACCAAACTCTGAGGAGAAGTTACTGTACTGCATTGTGCTATGGAGGAAACACCAGACATAATCTGACTCAAGGACCTATATCCAAGCAGAAGTGACACTGATGGTGGAGAAGACTGAGTAGAAACATGAGGAACATCTTTCGGAAAGAGCTGATATTCTCCTGTAGAAACAGGCATTCCTTCACTACCATCAGGACTAGATGAATCCATGTCTAACTCCACCGTAAGGTCTTCAAAAATACTACGGGGATTAGGAGGCACAGCAGCAGCAAAAATGGCGAGCGTGACGTAATAGGAGGAAAATATCCTTCTTCTCCAAAAACAGACCAAGCACCAAAAGGAGGCCAATTGAATTCAAATGGCTCTTCAGGAGGAGATCGAGTAGCAAGAGGCAAGACAGATGGAAGAATAGGTTGTGAAATCTCGGTATACCTAGTGGATTGAGGGGTTTCAAAAGAAACGTCTGGGAAAGAACTACCACTAGGAGGCAGTAAGGACGACAAAACTGGTGGTTCTGCCACCGTGACTGTATATCAAAACAAAAAGGAAAAATATAACCAATCGAGGGCTCCAAGATCAAAACCAAGGAAAAAAACAGGCCAAGTAATAAAACTTTAATGGGCATGTGATCGTAGGTGATTAATTTTATGACACTGAAACCAAATTTTGCTGTTTCATTTTTAAAGAGTCGAGAAACAGGCAAAATATGACTCTATTCACTTTCAATTTTAAACGAGCATGAAAGGACAAGTGCTCGACGATCTCTTCTATTTTTTAAAGAGTCATGAAAATATCAAAATGACTACTCTGGAATGTTAAGCAAGAGGGTATACCAGGTTTCCGTGAACTGCCATATACACCTTGGTGATCAAATGAAACAGAAATGACCAAGGACTTGACGTACGTGCAGGTAGTCTCCCCGAATGTTGTGCTTGGTGTATCATGGTTACAAGGCGGAAGACTTGGCTTCCTATGGATAAAAGGATTGCAACATAGAGGGGTCTCCCTTTATATACTCGATGGTACGAGGAGCACAAGTCCGTACTAGCACTGTTTAGAGCCAGATGGCGAATGCCAGCTTCTAGGTTTTAAGACGCCGAAATGCATCTCTAGCCTAGACCACTAAAAATGTTTCGTAAGGTTTCAATGCTTCCTTAGGTTAATTAAATTAATTTTAAAGTTGATCTTGGATTATGTTTCAGTTTTAAGGTCCTATTTATTTTGGATCTCAAAATTCCTAAATGCAAGCTATATGCAAATGAACATCATTTTCGATTCAATGAATTCTAGTTACGAGAAGGATAGATATCTTAAAAAAAAAATCAAACAATTAAAGTATGCGAATAAATCCACTAATGCATCTAACAGAATCAAAACGAAAATGAAACTCTTTCCTAGACAATCAACAACTAGTTATGCAAAAGAAAATTTCACTTTCGGTGAAAAGAAAGAATGAAATATATATATATATATATATATATATATATATATATATATATATATATATATATATATATATTCAATGAAAAGAAGTACATGACACACTAATTACATGAAAAATGAAAACAAACACTAGCTTCAGTGTTGTGTAGGAATCGAAATTGAATGACTCAATAAAACGCAAAACAAACACAAGAAATCACTCAAACTAATGTCGCAATCTTCCAAACCAAGATAAAGTTTTCAAAACGATCCAAAACAAGCAATGTTATCAATTCTTGGAGCAATAAGGAGAAGAATCAATCGAAAAAATGAAATGATAATTCAACCAAAGAAATCACTCAAAGGAATCAAGAAAACTTAGTGTAATTGATCCAGAATTGAGACTGGAAACAATCAAAATGACTTAATTCTCACACAGAAGGCTCAGTGTACCAAACCCTTAAAAACCCTAAGGCCTTAATTCACACTAATAATAATATGGAAAAACAACGAAGGAAAGCAAGTTGACAAAAGTCAAAACAGTCCCAAAGGCATAATTACACGTAAAAAATAACCCATAAGCAAGCACAATTGACCAAAAGACTCATTAAGGAGGTCAAACCAAATCCTACAAGGGTTGGCGTGACTGTAAGGCTGTAATCCATGCCATACAAAGGTTGGCGCAACTGTAAAAAGAGAAAACTCCGCAAATTGGCATGACTGTTCAGAGAAAAGGCACGCCAAGCCAGATAACTATGGGAACAAGAGGAAAATCCAAAACCTAATGAGTAGAGGTCAATCTTGAAACTCTGGAGCTAAACAGAGGATGTAAACTAAGCAAGAAAACCAGGAAAGGTAGATAATAAAATCAATGACTGAAACTGACCCAACAACATGAAATGAAAAACTCACACTAATCACCAGTGGAATCGCCAATTTGTTATGCAGGTAAATCCTCTCTGCAGACAGAGATGATCCCTTTAGCCCCAGAGTGGGTCTAGAAAAAAAGATACATGCTAAAGTTTTGATTCCTAATTATTGAATGAAAGAGGACACGGTAGATCGACCTACCTAGAGTCCAATGCTGTCGTCATTGCTATAATGGTGGTGGCCTCTCGCTCCTGTCTCGGCAAGTCACAATCCTTTTGCAATCATGCTCGGATACCTGCACATAGAATCAGAAAACAAGAAAAGCATACGATATAATAACATTTCATTCATAAATATTAGCCAGTCAAAGAGGGCTAAACATATTGCATTAAACAAACGTCATAACACAAAATTGGAACCAAAAAGTAGTCATGTATATGTATTAATGAAAGGAAGAGATACAACCAAAGCTTTGACGTCGAGGTCTCCTCCAGCGAGGTTTAGCCGAAGCACGTCTCAAATTTTTGTTAGGGAATTCAGACAGGATAAAGGCATGGACTCAAGCTCTCTGAGAAGGCATGGACTCAAGCTCTCTCAACGTAATTCCTTCTTATTCTATCTCTCCAGTATTTCTCTAAGTTCAACTCTTCAATTGTTCAACTAGTCAACCATTCAACTAGTTTGTGCAAAGAGAGATGGCTTCTTTTTATAGAGGAAAAAGAGGAGGTTAGGATCCCTACAAAGGTGGGAGGGAGGCCTATCCTTTAGGGAGTTTCCATAAGAGGTGGAAACCATAAAATAAAGGAGGGAGTCCTTTTTTTATCAGTTCAACCACTCCCAATGACTCATCCTCGAGGTGGTTGGAGTGGAATCTCTGCCTCTATTTTTAAAAAAAATTCCATAAACAGCTTGGCATGGGTGGAAAACTGGGATAGAGCACCAGCTGGCATGGGGCCTAGTGTTAATCTTCCCCTTCGGCGCAAGGGCATAACTGAATACCCGCGCCAAGGCTAAAACAAGGGTTTTTGAGTCTCTGCTCGGGGAATTGTCAATAGAAGGAATATTAATCTCATGTAAAGGGACACAATGATGGTATTTGCAAGGCATGACACTGCTTATTGATCACGGAAATGACCCTCCAATGGGCGAGATGGGGATTTTAGGGACAGTGACAAAATTTTGTGTAACACCTGGTCATAGGCGCGCAGCGCTTGGTGTAGTCTACATGGCAAACAACCTCCAGGAGTGTAGCAAGGGGTTCCAGGTGCGTAGCACAGGGGAAAATTTGCCCAACTTTGCCAGAATTTTGAAATTCCTTCTCTGAATGCCTTTGATGACCTTTGCCACAACAAATAAGTTGCTGAGGGGTGAAGGCGGGTCTTTATAGGTGATAAATTTAAATTGAAAGACCCACTTTTCTAATGTTTTCACTCTTTCTCACTTTTTACTGATATTTCTTTGTCTTTTTTATTTTTTTTTGTAGGTAAACAGATGATTAATCTAGCCTTTTGTTGCAGGTGGCTAAAGCACTAATTTAGTTTTTTCCTTTGGTTTTGACAATATGACATATACCAGAAACCTTGTATTTACCTTTGTTTTTCCACCTTTGAGCTAAAAACTGTGATTTTACACCTTTTTAATCACTGAAAATTAGTTGGCTTTGAAAAAGAACTTGACCCACATCCTACTGATACTCTTTACTTTCTTCTTCTATAGATGTTGTTTTGAATGACAAGGCTTATTTCCTTTGAGTGGCCTATGTCCTTGATCACTTTTACTTCAGAAGGTGTTATGAAACCATGAAGTGACCTTTCCTTCTGATCCTTGAAAATGTTGTAATCCCTTTAATAACTTTAGCCATCCACACAGTGGTAGCATCCTCACAAATTTTCCTTTTTACCTTAGAGCTCACACCATGTTTTCTATTCTTTAACCACTGAATGAAAATGGCTGAGATGAGAGCTTGATCTTCTTTTATATGTCTTTCTTCATTGGGCTTTTGTTTGGCATACTATTGACCCAAATAGGCTTAAAAACCTTGATTCTCTTTTAGACTTAGTGCTCCCTGCCTTCCTTTAGAGACTCATCAATTACCCTACCAATTTCTCTTGCTGATTTACCTCTTGACATTCCTACAGAAATGTCAAGCACATTTACCTTTTGCAAGACTTGAAATTGACAAAATAACCCCCTTTGGAGATCCTCTGCTTTTTCTTGGGCAATCATGTGTTACTCTTCTTTTTATTTGAAATAGGACTTAGCATAAGAAGAACATATATTAAAGTACTAATGATGACCTTACAACTCAGGGAAAAGAAAATGATCTAGTGGTAGGGTTTTAACTTGGTCCCTTGACTGAAATTAGGCTTGGGACCATGATAGTGTAGAAACAGATTTTTTTACCTGTTAGCCATCTATAATTTTTGTTGATATCAAAAGATGACTAAATGATGATTTTGGATATCTAGAAACAATGATTAAGAAACATTGTGAGTCCTAGAAATCTCACTGCCTTCATTATCCTAAGCTTGACTATATTTCACTAAAATTTCCTGTCCTCTGCCTTCTCAAAAGTTCACCCTGCTTCTCTCAAGGAAAACTCCATTTTCCTGGCCTAACTTCATCATTTCATCACCTTTTTCCCCTCTGAAATCTATTTTTCCTCCCCCTCTCAAAAAACCCTCAAAAATCCTCCTCATGCATCATTTTCTTATAAAAAACCTTAAAACAAAGTAAAAATCATTTTTACATTGTTTTATCCTAACCCTTTAGCCTATCGGACCCTCTAAAGACTTATAAAAACTCTGTTTTTATGAATAAAATCCAACCTTTTTTAAATACAGGCCTTAAGCCCTCTCCGCTTAAAGCCCTATCCCTTTCTCTCCATATGACCCCGACCCTCTGTCTATTCCTAAAACCCCTCCCAACATACAACTATGCATCCGCCCCTCTTTGTCTTACTTAACCCCCAGACTTTGTATAAAGCCCCGAACCCTTTGAAAAAATTAAAAAGTTGACCCATTTTTTCTTCACCCTGCTTCATCCTTTCCTTCAGGCCATCTTGACCATTGATCAAAGGCCCCGGGCCCTGATCCAATGGCCACCACACTACCGCCCTTCATCCCATCTCCTAACTCTACCCAGAAACCCACCTACGTCATCACGCAGGGCCCCACCTCCCACTTATCCTACCGCTAAAGCCACCGCTTGCCACCAGTCTCTGGGTCTCACACCCATATCGCGCAGATTTAGGCACCGAAGGTTAACACCCTCAACCCACGCGAAAAAGGTGGTTTCACTTTAGACACACGTCCAACGATGAGTGGAATCACGCTGCCTCTGCCCAATACCACTTACCGTTGTTTACCTGCGCGAAAAATTGCCACGGTTTTCCAAAATCGCCTTTCACCTCCGTGCCAAGATTCAAAATTCCCTCACCTTTGTTCATTTCTCCCCATGATTACAGCTACGGAATTTCCCCCCCTGTACTCCCTCACCCTCTGCATATTGCTCCCTGACACCTTAAAACCTTGAAAAAGGCAGTTTTTCCCTTCCCGCAGGTTTTAAATTAATGTTTGTTTGTGTGTTTGCAGGTTTAATGGCAGTAATACCCATAAGGGAATTTTAATGGTAAAATAACCTCTGGATTACGATCCAAGAGGCTAATACATATAAAGGGGCCAAGGGTTGACATAAAATACTTAACGCTCGATGTATCATGATCATCGATGGGTTATAAACCCTTCTGCCATGAAGCAACCCTCCCTACACACGAAGAATAGCTACAGTCAGAGAAGCAATAAAGAAATGAATAACATAAGGCTTAAAGGGACAATTACAGATAAAAGGATAAGACAAAATATTAGCCCTTTATAAACAATGATTAAAGGTAAAAGTCAAAGATTTAAAGATAAAGGATAAAACAAACAAAACAGTCATAACGCAGAAACAGAGAAAAATACAGTGAAGTATATTATGAAGGTTTAATCAAAGATAAAAGGCATAATGAAGAGTTTGATGATTAAAACAAAGACAGATGACCCAAATACAACTTCGAATAAATCAACAAAGGAGAAATTACTTCTCCAAAGACAAATTTGCCACCTACAGCATTATCTCTTTCCATAAAGGCATCAGGCAGTTATTGCACAATCAGATATATTTTGAAGCAACTCAATAGTTATTAAAAAGTTATTACCAAGCCATAAAATTCAAATATTTCAAGTAAATTAACTCAGAAGTTAAATATAGAAGTTATTATTTCAGAGTAACTCTTTCAGATATTTTTGCCTTGGGCCTTGCATGGTCTCAAAGGTCAAAAATCATTAACTCTATAATAAATAACATTTAAACACCCTATATTGGCATCACCTCCTCATTTTGCATATAAATATTGCATATGAGATTCATTTCAAATGTTGGTTACTTGATGGTTATTAGACTGATTTCTATTGTTAAGCTAGTTGAGGAATACTAGACTGAACTGAAGAAAGCTCTGAGTTGCAGAGATCTATTGTACATGGAGTGATGTAACTGGTTTGATCATCAATAATACAAGAATTTTCACAGGATCATTGAGTTGTATCAATGGTGAAGTTTTCCTAAATTTTTATTGTTTCTCCTTATGTTTTCCATTATGTCCGTTTTCTCTGATAATGGAACAGAAGTTTTAGATTAGGATTTGTTGTTTTAGCACCCTATTTCTATCTGTAGTTCTTTATGTTCATGTTTTCTTCTGCAAGATCTAATTGGAAGATTCTTAATTGCCTTCTAGTTACATCTGGCTTCTTGTCTTGGAAATGATTCAATAGAGTGAAACCAAGGAAATTATGGTGAGCCCATGTTCCTTTGAGTAGGACTTGAGATATTGTTTTTAAGATCTTTCTCTAAAGTATGCTTATTAAATTATAAACCAAAGAGGTTTATGGTTTGCCCTGCCCTTTGATCTGCCTTGAAATGTTGCTTTAAAGAGTCTTTGAGAGTTGTCAAAAGCAGATTAGATTATTTATGTTTGACCTTAGACCACTCTTACTGTTATCTTATATGTTTTCTTATCTGAAAGTAGTCTTTTTATTGCTGGATTTTTTTCTGAAAGGTTGCTTTTTAAAGGTTTTCCCAAAGAGATTTATGGTTTTCCCTATCCTTTGGCTTGCTCCAAACGATTACCTTAAAAGGCTTTTCTTGTCTAAGTAGAGATAGAAGATTCTTAACTGACTACAGCTTTGCTACCTTCACAACTTATTATTTTTTCATATCACAACCTAATCTAATGAATCCATCTGATATAGTTAGCTTGCCCTATGAATGCCCTTGCAGAGTTGCTGAACAATTAAATCCTTTTAAGACTCCATAGCACAATGGATTGATGTTTTCTTACAGTCTATGTGTTCAGTTGAAACATTCCCTCAATCAGTCACACCATTGATCCTTCAATCTATCAATTAATCCAACCAAAAACAAAACAAGTCCTTATAACTTCATAACGAGCCTAAAATCATAAACAAAGAACATAAAGATATATTATTTGAAAACACCTTTATAGAGAGATCCCTCCCTGAATCCAAGAAGGCTAGGTCCTAGGATTCCAAAGTGGTTTTAATGTGGCCCCTACAGTGTTTGTTCTTGCCACTCTTACAAATTACAGGGAGCCAACATAGTGGCAACCATACTGGGGAACACTGAGTAATAAACATTTCAGATCCACTCAAAACTCAGAAAACCTCATTAGTCTAAAAATTAATCAAGTACTGTTAAGAATGGTTCCTGATTGTTGATGGTGGACAACAAGTAAAAATCCTCCACCTAGTGACTCCACTGGTTTTCCATTAGCTCTACTGTTTTTCCATTAACTCCACTGATTTTCCATTTACTCCACTGGGAAACTTAACCTATCATCAAAATATTACAACAAAACCCAGTCAAGAATATTGTGTGGATCAAATATCCTTTTTACAGTTTGGTTTATGTCTTAAGACTGTTATACCTATAAACCTTTATGACTTATTGGGTCCAAAATCCTGGCTTCTAGAAGAATCCATACTAGATCCCATCCTGACCCAAATCCTCCTGCAATAGTTGAAAATCTTGAAAGCATCCTTAGGAAGTCTCCTACATCTAAAAACCCAACTATTGACAGACCAATCCACAGAGCAAGTTCTTTGCTGGAGAACCTTATAAACTTGCAAAATACCCAAGTTGACCTACCTCATACAAGAAGCTTATCTAGAACCAAGTCACAAAGTAGTATAGACCAGATAAACCTTGAGCTTGTAGACTCACAACAGAGTAGTAGTAGAGAAGCCTCCCCTTCACTCCTCCTGATTTCCATTTTCTCCAAAACTTTGGCTTCTCTCATCCTAAATCTACTCAACATCATTTAGCTGGTCTAAATAATTCAACTACACCCACCCATACATCCACTGTTCAAACCACTCCACTTCATCACCTTCCTCCACTTGTTAATCCCCCATTGTTTCCACAAGTTCATATCATGGCAACATGGTATGCTCCCATAGTCCTTCCTTTACCTCTATTTTCTCTACCACAAGACTATCAGTCCAAGATTTCGTTATATGATGCTATTAGTTCTACTACAGCTCAACAACATATGGATAGAATGAATGACTTCTTTGACAGACAAGAAATAGATGATGAAACTATTAAACGTAGAATGTTTGCTCAAAGCTTAGCAGGAGAAGCAAGAAAATGGTTCAAAGGCTTAACCCCTAACAGTATCAATGATTTCCCTGCTTTCCATCAACTATTCTTAAACAAGTGGGAAGTCAAGAGAAATCCCCTCCAGATCCTGTCAGAATACAATGACCTTAAAAGAAATGCTGGAGAGAGTGTCCAAGATTATTTCACTAGATTCAATAACTTTTATAATGCACTCCCTCCATAAATGAAACCCCCGCAAGGCTTAGCCTTAATGAATTTTCCTGAAGGATTTGACCCAAACATGTGTTATCAATTAAGAGAGAGAGAACCCCTCACATTAGAAGATACGAAGAAAGGGGAAGTAAGTGTAGAGGCTAACCTAAATGCCAGAAGGGCTAGATTGAAAGCAGAGAAAAAGGTTACCTACAAAGATGAAGCTGGACCCTCCACATCAAACTCCAAAATTGATAGTCTAGTTAGAACCATGAAGATGATGATGGAAAGAATAAACATGAATGAGAGAGCTTATCCTAAATAAAACCAAACAGGTCCTTAGAATAAAAATCAAAATCAGAACCAAAACTTTAGAAGGAATCCCCCTCAAATTATACAAAGAGGCCCTGATCAACAAGTCAGACCTCCTTTCCAACATAATTATGCTAATGAAGATGAGGGAGTGATTGAATAAACAGAGGGAAATCACATAAAATTATTGGGAGTAAACAATGAGGACATTTTTTTCCTCAATGAAGAAGAACAAGGCATATTTCCACCTTATGAAGAAGAAAGCCCAGAGTCTGAAGACCACAAACAAGGCTTTGAGAATGCCATAATGGAAGTACACATGCAATATGACCTTAGGAGTAAAAAGAGTCAACACATTCCCAAAAAGAAAACCTCTGAAATTTCTACTAAAAACAATTCTGAAAACATTTCTAAAAAGACAGTAGAAAACAGCAAAACAGTGGCTGAAAGTTCTGACAAAAACAAAGGAAAAAACACCCAAATTTATGACAAAAATAGTGGTGAACAAAGTAGCACTAGAAACTCAGCTAATGCTCCTAGTAAAACTATGTTAACTGTTGTTCATAAAAAAAACCAGCAAGCTAAATTTGCTGAGAAAACAGTGACTAAGAAGGACGATCTAAACATCTTAAGAAATCACATACCTTTCAGCATAGAGGGTGAAATTTCCAAAATCAAGATCATTGTCCCTCTTACTGAATTAGTCACCCAAGATGTATATCAAAACCAAACTTTTAAGAGCTTTAAACATAGGAGAACAAATTGATTCTGTCAATGTGACTGATGACAAGCCTGAGCTTCTGTTTGGACCAGAAGTAGAAGGGAAATTTCAAGAAGGAGGTGTTCCTCCCTTTTATGTCAATCTAAACATCCATGATAAGATTTTTCACAATGCCATGCTTGAATCAGGAACCTCCCACAACCTTATACCTAAAGTAGTGATGGAAAGACTAGGCCTTGAGATAACTAGACCTTACAAAGAGTTATACTCTTTTGATTCAAGCAAAGTTAAATGTCTAGGCCTGATCAAAGACTTATGTGTCAACTTAGCACAAATACCAACCAAGAGCTTAGTGATGGAAATTGTAGTGGCTGATATACCTCATAAATATGGCATGTTTCTTTCAAGGTCATGGGGTGCTAAACTCCAAGGTACCCTGCAGATGGATATGACTTATGCAACCATCCCTATCTTTAGTAAACCAAGGAGACTATATAGGGAAACACACATGAAACACATGGTTAGTAGTCAAGAAAAACTAGACAACTCCCCCCTTTATTCTATTCACACAGACCTTGACTCATTCATTCTTTACAATGATGAAAATATTAATGAGCAAGGATAAGAAGATGACAAATCGGCAATAGAAAATAAGGAAGAAAGGAGAAAAAACTAAAACAGTTTGCTAACGCAGAACATCACAAAAAACATGATAAATATCATAGGCAACAAACCAACCATCAACACAGGGTTAATTATGACAAACAAGATAAAAATCATCATAGTGAAAAGCTTGAGGAAAAAAATGAAAATGAACATAGTACAAATCTTAAAAAACAACATAATGACAGCCAAAATAAACAAGACAAAAAGGACAGAAATGACCTTAATGACAAGTTTGAAATTGAACCTCTTTGGAGTATGAGTTTTGATGGGTCTTGTAGTAAAACTAGTTCAGGAGTAGGCATATGGGTACATAACACAGAAAATAATCTTGTTGAGGGCCATTCATATAAACTAAACTTTCAATGCACCAATAACATAGCTGAATATGAGGCTCTCCTCTTAGGACTAAAATTATTGAAAAAAGTAGGAGCCAAGAGGATAACTGTTCATGGAGACTCATAACTAGTTATTAAACAATTAAATGGAGAATATACTGCCAAGAATCCAAGATTACAAGCATATAGAGATGATGTTGTTGACCTTTTGAAAACATTTACAGAATAAGAGCTTAACTTTGTCCCTAGAAACCAAAACATCCTTGTCAATGGTTTAGCATTTGCTGCTAGTACATGTCTAAAACCTTATGAAAGCAAACAATACATAGTTCAAGTTAAATATAGGCCAGCAGTCCCTGATAATATCAAATATTGGCAAGTGTTTGAAGGAGATAAATAGATTGAGGATTTCCTACAGTCCAGAAATGGGTTTGAAATGCCAAATTCAGACTCAGAGTATGAAGAAGACTATCCTACTGAGGAAAAATATTATGAAGAAGAAACTCCTAACATTGTTGATATAAATCTGTTAACTAGAGAACACTCACAAAAAACAAAGTTAAGCACTAATTTAGAACAAGAAGACTTTGAAGTGCTGCAATATCACATTGATCAAATGCCAAAGGGGCTGGTGCCTCTAGAAGAATTGTTTGACATCAATGATGTTGCCAAAAAACCAAAAATGGAACCCACTGAAACTGAAATAGAAGAGTGCAATATAGGCAGTAAATCAAAACCCAAGATGATTAAATTATCTAAGACACTGCCAGCTCATATAAAACTGAAATATCTTGAGCTTTTTAGAGAATTTTCTGATGTTTTTCCTTGGAGTTATTAGGACTTAAAATCATATTATACAGAGATAATTCAGCATAAGATACCCCTCAAACAAAACCAAAAACCTTTTAGACAAAAATTGCGCAGAATAAACCCTATGCAATTACCTCCCGGTTGAGAAAGAAATCAAGAAAATGTATGATGCTGGAATCATAGTCCCAGTAAGATATTCAGACTGGGTATCCAATCTTGTATCTGTGAGGAAGAAAAAGGGAGAAATAAGGCTTTGCATAGACTTTAGAAACTTAAACAAAGCCTCTTTAAAACACGACTACCCCTTGCCCAAAATGGATCATATCTTACAGAGGGTAGTAGGTTCTGAAAGAATTTCTTTGCTATATGGCTTTTCAGGATACAACCAAGTGCTGGTACATCCTGATGATCAACCGAAAAAAAATTTACTACACCTTGGGGCACTTTCATGTATGTGAAAATTCCCTTTGGTTTAATGAATGTTGATGCCGCACTCCAAAGAGCCATGGATATTTCTTTCTCAGAAGAAATAGGCTTCTTCGTTATGATATATTTAGATGACATCACTTTCTATTCCAAAACAGATGAAGAACACCTTGCTCACTTAAGAAAAGTCTTTGATAAATGTAGAAATTATGGCCTATCCTTAAACCCCAAGAAAACTTTATTTGGCCTCCAAGAAGGTAAACTTCTAGGCCATATCATATCTGAAGAGGGAATAAGAATAAACCCAAAGAGGATTGAAGGAATACAACAAATTAATCGTCCTAGAAACATCAAAGAACTGCAATATTTCATTGGAAAGATTAATTTCTTAAGAAGGTCCATACCCAACCTTGTTGAACTCCTTAGAAACATAACAAACATGCTAAAAAAGGAAATAGGAGTTAAATGGACCATTGAAGCAAAGAAATCATTTGAACTAGTTAAACAAGCACTCACTCAAACACCAGTTCTCATTAGCCCTGATTTTAACAAATATTTCTTCATTTTCTCCTTTGCATCAAAACACATAGTTGTTGTTGTCCTACTTTAGAAAAAAATAAAAGGACAAGAGCAACCCATTGCATTTTTCAGCAAGGCCTTAAGAGATGCACCTTTGAAATACAACATAATGGAAAAATGGGCTTTTTCCTTAATCAAAGCCTTGAAATATTTCAGAGTTTACATTTTACACTCACACATCATTGCATTTATCCCACACATAGTTTTCAAAGACATTTTAACACAAGATCGTGATGGAAAAAGAGGAAAGTGGATTGTTGTTATATTAGAATATGTTTTAGAAATCAGACCCACTAAACTGGTCAAAGGACAAGGACTTGCAAAACTAATGGCTGAATCAAACCTTAAAGCCTTAGATATGAATATGGTTGATGTTTTAGAAGAACAAGAAGAATGCACAACCCCTCATCTTGAAGAAGTATTGTTGAATTCACTTTGGTATGTTGATATCTTGTATGTGCTCTTTTATCTTAATGTCCATCCTAGTTTATCTAAGACAAAGGCAAGGTTCTTGAAGTTAAAAGTTGTAAATTACTGCATTATAGATAAATGGTTATATTGGAAAAATTCTAGTGGTCTATTGCTTAAATCTTTGCCTAAGAATGATGCAGAGAAGATCAAGCATGAGTTTCATGAAAGAGAATGTGGAGGCCACCTCTATTGGAAAAAAACTGTCAAAAAAATCCTTAGAGCTTTGTACTATTGGCCCACCCTCTTTCAGGATATCCATAAATTGGTAGTTGCTTGCCACAAATGTCAAATCTTTGAAGGGAAAAGGAAACTCTTACCCTTACCTCTGCATCCTATCTTTGTTGAAGCTCCTTTTCAATAGTGGGGCCTAGACTTCATTGGGGAAATCCATCCTTCTTCATCTGCCCAACATAAATGGATCCTCACAGCAACTGATTACTTTACAAAATGGATAGAGGCTATCCCTTCTAGAACTACTACTAACCTAGTCATCAATAAATTCCTAGAAAACCATATTTTGTCTATATTTGGTTGTCCTAGAAATATTATCACTGATAATGCAGCTTCCTTCAGATCCAAAATAATGGTGGAATTTTGCCACAAATATTAGATCACATTGGGTCATTGCACAGCTTATTACCCTCAAGGTAATGGGTTGGCAGAATCCTCAAACAAAATTTTGATAAACATCATCAAAAAATTGTTGTAATGGAATCAAAAGTCATGGCACAACAAGCTAGTACATGCATTATGGGCAGATAGGTTAACATGCAAGAAATCAATTGGGATGTCTCCCTACTAGCTATTTTATGGACAAATGCAATTTTTCCAACAAGCCTAGGAGTACCAGTCATGAAGTTGATCTAGGAAGTACAGTCCAAAGAAAATGACATGATGAGAAGGATAAATCAGACCATACAGTTGCAACAAACAAGAGAAGAAGTCTACAATAGAACACAATTAGTGCAAGAAAACATCAAGAAGCTATTTGACAAAAGAACAAAGGCAAATAATTTCAACATTGGTGACAAAGTGCTCAAATGGGACTCAAGAAGAGAAGAAAAAGGAAAGCATGGTAAGTTTGAAAATCTGTGGAAAGGTCACTATATTATCCATTCTGCAAGAGGCAACAATGTATTTTTCTTACAATAGATGGATGGAACATAACTTTTTGGAGGTCCTGTCAATGGTAGGATGCTCAAACATTATTTTCATTAAGATGCCTAAGTTTAAAGCTTTATCCATTGTATATAACCTTGTTTAAAGAAATATCAAAGAAAAAAATAAATAGAAAAATAGAAAAACAAAGAAAAAGAGGGCAAAAAAAGAAAGGTACAGCCCCATACCAAAAAAGAGTTTCGCTGAAAGTGTGCAAGTCCAAATGCCACTACTTGAAGAGAAACTTTATTTAGTCATACAGCCTAATCATGACTGAGTGAGTTTTAAATTTCTGCTGATAGGTTAGTGAATGAGGATTTTCCAAACTGTCTAAAATTGGCTTATCAGTAAGATTAGATTAGATTAAGAAAATAATTTTGTTCCAAAGCTCAAAATCTGAACCAAGAAAGAAAGAGAGGGATAAAAAGAAAATTCCATATTTCAGCCCTCAAATTTTTGTGTTAAATTTTTACAAAATAAATTCTGAATGCAGGCTTGTACAAAGTATCACTACTCATAAAAAATATGACTGTTCAATCCTGATTTTTTTATATTTTCAATTTTCTTTTATAGATTAGAGAATAAAAATTTGTCAAACAGTTTATTCTTAACAGATAGCTAGACTAGGTAGAGAAATAAATGAGTTCATCAGTTTAATCTATACTCTTGGATGATAGAAGTGTAGAATTTGTTATTTTCCTGTTTTCAAAAGAAAATGATGTCAAGGTTTGGCTAATTCAAATGCACCCAATGAAGAAAAAAATGTTAGAACAAGTAAGATGGGTAGGTAGAATTTGATTTGCAAATAATCATGTTATGATTCAAATGTTGAAAATCACAATTCCAAAGCAGTTAATCATCAAGTTAAAGGAGCTCTATCAAGTTGAAAATCAAGGCACTAGTCTACTTCTTCCAGAGATTTATTTTTTGAGGTTCTTGACACCTCCTAAAGGAGCTGCCCTCCCCAATTGGAGCCATTGTTATCCTGTTATAATTTTTTCAAATATCAAAAGATGACTAAATGATGATTTTGGATTTCTAGAAACAATGTTTGAGAAACACTGTGAGTTCTAGAAATCTCACTGCCTTCATCATCCTAAGCTTGAATATTTTTCACTAAACTTTCCTATCCTTTGCCTTCTCAAAATTTCACCCTGCTGCTCTCAAGGAAAACTCCATTTTCCCGGCCTAACTTCATTATTTCATCACCTTTTTCCCCTCTGAAATCCATTTTCCTCACCCTCTTAAAAAACCCTCAAAAATCCTCCTCGTGCATCATTTTCTTCTAAAAAACCTTAAAACAATGTAAAAAATCATTTTTACATTGTTTTAGCCTAACCCTTTAGCCTATATAACCCTCTAAAGACTTATAAAAAATCTGTTTTTATGAATAATATCCACCCTTTTTTAAATATAGGCCTTAAGCCCTCTCTGCTTAAAGCCCTAGCCCTTTCTCTCCATATGACCCCAACCCTCTATCTATTCCTAAAACCCCTCCCACCATACAACTATGCATCTGCCCCTCTTTATGTTACTTAACCCCCACACTTTGTATAAAGTCCCAAACCCTTTGAAAAAATTAAAAAGTGGACCCATTTTTTCTTCACCCCGCTTTATCCTTTCCTTCAGGCCATCTCAACCGTTGATCAAAGGCCCCAGGCCCTGATCTAATGGCCACCGCACTCTCGCCCTTCATCCCATCTCCTAACTCTACCCGACAACCCACATACGTCATCACGCAGGGCCCTACCTCCCACTTAGCCTACCACCAAATCCGCCGCTTGCCACCTGTATTTGGGTCCCATCCACCAAACCTGCACCCCGCTCCAAGGCATTGTCTGCACCATAGATCTCATCACCCGAGATCTAACAGTCTCACACCCATATCACGCAGATTTAGGTGCCAAAGGTTAAGACCCTCAACCCACGCGAAAAAGGTGGTTTCACCTTGGACACGCGTCCAACAATGAGTGGAATCGTGATGTCTCTACCCAATACCACTTACCGCCATATACTTGCGCGAAAAACCGCCACGATTTTCTAAAACCGCCTTTAGCCTCCATGCCAAGATTCAAAATTCCCTCGCCTTTGTTCGTTTCTCCCCACGATTTCGCCTACAGAATTTTCCCCTTGTACTCCCTCACCCTCTGTAGATCGCTCCCCGACACCTCAAAACCCTAAAAAACACATTTTTTCCCTTCCCGTAGGTTTTAAATTAATTTTTGTTTGTGTGTTTGCAGGTTTAATGGCAGTAATACCCAGAAGGGAATTTTAATGGTAAAATAACCTCGAGATGACGATTCGAGAGGCCAATACATATAAAGGGGCCAAGGGTTCACATAAAATACTTAACCCTCGATGTATCATGGTCATCGATGGGTTATAAACCCTTCTGCCATGAAGAAACCCTCCCTGCACACAAAGAATAGCTACAGTCAGAGAAGAAATAAATAAATGAATAACAGAAGGCATAAAGGGTTAATTGCAGATCAAAGGATAAGATAGAAGACTATCCCTTTATAAACAATGATTAAAGGTAAAAGTCAAAGGTTTAAAGATAAAGGATAAAACAAACAAAACAGTCATAAAGCAGAAACAAAGAAAAATATAGTGAAGTAGATTATGAAGGTTTAATCAAATATCAAAGGCATAATGAAGATTTTTATGATTAAAACAAAGACAAATGACCCAAAGACAACTTCGAATAAATCAAAAAAGGAGCAATTACTTCTCCAAAGACAAATTTTCCACCTACAACATTATTTCTTTCCATAAAGGCATCAGGAAATTATTGCATAGTCAGAGATATTTTGAAGCAGCTCAACAGTTATGACAAAGTTAGTACCAAGCCTTAAAATTCAAATGTTTCAACTAAATTAACTCAAAAGTTAAAGACAGAAGTTATTATTTCAGAGTAACTCTTTCAGATATTTTTGCCTTGGGCCTTGCATGATCTCAAAGGTAAAAAATCATTAACTCTGTAACAAATAACATTTAAATACCCTAGATTGGCAGTAGCTTCTTATTTTGCATATAAATATTGCATATGAGCTTCATTTTAAATGTTGGTTACTTGATGGTTATTGGATTGATTTCTGTTGTTAATCTAGTTGAGGAATACTAGACTGAACTGAAGAAAGCTCTGAGTTGCAGAGAGCTATTTTACATGGAGTGATGTAACTGGTTTGATCATCAATAATACAAGAATTCTCACAGGATCCTTGAGCTGTATTAATGGTGAATTTTCCTAAATTTTTATTGTTTCTCCTTATGTTTTCTATTATGTCCATTTTCTTCTGAAAGATCTGATTGGAAGATTCTTAATTGCCTTCTAGTTACATCTGGCTTCTTGTCTTGGAAATGATTCAATAGAGTGAAACCAAGGAAATTATGCTGAGCCCATGTTCCTTTGAGTAGGACTTGAGATATTTTTTTTAAGATATTTCTCTAAAGTATGCTTATTAAATTCAAAACCAGAGAGGTTTATGGTTTTCCCTACCCTCTGATCTGCCTTGAAATGTTGCTTTAAAGAGTCTTTGAGAGTTTTCAAAAGCATATTAGATTATTTCTATTTTATTTAGACCACTCTCACTGTTGTCTTGTATGTTTTCTTATTTGAAAGTAGTCTTTTGATTGTTTGATTGTTGCTTGAAAGGTTGCTTATTAAAGGTTTGCCCAAAGAGATTTATGTTTTGGCCTATCCTTTGGCTTGCTCCAAACAGTTACCTTAAAAGTTTTTTCTTGTCTAAGTAGAGCTAGAAGATTTTTAACTGACTATAGCTTTGTTGCCTTCACAACTTATTATTATTTCATATCACAACCTAATCTAAAGAATCCATCTAATATAGTTATCTTTCCCTATGAATGCCCTTGCAGAGTTGATAAAAAATTAAATCCTTTTAAGACTCCATATCCCAATGGATTGATGTTTTCTTATATTCTATTTGTTCATTTGAAACATTACCTCAATCAGTCACACCACTGATCCTTCAATTTATCAATTAATCCAACCAAAAACAAAACAAGTCCTTAGAACTTCATAACTAGACTAAAATCATAAACAAAGAACTTAAAGATATATTATTTAAAAACACCTTTATAGAGATATCCCTCTCTGAATCTAGGAAGGCTAGGTCCTAGGATTCCAAAGTGGTTATGATGTGGCCCCTGTAATGTTTTTTCTTGCCACTCTTACAAATTACAGGGAGCCAACATTACCAATTGGTGTATTTGAACCTATAGAAACTGATGTACTTGAACGATCTAAAGAGCTCATAGAGGTATTTGTGAGACCATCAAGTTTTGAGGAACCTGATGAACATGGAAAAGGATAGGTTGAGTGATAACTCTGGATGAAGGTGAAGTAGTGGGGTAAAGGCAAAAAATATGGTTGGGGTGATAGGTGGGAAAAACAAAATAGATTAGTGGCATAAGCCCAGGAGGGCCCCCTTAAGAGTGATAATTTAAACAGGGAATGGCAGAGTAGTAAAATAGTGAAAAAAAAAATTAAGGATAATGAAGATGGTGAGATTTCTAAAACTCACAATATTCATGAATTTTGTTTTTAGAAATCTAGGATTGGTATTTAGTCATGTTCAGATAGTAAAAATTACTGATGACTAACAGTGGCTCCAATTAGGGAGGGAAACTCCTTTTTAGGAGGTGTCGAGGACCTCAGAGCTCAAATCTCTGAGTTTTGAAGACCAGTGCCTCATCCATTTGGCATATTTATCTTATTTCATTTGTTGTTGTTTCATTGAAGCTATGATATTAAGAATCTTAAATACATGCTTGCTTCAACCTCATCTCTACCTACCCATCATACCTTGCCTAACATTTTTTCTTCCTTTGGGTGCACTTGGACTGGAAAACCCTTGACATTTATTTTCTTTGAAAACATAAAACAAAAACTATCTACTTGTACCCTTATCACTCCCAAGAGTTCAGATTAGGCAAATGAACTCTCTTATTTTCTACCTAGTCTACTTATTTGTCAAGATTAAGCTATTTGAAAAACTTTTGTTCTCTAATCTACTGACATGAAATTGAAAACATGACTGAACTAGGATTGAGCAATCTAATTTGCCATGGGTTGTGGCATTCGGAAAAGGTGCACACAAACATTATTTTGCATAGTAAAAACTAGAAAGCAAGAGGGCTATGATTTAGAAATTGTCAGGCATTCCTCTCTTTCTCTTTGGTTCAAATTTGAGCATTTAGAACCAGCATCTTTTCTTCTTAATCTATTCCTACTGACAATTCAAGCTTAAATGATTTGACAAGCCTTATTTCACTAACTTATCAGCAGAAATTCAAAACAATTTCAGCCATGATTAGGCTAGATGACCGAACAAGACTCTTCTTTCCAGACAAGTAGTGGCATTTAGAGGTGCTCACTTTCAAAAAAACCCTTTTTTGGGTATGGGGTTGTACCTCTTCTTTAAATCTGCCCTCTTTTTCTTCTTTTTTGTTTTTTGCGTTTTTGTTTTTCCTAATTTTTCATCAATCAATGTTATGTACAATGAATAAAAAATTCAAACTAGGAACTTTGACAAAAATAGTGTTTGAGCATCCTACCATTGACAAGACCTCCGAACACCTCTACTCCATCTAGCTCTTGTAAAAATAAAGCATTGTTACCTCTAGCTGAATGAATGATGTTGGGACCCTTCCAGAGATTTTCAAATTTACCATGTTTTCCTTTGTCCTCCCTCCTGGAATCCCATTTCAGCATTGTGTCTCCAATGTGGAAATTATTGTCTTTGGTTCTTCTAACAAAAATCTTCTTTATGTTTTCTTGCACCACTTGTGTTCTCTTGTAAACTTCTTCCTTTGACTGTTGCAAATGAATGGTTTGGTTCAACCTCCTTTACATGTCATTTTATTCTGATTGAACCTCTTGAAGAAGCTTCATAACCGGAACTCCCAAGGATGTTGGGAAAACAGCATCCATGTCATAAACCAACTGATAGGGAGACATATTGATAGATTTCTTAGTTGTTAGTCTATCAGCCCAAAGTGCATGCACCAATTTTCCATGCCATGATTTTTTGTTCTCTTCCAACAGTTTCTTGTTGTGTTCACCAAAATCTTGTTAGAAGACTCAGCCAGTCCATTACCTTGAGGGTAATAAGCTATAGAATGCCCCAGTGTGATGTGATACTTGTAGCAAAAGTCCACCATTATTTTGGACTTAAATGTTTCATCATCATCGGTGATGATCTTCTTGGGGCAGTCGAATCTGGACAAGATGTTGGTTTCAAGGAATTTTATGATGACTAAGTCGGTAGCATTCCTTGAAGGGATGGCTTCTATCCATTTGGTGAAATAATCAGTAGCAGTGAGAATCCACTTGTTTTGGGCAGATGAGGTAGGGTGGATTTCGCCAATGAAATCTAAACCCCACTGCTGAAAAGGAGTTTCAACAGTAATAGGATGCAAGGGCAAAGGTAGTAGCTTCTTCTTGCCATCAAAGGTTTGGCATTTATGGCAAGTTGCAACTAATTTGTGAGTATCGGGGAAAAGAGTGGGCCAATAGTAACCAGCTCTAAGGATTTTATTAGCTGTGGTTTTCTAATAGAGGTGACCTCTACACTCTCCTTCATGGAACTCATGCATAATTATATCTTCATATTCTTCAAGCAAAAACTTAAGCAATATGCCAACAGAATTTTTCCGATATAAAGCTCCATCAAAAATGCAGAAATTTAAAGCTTTTTGTTTCAAGAATCTAGCTTTTGTTTTGGATAAAGTTGGAGGAGCATTGAGATAGAAAATTACATATAGAATATCAACATACCAAGGTGAATTCATAAATACTTTTTCAATGTGCGGAGTTGTGCATTCTTCCTATTCCTCTAATGTATCAACCATATTCATGTCTAGCGCTTGAAAATTTGATTCAGCCATGAGTTTTGCGGGTCCTTATCCTTTAACCAGTTTAGTGGGTCTGATTTCTAAATCATATTCTAAGATAATAGCAATCCATTTACCCCTTTTACCATCAGGGTCTTGATTCAAAATATCTTTAACAACTGTGTGTGGAACAAAAGCAATAACATGGGAGTGAAAAATGTAAACTCTGAAGTCCTTCAATGCTTTGATCAAGGCAAAGGATTGTTTCTCCATGATGTTATATTTTATAGGAGCATCTCTCAATGCTTTTTTGAAGAAGGCTATGGGTTGTTCTTGTCCCATCATGTTCTTTTGGAAGCAATACAGCAACAACAGTGTGTTCGGATGCAAAGGAGAATATGAAGAAATCCTTGGTAAATTCGGGGCTGATTAGAACCAGTGTTTGGGTAAGGGCTTGTTTCACCAGTTCAAAGGATTTTTAATTTTAATTTTAAACCCTTTCCGTTTTAATTTTAATTTTAATTTTAAACCCTTTCCGTTTTGAGAGAAAGAAAAAAGTGTGCTGCGTAACTGAAAATAAATCTGCAGAGAACAGTATATAATGCTGAAATAACAGAAAATTAACAGCTACTTGTGCATCTATCTAACCCAAGAAGGCGGGTCTCTCAAAACTAATCGAAAAAAGGGGAAAAATCTAGGCAAAACACACGGAAAAAGAGGCCGATAGATCTAAGGTCAAAAGGGACAGGGATCTAAAGGATAAAGCTGCTGAAAAGAGGTGCAGATCACAGCCAAGAGACAGAGGCAAGGTGGCTGGAAAAAAGGAGGAAATCAGAAAAAAGCGGCAAGGACTGGGAGGAGGTCCTACAGAGAGGTCCAAACAAAACGAAAAGAGGTGATTTGAAAGGAAGAAAGGCTGATTTAAAGGGATCTGATAAGGCCTCACATGGTTATACGGGAAAAGGGAAGAAATTTGAAACTACGAAAAGCAGGCAGTAAAACTTGACTAAAACTCTTCCACAAAAAGTGGAGGGAGTGCCGAAGCCACAGGGGGCTGGGTTCCCACTTAGATGAGCAAAGCAGATAGAGATCAGAACTAGGTCAAATCGAGCTAGAGATGGAGGCAGAAAACCAGAGCAGAAAACCAATGAGAGCCCGGATTAATTGCGGAAAAATCAGAAAAAATGAGCGGGTCGCGAGGTTCGACTGTTTCGGTGCGAATTACTGAGAAAAGAGAGCGAGAAAAGTGCGACTGAAGGTCCGAGTCGCGAGGTTATGGGCCAAAAATTGCGACCCCCATTACAGTTTGTCTCGGCGATTTTCGGAAAAGTTCTTGAGTCTCGGTTAACGGTGTATGCAAACACTGCTTGTAATGGGGACGAAACACACGGAAGTTATAAATTTTAATGTTTTAGGGTTTTATGTGAGAAAAACAACATAAAAATAGGAAAAATAAACAACTGAAAAGAAACCCTAGGGTCTGAAGTAGCTGGATATGCAGGAATATGAGAAACGACATCGGTCGTAATTTAAAACCCGTGTGGAGTCGCCATTTGTTAGAATGAATCCTTTGTCGAAGTGTACGAAAAAGGACCACTTTAGCTACGCATAACTAATAGCCCTAACAACAAAAGTGGCTGCCAATATCTTCAGATCTGCGGTTAGTTGAACATAAAAGAGTTGCAAAAACCAGATCTATGCATGGAAAGACATTAAGCAGAAAAAATAAGGGTTTGCTCCATATACCAATAGACAAGACAAGAACAATTTTTGAAAGAATTTTTGTATTAATCGGGCACCTGGGAGGAAAACAAGAAGGCGTATCCAATTCTCCTCGGTGGGATGGGTTCTTGGAAGTCCTCAGCACTTCAGATCTAAAATATCTCTCTTGTTGGTGTAGAAAACCCACACAAAGAATGGAACTCAAAGGGAGCTCACACAGCAAATGGCAGAAAATGGTGACCAAGTGTATAGATCCAGAGTGATCTAATAGGCAACAAAAGGTGAAGAATGGTAGGAAAAACCCTCCTATTTATAGCAAAATATTGGGTCATTCTAGATCTTGGTGCATGGGTTAACTAGATCTAGATCCACTTTCTATGGAATATTTTATTATATTTGTTGGAGGGAAAAGGTATTTGACTTGGGTCAAATCCCTTAATTTGTCAAAAATAAATAAATAAATGATTTATTTATCTTTTTAAGGAAGCGGTTAGAAGATAATCGAATAAATAATGATTTATTTAATTATTTAAGGAAGTGGTTGAAAGATAATTAAATAAATAATGATTTATTTAATTATTTGTGGGTGATTTGGTCATATTTAACAAGGAATATTATCTAAATAAGGTTTAAATAATTATTCCTAGAAAATAATAAGATAAATAAGGGTTTATCTAATTAATTTCTTTTTGTTTTTGGAGTTAAACATAGTGGGAATAATAATTAAATTATGGTTTAATTAATTATTCCATGAGAATTAAACAAAATGGGTTTGTTTAATATTTCCTTTTGGGGTTTCCTGTTTTGACCATAAACAACCTAATAAATGTGGTTTATCAAGTTATTTAACATAGTGAAGGCAATTTTACTTAGGGTAAAATTGGTCTTACATGGTGTACTTGGGTCCGTCTAATGATAATAGGTTAGAGGACCAAAAAATGGTGTAACAGATTGCCCCCCAGCGTGCGAGTGTCAGGAGAAAATCGTATGACCGAAGTACGTTGTAAGAACTCAATCACTAGAAAACAAAAGGGAAGCCAGAGAGAGAAATGCAAGGTAGATAGTGTGCTGAAGAACTAGACCCAGAAGAGACGAGACTCGCAGGTGCAACAAGTCTCTTTTTATGAGAGGGTACCTGTGCTGAAGGCGGTAGGGGAGGCATACCTATGCCCACCGTGACAAAGTAAAAAAGAATAGTGTGTCCAGTAAACAAGGGACCGAACCATAAAGTACAGCGGGCATAATCATGAAACAGATAAAAATACAAAGAGGAATCCCATATACATGCTGTGCCTGGGATAACATCCAGGACTTGTATAATAATATCTGAGTACATGAGATACAAATACAACCCAAATGCCCCCTGTAAATGGGGAAGGGCTCACAAAATCTGACTAATACATGCAAATCAAAGAGGCGCTGCAAGTGGCGAAGGCCAACATCATCAAATATCTGGAGCTGCATCGAAGGCTGCAAGGAAGAGGTCATCCGGGCATGTGGGGGGCTACCTGTAGGGCCACCCCCTCATGAGGGTTGAAACATCTCACACACACTAGGGCATCACCAGTACCATCTGCTGCATCACTGAACCATCAAGTATACGGATCTACACAGTCATCTTTGAAGAAAATTTGGAGAAACAATCAAGTCAAGGAAGCAGAGATCCTTTGCAGTCCAGAACATGGAAACAGTGGAAGAAGTTTGGAACCAAGGTACACTGCCCTCTGGCTTCTGGAAGGAATGATATGATGTCGACAGAAGAAGGTCTGCCATAGGTGAGGCAATGAGACATCCTCAACTAAGGCACGAGAGAAAATAGTGGAGCGACGGACAGACTGACAATAATGATGATAGGGAAAGGGAAAGGACTGAGTAGTGAATGGACGAATTACCTTGTTATAGCATAAAGGGCATGAATGACATGGCAGTGACTGAGACAAGATCATAAGGGATAGGGGACAGTGGGACTGAAGGTCATAATGTGCGACACAAGAGAGAAACCAAGCAATGAAGGATGGAGGGCTATAACGGGGTACAAAGGGATTCAGGATAGACTCCATGAATGCGATGATGACTCAACTTGGATGCTCTAAACAAGGGTGACTCGATGGTGCTACCACACAGTAAAGGCTCAATGGGGGACCAAGAAAACATGAGTACAAGATGGTAACTCCTGACGAAAATTGACACGCACAAAGACAAGTAAGGAGGCAAAATGGTGCCCCAAGTACAAGTGTCGTAAGTGAGGAAATTTGATTTTAAGGAGAGGTGAAGTGACCCTTCTTGGACAAAATGTGTCCTGGTGAAGTGTTAAACACAAAAATCGAAAAAGATGTTGGCTATCTAAAAGAAAATAAAACATGCATTTCAGAAGGGAAATGCTAAGGGTAATATTTCTTAAGATAGAGTGCATTGCAAGGATTAGGAAGGGGATTGCCTTCGAAATCCTCTAAGAGGTATGCCCCCTTACCGAGATCCTTACTGATGATGTAAGGGCCTAGCCATAATGAGTTGAACTTCCCATGACCAAGGACATCATGGGCCTGGTCATAGACTAGAACAAGGTCGCCTTCGTGAAAAGTGCGAGGCTGGACTTTTCGGTCATACTGGGCTTTGGTGCGTTTCTTGGCCGCTTCCATGGTTTGCAAGGCAACACGGCGGTCTTCGGAAGCGCGCTCGAGCATGATAAGTCGTTTTTCTAGAGGTTGGGTGTCAGGGAGAAGTTCGACGGCCAGATGCAGGGAAGGGATTTCACACTCGATTGGTAAGACTGCCTCCTCTCCAAAAACGAGGTGGAAAGGAGTGAACCCAGTGGCGGTTTTAACAGAAGTCCGATAGGCCCATAAAGTAGGGAAGAGCATGAGGTTCCAGTTGGTTTTGTGCTTATTCACCATCCGTTGAAGCATAGTCTTGAGAATTTTGTTGACTACTTCAACTTGGCCATTACCTTGGGGGTAATAGGAGGAGGAATATTGGTGCTCAAAACCCAACAGTGAGGATAGCTCGCGCCATATCTCATCTTCAAAATGTCTGCCATGGTCAGAGACCAGTTTTTTTGGAACTCCGAATCGAGCGATAACATGGTTAAAAAAAGAGGGCCGCGGTAGCTGCCGTGTTATTAAATGTAGGCATGGCCTCGGCCCATTTTGTGAAATAGTCAACTGCCACGATGATATATTTGTGGTTACCAGCGGATGGCGGGCGACACTCCATAAAGTCGATGGCCCATTTACAGAAGGGACCAGTGGAGACGACCGGATGGAGGGGAGCTGGGGGAGCTCACGCCTTAGGGGCGAAATGTTGGCAATTGGGACAGTGTTTGACTGCCTCAATGCAATCACTGAAGAGGGAAGGCCAAAAATACCCAGCGCGCATGACTTTCTGGGCGGTAGCAAGACTAGAGAGATGGCCACCGCAAGCACCGCTATGGCAGGCATTAAGGACCTGTTCAGCTTCAGCGTGTGTGAGACAATGACGAAGGACAGTATCAACCCCACGACGATAGAGGTCGTTGCCGATGAGGAGGTATCGGGGAGCTTGGTGTCAGATACGTCGACGAGCCTCACGATCAAGGTGGAGGGCGAACTTTTGGGTTCGCAAGTAAGTAAGAATATCGCCATACCACGGGTCGTCGGAAGTAATGGCAAATAAGTGTTCATCAGGAAAGTCATCATTAACTGGAGGGTCGTGCGATCCGGTAGGTAATTCAAAAATGAGCTCAGCGAGGGCTAAGCCTTTCTTACTCTTTGGTGTGACAAATTCGAGGTCGAATTCCTGAAGAATGACGACCCAACGGGCGTACTTCCCAGTGAGGATACGACGACTCAATAGGAAAGCCAAGGGGTTGGAATTAGTCACAACCTTGGTGGAGCGCATGAGGATATAATGACGAAGTTTTTGGACTGAGAACACTACAGCCAACGCTAATTTTTCTTCATATGAGTAGGAAACAGGGGGCCCTACAAGGTTCTTACTGACGTAGTAGATCACATGCTCGATACCATTGTCATCTTCCTGGATAAGGACTCCGGCGACCGAATAGGTGGAAGCGGAGATATACAGGATGAAGTCCCGATCAAAGTCGGGAGGGCGGATCAAGGGAGCGGATGTGAGAGCCTGTTTGAGGGCATCGAAAGACTCATGAGAAAAGGAATCCCAAACGAATGGGATAGTAGATCGGAGGAGTCTAAGGAACCCATGTGCAGTGGTGGCATAGTCAGGGACGAACCGACGAAGAAAATTAGCTTTGCCTTGGAGACTTTGGAGCTGGCGAAGGGTACGCGGAATGGGAAGTTCAAGAATGGCTTGAACTTTCAAAGGGTCAAGAGTGATACCATCCTTAGACACGATGAAGCCTAAGAGACGGCCGACAGGAATGCAAAAGACACATTTCAACGGGTTAAGGCGGATATTATACTTGCGACATCGGAGAAAAATGGTACGCAGATCGTGGAGGTGCTGCGCCCGATGCTTAGAACGTGCAGTGAGGTCGTCTAAATAAGCAAGGATAATGTGAGCTAAGTCGTGGAAACAATAAGACATGGCCCGTTGAAAAGTGGCGCCGGCGTTTTTGAGGCCGAACGGCATGACCCGGTAAGCAAAAGTTCCCCACGGACTAATGAACGCGGTTTTGAGTTGATCGGCAGGACGGATAGCAATTTGGTTGTATCCGGAGAAACCATCCATAAAGGATAGAACCTCATGCCCCGCACACTCGTCAATGATTTGGTCAATGAATGGTGTGGGGAAGTTGTCTTTGGGACAAGCTTTGTTCAAGTTGCGAAAGTCTGTGCAGACACGGATGGTGCCTTGTTTCTTGAGAACGGGAACTGGGTTGGATACCCAAGTGGTGTATTCAATGGGGTAAATGAAACCAGCCTGCTTGAGCTTATCGATTTCGGCTTTGATATCGTCACGTCTGGAAGGATGAATGGGTCTCAACTTTTGACGGACTGGTTTGGCATCAGGCCATGTGTCGATATGGTGTTCGACAATGGCGGGATCGAGTCCGGGCATTTCAGAATAGGACCAGGCGAAAATATCACGGAATTCTTTGAAAAGCTTGGTGTAAGCTTTGATTTCTTCTGGGGTGCATTGGGCGCCTAAGGTGATATATTCTTCGATACCTGGTGTGACTGAAATGTGAATTTTGATGGTAGGAGAGATATTGGCCATGTTTCCTTCTTCGAAAGCATCAGGTGCAAGGATGGGGTTTTTGAACCAATCGACTGCATTGGGGATGAAGTCTTTGGTTTCCATAGCAAATTGGTCATGGGACTGTTGTGGGAGGAAGTATGCGCGATGGTGCATATCGTCCCATGGAAAGTCCGGGTTGGTCATGGCTTCCATAATGTCTTCATCGGACTGGAAGATGGGAATACTGGAGGAAGAAAGGTCACCCGAGGAGGTAGTGATGTGTGACGGGTCATCAGGAGGAGAAGGGCTCAGATGTGCGATATCAATAGATCCAAGGTCGGCTGAGGAGCTGAGAGTATCTGCAGGTTGAAGGGCAGGTGAACTATCTCGCAAGGATGATGACAGGTACAAAATGGTGGTTGACGGCTCTGTTGGCTCGATGGCGGGAGTAGGAAGATCCTCTGGTCCTATCGAAGTGGCCTTGAATCGGCGGTACATGTCCAAGGAGGAACGATACTCGTCAAGGCGGGGACAGAGGTGGGTGTAATGGTCGTGGAAATCGCACAAAGCACAAGGGTGGTTGGTGCGCAAGGTTTTGAGTTTCGGGATAGAGTCCGGGATAGTGACGTAGACTTCGGGGATGTCATAGTTGGGAAACGTCTCGTTGACCAGAATCTTGAGGTGTGGAAATTCAGGACACATATGGGTGGCGTGACCGACGATATCGCACAAAGCGCATTGGATAGCGGGCTTTGGCGGTCGCGGAGGGGTAGGGGTTGTCGGGGCGGCCTGGTCCTAATGGGTTGCCCCCTTACGAGCTTTGCCTGTCTTTCCGGGGGCTGGCACCACAGGGGTAGGGACTTGTGGAGGTGCTGGGGGCCCGGAGGAACCGGTGTCAAAGCAAGGTAAGGTTTGGGGTAATACCTAGGGAGGGTAACGGTGGAGGGTCAAGGTACCCGAGACGAGTATGTCGAGGTCGAGGTTAGGGAGAGAGGGTGGCCATGGCGGGGGACGAGAGAAAAAAAAAAACTGCGGGAGGGGGAGCCGGAAAAGGTATCTGCCCGGCGGGGGTAATGACCGGGAGGGACGGCTCCCGAGGTGGTTAAGGCACCGTGGGGGAACCGATCCAGGAGGATAAAGGGGTTCAGGGATACCAGCTGTAGGGGGAGGGCCAGAAGGAGGAGGTCCGGCTGGCTGAGATGAATGGCTAGGAGCGGGGTGCGGAGGGCGAGGGGGAGGTTGCTGACTAGCCGAGGTAGGCCGCTTAAGGGCAGATTGGGATGATTGCATCATGCAAAAATTCGATAAGTTGGGATCAGTGATAGGAGAAGGGGGAAGATTAGGAAAAGTTCCAAGCAGGGAGGAATCTTTGTAAACGTCGGGGGAGACACTGGTCAAGGAATCGACGGTTTTCTTGTTGGCTACAGAAGAGATGGTCGTCTTAGGTGAGGTATGAGATTTTGACTCATGATATGTCAACTGGTCAATGGTGACTATCTTTCCATTGTGGGGGAAAGACATCTTGCGGAAAACCGCGGATGGGACAATAGACATAGCATAGGTGTAGCTTCGCCCCAATAGAATTTTGTAGTCTAGCGGGGCATCTATGACTTCGACATCAATGCAAACAGTCTTACCGGCGAGGGTGATGGGACAGTTACGAAACAGGCCAATGGGCTGGGAGGCATGGCCGTCCCACGCTCGAAGGGTGATCATGGAAGGGGCCAACTCAGGGGATCCGAGTTGCTTCCAAACCGAAGCGGACATCACGTAGGTGGATGCCCCCTCATCAATTATGCACTAGGAAATGTTGGCATTATGGATTTTGACTGGGATTTGGAAGGTGACGGAAGGAGGGAGAGGAAGATGGTCCGATTGAGTGGCGTTGAAAACAATCATTTGGTCATCAACAGGATCTACAGCGCCCACGGCAGAGAGTAGAGCCTTCTTTTGGGAAGGGCGCGACTGGAGGAGTTCCAGTGTGGAAATGGCAGCAGGAGATTGCGCCAAATCATCTACTATGCTATACGAGTGAGCAGCTCGACCGGAAGCAGCGTTTCGACGTAATGGTCCCTTAGGAATCTTGGTAGGAACCTCAACTTTCGGTTGAGGGATATGTAAGGGGCCACTGGGTGTCGAAAAGCTACGTAGGGCCGAAAGAGGCTCGGGCGAGGAGCGAGCCAGGGTGCGGCGCAACCGAGTTTGAAGGTGAAGGTCGGCCGGTTGGGGAGAGGAGCGGAGTGCATCACTAAGGATGCGGTAATCGGAGGAGGAACCGAGAAGAGGGAAGGAGTGGCGACACGGGCATCGGCCCGGTTGGGTAGCCACGAATCCTTGCGGAGGAAAAGGATGGGTAAACACGGTACCGGATTTGGGTGGTGGCCCACGTGGGATGAGCATGAGGGAGGCGTGCTTGTCTGTGCGATGTGGCTTGAGACTCCCATACGCCGCATGCGGGGGTAAGAGGGGACAATCGTGGGTGTAATGACCATAAACACCGCAACACGAACAAGGCTTATTAGTGCGAAGCGGCCTGTCCGGCTTGGGCTGAGTGCCCTGTTGCTGGTTGGCAGTGTTAGGATAAACACCAGGATTGGGTCCATGAGTACCAGGGGCAGATTGTTTTGGGTTGCCTCTCCGCCTTCTTTGAGAAGAAGGGGGATTAGTCGCGCCCTGCTGTGCAAATACTTTCCCTGGAGGGTGCTGTAAGTGCTGTTGCGGGTTTAGAGGAGGCAAGGGAGATGGAAGCGCATATGCTGGAGGAGCTGGCGCACCAGGCTGCGGATAAGGGTAATGGTTAGGTTGGGAAACATTGAGGTAAGCAGGAGGTTGGGAAAAAGGATGAGGCATGTCGTATCCTGGATACATGCTACCTGGAGGGGGAAAAGTGCTAGAGGTGCTGGCCCCTCCCTGAGGGAGACCATAGCCCATAGGAGGTTGATCATACGGATGAGAAAGGGCTCCAACGATACCGTCGATGGAATGAGATGCCCCCGGGGTGTTAGCGCCGCCGGGCCTGGGGAGGTCAGGAAGAATGGTATAAACATAACCAGATTGAGCGTAGATCAGGTCATATTTCAAGGCGATTTGGAGGGCGGCTTCTTCAGTTTGAGGAAAGTGAGAGGTGACATCTTTTCTGATAGGAGCTAAGAGGGTGCGAAGGAACCAGTCCATGTAAACCCGATCTTCAAAGGGGGGGGCTCGACATAAGCTCCGTCTTCTTCGCCATTCCTGAACATGGGCGGAAAGGCAGGTCGAAGAGGTTTTCTTGAATGAAGTCAAGAGCTCCGTGCCAGTATCGTGTTGGAGAGGGAGCTGGAAATAAGATAAAAATGCTTGGGCAAGGGTCGCAAAGGTGGTATGGGAAGAGGTGGCTTGTTCAACATACCATTTAGAAGCTTTGCCGGTAAGCATGCGTTGGAACAAACAAAGACGGATGGAGTCATCAGTAATGGAATTGGAGGAACACCACATGTGGAAAGATCGGACATGATTGGTTTGATCTTCTCCAGCAAGGCCTTCGAACTTAGGAATGTCAGAGGGGAGCTTGGTTGGCATAGCGGGCCAACCAACATCGTGGTGGATAGGGTCATTGATCAACTGATTGAAATCGGGGAGGCTGAGGCCTGCAATGTATGGCAGCAAGGGTATGGCCGAGGTAGTTCCCGTGGCGGTTTCGCTAGTAAGAGGTTCGGCATTAGGGCCTGGAGCACCACTAGCGTTAGGCCCTGGACCAGACATGGTGAAGGTGACAGGGGGAGAACCAGGAGGAGAAGGAGAACCCGATGAATTAGGAGAGGAGTCGGAGTGCGGACTCAGAGGGGGATTGGCTCGATGACGGCAGGGCGGAGCAGGTCGATCGACCGGAAACTGAGGGTGAAGGCCAAGAAGTCTCCGGGAAAGGCGCCTTGGGGGTGTAATGATGAACAAGGAAACTGACAAGGGCAGAAAGGGACAGAATCAAGTGAGGTCAAGGTTAGAAAAGGTGCAGTGACAATTGATTTTAGAGTCTTTGCCAGGCGGTGTTAACCAGGCGCTTCTTCACTTAGGGTCAATGTGTGGCATGCGTTAATTTTAATTTTTAAACCCTTTCCATTTTGAGAGCAAGAAAAAAGTGTGCTGCGTAACTGAAAATAAATCTGCAGAGAACAGTATATAATGCTAAAAGAACAGAAAAATAACAGCTACTTGTGCATCTATCTAACCCAAGAAGGCGGGTCTCTCAAAACTAATCTAAAAAAGGGGAAAAAACTTTAGGCAAAACACACGGAAAAGAGGCCAATAGATCTAAGGTCAAAAGGGACAGGGATCTAAAGGATAAAGTTGCTGAAAATAGGTGCAGATCACAGCCAAGCGACAGAGGCAAGGTGGATGGAAAAAGGGAGGAAATCAGCAAAAAGCGGCAAGGACTAGGAGGAGGTCCTAAAGAGAGGTCCAAAAAAAACGACAAGAGGTGATTTGGAAGGAAGAAAGGCTGATTTAAAGGGATATGACAAGGAGGTAGCAGATCTGGAAAAGGGAAGGCTGAAACTGCGGAAAAACGGTGTTTAAACAGTGCAAAAACTCTTCCACAAAAAGTGGAGGGTACTAAAGCCCTAAGGGGCTGGGTTCCCACTTAGATGAGTAAAAATAGATCAGATCTTGGTCAAGGCGGGCTGAGACAGAGGCTGGAAGACCCTGACAGAAGCTGAAGCAGAACCCAGAAAAATTGCAGAAAAAATGCTGGAAAAAAGGCAGGTCGCAGTTTCTGACCTGATCTGAGTGCAGGTCGCAGAAAACAGGCTGAAAAGTGCGACCTGGAGGTCCAGGTCGCAGGTTTAGGGCCAAAAAGTGCGACCCCCCTGTTCCGGTTGTCTCGGCGGCATATTTTCAGAAAAGTTGCCGTCTCAGTTGCGGCTGGTGTCGCTTACCTGCGCAATAGGGCCAGAAACACACGGAAGTTAGAAATTTTAATGTTTTAGGGTTTTATGTGAGAAAAACAACATAAAAATAGGAAAAATAAACAGCTGAAAAGAAACCCTAGGGTCTGAAGTAGCTGGATATGCAGGAATATGAAAAACGACGGCGGTCGTAATTTAAAACCCGTGTGGAGTCGCCATTTGTTAGTATGAATCCTTTGTCGAAGTGTACGAAAAAGGACCACTTTAGCTACGCATAACTAATAGCCCTAACAACAAAAGTGGCTGCCAATATCTTCAGATCTGCGGTTAGTTGAACATAAAGAGCTGCAAAAACCAGATCTATGCATGGAAAGACATTAAGCAGAAAAAATAGGGGTTTGCTCCATATACCAATAGACAAGACAAGAACAATTTTTGAAAGAATTTTTATATTAATTGGGCACCTGGGAGGAAAACAAGAAGGCGTATCCAATTCTCCTCGGTGGGATGGGTTCTTGGAAGTCCTCAGCACTTCAGATCTAAGATTTCTCTCTCTTGTTGGTGTGGAAAACCCACACAAAGAATGGAACTCAAAGGGAGCTCACACAGCAAATGGTAGAAAAATGGGACCAAGTGTATAGATCCAGAGTGATCTAATAGGCAACAAAAGGTGAAGAATGGTAAGAAAAACCCTCCTATTTATAACAAAATATTGGGTCATTCTAGATCTTGGTGCATGGGTTAACCAGATCTAGATCCACTTTTTATGGAATATTTTATTATATTTGTTGGAGGAAAAGGTATTTGACTTGGGTCAAATCCCTTAATTTGTCAAAAATAAATAAATAAATGATTTATTTATCTTTTTAAGGAAGCGGTTAGAAGATAATCAAATAAATAATGATTTATTTAATTATTTACGGAAGTGGTTGAAAGATAATTAAATAAATAATGATTTATTTAATTATTTGTGGGTGGTTTGGTCATATTTAAAAAATAATATTATCTAAATAAGATTTAAATAATTATTCCTAGAAAATAATAAGATAAATAAGGGTTTATCTAATTAATTTCTTTGTTTTTGGGTTAAACATCACTGGGAATAATAATTAAATTATGGTTTAATTAATTATTCCATGAGGAAAATTAAACAAAATGGGTTTGTTTAATATTTCCTTTTGGGGTTTCCTGTTTTGACCATAAACAACCTAATAAATGTGGTTTATCAAGTTATTTAACATAGTGAAGGCAATTTTACTTAGGGTAAAATTGGTCTTACATGGTGTACTTGGGTCCATATAATGATAATAGGTTAGATGACCAAAAAATGGTGTAACAAAGATGATAGCATAATGAAATCTTGAAGAGCAATGAAGGATTCCTCAATATCAACTAGGCTAACCAAGTCTTAAAAACAACAGTTAATCAAGATAAGAGAGCAGTGAAGGATTCTCAAAAACTTACTTGGAAACAAATAGCATTATAACATAACATATCAATAACACTAAAGAGCACTTAAGGATTTATTTAGCAAAACTTTGAGGAAGAAAACATAGAAGTCAAGAAAGCAGGCAGAAGTAGGGTATCAAGAAGATAAATCCCATTCTCTATTTCTGTTCTATGACTAAATGAATCATAAACACAATGAATAACTGAAGAAAACAAACATAAATATAGAATACATCACCATTTGAACAAGCTTAATGAATCCTAAGAGTGAGCTTGATCCATAGAAGCACAATCCAACACCATCACAAGGCACCAACAACCAGTTTCACCAATAAACTCCAATTCTATTTCATAGCATGCTCAACAAATATCCAACATATACAATGAATCATCCATGCTCTATTTATCATGAATTGGAGGACTAAACCCTAATTAAGTCTCTAGAATCCTATTACTTAATTATAAATGTCACTTTATCCTTTGAGACCTTGCAAGGCCCAAGGCAAAAAATATCTAATACAAAATATATTTTCAAGCATTTTTGGCAAAGAAATTGAAATTTGAGCTCCACCAAGCCTCCAAAAAATTTCCAAGCATAAATTGGTTACTATTCCTATGTCAGGGCATAGCACTGAGTTTTAGGATGAATTTCCATGCCAAGGGCGTAGCACAAGAGAAAGAAAACTGGGTCAACTTGTAGCAAGCTTTTCAAGGCCTTCCCGATGTTGAAACAGGCTCTGTGATGGCTCGTTGGAAAGCTTGTTGAGTCAAATTTTAAAAATTACCCTTGGTTTTATTATTGGACCCATGTAACCTATTCAAAAATAAAAAATCCCAAGACTGGTAAAGGCGTAGCACATGTCCTAAAAACTAGGCAGAAAGGTGAAAATTAGGGTATTTTGACTCTTTTGGAGGACCAAAACAACTCCAATTGACCTGAAACTTGGTGAGCATGCTATAATTGAGCTGAGGATTCAAAAAATGTAAGCCTTTCCTCCAGAATATGCTCTGAGAAAAAGAGTAGCACCATGGGTGCTACCCCCTTGGCCCTCCAAATCAGCAAAAAACCAAAATTCCCAAAAAGTTCCCAAAATTCACATTTGTCTTCCTTATTATGTTTGGGTTGCTTGCATGGAAGCATCAGCAAGAAGGTTGAGTTATCTTTGACCTTTTTCCTCATTGAGGGCTTGAACTTTGGCCAGGGCTCTTTTGAGCTTGGGCCTTGCAATTTGGTTTCTAAGTGCATAGTGTTTCGTCATCTTCCTTTGGAGGTCAAGGTATCTATTTTCCTTCTCCAATTTTGCCTCCAAGTGTGTCTTTGCTCGTTCAAGCCATGGTTCCCGATCATATTCTATCTCCATAGCAAGCAACTCACTTAGATGGAGTTTCTTTACCAAGGCAGATTCTTGCTCTCTTTGCCTTGCCAAGGCCTTCTTTAAACCCATGGTCCTTGGTCTTCTTCTGGTTTGTCCTTCCTCATCTTCACTTTCTTCATAAGTGCCCATAAATTCCTCTAACTTTACATGTGTCCTTTCAGCCTCTTTCCAGGCTCTAATTGCTCTAGCTTCATAAACATAATTTTTTGCCCCTAGCTTTTTGTTCTCCATCTCAAGGGCATTATTCATAGTCTTGGACCTATCTAGATTTACAGCTTGGAGGTCTTCAATTTCGGCATTTTGTTCCAGAGGAGAAATTTTGTGAGCCTTTCCTCATTTTCCTCATCACTATCAATGTGAATGATCTCAAACTCTCTCTCAACCTCATGTTGATCTTCTCCTTCTTCTTCTTTGATCTTTTGTTTTCCCTTGTCAATCTTCTGAGCTGAGGTGAATGGCATGGTCCCTTGCCTTTTAGAGGCAGCAAACACATGCCTCTTTCCTCTTTGATATGTGAGAAGGAAAAGCTCAAACTTTTCCACCTGAATGCCCTCACCATGGCTAACCTCAAGACTGCTTTTCTTTTCCTCATTGATCTCTGCATTGATGTCTTCTACACTGACTTCTTGAGCCTCACTTTCATTTTATTCCATGCTAACATCAATGTTGTGATCTTCACCACTATCATAAACCTCTTCACTGATTTTTTTGTTCATAGTGTCACTATTGTCATCATTATTAGAACTATATGTTAGCATGTTTTCTTCTTCATCACTGTCCTTTGTGTTTACAACATCATCATGACCTTTATCATTTTTTGTGTTATCACTGTTAGAGGTGTCTTTATCAGTTTTGTCATTATTGTTTGCTTCTTCACTATTTTCTGCTTTTTCATGTTCATTGTCCTCTTCCTCTTTACTGTCATTTCCTTCATTACTGACCTCTGTATTGTCTTCTTTATCACTGCCCTCTGCACTGTCTTCTTTTTCATCACTTTCCTCTTCCTCATCTACCTCTGTATTGTCCTCTTTATCACTAACTTGTTCATTGCCTTCTTCTTCATCATCCTCTGTATCACTGCCTTGTTCTTTATCATCCTCTGTATCACTGCATTGTTATTTATCATGTTCTTCTTCTACTTCATTTTCTGCCTCTTCTTAATTTTCTGCCTCTGCTTCTTCTTCATCATTTTTTGCCTCTGCCTCTTCTTCATCATTTTTTGCCTCTTCTTCATCATTTTCCTTTGTGTCACTATTTTCTTCTTCATCATTCTCTGCCTCTTCTTCATCATCTGCATCTTCTTCATCATCTGCTACCTCTGCCTCTTCTTCATCATCTGCATCTTCTTCATCATCTGCTGCCTCTGCCTCTTCTTCATCATCTTCTACCTTTTCTTCATTATCCTCTACCTCTTCTTCATTGTTGACCTCTTTTTCACTGTCCTCTTCTTGATCTGATACTTTAGGAGAAGCTGAGGAAGGGAGGTTTTCTTGAGGGGAGGATTCATGTGCAGATGATGAGTCATGGTCAGTGGGGGGTGATGGAGGAGTTGAGGGAGGTTTTCATCGACCATGAAGTTTTCGCAAACCCATAGCCTCATCATCAACCAAATTTACCCTCGTCATCTACCCTGTTTCTCTAATTGATGTAACACAACAATCTTGATAAGAGAATGGTAAAAAAGACTTTGCATTTGTTGTGAAGGATGTCTCTTTTGCACAATGTAAGACATCTTATCAATACTTCTATAAAGATAATAGGGAAAATGTAGTAGCTTTACCCTAGTGAAGTGCATGAGAAATATTATATGGTAGGAATAAAGCCTAGAAAACCTACCCTCACATGTGAAATATTTCATGATGACTCTCATCAAGGGCGCATATCTCTCCAGGAGATGTGAAAATGAAAAAATGGATTTGCAGTCAGCTTGGTATCTAGGTTTCAATAAAGGTTGATAATGGCTCAGGTCCAAATTTTCCTGCTTGAACCACTTTTCTCCCATATTAGGTATCCCGATGGCTATAGAAATGGTGTTGGTGGAGAGATTAAAGTTTACTCCTGCTAAATTTACTTGATGGTCATGGAGGTTAAGGATAAAATGTCTGGTCAACTCAGGGTGACTTTGGACCTGTTGTACCCTTTCACAGAAGTCAAAACAACCCACCTCCTAGAAATATGCAAATTTCATAGGAGAGGCCATCAATTCCTTGGCGTTCAGTGGATCAAACCTATTTACTCTTCCACCCTTGCGCTGCTATCCTCTAGGCCCTTGGCCTCCCTCACCACTGTCACTATTAGCTTCCCTTGACATTTTATTTATTTGAAGGAAAAAACCCTAATTCTGCTTTGTGAAATTGATGGAAATTTATAGGGTTTATTCCTTTAATTCAATGACAAGAACTTTGAAAATGAAGTGGTGTTGTTTGTACTTACCCCTCAGAGGTGTTAGAAAATCCTTGGAAGTGACTTTTTATGATTTTTTTGAGAAATTATCGGTCTTGGACTGATGTATAGTCCATCCTGGCCAAACGCGTAGCACAGGGGCCAGTCGGGTCTCTGCACGAGCTGTCGGGTCGACGGAGGACCAAACAGGCAGCGCACAGGCAGGGCTGCATGGTTGAATGCACAACGTGTTCACTGCTGAACACGTAGTCGGCAGGGTTGAACATCAGTTCTGTCAGGCTAGTAGAGCAGCTGAGGCACGGGCCTGTCGGGTCTCTTCATGCAGCGTTGAACGGGTAGTGCACAGGCAAGACAGTCGGGCAGGGTTCGTGCAACAAAGGAAAATGGTCAGGCGAGGTTGCACGCCGGTTCTAGACATGGGCTATTGGGTCTGCACGATAGTGAACGTGTAGCACCCGGTCACAGGCGCGCAGCGCTTATTGCAGTTTACACGGTAGACAACCTCCAAGAGCATAGCAGGGGGTTCTAGGTGCGTAGCACAAGGGAAACTTTGCCCAAATTTTCCAGAATTTCAAAATTCCTTCTCTGATCGCCTTTGATGACCTTTGCCACAACAAATGAGTTGTTGAAGGGTGAAGGAGGGTCTTTATAGGTGATAAATTTAAATTGAAAGACCTACTTTGCTAATGTTGTCACTCTTTCTCACTTTTTACTGATATTTCTTTGTCTTTTTTTCTTTTTTGTTGTAGGTGAACAGATGATGAATCTAGCCTTTTGCTACAGGTGGCTAAAGCACTAATTTAGTTTTTTCTTTTGGTTTTGACAATATGACATATACCAGCAACCTTGTAGTTACCTTTGTTTTTTCCACCTTTGAGCTAAAAACTGTGTTTTTGCCCCTTTTTAATCATTGGAAGTCAGTTGGCTTTGAAAAATAACTTGACCCACATCTTATTGATACTCTTTACTTTATTCTTCTACAGATGTTGTTTTGAATGACAAGGCTTATTTCCTTTGAGTGGCCTATTTCCTTGAGCACTTTTACTTCGGCAGGTGTTATGAAACCGTGAAGTGACCTTTCCTTCTAATCCTTGAAAATGTTGTAATCACTTTGATAACTTTAGCCATCCACACAGTGGTAGCTTCCTCACAACCTTTCATTTTTACCTTGGAGCTCACACCATGTTTTCTATTCTTTAACCACTGAATTAAAATGGTTGAGATGAGAGCTTGATCTTCTTTTATGTGTCTTGCTACATTGGGCTTTTGTTTGGCATACGGTTGACCCAATTAGGCTTAAAAACCTTGATTCTCTTTTAGACTTAGTGCTCCCTGCTTTCCTTTAGAGACTCATCAGTTACCCTACCAATTTCTCCTATTGATTTACCTCTTGACATTCCTACATAAATTTCAAGTGCATTTAACTTTTGCAAGACTTGAAATTGAAAAAATGACCCCCTTTGGAGATCCTCTGCTTTTTATTGGGAAATCATGTGTTGCTCTTATTTTTATTTGAAATAGGTCTTAACATAAGAAGAAAGGATCTTAAAGTACTAATGATGACCTTACAACTCAGGGAAAACCTAATGTTCTAGTGGTAGGGTTTTAACTTGGTCCTTTGACTGAAATTAGGCTTGGGATCTTGATAGTGTAGAAACAGAGTTTTTACCAATTGGTGTATTTGAACCTATATAAATTGATGTACTTGACCGATCTAAAGATCTCATAGAGGTATTTGTGAGACAATCAAGTTTTGAGGAACCTGATGAACATGGGAAAGGATAGGTTGAGTGATAACCCTGGATGAAGGTGAAGTAATGGGGTAAAGGAAAAACAAAGGGTTGGGGTGATAGGTGGGAAAAACAAACTAGATGAGTGGCATAAGCCTAGGAGGGGCCCTTAGGAGTGATCATTTAAACAAGGAATGGCAGAGTAGTAAAATAGTGTAAAAAAAAATTAAGGATAATGAAGGCAGTGATATTTCTAAACCTCACAATATTCATGAATTTTTCTTTTAGAAATATAGGACTGATATTTAGTCATCTTCAGATAGTAAAAATTACTGATGACTAACATGATTAAAAGAGGGACCATGTTTCGTTGGAAACCTACAAGAGATAGCATAAATCCAATATTTCTACGAGGCGGGCATGTCCCATGCTCGTGATGCTTTGGCTAGTTACAACCAATCTAATAGATAGAGGTTTTGTCTATGTCACTTGTATGGTAGTAATCTGTTGATTTGGTTGATGACGACAATTTCTGATGTCCTTAGGGGCGTTTTTCTTTGACAATAGGTTGAATGTAGTGCCCACATGCATAATATTAGTATGGCATATTTTTTTAATAAATTCTCATTTTATGCATGGGTGTATGACTGGGACCTGCCCGTATAAGCATTGTTGAAAGAGATGCTTATGGTGGCACGGGTATTCGATGAATTCTGACAAAGTGCAATGGTTGCGAAGTACGATACCATCTTGACATGAAAGCTTGTGTTGTAGTTGAATGTCAGGAGGATTGATGACATCAATGGGAAATGATGACTCCCACAGTGCCATCCGAGAATGCCCCTATTGAGGTGAGGAGCCATCCAAGGTACTACTTCCTTCTTGGAAAATGGTTGTTGAAGTTGACAAGAAGGGAGCGTCAACCGACCGAGATAAATATTGATGCAAGGGACCAAGGTCTCTTATATAGCAGGTGGGGGATGATAGGTTAACATAGGCATGATGGTGAGAAATGGCTTAAAACTGATGATGAGAGTTTAGTGGCCCAAGGTCAGAGCTTGTAAATGTAATTGGCGACAATCATAATGATTTCTAGTGAGGAAAGCCCTAGAATCGGTAGGACGTCAAGGGTGGGTATATGTTTTTTATGAATTTCATGGTGGCTTTGTGTGAGAGATGTTTGTGCTCAACCTAGTCTCCTAAATTGAGTTCATTAATTGTCAACCAGGGTTGGTAAACTGCTGAAGTGTGGTGCACTATATGTGCCTAGGTATTTGTTTCTCACTACGTTGTGTTCGTGTTTTATGATGTTTTTGGTTTTTTTTTCTTTTTATGGTTTTATGTTCACAAGGGAAAGAACTAAATGCTGGTGAAAAGAAGCTACTGGTTAAAAACAGAGTGAAGCCTAAATTATGGATGGCAAATGAAAAATGAAAATACTGAAACAAAACAAAGCCTAAACTATGGCTAGCAAAATACAAAGCTTGATAATGACTTCAAGGAAATAAATCACAATATGAGCTTAAACTTGTCCAATTCATTCATTAAAGATGTTTTGGAAGAGCTTGAGAAATGGGCAAGTTAAGTGTAAATGAAGTTCTCCTAACTAAACAATCAAACAATCAACTTACAATGTTACAACATCTCATCCATGTTTAAAGATATATTGGAATATATTTGGAAAAGAACATTTGTAGCATCATAAGATTTATATTCTAAACTAGCTTTTAATTCTGTTCTGCAGCTCAATTTAACACCACTAGGCCTCACTCAGAAGTTATAGATTTCCTTTTTAGAATGGTCTTTTGAGAAAAGGCTTGTTTGTGAAATGGTAAAAATGTTGCAAAATACTCTAGGTCTTAGACTGATACCAACTCTTGTCCAAATGATTATGTATTAATATGAGGTTGGAGCAAAAGAAGTTTTGTAAATAATGAAGACCGTGGTATTTAAATTTAACAACTAATATGATTTAAAATGCAATGGATGGCAACTAAACTGGAGTGCTAATACAGCGAGCTAAAACTAAACTAGAGTGCCACTAGTCTATTTGAAGTACAATGAACAATGTTAGACTAAAAAGCCATTATCAAACTGGAAATGAAATGACAGAGCTAAATCACATGCATTCTACCTCCGGAGTGCTATAACTAAGTTAACATTCAACTAACCTAAGGAATTCTACATCCCATCTCATTCAGTATGAATGATGTTTTGGAAGAGTTTGTGAGAACAAGTATGGCTGTATTATTCAAAGCAATTGAACATAAACACAAGACTGAAAGCAAATACAACTAAAATCTAAGACACCACAGCTACTTCTTACTCATTGTTATGATATTTTTGAAGAGCTTTGTAGGAGTAAGATTGGCTATGCCACTTAGTGTAAACTAGCAACTAAAACCTACAATACCACAGTTATGCCTTATTCATCATAATGATATTTTGGAAGAGCTTATTAGAGTAAGTCTGACTTTGATAATTAACGAAAGAAAATGCAATAAAAACCTACAATACCACAGCTATGCCTTATTCATCATAATGATATTTTGGAAGAGCTTATTAGAGTAATTCCAACTGTGATAATTAACGAAAACAAGTATGAACATAAACTTCAGAAACTTGCCTAAAATAAAAATAAAAACAAGACTAAAATACTTATCTATTGTATAAACAAGGCCGCCCAGGAGGCAGGGGCCCTCTACCACCAGAGTAGCATGAAATCTAGTTCAAGATCGACTCAACGCGTTCAAGGAAATGTTGCTTCTTTCATTAAAGAGGAATCACTTCAAAACAGAGTATTCTCGGACTTCAAAGATCTAGCAGTCAACCATAAAATCTAACAAAAATATAACCTTCTCTCTCGGTTTCTCGAGCTACATTTATAGCAAATTTACATAACAGAACTTGAGATAATACAGGGATTACTGTCTTTCCATATTAAAATCGAACTAGAACTCTAAAGGTGGCATCGTAATATGATAAAGGACATCTGGACTGTCCTTGTCCTATTAGGAGTCTATCTCCTTGTTTGAGTTCTCACGTGCATAACCACGTACAGAATTCCGTTCAATCTTCATGGAGAGAAACAAATGCTAAAGGCGTGATGTGGAATATGACCATGTGTGGTTTTCTCTTAGAGGACATCTGGAACCTGCTTAAACATGAAGACGGCTGCAGAATTGGAAACTAGCTACAGAATGTCTGCATTCTGTAGCTAGTCCTAGTTCAAAAAGCACTATAATGACGAAATCATAAAAACGTAGCAAGTTAGTCATAATATTCATTCTTAAAGCAATTTTAACTAATTTCATTGATCATTTGAGCCTGGGATTAATAATGGACAAAAGAAATGGAGTGGAATGTGGTGGAAGAAAGAACATTCTTGGAGCTCAACAAGAGATGTGAAGCTCCAACCAAGGGTGATTAGGGACTGCTGCCAGGGGATAAAAGTGGATGGATGGGTGGGGGGTGTTCTCCTAAATTAGATTTGTACACTTTCCAAAATAATATAAAACGGGTTTGGATGTACAAAAACGTAGACAGGTGCACCAAAAACATGAAAACGATCACTCACTGATGATGTGAGGAAGGGTTTTTTGTTGAGGGTGGGGGCCCCATTGGTTAGTCTCTATGCAAGGGTTGTGAAGCATATGGAAAGTATCGTAGATGGGCTATGCTGATGGAGGTATGGTAGGCCAAATGTGAAACACAGTGGTGCGTGTTCGATCTACTTATGAAAATGGTAGTCCGTGAAAGGGGTTTTATCATGACATGGTAAAAATTGACTTGATGCATGATGGATGGATGACCATGAAGTGCTTCCTGTACTCGGATGTTATGGCCATGGCGTCATATTGTTGATGCATGGTATACTTGAGTGATGGACGCCATGGAGGGGGAGGCTCTATCGACCGACGAGAATATTTATCATGTGCAAGGTGGGGAGATGATAAACATGGTCGGGTGTTTGGAACTTATGGTTGATTCTTGTGGAGAAATGATGTCAGGATATGCAAAGCTTCTTAGGAGCCTATCATGTTGAGGGCAGAAGGATACCTGTTCTGGAACCTTTAGTCGCTCAGGTAGTAGGTGGTTTGTTTTGTTGTGTAATACCTGCAACCAATACCCCAAGTGAAATCATATTTTTCATTCAAATATATTGACAAATGTGTTGAATGAAAAAATGATAAGAGAGGGCATACCTGTCGTAACTGGAAAAAAAATGATTTTTTCTGAGGCGTGAATGTGTGAAGCCTCCTTTGGACGTTATGAGGTGTTGATCACTGTGTTTCTTTAGATTTTGAAATTGTGCATTATGAGCTCTCGTTATGGTCATCAAATCATTTGAAAATGGAGATATATAGGTCAATATGGGTCATTTCAGTTCATTTGTGTCATTTGAGAGTTGTGAGGTCAGAGCTGATCCCTTGCTGCCGAGCATTTCTTCTCATAGTGGTCATCTTGTGTACCCGAGATTCATGTCGTTAGTGTTAGGTAAGGACCTAAACGTCCATCATTTTAATTTTTTCAGTTTTTCCGGGGTGGGGGTCCATACAAATTACGTTTATACAGACTCTTACTTGTTTTTGGACTTGGTCACGTAGGTCATAAAGGTACAAGCGTGGAGATTTCCATGGGAAAATGAGTTTTCCTGCAGAGATTTCGCATTTATCTTAGAATTTTCACATGATATTGCGTGTCTATCTTTGAGATAGATGTGCAATCAAAATGCATGTATGGGAAACAGCAGCAGCGAGAACCCAAGTCAATTTTTGTTGAAATTTTTTTGATTTTATGTCACTGATGGGATTTTTTTGGTGACAAGATGTTGTGGAGAGAGTGAAATTGGCCTTATCTTCGCATGGCTGTGGCTCAAGATGCCAATGCCTGAAGTTTGTTAGCATAGTGGGGTCTTTTCAAGTTCCTAGAGAATGACCTCCTGATATTGCAGGATCGCGTGCTACGCTTCTTGATCCGTAGATGGAACAGGAGGTGAAAGGTGATGGTCTTGCATGGGAAGGACATCCTTATCCATCCAAAGATGGACATCTATTTTGTGAGCGGCTTACTACCTCTGGGTGAGGCACTTCCACACCCACTCCCACCTGGGAGAGTGGCTCTCCGGCGTTGGTCACATCATCACTGTGGCAGGGCACCACTTTCACAGGGATGCATTTTGATTGCATCAGTGACCGATCTATCTGAGCAATGTGCTTTGGCTATGATCATACGGTTGACAGGTCATCATCTCCATACAGGACGTCTGGACCCTAGATTTGTGTTTTGTGCTAGCTCCGGGCCAGCCATTTTTATGATTGGGCATGCCATGTTTACGATGGCATGGTATCGCAGTTGGGGAAGGCCTAGGGAGGATCTTCCAAATTATTCACCTATGCTATCATCCTTTGTAGCATTATGTTTAAGAGGGTGGTACTACTACAACCCGTTGTGCCTGTTCCTATTAGGCTTCACCGGGACCCTCAGATGAGGCGATGGGCGCCAGTGATGCCCCGAGGTGGAGGGGGGGAGGCGGGTCACTAATGGGATGCGACCACTAAGGCATGGTTCGAGGAAAACCCCTAGATGTTCCTAGAATTCCCATACTCTGGGATGGATTTTCAAGGAGATCTGGATATGGGTATTCCTGTTGGTTACACGTGGGGACTTGCAGGAATGATATTTTTATTTTTTTCTACATTTGTTGAGTATTTTACGATGTGTATTTTTATATGTGTTTTTCTGGTGACATTGACACTATATTTGTTTCTCTTGTAGATGTGGGAGTAGTTGGACGCCCTAATGCTCGCTTACTGGGACACCAGCCCCTTCGAAGGCTTCCAGGTGGAGGTGCTCATCCCCAGGGTGGGGAGCACGGTGGTGATGTTGGACAGCCTTAGGGTGGAGGGTCGGGTGATGGTGCTGGCCCCTCAGGGGAGGGTAGCAGCTCGGTTGCTGTTGAGTATGCCACTTCTATTGCTTGTGTTGAGGCACAAGAGGCACGAGTGGCGGAGATGGCAGATCAACTAGCTGCAGCCAAGGCTCGATCCACTCACTTAGCTTATGCTTGGGGTCGAGTGGAGAGGTTTACCCAGGGTATGCAGACCCGGGGTTTTTTCAATGACTTGGATGATACCTGGCTCGAGGCACTGATGGCTCGGGAGAGGGGATATCATCCAACACTATCCCATGTGGCACTTTCTGTTTTTGTTGTTGCCCTAGTTCTGGCACCGGGTGCAGCTGTGGGTCTGGATGGCCCACCTAGTGGGGCTCAGCCCTAGAGAGATTTTTTATTCAGGGAAACTGCCCATTATGAGGATGCTTCCCTTATTTTTGATGACATGTATATATATTTTGTGGCTGACCTGTGGGCCAGAGACATGACTTGTGTATTTGGACTCACACATATTTTTTGGTATATATGTGAGATATGCATTTTTTCGGCTCTTGATGATGTGTCTATGGTTATATGTTTTGATGGATGTCGTATATCTTTGACGGAGATCTATTTTTGTTTTATGTTTTTGGTTTTATGTATGATGGTTTATACGAGATGTGTTCAAGTCTAGGATATGATTAGCTATGTGATCCGCTATCTGGTTTTGATTTTTGGTACATGTGTGAATGTAATATGATCAAATTGACAACTTAATCTTTTTTCATGCAAATATTTTCTAAACAGTTGAGAATATCTTACTTCAAATTATTGGTTTAACTGTGAAACCAATAGCTGGGAATCAAGGTAGATATGCAGGTGGAAGATGCCTTGGTTGAAGGCATTGCTGATGAGCCCGATGACGGCATAATATTCTGCCTAATTATTGGTATCTAATCCAATGCATACTCCGTTGGTGAAGAATGGTGATCGGTTAGGATAGTAGATGACCCAAGTGGTTGCTGCCAGATTTTGAGACCATCACGATGCTCCATCAGCGAATCCAAAATAATGGTTGGGGGGACGATCCATCTGTGACACCAAAGCACTTTTTATAACAATTTTGTGATGTTTGTGATACAAAAACAGAGTTTTCTACATGCATGTTATCTCTAGGGTTAAGGCCTCCTGACTCTTATGGGTAAAATTTCTTGAGGTAGAGCCCATTGACGGGGTTGCTTAAGCATGTTCTATCGGGCACTAACAAGATATATGCCCCCTTAAGGAGGCAATGCTTTATGACATAGGGACCTTTCCACAGGGTTTCTAACTTCTCGAGCCCTAGGGCCTCTTTCGCAACATCATAGTGGAGGAATAACTCTCCCTCGATAAATGAGTGAGGGGTTATGTTGTGATCAAACGATGCTTTTACCCATTTTTTATGGGCCTCGTTGTGTTGGAGTGACTTTTTTTATTTTTGTTGACGAGTTCCAGTTGCAACAAGCGTTTCTCTAGAGGTTGGGTATCATCGAGGATTTCGATGGTGGCATGTAAGTTGGGTATTTCGTGTTCTATGGGAATTACAACTTCGACCATGTACACCAGCTGGAAGGGTGTGAACCCTGCTGAATTCTTCAATGTCATGTGGTATGCCCACAAGGCGGAGAAAACCATGTTTTGTCAGTTTTTCTTATGGTTATTCATCATACGTTGTAACATTGTTTTGAGTACTTTGTTCACAGCTTCTACCTGTCCATTAGACTAGGGGTAGTATGGTGAATTGAATTCATGTGTGAATCCTAGGTGGTGAGATAGTTCCTGGAAAATATCATTTTCGAAATGTTTTCCGTGGTCGAAGACTAACTCTTTTGATACACCAAACTGGGTGATGACATGGTTGAACAGAAATCATGTAGCAGTTTCCGTCATGTTGCCATATATGGGCATGGCCTCTGCCCATTTGGTGAAATAGTCGACGATGGAAATAATGTATTTTTGGTTGTTAGATGACGCAGGGTTGCAAGTCATGAATTCAATCCCCCATTTGAATAAGATACCATCTACAATGACTGGGTGCAGAGGAGCGAGAGGTGCTCTTGCCTTGTGAGCGAAGCGTTGAAATCGCTCGCACCTTTTGACTGCTGAGATGCAGTCGCGGAATAAGGTGGGCCAAAAATATCATGCCTGTAGAACGTTTTGGGTGGTATCCATTCCATAGAGGTGGCCACCGCAAGCTCCACTATGACAGTCATTAAGGGCTTGCTCAGCTTGGGCGTGAGTGAGGCATCGATGTAGAATTGTGTCGGTGCCACGCCGAAAAATTTCATCTCCCATGAGGAGGTATTGGGGGGCCTGGTGGCATATGCGTCTACAGTCGTCACGTGTGAGCTTTGGTTTTAACTTTTGGGTTCGTAGGAATAAGAGAATATCTTCGTACCAAGGGTCGTCAATTGTCACTAGGAAGAGATGTTCGTCCAGCAGTGAGTCATTGATTGGTGATCCTTTGGTCTGACTTGGGAGGTCATCGATGAACTCAAATAAAATTAGATCTTTATTTCTATAACTATCCAATGAGCGTATTTATGGTTCATCAAATCGCAGGTCAGCTTATGGGGTTGATATCTGCGACGACTGTTGTAGTCCTTAAGATAATCTAGTGCCGAATTTTTTGGACTGTGTGTATTAATGCTAGGGAAGTTTTCTCTTCTGGATCATACCTTACTGTGGGGCCTAATAAGTTTTTACTAACGTAATAAATTATGTGTTCTTTACCATCAGGGCCCTCCTGGATTAACACCCTGGCCAAAGCAGTTTTGGACGTTGATAGATACAAGGTCTAATATTTGTCATAGTTTGGTGGATTGGTCAATGGTGCTGAAGATAATGTGTCTTTCAGCGCCTTGAATGATTGTTGTGATTGGTCGTCCAATTTGAATGGGATATCCTGATAGAGAAGGTGCAAGAATCCCTAAGCGCAAGTGGCGTAATCTAGGACATGTTGGGGTTCCCATGTTTTGGCCAGATTGGCAAGACCAAAAGATGAGACAACATCAGAACCACTTTGGGGACCTAGGATCTAGCCCTCCTGGACCCGGAGAGGGATCTCTCCAAATAAACAAAGAATGATATATATCTTTGAAGCTTAAATGAGATGTTAGGCTAGGTATGAAGCACAAAGGTAGGTTTAAAATGATTTGGTTGGTTGGTTGCTGGGTCGGCCATGAGATCATAGACTGAGAAAGTAATGGAAGGAAAGGAAAAATGCAGGAGGATGTTTCAGCAAAGGGAATAGGTCAAGAAAGTGCCATCCATTGGGCTATGGAGTCATGAAAGGAGAATTACTTGCAACAACTAGCCAAGGATTTCAGAGGGAAAGTCGTCTACACTAAAGGATCTTTTAGATAGATGGTGCGATGGAACATTAAGGATTGAAAGTGAAAGAAGGAAAGCAGCCTAATTTCTGTCTATAGATCAGGTCAGAGATCATCTAACTCTAGACCTGCTTGGACATACTCAGGGGCAACTTTCAATAGAGGGACAAAGGGCAGCTTATAGATCGGACCAGAGGTCATTTCACTCCAAGTTAGCTTTAGCATGCTCCAGGGAAAACAGAGATAAGTTTAACAAGAGATTTTTTAAAGGCCAACTAGTTGCACAAGGATCCTAGTGGATAGGACTAACTCCGATCCCCAGTGTTCCCAAATCTTCCAGCTCAAACCTAACAAGAACATCTAAGAACATATTCATTTAACTCATACATCATCTAGCAGCATAAGGTACTACTACACTGGTTAAATTAACTGAAACCAATCCTCAGACAACACATTTAGCATAGAAACATTAAAGCGAGGAGAGAAAATACATAGGGTACCTATCAAGGGTAAATCCTATGCCATATTTCTGATGCAAGCTAGCAGAAAATGAAACAGTAATAGTAATAGACCAGGATCCTGTGAAATTTGCTTTGATTAATTGATCCAAAACCAGTCACATACACTGAGCTCAATGGCTGTTACAGTCCAAACTTCTCCTCCCAGCCTACTATATAACAACTACTCTGCCAATCCCTCCCAAGACTATTCTAACAGTCGAAAATTGAATTCCTCTAACTACCACGGTAGCAGCCGAACAAAAACCTTTACAATATGTTCTCGGGGATTTCTTATAGGAGAAAAAATAACAGCATGAGTAGATACAAATTAAATGAGTCAAATAAGGCAAAGTGGTGGAGGAGTCCGAGCCCATTCTGCTTAATGGCGTTGTACTGTACTCTGTAGGCTGTTCTGGGAGACTCTGTCGGGCCAGGATTGACCTCTGCTATTTCTTTGGAGTCTTTTCAGGTGTTTGGAACTTTGCGCTACCTTCTAGAATAAGTGAATTGGATGGAAGGATCCGCAGGCCACCCCATACTCCATAACTGCGACCTGAAAGTCTTTTAAGAAGCTCTCGTCAGTGTCCTTGACTTTTCTGGGCTCGAGGGAGCACGGAGAAAACGTTTTGTTGACGCTGGAAGCACTGATAGGACTTTGACAGTGTGCTTAATTATTCAAACTACACCTTGCTTCCTGTGACCCTGCCTCTGAGTTCGCAGACCTCAGACTTTCAGACTTTCCATTTTCCGTTTGGAGAAAGCTGACTTTTTTATTAAACATTGCTTTTGAATGAAATTGCCTTTAGTGAAGGGAAGAAAAATGAATAGGAAAGAAGGGAGAGGAGGCAGGACCCATATAAATCGCAATTAGGATGGATGGGCGAAGGGGTGCGATTGAAAACACCACACAAAAGTTCCGATGCGATTGGGGAAAACCCTTTGTAAAACTGAAAATCATACGAATTTCCAATTTACAAAGGAAAGGCTTTATATTATATGAATAGGTGGAAGTATTAAGTGGTGGGAACCAAGGGGTCAAATGCAATCGGAGATCGGGAGCGGGGTAATCGCAACGCGTATTTCAAATGTTGCGATGCGATCAATCGGGGGATCGGAGGAATGGAGCGATCGGGGTTAAGTCGTGATCAATCGCATCGCAAATATTTGCGATGAGTGATCGGAGCATTCACAATAGAACATGTGATTTTGAAAAGTTTGCGATTGAAATTTAAAAAGCGGCGGGTTATATATATAATATAAACTTTATAATAAAGTGTTATTGCAATACACGGTGGGGATGGAAAGGGGAAATGGTTATAAAGGGCGGGACTTATAATAAACTTTAACATTTGTTTATTATAAAGTTCTAAGGGGTATGGTCGGGGAAGTGGTTTATAAATCACATATTTTTGTTTGAAAATGATTTACAATGCGATTTTACAATCGGAATGGGGGAAAGGGGTATAAAACTTTGATAAAACAAAGTTTAAATGGGAAAAGGGGGAGATAGGGGGTATAAGGGATTTTACTTCACTTAGGCATAGAATTCAATCCAGAAGTTAGTTTTGAGAGTGTAATATACCGTTGGAATGCTATTTTTGGGCACTTTCTGATGGATCTACTTGGAAGATGCTCTGGTGCTGAACATGCTGCAGAAAAATTCTCTGAAGGCAGGGACATCACTTTGTGGAGATAGCAGCTTCTGAATAGTGACTGAGGGCAATAACTAGACTGACATTAACAGAAGGCACAAGGGGGCTTCAAGGATGATGTGTTTTCAGAGGAAATGCATTCCTTGAAGGCTCAGAAACATTTTAGCCCCCTTTTTCTTGTCAAAAATTTATAGGGGGGCTAACAGGACAAAGCATCTAAGAAAATTGTCTTTTCCCTCCAAGATTTAGAGTTTCTTCAGGGTTCGAGGTGGTGGTACCTCTTTCATGGCTTGGACTTTAAGGGGGTCCACTCTAATCCCACGTTAGGACACAATAAAACCTATAAGTTGACCTGTAGTGATGCGGAAGATGCACTTGAGAGGATTCAAGCATAGGTTGTATTGCTAGCATCTTTAGAATACTAGCAGCAAATCTTTGAGATGATCAAATTGCTTCTTGGATTGAATGGTGAGGTCATCCAAGTAGGTGAGGATAAGGTGGGCTAGTTCATGAAAGATATAGTTTATGGCCCACTGGAAAGTGGATCAAGAATTTTTAAGACCGAATGGCATAACCTGATATGTGAACGTGCCCCACAAGGTGGTGAACATAGTCTTGTACCAGTCAGTATGCCGAATTTGGATTTGGTTATACCCAAAGAAACTATCCATGAAGGAGAGGGCCTCGTGTTCCACACAAGCATCGATGACTTGGTCAATGAATGGGGTAGGGTAATTTTCCTTTGGACAAGCTTTGTTCAAATCTCGAAAATCAGTACAGACGCGAATGGTGCCCTATTTTTTCATAACAGTAACAGGGTTGGAAACCCATGATGTGTAAGTGATGGGGTAGATAAACCCAACTTTGTGAAGATTATTGATTTCTTGTTTAATTGCTTCTGCCTTGGATGGGTGCAGTTGATGTTACTTCTGGCATACCAGTGGTACATTAAGCCAGGTTTCAATATGGTGCTCTACTATAGTGGGACTAAGCCCCGGCATTTCTGAATACTCCCATGCGAAAATGTCTTTATACTCTTGCAAGTGTGTGTAAGAGGTTATTTCGTCTAGGGAACATGTTGCCCCCAACAATATTTCTTCGACTTTCTCATGATTTCGAGAGATATTTACTTTGATGGTTGGAGAAATGTTAAACACATTCCCTTCTTCGAATGCATTGGGCGCCGAAATGGGATTCTTGAACAAATTTTCTTTCCTAGATGGAAAGAAATATTTTGATTCGATCGCGTATATCTCTCAGTTTCCCAGACTGTTAGGGCCAAAAGTTTTTTCAGGAATAAAAAATGAGCAGTGATGCATTGCATCCCACAGATAATTTGGTTCTTTCATGGCCTTTAGAATATCCTCATTTGAGTGAAACAAGGATCCTAAGGGGGATTGAGTTGGTGTAAGGTCACGAGGAGGTGGTTTGTTCCTAACGGAGCTGGTTGACAGACATGAATAAGATTCCATAGTCGATGTGGTGGAACTAGATGGAGTCGACAGGGTGCAGACATATTGAGTTTGCGTCGTCGTTGGTACAATTATTCTCGTAGTTGTAGTGGTCTCAACACCTATGACTAATTATTAGACAACACGAGTCATGGTTCCTATGCGCAACAAGATGAATCGTATGTGATGTTTTTTTATCATCGACATTGGGTGGGGGAGGAATTTCCATCGTTGTGGCTTTCCTGAGAGAAAGTCTAGGTTCCTCCCAAGGGGTACCAAGAGTACTTACACTTTCTTGGATTTAGAAATTGTGCTTGGTGCTGAGGCACCTAAATGTTTCCATTAATGGGCATGTCTCTGTTTCATGGTTATGACCAGTGCAAATGGTGCATGGTACCATAGTGCTTAACGAGTAGATGGTGTGAAAACAAACACTACTCTTTGTCCCTGAAGTGGATGCTCGAAAAGGATCAGGTGCAGGGGAATGATTCCGCTATTACCATCTCTGAGTTTTCATTTTGGGAGGTCTAACTCCTTTGGGGGGTTTAGACTTAATGTTTCTCTTGCTGCTCTTAGCCTTGGGAGGTATTCACAATTCATTATATGGTGGAATTGTGAGAAAATCCTGCAATAGAAATGTGTGGTCTTCTCTTGATTAGTGAGATTGATCCGCGGGATGGGGGTGGCCCTGGGAAGGTTGTTTGTAAGGTTTTTCAGTTCCTTACATTGATTGATTTGGTGGTCAATTTTATCACATAGCCTGCATGTCTTCTGTAGCTAAACATGGGCCCAGCTAGGATGGTGCATCGTTTTGACTCACCTAATTCTTTTGTATTGATAGGGGGTAGGCTACCTAGAGGCAGTCTGCCTTACATTAGGTTCTCTTGGCTTTTGACTGACTATATCTCACCACTGTGTTTCTAATGAACGTATGATGTCTATTAGAGGGCGCACTCAAGCTATGTAAGTACAATGTTGAGCATGATGGTTTCCTTGAAACACTAGACAAGAATTTCTTTCCTAGGTATTCCCTTCCCTCTGGGTTGGTGAGGTGATTGGATACGATCTGCGTAGTGATTCTAGGTCTGGAAATTTGGCGACAAAATGGTTACATGTGTTGCATAATGCACAATTTGGTCTTCTCCATGGAGGGCGATTGGGGGTGACTATGTACCCCCCAACTGGCCGCTTTTCCATTGACAGGAAGAGAATAGATCTACTTGTCACATCCTCTTGTGTTTTCAAGTTTTCCATGGATTCAGTATTTGAGTCGTCTCCTAGGGAGAGGCGCATTATGGCCATGTGTAAACTGGTTAACGTTGAACGAAATCGATGGATATAATGGCAATGATGTAATTTTTGATTGCTATAAAATATCTGACATGAATACTGGGTTGCTCGTAGGGTGACATAGCATATAGGGTTAACGGGATACCATCTCTAAAACATCTCTAAGGCTGCACAGTCGGTGATTAAATGATCGCGTTCATCACAGAGTGCACAAAGTTGGAAGGGAGGAGGAGGGATAAGCATAATTCTCTCAGGTGACTTCCCTGCCTCTTGTAGGTATAATATGACCCGAGGTTCTTCCCCAGCTGTCTGCATAGGGGGGATCCTCTTGGTATGATTGTTCTAGGGAATTTAAGACATCTCTATATCATGGAATTTCTGGGAAATGATGAGTGTAATGCCCAAAATTGTTGCAGATAGCACATGCATGGTTGGTACGTAATGCGTTTCCTTTATTTCTTGTGGTTGGTTCCTTTTTACGGGAACTTGTGGCCATGGTATTTCTTTCGGAGCTTATGGGAGGTTTTAATTCATCTAACTCCGGGCAAATATTGGTAGGGTGGCCTAAAATATCACATAATGCACAAGGCTGTAGTGCCCTTAGCATGATGGGGTTTTCTATCTTTTCCCCTTTTTTGTGGGTTTTCTTGGTCACTTTAATCGACGTTGCTATGGGAATCTCTTTAACTGTCATCATATCCTAAGGAGGGATGGGATTTATTCCTATAGATGTAATTCAAGAGCTCCCAACATGGTTGATGGGACTAGATACCAGACAGGTATCATGAAATACATATTTGGCAATGTTACCATTGCCAAGACCTATTGTGACATGAAACCAGGTGGAAGGTATATGAATGGAGTTTGGGAGATGGCGTAGGGTAAGAAAGTTGTGTTTGTGGCCTCAGTTTCATTACTACTAGTCTTCGTCTCCTGGCTAGTTTCGGTGTTTGATGATGACATCATGCACATCAGGGACCCTGTGATATCAGAGAATGATTCTATTATGACAGGGGGATCTCCTAGGAATGATCCAAGGATAAATGACGGTTTGAATTGGTGAGGGCCATATTCTTGGTACCTCATGAGAGATTTTGTAGATGTGTCTACATAGGGTAGAATGACATCTGTAGTCATCATGGGTTGTTTGTCATGGTATGTCAACTAGTCAATGGTAATGATGCGGTCCTCGTGGGGGAACATCATTATCTGGAAAAGGGAGGATGTTATGGCAGACATGGCATACATATAACTCCGCCCAATGAGTATATTGTATTCAAGCTGAGCATCCAAGACCTCAATATCTATGAGTACCGTCTCGTCAGCCAAGCTGACCGAGACATTCTGACAGAGAGAAACGGGATTAGAAGGGTGCCCGTCGTATGCTCTGAGTGTGATGTCAGATGGCTTTAGTTCAGGAGATCCCAACTTCTACAAAACACTTTTGGACATGATGCATGTAGATGCGCCCTCTTCAATGATACATCGGTGTATAGTGATGTTTTGGAATAACACTAGTATCTGGAAGGCTACCAATGAAGGAAGCCTAGGGGTGGCTTTATCTAATTCAAAAGCCATTAGGCGTGAATCGATAAGATTGATGGCACCTAATGCGAAAAGTAAGGCTTTTCATTTTTTTGGGAAATATTGCAGGACCTCTAAAGCTAACATGGTAGTGGGAGATTGTGTTAAATCGTCCATGATGCTATATTTATGGGCCTCTTTGAAGTGGTGTCCTACTCGCCTTGTTGGACCTTTAGCCATATTTGGCAAGAGTTCAATAGGAATTTTGGATATAGTCAACGTTGTGGTAGGTGCACTTGTTCTGGCCCCTGATGAATTGGTGTCTGTAGGGGTATCATAGCTTTGATTCCTTATCTGAAATAAAATTTCCTCGCCAGTCATATAGATTTTTTGGTTGTTGTTCCTAAAATCATTTGGGGGGGGTTGTTGTTGTTAGGTACTAACCACCCCTTGGTGGGGGAAGGGCTCTTTCTTTATAGCGGTTTGTTGTGTAGGTCCCCCTTGTCCACGATTACCCTGAAGCTTCTTTAGCTCGGGGAGTTCGGGACAGTGATGAGTGTAATGGCCATACTCACCAAAAATATCACAAGAATGGTTTGTTCACAGATTAGCCCTCTTGTTCTTCCCTTGGGAGTTCTTTGGCTTCTGTTTTTTATTTCGGTTGGGGTTGGCCCCAGCCTGATATCATGGGGGGCGTTGTTGGTTACTGCCCCCTGTCCATAATCTCTCTTTTTTTTATTTTTAGGATTTTTTCTTGCTGTGTTAGGAGGATGAATATGATTCTCCTGGTCGTAAGACTGGCGTTAATGAACCTAAGAAGGTTTCACGAATTTCACTGGTGCATTATTTTGCAGTGGTGGGTTTTTTGCTTTGCAAAGGGAATATTGGGGTCCCTGTCCCTGGTTTGTATATGCTTTCTAGGGGGGATATCTTCTGTCAACGTTCTTAGCTACGTATTGGGTCACCTACGAGGGAGGGTATGATCCTCCCTGCTGATGGTGGTATGATGATGCCCTATTGGTCATATTCTGTAGAGGTGCAGGATGACTCTGATGGTAGCCTGGTTGTGTAATGTTCTGGTTAGGATCATACGACTAACCAGGGTATGGGATACTACTACCTAGGTGACCTTGGGTCAATGACCCGATCAATCCGTTTGCAGTATTCGATGCACCTGGCAATTCTTTGTAAGTTTTCAGGCGTGGGGCATTAGGTAGGATGTTGTAAATGTATCATGACTAGGCATATACAAGTTTGAGTTGTTGGGATTTACTAATGGAATCCTCCTCAGAAGTAGGTCCTTGGGTTTCCACGTCCTTTGAAATCTCTATTGTGAGAGTCTTAAAAAATAGGTCCAGTAAAAATCTATCATCTAGTTTGGCTTTGTACAAACTTTGATGTCACCGTCATTCATGGATATGGTCTGAGATATGGACGACTGGTATTTGCCAAAAATGAGTGAGTAGTTCCATTCCTGAATCGTGGTGGATGGGTAATTGAAAATATGTGAACATAGTAGCGAGGGCTCTAAAGGTTCCATGCAAAGCAAAAGGCTACTCCACATACCATTTCATCGCTAGTCTGCTTAAGGTGCGTTAAAATATTCTTACTCAAATAGTATCATCAATAATACTATTTGACGAACACCATAGGTGGAAATTCATGACATGATTTCCAGGTTCTTCCACTTTCTTCCCTTCAAATTTTGGGATTTCCAAAGGGAGCTTCATGGGCATGGGGGGCCAATTGGGGTTGTGCGCAATGGGATCATTTGTTAGATTTGATAGATCTAGGAGGTTTAATGATGATAGGAAAGGTAACTGAGTGTTGAGTGCCATTGTGAACTATAAAAACATGAGAATTTGGTTGTGTATGGGGGTGTCTGGGGAATATTACCCTATGATGTACCCGGTTTTGTGTTATGTTGGCTCCCCCAAAGAAGTGGTGCTCCTCTGCCCTCTGGGGGTTGTGGGAGGAGTGGTGTGTGGTGACACTGAGGGGGTTTCCACAGGTGTGGTGTTGGGTGACCCTTGGGGGTTTCCAACTAAATATTCCTTAATAAAGGATGAACCAATAAGGGTGGTTGTGTGGCATCTTTGATGCCTAAATAGTGAAAGACCTGGCACTCCTCCCTCTAATGGGGGGAGGTCCAAAAAACGTCTAGATCGACGAGGTCTCGTTGGGTCCGTTATGGTGTCAAATCAGTTTTATTTTGGAAATATTTTTTAGTTTTTATGAGAGGAGAGAGATTTTTATCAAAGAAAAATGTGATCACATACATAAAAAAAGGCTGAAAATAAAAGTTAAGTTTCTCCTTTATATTAATACTATGCTATCAAGCAATCAAAAAATATGGTTTTGGTTGTTTCATGTATGATACTCAAAAAATCCTAGAAGACCTAATCGTCCTCACACTCTCAAATGTAACTAGGCCTTGTGAAGATATATTCTAATGGGTACTGGGGCTAACATCCTGAAATAACTGGTGACGCCTTCCAACAGCCGAAGAATTGACCAAGATAAGGTAAGAGGATCTAGTGTTTCCTGCACCGTCACCTATAGGGAAGGATGCCCTAGATTTGTCCACTAAAGTACTGTCATCCCACATGAGCATTCAAGTCTTGAGATTATTGGTATTCAGCTACCAGTATTGAGCACTAGATGGGTCAGGTAGCCCCAAATAGTACCGCACGCACTAGGCCTAAGTTTAACCCCATCTGAATTGGGTCTCTATAGCGCTCGGGAATTCTGTTACGTGGGAAAATAGACTGATTTTAATCTCCCTAAACAATCAAATTCTATGTTTCAAGAATGTAAAATGACCGTGGCGACTTATTAGATTCCTACCTCCAATGGTCAAAACCTAAACTATTAATTATTTTATGGCCCCTGTGGGGAGATTTTAATGAGTTCAATTAATGGTTAGTTTTAAGGAGTCTTTTTTTGCTTAAGGTGTGCCTTGGTGAAGCAACGGCAAGAAGAGGACCAAGGTCCTAACTTATTGAAGCTTTGTGTGTGTAATGAAGTGTACAATCACAATGTTATAGGATGTGGATATGCAATGATCCTTTACACTCCTTCCTAATTACATTATGTTTTATTATTCCTTTCCGAAAATAAACAATGCAAGGATAATGGACCGCTTACAATTTTTCCTAGTTAGACTAAATGTTGCACTATAGGGAGATGGAAAACTATCAAAATAAATCTTTCATATATGTACCCGGGATCACCAAGAGGTGCAAGGGTGGCAGAGATTACTTACCTTCTTTAATACTTTGATCCTAGTCTTGAATCCTAATGCAAAATTTAAACTAAACTTAATGCAAAAAATTTGAAAAAATGAAAACTAGCTAAATATGTGTGGATATGGGCCACTTACTTCCTGCTAATTAATCATGTGTGTTTGGTGTCTATTATCAGTAACTATTTCATTCATATAGCATGTGTGGATTTAAAAACCACTTACTTGCCCCCTAATTAAACTATGTGAATTTGTGATAATAAACTAAAATTAGAAAAATTTAATAGCTAAGCTAAAGTTGTAATATCACAAATTGGGAACTCTCAGCAAGGCTTGACTGGAAAACACATTTTCCAATAATGGTTGCTACAGTAATGAAATCCAGCACTTGGATCCCTTAGATCTGAGTATCTAAGTCCTAAATCCAAGTGGGAATCAGAAATAAATCCTCCTAGGTGGGTTAAATAGATCTCCCACACCTATCTGTCTTCAGGAATGCCTCAAAGAGAGACTGCAGCAATAACAAAGAATTATGTAATGTTCCAAAAATGGATTTCTCAGAAAAACATGCCTAAAAAATGATTTTTTCAATAATTTATGCTTCATATATCATAAAAAGTGTTAATAAACACTCAGAAAACAATTAAAAATTCTGCAGCAACCTTTACTCAGCTTTTATTGGCAGAAAGGTGGGGAAAAATGAGGATTTTGGCCCTAAAATAGGTGTATACGAAAATCTGCGTAAAATGAAGGATCAAGGTTCTGGAATATGTTATATTAGGTCAAGATGGATCTACATGTTGAATTTCAGAAGAAAAAAAATGCGTTTTACTAAGTTAAACAATTCCTCCTTCCCAACTAGTCAAGAAAAACCCTGATTTCCCATGACTTGGAAGATGCTGAAATTTACTGAAGCAAGGGAAGTGTATTTTCTGAAGGTATAAGATGTAAAAAAGTGTGGAAAAATATATAATGATATTAGGAACATGGCATAGGCATTAAGAAAGGTTAAACAACAGTTTTACACAGAAAATCCCTCAAGATTGAGGTGTTGCAAGACAAGAGAATGACCCAGAAACCCTTCAACGTTATTTACAGGAGGATGAAGATTATTTTTATTACATTAAATATCTTCAACAGATAAATACATGAAAACAGAGATCTATAATGAATCAAAATGCCCAAAGGGCTCTTTATTACATTCCCCTTAGGGATTTTAGCAATACATGAAAATGCCGGAGCAGATCTGTGTTTTACTGTAGCAGATATGCAAAATGATTCATAATTTCTGAAGCAAAAACTTCAGTGAATGTATCATACCTGAAATATACATGGATTGGTTGGCCAATCCATGGATCTCCCTTGATGCAAGGAGGCTTCCTTCACATCATATATCTAGCTCCAAAATGATGCCAAAAACCCTGCAACACTGCTCCTTTAGCAATAACGCAGATCTGGGGAAGGAACTGCATAGTATACCATGAAGAACACATTGGCCTGATGCCAAGATTTGAAATGAAGCTCACATCATTCAATACATCTCTCTAATGGATTAGAAACCCTCCTCCACTGAAAAGAAGTACTGAAATGCTTTAGATCTGAAAAGATCTAAATCCCACTTGCTGCAACTTAAAAAGGAAATCAAACCCTCAAAAATATCTGCATTGCAATTGGAAGTAGAAGCTTGGCCAAATGTCAGATAGTGGATCAATGTAGCACATCCTCCTCCAAAGAGCTACTCCATGGAAGGAGAGAGGATTCCTAAACAGGAAACCCTTTTCCCTTTGGCTAAACAGCCAAGAGAACTCGAGTTGCTCCAGCAACTTCTAAAATCATCAAAAACCTTTTCATGAGCCCTCTCCTTCCCTTTTATAAAATGAGGAAGTGCAAAACCCTAAACCACTTCACTTGAATTAGCCCCTTCCACATTTAGAAGATCCTTCTAGAACTGCGTAGATCACTTAGGAGGTTCAATGCACCTGGATTGTCTTGTGATTTGGTCCTGTTGACTCAGTCAAATAACTCAGCCCTACTCATACACAAGTGGTTTTTATGCAACTAGCTCATATTTAATCCTGTTCACATTGAGCATGTATTTATGTTTTTAGATCTAAGGAGTGTTGCATGTCCTCCATTAGTCTATTATTCATAATCATGAAAAATTAAACAAAATTATAATTTTCCAATTAGCTTAGCTAATTTAGGAACATTACAGTCCTCCCCTCCTAAATGTTGCTTGTCCTCAAGCAACTGCAAGGATAGAACTGAAAAATGTCTACTCCTCCTACTGTAGCATCCCCATATGATGAACTCCTCCAAATAATGAGATGCTTTGTCAACAATGAATCTCCATATTGCCCCTCCCAAGCATGCAAGTTAGCTGAATAGCTATCATCATGAAATAGTCAAATACTCAAGAAGGAAATAAGGTGCTTCCTAGAGGCTCCCTTGAGGCATGGAATATGAATTGTATTGGGAAATAACATTCCCCATGTGAGTTCTCCACCCTCAAGCAATCATCCACCAAAAATGAGTCACCTCATGACATGGCAACTCCATGAAAATGTTCCTCCACCTTGAGCTCCTGTAAAATAGGTGGGCTGAAAATCTGCACATGGTAGACAAGATGGCCTACCCCACATTGTTCTCCTCTCCACTTAAGATAAGTGTAAAGTGCAAACTGATCTTGGGCTGTAAGGACATTTCCCTCAAGTGGCATCATGAGGATTAGATCTGCAAAGATCCTCCCTCTAACGCTGTAAAACCAGTCAGCCCAAAATGTCTCATATGTGATGGATAGAAGAGTATCACCATGAGATACTCCATCACACACATGGCTCACCTCCAAAAGAAACAAGTGTTTGGATATGGTGGCTACAATTTCTCCCATGTTTCCATTAGAACATGTGCTGCAGAAAATGTGGGAATATCCTCCCCAAAAGGACACACTCATCTCATGTGTCTCTTTCTCAATCATGCTCTCAAAAGACATAATGGCAATATCAGCAAAGAAAACATGATCATCATCATAATGAGGGAAATACTGAAGGTTTTATGTGATGCAAGAGATTACCAACAGTCCCCCAAATCCTCACAACGCAGTCTTCTCAATTGCTGCTTAAGAAGAGTATATGGCAAATTGCCTCCTGTGACGTGGTTAATCATATGAATAAATAATCCACATGTAAGGTGTAAGGTCCCACCTTACCTACCATAATTATTATAGAGAAATATTATATTAAATCAAAATGTGATATAATTTCTTTTTATTTTTATTTTTTTATATAGAAGTTATTGGTGTCCTTTACACTACACCCTAAATTCTACCAACTTATCTTCAAAGCTACAAATTTCAAGGTTTATCAAGATCCAAAAAAAATACAACCATAATACTTGCTTCTCAAGACTAAAATCACCTTTAAAATATAAATTATTTAGTGGGATGAATAAATGTCAACCTTTATGAACCACAATTTACAATAAACTAATTGTTAATTCCATTGTAATTAATTGTGTTCAAGAGTGACTAATAACATGCTTATGAATTATTTTCTTAAAAGGATAATTTAAATTATATAGAGTTGGCATCTCATAATTTAGGAATTCATATGTGAGCTGATATTGCAACAAATTACTTACTGCAATTTTGAATTTTCAGCAAGACCCTTTAACTCGATGAGTTATTATACTAGAAATACCTTGATTGCAAATCTTAAATTAACTTAAGCCTTTTGTTTTATGGACGGTTCATAAACGTAATTAGATGCAACCATTGAACATTATGAAAACCAATTTACAAGCATGAAATGTACAGCCATTAAGGCATTTCGTCAAACACTTACAACCATTATCTCTTTAAGGTGTTTTCACAATAATTAGCTAACATGAATCCAAAGTTGCATGACTTCTCTTTTTTTTTGTAAGTAGTGCCAATAATTGAACTTAAGATATTAGTAGACTATCAGCCATATTCATTGTTGAATCTATACCAATGAATATAAATATTTAGAAATTTCAAACATAGCTCACAATGTTGTAAGGTACAGCCATTGAGAAATTTTGACAAATAGTTGGCAGTCATAAAACAAGTTGCCATATGGTTATTTAAATTTTCAAATTATTAACCATTTATACTTTAAAAACAATTTCCAAGTGGTTAGCCTAAATCAGATTCATCACTATAAATTATCAGGCAGTTCCAATATAAAAAGAACCAAACAGCAAGACAAAACAACCGGCGGTTCTACATGCAACAGCAAATCTGCAAAACAGAGCAGATTTGGGAATTGATGTCCGAAACCTTGATTTTTGGAATCAAACTTGGGGTGAAATGGTCTATTGGTATGGATACCCCCTGAAGTGGAGCTGGATCGCAACAGGGATGCCCAGAAATTCGATTTTTGAAAACAAAAACTACCCAAGAGTCCTAAAATCTCATTTATGACTTCTATCAAACACATAGTATGAAAACTTATCTAGAGCTGTAAAAAGAGAAGGAGAATAGAAATTAAGCTATTAAAACATTTTCATCCAATTCATAACAGCCTACAAGATTCATCCATTAGGACTTTATTTCAATCGACTCAACATTATACAAGAAAATACTTCAACAATCATTACAAAAATTTCCTCACATTTGGTGCAACACTTCATATACATGTAAGTTTCAAAAAACAACCAAACAAGAAAAATATTATGAAATAAACTAAAAAAAAAATGCATAATATAATTTGACCCACATACTTGACAGTGAATTTGTACACTCCAAGAGGATGGATGTATGCTCCAGCTCCAATAAGAGTATGCTCCAATGCCAATATCCTTACCAACTCATCATGAACCACCCAGTTTTCCTCCCAACCATATCCAAGAAGAACTTCTCCCCTTGGAACCCCCGAGCTACAAAAGCTCACAACCAGTATCACAATACAACAGTAGAGAGAGAGAGAGATGCAAGGCAACTCAGGAAGGTATTTTTCACTTCCTCTAAATACCACTCATGTTCAACCTCAATAGACACTTAGTAGATTAGTAAGGAATCCAGATTTGTTTTGGAAGAAATTGGATACTCTCCATATCTCCCACAACCTTCCTCAAGTCTCTCCCACTCTTGGCATCACCCTCCTTTCCCCCCAAGTGAGAATACAAGAGACTCATATATAAGAGGAGAAACCAGTTCTTGTCATAAAGAAGGAGTAATATGCATGCATTGTATTCCTTTTAGAGGAGTGTAACATGCCATTAAGGAGAGGTATGCATGCCTTATTTAGGGAGAGTGTAACTTATGCATTAAAGAGAGTGTAAGAGGAATATTTTATGACATATCTTTAATGAGTGTAAGAGGAATATGCCATTCCTCGATGAGTGCATAAAAGAGAGTGCAATGTAATATTTAAAATAGAGAGAGTTACATAGAGCCATGACAGTCATGAAGGAGAGAGGTGTGAAGTGATTGAGGAGATATAATTTCCTTTTTAATAATAATATCATAGTCTCATAAAAGATAAGAATAATATTAATAATATTTAGGATTAAGTCGAGATTGAACTATTACAATTGATTAATCATAACTTAAGTGATTTTCCTTCAATTATACTTGTTTACCCATTGATTGGAGGTGATTTACTATTTTTGGAAAGTCATACTTGAAATGGTAGACATGACTTTCTATTTTTAGAAAGTCACTCCAAAATTGTTAGGAATGAGATTATTAAGGAAATTCATCTATGAGTTGCCCATGAGTGGTATTTTTCTTCCAGATAATAGGGATTCCGCATCCCTATTGTATGCATCTTTGTGCCTTAGTAGATTGAGGACTCTGCGCCCTGATCTACTCTAAAGATCCAAGATTCCACACCTTGATCTTTTTAAATATTTAGGACTCCGCGCCCCAAACATTTCATTATAGATTCAAGACTCTGCGTCTTTATATTTCATGGATTTAGGACTCCGCGTCCTTGTCCTTTTATCATATATCCAAGACTCCACATCTTCATATTTCATGGATTTAGGACTTCGCGCCCTAATTTCCATGGCTTCTCATCTACTGTGCTTTGAAACTCCACGTTTCTCCTTATGATACTGATTGTGAGCTTTTACCCATTTGATGGTTCGTTGGTAAGGCCTTGTTTGAAGACCTGACATACATCACAATCTCATAGATCAAAGGAATCATATGAATTTGATAATGAAATTAACTTAACCACATTTTACCATGAATGGTGCATGACTTCCACAGTCATTTGGGTTTTGAAGAAATGACTTCCACAGTCATTTATCCTTGTTGGAAAATGATCAGGTCCCCTGCCACATCATGCTTAGTATGATACTACGCACATATAATCATACAAATAATGTGTCATCCATAAATCATAATTAACCATATGTTCCACCTAACCATGATCATCCATGGATTTGTGTCTCAATTCTGAATCACCATTCATGTCATACACCTATGTCCAAAATTGGATACCGAAAGATAAAACATCGCTAATATGCTCTTAACCAAAATCAATTCTTGTGCATGCAAACATAGATGTTATCATAAGCACACAACAACCAAGTGACCCAAACCAGGTCATAGCATATAAGCATGTACATAAGTCTTTCATACATAACATTATATCATTATATCAAAATCACCATCTCTAAGTGTCATCAAAACTATCTCACTAAGAAGGGACACTACATAACGAAAACATCTTTTCCCAAGGCCACATAATAGATGGTTGTCTTCATCATGAAATTTGGCCCAATGAAGTTCATGGAGCTCAATAAATAGCTTGCCCTCTTGTGGAGCAATGCACTACCAAGAGATGGTAAGAGGAAACAAGCAAAATCTCTCACCATATGTTGGAAGCAAGAAGATACATGGACTCATGAATGAATCCTCAATAATAGTTTGGCACACTCCCATGAAGAGAAATGAACCAAGCTCTGCATGAAAATCCTCTTCTCCATGCTTGGAAACCCAAGACAAGAATAATACATCATCTTCTTCACCTCCTCTTTGCTTAGAAATTGCATTGAATGAGAAGTGGTCCTGGGAATACTCCATCAATAAATCCCAGCTCCACAGTGATAGCATTGTTGGCCTATGTAAATAGGCTCCCATCAACAAACAGCTCCAATATTTGACATGCAGAATGTCAAAGGCATCTCCTGTAATGCTGCTACAAATGAGAAGTCCTCCCCATGAAGAAAGTCCTTCTTAAACATCTAAGACCAAGGAGTGACCCCTTTGCACTATGATAGTGTCATCTTCTACTCCTGCAAAATCATGAAAACTGTGAGAGCAAATCTGCCCTTGATCTCTCAAGAACATCCCAAGCAACAAAATCCTTTGCTGCTTTCTCATACTTCCATCATCCCATCCATGTACTGACAACATGGTGCTTGACATGAAAAATGTTATGCCAACACAATGTGCCCATACTCTTTTCTACTCCATGATGCAAGTATCCTACCACATACCCTTAGAAATAGTGTGATAATCAACTCTTCCAAGAGCAGCCAGTACAGCCAAGCCTCCTGCTGCTTGGTATCAAAAACCTGCAAGTGGCTTTCTAGCCTCTTGTTCTCCATCCTCATTCTTGGTACACCTCCCATAAGGGCTACCATCATCCCAAATCAGATTTCTGCATTTCATGGGATCTTGAAATGCACTCTTCCCAAGGATCAATTTGACCCTATGAGGATCCAAATAGGTGGTAGGCAAAAACCTCCCATCATGATGTGCATGGCTTAATAAATGTCCAACACAGTCATGAGAGATGTTATCCATTTGAAGATGTCCCCCATCTACTATCTGCTCCTGTGAGAAGGGAAGGTCCTCCTCAAACTGTTGAAGAAATTTGCACTCCACGATGTGCTGAAGTGCACCTCCAATGAATTCTTCTCATGAGGTCTCCACCTCATGCATGACCTTCCAAAACCCAAGGGCCTTGGATTTGCTATAAGTAGAAGTTTATATTTGAGCAAGGGTGTTCTCATTGAGAAAGAGTCATCTAGAAGGAAGAAAGGGTTTCTCACTCCAAGATGTCTACCATCCATCATTCCATCCTTTATTGCTTCATGAATGAATCTTCCATATGAATGCTCTAATGAGGAATGGTTCCTCTCTTCTTCCTCACTACTTTGGCACAGCGCAGTGCAACTTGTTGCTCTAAATCAGCAGCATGCAAAGATGTAGATATTCTTTATACAGTGTGTTGAAATGACAATAGATGAATCTTTAATCATACCTCGGTGAGATGTAGAAGAAAGAGCTTCTTTTGCAACTATGTATTCTTCCTTCATTATTGAACATGAAGGCTGCTCTTCCAAGGTTGTGCCAGCACTAGTACAAGTCTCCACCTTCTCAATCTTCTTGAGATCTTCTTCAATGCCCTTCATTCTTTCAAGTGGTGGAGCCATGCTCTGATTTTTCTCTATATAGCTCTCCTTCTTTGTGAGGATAGGAAGTGCATGGATCTTCCTTTCCTTCTTGAAACCTTCTGCAGGTCTCACTGCAACTTTCTACTTCTTGAAACCCTCTAGGAGTTTCATTTTCTTCCTCCTTCTTTCTTTTGTTTAACCTCTTTGAAGAGGCTCTTCCTAGATCTGAAATATGATAAGGTAAAACTCATCTCCTTCATATTTCTGATCTCTATCTCTTCTCTCCTCTGATACTGCTGCAAATTTCCCTCTTCAGGAGTATCAAGATTCTATTCCAGAGATTGACTGCAGGGGCATTTACTAGATATGTCACCTTTGAGAAAAGGATGAGATCCAGAGGCTACCTAGCCATCTGAAGACTCTATCTATAGAGCTTGAAAGATTCTTGATTCATGGATTCATCACTTTGGATTGAAGCCATAGGCTGAGCCAAAGATCGTGCTCTGATACCATTGTAATGTTCCAAAAATGGATTTCTCAGCAAAACATGCCTGAAAAACGAATTTTTCAGGAACGTGTGCTTCAGCTATCATAAAAATTGTTTATAAACACTCAGAAAACAATTAAAAATTCTTCAGAAACCTTTACTCAGCCTTTATGGGCAGAAAGGTGGGGAAAAGTGAGGATTTTGACCCTAAAATAGGTGTATAAGAAAATATGCGTAAATTTAAGGGTCAATGTTCTGGAATATGTTATATTAGGTCAATAGGGATCTACATGTCAAATTTCAGCAAAAAAAAATTCGTTTTTCTAAGTTAAACAGTTCCTCCTTCTCGACTAGTCAAGAAAAACCCTGATTTCCCATGACTTGGAAGATGCAGAAATTTACTGAAGCAAGGGCAGCATATTTTATAAATGTATAAGATGTAAAAAAATATTAGCAATTATATAATGATTTTAGTAACATGTCATAGGCATTAATCAAGGTTAAACAACAGTTTTACATAGAAAATCCGTCAAGATTGAGGTGTTGCAAGACAAGAGAATGACCCAAAAACCCTTCAGAGTTATTTACAAGAGGCTGAAGCTTATTTTCATTACATTACAGATCTAAAACTGATAAATACATGAAAACAAAGATCTATAATGAATCAAAATGCCCAAAGGGCTCTTTATTACATTCCCCATGGGGATTTCAGCAATACATGAAAATGCCGGAGCAGATCTAAGTTTTACTGCAGCAGATCTACAGAATGATTCAGAATTTATGAAGCAAAAACTTTAGTGAATGTATCGGGACTGAAATAGACATGGATTGGTTGGCCAATCCATGGATCTTCCTTGATGCAAGGAGGCTTCCTTCACATCAGAGATCTAGCTCCAAAATGATGCCAAAAACCCTGCAACACTGCTCCTTCAGAAATAACGCAGATTTTTGGAAGGAACTACATAGTATACCATGAAGAACACATTGGCCTGATGCCAAGATCTGAAATGAAGCTCAAATCATTCAATACAACTCTCCAATGGATTAGAAACCCTCCTCCACTGAAAAGAAGTACTGAAATGCTTTAGATCTGAAAAGATCTAAATCCTACTTGTTGCAACTTACAAAGGCAATCAAACCCTCAACAGGATCTGCATTGCAGTTAGAAGTAGAAGTTTGGCCAAATGCCAGATAGTGGATCAATGCAGCACATCTTCCTCCAAAGAGCTACTCCATGGAAGGAGAGAGGATTCCTAAACAGGAAACCATCTTCCCTTTGGCTAAACAGCCAAGAGAACTCGAGTTGCTCCAGAAACTTCTAAAATCATCAACAACCTTTTCATGAGCCCTCTCCTTCCCTTTTATAAAATGAGGAAGTGTAAAACCCTAAACCACTTCACTTGAATTAGCCCCTTTCACATTTAGAAGATCCTTCTAGAACTGCGCAGATCACTTAGGAGGTTCAATGCACCTGGATTGTCTTGTGATTTGGTCCTGTTGACCCAGTCAAATAACTTAGCCCTGTTCATACACAAGTGGTTTTTATGAAACCAGCTCATATTTAATCCTGTTCACATTGAGAATGTATTTATTTTTTTAGATCTAAGGAGTGTTGCATGTCCTCCATTAGTCTATTATTCATAATCGTGAAAAATAAAACAAAATTCTAATTTTCCAATTAGCTTAGCTAATTTAGGAACATTACAAATTTTTCCTATAAAATAATGCATTTTCTGCAGAGCAGTTTTAAGAGACTCATAAAATATGTTTAAACAATATTTACAGCAGCAAATAAGTCTTACAATTCAATCCACAAGTACATAGATGAAAATACAAGGCATAGACAAAAGAAATCTCCTCAAAAGAGGGCTGCAACCATATGTTTGATAAAATGCTGCCTTGACAACGTTGTTTTTATTAAGCTGCACTAATATATGTTACATATCAGATCTGGAGCAGATTTGTGCATAAAATGTTAGATCTATATCAGATCCATGCACTAGAAAAGCTCCTCTTTCAGATCCCCTTGGAATTTCGGGGTTTGCACCAAGCATGAGAAGTATATCTGAGATCTAAGAAAGTAGATCTGCAGGAATATTTAGGATTACTAAAGCATTCAAATTATGTCGATTATATTTGAAAAGTACAAGTATAGATCTCCTCCACAAGATCTTATAATGAAGAGTGGATCCTCATCACTCCGAAACTAGCTCTCCAATTGATGCACCCAAACCCCCTACAACACCTCCTACAGGAATAACGCAGATCTAGAGCAAAAAATATGTTGTATGGGTTAGACAGCTAATGGTTGTTGTGTATATTAATCCGTCTTGCGGACAAGACCGATCTCTCTAGTACTAAAAGTAACTAGCAACAAACAGCCAATTATACTAATCTCTCTCTAAGCATACAAGATTCATAAAAATGCTATATAGGTGTAAGGCCTACCTTATGTCCAGCGCTTGCTTGATCTCGTTGAAGTCCCTCGTGCACTGAAGGAATGTTCCTCAATAAATCTGCAGTCACAAACAAGAAAAAATATTACATAGCACCTGTATAGACATTATTATAAACCATACTCAACATAATGATCAAGGAATTTATGAAATAAACCATGAATAGAAAGTTTAATGAGAGAAATGAGTATATTTGTATTAACTTCAAATAAAATAAAACCTTTACAACCTGTGCCTTGATGTCGTGCAGGTCCTCCCGGGGTCCGAAGCAGGAATCTCTTCTAATTTGACAAGCATTGCACTCTTTGAACCAAGACGAATAGAGGTAAGTGATTTAACCTCACAGAAAGTCTTAGTTAACTGAGTCTGAATCTCAACAGCATTTAACCTCAAATATCTTCAAGCTTTTACTCCCTTTGAGGCTACCCAAGGCCTCTTTTTATAGTGGAAAAGAGGAGGTTTTCTGTTCCAAATATGAAGGGATAGAATCCTCCTTCAAAGGGATTAGCTCCCTACATCAAGGGGTTAGCTCCATCAAGTGAGGGATGCATGAACCTTATCAAAGCGTATCCATTCCCGAAAATTCCCATCTAGAATCTTCTAGAATTCATCTAAAATCAACTTTTTATCTTTACTTTCTCGCCTTTTTGAGTTTTACAGAGGTCCGCACCCATAACACAAAGAACGTGCGGTAGGGTTCCGCAGGAGAGTTGGACTTTAGGTGCGGGACCGCAGGCAATAAATAGAGAAAGTGTGATACCAATGTTTAGGGGATTTTTAGGAACTTTTCTCTGATTTTGAAAGCTTGACATGAGGAACTAATATGTTAGACTTGCAAAAGGAGGAAGTATGAGTAATAATGAGCTCATACTCATAGCAAAATGTTAATATGACAATTTTTAGTATAACAAATTGCCCCCTAAAGTGAAAAGTTTGGAATAGATGAAGCTGAAGTCTGTCATATATGAAGAGTGCAGTACTTTATCATTTCAAAGATCATCCTGTGGACACCCCAGTCGGAACCTGTAAAAACATTCAATGAAAAATATATACATATATATGTCATCACTGAGGTAGGCATTCCCATACTCAGATTAAAACTAACTAGAAACTAACTCAAATCGTTCTAATACAGGAATGATTTTAATATTACATCAATAGTGTAGACACAGCATGGGCGCAGCCATCTGTAATGAATAGTCTACTGTATAATAATAAAATTCCTCGCAGCCTGGATGGTGGAAACTAGATCCAGGGTCTTGATTTCCGCATCTCGAACTAGTACGATTCTATCCATGTGAATAAATGTGTTGAAGTCGAACATGGTAGAAACCACTTGATTACCAATCAATGATGTGAACTGTTAACAAGTGTGAGAGAAACCACCAGTAATTTCAATGGCTCTCAAAGTACTCAGTACAATCCATGAAATGTGAATGAATGAGCTGAAGTCGAACATGTCACGGAATCATTCGATCGAAGGTCAATGATGCAACCTGTCGTCGAAGGCGAGAAACCTGCCATTGAGGCATGCAGATTTCAAGGTACTGACAATTTCTAGATCAACTTCCTAGATAATGTGCTGATGTCGATAGAAAGTGATCTGTCGTAGGCAAGCCCACAACACGAAATCATAGATCAAGTTTTGAAAATATATTGGCAAGGACTGACTCAGGGATGGTCAAAAATGGATGACAGATATTTTGCAGATGAATGGTTTATTTGAACTATCCTCTTGAACACATAACGACACTGCAGATGGTTTGGTGACAATTGACCCAAAGCTAATACCCAGAAACCGGATCAAGACTTTCAATATGGTTTGATTAACTGTTAGGCAAAGGATTTCCCAACCCAGGTGAATGAAAGTGTCGTGTTCAAGAGTGGTTGACTGAATTTTCGAAAAATTTAAAATACAACAAACACGCCCATTTTTCTCTCTTTTCCCCCACCATTTCTGGAAAGTACCTCTTTATTTTTGACAAGCTTGAGGAGGATAACATTTGCTTGCTTATAAGCTCATCCTTCAGATGAGTCCAACTTAGTTTAAAATTCGAACCCTAAGAAGGAGTGGTTCGTTCCTGTTTAAAATTGAACAGGTCCTTTACTGTTAAGTTTTAACGAGTCCAGTATAGGAGAAACTCGGTGTTTTTTAGTTTTAGGGAGTCAGAAGAAAAACTTAAGAAAACTCTGTGGGTGTACTTTTTCATAAATTTAGTCTCTCGAGCCCGAAAAAGGATAAAATAATGCGGGAGAGAGCTCTATTGACCGTAATTAGTCAATGTATACCTTTTTCATAAATAGTCCATTTCAGTCCGGAAAAGGGGTAAACTTATACTGAAGGGACGATCATTCATTTACTTTAACGAGTTCGAATAATCAAGTACTCGGAAATCTTTTCATATTTAGGGAGTCTGAAAAGGGCTTAAAAGAGGACTCCAGGGTTTCGCTTTTTCGTAAATTTTTTGAAAGAGTCCGAAAAAGTGATAAAAGTATGCTCTTTGTTGAAAAACGATCAGTTCTCCTGAAAAATCCAATTTCTGCACAAAAGCTTGAAACATTACACATACATGTTTAAGATAAGTAAAAATTCTTTCAAAAATACCCTTTTTAAAGTGAAAAATAAACAAATTTAAAATTCATCTATTCGAAAAAACTTATAAAAAGGACTTTTTCAATTTCATTTTTACCGTTCAATTTCAGAGTGAAAAGTAAAAAGCTTTTGGGTAAGAAAGTTCCCGTGAAGATTCTGGAAAATCCGTCCATTGAAATCGAGAACCGTCAATCCCAGGTAATCCACGACCTCTTAATCTTGTTTTTCATCCGTTTCAAATTTATTTTTAGGCTTTAGTTTGTATTTTTAGGGCAAAAAATGGTTTAAAAGTTCGCCCGCGGGGTCTGCAGGTGCGACACATATTACCTGCGGACCCTGACTTTTTTCTATAAGGAACAATTCGTGGGTTCCGCACCCAGCACACAGTACGCGTGCGTATCTATGCACTGTTTACAAAGCATAGGTGCGGTACCCGCGCGGTTGAATTTAAAACACTCATTTCTCATTTGTTTCCCAAAAAATTTCAAATAAGATTGTTCTAACTTGCCTTTTTATACATTGTAGGATTGACAAGATGCTGATTTGGAGAGAACGTGAGCACGAGTAAGTGGATGAAGCCACAATACTCCATTTTCCCACACAACAGGCATTAAGAGCATGTGGCTTGTACAAATTTTGGGCCATCTCAGGCATGAGGGCACAAGTAGAACTCCTGACATGGTTGGTGAACAGATGGAATGTGCAGGACCAGTGCTTCTTTATTGGTGGCCACCGGCTCGAAATTGAGCTGGAGGATATATATTTTCTGACTGGTTTGTCCAAGAGGGGTGAACAAGTTTCTTTGTTTGGGACTAGGCCAGGTGGCCAGTCTGTCGCTAGTCTTCAACTAGAATTCTGCAATAATCAGGCAAACCCTAGGGACAAACGGATTGATATAAAACACATCATCCGTCCTGAATTGAAATTTATTTCTTTTACTATTACCAAACTGTGTGGGATTGTTGCGCTGCATGTAGCTACTGGTTCCCAAATGCGTATTGTTGTGGATTTTTTTCGCGGCACCATCTTTAACTGGTGTGAAACTGTGTTGGCTAATGTAAAAGGCCAACTAACCAGAGCAAAAAATGGGAAACTGAATAACTTTAGATACGGATCCATCGTTGTTTCTTTTGCTCTAGAGAGGATCCCTATGTTAGCTCCACAGAGTATTGTTGTTGATGCCGGTCGACTTCGAGAATCGAGGATGGTTAGTTGGTCCGCATTGATGGCTCATCATGCTATCGAGGGTACTGAGATTGTCTGATTTCCTCCTTCATATTTTCGTTGGCTGGATCGCCAAATTTTTGTGATAGAGGACTTTCCATATGCCGGGATAGATTTCCGCGGCGACCGAAAGATGGCTCTCCCAGCAGGGGAATAGTGGGATGACTCAGGTAAAATCATTTTTCAACATTTGCTAAATTCTAATTTTTTATTTTTTATCGTCTTGAAAACTAATAACCAAATTTTTTTGAATACAAATGTGGGTCCACAACGACCAGCCCATCTCCAACCTTACGAGAGAAGACAACCAGTTGCAGCCGCACCAGCCCCAGCAGGCCAATCAGCGGAGATTTTGACTGAATTAGAGCATCATCTAGAGCGTTTGACTCTAGATATTCCAGAGACGAGCATAGATGACATTCCACTCAGGTTGCAGAGATACGTGATTGGAGTTCCAGGACCTTTTAGGAGGTTCCTATGTAGGGTAGCTCGGGCAGTGGTTTCTTATCGTGATCACCATCAGTGATGGGATGATCGTGTAGACTCATATTTTTTACTTTTGTATTATCATTTTTTCCGATCATAAGGTGTTTCCAACCTATGATCGAAGACGATGTATATTTTTTGAAAACACTCCTATACTATGATATATCACTATTTTGACGGCTATCTGTGTACATATGTAAATGTTATTTGTTTTACTGCTTTTAATTATTGCAAATGTCTATTTATCATACTAGAAGCAATTGAATCTGCTAATGTATTTAAATGTCTTGGAATATGCTGATATTCAATGTAATCAAACTCACGTTCCAAGAGACGAACTCTCAAAAATAACCGTAATAACACCGGATTTCTAATGGTATAAACTCTGTTAAGCTGTAATACAACAAGTTCAGAATCCAACCTTACAATCAAACTCCGAATTCCAAATGATATGGACTCAGATAATAACTCAATCACTGCACTATACTCGGCAATGTTATTTGTTGTTTGACCAAGGTTTACCCCATGCATGGATACTAACTCGTCAGAGGGTGAATAGATAACCCAAGCTGCGGAAGAAATGTTCCGTGTACTACGACAAGCACCATCAGCAAAACCAATGTAGGTTTGAAGAGATGTCGACATCTGCAATATCAAGAGTAAAACTCAGATAAGCAGGAATAATGATAAAAACACACTCTCTAAACTAGGCACACTTTTCTAATCTAAAACACACTGGCAGTAAAGAAATATAAACTAACAAAATCTCCACACCACATTTAAGCATAATATCGCTTTAGATAGAGCCCATTTCTGGGTTTATCCAAAGGGACACTGTCAAAATCTATCAACTCATAGGCCCCTTTTTCTAACTTTCGTTTAACAATGTAAGGACCATGCCACATAGGCACGAATTTCCCAACTCCTAGCTTGTCGTTAGCTTGATCATAAAGTAAAACTAGGTCTCCTTCTGAAAAATTTCGAGGGGTCACACTTCTATCATACTGAGCTTTTATCCTTTTAACATGAGCCTCGTTTGCTATTGCAGCATTTCTTCGATTCTCATCTAATTGGGCTAAGTACAATAAACGTTTCTCCTCTTCAGACGTAGATGGAAGTAATTCTATGGCTAATTTTAGTGACGGTATTTCGCATTCAATCGGCAACACAGCTTCCAAACTGTAAACCAATTGAAAAGGCGTGAAACCCGTTGATGTTTTAACTGAGGTTCGATATGCCCAAAGTGCTGAAAATAACATGGAATGCCAATTCGTCTTGTGAATACCAATGATTCGTTTGATCATGGTGACTAAAACTTTGTTAATGGCTTCAACCAAACCATTGGCTTGCGGATAATACGGAGTGGAACTATCGTGGCGCAAGCCAAGTTGGTCTGTCAGTTCAGTCATCATGACATTCCGAAAATGACTTCCATGATCCGTAATAATAGCTTGAGGAACACCGAACCTAGCAATTATGTGATTAAATACGAATGTTGCAGCAGTCTTGCCGTCAGCTGAATATGTAGGCATCGCCTCGGCCCATTTTGTAAAATAATCTACTGCGAGAATAATATAGGCATGCCCCCCGGCCGAGTGAGGGTTACATGTGATAAAATCGATACCCCATTTTGCGAAAGGACCAACAGCAATTATTGGGTGAAGAGGAGCGGGTGGCGCGCGCATTTTTCGATCAAAAATTTGACAGTTGTGGCATTTCCGAACCGCATAAATGCAATCTTTAAACAACGTTGGCCAGAAATAACCTGCACGCAATATCTTTTGGGTTGTGGCATACCCAGACATATGACCGCCACATGCTCCAGAATGGCAGTCATTTAACACCTTTTCAGCTTCTTCATGAGTTAGACAACGTCGGAAAACAGAATCCGCTCCACGACGATAAAGTGTATCACCAATGATATTATACTGTTGGGATTGGAAGCGTATTTTCCGTCGCTGAGTTCGTGAGATGTCAGGCTGAAAATATTGGGTTTGGAGATAAACGATAATATCTCCATACCATGGATCAAGTGTACTGATGAGAAACAAAGATTCGTCTGCAATGGACTCTTCTGCCACTGTTTCAGTATCAGTAGAGGGGAAATCGCACATCAGTTCCGCAAATACCAAAGATTTCTTTGCCTTGGATTTTTCAAATTCCAAGTCAAATTCCTGCAGGATAACTATCCATTTGGAATATTTGCCCAGCAATTGTTTGGTCAAAATATACATCATAGGGTTGCAATTAGAAATTACCGTGGTTTTACGTAACAAGATGTAATGTCTAAATCGTTGGACAGCTTGAACAGCTGCCAAGGCCAATTTCTCCACATGTGTGTATTTGATTTCAGTCAGATGCAGATTCCGACTAAGATAATAAATCACATGTTCATTGTGAGATTCATCTTCCTGAACTAGTACCATCCCAATGGTGGAATGAGAAGCAGCGAGGTACAAAATGTAATCTTGGTTGTAGTTGGGAGGATGCAATAACGGTGCATGGATCAACGCGTGTTTAAGTGCATCAAAAGATCGATCAGCGATCTCATCCAAAAATAACGGAACGTTCTGTTTCAACAACTGGGTAAAACCCTTTGTAAGCTCGGCATAGTTAGGAATAAATCTACGTAAAAAGTTTTCTTTCCCCTGCAAACTTTGGAGTTGGTGTAAAGTCGAAGGAGGAGGCAATTTAACAATGGCTTCGACCTTCGATGGATCGACGCGAATGCCTGCTTTCGAGACAACAAATCCCAGTAATCGACCCGATTCTACGCAGAAAACACATTTATGCGGATTCAGCCTTATCCGATAATGCCTACATCTCATAAAAATTGCTCGTAAATGAGTGAGATGGTCGGCCCTACGTAATGAATGAGCAGGTAAATCATCGAGATATGGTTGGACAATGTGCTTAATGTCATGAAATGCATAATACATAGCCCGTTGAAAAGTTTCTCCAGCGTTTTTTAATCCAAAAGGTAGTTTACAATAAGCAAACGTTCCCCATGGACAAATAAAAGCTGTTTTCGGTTGATCAGCAGGGAGTATGTTTATTTGATTGTAGCCAGAAAAGCCATCCATGAAGGAAAACAATTCACTGCCAGCGCAATCATCGATTATTTGATCGATATAGGGAGTTGGATAATTATCTTTTGGACACGCTCGATTAATATCCCTATAATCGATACATACTCTTATCGTTCCTTGTTTTTTAGTCACAGGAACAATATTCGATACCCAATCCGTTAAGGGAATTGGATAAATGAATCCTGCATGAAGTAATTTTTCAACTTCTGCTTTTATAGCAGCAGCTTTTCTAGGATGAATTTGACGTAATCGTTGACGAATAGGTTTAGCATCCGGGTAAGACTTAATTTCATGAACAACGATCGATGGATCAATTCCTGGCATTTCTTCATAAGACCAGGCAAACACGTCATGGAATTCTTGAAATAGGGCTTTATAAGTTTGAATTTATTCATTTTTATAACAAGCACCTATATGAATGTTTTCAATTATTCCTGGTTTTACTGAAATGTCAATTGGAACCGTTCTAGATATATTTTCCAAATTTAACTCAGAATCAGGATTTTGCAATGGATTCTAAGGTTCCTTGACATATTTAGCAGTAAAAATTGAAGCGAAATCATCTTCAAAATGATCTAATTCAGGTAAAAATGAAGATCGGTGATGTAGATCTTCCCATGGTAAATCATCAACAGACAAAAACTCACGAATTTTCTCATCTGTATGAACAAGTTCAGGAAATTTCGTTGTAACTGAACTAGATATAGAAAGTGATTCCTCTTGGATCCCATTCATTGGATCAATTTCGGTTGAAGAGGGGTAGGAAAGTGACTGTACAGCCTGGTACACAATTTCAAATGGACTCAAGGGCATCATGCCATCAAATGAATCAATCTCGGATTCGGAAGGTACGATCCAAGGATCATCAAACATAACAGTGTCTGACGAAATCATGTGAATATTTGCAGTAGAAGGCGATACGTTAGGAGGAGGAAAGGAAAAAGTTCCTAGTAAACCAGAATCTTTAATTAAACCCACTCCAACATCCTTATAAGGGATAGCCGTTTTACCAACATGCTGGATTGTTTCTGTAGAGGCTGGGTCGGACGAGAAATAAGTTAACTGATATATTGTCAAGATCTTTCCTTGATATGGAAATTTTATGAGTCGAAATACCGAAGAAACAACAGCAGTCATAGCATAAGACCAACTGCGACCTAGGAGAAGGTTGTAATCTAGAGGGGCATCAACCACCTCCACATCTAGATTTACTATTTTACCTTCGACCCCTATGGGTAAATCCTGCAAAATACCAAAAGGTTGAAAACCTCGACCATCAAAAGCCTTTAGAATTGTCGGAGATTGGTTAAGTGTAGGAGAACCAAGTGATTTCCAACACTGAATCGACATAATACACGTTGAAGCTCCCTCATCAATCACAGTCCGAAAGATTGGTCTGTTTTTGACTAACACTGGAATCTGGAAAGCCATTTGGTGAGGTAGGCAAGGTGTACTATTTTCTAAATCAAAGATTATAAGGTTAGAATCTTGAACATCGATAGCTCCTATGGAAGACAATAATAATTTACGTTGTGCTGGACATGATTGCAGCACTTCCAAAGCCGACATTGCTGAAGGAGAAATTGCTAAATCTTCAACAATGTTGTAATTCTGAGCAGCTCTAGCATGTGGATTGAAAGCTGATTTACGAAGAACACCTTTAGCAGGCGGTTTGATTATTAAGTCTGGATTTTTTTTCTCGATCTGTAGCGGACCAGAAACAGAAGGAGGTGTAGTTGATGCGTTTGCATTAGAATATTCTGCTTCTTTACCATCAACAGGATTCTTACTACGGTAATCTTGCGATCGCGTCGCAATCCTTACATGAGACATCATCATAATAGGTTCTTCCAAATTAGTCAAGGTAGAACCAACCATCTTACTATCTTGAATTGGAAAAGGATCCTTCAAGATAGCAGGTTGTTGTGATCCTTTAATGAATTTCGTAACTTCGGCTCGATATGGACATTCTTTCGTGAAATGATCTTGTTCACAAATGAAACAAGGATAGCGAGGTTTACGTTTTTCGTCATTGCATTCATCTTTATCAGTTTTCTCTTTCGAATTCTTTTTTTTTTTACTCTTCCCTTTATTTTTACCACCAAATTTCGATTTGGTCGTAGATGTCTCTACGACGTGAATATCGGCAGAAACTTCGGGGGAAGATTCTCCTTTCGAGGAATCAGGTAAAGTTATAATAGGAGAAGAATTCTTTGAAGATTTCTTCTTACTTTTAGAATTGACTGTACCAATCATACCATCAGCGGCATGAGACCCTGAAGGAGCAGCAGCTATTTGACCTTGTTTTGTAAGGTCTGGGATTTTTTCATGTAAAGTACCTGACTGTGTATATACGAGGTCAAGGTACTGAGCTTGGGCAATTACTTTCTCTTCAGTAACAACACCAGACTTAGCTACATCTTCAGTGATATTGGGTAACAATGATTTAACAAACCATTCTGCCAAAATTTGATCCGGAATATAAAATTTCACCAAACGTCTCCTACGTCGCCATTCATGGATATGATCAAAAATATACGTAGACGTGGATTGTTTCAGCGAAGTTAATAATTCTGTGCCATTTTCGTATATGACTGGCAATTGAAAATGAGTCAAGAAGGCAGTTGCTAACTGACTAAAGTTATGAAACGAGCCTCGTGGTAACTCAATGTACCATTTGGCTGCAAGACCTATAAGAGTCCTTTGGAAAAGACGTAAGCGAATCAAATCATCAATAATTGAATTAGACGCACACCAGAGGTGATAAGTCATGACGTGATTTGATGGATCCTCTCCTGACTTACCTTCGAATTTTGGTATATCACTGGGCAACTTATGAGGTATTGGCGGCCAGTTCTAATAATAAAAAATGGGATCATTTGTAAGGCGCGTCAAATCAGGTAAGTCCAAAGTTGTGATAAACGGTAATTGACAGTTAGGGTCGCGAAAACCTTGAGAAGCCAAAGCAGATCCAGGAGGCGGATACCCAGGATAACTAGGAATCATATTTGCATTAGGTATTGTGTAACCTCCCGGAAAACCAGGATGAACCGGACCATACTGAGGTTGTTGATAAGTATAACCAGGGTACGATTGATACTGATAGTTTGGATTCTGTACATAGGGACCGAATTGCGGCTGTCCCTGGTACGATTGATACATGAATTGGGGTTGACTTGTGACAACTGTACTTGTACCGGTTTGTCCTGTAGGTATTTGAACCAAAGTCTGAACTGAAGGTCCTGACTGAGGTACAGAGACTTGAGGGATTTGCACGGATACAGGGGTAGCCGAACTCGGGGCTACAGATACTTTAGAAATAGGTGTTACAGTTGGACAGTCGTTGCAGCGGTTGTAGCAGTTTGTGGCAGAGTTTGAGGTGAACTAGGCCCTGCCTGCTGAACCGAACTAGGTGCAGGAGTTTGAATAGCTGGCTGGACAGGTTGTTGGGTTGGACCAGAAACCAAAGGTTGTCTAGGTTGATAAGACAACTGCACATTAGGCTGCATAGGCTGTTGATATTGGGATGGATCCCACACCATCATTTCGGGGTATTGTCCCACAGAAGGTTGAACATAAGGACCATAACCTGGTTGAACGTAGGGTTGATAATTAAGAGGTAAATTTCCAGCTCCTTGAATAGATGGTTGACCAGAAAGATGTTGGTAACCTTGAATTGGGTACTGACCTTGAGGTTGATAACCCTGAGGCGCGTACTGAGGCTGGGGTTGATAAGGACCCTGAGGAGCATATTGAGCTTGGGGTTGACCTTGAGGTATGTACTGTCCTTGAGGTTGATACCCTTGAGGTATGTACTGTCGTTGGGGTTTCCCCCCAAAATAATATGATTCCACAGTTTGTCCAGGGAAAAAACTACCTTGAGGTTGAGCCGCAGGTGGTAATTGACTACCTGAAGGTTGTCCTCCAGGTGGTAATTGAGTTCCCTGAGGTTGCCCCCCAGGCGATAACTGAGTTCCCTGAGGTTGCCCCCCAGAAGGAAACTGACTGCCTTGAGTTTGAGGATTTGGAATATTACCAGACATCATAAATATTTGATCTGCGTTCGACGTTTCAATATTAAATCCGTTAAGACCAGATGATAACACGTTTTCAATTGGTCGAGGAGCTGCTCCCGATAAAGTACCAGATAGAGACTGATATCCCGAAGGAACAGAAGGACCACCGTGTAAAAATGATTCCGGTGTTTGAGAAAACATGGATGAATCTCCTGCCATAAAGGATGGCGGATAATAACCTCTGGGTGTAGGATGAAATGGAATTCGAGGTGGATAAAAAGCAAGACCCGGATTCTCTAAAAATTTCGTTAAAGAGAGATACCAAGGATCAGTTCGAATGGGGCTGTAGAAAATAGATTCACGCTCCCTAAGATTTATAGATTGAGGGGAGTCGGGAAGAGATATGTCTTCGTCTAGATTAGTAAGTTCTTCAATAGAAATAAGTCCAGAGGGAAGATTGTCAGTAATGATATTTCTTACCCTAGGTGAACCAGGATCGCTAGAAGTTGGTGTGATAAATCCTGAGGATGTTTCCAACACAGAATATTCAGTTTCAGGTTCAGAGATTTCAGGTTCGTCAGCTAATCCACCAAAAGAAGAAAAACTTCCGGTAACTTCAGAAACTGAAATCGGTTCTTGAATATATTCTTTTGTATGTATTTGATGATCAGGATGTATAACTATATATGAACTTCCAATTTCCGTTGATCTAATTCTACTACTACTGGATGATACCAGAGCACGAAGCCCTTCAAGTTGACTTGGTGAATATTCAGGGGGTTTCCCTTGTATTCTCCGAGATTGTCTTGGCAATTCCGCCACGATTAAAAATTATCTAATCACACGCAAAAAAAGAAAAATTTCAATGAAAACACCTAAAGTCTCTAAGAAACAAACAATTGAATCATACGCGTAAAAATCTAGGAGTTCAAACCACACACAAACAATAACTTTCCGCACTAAAAACACTAGTTGGTGATGAAATCCAACTTAGTAGAGTTTTAACACGAAAAGGGTGGTTGGAACAGTTACCCCGACAACCTGCTTAATGAAACAGACCGGTGCAAGTTTCTCCACTATACCATCTCGAGTGAAGATAACCCTCCGGAGAGTCCAAGTGAGTCTAGCCGACGTCTGTTCCAGGTACAGTGGGATCTTCCCTCCACTGTCACCTTAGGAAAGAATCCTAAAGATTATGGCCACTAAGGTTACCAACAGAAACAAATATACCTAGGGGAACAATCTACGATCCGACACACACGCAAGGGCAGAGTAACAAAGCTCAATCCCCTTGAAGGCTCCTTGAAATAATCCAAGGTTTACTGACAAGTGACCCCAGGCTCCTCGACAATGGTCTATCCGAGGTTTACCATTGTTAATACGTGTATATCTTCTATCATTCCTAATGAGGAAGGATTGATTACCTCGCTGGTTCAGATATGATCTCATGCGTAACTCCTTTAGGAGGAGCTTCCTAGAGCATAGATGTAACAATTGGAATTTCTTCCTACCACAAGATTTGTCTACTTGTTTGTTTTAGCTATCTTGGAGAGTTAATTACTCCCTACTCCAAGATACTAGCCTAAGCTATGTTGCTGATAAGAGCCCTAGAAATAAAAATATTACTAGATGAATTTTAATCAAGCGTTAGCTTTTATGAGTTGTTTCTTAAGTCAATGGGTGCGAAAATGAAACTTTGGTGATGTGAAGACTTGACTTCCAAAAAACACTAAAATGCACCTAGAATGATATTCAATTCTTTTTTCTTTCAATGAACTTTCTATATAAATAAAGAGTTGGAGAATGCAATTCTTTTAATTCTTTCTTTAAAACATGAAAAATAATTGAAAGAAACTATTTTGTCTTTTCAATAATAAGAAAAATTATCAAGCTCATAACAAAATCCTTTTTCTTTCCAAAGTCGAAGCTACAAAACAATTTTCCTTCAAAAGAAAGCTATAAAAATTAAAAAACTACTCAAAACTACAAAATCTAATCTTGAGAACTATGATTTTAAACAATCTAAATTGAATAAAAGCTTTATGATTTTTTTAGAATGTTTTCCTTAGTTGTTTAGCAAACTAAGAGTCTATTTGTTTAGAATAACAAACAGATCAAAAACACTCAAAATATGTTTTTTTTTATAAAAATGAAATTCAAAACTTTCAACCAAGTTTTTCGAAGATTCGCAAAGAAACAAATGGCTCTATTTCTCAATAAAGGATGTTCCCACAATCAGGTCGGATTTAGCAAAAAGAAAAAAAAGATCAATGTAATTTGAGATACTTTAAACTGTCAATGCTTCGAATCACTACATAGACCAAGTGAAAAACAATCCAAAATGCAAAATCTTCTAGAAAATCATCAAAACATCAATACTGTTGGAGTTCATTCACAAAAAATTCTTGACAGAAACAATAATCAGTCTGGGCAGAAACCAATGATCTAAATCCAAATAAAAATAAACTACAGAAAGAAATCTGGAGGTTTTCTAAAAATTTTACAGGGTTCGCAGGCAACCAGTATTGACAGGTGTGGTCCCGCACTGTATTCTTTACAGAAAGTGCGAACCTGCCCGCACTGTCAAAATAAGCCAGAGTGCGGTCCTAGGAAAAATTATAGAAAAACTTAAAATATTTCTAAATTTTCAAAAACAAGGAAAATCTAAATTACCCAGACAGATATGTATCAATCAAAAACCAGGAAAAAATGTTTCCACAAATCAAAAATAAAAGAGAGCCAAAAACAACAAGTTCTTTCCCCAGTGGAGTCGCCATTTTTTTGTGTAGATTAATCCGTCTTGCGGACAAGACCGATCTCTCTAGTACTAAAAGTAACTAGCAACAAACATCCAATTATACTAATCTCTCTCTAAGCATACAAGATTCATAAAAATGCTATATAGGTGTAAGGCCTACCTTATGTCCAGCGCTTGCTTGATCTCGTTGAAGTCCCTCGTGCACTGAAGGAATGTTCCTCAATAAATATGCAGTCACAAACAAGAAAAAATATTACATAACACCTGTATAGACATCATTATAAACCATACTCATCATAATGATCAAGGAATTTATGAAATAAACCATGAATAAACAGTTTAATGAGAGAAATGAGTATATTTGTATTAACTTCAAATAAAAGAAAACCTTTAAAACCTATGCCTTGATGTCGTGCAGGTCCTCCCGGGGTCTGAAATAGGAATCTCCTCTAATTTGACAAGCATTGCACTCTTTGAACCAAGACGAATAGAGGTAAGTGATTTAACCTCACATAAAGTCTTATTTAACTGAGTCTGAATCTCAACAGCATTTAACCTCAAATATCTTAAAGCTTGAACTCCCTTTGAGGCTACCCAAGGCCTCTTTTTATAGTGGAAAAGAGGAGGTTTTATGTTCCAAATATGAAGGGATAGAATCCTCCTTCAAAGGGATTAGCTCCCTACATCAAGGGGTTAGCTCCATCAAGTGAGGGATGCATGAACCTTATCAAAGCGTATCCATTCCCGAAAATTCCCATCTAGAATCTTCTAGAATTCATCTGAAATCAACTTTTTATCTTTACTTTCTCGTCTTTTTGAGTTTTACAGAGGTCCGCACCCATAACACAAAGAACGTGCGGTAGGGTTCCGCAGGAGAGTTGGAATTTAGGTGCGGGACCGCAGGCAATGAATAGAGAAAGTGCGATACCAATGTTTAGGGGATTTTTAGGAACTTTTCTCTGATTTTGAAAGCTTGACATGAGGAACTAATATGTTAGACTTGCAAAAGGAGGAAGTATGAGTAATAATGAGCTCATACTCATAGAAAAATGTCAGGATGACAGTTTTTAGTATAACAATGGCCTCATGCCAAGATTAGAAATTAAGACTCATGCACTCCAATACACTTCCTCCAATAGATTAGAGGCATCCTCCACTGACAAAGAGCACCGAAATGACTTAGATCTGAAGAGATTTGATCTCCATGAAAATAACACAGTCTCTCAAGGGAGACTATGTTGCAGCTTGATTAACTGTGTTGGCCTAATGCCAAGATGAAAAATTGAAGCTCAACAATGGATACACTCTTCCAGGAGGTTAGAAGACACACTCACTGAGAAGAGGTTCCTATACAAGCTAGATCTAGACAGATCTAGTTCTCCACTTGTTGTAGCTTACAAAAGCAAGAAAACCCTCACTGGATCTGTGTTGCAGTTGGAAGTAGAATCTTGGTCTTCAACCTGATAGTGGACAAGAAAAAAAAGGGTCCTCCAAGAGCTGCTCAAGGAAGGAGGTGGGAGTTACTAAACAGGAAATCCCAACAAAGGATGTCTAAGAAGACAATGCATTTAGAAAATAGTAACATTAAAAACCTTCTATTGTTGTCCTCCTCCTTCTTTTATAGGATGAATGCCTTGCCAAACCCTAAACCACCTCAATGACTTAACCCCTTTCACATGTGGAGCCTCCATCTAGAACTGCACTATGTATCCATGAGGTTCATTGAACCTGGACTGCGTTGTTGATTTGGTCAAGTTTGACCCAGTCTTGTGATTTAAGCTCATTCACACCTGCAAGATATTATTTACATGGCCCAGATATGTCTCTATTTACATGGGCATTGATTTATTCATGGTTCTTAGGAGTTTTACATGTCCTCCTTCATACTTTATTCATAAACATGAAATTCAAGATAAAATAAGGCAAAATAAGATATTCCCATAGGCTTGGCCTAAATGGGAATTTTACAGTCCTCCCCTCCAAAATGTTGCTTGTCCTTAAGCAAATGATAAGGTGAGTGTTGCAAGACTTCTCCATTGGTGACATCATCAAATATCAAGCTTTCTGAATGAGCTGAGTGTTCACCAATCCATCCTCCCATGAGTTGTCTCTCCAAGATCATTATGAGATGTTCATGATCCATCCCATAAGGTGTCAAGAATGCCATTGAAAAAAACATGGTTGAACCTCTACTCTCCATAAATTATGTAGCAAAGCATGCAAAGAGGGCCTCCATCCCATGTGGTACACACATGCCTCCTATCCTCCCTCCATACAATCCCAAAAATAAGACAAGTACATCATCCATGTATGGAAGCAAAACTACAAATACATAAACAGAAATTGGGACATGAAGAGGTGGATCATAATCCCATATATGGTACCAGCGCAGGGCATCTCCTACCTGCATCAGATCAATTTGTGGTAAGTGGTTTTCCCACCACTTACTTGCATCCCATGCCATCTCACTGTAATTGAATGTGTGAGATATGTTTGGTGCCTTAGGAAAGCACCCATCATGAAACAAGATCTCCCTTTGTCCATCAAGGGAGTGGCCAAGTACAGCAATGGTTGTGGCCCAAAATTTTCCATGAGATTGACAAGATAAAACTCCCCTCCTTGGAGTCATGGCCTACATAAACAAGGTGGAAGAATACATATAATCAGAATAGGAAGTACATGTAGTAAGAGCATGCTCTCCACCAACAATTCTCTTCCCATCAATGGAGTGGTGCATATATCTACTCTCTCTCTCAAGAGGAGGAAGAGAGGGTTGATTTAATTCCCCCTTAGAGCCATATTTCTGCTCCAACTCCTTGACATCCTCCATGTCCAAGGTGTATGTTGGAAGGCCATACCTCCCACTCTTCTCCTCCTTTCCATTTCCCATGCCAAGGGTATGAGATGGAAGGTTGCTATTCCTTCCTTGCTTCCCTCCTTGCTCATGCACATGCTTCAGATAAAAAGGAAGCCCTTGGGAGTTAGTATTCCATGGAAGTCTATCATCTATCAAAGGCCTCTCTGTTTTGGCCACAACATGCATGTGTGACCACCATCTCTCTTCCAGTAGGGAAGAGTGTTCTTCAAACAAGTTTGTCTTTTGGTTCAAATCTGGCCTTACATGCTTCATGATAGTGTCATTTTCTTTCCTTGCAGCATACCTTCTCAATGCAATTTGAGAGGTGAGAATGGATAATGATGTTACAGGAAAAATGCTTTTCCTTTCTCTGCACTTCCCCCACACTCTCAGCACTGTAGCATGGTCTACTAGTGCTCCCTCCTTCCTTGGATCTATGAAAGGGGCATCAATGTATGAGACATCTTCCATCAAATATGATTCAAGTGGCCTCCCATATGGTACACCATGGGATAATGATGTCTCATGGTCCATCCCCATGTAAACAACAGATGGGAACATATTATGACTACTTCCACTGCGCAAATCCATCTCTGATTGTTGTGTGGAAGTGCCATGAAACTTGGAGACCCCTTTTAATGGTGTAAGAGTGCCTCTGATTTGAGCCCTTGCCCCATCTTCAGATAGTGGATCAGCTGTGTGACCCCTCCTTTGTTCTGCCTCATTGCCTCCTTGAAAAGACACATACTACTCATGTCCTCCATATGGAAGATCATCTGGAATTCCTTGAAAAGGTGCAAGAATCCCCTTAAGGGAAGCCATTGCCTCATCTCCCTTTGAAAATAAATCTCCTCCTTCTTGCACAGAGCTGGAGGATCTTCTTTTCTCTTTCTCTCCCTTCTCCCCATTAGTGGAGAATGCTTCATCATCAAGAAATACTTTTCCTTGACTTCTTAGTGAGGAAGGATTCCTCAAGTTTTCTCTTTGGGAAAAGAGATCTTGCTGAATTGGGGCCTTTGCCTCTAGGACAAGGCGCAACAATTTTTCAACCCCATCAACAATGTTTAGGACTGGAGTTGGCTCCATGGAATCTTCCAACTCATGCAAAGATTTATATTTCTTGGGCTTGATCTGCTCCCCCCAAGAAATCTCAAAATGTCTCTCATCAAATCTTTCCACTAGTCTCCTAGTGAATCTTGCATAAGAAGAGATGTTCCTCCCTTTCAAGGAAGAAGACTCAAACATCCACCAAGCATAAGCCCTCCCTTGAAGATTCAGCGCTGCTACCCTCAAGGCTTCTTCTTCTGATACTTGATGCTGCTGAAAGTATGTGCCAATCTTCTTTACCCAAGACTTGGCTGAGTCTTTAGGTGATCCATAAAATGTAGGTATAGAGAATCTATGCAAAGTGTGTTGCATGCACCCTTTCTTCCCACTGTAGCTACAAGACCTCTCTTCTTTGAGTTGACAGAACTCTAGGAAACTGATATGTTCTTTGAATCCCTCTGATTGAGATTCATATTCTTGGAGACATTCACCAAGAGATATCTCCTTTTTTGTTTCTCCTCTTCCTCCTTCCTTTGACAAGAAATCAGGTGTGCTACCATGATGTGTACTAGATTGTGTAGCTGAATGCTCACACACATCATATGAAGTAGTGGGGTTATCCTCTTGTGCAAACCTCATCAAGAGATCTGTTGATCTTCCATTCCTTACTCCCCTGATTTCTCCCTCCAGCTCATGCAAAGCTTGAGAAAGAATGTTAGAACTCTACTCCTTTTACTATTTCAATGGTGTAACCATTTTTCTTTTGTCTTCTCCCATGATACCTCTGTCCTCTGTCATTGATAATTTCTCCTCCCTCTGAAGACATATTGGCTCCAAAAATTTACAGGCTATTCTAAAGATCTTGCTCTGATTGGATCTAAAATCCACAGGCTGAGCCAAGATGGCAACTCTGATACCACTGTAATATCCCAAATTGGGAATTGTCAGTAAGGCATGACTAGAAAATGCATTTTCCAGTAATGGCTGCTACAGTAATGAAATCTAGCACTTGGATCCCTTAGATCTAAGTATCTAAGTCCTAAATCCAAGTTGGCATCAGAAAGAAATCCTCCTAGGTGGGTTAAACAGATCTCCCACACCTAGCTGTCTTCAGGAATGCCTCAAAGAGAGACTGCAACAATAAAAAAGAATTTTTCCTATAAAATAACGTAGTTTTTGTAGAGCAGTGATAAGAGGCTCATAAAATATGTTTAAATAGTATTTACAGTAGCAAATAACTCTTACAATTCAATCCACAAGTACATAGCTGAAAATACAAGGCATAGAAAAAAGAAATCTCCTCAAAAGAGGGTTGCAACCATATGTTTGACAAAATGTTGCCTTGATAGCGTTATTTTTATTGAGCTACACTGTTGTATGTTACATATCATATCTGGAGCATATCTGTGCATAAAATGTCAGATCTATATCAGATCCATGCACTAGAAAAGCTCCTCTTTCATATCCCCTTGGAATTTCGAGGTTTGCACCAAGCATGAGCAGTAGATCTAAGATCTAAGAAAGCATATCTGCAAAAATATTCAGGATTAATGAAGCATTCAGATTATGCAGATCAGATATGAAAAGTAGAAGTATAGATCTCCTCCACAAGATCTCAGAATGAAGAGTGGATCCTCATCACTCCAAAACTAGCTCTCTAATTGATGCACCCAAACCCCCTGCAACACCTCCTACAGGAATAACGCAGATCTAGAGAAGAAACTATGATGTAGGGGTTAGACAGCTGATGGCCTCATGCCAAGATTATAAATTAAGACTCATTCACTCCAATACACTTCCTCCAATAGAGTAGAGGCCTCCTCCACTGACAAAGAGCACCAAAATGACTTAGATCTGAAGAGATCTGATCTCCATGAAAATAACGCAGTCTCTCAAGGGAGATTGTGCTGCATCTTGATTAACTGTGTTGGCCTGATGCCAAGATGCAAAACTGAAGCTCAACAATGGATACACTCTTATAGGAGGTTAAAAGACACACTCACTAAGAAGAGGTTCCTATACAAGCTAGATCTAAACAGATCTAGTTCTCCACTTGCTGCAGCTTACAAAAGCAAGCAAACCCTCACTGGATCTACGTTACAGTTGGAAGTAGAAGCTTGGTCTTCAACCTGATAGTGGACAAGAAAAACAAGGCTCCTCCAAGAGCTTCTCAAGGAAGGAGGTGGGAATTCCTAAATAGGAAATCCCAACAAAGGATGTCTAGGTAGACAATTCCTTCAGAAAATAGTAACATCAACAACCTTCTCTTGTTGTCCTCCTCCTTCTTTTATAGGATGAATGCCTTGCCAAACCCTAAACCAACTCAATGAGTTAACCCCTTTCACATGTGGAGCCTCCATCTAGAACTTCGTTGTGTATCCATGAGGTTCATTTAACCTGGACTGCGTTGATGATTTGGTCAAGGTTGACCCAATCTTTTGATTTAAGCTCATTTACACCTGCAAGATATTATTTACATGGCCCAGATATGTCTTTGTTTACATGGGCATTGATTTATTCATGGTTCTTAGGATTTTTACATGTCCTCCTTCATATTTTATTCATAAACATGAAATGCAAGATAAAATAAGGCAAAATAAGATATTCCCATAGGCTTGGCCTAAATGGGAATATTATAAAAGTTCAGCCAAAAACATGTCCTAACAATCAAGAAACACCGTAACACTGTGATGGCAGATTTATTATGGGCTTCCAGTCGCTTTACAATTGCTAAAAATGAAAAAAATCTCACTGGTTTCTGCACGTGTTATTTTTACACAGGCGTGCGACTTACATGTCTATCTGGGTTGAACGTGCATGGTTTTGCTGTGCATGGAAATTCCGCCTTCTCTAAACTAAATCTCTTCATAGAGGGTGAATGACAGAAGTTAAGGAAGAGAAGAAATGGTCATGTAGAAATCTTGGGCAAAAGAGAGGTTCTGCAAAACAACAACCACTTATCTTAATAGGAAAAAGAAGTGGAGTCTCCAATCCTATATTGGTGCATTTGACACGATGGTGTACGAAATGCATGGTGCTTGGTAGGGGAGGTTTCTTTCCTACAAGCAATGTCACAGGGAAAAAATGACTTGTTAGATGGTTAGTGAAGCATCATAACATGTATAAAAACTAGTTATAAAACATAGCATACTACAATATAGGAGAAAAAAAGAAACAAAAAATACAAATATAACACAAGCTCAATATCCAGTTTAAACAAACTAATAATACCAACGGAGAACAAATCCCATTTTATTAGCTAGTGGTGGTAAAAAAAGGTAGAACGCTAAAAGACTCGCAATGAATCCTTAGAGCTATAGATTTCTAATATTAAAAGCGAGGGCTCTTCCCTTAAGTTGCTTTTAAGCCTCTCTCTTCTCCTCTAATGAGTGATCAGATAACAAAAAACTGATGCACTTCTCCTTTTGGATTGAGATGTTTGATGGCTAACAAATGAATCCCTTCGCTCCTTTGTTGCTTGGACAACACATTGTTGGTTTTCTCATGGGAAATTTGGCCAACATAACAATGTGTTCTATATTGTTCCTCTCATGGTGGTCTTTTATAGGCCATATTCAAATATTCTTCCCTCTCTTGGTACAATTGTGGATGCTGACCCAAGAGTGGAGGTTGATTCCATTATGTGCTACGCTTGAGGTTCTAGGTGGCTCTGGTTGTTTCCCTTGGCAGTCTTAAGTGGAAAATCTTATTCTTTAAGTGTGAAAAGTGGTCTCGGATGGTGACCTTCTACCATACCCAGGGTTGTGCAGCTATTTGAGGGATAGCCACAAATATCTCTACTACTATCAAAGAAAATTCCATGTGGAGTGCTTTGTGCCATTGCCTTTTGTGCATGACTTAATAAATTTGCCTATATGACCTTAGGAAAAGTTAAATTTTCCAGATTTTGTAATGTTTTTCCATCCTTTAAATCCTTCTGCTTGACATTTCATGATGTCCTTTGCCTATCCGATTTTCTAATGATAACAATGCCCATTTTTGTATGAAATTTCAACTAGTGTTAGTAATTCTCCCCACTTCCTTCGATGATGCATGAAATATATCATCAGCATGTCTTTTAAAATTCTATTCACTCTTTCTGTTTTTCCATCAGTCTAAGGATGGAAAGATGTACTAAAGGCTAGCTGGATTTTGAAACCAAAAAACAATTTCTTCTAAAAGTTTGAGGTGAAATTGGCATCCCAATCCAAAATTATCTTCTTGGGTATGCCATGCAATCTAAATATCTCCTTCAACAAGATACGAGCTATGTCAATTTCCTTGTGGGTGGACTTGACAAGTATGAAGTGAGTTTCCTTGATCAATTTGTCTACTACCACCATGATGGCATCGTATTTCTTAGATGTATTTGGTAATCCCATGATGAATTCCATGGATATGACTTCCCACTTCCACTTAAGGATTGGGATTTGTTGCAACAATCCCAGTGGGTATCTGTATCCCACTTTAACTTATCAACACTCCAATCACCTAACAATGTATTTTAAAACTTCCTTCTTCACACCTATCTAATAATACACATTATTCATGGCTATTGTCATTTTTTGATAACGAAGATGACCAGAGCAAGAATTATTATGGAAATCATCCATTATTAGCTTCTCCAAGTCTTCTACACAAAGTACATACCATCTATCCTTAAAAATCAACATATTATCATGAATGAACTTATAGTCCCTATTGAGTTTTCCTAATGGTTCTTTTGTAAACATTCCTTCACATGTTGAAAGTTTCCATCGTGTTGTAATTGTTATTTTATACTTTCTTTATTGTAAACTTCACAATTTCTAGGTGAGCTACTTGTAGACTCTTGCTAAGTGCATATGTTTCTCTATTCGCCTTACCCTTGATATACTTAATTTCAAAGTAAAACTCACTAATTAGAGCTAACCATCTAGCTTGTATTGCATTTAAATTGGGATGGTAAAACAAGTATCTGAACCCTCCATGATCCAACATTAGCAAAAAATCATTCCAAGAAGGTATTTCCTCCACATCTTTAGTGCATGCACAATTACTACAAGTTCTAGGTCAAGGGTGATGATTATTTTCATGTTCGTTTATTTTTCTTGATTCATAATAGTTCGCATGGCCTTCTTGCATTAGGACTCCTCCTGATCCGTCCTTACACGCATCCATGCAAACTAAGATATCCTTCTCCAGATCAACTGTCCTTAAGGTAGGTGGATGTGCGATCAAATGCTCGAATTTTTGAAAAAATTGTGCACTCTAATGTCCATTGAAATTTGACTCATTTCCTATGAAAGGCTTTGATTGATGTCCAATATTTGACAAATCTTCGATGAATCATCGGTTATATCTATCCAACTCCATGAAGAATGTAACTTTCATGACATTGTGGGAGTAGGCCACTCCATTATGGCCTTTATCTTTTCGATATCCACAACAACACCTTCCATTGAAATTACATGCCCCAGGTATTGAACTTGTGACTTAAAAATATCACATTTGTTGATTCTAGTATAAAATTTGTGTTCTCTCAGCAATTTTAGTACTTATTTCAAGTGTTCTTCATGTTCTTCTCTGGTTTTGGAGTAAACTAGGATACCATCCACAAAAACTAGTACAAATTTTCCCAAGTATTGACTATGGACATTATTCATCAAGCACATAAATGAGGTTTGGGAATTTGTAAACCCAAATGGTACCACCATGAACTCATAGTTCCTGTAATGTTTCCTGAACATGTCTTAAGAATATATTTGTCTCTAATTCTAACTTGATGGTAGCCAAACCTGAAATCTATTTTTGAAAATATTGTGGCCCCTCTTAGTTGTTCAAATAAGTCATCAATCCTTGGTAGTGGGTATTTTGTCTTCATTGTGACTTTATTCAATTATTGGTAATCAATGCATAGTCATAGTGTGACATCCTTCTTCTTCGCAAATAATATTGAGGCTCCCCAGGGTGACACACTAAGTTTGTTATACCATTTGTCTAGCATCTCCTTCAGATGTAGCTTTAATTCTACCAGTTCTAACATGCTCATGCGATATGGGGTCTTAGATACTAGTGTTGAGCCGAGAATAAACTCAATGGAAAATTCAATGTCTCTCATAGGAGGTAATCCCATTATTTCTTCTAGAAATGCATCATTGTATTGTTTTAAGATAGGATGATCCTTGAGTCCATGCTTTCTTCCTTCTATCATACTGGTCACTTAGATCATGAATATGGCACATTGTTGAATTCTGAAATTGTTTTCTTTTTTACTACCCCTTTTCCCTCTCCTTTATCTTTTTATGACCATATTGTTGCAATTTTGACCTAATCAAGGTCAACACATAATTACTCAAGCATATAAAAGGAATTAATAATCCATGTTTTAGACTCTATTGTTTCTCTGTGAAATATAATTAAAACATCTCTACAACTACAGAATCTTTCTCATTTTGCAGCTAATAAAGAATTTTGCAGTCATCTCCATGGTTAGATAGCTTTCAATGCACCAAAGAAGGAATGAAAGGTACCTATAGATGACAAGTATTCTGTACATGGATGTACACCTATCATCATGATCTGGAAAAATACAAAGATCGAAATATATAGAAGTCAAACCTAAAGTCAAACTCTTGTTATGATGTTTCAACAGTCAAGCGAAGTTTGGCAAGAGATCATGGTGAGATCAAGCAAATGTGGAGATGATTTTTTTTATCGTGAGAAGACATGTTTGAGAACAATTCCTCATGATTTTCTCTTCCAGTAGAAAATTATGAAGAGATAGACTTTTAATTAAAATTTACTTCTTAGACGGTAAACTAGTTAAATTTCCTATCGACACTGGACTCTTAGATTAGTTCGATAAATAATTGTATAAAAGTCATGAGGCAAGACCAAAAACACAGTTAGTTGTTGTTTTTATTAGTATTTGCAAGCTTTTTTCAAGAAACTTTTGCGCATTAATATAATACTTTGTTCCTCTTTTCCAAAGCATGGTTGTGTTAGCCATCAGTAAATTTTTGTCATAGCAGATGATGGCTAAAACAGATCTTGAGCCTTCAAGAGATTATTTTCACAGAAAATATCTCATTCTTGAAGCCTTCTGATGCTTTCTAAAAACTCAAAATATTAATCTTCAATGCTGTTTCATTCAAAAATCCACCAAGAAACCCTGATTGATATCAAAGAGACTGTTTTTTAGGCCATTTTCCATCATTTTCTAAAGCCTGTTTCACTCATTTTTTTCCCTTATTTATCCTTCATTTTCCTCTGAAAAATCCCCTTTTCTCCTTCTCATTTACCCTTCATTCTCCTAAAAAACCTTCAAAATTGCCTTTTAACCCTATAAAAAACACCTTTTATGGTTTAAATTACCCTATTTTACCTATTGGAACACTAAAAAACTCAAAAACACCACTAAAACCTTGTCCTGCTCTTTTTTTTTTAAAACAGGCTTTAAGCCCCTTTGGGCTTAGCCTCCTTTCCTCATCCGCCATATAACCAAGGCGCTACGACCATTTCCTAGCCACTAGTCCCTTTTTCTTTGCCCCTGGTCCCCTATTCCTCCACAGGACCGCACTTCTACTTTACCCCTAGACCCCTTCCTCTACCTTTTATTTTTCCCCGCTCCCCTTGTAAAATTCCTTCCCCTTTATATTTTCTCCACCATATTTTTTAAACCACCGCATAAATCCTAGCCTTAGATCTATATGATCCAACAGCGCTAATTCATCCCCCTCTTCTCCTTCTTTCCCCTTAAGCTGCATTCCTCCATTCTTTTCCTCCGCGCTATATTTCTCCCTTAGGCGATCATGACCGTCGATCTCATCGATCTGACAGACATCGCACCTCCCCTCCCATCCTCCGATCGCTTGAGCATACCTATCCATCCATCGTCACATAGACATCTCCACCGTTGATTAATCTCATCCAACAGTTCCCGTTTAACCCAACATCCGACCCCGCCGATAGACCATCCCGCTACCAAACAAAAGAGGTGACATTATACTCCGGTCCCACCCCCACTATTTAACCTCCTGCCCAATCCCCTCTTGAAACTTGGCCCCCACTAAAACTCTCTCCCATGCACCTTTCCCCATTGCACTCCTCCCTCATCGTTGGATCTGCACCCCTAGATCTAACGGCCTACATCCATTTTCGCGTAGATTTTTTCGTCGGGGGTTTAACCACCAAAATGAATGTGAAATAGGCGGTATTTGGGAGGACGTGTGTCGCGCAATGTATGTAATTGTGTTCGATCGCGTTAAAACCATTTACCACCTAAATGTCGCACGAAAATCGTTGGCGGTTTTCACAAAACCACCATTCTACATTTTCACGCCCAAACCCAATTTGAATCCTGTTTTCACAGGTTTTAGCCTCTCCACCATGAAATTTCCTCTTCCGCCTGCATATCCTGCTCCTCTGCCCTCCACCAGCCTCTCCATGCAGTTCTGCCGACACCGCACAGTTTTATTAACGTTTTTTTGGTTTTTTGCAGGGTTCAATGGCAACTTTAAGGCTAAAAAAAGCCTTCTCATGGTTCAAATAAGAAACGGAGCTGAGGGTCACTACCTTTGAAGCCTGGATAACTGTAAAATTATGGAGAATAAGCATTCAGGGTTCGAGTTTCATGGTTTTACCAGTGCTTCTTGAGCGTTTGTCATATTATCAAACCCTCAGCATACCGAAGACACCTGTCCACAACAGAAAAAGGGAAAGTCAGCGAATGTTTAAAGAATAAATGGTTAAAGGCTAGAACCAAGAAAAATATGGATAAATCGCAGTGATTAAAGAAAGAAATAAATGCATAAAATCAAAGAAAAATATGATTAAAGGAACAGGCCTAAAGCATGAAACAAAGGCCTAAATCAGTTAAACAGTCAGCAGAAAAAGTTTAAAGGCCCGAAGGTTATTATAAAGGCCTTAAAGCACAATTAGAGGCCTAATGCAGTGTTTAAAGAGACAAATTAGGACAGATCACCAAAATACCACTTCACAATGCCAAATCACTGAATCAATTACTCCTCCAGATATCCAAATGCCACCTACCAGTTCATTTTCCTCAAAATAATACACATTTAATGCACAGTCAGAGATATTTGCCAAAGACAACTCAGAATTAATTGCCAGCCTACCAAAAGCCTCCAAAGTCAACAAAAGTGAATGAAGTAGATAAAATTTAATGTAAAATTAATTGAAATAGAGTTAAAACATCTGAAACTTCTCCATAAGGCCTCCCAAAGGTTGAGAAGCACTTACTCTATATTAATTGAACAAATATACCTTCCTTTCACTCCACCTCCTCAATTCATTTTTAAATACCATATGAGGAGCCTAGTATTATGGTGGGTTGAATATTCATTGAATGTTAATAGCTATTGAGGCTGCTGAAGCTCTGTTTTGTAATTGAAAAAAGATGAGCTGAGAAGAGAATTTTGAAGCTGTAAAGACCTACTAGACTTGAAGATTGTAACTGGTTTGAACATCAAATAAAAAAGCTGATTTATGGCATCCTGGTCTATGTCAATGGTGATGTTTTTCTTATGTAATTGTTATTCTTCTCATGTTTTCCATACTGTCCACTTTCTCTGATAAAGAACAACAAATATAGATTAGGATTTACTGCAAAGTACCCTATTTCTCACTGATAAATCTTTATTTTTATGTTTTCTGCTAATTTTTGCTTTTAGGATAATTCAATAGAGTATAACCAGTGAACTGTGTGGTGAGCCCATGTTTCCTGAGTACAATTGGAGATATTGTCTTTGAAAGTTCTTGAAAATTCTGCTAAGTAAATTTGAACTAGGGAAGTCTATGGTTAGCCCTGTCCTCTAGTTTATTTCCAACGGTAGTTTTGAAAAGTTCCCTAAGAGTATGCTGAAAGTTGGATAGGTTCAAAGTCCTTACCCAATTTTAAGCTACCCTTTATTCTCTTGTATGTTTTCTATTTTCTGAAGGTAATTTGTTAGATTACTGGATTGTTGTCTGAAAAGTGTGCTTTATTAAAAGTTTGCCCAAAGAAGTCTATGGTATGCCCTGTCCTTTGGCTTGCTTCAAATAGTTACTTTGAAAGGATTTTCTTTCTTAAATGGTTATTAGCTTTATTTCTTTCATAAAAATTTGATGTTCCATACCATAAAATCAACTTAAAGATATCTTTTGACATAGATGACTTGCCCCATAAATCACTCCTGAAACATGTTGTCCAATTAAACCCTTTTGTGACTCCATAGCCCAATGGATTGATATTGTTCCTTACTTATCCTATCAGCTGAACCATTCTGTCAACCTGCTCACAACTTTACCCCTCATAAGACTTCCTTCATTTTAATGATATCCATCCCAACCAAAACAAACAAAACCCTTGTGCTTTATAACTAGCCTAATATCATATCATAAGTTTCAAATATCATATCTTTGAAAACACTTATATAGAGAGATCCCTCTTTGAATCTAGGAGGGCTAGATCCTAGGATTCCAAAGTGGTTTTGATGTTGGCTCTGCAGTGTTTGTTCTTGCCAATCTTGCAAACTACGGAGACATAACAGAGTGGCGACCATACTGGGATATTATTGAGTAATAGATAACTTCACAACTCAACGAACCCCTATTTTTCAATGAATCAAGTGTCACCAAGACTGGTTATTATTGATTATTGATGGTGAACAACAACCAAACCTTGAAAATAAGTAAAAATCCTTCACCTGGCAACTCCATTGGTATTCAGTAGGCCTGCTGACCCCACTGGTTTTTCCTAAGGCTCCACTGGAAAATTCTTTGTTTTCCTTGAAAAATATTAGTTAGCCTTTAAAATACTGTCATACTTGGCTGAACTTTTCTCATCATTGGGTCTAAAAACACTACATAGTGGCTTCTAGAAGAATTTATACTAGAGCCTATCCTGACCCAAATCCTCCTGAGATAGTTGATAATCCAAAAAGTATCCTTAGGAAATATCCTAAATACAAGACTTCAACTATTGTCAGAACTATTCACAGAGCTAATTATGTCCCTGAAAATATCTTAGCTCTACAAGATACACAAGTTGACTTAAGGAACCCATCCAGAACTAAGTCACTTAGTGATATAGATCAGATAGACTTTGAGCCTCCACACTCACCCCAACATAGTGGTGAACATACTAATAATAGAGAAATCACTCCACTTGACCTTCATTTAATTCATAAATTTGGTTTTTCTCATCCTAGATCTGCTCAACAGTCTCTTGCTGATCCAATTACCTCTGTTATCCATACACCCACTGTTCAAACTACTCCATTCCACCCTCCCCCTCCTTTCATAAACCCTCCACTTGTAAACCCCCCATTTTTTCCACAACCTCCTATCATGGCAGCATGGTATGCTCCTCTAGTCCTACCTTTACCTTTAGCCAATTTTCCATAGGACTATCAGTCCAAGATCCCATTATATGATGCTAGTGGTTCCATTACTTCTTAAATACATGTGGACAAGATGAATTACTATTTTAATAGAAATGAGATAGATGATGAGACCATAACTTAGATTATTTTCTCAAATTTTAGGGGGAGAAGAAAGAAAATGGTTCAAAATCTTAACCCCTCATAGTATTAATGATCTACAATCTTTCCATCAAACATTCATAAACAATTGGCAAGTTAGGAAGGATCCTCTCCAAATACTTTCAGATTACAACAACCTCAAGAGAAACGCTGGGGAAAGTGTTCAAGATTATTGCACTAGATTTAATAGTGTTTATAACGCACTACCCCCAAACTTGAAACCTCCACAAGGCTCAGCTTTGGCCAAATTTCCTGAAGGGTTTGATCCTGAAATGTCCTATCAACTAAGAGAAAGGGATCCCTTAACTTTATAAGACATGCAGAAGGGAGCTCTTAGTGTGGAAACAAATCTGATTGAGAAGAGAGCTAGAATGAGGACTGAGAAGAGGGTATCATATAGGGAAGACACTGCACCATCCACATATGACTCAAAATTAGATCATCTAGCCAAGAACATGGATAGATTGGAAAATATGGTGGAGATGTTAGTTGTCCAAACTAATGCTCAGAACAGGAACCGGCCTCAAAACCAAAATTAGAAATTTAGGAGAAATCAACCTAAAAATAGACAAAGAGATGTTGATCAACAGATCAAACCTCCTTTTCAAGAAAAATATGTCAATGAGGATTAATAAATAAATGAACAAATAGAGGATGAGCACATAAACATTTTGGGAGTAAGAAATGAGGATTCTGATTTCATTTATGAAAGATAACAAGGTCTATATACACCCTATGATGATAGAAGACCAGAAACTGAATATTATGAACCAGACTTTGAAAATGCCATCATATGATCACCTAAAAAATATGACCTTAGAATTAAAAATAATCAAGAAACTCCCAATAATAAAACCTCTGAAAACTCTATAAAAAACAGCCCTGTAAATACCTCCAAAAAGACAACATAAAATAATAAAACAGTGGCTGAAAGTTCTGATTTAAACAAGGGAAAAAACACCCAAATCAATGAAAAATAGAGTGGTGACCCTAGCAACACTAGAATTTCATCTAATTCTCTTTAAAAAACCATCTTGACTGTTGTAAATAGTAGAAATCAGCAAGCTGATTTTTCTAATGAATCAATGACTAAGAAGGTCGAATCAAACATTTCAAAAAATCAGATTCCTTTTAGCCTAGAGAGTGAAATAGCCAAAATCAAAATCTATGTTCCACTCACTGAGTTAGTCACTAAAAATGTATATAGAGGTCAATTTTTGAAAGCTTTGAACATAGAATATATTCATGATACTGTCAATTTGAATGATGATACACCAGAGCTTTTGTTCGGTCCCGAGATTGAAGGAAAATTTCAACAAGGAACTACCCCTCCATTCTAAATCAGTTTGAACATCCATGATAATATTTTGCACAACGCCATGATTAATTCAGGAGCATCACATAATCTCATGCCTAAAGTAATAATGGAAAGGTTAGGCCTAGAGGTAACCATGCCATACAAAGATTTATATTCCTTTGACTCAAGCAGAGTGAGATGCCTAGGCTTAATAAAAGATCTATGTGTTAACTTAGCCCAAATTCCAACAAAAATCTTAGTGATGGACATTGTAGTGGCTGATATACCCCCCAAATATGGCATGCTTCTTTCAAGATCATGGGGTGCTAAGTTGCAAGGTACTATGCATATGGATATGACTTATGCCACCATCCCTATCTTCAGTCAACCAAGAAGACTCTATAGGGAAACACACATGAAATACATGGTGAGTAACCAAGAAAGACCAGAAAACTCCGCTCTCTATTCTATACATACTGACCTTGACTCATTCATTCTTTATAACGATGAGATTTCTAATGAGCAAGGATTAATTAATGAAACATCGCCCAATATAGTAGTTTTTGGCAATATGATGCAATATGGGAGATTGTTGGCAATATGATGTAATGTGTTGTCCTTGATGGCAACCTACTTGATGAAGTTGTCCTTGATGAGTTGCCTTTGGATAGCAACCTATTTGTTAATGACGTAAATATAATGAGCAGTTCAGAAGTAACGAAGAAAGAAATTCCAGTAAGTGCCAGACTAATGATGAATAATATATGTCACAATGTATACGCGAGTTTGTAAAGGCCAAGTCGCGTATGCACGTGGATAAGTACGTCCCAAGTCGCGTATGCCCTTTTGTGCTCCAAAATTATAATACCAAGGGGCATTACCATGGTTTTGGCACACAGTATTGAGTGTTGTATGGATTATTTGATTCCGTCCAAGAATACCATCGGAAGTTGTGTGGTTTTGGCTCATGGTATTGGTAAAATCTAAATCTATTTAAGGAGAAGAAGATCATAGTGCAAGGTGTGCAAATGTAAGGGTTGTTGATGAATAAATTTCTCTAAATGAATATATGAATGAATGAACTGTGTTCTGAATTGATAGATCTGAATCTATGATGCACCCATGGATCTGATGATGGTTCAAGATCTCTAGATCTGATGATGATGAATCTCTAAGATGATCTGCAGAAGAATAAATGGTGAAGATCTGGCACAAAGTCTGCTGAAGGTAATGAAGAAATCTGGGTAAGTTTATAGATCTGGTCTGTTCTGCAAATTTTTCCTTCTACAGATCTATACGCTAGTTTGTTTCAGCGAAAGCGTGTATATACGCGGGTTTGCTTAATGAAAAGCGCGTATGGCAGTTAGGGTTTCTGAAGAATAAAATACACAAAAGTATACGCGGGTTGGTGTGAAGGAAAGCGCGTATGTATGCGGAGTCAGTGAATCAAAGCAACGTATGCTATTTGAATCAATGAAGGTTCAGGGTTGAGTTTGTATCTGCATATCTATTTTGAAGTCTGGGTTATTTCTAATATTCTGGTTACAGTGGTCTCACTGTTCTATTTGAAGTATTGGGCAAAGTATGTTTGTTGATGTTATGTAAAGGGTTGTGTTGAAGCTGTTTGATCTAGTATGAAAATTGATGAAATGTGGTCTATAGTGGGTCTGAAGGTTGAAGCCTTCAGTATGGAAGTAGAAGCTTTCAGCCAGTAGAAGCTGGTGTTGAAATTAGGGGGTCGAAGCTCCCTTCCAGGAGAGGCTAGTAAACGAGATCAGGGGGTTGGAGCTCCCTTCCAGTTGTAGCTGGAAAACAAGAGAAGGTTGCAGCCTTCTGCAGGTAGAAGCCTACGTACTGGTATAAGTCTGCATCAGTACAATATTGTAAAAAAATTTCTTATAATAAATATTGAAGACAGAGACGACGGCAGTGGTGGTTTTCTCCCGAATTGGGTTTCCACCTTAAAACCTAGTGTTCATGTGTGTTGCTTATGTGTGATGGCTTATTTTGTTATTACTGCACATGCTTACTGCTTACTAAGCTTTTGATGAATGAATGATACAATGGTCTAAGTAAAGTTTTAAATGCACAATAAGATCTATGGACATACGCAAGTTTTATTAAGGATATCTGCGTGTATACGCGAGTTGGGTTCAGTAAAGTAGCGTATGGGTTTTAGAGAAAGAAAAAGTGAAAAGTTTTTTAGTCAGCTCTAAATACTGATTCACCCCCCCCCCCCCCTCTTAGTATTTTTCCCAAAAGTATTCACTCCATATCCAAACATAGTGGCAGCTATAGATGAGAAGGAAAACAAGGAGAAAAATAAAAGACAGTTTGCTAATTTAGAAAATTTCAACAAACATATCAAAGGTCCTAGGGTCCAAAACAGTCATAAGTACAGTGCAACTCATGAAAATCAAAGAAAAAAACCTCAAAACCTTAAAAATATTGAGGAAGAAAACAAAATTCAGCATAGTGCAAACCTGCAGGAACAACAAAATGACAGGTTAGGCAAACAAAACAGAGAGGACAGCTATGAAATAAATGACAAATCTGAAAACAGTCCTCTTTGGAGTATGAGTTTTGATGGATCTTGCTCTAAAAGTAGTGCAAGAGCAAGCATATGGGTGCATGACACTGAAAACAATCATGCTGAGGGTCATTCCTATAGATTAAAATTTCAATGTACAAATAATATAGCAAAGTATGAGGCTCTCCTTTTAGGCCTACATTTATTAAATAAATTAGGGGCCAAAATAATAATAGTTCATGGAGATGCAGAATTGATAATTAGACAAGTAAATGGAGAATACACTGCTAAAAATCCCAGACTTAGAGCCTATAGAGATGATGCCATGGACTTGTTAAAAACATTTGCTGAATTCCAACTTACCTTTGTCCCAAGGAACCAAAACATTCTAGCCAATGGATTAGCCTTTGCTGTTAGAACTTGTCTAACACCTTATGAAAGCAAGCTATGCACCACCGTCAAATGTAGACCAGCTGTCCTGGATAATGAAAAATGCTGGCAAGTGTTTGATGTAGATAAACAAATAGAAGACTTCCTACAGTCCAAAAATGAATTTGAAATACCAAACTCAGATTTAGAGTCTGATCAAGACTGCCCTACTGAAGAAAACCCACTTTTTGAAGAAGAAAAGTCTCTTGAGATTGTTGATATAAATCTGTTAACTCATCAACCCAAACATACAACAGAAAATAGCATAGATTTAGAACAAGAAGACTTAGAAGTGCTGCAATCTAAATATCATAGCTTGCCAAAAGGACTGGTCCCATTAGAAGAATTTTTTGACTTGAATGATGTTGCCAAAAATCCAAAACTGGAACCTATTGAAACTGAAGTGGAAGACTGCAACATAGGCAGTGAGGAAAAGCCCAAAATGATCAAATTATCCAAGACATTGTCAACTCACATTAAACTAAAATACATTGAGCTTTTCAAAGAGTTTTCTGATGTTTTTTCATGGAGCTATGAAGATCTAAAATCATATGATACAGAAATAATCTAGCATAAGATACCCCTCAAAGAAAACCAGAAGCCTTTTAAACAAAAATTGCGCAGAATTAACCCTGTTCAATTACCTCTGGTAGAGAAAGAAGTTAGAAAAATGTATGATGCTGGAATTATAGTCCCTGTTAGATACTCAGAGTGGGTGTCTAATCTTGTATCAGTTAGGAATAAAATAGGAGAAATAAGGCTTTGCATTTAATTTAGAAACTTAAACAAAGCCTCATTAAAAGACAACTACCCCTTACCAAAAATGGATCATATCTTACAAAGGGTAGTTGGTTCTAGAAGAATTTCTTTGCTAGATGGCTTCTAAGGTTACAATCAAATATTGGTACATCCTGATGATCAACTTAAAACAGTCTTTACTACTCCTTGGGGTACTTTCATGTATTTGAAAATGGCCTTTGGTTTAATGAATGCTGGTGCCACATTTCAGAGAGCCATGGATATAGCATTCTCAGAAGAAATAGGTTACTTCATAGTGATTTACTTAGATGACATCACTATCTATTCTAAAACAGATGAAGAACACCTAATACACTTGAGAAAATTCTTTGGGAAATTCAAAAAATATGGGTTGTCCTTAAATCGAAAGAAAACATTATTTGGTCTCCAAGAAGGTAAAATTTTTGGACATATCATATCTGAAGAGGGAATAAGGATAGACCCAAAGAGGATTGATGGTATATTTCAAATCAACCATCCCAAAAACATCAAGGAACTTCAATATTTCATTGGGAAGATTAATTTCTTTAGAAGGTCCATACCCAATCTAGCTGAACTCCTTAGAAACATGACAAATATGCTTAAAAAACAAGGAGTTAAATGGACCTTACAAGCAAAGAGATCATTTGAACTAGTAAAACAAGCACATACCAAAACACCAGTTCTTATCAGTCCTGATTTTACAAAGGATTTCTTCATTTTTTCATTTGCATCAGAACACACAGTAGCTACTATCCTATTACAGAAAAACTTGAATGGACAAGAGCAACCAATTGCATTTTTCAGCAAAGCATTAAGAGATGCACCTTTGAAGTATAATATAATGGAAAAAACAAGCCTTTGCCTTAGTCAAAGCCTTAAAAGACTTCAAAGTTTACATTTTACACTCCCACATCATAGCATGTGTGCCTTATTCAGTTGTAAAAGACATATTGACCCAAGATCCAGATGGAAAAAGAGGAAAGTGGATTGCTGTAATTTTAGAATATGACTTATAAATCAAGCCCACTAAGCTCATAAAAGGTCAAGGTCTAGCAAGACTTATGGCTGAATCCAAATTTCAAGCTCTTGATATAAACATGTTTAATGCATTAGATGAACGGGAGGAGTTGACAACTCCAATTATTCAAGATCATTTTCTGAATTCATCTTGGTATGCTGATATTTTGTATGTTTTGTTCAATCTAAATGTCCCTCCTAGTTCCTCTAAAACAAAGGCAAGATTTTTAAAGTTGAAAATGTAAATTACTACATTTTGGATAAATTTTTATATTGGAAAAATGCTAGTGGATTATTACTTAAATGTTTGCCTGAGAATGATGCAGATAGGATCAAGCACGAGTTTCATGAAGGAGAATGTGGAGGCCACCTCTACTAGAATTCAACTGCTAACAAAATCCTTAGAGATGGTTATTACTGGCCCACCCTCTTTCAATATGTCCACAAAATGATTACTGCCTATCACAAATGCCAAATTTTTTAAGGCAAAAGAAAATTGCTTCCCTTACCTCTGCAACCAATCACTGTTGAAGCTCCTTTTCAGCAGTGGGGTCTAGAATTCATTGGGGAAATCCATTCTACCTCATCTGCCCAACATATATGGATCCTCATAGCAACATACTATTTTACCAAGTGGATAGAAGCCATCCCATCTAGAAATTCCACAGACTCGGTCATCATTTCATTCCTTGAAAACCATATACTGTCTAGATTTGGTTGTCCTAGGAAGATCATAACTGACAATGCTGCTGCATTTGGATCTAAAAATATGGTGGAATTTTGTCATAAATATCAGATTATATTGGGTCATTCTAAAGCTTATTACCCTCAAGGTAATGGTTTGGAAGAATCCTCAAATAAAATTTTGGTAAACATAATCAAGAAGTTGTTGGAAGATAACAAGAAATCTTGGCACAATAAGCCAGTACATGCATTATGGGCAGAAAAATTGACAGTTAAGAAGTCAATTGGAATGTCTCCTTACCAGCTAGTTTATAGAACTGATGCAATATTTCCAACCGGTTTAGGAGTGTCAATTATGAAGCTGATCCAAGAAGTACATTCTGAAGATGATGATATGACAAGAAGAATAAATCATACTATACATTTACAACAAACCAGGGAGGAAATATACATCAGAGCATAGCGACTACAAGAAAACATCAAGAAGTTGTTTGACAAAAGAGCCAAGGCAAGTGATTTTAAGATCGGTGATAAAGTATTGAAATGGGATTCAAAGAGAGAAGATAAGGGCAAACATGTAAAATTTGATAATTTATGGAAAGGCCCTTATCTTATCCAATCTGCTATTGGAAACAATGCATTCTTTCTGCAAGAATTGGATGGAGTTGAATATTTTGGAGGTCCTGTCAATGGCAGGATGCTCAAACATTATTTTTATTAACATATCAAACTTCATAATTTTTCATTTTCATTATCAAACTTCAGAGTTTTTCATTTTCATTGTATATAACACTGCTTTTAAATTTGAAAAAGAGAAAACACAAAAACAATAGAAAAAGAGAAAAGAGGGTAGAAATAAAACAATAAAGGTACAACCCCATACCAAAAAGAAAAGAAAGTCTGAAAGTGTGCAAGCTTAAATTCCAATACTAAAAAGAACACTTCTATTTAGTCATACAACCTAATCATGACTAGATAGATTTAAATTTACTGTTGATAGGTTAGTGAATCAGATTTGCCAAAATGTTTAATCTTTGCTTATCAATAGATTAGATTAGGATAGAAAGAAATGGCTCTAATCAGACCAAAATCTGAGCCAAAGAAAAAAAAAATAGTTCAAACATGCTTAAAATCTGAACCAAGAAAGAATAGGAAAGGAACAACTCTAAATAGATTAAAACCAGAGTTGAAAGAAAGAATGAAGGATGTTTTTTATTTTTCAGATCTTAAGCCTTCACAGTTTTGTTTTAAATTTCTACAAATAAATTCTATGTGTAGCTTGTACATATAGCCATATACACCATGGAAAATCAGACAGTCTAATCCTGATTTGACTGTGTTTAAATTTCTGTTTTAGAAAATAGAGAATAAGATCTATCAGAAAGTTTAATCCTGGCAGATAGTAGCTTAAGTAGAGAATTGAGGAGTTCAACTACTTAATCTGGACTCATGGAAGAAATAAGGGTAGATCTAGATTAGTTTCTTTCTTTCAATAAAGGAATAAATGTTGATGATAAAGGTTTGCAAGTCCAAGTGCACCTTATGAAGAAAAAATGTTAGGAAAAGTAGGCTGTGTAGGTAGAATGTTTGGGAAAAATTTGTTTGCTGATAAGAAGTACTGATCATCTTTTCTAAGAAGCATGATCAAGGAAGAAAAGGTTTTCAATGGATAAGGCACAGGTCTACATCCCAGAGATCAATTTCTGAAGTTCTTGACACCTCCAAGGAGCTGCCATCCCAAGAAGAGCCACTGTTAGCCATCAGTAAATTTTTGTCATAGCAAATGACGGCTAAAACAGATCTTGAGCCTTCAAGAGATTATTTTCACAAAAAATTTATCATTCTTGACGCCTTCTGATGCTTTCTAAAAACTCAAAAGAGTAATCTTCAATGTTGTTTCATTCAAAAGTCCACCAAGAAACCCTGATTGATATCAAAGAGACTATTTTTTAGGCCATTTTCCATCATTTTCTAAAGCCTGTTTCACTCATTTTTTTCCCTTATTTATCCTTCATTCTCCTCTGAAAAATCCCCTTTTCTCCTTCTCATTTACCCTTCATTCTCCTAAAAAACCTTCAAAAATCAATTTTAAACCTATAAAAAACACCTTTTTTGTGGTTTAAATTACCCTATTTTACCTATCGGAACACTAAAAAACTCAAAAAACCCACTAAAACCTTGTTCCACTCTTTTTTTTTTTAAACAGGCTTTAAGCCCCTTTGGGCTTAGCCTCATTTCCTCATCCGCCATAAAACCAAGGCACTGCGACCAAGCGCCTAGCCACTAGTCCCTTTTTCTTTGCCCCTGGTCCCCTATTCCTCCACAGGACCACACTTCTACTTTACCCCTAGCCCCCTTCCTCTACCTTTTATTTTTCCCCGCTCCCCTTGTAAAATACCTTCCCCTTTATATTTTCTCCGCCATATTTGTTAAACCCCCACCTAAATCCTGGCCTTAGATCTATATGATCCAACGGCGCTAATTCATCCCCCTCTTCTCATTTTTTCCCCTTAAGCCGCATTCCTCCATTATTTTCCTCCGCGCTATATTTCTCCCTTGGGCGATCATGACTATTGATCTCATCGATCTGACAGTCATCGCACCTCCCCTCCCATCCTCCAATCGCCCAAGAATACCTATCCATCCATCCTCACAGACACATCTCCACCTTTGATTAATCTCATCCAACAGTTCCCGTTTAACCCGACATCTGGCCCCGCCAATCAACCATCCCGCTACCAAAAAAAAGAGGTGACATTATACTCTGGTCCCACCCCCCACTATTTAACCTCCTGCCCAATCCCCTCTTGACACCTGGCTCCCACTAAAACTCTCACCCATGCACCTTTCCCCATCGTGCTACCCCTAACCGTTGGATCTGCACCCCCAGATCCAACGACCTACGTCCATTTTCGCGTAGATTTTGTCGTTGGTGGTTTAACCACCAAAATGAATGCGAAATAGGTGGTATTTGGGAGGACGCATGTCACGCAATGTATGGAATCACGTTCAATCGCGTTAAAACCATTCACCGCCTGAATGTTGTGCGAAAAATGCTGACGGTTTTAACAAAACCACCATTCTACATTTTCGCGCTCAAACCCAATTTGAATCCTATTTTCACGGGTTTTTGCCTCTCCGCCATGAAATTTCCTCTTCCGCATGCATATCCTACTCCTCCACCCTCCGCCAGCCTCTGCATGCAGTTCTACCGACACCGCAAGGTTTTATTAACTTTTATTGGTTTTTTGCAGGGTTCAATGGCAGCTTTAAGGCCAAAAAAAGCCTTCTCATGGTTCAAATAAGAAACGAAGCTGAGGATCACTACCTCTGAAGCTTGGATAACTACAAAATCACGAAGAATAAGTGTTCAGGATTCGAGTTTCATGGTTTGAACAGTGTTTCTTGAGCGTTGGTCATATTATCAAACCCTCAGCATACTGAAGACACATGTCCACAACAGCAAAAGGGAAAGTCAGTGAATGTTTAAAGAGTAAAGGGTTAAAGGCTAGAACCAAGAAAAATATGGATAAAGCACAGTGATTAAAAAAATAAATGAAGGCAGAAAATCAAAGAAAAGGATCATTAAAGGAATAGGCCTAAAGCATGAAACCAAGGCCTAAATCAGTTAAACAGTCAGCAGAAAAAGTTTAAAGGCCTGAAGATGATTATAAAGGCCTTAAAGCACAATCAGAGGCCTAATGCAGTGTTTAAAGATACAAATCAGGATAGATCACCAAAAGACCACTTCACAATGCCAAATCACTGAAGCAATTACTCCTCCAGAGATCCAAATGCCACCTACCAGTTCATTTTCCTCAAAAGAATACATAGTTAATGCACAGTCAGATATATTTGCCAAAGACAACTCAGAATTAATTGCCAGCCTATCAAAGGCCTCCAAAGTCAACAAAGTGAATGAAGTAGATAAAAGTTAATGTAAAATTAGTTAAAATGGGTTTAAAACATCTGAAACTTCTCCATAAGGCCTCCCAAAGGCCGAGAATCACTTACTCTATATTAATTGAACAAATAGACCTTCCTTTCACTCCACCTCCTCAATTCATCTATAAATACCATATGAGGAGCCTAGTATTATGGTGGGTTGAATACTCATTGAATGTTAATAGCTATTAAGGCTGATGAAGCTCTGTTTTGTAATTGAAGAAAGATAGGCTGAGAAGAGAATTTTGAAGCTGTAAAGACCTACTGGACTTGAAGATTGTAACTGGTTTGAACATCAAATACAAAAGTTGATTTATGGGATCCTGGTCTATGTCAATGGTGATTTGTTTTTTACTATAATTGTTATTTTTCTCATGTTTTCCATACTGTCCACTTTCTCTGATAAAGAACAACAAATATAGATTAGGATTTACTGCAAAGTACCTTATTTCTCACTGATAAATATTTATCTTTATGTTTTCTGCTAATTGTTTCTTTGAGGATAATTCAATAGAGTATAACCAGTGAAGTGTGTGATGAGCCCATGTTTCCTGAGTACAACTTGAGATATTGTCTTTGAAAGTTCTTGAAAAGTCTACTAAGTAAATTTGAACTAGGGAAGTCTATGGTTAGCCCTGTCCTCTAGTTTATTTCCAATAGTAGCTTTGAAAAGTTCCCTAAGAGTATGATGAAAGTGGGATAGGTTCAAAGTCCTTACCTGATCTTAAGCTACCCTTTGTTCTCTTGTATTTTTTCTATTTTATGAAGGTAATTTGTTAGATTACTAGATTGTTGTCTGAAAAGTGTGCTTTATTAAAAAAATTCCCAAAGAAGTCTATGGTATGCCCTGTCCTTTGGCTTGCTTCAAACAGTTACTTTGAAAGGCTTTTCTTGTTTAGTGAAGTTAATAGATTCTTAAATGGTTATTAGCTTTTCTTCTTTCATAACACTTTGATGTTCCATACCATAAAATCAACTTAAAGAGATCTTTTGACATAGATGACTTGCCCCATAGATCACTCTTGAAACCTGTTGTCCAATTAAACCCTTTTGTGACTCCATAGCCCAATGGATTGATATTGTTCCTTACTTATCCTATCAGCTGAACCATTCTGTCAACCTGCTCACAACTTTACCCCTTAGAAGACTTCCTTCATTTTAATGATATCCATCCCAACCAAAACAAACAAAACCCTTGTGCTTTATAACTAGCCTAATATCATATCATATGTTTCAAAGATCATATCTTTGAAAACACTTATATAGAGATATCCCTCTCTGAATCCAGGAGGGCCAGATCCTAGGATTCCAAAGTGGTTTTGATGTTGGATCTGCAGCGTTTGTTCTTGCCAATCTTGCAAACTACGGAGACATAACAGGTTGAGAAATTGATTGATTAGTGATGAACTTACACTCATGGGTGGGCACCCTGGAGAGTTGTAAGGGTAGTTATTTTTTATTTACATTGCAATTTCCCATATATAGAATGCAAGCACATCGTAATTTCATATAGTTTTCTCTATTTCAACATGAACAGTTACATTTCATTTTTTTTCTAATTACTAGTTGTTTTATTTCCAGAGTGCTCATAAAAAGAAATTACCAAAAATATTTATTCATAGAATGAATTTCGTTCAATAATTTAGTCTTTTAACTCAGTTAAATTTCATGGATAATGAATATATGGGTTTCAGAGCTTATTAGTGCACATTAGTAATCACTTGAAGCTACAATTTCATTCGATTTACTTTCCTTCTGCAAGAAATTAGCATTAGTATTTCTTTCTACAATTTAGTGTTAGAATTTCATTTTCTACAAATAGAGTTATGTAGAAATTATACAAACAATATGTATATCATGGATTCAATCCAATCTAACAATGTACTAAAGCTAGATACTAAATCACTTCTACAAATCAATTGCACAAATTAAACACAATCGCCAATCACATGAAGCAAAGAAAGAATCAAATCAAACCACAACATAAATAATTTCCCGGGGAAAGCTTGCTGCTTAGAACACCACTATCTTCTATTTTATATTCAGCATGGAAACAAGAAACAATTACAATGCACTCTTCTCACAAGAGTCTCTAGAAATCAGCTAATTGTCCCACACTGTCTTGGACAAAACTGGCCAACACTTAGCCAATTCTCAGCCTCTAAACAACCTGTCTTGCTTGTGCAACTCCTGATGAATGCAATCCCTATTGTTTAGGAATTTTTGCCTTCCTAAACTACGCAAGGATCATGGGATATCCAATGTGTGTTGGTTGCATGGGTGCAACCCAATAATCCTACAACTAATAGTTAACATCCCTTTCACCTTTGTCTTAACTGGGTCTCCACTGGAACTGACATGCATGTAGCTAATAATAGTAAATCGTCATTTTCATGTTAGATCATTGATTGTGAATTAAATAATATTTAATTCAATTGATATCTCGCTAGTGAAACAAATAGTTACAACTAGCTAAACTGACATTAACTCACCTATATTGAGTTAACTGATTTCTCATGCATTAACTAATGCACCAACTGCACTTCGAACTCTGTTATAACTAGAATTACTCTGCATGTCTCACCAACTACCCTCAACTTGAAATTCATGAGCTAATTAAGTTTATCACACTCAGCTAACTATTACAAGTGATTATGAGATAAGATTACATTTAATTTTCCATTTTAATTAAGAAAAAATTAAAATAGACATTACACCAAATTTAGCCCACACTAGTGTAGGTGTTGCTAAGACCTATTGGTCCCACACTAGTGTAGGTGCTGCAATTTCTTGTTGGACTTCAACAAGTTACAATTTCCGTTTTTGCAAATAGTGTTAAGATTTCCTTTTGCAAAGTAGTGTTAAGATTCCAATTCTGCAATTACTATTAGGATATATTTTCTGCAATTAGCATTAATATTTATTTTACACAATTACAAATAGACTTTCAGTTCTGCAACTATAATAAGTTAAGATTTCAATTTATAGATTAATTTTCAATACAGTTTGGCATTTTTTTTCATGTGGCTTTAATAGAAATAACACTTGCATGACAACTCTTTAATTTTGTCTAACATTTATCCACACTTAGATCAGTTTCATCCAAAGATATAATTTCCAGCATATATTGTGCACATACACTTCATAAGTACATGAAAATTGGTTGACAATTAATGATTTAATTTAAAGTCAATTAAATTACCCAACATTTTGGCGTCGTTGTCGGGGAAGTGTATATATGATTCCATTCTTGGTTTGCATATCACTTTAGGTGCACTCAATTTTGACATTGTATATTCATAATTAAAGCATAATAAAAATAATTTATGCATAGAGAAAGTGATTCTAGGGGTAGATTTTTAAGTAGAGGCAGAAGTTCAATTCCAACATCACCACTCACTCCCACAAGACCTAATAGTGACACACCATCCACTGACACTCGCATCCCATCGTTTGTAGGTATACATAAACTCCATGAGGTGCATAGGTCTGAAATCCAACAAAAAGATTCACAAAATTCTTCTATTGAAGTTGTAGTTGAAGAACCTACATCCCCAACAGAAGGAGTAATATTTTTGTCTTCAACAGGAGAATAACTTTTAGGACAAGAATTAGAGGTTCCTTGTGAAGAAGAAGAGGAAAATTATTTTAATATACCATTAGTAGAGGAACTAGAAGAAGAGTTATATAATCATATTATAGAACCTTATATTAGCTATGAATAATCTTTAGTGGCAGGGGAAGGAGAATGAGAAATACACAATGTAAATGGTGAACTTAGGATTGGAGGTTGATCCGATGGATCAAATTTATGCTCAAAATTCAAATTTCTCATAATGGAACAAAACATGTTTTCTTGCGTAGATATTGTTGTTTCGAATCTAGTGCAGCTCATTTTGCACAAAACTGACTCTGTATGCTCCTGCAATCGCGATCTGTAATATTCCTAATTAGCACAAGCTAATAGGAATATTCAATTTTGTTTTGCTTCCTGTTTTCATGAATAAAATTGTAAAGGAGGATCAATAAAACTCCTAAATCAGCAAAATAAATCAATGCCCCATGTGAACAAGGCTAAATCTGGGTTGCCTTAATAAAACACCCTTATGTGTGAAAGGGATTAAGACATTTAACTGGGTCAGCAGGACTAAATCCACAGCGCTGTCCAGATGCAATGAACCTCCTAGATGCACAACGTAGTTCTAGTTGGAGGCTACACATGTGAAAGGATCTAAATCTTTGAGATGGTTTAGGGTTTTTCAAGACTTTCATCTTATAAAAGGAAGAGGGGAAAACAAGAGAAGGTTGTTCATGGTATGATATTTTATGAATATATTGTCTATTTAGACATATATCATTCTCTTGTTGTTTAGTTAAGAATAGTGTTGTTTAGCACTTGGTGTTCCTGATTGGGAATCCCACCTCTTCCATTGAGTAGCTATTGGAGGAGTATTGTACATCTTGTCCACTATCAGGCATTTGGCCAAGCTTCATCTTCCAACTACAACATAGATCTTGTTTAGGGTTTGGTTATCCTTGTAAGCTGCAGCAAGTGGAGGCTAGATCTTCTCAGATCTAGGCCATTCTAGTGCCTCTTTTCAGTGGGAGAGTCTTCTATTCCATTGACAAGAGTGTATTAGCTAATTGGAGCTTCAGATCTACATCTTGTCATTAGGCCAATCTTCTCTTCAAGTCTACAGCACATTTTATCTTCCAAGACTTTGTTATCTGCAAAGAGGAAAGTTGCAGGGTGTTTTGGCAACTATTGAGGAGTGATTTCTAATGTTGGGATCCACCCTTCACTGTGTTGATCCATGGATTTCTATTCTTATCCATGTCATATTCATATCTGATCTAAATACTCCTATATATGATTCAAAAATTCTGAATAGATCTGCAGATCTGCTACATAGAATCTCATATCTACTCCTTGTGCTTCATGTTTTGCTAAAAACCCCAAGGGGAATGTAAAGAAGAGACATTATAGTGTATGGATCTATCGTAGATCTGACTGTTCATGCATTATCTTGTCCTATATTTAAGTTTTAATATACTGTTGCTGTATGCTCAATAAAATCATGTTGTCAAGCCTTTTTGCAGTCATTACATGTGTTACAACACCTCTTTTAGAGGGTTTTCTTCATAAAAATCTTTCATCTTTCTCTTGTACATTGAATGGGCCACATTGTAAATCTAATTTACTGATGTATACATGAATATTGATCCTCCATGTTTCCCTCCTACTACTGCTTAGCCAAACTACGTTATTTCTGAAGCAGTATTGTTGCATATTGTTGCAGTCCCTTCCTTGGGAAATTTTAAAGCCATACTAGGTGTGGGAGGTCTGTTTACCTCCCCTAGTTTGATTTGTTTCTGCTCTCCTCTTGGATTTGGGTCTTAGATTATCAGCTCTAAGGGATCCAAGGGCTAATTTCAAATTTTGTAGCATCCATTTCTGAAAAATGTGTTTTTCAGAGATGCATTGCTGACAGTCCCAATTTGGGGATATTACACGATCTATTCGCTTGGGTAAACAACAACAACAAAAAATTGTATTTGGGATGTACAAGGCTACCCAATCAACAGTTTGTACTGCTAAATAGACCTTGAATGGGCATGGTTGACTGGTATCCATCATCCAATGAGACATCGCCACTTGTCACATTTTGGTTGGTTCCATTTGGTCGATTTTTATTGGTTGTCTTGTTGTTTAGGTGGACCAATGAGAGGTTGCCACGTGGTGCCTCCTCGTTGGCCAAAATATTTCCAAGGGTCAAGTTGAGGTCGGCGGGAGTTGAACCCATGACCTCCCACCAACAAGGCAAGCCACTTACCATTATACCACCACTTTGTGACTTAACCATATGGGTTGTTACGCATATATAAGGTTTATGGTTGTTATATTCAGGGTTTGGACTGGGGTTAACCCTCTGCCCCAGTTCACAGACCAGGTTTAGGGGCTAACCCCGACCCACGTTATTTTTTAAAATATTACCATATAATTGTTAACCAAAGTCCAAAGTATATATCGTATTGTATATTATATGGTGTATATTAACCTGCAAACCATTAAACCATACCAACCTTATCATATAACCCATAACCAAAGTACTTGGAATTTAAACCGGCGGGTCCAAAATTGTGTTGGGGTGGTTAGGCTAGAGAACCATTCACATGTTTGTGGTTAAATTTTATGTAACCTTTGATGTTAAACTTCACTCTAACCGGTGAATAATACCATAGTCACCACTATGAACCATAGTTAGAAACCGGAGCCAAATTTCTGAAATCAACAACTAATATGATGCCACATAGCATGTTTTTGGCCGGATAGTGGGGTCACAGGCGCGATTGAAGAGGCCACAAATTTTTCCAATAGGAGGAGAAATTTTCGCTCCGTTAGCGGAAAAAGGGTGAAATTGTAGGACAGGTAGCCAAATTGGCAAAATTGTAGGAAGAATAGATAAATAACTTGGGAGGCTAATAACTTCTTCAATTTTTATCCTTTTTGGGAGAAGAAAGAGACTAGACAGGGGTTTTTGAGTGCTCTGGAGCCATTGGAGCTATTAGTACTTATTATTTTAATTGTATGTAAGAAACATTTTTGTCATAATGAAAGAGGCCCAACCATTAGAATTTGGACCAAGAGATGTAGCCCAGGATGGGTGAACTCCTTCATCATTTTTTGTTGTGTGTTTACTATTATGGTGACATTATATCTTGTTTATTGTAAAAAATGTACTTTTTATGCACGTTTGTGTTTAAGAATTTGATAAAAGAGGCTTAAAACCCTAATTGAAACGCTTGCAAAAATTACATAATATTTAAGCAACTTCAAATATAGATCAGTTTGGTATCAGATCCTAGGTTTTTTTTATTGTTGTGAGGGTTTAATTTTTTTGCAAGAGTATGTGATTCTTACAAGGTTGAAGCTCGAGAGAGGAGAAGGAAAGCTTGTGGTTGCAAGTCCTTAAGTTAGGTCCAGGACAAGGAGGGAAATTTTTCCACAATATTCACCACAAATTTCACCTCAAATTATAGTTGAAGCTTCAACAATTATGTCATGTGAAGGAGAGCCTTACAATATTTCAAAATATGAAAAAGCCTTCAGGAAAGCATTATTTGATATGATACAAATGGTGAAAGTTATCTATGAGGAGAGAAGCACAAGGTAGCAAGGTGAGAGTTCCAATCCTCCAAAGGGAGATAAGTCTTCTAAAGGATATGGAGTAGATGGATACAATACTCCAAAAGGTAATGGGAATGGTCAAAACCCACCTTTGACACCACCATCCTCATTACCATATTCACCATCATCTTCTTCCACAACAAGCCCTTCACAAACACATCCAAATTCTCCAAAAAGTCATGGTAAAACTCCATTTTTGAAGCTTGAAATTAAGTTTGATTTTCCTATGTATGATGGAGAGGTAAATTTTGAAAGACTAGATAATTGGGTATGTTAGCTTAAAGTGTATTGTAGGATACAAAGGATCAAGGATGATAACACCAAGATTCAGCTTTCTTCACTAATATTGGAATGTGCATCACTTATTTGATGGGAAGACAAAACTCAAGAGTACATGAAGAAACATGGTAAGGTCTTAACCTCTTGGAATGATTTTTTTTGTTTCCTTGAGAAGAAATCCATTAGAATACATGAAAAATATATAATGGATTGGAAAAAATTTAGGCACAGAAAAGGAAAAAGTGTGTAAAGCTATACTAAAGAATTTAGGAGAAGAGCACTAATATTGGGTGTATATTTGACATCTCAAGAAACTTTGTTGAAATACATTGGAGGTTTTCATAGTTACCTAATACATACTATTCTCATGTTTAATCCTTAAAATTTAGATGAATTTTGTGTTCAGGCCACACATCTAGAGGCAAGAGGGAAACATGTTTCAAATGAGACAAGTGAGAATACCTTTGAGTTTGGAAAGAAAGAAAAGGGTAATTTCAAGGGTAAAGGTAAGAAGAATGCATTCACCAATATGGAGAAATAAAACTCACATGAAAACACTCTTCCAAAGATGGACATGATGAAGATCATTTTTGGAAACTTCATCCAGAGATGAGACCCGACAAGCTTAAAAACAAGGAAAAGGAGAAGACAACTGCAACAATAACACATAATTTAGGTTATGATTCTAGATATGAAATAAATATCACAGCGATGGGTTTGAAAGGTAAGGATATAGCAAGTACTATTTCTTCAAGTTGTCTCAATAGTACTCAATATGATGAAACAAGAATTGAGCTTTTCCATGTTAGAGTTATTTCAAAGCATACCAAGATTGACACCCTATTTGATAGTAGTTCACCTGAAGACATAGTCAAGAACTTGAATTTAGAGACCATTCCTCATCCAAGACTTTATCCTTTAGGTTGGATATGTAAGAATGTAAATTTGTAGGTGATGAGGAAGTTCATACTTAGATTTTCAATCACTGCAAAATTTCTTGATGAAGTTGAACTTGATGTTGTTCTACTTGATATTTCTGGTATTGTTTTGGGTAGCCCATATCTTTATGATAGGATATAAATCTTGCATCGCCATGATAATAAGTATCACTTGTTCAATAATTGGATTGATTACATTGTTAGAGCACATAGTAAGAAGATTATTTTGTATCTTCTGAATGCTAGACAAATGAAGAGAATTGTGAATGCTAGTCAAAAAATTTCTTTGTTAATGTTCAAGCATAAAGATGTTTTGAATGAAGCCTTTCAAGGACACACATCAAATGAAAATTCTAATTTCATTGAGGCTGCTAATGGTTGTGATAAGATGTTTCAGGAGACTAATATGTTTCCTTCTAAAAGAGTTAAACAATATGAGGTAAAATTGCAGCAACATGCATCATTGTTGAGTTTTGATGTGAACAAGAAGCTAGTGCAAGAGACTTCAAAGGTCAAAGAACAAGTGCCAAAGCAATTTTAAAAAGATGGCACTGGGTTCAAAAGTTCTTATTGTGGTTTTCACAATGTGTTGTCTTTTAAATGGGATGTTTCATGGTGATGGTGATCACATTTGGTCAATAGTCGAGCCAAGTGGAAGGCAAGACATGCTAAACATCGTCATGTCGACAATGTTCAAGGTGATAAGAAATTGAAGTTGTTTAAGTTTCCTTTGATTGATGACGGAGGAGGGAATGTGTTTTTTCCTTCAAGGATAGGTTGTGGTTCTGCAAATTTTGGGAAATTTCAGCAAGATGGTATCTATAATATAAATTCAAGGTCTCCAAATTTGGGGAAAATGATCAGTTTTCAAGAAAAGCTCAAAATGTCTCATTCAAGAAAATTTCAGTGGATAGAGACAAGAAGGGTGAGGGAGGTGAGCCCTCATATATTTACTGAAAAATAAAGAATTTTTGGAGGTCCAAAAGCTTCTAGTAGGGAGGAATGATCCAGTGGATCAAATTTATGCTCAAAATTCAAATTTCTCATAATGGAATGAAACATGTGTGCTTGTGTATATCTAGTCATTCTGAATCTAGTGCAACTCATTTCACGCAAAACTAACTTTGTATGCTCCTGCAATCGCGATCTATTTGTTTGGGTAAACAACAAAAAAATTGGTTTTGGGATGTACAGGGTTGCCTAGTCAGCAGTTTTTACTATTGATTGGACCCTGACTGGGCATGGTTGACTGGGATCCATCAGCCAATGAGAGCTCACCACTTGTCAAATTCTGGTTGGTTCCATTTGGTCAATTTTTATTGGCTGGCTTGCTGTTTAGGTGGACCAATAATAGGCCACCACGTAGCTCAATTGGACCCCGGCCCACATTATGTTTTAAAACCTTACCATATAATCGTTAATCAAATTCCATATTCTATGGTGTATTGTATATTCGGTGGTGTATATTAACCCACAAACCATTAAACCATACCAGCCTTATCATATAACCCATAACCAAAGTACTTGGCATTTAAACCAGCAGGTCCAAATAATGTCAGAGCAGTTAGGCTGGAGCACAGTTCACATGTTCACGGTTAATTTTATGTAACCATCGGCATTAACCCTGACTCTAACTAGGGAAGAATACCACAGTTACCATTGCGAACCATAGTTAGAAATCAGCACCAAAATTTCCAGAATCAATGGCTAATATGATGCCATTTGGCATGTTTTGGGTTGGACGGTGGGGTCACCAACGTGATTAAAGAGGCCACAATTTGTGTCAGTAGGAGGTGAAATTTTCACTCCATTAGCAGAAAAGGGGGCGAAATTGTAGGACATGTAGCCAATTTGGCGAAATTGTAGGATGAATAGTTGAAGAACTTGATAGGCTCATAACTTCTTCATTTTTAATCTTTTTTGGGAGTAGAAAGAGGCTAGACAGGGGTTTTGAATTCTTTGAAGACATTGGAGCTATCATTACAACCATTTGAGCACTTTAATTGTATGTAAACACCAATTTTTGAGCATAATGAAAGAGGCCCAACCACTGGAAGTTGGACCAGGAGATGTAGCCCAGGAGGGGTGAACTACTTCATCATTTGTTGTTGTGTGTTTGTTTTTATGGTGATATTATCTCTTGTTTATTGCACAAATTGTATTTTTTAAGCATGTTTATGTGTTTAATAATTTGATAAAAGAGGCTTAAAACCCTGATTGAAACACTTGCAAAATTTACATAATCTTCAAGCAACTTAAAATACAGATCAAAGGTGGAAGAGGCAGAGGAGGAAATAGAGGAGGAGGTGGAGTATGAGGTGGTAGAGGTGGTAGAGGAGAACCATATCCTTATGGATTTCATATTTTTTATGAAGACACCATAGCCACAATGAAAAACATTTCACCTTCTATCCTCCCTAATTTCCATGGTTTAATAAATGAGGATCTAGAAACATTTCTTTTTGAGTTTGAAGTTTTATGTAGATCTTATGGCTACTTACTTGATACTCGGAAATTGAAATTATTTCCATCCACTCTTAAATATGGATCACTTAAATGGTTCATGGGACTAGGAACACATGCGATTAGAACATGGGAAGGAATGAAAAATGTGTTCTTAGAAAAATATAAGGATTATTTCATGCCCCATAACCTTAAGATGATGCAAAAAGAGGATGAAATCCTTGAAGACATAGTTGAAATATTTTCCTATAATGTTAAAAATGTTGGTATGCATGAATTAGATGATGAAACATTAAAATTCATTTTGTTGAAATCCATCAGGGATGAATGGATTGTTCTTCTCAATTTAATGGGCAAATTATATGTTTCTCAACTTTCATTTAGTGAAATTTGTGATTTTTGTAAACATATTTCAAGGGGCAAGGCTAGAACTGGTAAAATTCCAAGAGACCATGTTATATCTAGAATTAGTAAATCCACAACTGGAATAGTAAGTAGAGATGAAATAGGAAATTTTCTTGACAATTTCAAAACAAATATTCTTGGGAGTCTTAGTGTGCAACTAGATACTCTTAAGATACAAAACAAGCAAAAAGTGGAGAATGTCGCATTAAATATTTTATGTCCGAGATGTAGAAAAATACATGCCTTGAGAGAATGTCCCCTTGATAGTATATAAATTTGTGTCATATGTGCTGAAAATCATAATACAAAGGAATGCTTCTCAATACCTAGTCTTAAAGTTGTTTTTCAATATAGGTTGGAACAAACCAAGCTTAATCACTTTGTTTTATTACTAAAAGGCCATGGAAAAATCAACAACCAAATATGACTCAAGGTTTCAATACTCAACCAAGGAATAATTGGACTGCACCCATGCCTTCGCAACCTTAGCCCCTAGAACCCCAAAATCCATCTTGGGCACAAGGTTGGAAAAATCCTTATGGAAGAATTCCTCAATCCCCAATATCCTCAATTTCAACAACCTTATTCTTTTTTTCCACCACAACATTATCCTCCTCAACCAAACCAACCTCCTCAATTCCAAAATCCAAATCAAAAAATTTCATTACCATTTCCTGAAAATTCCAATCAACCACCTCCAACTGCTTCCAAATCCAAATAATAAAAATCAACAAGTTGTTTATAATATTGAAGGCCAAAATTTTCAATCTTGTATGATAAAACCATTAGGTCTAAATGATGTCCAACTTAGATCTGGTAAGTTTTTTCAAAAGAAGTCACCAACCGCTACCATCCAAAAATCTAAAGAGGATGAAGTTCATGAAAAAGATGCAAATATTGATCAAGAAAATACTCCTCTAAAGGAAGATTTTCTTGTACAATCAAAGGATGAGAAAATAAAACAAGCTCCTACAGTTCATCTAGTAGAACAACCTTCTATTTCCTTACAGGATCCACCTTTTCTCGAAACGCTTAAAATTGATAAAGGAATACAAAGGAAAATTGTTTTACCAAATCATGATACGCTAGATGAACTTAAGAATATTTGCATCAAAATTTATTTTCTTCAATATATAAAGGAAATACCAATATTTTAAAAACTACTAAGGATCTATACATTAGAAAATAAAGAAGAAAAAAAAAATATGTTAAAAAGATCCAATTGGTAGAGAAAATTGCTAATATTATGATGGGGAAAGAAATTGTTCAAAAATATCCAGAACCAGGTAGCCCTATTGTAAAAATTCATATCAATGGTATTGAGATTCCAAACACTTTGATTGATCTAGGAGCAACCATTAACATTATGAGTAAACATAAAATGGAGCAATTAAAGCTTCCTAATCTTCAAATATGTTATCAAACCATATTGTATATTATAAGGTGTGTATGTTTCTCTATATTCTTGGGAATATCTTGTAGATTTCATGATTTTAACTCCCAAGAATAATTTAGGAGGCAATCCAGTGATCCTTGGTAGACCTTGGATAGCTATAACTGATGCATTTATAAGTTGTAGGTCTAATGACATGTATATTTCTGATGGAAACTCCAGTAAGAAATTCACATTGTATGCACTTGCAAAAAGAATAACTTAAGTAGAAAGGGAAATTTGGATAGATGATGATAATGAAGACTTTGATGATATGCAACCAATATTTACTCTTTCAGAATTAGATGAGGAAGATCAATTGATATATTTAATGAATAATAATTATTCTCCTTCATATTGTGAGCAAGATCAAAGTTTTTAGGAACAATGCAATACTGAATATTTATCATCTCACCAAATGGCTTTACATTCTATGGGAAATTTTGGAAATTATCAAGTATAAATTTTTCCAGGTAAAACATTGAATATTAACAATAACTTGGAAGAATTTTAAAAGAAGTAATTGATAAAGATGTTGCTATAACATTCCTCTACTTATGCATGGTGTTAGCCCCCTATAAATTTCTTGACAAGCAAGCAGGGGGCTAAATTATTTTTTGGGAGCCTTCAAGGAATGCAATTTTCCTGAAAACACATCATCCTTGAAGCCTTTGTGTGTCCATTTCCTTTTAGAAAAATCCTCACTGTTGTTTCTAATTCAATAAGCCCCACTGATGGTAAGAAACTGTGCTCAAGATGGCCTTCATTTACCCCTTGTATTCCTGTAGAATGTCCCATTTTAGCCTTTATCACCTGTGTCAAAGTCTCCCTTTTTTCCCTCCCTAAACCTTCTAAGTCACCTTCATTCCCCTCTTAAAACCTTCAAATACCCCTTGTTTGATTTAAAACCCCCTATCCCCTTTACCGGAACCTTTCCCTAGCCCTAAATTGCATTAAAAATGGGCCAACAAACCCATACTCTTCACATTTCAGGTTTAGCCCCTTTTGGCTCAGCCGCAGAGCCATTTCCCCCCACATGACCCGGGCGCTAGAACCAAGCGCTAACTCGGAAAGCGCTTATTGCATTTGGATATCGGGAGTGCTATCAACCGTCGATCTGTACAGATCGGATGGTCTTCGCAAACTCCATAGCGTCCGTTGCCACCCCCGTTCACCCCTCCAACTGCATATCCACCGTCGATCTGATCCGTAGATTGACGGTCCATTTTTCACCTGCCCCGGTGGTCCCCGCGCCAAAGCACTGTTCAAAACCGTTGGTTTCCATCGCACTGCCTTTGGAGGACAGGCTGTATTTTTCGTTTCAGAGCGATGCCATTTACCGCATGACGCATGGCTCCGCGCACTATTGAAAAACCGCCCCCCATCACGCATTAATGTTCGACCTTGGATGTGGCGCGATATGCGCGTACACCATCTGATCTGAAGCTGTCCATCCAACGATGATCGCACCACGAAGATGCTCGGGAGTTATTCCAAGGCAAATGTGACCCCTGGCCCACCATCCGTCACCCTCCGAAGCGTTCTCAACCGTTGATCTCCTCCTGAGATCAGACGGTCCGGATTAAATGCATGCCCCACCATTGACCGAGTCCCACCACGTCACTATTCCACGTGTGTTCATATATTTTCGTCGCATTTTCGTCCGGCACCTTTGTATTTTATTCAAGGGTCAAAATGTTGGATGTCCGCATTCAAATTTTGCTGCACTCCGCCAACTTTCACCAGTCCATTTCTCCACTGTTCGCTACATTTTCCACCATCATCCTGCACTGTTCCACCATTTCACCAGATCGTGCTACCATTCTCATTGTTCCCATTGCAACCACCCTCCCCATGCATGGTTTTCTTGACGGGTTTGTGTGTTTTGCAGGGTACTGGCGTTAAACGACTGCCATGATTCACAGTCACTGTTACAGTGGCAAAAAACACAGGGAAGACCATGTGCAGAGATCGAAATTATGAAGGAAGGCCTGGGAAGGTGTTATGACATGAATTTCATAAAAGGGGCAGGGAAAAACTCTGTCAAACCTTCCCAGAGCCATTAAAGCATAGATTTCGCAGACAGAGACAGGAATGGAGCAGCAAAAGAGTATCAGTGAAAGATCAGAGAATTTAATACCGGTAATCAAATATTTTTGAAGCCTGGAGTTAGTAATTTAAGGCAAGCTGGTACCAGATCGAAGACCCCATGGATCACTCAGAAGATCCAATGCACAGAAAATCATATCATCAGGGTGTCTATATCAGTAGAATGTCTTCTCCCATGAAGGACGAAGTGCCCATACGGTTTTCATGCTTTTTCGTGTCCCTGAGGAAATTTCCGCCCGAATAACATTCCTATGCCATCAGAGAATTTGTTACATAGTATGGTAGGCCCCAGAATCATTGTTCTACTTTTATTTAATTCACCAGAGTACCACAAGTATTGCAGAGGTGCTACAGCGAGTACATCAAAGACATACTTGGAGTAAATTGCAGCCTGACGAAGACCACTCTTTCATCCAAAGAGTACCAAAGATAAATGCCCAGAATTTAAAATAGAATGGGGCCTCGGACCTCTTCCTCTTCTGAGTTTTAATGTTACATTTAGTTTTCATCTACCCCCTCTGCCTCTCTTTTCAGCTATAAAATTCATGAAGAAACTCGTTGTAAGGTTGTTGATCGGATATCTGTGAATTGCAAGCTGTTTCTCTTGAGACATGTTCTCTGTGTAAAGTTGTAAGATATGCTGAGGAAGATGTTTGCAGACTGAATATCAAGCTATTGGTAATTTTGTACTTGATTGGTGTTTCTCTTTAATATGACAAGCACATTTCTTTGGATCTTGATTTAAAGCAGCGGTGATGTGTTTCTGTCTTTGTCTATGTTTTCCTTTTTAGTTCATTACATTTCATTTCTTTTGGCACGCATCAGAAATCTGGCATAGGATTTACCCTTGTTAGGTACCCTATGTCTCTGCTCTCCCTACCTTCAATGTTTTTTGTTGTATGTGTTATCTGAGGATTGATTTCAAACTAATTTAACTAGTGTAGTGGTTCCATATGCTGCTAGTTGATGTATGAATTAATGAATCAGTTCTCAGATGTGCTTAGTAGGTTTTAATTGAATGAATTGGAATACTAGGAGTCTAGAACCCCGTCTCTATCTCACTAGGATTTTTTTCAATTAATTGAACCGTCCTAAGTTCCCTTAAGCTGGAGGCCGAAGCATTGAGAGTTCAAAGTCTCTCTCTGATCTCAGTTTTTCACCTTTGTGTTTAAATATTTAATGTTTCCTTTTCTGAAGAGTTATCCTTATAGGTTTTGGATCACAGGTTGTCCAATGGCACATCCTATCCCTGGATCTGATTCCTGAAGGTCACCTTGGAGGTTTCCTTACTTTCACCTTTTTTCTTGCCTTTCCCACCACACTATCATATTTAAGATCCAATTCTTTAGATGACTAGCCCAACTGAAAGCCTGCATATTGAATAGCAAGTAAACCCTTTCCTGACTCCATTTCCCAATGGTCTAAGCCTTCTCTGAATCATCACTAATTTTACTAAAATCCTCTTTTCCCATCCTTGTCTTATATTTAACCCTTCTTTCCAGATTCCCAACAACAAAACATACATCAAACAAACAAACTCGAGCCTTATAACTAGCCTAACATCTTAAATTTTGAGCTTCAAAGACATAAAACTTGTGCTTATATAGAGAGATCCCTCTCTAGACCCAGGAGGGCTAGATCCTGAGGTCTGAAAGTGGTTCTGATGTTGTCTCATCTTTTGGTCTTGCCAATCTGTCCAAAACATGGGAACCCCAACATAATGGTGACCATACTGGGGAAATCTAAGAGCCTATAACCGATAACATTTGTCTGTCTCCCATTGTCGTCACCAACATAATGGCGACTCCGCTGGGGAAAAATCTGAGTCTATAACTGATAACATTTGTCTGTCTCCCATTTTCGTCACCAACATAATGGTGACTCCACTAGGGAACTTCTTAGTATTTTCCACCTTACCACATCACAAGAGCCTCAGAAACCTACAATCTCTGATTAGGTTGGAAGTTAAACACTCCTATTCACAAATCAACTTCTATACCACTTATTGTGTTTTCTCCCACACTCTTAGATAGACATTGGAAAGGGCCAGACAGCCTCTGGATCTCATCCTCTTTCAGAGGTGAAATATCTGGTAAATGCCCTCCCAGTCCATCTCTAGTTAGAGTTTGATGTGTTTTAAGGGTTTCCTTAAAAAGGATATTACAGAAACACTGTGGTGGACAGTATACCCCCTTGAGACATCCTAAACCTTCCACCTGGTGACTCCATAGTTCCTAAATGATTAAAAGACTCCACTAGTGATCAGTAGGCCTGTTGATTATCTTGGTTCACATAAGACTCTACTGGGAGACCAGAGCCATTACAACATTAGCCACAATAGAAGTAACAAGTAGGGTTAAGCTGCTTGGTTGGAAAACAACATTCTGGCTTCAAGAACCATTCACACAAGAGCTTATCCCAACCCAAACCCACCTGGAATAGTTGATAACCCTGAGAGAATCCTCAGGAAGTCTCCTACACCTAAAAGACCAACTATTTTCAGCCACATCCATAGAGCTAACTCTGCACCAGAAGACCTTATAGCTCTATCAGACACTCATCTTGACCTAGACTCTCAAAGCAGATTACCAAGAACTAGGTCACACAGTGCTCTAGACCAACCAAACCTTGAGTTACCTAGTTCACCAACCCAAAGTGGTAAACACATTAGGGACAGAGAGACCCCTCCATCTACACCTCCTAATATTCACTTCATTCAAAACATGGGGCTCTGCCACCCTAAATCTGCTCAACAGACTTCTGTTGGCCCTAGTATCCCCTCCATCCACATACCAGCTGCTCAAGCTAGCCCTTTACCTCATCATAATACCATCATGGCAGCCTGGTATGCACCTCTGGTTTTACCTCGGCCTCTAGTACCCTTACCCAATGATTATCAATCAAAGATCCCACACTTCACTACAAAGGAGTCTACCACAGCTCAGCACCATGTAGACAGGATGGAGGATTCTTTTGATTACATGGAGATAGATGATGATATAGTCAAAATGAGAATCTTTGCCCAGAGCTTAGGAGGTGATGTGAAGAAATGGTTAAAGGCCTACCCCCTAATAGTATCCAAGATTTACCCTCCTTATATCAAACCTTCATGAATAAATGGGAAGTTAAGGCCAACCCTCTCCAAATTTTAGCAGAATACAAGAACCTGAAAAGAAACGTAGGAGAGAGTGTCCATGACTACTCTACAAGGTTTAACAGCATTTATAATGCTCTTCCTCCACATATGAAACCTCCCCAAGGTATGGCTCTAGTGAAATATCTTGAAGGCTTTGATGTTGACATGGCCTACCAGCTTAGGGAGAGGGATTATAACACACTGGAAGATATGCAAAAAGGGGCAGTGAGTGTAGAGGATAACCTGATTGAGAAGAAAGCAAGATTAAGAGCTGAGAAGAGTGTAACATATAGAGATGACAATGTAGCTTCCACATCTAATCCCAATTGTGACCGCCTATATAAAAACATGGAAAAGCTACAACAAATGATGGAAAAAATGGTTGTCATATTCAGTAACCAAAACAGAAATCAAAATCATAACCAGAACCAGAACTTTAGAAGAAACAACACCACTCCCAACAAACAAAGAGAATCAAATCAACAAGTTATTCCCCCATTTCAAGAGAACTTTCTTGATGAAGATGAGGGAATCATAGAAGAGTCTGAGGGAACCACAATAAACATGTTTGAAATAGAAAACCCAATCAACAATTGTTCCACAGAGGAATATCATCCCTCATCCTCATATTAGGATGAGGAAAGATTAGAATCTGCGGATTACAGGCTAGGATTTGAAAATGCCATCATGCAGGTCAGAGAACAGTACGAACTTAGAAGCAAAAAGGGCTTAGACAATTCCAAACCAAATGCTTCTGAGATTACCATAAAGAAAGGGCCTGAGAAAACTTCTAAAGTAACTGCTGAAAGTAACAAATCAACAGCTGAGAGTTATGGGAAGAACAAAGAAAAAGACAACCAAAACGCTGATAAACAAAGTCAACCAATTAGCAGCACTAGCACTGCAGTTAGTGCTCCTGATAAAATAGTTCTTGATCCTATACATAGTAAGAATCAGCACACTGAGCCTGCTACTAAGGTAGTGGCTAACAAAGGAGAGTTGAACATTCCAAAGAGTCAGTCCACTTTCAATTTGGAGAGTGAGATTGCAAAAATTAAAATCTTTGTCCCACTCTCTGATCTGGCCACTCAGGATGTATATAAAGGCTAAATTTTGAAAGCTTTAAATCTAGGGGAAAACAGTGACACTGTCAATTTGAGTGATGATCAACCAGCCCTTCTGTTTGGTCCAAAGATAGAAGGGAAGTTTCAGGAAGGGGTAGTACCACCTTCTTATATCAGTCTCAATATCCATGACAAGATCCTTCACAATGCAATGCATGACTCTGGGGCATCACACAACTTAATGCCTAAGGTAGCTATGGAAAATTTAGGCCTAGAGATAACTTGCCCTTATAAAGATTTATATTCATTTGACTCTAGCAGAGTAAAATGCCTGGGCCTAATCAAAGACTTGTGTGTAAACCTTACCCAGATCCCTGCAAAATGTATGGTTATGGATGTTGTGGTGGCAGATGTGCCACCTAAGTATGGCATGTTACTGTCAAGGTCATGGGGAGCCAAGCTGCAAGGTACAATGCAGATGGATGGGGCATATGCCACAATCCCTGTAGCCAACTTAGAAGACTGTATAGAGAGGCACAAATGAAATTCCTGGTTAGCAACCCTGAAAAGCCTGAAAAATTATCCTCTGTATTCTGTGCACACAGATCTGGACTCCTTTATCTTGTGCAACGATGAATCCTTGGGAGAGCCGGAATCAGAAAGCAGAGATACAAAAAAAGGGGTTGAGACCATAGATTTTAACATAATGCCTACTCTAGACTCAAAGAAGAACGATGTAGAAAACTTTGGACAGTGCACTGAAACAAAAACTCAAAGTGAACAAGAAATAGAATGCAGTCAACTGATTAGTCACCCTCCGCAAGCCCATGCACCACACCAAGAACGAAACGATGTTAAGCCCGAGAACGAACCTTTATGGGAAATGAATTTCGATGGGTCATGCACCAAGAGAACCGCAGGAGCAGGAGTGTGGGTACATAACACTGAGAGTGACTACGCTGAGAGTCATGCCTGTAACCTGAAATTCAAATGTACAAACAATATCGCAGAGTATGAAGCTCTTATCCTAGGCTTGAATCTGTTGAGAAAATTAGGAGCCTGTAGGATAACTGTGCATGGAGACTCTGAGTTGATTATAAAACAAGTGAATGTTGAATACACAGTGAAACACCCTAGGCTGAGAGCGTACAGGAATGACGCTATGGATTTATTGAAAACCTTTGTAGAATACGAACTGGTGTTTGTCCCTAGGAGTCATAACACAATTGAAAATAGATTAACCTGCATGGCTAGTTCGTATCACAAGCCTCCCAATGACCAAAAAATCATCATTCAGACCAAATTCAGACCTGCAGTGCCGGACAATGAAAAATATTGGCAAGTATTTGAGGGCGATAAATAGATTGAGGATTTCCTGATAGGCAGGAATGAGTTTGAATTTTCTGATTCAGACTCTAAATCTGATGATAGCTGCCTAAGTGAAGAGCCCTCAGATGAGGAAGAACCACCCTGTAACATATAAATAAACACTTTAAACGAACATATTGGAAATCCAAACGAAGAATGTGAAAACACAGACAGTGAAGAGGTGGAGGTGTTGCAGGTCAAAGATAATAACATACCAAGGGGGCTGGCACCTTTAGAGGACCTTTTTGACTTTGATGATGTAGCAAAAAAGCCCACTATATAACACTCAGATTCTGAGGTTGAGGAATGCAACATAGGCACTGAAGATAAGCCCAATATGATCAAATTGGCTAAGTCCCTGCCTGCAAACATGAAAAGGAAATACATTGACCTATTCAAGGAATTCATTGATGTGTTTGCCTGGAGCTACGAGGACTTAAAGGCCTATGACATAAACATTATACAGCACAAAATACCTCTGAAAGAAAATCAGAAGCCCTTCAGACAGAAACTCCGTAGAATAAACCCAAAATTATTGCCTGCAGTGGAAAAGGAAATAAAGAAGATGTATGAGGCAGGCATAATATTTCCTGTGAGGTTCTCTGATTGGGTCTCAAACCTTGTAGCTGTGAGAAAGAAAACAGGTGAGATTAGATTGTGCATAGATTTCAGGAACCTTAACAGGGCCTCACTCAAAGACAATTACCCTTTGCCAAAAATGGAACACATTCTTCAGAGGGCAGTAGGCTCAAAAAGGATCTCCCTGTTAGATGGTTTTTCAGGTTACAACCAAGTTTTAGTACTCCTAGAAGACCAACTCAAGACAGCTTTTACCACTCCATGGGGCACTTTTATGTATGTAAAGATTCCTTTTGGAATGATGAACGATGGTGCCACCTTCCAACGAGCAATGGACATAGCTTTTTCGGATGAAATAGGACACTTCATAGTCATCTACCTGGATGACATAACAGTCTATTCCAAGACTGATGAAGAACACCTAAAACATCTGAGGAAAGTGTTTGAAAAATGTAGAAGGTTCGGTTTGTCATTGAATCCTAAAAAGACCATGTTTGGGCTGCAAGAAGGTAAGCTTTTCAGCCACATTATATCTAAGAAGGGAATTAGGATAGACCCACAGAGAGTTGAGGGAATACTACAAATCAAACACCCGAGAAACATCAAAGAGTTACAGTCCTTCATTGGGAAAATCAACTTCCTCAGGAGGTTTATTCCCAACTTAGCTGAACACCTTAGGAATATGACAAACATGTTAAGGAAAGGTGTAGGAGTTAAATGGATTGTTGAGGCTAAGAAATATTTTGAAATAGTTAAACTTGCACTCACTCGGGCTCCTGCCCTAATTAGCCTAGATTTCTCAAAGGATTTCCTGATGTTTTCATTTGCCTCCGAGCATATAGTGGCTGCAGTTTTACTGCAGAAAAATCCGGAGGGAATGGAACAACCCATTTCTTTCTTCAATAAAGCTCTGAGGGACGCACCCTTGAAATACAACATAATGGAAAAACAGGCCTATGCCTTGGTTAAGGCCTTGAAAGACTTTAGGTTGTACATACTGCATTCCCACACCATAGCCTACATGCCAAATATAGTGGTTAAATACATCTTGTCCCAAGACCCAGATGGGAAGAGAGGTAAATGGATTGTTGTGATCTTATAATATGACCTTGAGATAAAACCTACAAAATTGATCAAGGGTCAGGGCTTAGCTCAACTAATGGCTAAATCAAATTTACAAGCCCTCGACATAAACATGGTAGATGCCTTGGATGAGCGGGAAGAATTGCATGATCCCACTGTTGAGGAGAAGTTTCAGAACTCTCCATGGTATTCTGACATTCTCTATGTGCTCACAAACCTCAATGACCCTCCTGAACTGTCAAAGACCAAGGCTAGATTCCTAAAACTAAAAGCTAGAAGCTATTGCATACTGAATAACTGCTTATATTGGAAAAATGAAAATGGCCTATTGCTTAAATGTTTGCCTGAAACTGAAGCAAAGAGGATTAAACAGGAATTCCATGCAGGAGAGTGTGGAGGCCACCTGAATTGGAAAGCCACTGCTAAAAAAATACTCAGAGCTGGCTATTATTGGCCTACACTCTTCAATGACATCCATAAGATGATAATTGCCTGCCACAAATGCCAGATTTTCGAAGGCAAATGGAAGCTCCTCCCCCTACCTTTACAACCCATCACTGTTGAGGGTCCCTTTATGCAATGGGGCCTAGATTTCATAGGAGAAATACACCCTGCTTCCTCTGCACAACAAAAGTGGATCCCTACAGCCACAGACTACTTCACTAAGTGGATAGAGGCCATACTGTCTAAGAATGCCACAGATTTAGTCATCATTAGGTTCCTAGAAAGTCATATCCTCTCTCAGTTTGGTTGCCCAAGAAAAATAATCACTGATAATGTCATTTCTTTTGGATCCAAGAAAATGGTTGATTTTTGTCATAGGTATCAAATAGCACTCATTCATTCAACTGCTTATTATCCACAGGGTAAAGGGTTAGCGGAATCATCAAACAAGAACCTGGTTACCATCATCAAAAAGCTGCTGGAACAAAACAAAAATTCATGGCATAACAGGTTAGTGCATGCTTTATGGGCTGACAGGCTTCCAACAAATAAATTTATTGGCATGTCACCATACCAGCTTGTCTATGGAATAGAAGCAGTGTTTCCTACCAGCCTTGGAGTACCAGTGATTAAACTTGTCCAAGAAATTCAGACAGAAGAAGACAGCATGGTAACGAGGTTAAACCAAACAATTCATCTCCAGCAAACAAGGGAAGAGGTATATAACAAAGCTGTGAAATTTCAGGAAAATATAAAGAAGTTGTTTGACAGAAGAACCAAAGCTTCTGACTTCAAAATTGGAGATAAAGTTCTGAAGTGGGACTCAAGGAGAGAGGACAAAGGAAAGCACGGCAAGTTCGACAGTTTGTGGCAAGGTCCATACATCATCCAGGCCACCGTGGGTCCAAATGCCTTTTTTCTACAAGAACTATATGGTACAGAGCTGTTTGGGGGTCCTGTCAATGGCAGGATGCTCAAACACTACTTCTGTTGATTTCCAATTTCTGGTTTCCATTTCCATTGTAAATACCATTGTTGTGTTTGTTTTCAAGAAAAAAGAGAAAATGTTCCAAAAAACAAAGAGAAAGGAGAGGTTTAGACATGCTCAAAACATGAACCTCTGAGGTGCAAAAGATTGACTCTAACATGATCAAAGCCTGAGCCAGCAAAGAAGAAAAGGATCAACTCTAACATGCCCAAAACCAGAGCTGAAATGAAGAAGAGAAAGTGACTCTAACAAGCTCAAAACTTGAGTCACAAAGAAAAGAAGGATGCTTCAAAACTTCAGATTTCAAGCCTTCAAGATTTTGTTTTCAGTTTTCTGCAAGTTTCTATCCATGTGCAACTGTCTTTATGCCTTGGATCCATAGAAAACTATACTGTCTAACCCTAGTTTGACTGTTTTTAAATTTTTGTTGTCGAATGTAGAGAAGAAATCTGCTGGATAGTCTAATCCCAGCAGATATTAGATTAGGTAGAGAAAAATATGAGACCAACAATTTAATCTGGTCTCATGGAGAAATAAGGGTAGAAATATAATAGGTTTACTTTCTTGCTTGTAAAAATTAAATGATGTAAAGGGTCTTCTAGTCCAAATGCACCCTGGAAGAAAAATGTTAGAACTATAGTTTGGGTAGGTAGATTGTGTGGGATTGTTTCTGCTGATCTATCATGTTCGTGGCAACTGAAAATCAAAGAAGGAAGATGGCTCAAAGATCAGGCATCTGGCCTACCTCAAAGATCATTTCTGAATTCATGACTCCTTCAAGAAGAATCCATCCCCATGTGGAGCCACTATTAGCCCCCTATAAATTTCTTGAAAAGCAAGCAAGGGGCTAAATTTTTTTTTGGGAGCCTTCGAGGAATGCATTTTTCCTAAAAACACATCATCCTTGAAGCCTCTATGTGTCCATTACCTTTTAGAAAAATCCTCACTGTTGTTTCTAAGTCAATAAGCCCCACTGATGGTAAGAAATTGTGCTCAAGATGGCCTTCATTTACCCCTTGTATTCCTGCAGAATGTCCCATTTTAACCTTTTTCGCCTATGTCAAAGTCTCCATTTTTTCCCTCCCTAAACCTTCTAAGTCACCTTCATTCCCTCTTAAAACCTTCAAATACCCCTTGTTTGATTTAAAACCCCCTATCCCCTTTACCGGAACCTTTCCCTAGCCCTAAATTGCATTAAAAATGGGCCAAAAACCCATATTCTTCACATTTCAGGTTTAGCCCCTTTCGGCTCAGTCCCAGAGCCATTTCCCCCCACATGACCCGGGTGCTAGAACCAAGCGCTAGCCCTGAAAGCGATTATTGCATTTGGATATTGGGAGTGCTATCAACCGTCGATCTGTACAGATCAGACGATCTTCGCAAACTCCATAGCGTCTGTGCCCCCCCCCCCCCGTTCACCCCTCCGATCGCATATCCACCGTCGATCTGATCCGCAAATCGACGGTCCATTTTTCACCTGCCCCGGTGGTCCCTGTGCCAAAGCACTGTTCAAAACCTCTGGTTTCCATCGCACCGCCTTCGGAGGGTGGGCTGTATTTTTCATTTCGGAGCGATGCCATTTACAGCATGATGCGTGGCTCCGCGCACTATTGAAAAACCGACCCCCATCGCGCATTAATGTTCGACCATGGACCCGACGCGATATGTGCGTACATCGTCCGATCTGAAGTTTTCCATCCAACGATGATCGCGCCACGAAGAGGCTCGGGAGTTAGTCCAAGGCAAACACAACCCCTGGCCCACCATCCGTCACCCTCCGACGCGTTCTCAACCGTTGATCTCCTCCTGAGATCAGACGGTCTAGATTAAATGCATGCCCCGCCATTGACTGGGTCCCGCCACGTCACCACTCTACGTGTGTTCATATATTTTCGTCGCATTTTCATCTGGCACCTTTGTATTTCATTCAAGGGTCAAAATGTCAAATGTTCGCATTCAAATTTTGCTGCACTCCACCAACTTTCACCAGTCCATTTCTCCACTATTCGCTGCATTTTCCACCATCATCCTACACTGTTCCACCATTTCACCAAGCCATGCTACCATTCTCATTGTTCCCATTGCATCCACCCTCCCCATGCATGGTTTTCTTGACGATTTTGTGTGTTTTGCAGGGTACCAGTGTTAAACGACCGCCATGATTCACAGTCACTGTTACAGTGGCGAAAAACGCAGGGAAGACCATATGCAGAGATCGAAATTATGAAGGAAGGCCTGGGAAGGTGTTATGACATGACTTTCATTAAAGGAGCAGGGAAAAACTCTGTCAAACCTTCCCAGAGCCATCAAAGCGTAGATTTCGCAGACAGAGACAGGAATGGAGCTGCAAAAGAGTATCAGTGAAAGATCAGAGAATTTAAGACCGGTAATAAAAGATTTTTGAAGCCTAGAGTCAGTAATTTAAGGCAAGGTACCAGATCGAAGACCCCGTGGATCACTCAGAAGATCCAATGCACAGAAAATCATATCATCAGGGTTTCTATATCAGCAGAATGTCTTCTCCCATGAAGGACGAAGTGCCCATACGGTTTTCATGCTTTTTCGTGTCCCTGAGGAAATTTCTGCCCTGACAACAGTCCTATGCCATCAGAGCATTTGTTACACGGTATGGTAGGCCCCAGAATCATTGTTCTACTTTTATTTAATTCACCATAGTACCACAAGTATTGCAGAGGTGCTACAGCGAGTACATCAAAGACATACCTGGAGTAAATTGCAGCCTGATGAAGACCACTCTTTCATCCAAAGAGTACCAAAGATAAATGCCCAGAATTTAAAATAGAATGGGGCCTCGACCCTCTTCCTCTTCTAAGTTTTAATGTTACATTTAGTTTTCATCTACCCCCTCTACCTCTCTTTTCAGCTATAAAATTCATGAAGAAACTCGTTGTAAGGTTGTTGATCGGATATCTGTGAATTTCAAGTTGTTTCTCTTGAGACATGTTCTCTGTGTAAAGTTGTAAGATAGGCTGAGGAAGATGTTTGCAGACTGAATATCAAGCTATTGGTAATGTTGTACTTGACTGGTGTTGCTCTTTAATATGACAAGCACATTTCTTTGGATCCTGATTTAAAGCAGCGGTGATGTGTTTCTGTCTTTGTCTATGTTTTCCTTTTTAGTTCATTACATTTCATTTCTTCTGGCACGCATCAGAAATCTGGCATAGGATTTACCCTTGTTAGGTACCCTATGTTTTCTGCTGTATGTGCTATCTGAGGATTGATTTCAAACTAATTTAACTAGTGTAGTGGTTCCATATGCTGCTAGCTGATGTATGAATTAATGAATCAGTTCTCAGATGTGCTTGGTAGGTTTTAATTGAATGAATTGGAATATTGGGAGTCTAGAAACCCGTCTCTATCTCACTAGGATTTTTTTCAATTAATTGAACCATCCTAAGTTCCCTTAAGCTGGAGGTCAAAGCATTGAGAGTTCAAGGTCTCTCTCTGATCTCATGTTTTCACCTTTGTGTTTAAATCTTTAATGTTTCCTTGTCTAAAGAGTTAGCCTTCTAGGTTTTGGATCATAGGTTTTCCAATGGCACGTCCTGTCCCTGGATCTGATTCCTGAAGGTCACCTTGGAGGTTTCCTTTCTTTCACCTTTTTTCTTGCCTTTCCCACCACACTATCATCTTTAAGATCTAATGCTTTAGATGACTAGCCCAACTGAAAGCCTGCATATTGAATAGCAAGTAAACCCTTTCCTGACTCCATTGCCCAATGGTCTGAGTCTTCTCTGAATCATCCCTCCTTTGCCTAAAATCCTCTTTTCCCATCCTTGTCTTATATTGAACCCTTCTTTCCAGATTCTCAACAACCAAACAGACATCAAACAAACAAACCCAAGCCTTATAACTAGCCTAACATCTTAACTTTTGAGCTTCAAAGACATAAAACCTATGCTTATATAGAGAGATCCCTCTCTGGACCCAGGAGGGCTAGATCCTGAGGTCTAAAAGTGGTTCTAATGTTGTCTCATCTTTTGGTCTTGCCAATCTGGCCAAAACATGGGAACCCAAACACATGGGAGTATATTGATATGAAAGGGATTGATCCTAAAACTTGTATGCATCATATTTATATACAGGAAAATGTCAAACCAGTTAGACAACCTCAAAGAAGGATGAATCCTAATTTGAGGGAAATTGTTGAGGAATTACAAAATTTACTTAATGTGAATTTCATTTATCCTATATTATATAGTCAATGGGTGTCACCTTCAGTTATTGTTCCAAATAAAAATGGGAAATCGAGAGTGTGTATTAACTACAGGGAATTAAACAAAGTTACTTTGAAATATCATTTTCCACTGCCTTTTATAGATCAAGTATTAGATACCATGGAAAGGAAGAAATATTTTTCATTTATTGGTGGTTTTATTGGATATAACCAAATCCAACTAGCACCAGAAGATCAATATAAATCTACTTTCACATGTCCATGGGGAACATATTCCTATAGGGTACTTCTCTTTGGATTATGTAATGCACTCGCAAAATTTCAGAGAGCAGTTTTACGTATCTTTTCTGATCTAATTCATCATTGTGTGGAAGTTTACATGGATGACTTTATTGTATATCGAGACACTTTTGTGGAAGCTCTTGAAAATTTGGAAAAAGTTTTTATTAGATGTAAAGAATAAAACCTTTCATTAAGCCATGAGAAGTGTTTTATGATGTTCAATGAAGGGATTGTTTTAGGCCACCATATTTCAAGTGATGGAATTAAAATGAATACATCTAAAGTAGAAGTAATTTCTATAATTTCAATTCCTATTTTTCAAAGATATGTTAGAATTTTTCTCATATTTACTAGTTATTATAGAAGATTCATAGAAAATTTCACAAAAATAGTCTCTCCAGTTTTCAAACTTCTTACAAAATATTGTGAATTTTTTTGGAATTATGACTATCAAAAAGAATTTGAGACATTGAAACAGAAGATTACTAAGGCACCAATTTTAAGAGGCCTAATTGGTCTCTTTCTTTCCACATTTCTATTGATGCTTCAGATATAATTTTAGGAGCTATGTTGGGACAAAAATATTTAACTCCTTACGCCATTTATTACACAAGAAAAATGTTGACTCCAACAGAGTTAAATTACATTGTCACGGAAAGGATTTTCTAGTTGTTTTACATGCCATTAATAAGTTTCGTCATTACATCACTGGTTATGAAACTTGTATTCATACAAATCATTCTTCTATTAGATATTTAATGAACAAACCAATTAGTAATGGTAGAATTACAAGATCGTTGTTACTATTACAAGAATTCAACATTATTATTCTTGATATACCGGGAAAATAAAATACAGTTGTTGATTTTATTTTTAGAATGCAGAATAATAAGGATGATCTTCCTGTAAAAGATAATTTTCGTGATGGATATATTTTTGCAGTATCTACTAAAACACCTTGGTTTGCAGATATTTCCAATTATTTAGCTACAGAAAAATTATCTCTACAACTATCAGCCAGGGAAAAAAAAAAAATTATCAAAGTTAGTGCACCTTATTCTTGGATAGATGGAGAATTATACAAAACATGAACTGATCTGATCATCCGAAGGTGTGTTCAAGAAGATGAGGTACCATAAAGATTGAAAGCTTGTCATGATGAGCCATGTGGAGGGCACTTTGCTGACAAAAGAACTGCTTACAAGATACTTCTTTTGGGATATTATTGGACATCCATTTTTAATGATGCCAAAGAATATGTCAAAAGATGTGATAGTTTTCAAAGAATGGGAAGCTTATTCCATCAGCTGAAATGCCTCTACAACCATAGGTACTTGTAGAACCTTTTGAAAAATTGGCTCTAGATTTTGTTGCACCAATAAATCCTCCATCTAAACAGAAAAGGTATATACTTGTTTGTACATATTATATTACAAAATGGGTAGAAACTAAATCTCTTTTACTTACAACTGAAAATGTTGTAATTACATTTATTTTTTAGGATATCTTTACTCGTTTTGGTGTTGCAAGAGAAATTGTAACAGATCAAGGTACTCAATTCACATCTAATTTGGTGCAAAATATCATGGAGCAATAAAATCAAGCATCAAAATTCTACTCCATATCATCCATAAGCTAATGGACAAGTGGAATCCACGAACAAGGTACTTGAAGCAATTCTGGCCAACACTGTGCATTTTCATAGGAAATATTGGACAGAAAATCTTCCATAATCATTATGGGCATATCGAACAACATGGATAAATACAACTGGACATTGATCCGAACTTATGCAAGAATGCAATAGAATACATATATGCAGCAAAAATGATACTTCATTTCATTAATATCAAAGAATTGAAATATGCTTACATACGTAATGGAAATAAACTAGCTCAGGCAGTGGTAGCTTATATTTGAGAAGAGATGTGGTAGATACATGGCTCTGAACTATGTTACAATAAGGCTCAAAGACCTATTTATTATTGAGAAATAATGGAAAACTCTAAACATCCAAAAACCTAACCCTAGGAGGTGAATTGCCAAAACTATGGGCCCCATTGGGGTAAATTGGTACATCAACTTCCCGAGGTTGCAACTTTGGCATAAAATATTTGTTTGAAGCACATGATACCTCATTAGAAAGATCTATTCGAGGAATACAATTGTCGACTACAAACATTATTCAAAGACTCATGTTTTCCCGTTCTCCAAAAAAATTTCATTTAGCACCTCAAAACGGTTACGGAAGTTCAAGACCCAAAAAACTGCAAAAAATAGTAAATTATGCCACAATTAAGTAAACTAAAAAAAATGAAAGAAACAATAGTGGGGTCCAAGTGGAATAGGAGGGTGGCCACCAATATCCACCTTGATTGGTCCTCCCCCCTTAGGAAGCAATGGTCCCCATTGTGTTGGGTTTCTCCATGAGATGGGGAAACTTGTGCTGAACTTGATCCCTGGTGAGCCACTTGCCTTGGTGCATGAGTTTGCTAGCTTTGACAACCCGAAACAGTTGGATCATTTCCTAGCTAGTTTTCTTGATCTGCATGTACATGATCTGATCAGTTGTGGCATGTCCCATGCAGTCGGGGCTTAGATTTTTTGGTGTGAGTTGTTCTGCAATGTCTAAAGTGTCTGATAATGGTGGAAAGTATGGTTGAAGGAGGTCCACATTAAACATTAGGTTTAGGCCAAGGAATGGGAGAATGTTGAGCTCAATTTCTCCCACATCCTTGGTGATTGTGTAAGTCCCATATTGAAGTGGCCTGAGCTTCTAATGGCCTCCGGAAAAACATTCTTTCTGCAAATGCAACCAAATTTTTTCGCCCACCTAAAACTTGTGTGGCACTCGTTGTTGATCATGTCATTGCTTATACTTGGCATTGGACTTCTCCAAGATGTTTTGAACCTACTGGAAGACATGCTAGATGCGTTAAATAAATCTAGTGGCTTTACCAGCCTCAAATAGTGAATATGTGGATTTTGTCTATGTAGTCGCATGAGGTATGGCAACATCAATCAAACATAATGGTTGAAATCCTAGACCCACTTGAAAGGGACTGCGACCAGTCGAGCTATGGAGAGCTATGTTGGGTAGAGGTGCTCCTGGAGTCAGATCAATCAGATGCTTGACTTGAAAGTGCAAGGGTACCCCTGTAGGTGAGGAGAAGATGTCCCTATATTCTTCCTTGACCTTATCCACCTTCTTTTATTGTGTGTAGGAACCCTTCCAGGGGGCCATGGATGTGGCCATGGTCTTCCCCTTACTTTGAGAGCGAATCAAAAAGAAAAAGAATCCCAGTCTGGGCTTACTGCATTTCTTAGCATAGATTAAAGAGATGGTAGTATGAGGGGTTACCTTTGGTGTCTTGTATAACTTAGTTCCCAAAGAAATAATAAAAATGTGAGGCCTTGACTCATACACAACATGACATTTCCATAAGTGTGGTTGGCCTAATAATACATCAAAAACTTCAAGAGGATCAACATCACACAATACATCATCTGTGAAGGGCTTGATGTTGTAGGGAAGGCAGCATTGTTGGCTGACATGGAGATCTCGTCCTTGGTGAATCCACCCGATGGTGTATGGCTGCAGGTGTGGTGTGGTTGGTAGGCCCAACCACTGAATGACCTCTGCCAAAATGAGGTTCTTTTGGCTCCATCTTTCGAAAATAAATTGCAGCGGTGAACCCTTCACCCACATATGTGAGTGAAAGAGTTTCTCCCCCTCCTCTGGACCTTTGGGTTCTACCTTTTGGAAATTGGTGGTGGCTACCATCGTAGTGAATTCTATGTCAATGACCTACTTACCCTTGTCAAGTTTCAACTTAGAATCAAAGCATGCATCCGTCTCTATGTCTTTCAACTCGACCACCAGCACCTACTTTGTGCAACATTCATTCGTGTTGTGAGTGGGAGTTTTATGGAACTCACACCACTTGTTGGTGTCCTTATTTGCCTTCTCGTCACTGTATAGACCAATCTATTGTTCTAGATTAGGCTCAATTTATTGTCAACCAAGGTAGGTAATCTTAGAGGCACGTGTCTAATGTTAATAGACCTAAAAGGATCTGTTTGCCTAAGTGAATGTTTATTGTGGTAGGCTCCAGCACTCTTTTTACAAGAGATTGATATGTGGTTCCTCACACACTTTAAACACTCATGAAATTAAATCTGATCTGTTGTTCTAAAAACAGAGTGCTACTAATTGTCTGAGTTTTCAATGCTTTTACAAGGTTATAGTTGACGAAAACTCTTTCAAAGTAACACACTAAAGCCTATTAAAAATCGAATTCATTAAAACAGAGATCACAGAAATGATTTCGAATTCAATTCTCAACTAGATCCTCTTACAAGGACTGTTCATTAATTTAGTAATTGAATTCTTCAATTATAACTATGAATCATGAAATAAAAATGATGAATGAAATCACAAGAACTCTTAATCAAAATCAATGAACTCAAAGCATAAAAATTAAAAAAAATACTAAATCAGATCTGAATATTAAATCTAATGAAAATGTATAGAAAAGTGTACCGACTTCACATGGGGGCCCTTCCACGCTTTGAAGGCACACTTGGGAAACTTCAAATGATGAAAATGCTAACTCAAAACACCATAAATGATAAAATTCTGTCTCTGATTAAAATCTGGGAATGAGTTACATTAAAATAGAGTTCTGAAGCACATACACAGTCTCAAGTTTTCTCTTACATCCAATAATATCACTAGCATCACTAGCCTATTACATGCTTCCATTCACTTATTTATCAAAAATTACAATCAAAAGAGGCTCTTTTCGTTCCTTCTAATCATAACTGATCTCCAAAACAGATCGAATTAGTTTGGAATTCCTAATCATAGGCAAAATATCAATCTCATTCATTATGACTCAGATTTTTTTGCTAGATTGGCTGGGTTTGACCAGCGTTGACCGGCTATTTAGGAACTTCCAATATGATGCTGGATAGATTTTTCATCATCTGTGTATGTTCCAGATCACGTCCTTGTCCTTCATTTTGATCTACCTACTATGCCACATGTCAGAACATAAACCATTTACAGGAAGTTATCACATCCTGTAATTTTATTGAAAATTTTCAATTTTTAACAAAAAAATTCCATAAATTAATTTTAATGTAAAAATAACAATTATAATGCTATATTAATCAATTTCAATAAACTATAAGGGATTTATGGAAGAAAATGATGGATAAATGATGGGATTTTAGGAGAAAAAGATAGCCATAAAATAATACCAACAGTCACCCTTGGATTTTGGCTTCAAGAATTTTTCCTGGGGGTCCCGACAGATCTTTGTCCTTTACTCAGATTTGGGTTCGTAGATTGTTACACAGTAATTTATCACCGTCCTTGCAATCCCCATCCCAAACATTGGAGGACCATTTCAGTGACTTATTTGTATTTTCTTACCTTGCAAAAAGTGTCATTGCATCCCTTTCCATGTGAAGGACATTTCCTTTGTTGATCATTCCTGAAGCAAGCTCTCAAAAAAACATGATTTTGGGTCGGTGCTGGTAGTGGCCTCATGCCCATAGAGAAATTAGCACTGGGCCTCGCGGCCATTGGCGCTCTGTCTCAATGGACTGCCCATGCCGAGCTATTTTTTGAAAGTTTTTTAAAATAGAAGCGAATTTTCCATTCCTAACTACTTCGCGAGTGGATTCATCATGGTTTGTTCGACTGAATAACGTCGAAGTCCTTCTTTTGGATTCTTGTTTCCTACATTTGAGCAACTCCCCAAAGGATAAGGCCTCCCTTCCACCTTTTGAGGGATCCCAAACCACCTCCTCCTCTCCTATAAATACATCCTTATCACATAGTTTCAGCTAGCTGAACAGTCTTTACTATAGCTGGTGTGAAAATAAAGCAGAGAGGAATCCATTGTCAGGAGTGAGTTTAGGCCCATTGCCTTGCCAATTCCAATCCCCAACGACTGCTTGAGACGCATTTGACTAGACCCATCGAAGGAGGCTGCAACGTCAAGGATTTTTGGTTGTAAACTTCTTCTCTCTACTTATTAATACATGACTGGTTTTTTGGTTCCCATTTTGTGTTTGATATGTTTAATCTTATGCAATACGTTTGATTCTCCTTGACCAATCAAATAGTTATGAATGCAAGTATGTTTTTGTATTCTGTCATCATTTTTTGATCCTTGTGCAAGTACACGGATATTACCGTTGAAGGACCACGACGTGTAAAGAAGAAGTTTAGGGGATTGTTGCCACAAGCTATGACAAGAGTGTTGGAACAAGGTAGGTCATATATCCCAACTCATTTTCATTCATAAACTAGGAGTCCGAAGGATCAGCATATTCCCTTGTTGCTATACCACCCCAAGGCTAGAGGGATCGCCTCTATCCGCAGAGGGGATTTACCTACACAACAAGTTGGCAACCATACTGGGGAGGAGTTTGTTTGTCGTCTCTCGTTGTTTGTCTAGTGTTTTTCTTGTCGAGTCAACTTTTGTCGTTTCATATTTTTTTCTGATTTTTTGTACCTGTTTGACTGTTTTCAGCAATTACATTCAGTCCTAGAGTGTCAAATCTGATCTCTGCTCGGTGGTTTTTTATTTTTTCCATGGTTTTCTAGCTCAGCGTTGTTATTCTTTGAAAAATTGCGTCGATTGGCGCTTGTTGATTTTTTCACAGGTGCGCCAACCTCTATTTAGCGTGGATTATAGCTAAACAGATGCGCTGAATCCTGTAGGTTAAAATTTAGCCTCTCTCCTGAGTTTTGCAGTTTTCCTTGCCTCTAGGTTGGATTTTCATATTTTAATTGGTCCACTGGGATTTTTTTGACTCTCTTGTCTCGTTCTTCTCAGCTATTTGTCCCTCATATTATCAGTGGAATTTTTCATCCTAGGGTTTCTAGGTGTCTCTTGCCACTTGTTCGGTTGTCTCCTCACTGAGCCTTCTGAATAGAATTTGAGTCAGTTTGGTCTCTATCATTTCAGTTTGTCGACTGATTGTTTTATCTTTTATTTTGGTTCTATGTGTTATTGGTTTGTTGAATGATCACCTTTGATTTCATTTAGCTCTCCATCTTTCACTTTGAGCATAGATTACATTTCTCACTGAATTGGTTCAAAAGCCCTCTTGTTGCCTGAAGGAGTGCATCTTTTTTTGAGTGTTTTTGATGTTTGCATTGGATTGATCTCTTTGCTTTAGATCGTTCCATTGGAATTGCTCAAAACTAGTTTCCATTTTTCTTTTTAGTGTAATAGTGCATTTTTCTTTCTCTTAGTTTGAAAATGAAAATAATTATTTTGGATTAGTAGCTTTTAGTGAACAAGGAAATAGTTTTTTGTTTTCCACTTCGGTTGCCTTAGATGCATTAGTGGAATTCTTCTTGTGATTCAATTGATCGTTGCTTGCTTATGAACTACTATCCTTCTCTTAGCTAGCAATCATTGAATGGGAATGATTTTCTTTTGCATGTTGTTTTGCATTATGAATTCGATATTACATTCGGTAAGGCCTTGAAATTGCAACATTAATTCAAGATCAACTTTAAAATGAATTCAATCAACCTAAGGAAGCATTGAAACCTAACGCACATATATTTAGGGGTCTAGGCTAGTGACGTGTTCCGACGTCATTAAACCTAGTAGTTGTCGTTCTCCATCTAGTATTAGACAGCGCTAGAACGAAATTGTGCTCCCCGTATCGTCGAGTATATAAAGGGAGACCCTCATAGGTTGCAATCCTTTATCCATAGGAAGTTGAGTTTTCCACCCTGTAACTGTGATAGGCAGTTCACAGAAACTTGGTACACCCTCTTGCTTAGATTCTTGAGTAGTCATATTTATCTTTTTGTGACTCTCTAAAATTGAAAATATCATCGAGCACTTGTCCTTTCATGCTTGTTCAACTTGAAAGTGACTAGAGTCACCTTTTTCCTGTTTCTTAACTCTTAAAATATGAAACGTCAGAGTATTGTTTGAATGTCATAAAATCAATTGCCTACGATCACATAACTGTTAAAGATATTTTCTCGGCTTGTTCTTAAGTAATTCCTTAGTGTTTGATCTTGAAGCCTTGAATTGGTCATCTCAGTTCCCTCCTATTTTGAGACAACGTCATAGTTGCGGAACCACCAGTTTCGTCATCCTCTTCATTGCCTCCTAGTGGCAATCCGTCTCCTAAAGTTTCTTCGGGAGCATCTCAACCTACTAGGTCTATCAATTTCTGGCAATCTATCCTTCCGAGTATCTTACCTCTCGCTACATGATCTCCTCTTGAAGAGCCATATAATATCAATTGGTAACCTTAGGATGCTTGGTCTGGTTTTGGGAACAAGGAAGAGTTTCCTCCTCTTACTTCGAAACCATATTTACTTGCTACTACTTTACTTGCCACTACTCGTCGCCTTTTCGATGATAACATGGCTTCGTCTGACATGGATTCATCGAGTCCTGTCAATATTGAAGATCTTTATGTTTCTACAAGAGATCATCAGCTCCCTCCAGAGAATTTTCCTTATGTCTCAATTCAACCTTCTTCACAGCCGGTATCTCTCTCATGCGGTTATCGTACATTGGGTCAGATCATTTCTGGTGTTGCATCATTGTATCAGAACCTGATATGGTCTAATACATTGACTCCTTCAGGGAGCTCATCCATCTCGGTATCGAGGGAATCACCCTCAACTCACATGACGTCGATGATTGTAACCTCTATTCATGTCCAACCCACTTTCTGTGTGGCCTCATCTGCACTGGCCATTAATATGACTCAGTCATCGTCAGTGTCTTCTGTTGTTTGTAGGTCCATTTTTATCAATCCCATGATACCTGTTAGGCCCACCATGGAAATCCCATCTATTTGCCTCCAATTGACCCCAATCATTTCACATAACAACAGGGACAACCCTCTGGTCCACAAGGACAACCCTTACAGGGACAACCTTATGGTCCGCAAGGATGAACCTTACAGGGACAACCTTCATTCCAACAAGGAAAACTCTATGGTCCTGTTAGTCAACCTTATGTTCAACAGGGTGCATCTCATGTAACCGGGGGGAAAATCTATCCACAATAGAGACAGATTTTGTGCAACAACACCACCCTTACGTTCAGCAAGGCTAAACTTTTGTACAACAAAGACAACCCTACGGTCCTGTGCTAGGTCAACCTAGTCTTCAGGGGAAACCTGGCCCATCCCAACCATCGGACCAACCTTTTCCACAGGGGCAACCCAGTGGCTCTCAGCATCTAGGCCAACCTGCTTCGCATGGAGAGCCTATCCAACCACAGTATCTAGGTCAACCTACACCCTAGGGGCAACCATTTCAACCTCAAGGAACTACTTACATTCCCCAAGGTCAATCTGAGGTGGTATATAGTGCACCCCAAGGCATTACTTACATTCCTCAAGGTCAATCTCAGGTGGTATACAATGCACCTCTGGTCACTGTGTACATTCCTCAAGGTCAAAATCAAGTGTTATATAATGCACCTCAAGGCACTTCTAACATTCCACAACAAAATCCATATGTTTCTCTAAGAGGACCTCAGTGGTATTCTCATAATCAATATCCTGGTCCTCAACCCATGTATGGGCAGAATTATCAGGCTTATAAACCCTATGGACATAATCCTCTGGGACAAAACATATGGGGGCAGAATTTATCTCAACCAGGGTGGAATCCTAATACTGGTCTCTATGAATGGCCTGCAATGCCTTTCAATCCTTAATTACCTTTCCTTGCTACGTTGGAACTCCCCACTGTGTCGAAGTTGACGAACGATCCTATCCTTCATAATCCATATTGGCCTCCAGTTCTGACCAAAATTCCTTGCGATTGTCCCAAATTTGAGGGAAAGTCTGGAGAAGACCCCCAAGCACATGTTATGACATGCCATATTTGGTGTTCCTCTAACTCTTGGGTTGACGATTCCGTTCAACTTCATCTTTTCCAACGGACTCACACTAGTGTCGCTGCCAAGTGGTACATTCAACTCTCCCGCGGCATCTTCCAAAATTTCAACTCTTTAGCCATGGCATTTCTCACGCACTTTCAGTTACCAGTTTGGTATGAAACTGGGACACACCTCCTCACATCCTTGAAGCAAGATCGAGCTACTCATATCTCTGATCATATTCATGAATGGAGACATCATCATTTTCTGATCAAGTTTGAGATTCCTAATCAACTTCTAATTGATTGGTTCACTACCTCCTTCATTGCTCCAATTGCTAAGGACATTTCTATGGGGGCATGTATTAATGAGGAACAAACCATTGCTAATGCCCAGTACCTTGATCTTATGTACTCTCAGTACAGCATGTTGTAGGAACTCTTGCCTAATGCCCCTTGACCTGGAACTTCCAAAGCACCAGCAATGCCATCCATCAACGGCATCATAGGTTCTCTGTCTCAGACTTCTTGGAAGTATTCTCCAAATCCTGTGAAGAAAAAATATACTCCTTCCCATGATATTGTTTCTTAGCCACCCCTGAATTCTGGTAAAACCACGGAAGTGAATGACATCCAGTCCAATCCAACGGATAAAACTTCCAAGGGTAAAAATAAGGGTAAAGTTAAGGCGAAAGTTGATACCCCGAAATAGGATTCTCAGAAATCTCATGCTGATGATGGTTCACAACGCAAACTGAAGTACCCTTGTTTGATTTGTAATGAAGAGCATTACACCAAGGACTATCCTCAACAGTCTGAGGTGAGTCGATTGCTCAAAGGCACCCAAGGCACTTCGGTTGTTCTTAAAGAACCATTTCCATCACAACAGACTCAGTTGGTGGTGCAACCTCAGTCCTCTACCCCATTTGGCTCTCAGCTTTTCCTGATGAACGGTCCTACATCCATCTCTATTGTTACCCAATCAAAATATTATATCGAACCGTGTCAGGAAGCAGGGAAGGAAATTGATGATGGTCCTCCTCCCCTGCCTGCTTCTGGCCCTCTTCATATTGAAAGGCCGAGTACTAATCCCATTGTAAAACCACCTTCCAAAGGTGTATTCCGTAAGTCTTCTTACAATCCTAAAACCCGTGTTGCTCAGCATTACAATATTGTTGAGGATCTGTCTCGGGTGCCCTCTGCTATGTCTACAATGGAAGTACTTAAGAGTTGTCTGTCTCAATGGAAGGCTTTGTTATCTGCTATCAGAGGGGTTGATCCCGCCGATTCGAGCCTTATCACTTTCGATTTGGAAAATTTTGTCCCACGTCTCCCTCACTAGCTTGCACTGATCATCCAAGTTTGGATTAATGGAAAGAATATCCATCGAGCGATCGTGGACGAGGGTGCAGCTACGTGCGTCATGTCATCTGCCTACTAGAAATCCATCGTTTCTCCAGCCCTCAATTCATCTCCAAAAACTTTAGAAGCTTTTGATGGAAGGGAATCTCTCCCTCTTGTTGTTCTCGCTAGTTTACCCATTACATTATAAGGGAAATAAAGTTAACGTTGAGGTTGAAGTCATTGAGGCCAAGCTCAATTATAATCTTCTCCTCGGTCGCAGTTGGACTCACGTCATGTTGTGTGTTATGTCCACTCTCTTTCGTGTTCTTTGATTTTCACACAAAGGAAATATCATCATTGTCGATCATTTGACCTTTTCACTTCTTTGTCTTCTGAGAGCAACGTCCCATATGTAGATCATATTCCTACACCTTATGAGAGCACAGGGCTGGGTATTTTCAAAGATCCTGCCCTCATGGGTCTTTTTCCTCTTCCTCCATCCAATACTGCTCAGGTTAACATGATATATGGGTCTTTTGATCCATGGGTCATCCCTTCACCCAAGCAGATTGATTCGTTTGGTGACTCGATGTCGTTAAGCCCAATAGAGATTGATTATTGTGAACTTATTTCGGCTTCGGCTTCTCCACCCTCTGATCATGCTCCTTTGAGTATGTCTCTTGACACTTATTCTCAATCCCCTTAGCTCAGTGATTCAAATTCTCCCGATCCCTTAAACGAGACATTTCCCACTGATGAGGCCATCGTAGAAACTATGTCTCTTGAGGATCCTCCTTGGGATGATAGTCATCACCATTCCTTTTTCATGCCTGGCCTTGGGGCCATGTCTACTTGTATCGAGAAGTTCGCTTCTCAATTTCCTTCTCATCTGCTTCAAATGCCTATCTTGACACACAAAGTCTTTGCGGAAGGTAACTTGGGAAACATCACACAAACGATGCATATCGACATCTCCGTCAAACAGGGGGTTGTCAAGAACATCCACATTGGGGTGACATGTTCTCCTAATGAGATCGAGGTCTATACTAGTCTCTTCCACGAGTTTCGCGACGTTTTTTCTTGGTCTTATGAAGAAATACCCAGAATCGATCCGAGTATAGTTGTGCATGAGATTCCTACTTATCCTGGTGTGAAGCCTGTTCTCCAACGTCTTCATCCTATGCATCCTAGAAAGGTGGCTGCAATTAAAGGAGAAGTTGAAAAACTTCTTAGAGCTGGTTTCATTTATCTGATTCCCTTAACAGAATGGGTTTCTAATATCGTTCCTGTGGATAAGAAGTAGGGTACTATTGGTGTTTGTGTCCATTACCGTGATATCAACCGCGCTTGCCCTAAGGATAATTATCCCACTCCTTTTATTGACCAAATCATTGATGAATGTGCTGGGAGTGAGATCTTTTCCCTGATGGACGGGTTTTATGGGTACAACCAAATTAATATTCTTCTGGCCGATCAACACAAGGCCGCCTTTATCTGTTCTTGGGGTACCTTCGCCTATAAGAAGCTCCCTTTTGGTCTTAAGAATGTTGGGGCTAGATTTCAAAGAGAAATTTCATATGCTTTCCATGATATCAAGCGCATTGTTCAAACTTACCTAGATGACCTTCCGGCTCATTCAGATAAGCGTAAAGACCACCTAGATCATCTCCGTCAAATATTTTTTCGTTGTCGATGCTATAACATTTGCCTCAATCCGCATAAGTGCGTCTTCTACGTTTATTCTAGTAGGCTCTTAGGGTTTATCATCTCTAAATATAGAATTTGTCTCGATCCCTTCAAAGTCGAAGCTATTGTTAATCTCCCCTCTCCTTCATCCTTACATAAGCTACAGAGTCTGTAAGGGAAAGCTAATTTCCTGTGTCATTTTATACCGAACTATGTTGAAGTGGCCAAAGGATTTACGCGATTACATAAGCAAGGTGTCTCATTCCTTTGGGATGAGATCACCCAAAAATCCTTCTATGCACTAAAGGCATTGGTTATCAATTCTCCTCTGTTGCATCCTCCCAATTATCATCGTGATTACTGCCTCTATTTGGTTGTTGCGTTTAGCACTATTGCCATGGTTCTGGTGCAAGACGAAAATGATGGTGACGAGCACGTCATTTACTATCTGAATCGCAATATTCTCGATACTGAAACACGTTATGCACATGTCAAGAAGTTGGAATTGGTTGATGTTCAAGCTATTCAACGTTTTTGTCATTACATCCTCTTACACACAGTGACCATGATTTCTAATTGTAACCCCATGACCTACATATTGACTCATCAATGGCTGGGGGGGAAATACTCGAAGTGGATTGTTATCCTCCAAGAGTTCGATTTGGAGTTTACTACCGCCAAATCGAAGAAATCTTTGGTTTTCGCTGATTTGATTTTCTCTCTCCCTTACGATTCTGCTCCATCTGGTTCCGAGGAATGCATTCCAGATGACACGCTTTTTCTTATTATCACCCTCAATCCTTGGTATGGTGATATCATCGTATATCTTCAGACTTCCACCTTCCAATCCGAGTTGACGAAGGATTATCGTCGATGCATCTGCCATCATTCACAACCTTATCACATAGTCAGAGATACTCTCTACCACATCGGAGCTGATTCTGTTCTCCGCCAGTGTTTAACTCTCGAGGAGGCTGAAAATGTCCTCAATGATTGCCACTCTGGCACCTGTGGCAGTCACATGTCTGGATATACTACTGCACATAAGATTCTTCATGCTAGCTATTTCTGGCCCACCATCTTAAAGACTGAATTTTTTTTGTCTGTAAGTGTCACAATTTCCAGATTTATCAGCGCAAGATGCGCACGCCACCCACCCATCTTCATCCTGTCATTACCATTAGTCCCTTTGTGAAGTGTGGAATATATTTTATGACGTGTAACCCTCACTCGGCCGTGGGGCATGCTTATATTATCGCAGTCGTTGACTACTTCACAAAATAGGCCGAAGAAATGCCTACACTTACAGCTAACGGTAAGACAGCTGCACAATTTATATTCAATCATGTCATTACTAGGTTTGGTGTCCCTCAAGCCACTGTTACTGGTCATGGTTCTCATTTTTGTCATTACATGATGGCTGAGTTGACTTCTAAGTTGGGTCTACGTCACAACAGCTCAATGTCGTACTACCCTCAGGCCAATGGGCAGGTTGAAGCCATGAACAAGGTTCTAGTCACTATGCTTCAATGTATGATTGGGATTCACAAGTCAAACTGGCATCTCATGTTGTTTTCATCTCTTTGGGCTTATCGGACGTCAATGAAGGATGTGACAGGATTCACTCCATTCCATCTTGTCTATGGTCTCGAAGCTACCCTTCTGATTGAATGCGAAATACCTTCTCTTAGGATAGTTGTTGAATTGCTACTTAATACTTCGCCAGAAGAAGAGCGTCTTCTATATTTAGAGAGGCTTGATGAAACTCGCTTCTTTGCTTCTCTTATCATAGAAGCACATAAAAAGCGGGTCAAAGCTCATTTTGACCAGTCGGTTTCCCCTCGTTCCTTTGTAGAAGGAGAACTCGTCCTCCTATATGACCAAGCTCATGATAAGCTGGGGGCAGGAAAATTCCAACCCATGTGGCATGGGCCCTATATTTTTAAGCGCGTTTTGCAGAACGGGGCTTATTAGCTAATTGATTATGAAGGTTTTCCTCTGGATCAGCCCAAAAATGGGTTGTATCTCAAAAAATACTATGCATGAGTCTCTTGTGCATGTTTCTTTTGTACATAGGTGTTTTTTTATTTTTTTACTTTTTTGGCTTGGTGAGCTTTGCGAGCGTTTTCTTACTTATTGTGTCATTACTTATTATGCAGATGTATGTCACTCCTAATGTTGGTTTCATGGATGGTGCCTCCCGCAGTACCCATAATCTGTCTTCTACAGCCTTGGTGATTTATAATCCTAATGGTGAGTTGATAGACCTTTAAGGTATTTGTCTAGGACGAACCAGAAACAATGTCGCTGAATATAGTGCTATCATTAAAATCTTAACCGAGTTCATTGCTCTCGACATTCGTGCATTGATTGTTAGCCTAGATTCTCAGCTTGTTGTTCTTCAGCTTAATGGGTATTATTCTATTAGAAATCCTCAAATCTTAAGGTTGTATTTTCATTTTCATTTATTAGAACAGAATTTTGATTACATCACATATCAGCATATTCCCAAACGAATGAATGTGTTAACTGATACAGTAGCCAATATTGTATTAGTTAGACATTTGCGTAATTTTTAAAACATCATCATCACATGATAAGATTCATACAGGAAAATAGGAATATATATATCGAGTGTTTTCATCCATGTGAATCATAAGTTCAAAAAATATGTATGTTTTGGTTACATCCTAAGACATCGTGTCTCTCAAAAAATATGCAGAAATAAAATCCTAGGTGTCTAGTCAGCATGATGCCTATAGTATCATGTCACTGCCCATACAAGCCTCCTCAATAAGCGGTGAACATAGTTTGACACCCCTGTAGTGTGCCTCTGGTATGCGCGAGGAACATCATCAAATCTCGCATAGTCAGGGATTCTACTGGTGAGTCCCTCCAGGTTGCGTATGATTTCCTCCTCCTCGCTTCCCTCGCCATGAGGGGCCACATCAAAATCATGAGGAATCCTCTGTGTTATTGGAGACATTCCTGCAGGTCTTTCTGGGCCGACATCTGCAAATACATGGATTAACATCATAATGTATATAATAAAAAAATCATTATACTCATCAAAATCAAAAAATGATTCTTACCCAATGCTTCATCCCAATCCTCTCCTGCTGGGAGTGGGAGGTCTGCATCACCCGTAAAGTCTGTTCTAGAATAGGGCCAGTCCTCCATGAAAATCAATTGTCGATGAAGTCACTCAAAGAAATTTTGTCTCTAGGACATCTGTTGACCGCCTCCTGAGCTATGCATCAAAGCCGCCCAACAAACCATCCGTGGCTCCTGGGCTGGTGGTGTAGGAACTACCACTTCTTGACGTTGAAAATTTGGTAACCATTCCAAGATGAATGGTACCAAGATGGACCCATATCCGAACTGTTTCATCTTGTCGTTCTTTCATTTCGTCAATTGGCATTTCATATTGATCATTACCGCCTCTGCCAAATTCTAGAGAGTTGGTGCCATACAATCTACTACAAGAAATAACTGTGTTTTTGTGGCCTCATGTAGAGATTGATATCTAGCATCTCGCGTGATGGTGTGCAGCACTACTTTTAGTTCCAAATCGGGAATAGTTTGGATATCCACCTTCTCGCCTTTGGATCCTTTCCTTGCCCCTCGGAAAAATCTATCGATGACCATGCTCATGTTTTCCATCGTGGGCTGGGTACCTGTCAGGATTGGTACTGCCCTCCTCCGTGACAATCCAGTGATGAAGTAAACATCTGAGACCTCAATCTCTAGTTCTTGATCGTGGATTATGAATCTTTCCTGATCAATGTCCCATACACTAATCAGGTACTGTAATAGCTCCGGTTGAGCTAGGGGACATGGTGCCATGAAGAATTTTTTAAGCCTGCAGTCCTTGAGAACGTCCATGCATCTTACATTTCCCAAGGCTTGCTCATCTTCTTCACTATGCTCTCTTTCCTTATCACCATTTTTCTCTTTCACACCTGCAAAAACATCATTGGAGCCATCATTAATCATATTATTTTCTATTGAAGTGTTTAAAACGGGCTAATTGGTTGAATTCACACGCAAAATTAGTGGATGTGGTTGGCACGACTATTTTAAAAAAAATTATTCCAAGTGGTGTGCCCTTATTTGGATTCAAGGCAGGTTGGCGCGAGTCCATGCCCAGAACCCATGCCAACCGCCGCGCCCTAATTTGAACAAAAACCCCTCCACATATCTAAAAATGGGTTGCAAGCAATGAAAATTATATAAAAATGCAAGCAAGGATATGAGCTCTTACCTGGAAAAGACGAATTCACGATTAGTCCCCTGGATTTCCCACTGTCAGTTCCACAAAATCACAATAAAAAAAGGGTAAAAATTGCTCACAAGAGGCAAAAGTGAAAAGTAATTTATTTTTACTATTTTTGGCATTTTATAAACTTTTCAAAACCCTAGTTAGGTTTTTGAGCATATTTTTCGATTATTTTGCTATTTTATCTCGAAAAATGGGTTTTACGTGTGTTTCTTGTGCAGCAACAGGTCCTCAACGTGACAACGATGAAGTGACGAGTTGTATTTTATACTTGTTCGGACTTGGTAAAAACACGAAAAAGTCACCCATGGAGTCATCTTTCAGCTCTTTTCTAACTCTCGAGAACTGAAAAGATTGTCGAAAATCTTGTTTTTTTGAACTCGTTAAAGGCTTCGAAATGATATCTTCCCAGTATACATTTACCCCTTTTTCGAGCTGGGATATATTTTTTACGAAAAAGGTATACCTTAGCCTATCGCGACTAAGAGGTTCTCTCAGATTTGGTTTTCTACCTTTTTGGATATGTGAGACTACCTACGAAAAGGGACCTGCTGTAGTTTTCTTTTACGCTTCTTTTCAAACTCCCTAAACATGAAAAGGTTTCGAGTTCTTCCTTTTTCAGACTCGTTAAACCTACATGACATCGGAAACTGTCACCATGACGTAACTGAGTTCCTCATTCCTAGGGCTCGTAAAATGTACTAGGATGGATTTGTCCGAAGGAAAAACTTATATGACAAGCATATGTTATCCCATTCAAGCTTGTTTCCAAAAATAATTGGGGTACTTTCCAACAATGGTGGGGGAAAATGGAACCAATTCGTAGTCTTGTCGGTAGTATGTCGTTCTTGAACATGGCACTCATTTGCATTCGTGTCAGGTTGGGGACATCCCATTTCGTCATTTTTTTCCTCCATGGGTTTGGGTAATCTATTTTGACCTCTCATCTGCTCTTTTCCATTTCATCATGACCTCAGATCTCTTGATGTTAAATACTACCAAATTCCGGAGTCGTGTCGTCAATATGTTCAAGAGAAGTTTCCTTCTGCAGTTTTCAACCTCTGATCCTTTGTTTGGTCCTGATTCACTATCATCTTGTTCCTCTGTCTCGTGTCAATGATGTGGGTTTTATTCATCAGTAATTTTTTATTTTAATAGATGACTAAATACTTATCCTAGATTTCTAGAAACAAAATTCATGAATATTGTGAGTTCTAGAAATCTCACAACCTTCATTATCCTTAAGATAAATTTTCAATATCTCCTTACTCTATCATGTCATAGTCAGCCTATCACTCATAGAATATCCCTCATGGAATCATGCCTCTCATATTTTTCCCATTTTCACACCCATAATCTCATTACTCAGTTTGTCCCTTGCCTATGACTTCATTATCCAACTAGGGTTTATGAGGGCATTTTTCTTGGTTTCATGACCTCCATGGTTAAAACATCAACAAGGCTTGTATCCCGATTCTCTTACACCTCCTCCTATCCTTAATATACCTTCATAAACACTTCCCATCACTCCTATCCCTCAAACTCATCATTTTTCTACAAAACCTAGCCTATTGCTACAATTTGACACTTTTCGAGACTAGGCTTGTGTTTTTCCCTTTTGGACCCTTTTCCCTCACTCAATTCTTGAAATTCCACTTTAACCTACTATCTAAAATCTATCCCTATCCCCCAAAATTTTCCCAAGAATTTAGACAACCCTTAACCCCTTCATTCCCCTCCCTCTACAAGGCAGTCCTAAATCCCCTACACCAAACCCTAATTTCCTCTTCCAACTAAGCTAGGGTTTGCTATGGAAAGGAGGAATAAGAGAAAAGGATCCATTTTATATATGATATAAGCAAGCATAATTCCATACCAACTCATAAACATCATGCCTCCATCATTTTCCAAGAATTCATGCCAAGGGCCAAGTCATTTACCACACCTAGGGCCAGTTTTGTTTAAAAATATGTTTCTGACCAAACAGAGATGAATTTCGAAAAAGTGAGAGAGGTTTTTGTCCATAATAGTGCCAAGAAGAAAAACCTCCTTCATGTTTTACACATGTATCATGGTTTTGTATCAATGTCAAAAATACAGGGGTAACAGGAGAATTTCTGCACTGTTAGAGTGACCTTGGGAAAATCCGATTTTCTCATAGCTGGAGTGCCCAAATAACTTTATTTATGGGTCAAAAGACAACTATACTAGAATATATTTTAAATGAGCTATCATGAGCTAAATTTTAGGTTGAGGAAGGAATCCAAAAGTTGTCTGCACCAGCACTCTTCATTTCTGCACCATCATTCAACACTTTTTGACCAGTCTTGGGAAAATAAACTTTTGGCAGGGAAAATCAACTCCAATAAGGGAAAAAATGTAATATCTCAGATTTGGAATAGAACAACAAGCCTTCTAAAATAATTTACTCTTGGGATATTGATGTATAGAAATGAGTTTACAACCCTTGGATCCCTTAGATTAGCAAATTTGGAGTCTAGATCCAAAAGGGGAGCAAAAACAAATCAAACTAGGTGTGGTATGTTGGGGTTCCCATGTTTTGGCCAGGTTGACAGAGACCAAAAGATGAGACAACATAGAACCACTTTGGGACCTTAGGATCTAGCCCTCCTAGGTCCAGAGAGGGATCTCTCTATACAGTCTTCTAAGTTGGCCAAATATAGGGATAGTGGCATATGAGCCATCCATCTGCATTGTTCCCTGCAGTTTGGCTCCCCATGATCTTGAAAATAGCATACCATACTTTGGTGGCACATCTTCCACCACAACATCCATGACCATACACTTGGCAGGAATCTGGGTCAGACTCACACATAGGTCTTTGATTAGGCCTAGGCATTTTACTCTGCTAGAGTCAAATGAATATAAGTCTTTGTAAGGTCTGGTAATTTCTAGGCCTAGCCTTTCCATCGCTACCTTAGTCATTAAATTATGTGATGCTCTATAATCATGCATGGCATTATGAAGGATCTTGTCATGAATGTTGAGACTGATATAAAAAGGTGGAACTACCCCTTCCTGAAATTTTCCCTCAATATTTGGACCAAATAGGAGGGCAGGTTGATCATCATTCAGATTTACATAATCATTCATTTCTCCCAGATTTAATGCTTTCAAAATTTGGCCTTTATATACATCCTGAGAGGCTAGCTCAGATAATGGTACAGAGATTTTGATTTTTGCAATCTCACTCTCTAGATTGAAAGTGGACTGGACCTTTGTAATTTTCAATTCTGTTTTATTTGCCACTTCTTTAGTAGCCGAGTCAGATTGTGATTTTTCACTATGTACAGGGTTGGGAACTGTTGTATCAGGAGCACTAACTGAAGTGCTAGTACTGTTGGTTGGTTGGTTTTGTTTTTCGGTGTCTTGGTTGTCTTTTCCCTTGTGTTTACCAGAACTTTCAGCTGCTGTTTTGCCCTTTGCAGAGGTTGCTTTGGAAGTTTTGGCAGGTCTCTTCTTGATGGTTACCTTAGGAGCCTTTGTTTTGGGAGTGTATTGGTTTTTCTTGCTCCTAAGTTCATATTGTTCCCTGACTTGCAACATGGCATCTTCAAATCCTAATCTGTAATCCTCAGTTTCTAACCATTCCTCATCCCAATATGAGGGTGAGGGTTGATCTTCTTCTGAATCACAGTTAAAGACTGAGTCCTCTGCTTAAAACATATTTATGGTATTCCCTTCAGACTCCTCAATGATTCCCTCGTCTTCATCTAAAAAAATTTCTTGAAATCGGGGAATAATTTGTTGGTCTGACTCTCTTTGTCTGTTGGGAGCAGCATTGTTTCTTCTAATGTTTTGGTTCTGGTTTCTGTTTTGGTTGTTGTTTTGGACAACCATCCTCTTTACCATTTGTTGTAGCTTATCCACATTTTTAGATAATCTATCATAGTTTGGATCAGAGGTGGAAGCTACGTTGTCATCCCTATATGTTACCCTTTTCTCAGATTTTAGTCTTGCCCTTTTTTCCATTAAGTTTGCTTCTATGGTTATAGCTCCTTTCTGCATGTCTTCCAGGGTGGTGTACTCTTTATCTCTAAGCTCATAGGCCAGGTCAGCATCAAATCCATCAGGATATTTTTCTAGGGCCATACCTTGTGGAGGTTTCATGTGTGGAGGGAGAGAATTATAAATGCTGTTGAATCTAGTGGTGTAATCGTGAACACTCTCTCCCACGTTCCTCTTAAGGGACATGTATTCTGCAAGGAGCTTGCGAGGGTTTTCTCTAACCTCCCACTTGTTTATGAAGGTCTGGTATAACGCAGGGAGATCTTGAATACTGCCAGGAGGTAAACCTTTAAACCATTTCTTGACCTCGCCCCCTAAGCTTTGGGCAAAGATCCTCATTTTGATCGTTTCATCATCGATTTCCATATAATCAAAAGAGTCCTCCATTTTATCTACATGTTGCTGAGCTGTTATAGACTCTTTAGCAGTGAAGTGTGGGATTTTTGACTGATAATCATTGGGTAAGGGTAACAGAGGTTGAGGTAACAGCAGAGGTGCATACCATGCTGCCATGATAATGTTCTGATGAGGTATAGGGTTGGCTTGAGCAGCTGGTATCTGGATGACAGGGATGCTAGGACCAGCAGAAATCTGTTGAGCAGATCTAGGGTGAGAGAGCCCCAATTTTTGAAGGAAGTTAAAATCAGGTGGTGTGGAAGGAGGGGTTTCACTGTCTCTAGTGTTTGGCTGGTCTGAAACACTGAACGACCTAGTTCTAGGTAATCTGTTTTGAAGGTCTAGGTCGAAGAAAGGGTCTAATAGAGCTGCAAGATATTCTGGTGCAGAATTAGCTCTATGAATGTTGCTGGAAATAGTTGATATCCTACTTACAGGTGTTCTCTTGAGGATTTTCTCAGGATTATCAATTATTTGAGGTGGGTTTGGATCAGGGCAAGCTCTCGTATGAATGGTTCTGTGAGCCAGAATGCTGCTCTTGAACTAAGCAGATTAACCATACTTGTTACTTCTATTATGGTTGATATTGTCTCAAGGGCTGGCCTCCCAGTGGAGTCTTCATTATGTTTCGGGTCTGGTCTCCCAGTGGGGTCTGATGTGAAACCAAAATGATTAGCAGGCCTACTGATCACCAGTGGAGTCTTTTAACGTTTAGGAACAATGGAGTCACCAGGTGGAGGGTTTAGGATGTTTCTAGGGGATACACTGTCCACCACAGTGCTCAGGCACTATCACCTTTCAGGAATCTCCTCTAAATCAACAAGCTCCAACCAGAGATTGACTGGGAGGGCATTTACCAGATATGTCACCTCTGAAAAGAGGATGAGATCTGGAGGCTACCTGGCCCTTTCCAGGCTCTGTCTAAGAGTACGGTGGATATTCAATAATGGAGGTTTATTCAAGAAAGGGGTGACTTACTGTCAACCTAACCAGAGTTCTAAGTTTCTGAGGTTTTTACGAATGTTTAAGGTGAAATGCACTCAGAATTCCCCAGCGGAGTCGCCATTATGTTGGGGTTCCCATGTTTTGGCCAGGCTGACAGAGACCAAAAGATGAGACAACATAGAACCACTTTGGGACCTTAGGATCTAGCCCTCCTAGGTCCAGAGAGGGATCTCTCTATACAAGTCAAAATATATATCTTTGAAACTCTAAGTTACGATTTTAGGCTAGTTGTAGGCTCATGGTTTTTTGTTTGATTGTTTGTGTTTGGTTGGAGGGAATCAGGAAAAGAAGGACCAATATGAGACAAGGATGAGAAAAGGTGAAGCTTGGGCAGAGATAGATAACTCAGAGAACATCAAAGCCATTGGGCTATGGAGTCAAGAAAGGATTTATTTGTAATCAATGTGCAAGCTTTCATTTGGGCTAGTCATCTAGAGCATTAGGATCTTAAGGGATGATTGGTGGAATGGGACATTAAGGACAGAAAATGAAAGGAGGAGAAACAACCAACTCTGTCTATAGATCAGGTCAGAGGTCATTTAACTCCAGACCTGCTTGGACAAAATTAGAGGCGAAACAAGGGATCTTGGAAAGGTTGACTGGTCGCGCAAGGATCCTAGTGGACAGGGCTAACACTAATCCCCAGTGTTCCCAAACCTTCCAGCTAAGTCCTACCAAGAACATCTAAACATGGACTTCATAAATTCATACATCAGAGAGCAGGAAATATCATCCACTACACTGGTTAAATCAATTGAAATCAATATTCAGATACACATATAAGCAGAAAACATTGAGGCAGGGAGAGCAGGAAATATAGGGCACCTATCAAGGGTGAATCCTATATTATACTTCTGTTGCCTACCAGCAGAAATGAAATGAAATGTAGCATGAAATAAGAGCAAGTCAATCACAAATACAAAGAAAGAGGAAACATCACCAGCTGCTTTAGATCAGGATCCAAAGAAACATGCTTGTCATATTAAAAACAACACCAATCAGGTACATCATAGCCCATAGCTTGAACATTCAGTCTGAATACATCAAATCTCAGCCTATCTTACAATATACACAGAGAACTTGTCTCAAGAGGAGAATACTTGCATTTCACTGATATCTCATCAACAACCCTTACAAAGTTTCCTTCTGAGTTTTATAGCTGAAGAGGGGCAGAAGAGGTAGGTGAAGAGTTAAATGCAGTATTAAACTCTGAAACGAAAGAGGGCCGAAGCCCATTCTGCTTTTAAATTTTTGCATTTATTTCTGAGATGTCTTGGACGAAAGATTGAATCCTTTCGGCCTCCATTTACTTCTGTCTGTCTCTTGTTGTACTTTGGTCTGCAGGACTCTGTGGTACTTTTGGTGTAGGAACAAAATGGCAAATAAACGCCTGAATGGTCTGCCATGCTGTGAAATAAATGTTTCTGATAGTATTTTGGACGGTCGAGAGGAGGAAAACTTCACTTGGACACAATGCATACTGAAGCAATAATGTGTACTGTGTCTGTGCTTAGGAAGGAACATTCTGCTGATTTGAGACCCTGATTATGTGGTTTTCTGCGTGCTGGACTTTTCATGTAACCCTCGACGTCTTTGAACTGGTACCTCTGCCTTCTAAAATACCTGAAAAGGCGCAAAAAACTTAAAATTTCTTGCCTCGAGCCCTCTGCTGCTCCCGTACTGTCTTTGTTTGTGCAATCTAAGCTTTAATGGTGCCGACGGAAGTTTGCATAGCTCGAACTCTATTCTTTAAATGCGAGTCCTGTCACCTAGCCGCTGTATTAAAAGTTGTGTAACCACGGCGGCGTTCACCATCTGATAACCCTGCAAAACATGGGACTGGGTGATGAAAACCATGCATAAGGGGTAGCTGTGGAAGACGGGAGGATATAAACATGGCGGTGGTGAGAACAGTGTTTTTGAATGAGTGTGAAAAATGCATTGATATGGAGGAAACAACGACAAATAGGATTTGGTGTGAACATGCTTTGTGGACCGTCAGATCATGACCGAGGGACGTAGATCAACGGTGGAGACCAAACAGTTGGACGATATATGAAATGGGGCGGAATGTACAAAAACATTAAACTTTAATGCAAATACGAAAGTTTGACTAACGGAGGAAATAAAAAGGGAATGAACAAAATGCAATGAGGGGGGCCGTCGATGTGGGACCCGGGGGTCTGATCGCAAAATCGCAAATGAAGAAAGTGCGACGGCGGAAATCAGCACCAAACAGAAAACTACGCTTTGCGCTCTGCGACGGAGCGGAAATGCGATGGGAAGATGCGATCGGCGGCAAGTGCGACGGGCGATCGCATCACAAATATTTGCGATGGATCGATCGAATACATATAATGAAACTGCGATATGTGATAGATGCGATTGGGCGGAGTTGCGATGCGAGGACTTGCAATCGGGGGAAAATGCGATGACGCGACCGATCGCATCGCAAATATTTGCGACGGACAATTGGAACGTTTCACATAAACATGCGCTTTTGCGATTATGCGATCATGCGATCGGCCCCTAAGGCTTTTAGCACTTGGTTTCTGGGAAAGGGTTACGTGGGGAAGTGGTTTAGCAGAAAGGGGCTAAGCCCTATTACAAGGTCGGAAAGGGGGTTTTAAACCCATTTTAGTGCGTTTTTACACCAAAGGGAGGTAACGATAGAGGGGTAAAGGGGAATTAAGGTCAAGAAAGAGTAAGGGAAGAATGTAAAGGGGAATCTTTGGGAAATTAGAGGGTTGATAGGGGGGAAATAGAGGGGAACAAAAACACTTTGACAGAAAGAGGAAAAGGGAAAAAGGGACATTTGCAGGGGTACAAGGGGTAACGCAGGTCTTAGGGAGAGGAACCAGCAGAGGGGATTTGTATAAGGCAAAGCACAGAGAGACTTCAAGGAGGATGGGTTTTCAGGGGAAAGGCATTCCTTGAAGGCTCAAAACAATCTAGCCCCCAGCTGGCTTGCCAAGAATTTCATAGGGGGGCTAACATGGTAAACAGATCTCCCACCACCTCGTCTAGGTGGAAAACACCCTACAAGAGGGGCTACAGCTATGCACAACAAACTGCTTCAAGAATAATGTAGTCTTGGACAAATGAATGTACAGCAGCAAATCAGAAGTACAGTGAAGCTCTTTCAATATACAGTAGAATACATGAGACAATAGAGTAAGATATCTTAAGAAAAGAGAGCTACAACACATATATATCAGCAAAAATGGCTCAACAGTGTTATTTTTAGGAGCTTTAGTAGTTGTATATTACAACTCAGATCTAGGACAGATCTGTGGACAAAACATCAGATATATTTCAGATCTGGAAACTACATAGGCTTGCTTACAAGATCCCCTTGGGGTTTTGACAAAATCATGCATGTTAGCCATCAATATTTTTTACATGTTAGTGATGACTATATCCATAGCTGAGTTTTCTAGAAGCTGAATTCCATATGTCAATCTGTCATCTAGAAAACATTCATAAAACTTTTTTCGCCCTCTTACTTTTCAAAGTCCGCCCTTGTCAAAGTTAAAATCCATTATCACTATTTTTTCTAGCTTCAGCCCTACTGGTCTGCCCATCAGCTTTAAAAGGCAAATCCAAGTCTGTTTCAAAGGTCCCCCCTATGTTAGGAAGTGGCGCTTTAAGGCATTTTACCCTTGGCAACCATCAAAAGGCCAAAAAACCTTCATCTGCTACAGATCAATCATGACCAACCTCCTACTCTGCAAATCAAGTTGATCACAGCTCTAAGTCGCGCCACTTATATCCCTAGGTCTCAGCACTGCATAAACCACAGTCTCAAGCTGATTATTAGGTGTTTCACAGTGTTTTATGGATTCTGCAAAGACAGGAAATATAACTTCATCTCAGAATAAAATTATTGAATCTACAGTTAGAATAACAGCTGCTTCTAAATGTAACATGAGCCTGAGATATGTCTGCAAAACAGAGAGTCACTTATCAAGACCTTGCAGCTTCTTTCCAGCATGAAAATCACAGTAAGAGAAAGACACTACTGTCACAGCAAGCTGGTAATTTGTCATGGCCCAAAACCTCCTTCATTTACAAGCAGAGGGTTAGGGCGCCTCCTTCATCTACAAGCAGAGGGCGCTGGCCAGTATTGACTTTAAGGATTGCAAAAGTCCAGGTTTTCTTTTTACTGAACAGTGAAACAGTGACTCCAGGTTTTCTGATGTGAGTGATAATCATAACAGGCCTAGAGTCTGAAGGATGCAAGTTAAAGGGAAAACAGAGTTTTCGTCTGATAAAGGAAGTCATTTGAAGTTTTCAAATCATGTGAATTGTTAAACTTTAGAGAGGCATATCATTAGTAAAAACAATTCTAATCATAGGCAGCCTGCTTTTCAACAAGACCAAATTGAAGAGATGCTGACAAAACATGTCATCACACAGGCAGAAGAAAAGGTGCTTGTTTTTCAAAGGATGCTGACCTCCATAGTCACAAAGACTATCTTTCAAATAATTTGTCATAAGTTGACCAAAGCAAATGATGACATTGCAGTTCCCCTCAAAGCAGTACAGTGAGACAGTGACACCTTGACTAGGGTTTTCCTGAAATAACAGTAGTGATTGCAAGCAAAGGTGCCAGTATTAATGTTTCTCAATTTTGTTTGCTTACCATCACATCCAAGAAAAACCCTTGTCAGGCAGGCTTATCAAACAATCTTCAGGTACTTTTCCAAGTGAAGGGCCTCCTTCGATCATGAGCAGATGGCCAAGGCATTGAATGTTTTTGAAGGCTGATTGGTGGTATGCGAGTGAAGAGACGAAAAGCGCAAAGTCTTTACACAGGTAAAGGATGGTGTTTATGTTTCAAAATGTATTGGTTTTCCTACTCATAGGGAAATGTCTTTCAAACTATACATCATGGTGGACAAGAGACAATTTGAATATGTATGCCATTGATACAAAAGGGGACAGTTTCCTTAGGAGAAGGGGTCAAACAACACCTCACTGTCACATGCCAAGAAGTCTAAAGGAGCGCCTTTCAAGTAAACAGAGAAATATAGTATGAATGGATGCAACTAAAATATGGCGCTTACCGTCCAAGGAGGAGATTATAAATCACCTGGAAGCAGAAATTATCAAACAAGTTGGAAGAAGACAGACCATCTCCTGTTAAATAACAAAACAGCTTTCAATGCTCTTTGACAGATCTTGAGTGGTTTTTCCTTGTTAAAAACATCACCAAAGGGGTCAAGCAATGGACAGATTTGAACCTTGGAATGAGTCTGTTACAAGAAGATCAATGCACTGGTCAAAGGAAATGATAACTATGTTTCCAGGGTATCCTTTACTAAGTTCATAAAGTTCCCCGCTGGTGATATACATCCCTGCAAATGTTACTGGGAGGAATTTCGGTTTGTTCCCAAAATGTGAGTTTATGAATAGGCAAAGAGGTTATTTTTTATGGATTGTCGGTGTTGTGGATAGTTTGAAACAAAACAAGTTTTACCATTATGCGATAACGGAGAGATGTTATATAATGTGTTGCCAGGCAGGAAGATGTAGTGAAAAGTGCCTTCTTAAAAGACCATATGGTATGAAAAAACATGACAAACTTGGCATCTTCGGCGGAAAAGGTTTGAAGAAATGAGTAACAGAAGGCTGTCAGCAAAGTTGACAATGCTCTTTTTACCCTTTCGAGAAACAAAGCTGTTGAAGTTTGCAGGTATTTTCTTGGTGTTAAAGTGGGTTATATAATAAATATCACCAGCATTTTTAAACACAGTGGCAGAGATGATATGAAGGTTATTGAGTTATTTTTCAAAGTTTGAAGTTCTGTGTTAAAGTTGTCACCCAAGGAACAAAACTGGCAAAAATCACCCTTCGAACACCTGTGCATAAGTAAAACAGAGTTCTGGCCTTTCAAGTCATTTTTGTTTTTATAAAGAGGTTGGTCCATGATTGACACGGTCTAAAAGCATAGAAAATATCCAAATGCATGCATCGCTTATGAATCCAGGTTGCAAATACGACGAAGGTTATTAGTGAAAAGGATCAAAAATACTGTGATAACCTTGCAAGAGCCAACCAAAAATTTCATTGTACATTTAAAAAACAAAGGTGACCGTTGCAGAATTTGAAATGTCATAAGAGCAGAGTCGAGGGCGAATTTGCATTTTCAAAATCACAAGTGAGTTTCCTCCAATGTTCTCAGCACCACAACAAAGAGGGCCGGAACGATTTTTAGCATTTTGCACACAGTTTTAAGTTTGAAAGACCGCGTGACGTGCCTGGAAAATCGCGCGACGCGCCTGGCAGAATATTTGCACAGGCGGTCAGTGTACGTGCGACGCGCCTGTACAATTGCGCGACGCGCCTGTACACGGCGCCCGCCCGACCCGACAGAGCCACCCGACACCGTTTTTTTGCGCGCCGTTCTTTCCCTGCAGAGTGCCGTGCGGGCTTGAAGACCTCCAGTGCAACTCTGGCTTTCCCCAAAGGATTTCCATCGAATTTGAAGGTATTTTTACATACCATTCCCCTCGGTTTCAAAAGTGCTGAAGTGACATGAAGGTTTAAATCAAACTGTGGTGTGAGAGTAAGGGTTGGAAAAAATTGTCAAGTTTGACCTAATGAAGCTGTGTTTGAATGATAGATTCACTGCTAAAAGTACCTAAGAGAAAACAGTGTGTTTGACTTTTACAATTTCCTCATAACATAGCATAACAGAACTTTCAAAACTCTGTCACTATACCAGAAAAATAGTGTCTTTTGCTGTGTGAGGTTTCGAGGTGTAAAGCGGTAATAAGATGTTGAATGTGTTGTTTAAAGCACCTACAGGAAAGAATATGTGATTGAACTAAGAAAAGTGTTTTTCTTAAAAGGAGTTTGTTGGTTGAGAGATCTTTGATTGCCACTTCAAAAGAAACCTCTAAAAAAGGCAAAAAGAAGGCTTTGTTATAGAGAGACAGGGCTTATGTCTAAGGGAAAACATTTCACATTATCTTCAAAGCATTGCCACATTATTAAACAGTGAAGTGTAATCAGAAAAAGGGTTCTTGACAAAGGGCAGTATATAAGTTGAAAGCTACGAGGCACGGTTACCCTACTCGACCACCAAAGGACAGTTGGTTCTTTGTATCCTTTGTGTTTATTTTTTGTTCTTCAAAAGCTCTTTGTCAAGTGGATTTTTAGAGGTCATAAAGGCATTCCATTTACATTGGTATTCTATATTGTAGAGGCCTTGATTATTTTGAAAAGAAGAAACTCTTACGACCTCTGCTCGAGCTTTTGGAGCTTTTTTAAACCACATTACCTCTTGCTTTGTTGTGAATTTGAATGTATGCCCACACTGAAGGTTAAATTTGTATGTTTATGATCCTTTTTGGTGGAATGACATACTTCTAAAGAACAGTGAAGTATAGTAGGAGAAAAGGGTTCTTTATCAAACAAGAATTTATAGGTTGAAAGCTACAGGGGAAAAGTTGCTCACACTTTTCATAGAAAGGACAGTATTCACTATGTTTGCCACTTGTTTGCCTTTTGATTTTCCAGCTCGTATTGATAAATGGATGTGCTTATAGAGTAAAAGTCTTTTTCTGCCAAAGCCAGAGGGTTACATTTATAAAGAGCCATTGATTGTTTTGAAAGGAGAAAACTCACATAACTTCTGCCTAAAAAACTCTTGGAGTCTTTAAAACTCTGTCATCTTTGCTCAGGACCGTGACAGTGACTGTTTAATTGCACTAAGGGTTGATTTCACATATGCAAGTTTGTTGAATGTTGGCACACTTATACAAGGCAGGATTTTAATGATTGCAAAATCTACCATGGGCAAGGATTAAGAGGTATTGAGTGACCTCTTGAAACTCACGAGCACAAGGTAATTTTGACACTTCTCACAGCAAATTCCTCCTAACAGTGTGTCCTTCATTCCACTGTTTGGTCTCTTATTGAGAAATTCTGTTGACAGAGATACATTCAAGATAGAAGGTCATTTTCTAAAGAGAGCAGAGGTTGTGTATTATAAAAAACTTGTTGCAAACCATCCAAATCACATTGTTTCTCTGTCAAAGCAGTAAATTGACACAGTTTGACCCTAACAGGGCAGTTTACACACAGTGAAGCAATTTGTCTCTTCCAAAGCATATTCAGGTCAAAATGCCTCCAAGGCAAGACAGCAGGAGCGGCCCGCATAAAAGATATGAGCCAATCTCTACAGAAGAGGTTAATGCTCATCCATATGTCCTTTTCAACTTCCATGAAGTAGGTTGCCTGGATTTTTGCCAGAAAATACAAGAAGTCAAAAGTTTTTCGCCATTAACACACTTATGCGCCCTAAGATTCAAAGAAAAACATTTCCAAGTGGCAGGTCCTGATTTCAAGATTTCTCCAAGGTATGTGTCCAAGGCCACCAATATTCCATATCATGGCGAAAAATGGTTCAAACAGGCTCATCTTGACTTAGAATATTACAAGCCTTTCATCAAGCCTGAGCATAGAGAGGCTTTCACTGCTATTTTCCCTTTTTCATATCTCCTTGACAGCTATGCTCCTCTTATGAAAGTCATAATGAAATATTTCACTTGTGAAGGGAGGTTTGATCGAGTTTATGCCTACCATGTCCGATTATTGATGCATTTTACTAGAAGCAGGCAACTAAACCTCCCTTACTTTTTATTCAAGAGCATCGAGAAGATGGCATCTACTGTCCAGAAGAAGGCCCCACCTTTGCAAATACCTTCTCTTTTCCATCATTCTCTGATCAAGATTATCTTCCTACACCAGTTAGAGAAGAAGGAAGTTCCATGGGATGTATTCATCAGCCACCCGGATTTCTCTACCGTTCCTCCAGTCCATGTATCTCCCACTCAGCCTGTTCATCGCCCTATACCTTTGTCCAGTAGGCCTACTCCTAGAAGGCTCAGAATGACTACAGGACAACCAAGTCAACAGGAAGAAGGAGAGGGTAGTAAACAGCAGCAAGAGGAAAGGGATGAGCAGCAGCAGATAGAAGATGAGGAACAGCAGCAGATAGAAGGTGAAGGACAGCAAATAGAAGGTGAAGGACAGCAGGTCCAAGATGAAGAACAACAGCTTGATATGGAAGGACAGGAACAGCAGCTTGGGTAGGAAATTGAGCCATATCTTGAGCCACAAAAAGAGCAGGAAATCCAAGCACAGCAGCAGCTTGATTTTGGCGAAGAAGGGCAGCAGTTTGAAGCACCAAATGAACAAGGCATTGATGAATAACAGCAAGCTAATGTTGGAAAACAGGGGCAGCAAAGTAAACAGCAAGAGGAAGACATCCAGCAGCCTCAAGAAGAGCAGAAATTTCAAGAAGATGTCAAGGGTAAATCAGTTATGTCTCCTCCTCCCAAAAGAACCAAGCTCAGCACAGCAAGGAAGAGAGGGTTTAAGGCTGCCACTCTAACAGTAACAAAGGTTGTTCCTAGCCAAAGGAGATCGCCCAAAAGGACACCTACTAGCATGCCAAGGAGGAAAAGCGCAAGATTGGCCTTCAAAGGGAAAAGAAAAGTTGGAGAAAGTACAAAGCATGGAGGTGAATTAGCTGTCATCCCAATCCAAATCGATGACAATGATAATGAGGCCCGCCTTCTTGAAAACCTCCTAATTCATAAAGAGGGGAAAATTGAGGCATTGGAGGAGGATCTTCAAAGGGCAAGGAACTTCAACCACTTCTTAGAGATTCAAAACAAACAGATGAATGTTCACACAGCTGTTCATGAAGCACGGGCGATCAAATATAAGAATGAGGCAGCTAAGGCGCAAGCAAGGATAGAAGAACTCATTGGTGAGTTTGATGAGGAAGAAGAGGGAGACCAGCCTAGGCAGAAGAAGCCTAGGACCATAGGGATTAAAAGAGCCTTGGAAAAGCAGAAAGAAGAAGAACAAGCCCATCTCCAAGCCTTTCCTCTCACTGCACTCCTTGAGCAGGAAATTGAAGAAAACAAAGAGGCATGGCTTGAAAGAGCCAACAAACACTTGGAGATGAAGCTTGAAAGGGCGAACAGAGATCTAGAGCTGCAAAGGAAGAGGACACATCACTTTCAAAAGTTGAATCAGTTTGCCCGGCGCAAACTAAAGGCAGCCCAAGAGAAATTGAAGAAGGCAAGGGGGAAGCGCCCAACATGGAAAGAGGAGAAAAGCACATCAGCTCTTGACATTTTGGCCTCAGCTTCGGAGCATGTTGCTATGGACCCCTGAGGGTCATGCGTGCTAGTTTTGGGCCCATTTCGACAACTTTTTGTTTTTTGGCATTTTTTGGGTTTTTGGTCGAAAACTCATAATTTCGCCATTTCAGTTTGAGGATTTGTCAAGGGAGAAGGATGATACCAGTTGATGCCATAATTCTATGAGCAGGTCTCTAGTGATTTTCAGAGCATTTGGAGATCATTCGCCCCCTCAAATTGGCAAAAAATGCTCACTTTTTGCACATTCTGCCCGTCATATCAGCAGTCTGCTATTTCCTGGCATTTTACACACAAGTACAGATTTGGAGGACTTCCAGGCATCAGATTGAGGTGATTTCAGTTGCGCCAGAAAGTAGACATAGAGAGATTTCTAACGGGCCATCATGAGCCTCATTTAGACACCGGGAAGGCTGCCAAATGTTTCCGGCAAGTCAGGGGACCTTTTCCTGATATAAATTTGAAGTATTTTTGTAATTTTTGAACCTCAAAAATCTGCTTTTTCCAAATGTGCGTTTAGCTATTTTTGCACTTGGAAAATGTTGAAAAGTCAATATAATTTCCGTTTTTAGAATTTTTTTAGATATTTTATGGGATATTTTGTGCCTTGGGCTTTGCAAAGCCTCAAGGACAAGTTTAGATATTTTGATTAGGCCAATGGGATAGCTAGTTGCACCATGAGGTTTTCCTCACTTGAGCCTATTTATTCCACAAGGTTTCATTGTAAAAAAAGGCTGAACTTGAGAGAAGAATCAATATATTGGTCATATGAGCTTTGAAGAACATACTTGTGTTATGATTTTGGACTGCCTCTTGGATGCTTTTGATGAATGATGAAGGATTTTTGATGGATTCCATGACATGGTAGAATGGTATAGTGTTTCTTGCTTTGTTATTGTCTTCTAGTTTTCATTCATGATACATGCTTCTTGCTGCTATAGATCAGTAGAGATTAATTTTGAGATATGCCCATGGAGGCACCTCAAAATTCCTGAATCTTCATAGCTTTATGTTTTCTTCTTCCTTAGTTATACTAAAGAATTCTTAACTGCTCTTTAGTAACTTAGGGTATTGTTGCTAGTTTTATTTACAAGTTCTATGTATGTTGAGTAGGATGTATGGTGTGCCCTGATTACCTAGGATTATCCATAGTTCTGTCCATAAAACTATCTCTTTGACTGATTAGCCTATCATCTTGTTGAACCAAGGAGGCCTAGTCCCGATCTAGCCCTTTGCCTAAAAATATGAAAGCTTGTTTGTCAAAGTGCCCAATGACTTAGAGACTATGTTTAGGCATTCCGGCATAGTATTTTGAGTTTTTATTCCATCTTATGTGTTCTCCCCAGAGTCTGATAGCCATTTCCCGAAGTTAGAAGGTCTTACACTTCTATGCATGGCTGGAATGTTTGATTTCTATGTATTAATTAGCTCATAGTTACATTTAGCATGATTAATGGCTTGCTATAACATGTTTATGTCTACTATCAACTAGTTACACTTGAAATCCCTTGTCTTTCACAAACTTGATGTTCATTTACTCCATTTTTCCCAAAGATCCTTTCTACCTTGAATCAAATCGGCCCTACAGCAGCCTTGCATCATTATCTCATAGCTTTCCTTGACCTGTTTGACCCCATAGCCTAGTTGATCTAACTTCTTGTTATCCATTTTTTATATCTTTGATCATTTTTATCCCTCACAAACTTAAAAACAAAAAACTAAAAACATACTTCATAACTAGCCTAATATCAGAACACCACAAGCAAACACACCGACATCTTTTACATCTAATAGAGAGAGCCCTCTCTGAGTCCAGGAAGGCTAGGTCCTTGGGCTCCAAAGCTTGGTTTGATGTTACATCGTCATTTGGCTCGCCAATCGGCCAAATCACGGGACCCTAACATAATGGCAATCACGGTGGGACTCTGAGTATTAAACAAACTTAGTTTCCCTAATCTTTAGAGACTTTTGAGAATATTAGTTGGCTGACTTATCCCACCGCTCACTAACATAATGGCGATCACGGTGGGACGTTGAGTCAAAACATCCTAGGTATCCCTTAGGAACTCTCAAAATCTCAGTCAAACTTAGAAGAGTAGAATCTGGTTGTCTCACCTTCCTAGCAAAATGATGAGTCAATTATAGGAAACTCTTCCAAACCTTAGGACTACATAAAACTCAGAAAAAACCACAAAAAACTCCCTTAGATTGGTTTTTTATAGTATTGGTGGTGGACCATACACATATACCTCAAAACAACTAAAAATCCACCTGGCAACTCCACTAGCCTCCAGTAGGCCTTACTACTTTGCTAAATTTGAGAATACCATCCGATTTAGCCACCTCATCGCCACACTAACATAATGGCGATCACGGTGGGACCCTGAGTATTAAACAAACTTGGTTTCCCTAGTCTTTAGAGACTTTTGAGAATATTAGTTAGCTGACTTATCCCACCGCTCACTAACATAATGGCGATCACGGTGGGACCTATTGAGTTTATGATAGTCTAGAGAACTTCTATAGACTCCTTAGTCCTTCAAATTTCAACTTAAACCATCAGCCTTTAGAATCATTTAGTGTAAACTCTCTGCTTCACCATCTTAGCAAAGTGATGAATCAGGTTTATAACACTCTTACATCCTAGGCTGCACATAAAACTCAGAAAAAACCACAAAAAACACTCCCTTAGATTGGCTTTTGACATTATTGGTGGTGGACCATACAAGTATACCTCTAAACACCGGACAATCCACCTGGCAACTCCACTAACCTCTAGTAAGCCTTACTATTTTACCAAACTCTAGGCTACTATCCGATAGACCTATCCCATCGCTCACTAACATAACAGGAGATGGTGGGACACTGAGTACATGATAGTTTAGCAAACTCTTATAGACTCTTTGGTCTTTTAGATACTGAAACAAGCAAGCAGCCCATAGACCCATTTAGAGTAAACTCTTTTGTTATCATCACCCTAGCAAAGTGTTGAAACAAGTCTAGGATACTTTAAACCATAGGCTGCACATAAAACTCAGAAAATCCAAAAACATTCCCAGATTAGTTACTGGTGGTGGACCATAGCTATCTTCACAAAAACAACCCAGTTCCACCTGGCGACTCCACTAGTCCATCCCTTTTATTTTGACCATCCTTCACCTTAGTAGAACTTTAGAGAGATCATTCATCCAGAACATTCACTAATACCATTCTCTCTAAACTCTGGATCCAAAATCTGGCTTCACGAAGAATTAACACCAGATCCCATCCAGACCCAAATCCCCCTATCATAGTAGATGACCCAGAGAAGATTCTGTGGCAAGCTTCCGAAACTGATCATCTAGCTACTGGTAGATCCATCCGTAAAACAAGATCAATTCCTAAATATCGCACTATCCTACTAGATTCACCTTTTGAACTAGAGTCATCACAAACTCTTCCCAGAAGAAAATCATATAGTAAGATAAAATTTGACGATCTTGAACCCCTAAACCCACCACAGAGTCCTAGTAGAGAAGCTTCACCTACCACTCCTCCTGATTTCCAGCTTCTCTATCAGTTTGGCTCCTACCATCCCAGTTCTGCTCAAAACCAGATCACTAGTCCAAGTTCATCTGCCACACCTGGTCAAACCACCACTGTTCAAACCACCTCATCTCAGCCTACTAGTCCTCATCTTGTACATCATCCATTAGCTCCCGTCATGGCAGCCTGGTATGCACCTTTGGTGTTGCCACCACCTTTGGCTCCTCTCCCAAATAAATATCAAGACAAAATCCCACACTTTACTGGAGAAGATACCACTACACCTCAACAGCATATAAGTAGGATGACTGATGCTTATGAATACCTGGAGGTATAAGACGAGACCGTCAGAATGAGAATATTCGCCCAAAGTCTTGGTGGTGAACCCAAAACATGGTTCAAAAGCTTAACTCCAAACAGCATCCACAATATCCCAGAACTACATCAAGTCTTCAGAAATAGGTGGTAAATCCGAAGAAACCCTATTCAAATCCTGTCAGAATATAACAACCTAAAACAGGAAAATGGGGAAAGTGTCCAGGCTTACTGCACTAGGTTCAACAATGTATATAACTCCCTCCCACCTCATTTCAAACCCCCACTTGGTTTAGCCTTGGAAAATTTTCCCGAGGGTTTCGATCCGGACATGACATATCATCTGAGGGACAAGGATCCCCCTACCTTAGAGGAAATGAAACAAATAGCCATAAAAGCAGATGCCAACTTAGCAGAAAAAAGGGCTAGGACTAGATCAGAAAGAAAGGTCACATATAAAGACGAGGTCTCCACTTCATCACCTTCCCTAGATCCTAGAATATATGACTTAGTCAAAACCATGGCCAAAATGTGGGAAAGGATAAATGAAAAGGCTCCTGTTAGGGACAACCAGCCAAACCCTCCAAACAGAAACCGGAACCAAAACTTTAGGAGGGAACAGCCCCAAAACAGACCAAGAGAAAATGACCAACAGATTAGGCCACCATTCAATGAAAACTATGTGGAAGAAGATGACAGGGACACAGAACCTCTTGATTAACATCATTTAAACCTCATAGGATCTGATAATGAGAGTGATGTGTACCTCACAGAAGAAGAACAAGCGTTCTTTTCTCCTAATCAGGATGAGACCAACTATGAAGATCTCGACGACCCTGCTATAGATTTTTAGAATGCCATTATAGAAGCTCACAGGCAATATGACCTTAGAAGCAAAAGAAACCAAGATAGTTCCAAGAAAGGTAACTCAGATACTGCTAAGGCCCCTGATACCATCCTCAAAAGGGCATCAAGCAGTGACAAAATCAAGGTTAAAAAGACTGACCAAAACAAAGGTAAGGCCATTCAGACAAGTAATAGCTCAGACACTCCTAGTACCTCTACAGAAACCCCAAAGTTGACTGTATCAAACGAAGTCCCAAGCCAAAGTCAGCAAATTAAGAACATAGAAAAGGTTATGTCAGAGAAAGCTGAAACAAATCTGCCCAAACTACCTACTCCTTTTAGCTTCGAAGGGGAAATTTCCAAAATAAAAATTACCATACCCCTTACAGAGCTAATAATTGTAGATAGGTATAGATCTCAAATCTTCAAAGTCTTTGACCTAGAGAGCAAGGCAGATACCTTGAACCTAACTGACGACAAACCCGAGCTTTTATTTGGCCCTAAAGTAGAAGGTGAATACCAAGAAGGATCTATTTCTCCTTTCTATGTAAGCTTAAACATACGGGACAAAATATTACATAATGCCATGTTAGATTCTGGTGCTTCCCATAACCTCATGCCTAAAGCAGTCATGGAAAACCTAGGACTAGAAGTGACTCAACCTTACAAAAACTTGTATTCTTTCGACTCAAGTCAGGTAAAATGTTTAGGTCTGATAAAAAATCTAGATTTTTCCCTAACACAACTACCAGCCAAAAACTTAGTCATGGATGTAGTAGTGGCCGACATCACACCCAAGTATGGAATGCTATTATCAAGAGCATGGGCTTCCAAAATACAAGGTAGCCTTAAAATGGATATGTCATTCGCTACTATCCCAGTTTTCAACCAAACTAGGAGGTTATACCGAGAGACTCGCATGAAATACATGGTTAGCAACAGAGATAAGCCAAACAATACCCCCATCTATTCCATTCATTCCAATTTAGATTCTTTTATCCTATACAACGAAGATGGTATAAACAAGCAGATAAAAGAAAATGAAGACATGTCCGAACCATTACTGGATGAAGAAATTGATGACCAAAGTCCCAAGAAACCAGAAAAGCAACTTAGTATCATGTATGAAAAGGAAACTCTTTGGAGTATAAGCTTTGATGGTTCTTGTGGCAAGACAGGTTCAGGAGCAGGCATCTGGATACACAATACTAAAGAAGGTCATTCTTTTAGATTAGAATTCCAATGTACTAATAACATTGCGGAATATGAAGCCCTTCTCATCGGTCTGCACATGCTTAGAGACATGGGCGCCAATAGAATATCAGCCCAAGGAGACTCAGAGCTTGTAATCAGGCAAATCAAAGGTGAATATTCAGCAAAGAACCCAAGACTGAGAGAGTATAGGAATGCAGCTTTAGATATCCTTAAAACTTTTGAAAAATATGAGCTCACCTATATCCCTAGGATTCAAAACAGTCTGGAAAATGAGCTCGCCTTTGCTGCAAGAAATAGCCAAATACCATGTATGAGTGAGAAATATGACATTCAAGTGAAACATCGCCCTACTGTACCAGATAATCTTGACCATTGGCAAATATTCCAAGATGATGATCAAATTGATGATTTCCTACAATCTAGGAATGAGTTTGAAATAACCAAAATAGACTCAGGAGACGAAGAAAGGAAACCCAGCCAAAGTCAAGACCAAGAGCTAAATCCACCTTTGTGGACCAATCTAAACCTGGTAGACCATCCATGTGACAGGGAGATAGAAGAAGACATTGACCAAAGGGAACTCGAGGTCTTACACTGCGAGAATGACACCATACCCAGAGCGCTCGCACCTTTAGAAGAATTGTTTGACTTTAATGATGTGGCCAAAAAGCCTAAAATGGAATCTACAGAGGATGACATAGAGGAATACAACATAGGAAGCCCAGAAGAGCCAAAAAACATTAAACTATCCAAAACCCTCCCACCTAACATAAAACAAAGGTACATAAATCTATTCAAAGAATTTAAAGATGTGTTTGCATGGGGGTACCAAGATTTGAAATCATATGATACCAGCATCATCCAACATAAAATTCCCCTTAAAGAAAACCAAAAACCTTTTAAACAGAAGTTAAGAAGGATAAACCCGGTATTACTCCCATTGGTTGAAAAGGAAATTAAAAAGATGTATGATGCGGGGATAATAGTATCTCTCCGATATTCTGAGTGGGTCTCAAATTTAGTATCAGTTAGGAAAAAGACTGGTGAAATCAGACTCTGCATAGATTTCCGAAACTTAAATAGGGCATGTCTGAAAGATAACTACCCTCTGCCCAAAATGGACCACATACTTCAGAAGGTAGTAGGCGCTAAAAGAATCTCATTGCTTGATGGTTTTTCTGGTTATAACCAAGTATTGGTTTATCCTACCGATCAACATAAGACAGCTTTCACCACCCCTTGGGGCACTTTTATGTACGTTAAAATGCCTTTTGGACTGATGAATGTTGGCGCCACATTTCAAAGAGCCATGGACATAGCCTTCTCAGAAGATATAGGGGTTTTCATAGTCATATATCTCGACGATATAACAGTATATTCTAAATCAGATGAAGAACACCTAGCACACTTAAGAAAAGTCTTCAACAAATGCAGAAAGTACGGTTTATCCCTAAACCCCAAGAAAACACTTTTCGGTCTAGAGGAAGGAAAACTCCTAGGTCACATTATTTCGGAAGAAGGAATTAAAATAGACCCCCAGAGAATCGAAGGTATTTTACAGATAAGTCACCCCAGAAACATAAAGGAGTTACAGTCCTTTATCGGCAAGATAAATTTCTTAAGAAGATTCATCCCAAACCTTGTTGAGCTCCTGAAAGATATCACAAATATGTTAAGAAAGGAGGTCGGGGTTAAATGGACTATAGAAGCCAAAAAATCTTTTGAACTAATTAAAAGGGCCTTAACTGAAACACCAGTATTGATAAGCCCTGACTTCACCAAATATTTTTACATTTTTTCATTTGCCTCAGAACATACAATAGCTGCGGTGTTGTTACAAAAAAATGCAGCTGGGCAAGAGCAACCCATTGCCTTTTTTAGCAAATCCCTGAGAGATGCTCCCTTGAAATATAACATCATGGAAAAACAGGCATTCGCATTGGTAAAAGCACTGAAATATTTCCGATTTTACATCTTACATTCTCATGTCATAGCTTTTGTCCCTAATACTGTCGTCAAGGACATTCTGAACCAAGATCCCGATGGTAAAACGGGAAAATGGATCGCTATCATCCTAGAATATGACTTGGAAATCCGGCCTACCAAACTAGTTAAAGGACAAGGACTTGCAAGACTAATGGCTGAAACCAACCTCCAAGCTTTAGATATAAATTTAGTCGATGCCTTAGAAGAACAGGAAGAGTGCACACTCCCCCCTATCGATCAAACATTTTTGGATTCACCTTGGTATGTAGACATTCTTTATGTATTAACTTATATGAATGCTCCTCCGACTTTATCAAAAACAAAAGCAAGATTCCTTAAACAAAAATGTTTAAAGTTTTGCATTATAGATAGTTCTCTGTATTGGAAAAATCCTACTGGTATGCTGCTTAAATTTTTTCTTGAGTCTGATGCAGAGAAAATTATGCGTGAAATGCATGAAGGGGAATGTGGAGGTCATCTCTACTGGAAAAATACCGCGAAAAAAATCCTTAGAGCCGGTTATTATTGGCCTACCATGTTCCCTGATACTCACAAACTGGTCATGACATGCCATAAATGTCAAATTTTTGATGGCAAGAAAAAACTTTTACCTTTGCCCTTACGTCCCATCATAGTTGAAGGACCCTTCCAACAATGGGGTCTAGATTTCATTGGGGAAATTCACCCCTCCTCCTCCGCTCAACATAAATGGATCCTCACAGCCACTGATTACTTTACCAAATGGATAGAAGCCATACCGTCCCGGAACGCCACTGATTCAGTCATAATCACGTTCCTAGAAACCAATATCCTATCCAGATTTGGCTGTCCCAGGAAAATCGTTACAGATAAAGCCGTTGCTTTCTCTTCCAAGAAAATGATAGACTTCTGTCACAAATATCATATTTCATTAGGGCATTCCACGGCCTATTATCCTCGAGGTAATGGTTTAGCCGAATCTTCTAACAAAAGCCTAGTCAACATTATCAAAGAACTTCTTGAACAAAATCAAAAAGCATGGCATGGGAAACTAGTACACGCCTTATGGGCTGATAGATTAACCACCAAGAAATCCATAGGTATGTCCCCTTACCAGCTAGTCTATGGTATAGATCCCATTTTCCCAACATCTTTAGGGGTTTCGGTAATGAAACTATTACAAGAAGTCCAAATAGAAGAAAATGACATACAAAGGAGAGTAAATCAGACTATTCATTTACAACAAACTAGAGAAGAAGTTTACCAAAGGGCTCAGTTAGCACAAGACAAAATAAAACAGATTTTTGACAGAAGAACTAAGGAAAATGATTTTCGAATTGGAGATAATGTTTTAAAATGGGATTCTAGAAGAGAAGACAAAGGTAAACATGGCAAGTTTGAAAATTTATGGAAAGGGCCTTACATCATCAGCTCAGTCAGTGGAAACAATGCTTTCTTCTTGCAAGAACCCGATGGGACTGAAATTTTTGGGGGTCCTATGAATGGCAGGACATTGAAACATTATTTTTGGCAGGAGCTCCATTTTTGAGTTTGAAACACTTTCAGTCATTGTACATACCATTGTTTGAGATATTGAAAAAATAGAAAAGTCATTAAAGATGAGGAAAGTCAAACATTGCGCTGAAAAGAACTTGATGAAGATGAACAAAGGCTACATCATTCCAAAAATAGTCTTTTCGACGACATTCTAAACACGCTACTAGTGCTTCAATATTCATTCAACTATCAACTAAATATGGTAGAGCATTTTTTAATTTATTTCTGTTTGCATTCGTTAGTGGTACAAAAGTAGATGATTCAGCATTGTGCAGATTGGTATTGACTTATCACAGAGTTTAGATTAGGGAGAGATTCTGGTTCCACATGCCTAAAACAGAACCAAAGAGAGAAGCTAGGGATGAAAAATACATTGTACATCTTAGCCGCGCTTGTCTAGTTTCCCTTTTGTTGCAAAATAATATTTGTGTGCAGCTTGTCTTTTATGCCACAAATGCATGACAAATCAGACCGTCTAATCCTGATTTGATCATTTTAAATTTCATGTTTTAGATTAGAGAAAAAAATCCTGTCAAACTGCTTAATCTTGACAGTCGATCTAGCATAGGTAGAGTAATGAAGGAGTTCATCAGTTTAATCTGAACTTCCGGAAAATATAAGAGTAGAAATAGATAGTTTCATTTTGCAAAAAGAAAAATATACATTGTCAAAAGGCTGCTAGTTCAAATGCGCCAAAGAGAAGAAAAAATGTTAGGAAAGTTAGTGGGGTAGGTAGAAGTATCGTTGATGTTAACCATGCTGTCACTTCTCAGGAATAGCATCAAAGAAAGGTGAAATTTTAATAATGGATAAACGCGGTCTTCTTAAGGCAAAATCTGAATGCCAGACATACCTCACGACGAGGAAACTGAAGACCCCAAAATGGGCAACTGACCAGCCATCAGTATTTTTTACATGTTAGTGATGACTATATCCATAGCTGAGTTTTCTAGAAGCTGAATTCCATATATCAATCTGTCATCTAGAAAACCCTCATAAAATTTTTTTCGCCCTCTTACTTTTCAGTCCGCCCTTGTCAAAGTTAAAATCCATTATCACTATTTTTTCTAGTTTCATCCCTACTGGTCTGCCCATCAGCTCCAAAAGGAAAAATCCAAGTCTGTTTCAAAAGTCTCCCCTATGTTAGGAAGTGGTGCTTTAAAGCATTTTACCCTTGGCAACCATCAAAAGGCCAAAAAACCTTCATCTGCTACAGACCAATCATGACCGACCTCCCACTCTGCAAATCAAGTTGATCACAGCTCTAAGTCGCGCCACTTACACACCCCTAGGTCTCAGCGTTGCATAAAACACAGTCTCAAGCTGATTAATAGGTGTTTCATAGTGTTTTATGGATTCTGCAAAGACATGAAATATAACTTCATCCCAGGAGAAAATTCTTGAATACACATTTAGAAGAATAGCTGCTTCTCAAATGTGAAAATGAGCCTGAGATATATCTGCAAGACAGAGAGTCATTCATCAAAACCTTGCAACTTCCTTTCAGCATGAAAATCACAGTAAGAGAAAGACACCACTGTCACAGCAAACTAGTAATTTTTCATGGCCCAGAACGTCCTTCATTTACAAGCAGAGGGTTAGGGCGCCTCCTTCATCTACAAGCAGAGGGCGTTGGCCAATATTGACTTTAAGGATTGCAAAAGCCCAGGTTTGCTTTTTACTGAACAGTGAAACAGTGACTCCAGGTTTTCTGAGTGTGAGTGATGATCATAACAGGGCTAGAGTCTGAAGGATGCAAGTTCGAGGGAAAACAGAGTTTGGTCTTGTAAAGGAAGTCATGAGAAGTTTTCAAATCATGTGAATTGATGAAACCTTGGAGAGACACATCATTAGTGAAAACAATTCTAATCATAAGCAGCCTGTTGTTCAACAAGACCAAATGGAGGAAATGTTGACAAATCATGTCATTACACAGGCAGAAAAGAAGGTGGTTGTTTTTCAAAAAGTGCTAACCTCCCTACTCACAGAGATTACCTTTCAAATAATTTGTCATAAGTTGACCAAGGCAAATGATGACTTTTCAGTCCCCCTCAGCAAAGAGCAGTACAGTGAGACAGTGACACCTTGACTGAGATTTCTGAAATAACGGTAGTGATTGCAAGCAAAGGTGCCGATGTTAATGTTTCTCAATTTTGTTTGCTTACCATCCATGCCAATAAAAACCCTTGTCGAGCGAGGCTTATCAAACAATCTTGGTACTTTTAGTGAAGGGCCTCCTTCGATCATGACAGATGGCCAAGGGATTGAATGTTTTTGAAGGCTGATTGGTCGAATGCGGTGGAAAGAGACAAAGAAGAAAGAAAAAATTCTTTACACGAGGTAAAAGATAGTGTTTATGTTCAAAATATATTGGTTTTCCTACTCATGGAAAATGTCTTAAACTATACATCATGGTGGATAGGAGACAAGTTGAATATGTATGCCATTGATACAAAAAGGGCGGTTTCATGTAAGAAAGGCCACACTGACACCTCCTTTACCATACCCCAAAAGTCTAAAGGAGAGCGCTTTTCAAGAAAACAGAGAAATATAGTATGAATGGATGCAACCAAATATGGCGCTTACAATCCAAGGAGGAGCCTATAAATCACCTGGAAGCAGAAATTATCAAAAAGTTGGAAGAAGACAGACCATCTCCTGATAAATGACAAAACAGCTTTCAATGCTCTTTAACAGATCTCGAGTGGTTTTTCCTTGTTAAAAACATCACCAAAAGTGTCAAGCAGTGAACAGATTTGAACATGAATAGTCTGGCCTGCAAGAAGATCAATACAACCGAGTCGAAGAACAGGTGCAGCCTGCTGAGAAACCACCAAACCTTCTGGAATGCATTAGTTCCCTTTAGGATATACATCACAAGTGATGGAGGAAATTTGAGTTTTGTTCCCAAAAATACATTATAAATAAGTATACCAGTTATGAATAGACAAAGAAGTTGTTTTCATGGACAGTCAGTGTTATGGATAGTTTGAAACAAAACAAGTTTCCAGTATGCAATAAACGAGAGATGTTAATTGATGTGTTGTGACGGAAGGAATGTAGTGAAAAGTGCCTTCTTAAAAGACCATAGCAAGCTATGAAAAGCTGCAAAAGCTGAAGCAAACTTGGCATCTTCGACGGGAAAATATTTGACAAGTAAACACGAGGAGGTTGTCAAAGCAAGTTGACGATGCAAAACCTACCCTTTGAACAAACGGTTTTAGGGTATTTTTTTCTTGACAGTGTTAAAGTGGGTTATATAATAAATATCACCAGCACCATTAAACACAGTGGCAGAGATGATGAAGGTTATTGAGTTATTTTTCAAAGTTTGAAGTTTGGTGTTAAAGTTGTCACCCAAGGAACAAAACTGGCAAGAAATCACCCTTCGAACACCTGTGCATAAGTAAAATAGAGTTCTGGCTTTTAAGCTATTTTTGTTTGGTCCATGATTAACACGGTTTAAAAGCATAGAAAATCTCCAACGCATGCATAATTTGTGAATCCAAGTTGCAAATACGCCGAGGGTATTGTTGGAAAAAGTCAAAAGGGCTGTGAACACCTTGCAAAAGCCAACCAAACAATTTCATTTTGCATTTAAAAACAGAAGTGACCGTTGCAGAATTTGAAACGACATAGGAGCAAAGTCGAGGGTGGATTTGCATTTTCAAAATCACAAGTGAGTTTCCTCCAATGTTCTCAGCACCACAACAAAGAAGGCCGGAACGACCTTTAGCATTTTACACACAGTTTTAAGTTTGAAAGACCGCGCGACGTGCCTGGAAAACCGCGCGGCCGCGCACAGCGAGAATATTTGCCAGTGGTCGTTGCGTCATGACAGCGCACACGTACAATTGCGCGGCAGCGCTGTACACGGCATGGCAAGCAAGCCAGGCCACGGAAACCCGCAGATTTGTTCTGTAGTTCTTTCCTGCCAGAGTGTGGCAGCGGGCTTAAATACCTCCCATTGCAACTCGACTCCCCCAAAGGATTTCCATCGGGTGAAGGTATTTTTGTAACATTCCCTCGGTTTCAAAGTGTTTGAAGTGACATGAGGTTTAAATCAAAACAGTGTGAGGTAAGGGTTGCAAAAATTTGTCGAGTTTGACCCTGACGTGAATGGTGGGAGCAGTAGATTCAACACTGTAAATGCCCTACCAAGAAAACGAGTGTGCTTGACTTTTACAATTTCCTCATAACATAGCATACAGAACTTTCGAAACTCTGTCACTATACCAGAAAAATAGTGTCTTTTGATGTGTAAGGTTTCTAGGTGTAAAGCTGTAATAAAATGCTGAATTTATTATTTAAGGCACCTATAGGAAATAATATGTGTTTGAACTAAGAACAGTGTTTTGCTTAAAGGAAGTTTGTGGGTTGAGATATCTTTGATTGCCACTTCAAAAAGAAACCTCTAAAAAGGAAAAAAGAAGGCTTTGTTATAGAGAGACAGGGCTTATGTCTAAGGGAAAACATTTCACATTATCTTCAGAGCATTGCCACATTATTAAACAGTGAAGTGTAATCAGAAAAAGGGTTGTTGACAAAGGGCAGTATATAATTTGAAAGCTACAGGGCACAGGTTACCCTACTCAACCACCAAAAGGACAGTTGTTCACTGTATCACTGTGACTGTTTTTTCTGTTCTTCAAAAGCTCTTTGTCAAGTGGATTTTTAGAGGTCATAAAGGCATTCTTCCAAGGCTGACTGGTATTCTATATTGAAAGAGGCCTTGATTATTTTGAAAAGAAGAAACTCTTACAGCCTCTGCTCAAGCTTTTGGAGCTTTTTAAACCCTGTTACCTCTGCTTTAACTGTGAATTTGAATGTATGCCCACACTGAAGGTTAAATTTGTATTTTTATGATCATGTTTGGTGGAATGACATACATCTAGAGAACAGTGAAGTATAGTAGGAGAGAAGGGTTCTTGATCAAACAAGAATTTATAGGTTGAAAGCTACAGGGGAAAATTTGCTCACACTTTTCACAGAAAGGACAATATTCACTATGTTTGCCACTTGTTTGCCTTTTGATTTTCCAGCTCGTATTGATAAATGGATGTGCTTATAGAGTAAAATTATTTTTCTGCCAAAGCCAGAGGGTTACATTTATAAAGAGCCATTGATTGTTTTGAAAGGAGAAAACTCACATAGCTTCTGCCTAAAAAACTCTTGGAGTCTTTCAAACTCTGTCATCTTTGCTCAGGACTGTGACAGTGACTGTTTAATTACACTAAGGGTTGATTTCACATATGCAATTTTGTTGAATGTTGGCACAATTATACAAGGCAGGATTTTAATGATTGCAAAATCTACCATGGGCAAGGATTAAGAGGTATTGAGTGACCTCTTAAAACTCACAAGGACAAGGTAATTTTGACACTTCTCACAGTAAATTCCTCCTAACAGTCTGTCCTTCATTCCACTGTTTGGTCTCTTATTGAGAATTTCTGTTGACAGAGATACATTCAAGATAGAAGGTCATTTTCTAAAGAGAGCAGAGGTTGTGTATTATAAAAAACTTGTTGCGAACCATCCAAATCACATTGTTTCTCTGTCAAAGCAGTAAGTTGACACAGTTTGACCCCAACAGGGCAGTTTACACACAGTGAAGCAGTTTGTCTCTTCCAAAGCATATTCAGGTCAAAATGCCTCCAAGGCAAGACAACAGGAGCGGTCCGCACAAAATATATGAGCCAATCTCTACAGAAGAGGTTAATGCTCATCCATCTGTCCTTTTCAACTTCCATGAAGTAGGTTGCCTAGATTTCTGCCAGAAGATAGAAGAGGTCAAAATTTTTTCGCCATTAACACACTTGTGCGCCCTGAGATTCAAAGAAAAACATTTCCAAGTGGCTGGTCTTGATTTCAAGATTTCTCCAAGGTATGTCTCCAAGGCCACCAAGATTCCATATCATGGCGAAAAATGGTTCAAACAGGCTCATCTTGACTTAGAAGATTACAAGCCTTTCATCAAGTCTGAGCATAGAGATGCTTTCACTGCTATTTTCCCTTTTTCATATCTCCTTGACAGCTATGCTCCTCTTATGAAAGTCATAATTAAATATTTCACTTGTGAAGGGAGGTTTGATCGAGTTTATGCCTACCATGTCCGATTATTGATGCATTTTACTAGAAGCAGGCAACTAAACCTCCCTTACTTTTTATTCAAGAGCATCGAGAAGATGGCATCTACTGTCCAGAAGAAGGCCCCACCTTTGCAAATAACTTATCTTTTCCATCATTCTCTGATCAAGATTATCTTCCTACACCAGCTAGAGAAGAAGGAAGTTCCATGGGATGTATTTATCAGCCACCCGGATTTCTCTACCGTTCCTCCAGTCCATGTATCTCCCACTCAGCCTGTTCATCGCCCTATACCTTTGTCCAGTAGGCCTACTACTAGAAGGCTCAGAATGACTACAGGACAGTCAAGTCAACAGGAAGAAGGAGAGGGTAGTAAACAGTAGCAAGAGGAAAGGGATGAGCAGCAGCAGATAGAAGATGAGGAACAGCAGCAGATAGAAGGTGAAGGACAGCAGGTCCAAGATGAAGAACAGCAGCTTGATATGGAAGGACATGAACAGCAGCTTGGGCAGGAAATTGAGCCATATCTTGAGCCACAAAAAGAGCAGGAAATCCAAGCACAGCAGCAGCTTGATTTTGGCGAAGAAGGGCAACAGTTTGAAGCACCAAATGAACAAGGCATTGATGAAGAACATCAAGCTAATGTTGGAAAACAGGGGCAGCAAAGTAAACAGCAAGAGGAAGACATCCAGCAGCCTCAAGAAGAGCAGCAAGTTCAAGAAGATGTCAAGGGTAAATCAGTTATGTCTCCTCCTCCCAAAAGAACCAAGCTCAGCACAGCAAGGAAGAGAGGGTTTAAGGCTGCCACTCTAACAGTAACAAAGGTTGTTCCTAGCCAAAGGAGATCGCCCAAAAGGACACCTACTAGCATGCCAAGGAGGAAAAGCGCAAGATTTTCCTTCAAAGGGAAAAGAAAAGTTGGAGAAAGTACAAAGCATGGAGGTGAATTAGCTGTCATCCCAATCCAAATCGATGACAGTGATAATGAGGCCCGCCTTCTTGAAAACCTCCTAATTCATAAAGAGGGGAAAATTAAGGCATTGGAGGAGGATCTTCAAAGGGCAAGGAACTTCAACCACTTCTTAGAGATTCAAAACAAACAGATGAATGTTCACACAGCTGTTCATGAAGCACGGGCGATAAAATATAAGAATGAGGCAGCTAAGGCGCAAGCAAGGATAGAAGAACTCATTGGTGAGTTTGATGAGGAAGAAGAGGAAGACCAGCCTAGGCGGAAGAGGCCTAGGACCATCGGGCTTAAAAGAGCCTTGGAAAAGCAGAAAGCAGAAGAACAAGCCCATCTCCAAGCCTTTCCTCTCACTGCACTCCTTGAGCAGGAAATTAAAGAAAACAAAGAGGCATGGCTTGAAAGAGCTAACAAACACTTGGAAATGAAGCTTTAGAGGGCGAACAGAGATCTAGAGATGCAAAGGAAAAGGACTCATCACTTTCAAAAGTTGAATCAGTTTGCCAGGCACAAACTAAAGGCAACCCAATAGAAATTGAAGAAGGCAAAGGGGAAGTGCCCGGCACGGAAAGAGGAGAAAAGCACATCAGCTCTTGAAATTTTGGCCTCAGCTTTGGAGCATGTTGCTAGGGACCCCTGAGGGTCATATGTGCCAATTTTGGGCCCGTTTCGACAACTTTTTGTTTTTTGTCATTTTTTGGGTTTTTGATCGAAAACTCATAATTTCGCCATTTCAGTTTGAGGATTTTTCAAGGGAGAAGGATGATACCAATGGATGCCATAATTCTATGAGCAGGTCCCCAGCGATTTTCAGAGCATTTGGAGATCGTTCGCCCCCTCAAATTGGTGAAAAATGCTCACTTTTTGCACATTCTGCCCGTCATATCAGCAGGCTGCTATTTCCTGGCTTTTTACACACAGGTACAGTTTTGGAGGACTTCCAGGCATCAGATTGAGGTGATTTCAGTTGCGCCGGAAAGTAGACACAGAAATATTTCCAACGAGCTATTGTGAGCCTCATTTTGACACCGGGAAGGTTGCCAAATGTTTCTGGCAAGTCAGGGGACCTTTTCCTGATATAAATTTGAAGTATTTTTGTAATTTTTGAACCTCAAAAATCTGCTTTTTCCAAATGTGCGTTTAGCTATTTTTGCACTTGGAAAATGTTGCAAAGTCAATATAATTTCCGTTTTTAGCATTTTTTAGATATTTTATGGGATATTTTTTGCCTTGGGCTTTGCAAAGCCTCAAGGACAAGTTTTAGATATTTTGACTTGGCCAATGGGATAGCTAGTTGCTCCATGAGGTTTTCCTCCCTCAAGCCTATTTATTCCATGGGTTTCATTGTAAAAAAAGAGGCTGAACTTGAGAGAAGAATCAATATATTGGTCATATGAGCTTTGAAGAACATACTTGTGTTATGATTTTGGACTGCCTCTTGGATGCTTTTGATGAATGATGAAGGAGTGTTGATGGATTCCATGACATGGTAGAATGGTATAGTGTTTCTTGCTTTGTTATTGTCTTCTAGTTTTCATTCATGATACATGCTTCTTGCTACTATAGATCAGTAGAGATTAATTTTGATATATGCCCATGGAGGCACCTCAAAATTCCTGAATCTTCATAGCTTTATGTTTTCTTCTTCCTTAGTTATACTAAAGAATTCTTAACTGCTCTTTAGTAACTTAGGGTATTGTTGCTAGTTTTATTTACAAGTTCTATGTATGTTGAGTAGGATGTATGGTGTGCCCTGATTACCTAGGATTGTCCATAGTTCTGTCCATAAAACTATCTCTTTGACTGATTAGCCTATCATCTTGTTGAACCAAGGAGGCCTAGTCCCGCTCTAGCCCTTTGCCTAAAACTATGAAAGCTTGTTTGTCAAAGTGCCCAATGACTTAGATACTATGTTTAGGCGTTCCGGCATAGTATTTTGAGTTGTTAGTCCATCTTATGTGTTCTCCCCAGAGTCTGATATCCATTTCCCGAAGTTAGAAGGTCTTACATTTCTATGCATGGCTGGAATGTTTGATTTCTATGTATTAATTAGCTCATAGTTACATTTAGCATGATTAATGGCTTGCTATAACATGTTTATGTCTACTATCAACTAGTTACACTTGAAATCCCTTGTATTTCACAAACTTGATGTTCATTTACTCCATTTTTCCCAAAGATCCTTTCTACCTTGAATCAAATCGGCCCTACAGCAGCCTTGCATCATTATCTCATAGATTTCCTTGACCTGTTTGACCCCATAGCCCAGTTGATCTAACTTCTTGTTATCCATTTTTTATATCTTTGATCAGTTTTATCCCTCACAAACTTAAAAACAAAAAACTAAAAACATACTTCATAACTAGCCTAATATCAGAACACCACAAGCAAACACACCGACATCTTTTACATATAATAGAGAGAGCCCTCTCTGAGTCTAGGAAGGCTAGGTCCTTGGGCTCCAAAGCTTGGTTTGATGTTACATCGTCATTTGGCTCGCCAATCGGCCAAATCACAGGACCCTAACAATGCATAACAAAGAGTAGATCTGAGTGTCAAGTTGCAGATCTGTAAATTGCTGCATTAATTTTTGAATATAACATTACATGACAATAGATCAGATCTAAACAGAACATAGATCAACAAGCTAATCCATGGATCACCAAAGTGGAAGGCAAAGCCTAATACCAGAGATCTCTCATTAAAACTGTGATCAAAACACCATGAAGAATATCACATCAAAATAACGCAATTCCCTAATAGAAACAGCATTGTAGCTCAAATGGCATAGATGGCCCACTACCAAGTTACAGATCTGAAGTACAAACAGGAGAGGCACTCTTCCAGGAGGTTAAAAGACACACTCCATGAGAAGAGGCTCCCAAAACAAGCTAGATCTCTGTAGATCTAGAATCCCACTTACTGCAGCTTGCAAAAGCAGCAAAACCCTCAATGGATTAGTGTTGCAATTGTAAGTAGAGCTTGGCCTCAAGCCTGATAGTGGATAAAATCAGCAAATACTCCTCCAAGAATCCTCAAAGGAAGAGGTGAAATCCCTGCATAGGAACTCCAAGTGCTAAGCAGCACAATTCTCTACTAAACAACAGAGAATAGTATTTGTCTAAACAGACAAGATACTCAGAAATATAATCAATCGACAACCTTCTTTTGTTGCCTTCCCTTTCCTTTTATAAGATGAGAGCCTTTGCAAACCCTAAACCACCTTGATGAGTTAGCCCTTTTCACATGAGGGGCCTCCTTCTAGAACTGCACTGTCCCTTTAGGAGATACATTAAACCTATTTAGCATTGTAGATTTTGTCAAGGTTGACCCAGTCTCACAGCTCAAACCCCTTTCACACCTGCAAGTGATTATTTACATGGCCCTGATTTATCTGTGTTCACATGGGCATTGATTTATTCAGTCTTCTTAGGAGTTTTACATGTCCTCCTTTATTCATTTATTCATGCAACAGAAAGTAAAACAAAATTGAATATTCCTCTTAGCTTAGGCTAAGTAGGAATATTACAGTTCTCCCCTCCTAAATGTTGCTTGTCCTCAAGCAACTGATAGGGTAAGAGTTGTAGTCCTTCTCCTCCTCCATTGATGGCATCATCAAGGATCAAGTCCTCATCATAAGCCAAGTACTCAATAAGCCAATACATCATGTATTGATCCTCCAAGGCCAACATGATATGTGCATAGTCCATCCCTTTAGGAGTGAAAAACTCAACAGAAATAAACATGTTTGGAGCAATGCTACATCTAAAACATGTATCATGAAGTACAGGTAGAATTTCCAAACCATGTGGTACACATACACTGCCCATCCTTTGTCCATACAACCCCATAAACAATACAACTATATCATCCAAGTATGGAAGCAAGACTACATATATGCAAATTGAAATCTGCACTTGAGGAGGTGGGTCAAAATCCCACATGTGATGCCAGCGCAGTGCATCTCTTGTCTTCATTAGATCTAGGTGTGGCAAGTGGCATTCCCACCACACTTTTTCTACATGAGTCACCTTAACATGGTTGAATGTGTTACATAAGTTTGGTGCCTTTGGGAAGCACCCATCATGAAAAGGAATCTCCCTTTGCACATCAAGGGAGTGGCCAAGTTCAGAATTTCCATTGGCCCTCAAAAAACTATGAGATCCACATGATCTCTTACTCCCTTTAGGAGTCATATCCTGCAAAAACATGGCAAAGGAATGTAATAGATCAGAAAATACAACTTTCTTGTCATGATCAAATCATTTACCATCATAGTCCTTCACACACATGGAGTTGTGCATGAGCATTCCCCTCCTCTCAAGCAAAGGAAGAGCTGGCTAAGATGACTCTTGCAAAGATTCCATTGGCTGCCCCAATCCTCCATAGCTATTGCACTCTTGAAAGTGTTGATGTAAGTCCTCTCTCATGCCTTCCCAATCAAAACTCTTCATGATCAGGGTATAGATCTTCATTGAATACATATGGCTGAGGAAGAATTCTTCATATGCTCCTTGTAGTATCTTCTGCTTGAGCTTGGAAGCTCTAGCCAAGAAGACCTTACCATGATAATAGATGACTCCTCCTTGGACTAAGTAGCCCTCTTCTTGCTGCATGCCATCTAATATAATACCTGTGTGAAGATCTTTGGAATACTCCACAAGCAGTTGAGATTTCCAATAAAGATCCACACTGCTCAACAATGACAGCGCTGCTGATACATTCATGGGAGTGTTTTTCATGTTGCTGATTCCCTCTTTGACATTATACATGCCAAAAATGCTTGTTGGAAGGCTGATCCTCCAATTCTTCTCCTCCCACAGCGTATATTCAAAAAAGTGAGAGGGTGATAGTGATGCAGGATGAAGATCTTCCTCATTCTTGGGCTGTCCCAAGCCTCCCAGTGCTATAACTTGGTCTCTCATTGCTCCAATCCTTCTTGGATCTAAATTTGGAGTAGAATTTTATGGAACCTTCCCCACAAGATCTAAATCTGATGGCATTTCAGGTGGCTTGCCATGAGATAAGAATGTCCCCTACAGCATCCTCATGAACATGAGAGAAGGAACTGTGAGATCCCTGCTTCGACTGCGCAAATCCATCTTTTTTGTTTGTGTGGAAGTACTAGGTGAAGGATAAGTATGCATGCCTTGAATAATTTTTGGTTTCCCACTCTTCAATTCCATCCACTCCATTTGCAAAGCTTTCCAATCAGTCATAACCTTTCCCAAGGTAATCAACCATTGGACACCCAAGATGATGTTGGTGTCTAGTATGTCAACTACAAAGAAGTGATCCACCAAAGTGTAGGATCCCATAGTGACAGAGAGTGATGGAACATATTGCATGCATTGCATGGTCCTATCTCCTGGGACCAAAACATAAAATCCCTCAAAAGTATCAGTGGGGATTCCTCTCCTTTGCACAAGATGAGCATCAATAAAGTTGTGGGTTGCCCCAATCAAGACAGATACTCTCTAATTCATGACTGAACCTTGTACTCTTAGGGTCAAGTACTTAGGCACTCCTCTCAAAGAGGCAAGAGCCCCACTTGTTGGAGCAAAGGCTCCCTTCCCATCTCTAGATGGTGTTTGATCTTCCTCATCATCATCAGCGTTGTGACCCCTCCTAGGTTCATCATCTTCATCTTCCTCCTCAAGATCTGAGAAGACTTCTATGTGGTGTGCCTTTCCTGCAGCACATCTATGTCCCAGTGCCCATGACTCTTAACAAGTGAAGCACAGTCTCTTCTTCCTCAATTCCCTCCTGAGATCATTATCAAGAGGTTTCTTCAAAGAGCTCTCCTTGGGAGGAGCAGCTTTTCCTTCCTTCCCCTTAGAAAAGTGAGGGGCCTTGCTTTGGAAAGTTGCATTTTCTTTTGGCAAGGCATCTTGGAGGTCTATAGCCTCTCAATGGCATCATGCAAAGTGATGGGCTTGGTAGATTTAACCAACCCATGAAAATTTTCCTCCAAGCCATTGATGAACATGTAGACTCTCCTTGCTATAGATAGATCAGGGACCATGACTGATAATCTCAGAAACTCAGAGATATAAGTTTCTACGTCTCCTGATTGCTTCAGCTTTGCAAGGCTTATGAAGGGTGCTTCAGGATCCTTCCTGTCAAACCTCTCCACCATTCTTCTAGTAAACTCAGAGTAGGTAGTCACATTGATATTTCCCAATGTAGACATCCCATGGAACCACCAATTGTGTGCTTCTCCATCAAATTGCAGTGCTGCAATCTTGATGGCTTCAGTTTCAGGGACCTTGTTCAACTGGAAGTTAATATCCATCTTTTCTACCCATGCCTTGGCAGAACTGGAGGATGATCCATCAAACTTGGGAAAAAAGAATCTGCCCATAGAGTGGTGTCTATCATGAAAGAATCCACCATCTCTATACTGCTGCCTTGGTCTTATTTTTCCTTGAGGTGACAAAAATCTTGGAAACTCAAGTGGTCCTTGAATCTCTGACTCTCAGAATCATACTCCGCAAATTAATCTTCAAGGGAATCTTTCTCTTGTGGTCCTTCATTCTCCACAACCAAGAAAGTAGGCATAGTGGAGCGTTGTGAAGCTTGTGGGGCTTGTGGCGGATTCACTGGTTGAGCAGTCCCATGATGAGACATATCAGAGCTTTCTCCCAGCTGAAATTTCCCAGGATATTCCCTCATTCTGTCCACCCTCATCTCTTTTATCTCTTTGGCAAGATCTTGCATGGTCTCCAAAAGAGTTTTTGCAAACTCTTCTTCTTCTTTATCATTCATAGCTTCAGGGGCTTTACCCTTGTCTTGACCCTTGTCAGGATCATCAGTAGTGTAGTCAAAATTCTTGTGACTTATGTTATGATACCTCTTCTCCCTCTCAGTAAGAGGATCATCTTCTTTTTAATGCAACATGTCTGGTGCTCCAAGGCAAGCACAGGCTGTGCCAAGAAAGGAGCTCTGATACCACTGTAATATCCCAGATTTGGAATAGCACAGCAAGCCTACTGAAATAACGCACTCTTGGGAGATTGATGTACAGAACTGATTTTACAACCCTTGGATCCCTTAGATCAACAGATCTGGATTCTAGATCCAAAATTGGAGCAAAAACAAATCAAACTAGGTGTGGTAAACAGATCTCCCACCACCTAGTCTAGCTGAAAAACACCCTACAAGAGGGGCTACAGCTATGCACAAAAAACTTCTTCAAGAATAATTCAATCTTGGACTATATGAGCAGGAGGCCATCAAATATTATTAACAAATGAATGTACAGTAGAAAATTAGAAGTAAAGTGAAGCTCTTTCAATATACAGTAGAATACATGAGACAATAGAGTAAGATATCTTCAGAAAAGAGAGCTACAACACATATATATATCAGCAGAAATGGTTCAACAGCATTATTTTCAGAATCTGTAGCAGTTGTATATTACAACTCAGATCTAGGACAGATCTATGGACAAAACATCAGATCTATTTCCTTACAAGATCCCCTTAGGGTTTTGACAAAATCATGCATAACAAAGAGTAGATCTGAGTTTCAGGTTGTAGATATGTAAAATGCTGCAATAATTTCTGAATATAACATTACATGACAATAGATCAGATCTAAATAGAATATAGATCAGCAAGCTAATCCATGGATCACCAAAGTGGAAGGAAAATCCTAGCACCAGAGATCTCTCATCAAAACTGTGATCAAAACACCATGAAGAATATCACATCAAAATAACGCAGTTCCCTAATAGAAACAGCGTTGTAGCTCAAATGACATAGATGGCCCACTACCAAGTTACAGATCTGAAGTACAAATAGGAGAGGCACTCTTCTAGGAGGTTAAAAGACACACTCCATGAGAAGAGGCTCCCAAAACAAGCTAGATCTCTGTAGATCTATAATCCCACTTGCTGCAGCTTGCAAAAGCAACAAAACCCTCAATGGATCAGTGCTGCAATTATAAGTAGATGTTGTGTAACCAGCTCCAAAACTAGAAGAAAAGAGATATCAACGCCTTAGAAATAAGCCACTTCGAGGGGGCAACCTCCAATACATTACATAAATGAACAAATCTTGGATGATACAATTTACAAAACCTCCTTTCTATATATAGGAGTCCACGGGGCCATAATGTAATCCTAGTGGGCCACAATGTAATCCTAGCCGACCTAACAATAATAATTTAAGGGCACAATAATAACAAAATGGGGGTTACAAGGGTACAATAATAACAATAAGGGGGTTACACTAACAACACTAAGGGACTATACTAGTAATATACGGACCTAACATGCCCCTCTCCTTCAAAAAAGTGTTGCCCTCAACGCTTGAGTAGCTCTGGGTGCTTCTGTATAAAATTCTCATCCTCCCATGTATAATCTTCAGTGGGTAAGTTCTTCCACTTGATGAGATACTCTAAAATTGATCAATTTCGTAGTTGTCGAGTTCTTGTTTCCGTGACCGCTTCCGGTTCCAATATGATTTTTCCTTCCTCATCAAGTTCTGGAAATATTGTTTGAACTGGAATATTTTCACCTATAACCTTCTTTAAATATGAAACATGGAAAACTAGATGTACTCGCGAAGAAGCAAGAAGCTCCAATTTGTATGCCATAGTACCAATCTTTTTCAACACCTTGTAAGGACCATAGTACTTTGGAGATAATTTATTATCCTTCTTAGCTTGCTTGAGGGACATTTGTTTATATGGTTGTAGCCGTAAAAATACCCAATCTCCTACATCAAAACTTCTCTCGTTGTGATGTTGATCTGCCTGTTGTTTCATTCGATTTTGTGCCAAATTCAGGTTATCCTTTAAGAGTTGGAGAACTTCTTGCTGATGCTCGATGTGATCTTCCACTGCTTGAACCTTCGAATTTTCCCTTAAAGATGATGTGATGGATGGTGGATGATATCCATAAAGCGCCATAAATGGGGTCATTTTTGCTGCAGTATGGAAGGAAGTGTTATACCACCATTCAGCAAGAGGTAACCACTTGACCCATTGTGTTTGTTTATCAGATACAAAACAACGAAGATATCCTTCCAAACATTTATTTACTATCTCAGTTTGACCATCAGATTGAGGATGATACGATGAGCTATGAGCTAATTGAGTACCCAAACAAGAAAATAACTCCGTCCAAAAATTTCCAGTAAAAATGGGATCTCTGTCACTCACAATAACCCTTGGGCTTCCATGTAGCTTTTGAATTCTGTCCATAAATGTAGTAGCAACTGCACTTGCTTTAAATGGATGAGATAATGCACAAAAGTGTGCATACTTGGTAAGTCTATCAACTACCACCATGATGACACTCTTTCCTTCGGACTTAGGTAAACCTGTGATAAAATCCATTGAAATCTCCTCCCAACGTTGACTTGGAATGGATAAAGGTTGTAGAAGTCCCCGGGTCTTAATTGTCTCCACTTTATTCTGCTGGCAAACCAAACATTCCGCCACAAACTTTTGAATATCAGATTTAAGGCCATCCCAAAAAAATTCTTTCTTCACCCTGTGGTAAGTTTTTAAAAATCCTGAGTGTCCTCCTAAAGGAGAAGTTTGCAATTCCAGAAGAATCTTTTGTTTTAGTTGGGAATTATTACAAAGATATAAGCGATCTTTGTACCATAAGGAATCATTTTTCCAACTAAATGTATCAGATGTACTAGGATCTTGCTGCAACTTTGAATGAGTGTCCATACATCTTTGTCCTTCTTCCATTCATCTCTTGCTTCAGTTATCCAATCTGGTTGGATAATAGAAATGGCACAAAGCAATGCTTCCACCTCTTCATTCTTTCTTGAGAGTGCATCCGCAACAACATTAAGCTTTCCTTTTTTGTAGATTATTTCAAAGTCATAACCCAACATCTTTGTGACCCATTTTTGCTGCTCTTCTGATGATAGTCTTTGTTCCAAAAAGTGTTGAAGACTATCATGATCAGTTTTTACCTTGAAGTGTCTTCCCATTAGGTAAGTTCGCCATTTCTTTAGTGCATGCAGTATTGCTAACATTTCCTTCTCATAAATAGGTTTCTGTAAATACTTTCCTTTGATTGGACGACTTTCAAAAGAAATGGGTCTTCCTTCCTGCATTAAAATTGCACCAATTCCATTTCCTGGGGCATCACATTCCACAATAAAGGTTTTTGTGAAGTCTGGCGTAGCTAAGACCAATGCTAGGCACATTGCCTCTTTAATATGTTCAAAGGCCTTAGTTGCTTCAGGAGTCCATGAAAATGCATCTTTCTTCAATAATGTTGTTAGAGGTGTTGCTATTCTCCCATAATTCTTAACAAACTTGTGATAATAGCCTATTAACCCGAGAAATCCTCGCAACTTCTTTATTGTCTTGGGGACTTTCCATTCCTTAATGGCTTTAATTTTGTTAGGGTCTACTTTAACACCCTCGTGAGATATAATATGACCCAGATATTCCACCTCTTGTACTCCAAAGAAACATTTGGATGCTTTTGCATATAATTGTTTCTCCCGCAATAGTTTGAGCACCCTGTCAACATGTTCAACATGATCCTTCCAAGACCTGCTGTAGATTAGTATATCATCAAAAAATACTAGCACAAATTTTCTAAGGAAGGGTTTGAAAATGGAATTCATCAACCCTCGAAATGTAGAAGGTGCATTGGTAAGGCCAAAAGGCATGACCAAAAATTCATAATGACCCTCATGAGTTCGAAATGCTGTTTTTGGAATATCTTCAGTCTTCATTCTAATTTGATGATATCCCGAACGAAGATCCAACTTGGTAAAATAATTTGCTCCATGTAATTCATCCAATAATTCATCAATCACAGGAATGGGAAATTTATCTTTAATGGTGAGCTTATTGAGCTCCCTATAATCCGGACACATTCGCTATGATCCATCCTTCTTGTGTACCAATACTACAGGAGCAGAGAAAGAACTTTGACTAGGTTGAATTATACCCGCCTCTAACATTTCTGCAATCATACGTTCAATTTCGCTCTTTTGGAAGTAAGGATATCTATAAGGCCCGATGTTTGGAGGAACACTTCCTGGAATCAAATGAATAGCATGATCATGATCACGAATAGGTGGGAGTCCTTTGGGAGTTTCAAACACTTTGGAATGATTGTCCAAGACTTGTTGGAGATCTGCAGAAATAGATGATTTTGATGTTGGAACTTCTAGTGAGCATAATTGTGCAATTACGCCTCGTTGTTCTTTCTTTAGAAGCTTTTTCATGCCATTAGAGCTTATTATCCTTCCTGGCTTCCCTTCAATACCCCGTAATTCGACTTCCTTTCCTTCTGAAAAGAATTTCAAGAAAAGTTCTTGAAAATTAAAAGCTACCGTCCCCAAAGATCGTAACCATTGTACTCCTAGTACAACATCAGCACCTCCCATAGGAATGGAAAGCATTGGACTAGTCAACACATATTCCCCCATGGTTAGCTTGATGTTATGGCATTTTCCAGAGCAATTTATAGTTCCTCCATTTGCAACCATCACTTGACATTCTGGTGTTGGGTATAGGAAACAATTTAATTCCTTGGCTACCTTACAATGAATAAAATTATGGGTGCTACCCGAATCAATCAACACTATTACCTTTTTCTTCTTGATATGTCCTTCTATCTTGAGAGTTTGAGGAGTGGTAATTCCTACCAATGCATTACACGATATGGTCAGACTCATTTCTTCCTCTTCTAGGGCTGGTTCCTGGTGTATATCCTCTTCTTGTTCATTTTCTTCTTCCTCTTCACAATCTATGTAAAATAATTTCTTCTCAAGACACTTATGACCTTTAGTGTATTTTCTATCACAACTGTAGCAAATCCATTTTGCTCTTTTTTCTTCGAATTGTTGTGGTGTCAACCTTGTAGGTTGTGGAAATCTAGGAGTAGCAACACTTCCCTCTTTATAGAAGTGAGTGGTAGGCTTCCTTGTCGCCATAATTTTACATTCAATTTTTCTTGCCAACCTGAATGCCTTCTCCAATAAATCAGGTTCCAAAACGCGAACTTCATGTTGGATGTTATCCTTTAAAGTACCTATGAAGAGATCAATCCTGTGTTCCTCTGGAATATCAGTTACCCTTATATTCAATTTTTGGAAGTCCTCAATGTGCTCGCCCATTAAACCCTTTTGTTTGAGATTTATCAATTGGCTAAAGAAGGTGTTCCTCTTTGTATCCTCATAATGTGCTATCATTTCCTCCGTAAAAATTGACCAAGTGACAATTTTTTTACGGGAGCAAAGCCATCGGTACCATACAAATGTATTTTGTTCTAAATGTAAAGTTGCAATGCGTACCTTTTGTGTGTTTTGCACTTTATGGAGATCAAAATATTGCTCCATCTGTAGTATCCATGTTACAGGATCCTTTCCATCAAACTTTCTCATATCCATTTTTGGAATATGGTGGTTCTTCCCGCCAACATTAAAGTTTATGAAATCATGATTAACATTTATTTTTTTCTCATCATGAGGTTCTTCTACTATATTTTCACCATTAGGAAACATTTATTGTATCAACTTTGTCAAACCTTCGATGTCTGTTTTGAGATCATTCTTCATGTTTTCCATGTTGTCTTTCATGTCCGCTTCCATGCCATCCATCTTAGCTTCCATGCCATCCATCTTAGCTTCCACGCCATCTATCTTAGCTTCCACGCCTTTCTTCAAACCGTCCATCTTCACTTCCATTTCATTTTTTGTTGCTCTTTGCGAGAGTGAAATTTGTTGCACTTAGTCTTGTAATTTTGATAGATCATGTTGCAATTCTTCATCTTCATGAGTCATAGTAGAGCCTTCTGAAGGCTTAATGGGTGTTGAATTATTTTTACGGGGCATATTTTAGAACCCAATACTACTATATATTCTACAATATGCCCTTGGAATCAATTCAAATTGATTCTTCAAAGAAGACTCGTGCAATTTGGAAAGAAAAAAATATACACACATTTTTCTTGCTTTTGAGGAACTCGATATTGAAATTGGATTATCTCTATGATTGAAGCACTTAAATATTTGAATTTCCATATCAACGTAGCCCTATTAATTATATTTCGAATGCCACAGGTCTGACCTGATTTGGATTCTCCAAGACAAAGTTGTGTCCAATCTCCCACAATGACCTAATTCTAGACTGGTTCAGTAGAGCGAAATTTTATGACTTTCCACGTGTCACTTTTTCATCCTTTGTCTCTGAAATTGATAGCCAAGAAACTAAAGTATGTGTACTTGTTACCACTTTTTACAGCACTCCAATCCGATGCCCAGAGAGAGAGTTATTGAACTTTTCCCACGATCACCTCTTTGAGATGAAATTTAGGAGCCTGAAAAAGCACTACATTCCACAGCTCATATCTCCCAAAATATTGTGAACCAAGCTCTAAATTTTTTTGAAGAATTTCCTCAGGAGTTCAGCTTCACACCATATGAATTTCAGATTCTGGACCTTCGTATAAAAAAACGTTATAGCGCAAATGCCACGATGACCTATTTAGGAGCCTGAAAAATACCTAACTTCCACAGATGATATCTCCAAAACTATTGCGAACCAAGCTCTAAAATTTTTAGAAAATCTTCCTCAAGATTTCTTATTTGCACCCTAAAACTTTCAGATTCTGAAACTTCATAGAAAAAAATTTATAGCGAAAATGCCATGATGACCTGTTTGGAGCAGCGAAACCCTAGAATCCAAACCTCTGATACCAAATGTTGTGTAACCAGCTCCAAAAATATAAGAAAAGAGATATCAACGCCTTAGAAATATGCCACTTAGAGGGGGAAACCTCCAATACATTACATAAATGAACAAATCTTGGATGATACAATTTACAAAACCTCCTTTCTATATATAGGAGTCCATGGGGCCATAATGTAATCCTAGTGGGCCACAATGTAATCCTAGCCGACCTAACAATAATAATTTAAGGGCACAATAATAACAAAATGGGGGTTAAAAGGGTACAATAATAACAATAAGGGGGTTACACTAACAACAATAATGGACTATACTAGTAATATAGGGACCTAATATTAGAGCTTGGCCTCAAGCCTGATAGTAGATCAAATCAGCAAATATTCCTCCAATAATCCTCAAAGGAAGAGGTGAAATCCCTGCATAGGAACTCCAAGTGCTAAGCAGCACAATTCTCTACTAAACAGCAGAGAATAGTATTTGTCTAAGCAGACAAGATACTCAAAAATATAATCAATCAACAACCTTCTCTTGCTGCATTCCCTTTCCTTTTATAAGATGAGAGCCTTTGCAAACCCTAAACCACCTTGATGAGTTATCCCTTTTCACATGAGGGGCCTCCTTCTAGAACTGTGCTGTCCCTTTAGGAGATACATTGAACCTAGACAGCGTTGTAGATTTTTTCAAGGTTGACCCAGTCTCACAGCTCAAACCCCTTTCACACCTGCAAGTGATTATTTACATGGCCCTGATTTATCTCTGTTCACATGGGCATTGATTTATTCAGTCTTCTTAGGAGTTTTACATGTCCTCCTTTATTCATTTATTCATGCAACAGAAAGTAAAACAAAATTGAATATTCCTATTAGCTTAGGCTAAGTAGGAATATTACAAACAATGGTATATTTCGAAATTAGACAGGTTAAGCTTTCCAACGCGTTATCACGGGCCCAAATATGACATCGGGAAGGTCATTAAAACTTGGTTGCAAGAGGACCCTTTTTTGGTGCTGCGCTAATGCAGAGGCTCCTCAAATAAGAAAATTACTTGCCCCAAGGATAAAATTCATCCTCCAAGTTGCATTCAAAGGGCTGCAGAAGAGTTAAAGATGGTATATGGTCTCTCCTCCTTATCCTCTAATAAATTTTCCTAATTGGGTGGCTAGAGAAATGATTAAACCCTAGCTTGGAAAGCCCTAGGTCCTCATTGCAAAATTACTGATTCTGACCTCCAAGTAAACCATCATCAAATCAGAAAGGTGTGAAAATATGGTAACCATAAGCTGGTTCAAAACAAACCCTCTCTCAAATTCAAGGTAAAACTATCATGCACTTGCCTCCATATCACTCATTTGTAAAGGTTTCCATCACCACTATTTTCATTTTTATCCTTCAAACCCTAGTTTTACAAACCCTAGGTCTTAAATGCAAAGTGACCCTCTGTTTTGACCTCCTTAAGCATGAAGGGGCAGATGATGAAGAAGAAGTGGAAGACATGGAAACAGAGGAGGGTCATGATGATGAGCATGAAGAAATAGAGGATGATGAAGATGAAAACAGTGAGCAAGAAAAGGCAGCATGACAGTGAGAAAAACAGTGAAAGAGAAGAAGAGGATGACATTGATAAAGAGGACAGTAAGGAAAAAAACAACAAGGAAGAAGATAGTCATGACAGTCATGACAACATCAGCCTCTCAGTGATAATGACAGTAATGATAGTACAGTGGATTAAGATGAAAAGAGTACTGGTGATGAGCCAAATCAAAGTGAAGAAGATACAAAGGCATACAATGAAGAAAGGGGAAGTGAGCATGTTGATGATGAAGGAAATGAAGCTGAGGACAATACAAGAAATGATGAAGGAGCTGATGATAGCATTAAGGATCACAGCCATATTCAAGACACCAAAAAGGGCACCTTCACACTTTTTTCATTTACATATCAGAGAGGGTAAAGGCCTATGTTTGCTGCCTCCAAAGAGAAATGTACCCTACCATCCACCTCAACTCAGCCACTTGACAAGGGAAAAACTCAAGAAGGCACTCATTGAAAATCAAGAACTAAAAAGAGGAAAAGACAAAGAAGGCCTTAGATTTTTAGCACAAGCTTCTCAACAGGTCTCTTAAACCCCATGAGGCACACCTCCACCAATTTTGAGGAAATTTGGACAACTTTATGTTTTTTGAGAATTGGAGGGCAATGTCAAAAATATAGGTGTCACAGGAGAATTTCTGCACTGTTGTAGTGACCTTCGGAAAATCAGGTTTTCTCATAGATGGAATGTCCAAATGACTTGATTTATGGGTCAAAGGACATCTACACTGGAAGATCTTTCCAATGATCTATCATGAGCTAAATTTTTGGTTGAGAAAGGCATCCATAAGTTGTCTGCACTAGCACTCTACATTTCTGCACCATCATTCAACACTTTTTGACCAGTCTTGGGAAAATAAACTTTTGGTAGGGAAAATCAACTCCAATCAGGGAAAAAATGGAATATTTGGAAAGTAGAAAGGTTAATATTTCCAACGAGCTATCACGGGCCCAAATAAGACATCATGAAGGTCATTAAAACTTGTCTGCAAGCGGACCCTTTTTTGGCACTACGCTAATGTAGAGGCTCCTCAAACAAGGAAATAACTTGCCCCAAGGCTAAAATTCATCCTCCAAGTTGCATTCAAAGGGCTGTAGAAGAGTTAAATCTGGTATGTGGCCTCTCCTCCTTATCCTCCAAGAAATTTTCCTAATTGGGTGGCTAGAGAAATGATTAAACCCTAGCTTGGAAAGCCTTAGGTCCTCATTGCAAAATTACTGATTCTGACCTCCAAGTAAACCATCATCAAATCAGAAAGGTGTGAAAATATGGTAACCACAAGCTGGTTCAAAAAAAAACCTCTCTCAAATTCAAGGTAAAACAATCATACACTTGCCTCCATATCACTCATTTGTAAACTTTTCCATCACCACCATTTTCATTTTTATCCTTCAAACCCTAGGTCTTAAATACAAAGTGACCCTCTATTTTGACCTCCTTGAGCATGAACAGGCATATGATGAAGAAGAAGTGGAAGACATGGAAATAGTGGAGGGTCATGATGATGAGAATGAAGAAACAGAGGATGATGAAGATGAAAACAGTGAGCAAGACAAGGCAGCATGACAGTGAGAAAAACAGTGACAGAGAAGAAGAGGATGACACTGATAAAGAGGATAGTAAGGAAAAAAACAACAAGGAAGAAGATAGTCATGACAGTCATGAAAACAGTCATGATAGTCATGATAAAAATCAGCCTCTCAGTGATAATGACAGTAATGATAGTATAGGGGATGAAGAGGAAAAGATTCCTAGTGATGAGCCAAATCAAAGTGAAGAAGATACAGAGGCATACAATGAAGAAAGGGGAAGTGAACATGTTGATGATGAAGGAAATTAAGGTGAGGACAATACAAGAAATGATGAAGGAGCTGATGACAACACCAAGGATCACAACCATAGTGAAGACACAAAAAATTCCACCTTCACACTTTTTTCATTTACATATCAGAGAGGGTCAAGGCCTATGTTTGTTACCTCCAAAGGGAAATGTACCCTATCATCCACCTCAACTCAGCCACTTGACAAGGGCAAAACTCAAGAAGGCACTCATTGAAAATCAAGCACTAAAAAGATGAAAATACCAAGAAGGCCTTATATTTTTGTCACAAGCTTCTCAACAGGTCTCTCAAACCCCATGAGGCACACCTCCACCAATTTTGAGAAAATTTGGACAAATTTTGGTTTTTTAAGAATTGAAGGCCTATTAGCGCAGCGCCACTGGTGCTATGCTAATCCCTGGAGCATCCTAATAAGTAAAACTCAGTATTTTTGGATTTCTCATCACTAGTACACTATTCTCACAAAATTTTAGAGCAATTGGAGCAATTTTAACCCCTCAAAAGGTCAAAAAACCCCTAAATTCTCACTATTCTGCCTCATTTTCAGGCTCGGCGCTGCACTAATAAGAAATGTTTGGATTTTGAAATTTTTGACAGTTTATAGAGGCTGCATCAGAAAATAAAGAGTGTTTTTTTAAATTATACTCATTAGGCTTTCCAACGGGCCATCACGGAGTAAAATACGACATCGGGAAGGGGTCCAAAACTTGGTTGCAAAAGTACCTATTTTTCGCGCTGCACAAATGGACTGTGTAGTGCAGTGTTGGGATTTTGGAATTTTGGACAGGTTATAGGACCTGGATCAGGAAAATATAATAATTTTTGGAAATTATACTCATCAATATTTCCAACTAGCCCTCAAGGAGCAAAATCCGACATCGGGAAGTGGTCCAAAACTTGGCTACAACATATCCTATTTTCTGCTGGAGGTGGCATTGCGCTAATAGCAGTCTTGGGAAATTAAATTTTTGAATAGGTTACAAGGGCCCAATCATAAAACCATAGGCATATCTAGAAATAGGACTCAGTAATATTTCTAGTGAGCCATCACAGAGCAAAATCTGACATCAAGAAGGGGTCCAAAACTAGGTTGCAAAAGTACCTATTTTTGGCGCTGCACAAATGGATTGTTTAGTGTGTTTTGGACCAAAAGTCAACAAAACACACTCATTTATTGCAAAATCATATTTTAGTGTTTTTTTAGGAAAATCGCTCTAGAATTAGGTGCAAGAAGTTATTTTAGCATTTATTTCATAAGATATTTTGTGCCTTGGGCCTTGCATGGTCTCTTAGGCATAAATGGCATTTATGGGTGATTTTGACTTTTTCCAACCCTATCTAGGATTTTTTCCTTCCTTTGCTAAGTTAAATAGAGCATGAGGGATTCATTGCAAATTTTGGCATTTGATGAGCTTTGAGAGAAATACATGTTTTTTATGAGCTTGGAGAAGAAATTGGTGTTGTGGAGTTTATGAATGGCTTGCTTGGATTGATGATGGAGAAGCTTATTTGCAGGATCCCTAAGCTTGGTTAATGGTGATGTATTCTTAATTTTTTTATGTTTTCTTGTTATCATTATGTTTCATCCTTCTTTTTTGGAGTAGAACAGAAAAGTATAGGTTGATAAATGCTCTTTGAAGCACCTTAGTCCTCCTACCTTCTATTGCCTTGATGTTTTCCTCTGTTGGGTTAGCGTAAGGAATTATTAACTGCTCCTTAGGCCCACCTAAACTTGTTTGTTTCATTAATGGATTAATATGCTAGTTTACAAATATGGTTCATGGTAAGCCCTGCTTATTTGATGCTATCTAAACTCTATCTTGAAACCTCTCTTTGAAGTACTGCTTGCTAGGTTAAGTCAAAGAGGTCTTGTTTCGATCTTGCCCTTTTTCCATGCCTATCAATTTGCCTCAAATTTCTTTATAGCTTGATTTATGATGTTTAGGAGTTCCCTCTTCATGAATTAAAGTTATTTTTGATATTAAATGTCTTCTAAAGCTTGAAGGTGAAATCACTAGAAGTTAAATGAGTTTCTCACCTTCTATATTTCATTGAAATTGTTTGCTTTGAATGGTTATTGGTTTAAGTATTTTCATTGAGCTTAATGGTTTGCCCTACTTCATGAGTTATATATTTTTCTTATCAGTGTTTAAGACCTCCTTGTTATAGGTATTTGACAAAGGATTCTTGATTGCCCTTTGCCCTACCTTATTCACCAACTTGATGTCCATCCCACTTCACACATAACCTTAAGGATCCATTAACCTTGCTAGATTGGCCTTGTAATGCACTCTGATTCATTATTAAGATACCCATGACTTTCATTGAATCCATAGCCCAATTATTTGAAGACCTCTCACTCCACCTATTCTACCTGTTTATCTTACCCATCCAAAACAATCAACAAACCCTCCACTTAACAACTAGCCTAAAATCAACCATCTAAAGCAAACAAGAACACATCCTTTGCATCTAATAGAGAGAGCCCTCTCTGAGTCCAGGAAGACTAGGTCCTAGGACTCCAAATACTGGTTTGATGTTACCCTGTGCATTTGGTCTACCAATCTGCCAAATCACGGAACACTAACATTTTTGCGATCACGGTGGGACCTTTTGAGTCAGTGACAATCTAAGTATACCTTAGGACCTCAGAAAACCTACAAACCTCCTTAGATTAGCATTCAGTTGTTGATGGTGGACAATAATTACATCCTTAAAACATTAAGCATCCTCCACCTGGCGACTCCACTGGTCTTCAGTAGCCCTGTTGACCCCACTAACCTGCATAGACTCCCCTGGGAATGCATTGATCAATCCCAATCATGTTGATGATGGACAGCAAAGTTGAAATCTTCCACCTGGCGACTCCACAACCCTCAATAGACCTTAAGACTCCACTGGTAGAGAACTCTAGACTGGTTGAAAATATTCAGTGACCTCTTTCATATTTACAAACATGTATCCAAGGATGCAAAGGGGATATGCTCCAATGAATAAAGACCACATCCCGAGATTCCAACACAAAATGCCTCAAATAAATTGGGACAAAAACCTGCCTACATTTCAAGATGAAAAGACTGATGACCCTTGTTACATCTTATCAAATTTCATATACATGTATGGAAGTTAAAGGTTGAATGGCATGAGGACTGCCTTATGAAAATGTTCATGTTGAGATTAGAAGGAAAAGCAAGGGAATGGTATGAGTGGCTCAGATCTGGTAGTTTGTTTTCCCTAAAATATCTCCATAAGGAATTTTATGAGCACTATAAAGAAAACTCTCCATCCTTATAATTGGCTGAAAATTGTTGTGATCAATCTCAGGATATCATACAATACCTTGTAGATATTGATGAAGATTTAGATAATTTGTATCTTGAAGATCTCTCGGCAGAAATTCATGATTTTCATTCTTGAAACATCTGTCATGATAGCCAAGAAGAGTTGGTTGAGGAAGAAATCAATCAAGGAATAGAAAGAAACCCACAAGATCTCTCTGAAAGCACAAGTGATGATTTATCATCCCTTCTAAGTGAGGCTCAAGAAGACATTTAGCCTCAAAATCAGCCTTCACAAGAGAGAGAGAACTATTGCACTTCTATCCAAAGAAAGGGAAAAATGCCTCCTCTTTTAACTAAAGAGGAAATATATCAAATGCTAAACATGCAACCAACCTCTAAGCCTTTATGTGAACAAAACATTTGTGTTCATTCTCCTATTGATCCCATCTACCATACATCAGAAAGTGAATTGTAGATCAACTCAAAGAATAAAAAACTGACAATCCAATATGTTTGATTTGTGCTATTACTTATGTTGATAATTTTCCAAAGTTTGAAAAATATGATGATGATTTCCTCCAAACAGAAACTAACCTTGCAGAGCAATCAGCAGTTGATTTGTGGGATGAAGTTCACTATCATCAGCTTGAAAAAATTAAGCAGCCAATATAGGTCACCTATGACACTGATGAGGAAAGCCTTGAAAGTTTAAGTGAGGAGTCTCTGACTCTTTGCTCTGCTTCACTCTAGTCCATCAGAAATAACTTTCATATAATTGGAAATCAGCAGTCTTTCAGTTTTGATGTTGAGGTTGAGGAGGATGATGAACTTCTTGAGAAAATTTTCAATGAGAAGCCTTTTCCTGAAATGGTTGAGGAAATCATTTGGGACATGAAATCCTCCTTAACTCCAGATTTGCAGCCACCAAGTTCCTTTGAATTACAAATTGCAGATGAAGGCATGGAAATTGATGATCACAAGAAATTTGCTACACTTATTTCTCAAGAAGATTTGTTGCCAAGGAGTGCTCCTACTCATCAACATGGTGGTTTTCACAGAGAACTCAGCCCACTCTATCAAAATCCATCAGGTTTTCAAGAGGATAACATTGCAATCTATGATGATTCTACCATTTCAAATGATCATGAGGAAGAGGAAAATTTTCTTCCCAAAATATTCCCAAGTTCAGCCAAGTGGAGAAAGAAGCAGTCCTAGATCAAGCTTATCTCCCGAATCTTCACATTCAGGTATTGTTTCAAGATCCCTTTGCTGATTTGTTAGATACATTTGAAGAGGGAATAAAACATGTCAGGAGCAGTTTGATGCAAGGTTTAAAGAAAATTTTAGGCACTATTGTTCAAAAACAAGTAAGGTGGGAGTGGCCTTTTGATTTCTTCCGCATACTCAAAGAGTCGAACCAAGATCCCTCATACAACCATCTACTTGATTGGTTGTATTGGAAAAGAGAGTTCACCAGCTAAATATATGCCTCCAAGTTAGATTAGGATAGATATGCATGAAAATAAGCTCAACACTATGAGCATCGTTCTATTTTTTAATCTTAGAATGTTGATCCAAAATGAAAAAACAAAAAAACAAAGAAAAGAAGAAGAAGAGGGAATATTTGAAGAAGAGGTACAACCCCATACCCAAATATAAAAAAATAAAATTAAATTAAAATAAAAAAATACTACTAAAAGTGTGCAAGCCTAAAAGCCACTACTTAATCAAAAGAGTCTTGTTCAGTCATCTAGCCTAATCATGGCTGAACATGTTTTTAATTTTTTGTTGATAAGTTAGTGAAAGAGAGATTTTCAAAATATTCAAACTTGACTTGTCAAAAAAGATAGATTAGGAATGAAAGATATTGGTTCCATATGCTCAAAACTGAACCAAAGAGAAATATGGGGATGCATACCAAATGATAAATCACAGCCCTTGTTTTTCTAGTTTTTTTTGTACAAAAATAATGTTTGTGTGCAGCGTGTCCTAATGCCACAACTCATGGTAAGTCAGATTTCCTAATCCTGATTTATACCATGCTTTCAATTTCATGTCAATAGCTTAGAGTATGAGGTATGTCATACAGCTTAATATTGACATTCAAATAGTCTAGGTAGAGAATAAAAAGAGTTCAATAGCCTAATTTGAACTCTTGGAAGTGATAAGAGTAGAAGTAGATAGTTTGTTTCGCTTTAAAAAAAAAAAAACAATGTCAAGAGTTTGCTAGTCCAAGTGCACCCAAGGAAGAAAAAATTTTAGGTAAGTAGGTTGGGTAGGTAGAGATGAATTTGAGCTAATCATGTTTTTTATATTATTAAGATCACAACTTCAAAGAAGCATCAGCAAATGAGAAGAAGTAAAAATCTACCCAATGGATGAGGCACTAGTCTTCATAAAACCAGAGATCTGAAGTTCTGGACACCTCCTTAAAAGGAGGTGCCCTCCCCAAGTGGAGCCACTGTTAGTCATCGGTAATTTTTTTCTTTTCATAGATGACTAAATGATTATCCTAGATTTCTATAAACAAAATTCATGAATATTGTGAGTTCTAGAAATCTCACCGCCTTCATTATCCTTAAGATAAATTTTCAATATCTCCCTACTCTATCATGTCATAGTCATCCTATCACTCACAGAAGAGCCCTAATGGACTCGTGCAACTCATCTCTGTCCCATTTTCACACCCATAATCTCATTACTTTGTTTGTCCCTTGCCTATGCCTCCATTATCCAACTAGGGTTTCTGAGGGCATTTTTCTTGGTTTCATGACCTCCATGGTTAAAAAATCAAAAAGGTTTGTATCTGATGCTCTTACACCTCCTCCTATCCTTAATATACCTTCATAAACACTTCCCATCACTCCTATCCCTCAAAATCATCATTTTTCTACAAAACCTAGCCTATTGCTACAATTTGACACTTTTCGAGACTAGGCCTGTGTTTTACCCTTTTGGACCCTTTCCCCTCACTCAATTCTTGAAATTACACTTTCCCCTATTCTCTAACATCTATCCCTATCCCCCAAAATTTCCCCAAGAATTTAGACAACCCTTAACCCCTTCATTCCCCTCCCTCTACAAGGCATTCCTAAATCCCCTACACCAAACCCTAATTTCCTCTTCCAAATAAGCTAGGGTTTGCTATGGAAAGGAGGAATAAGAGAAAATATTCCATTTGATAGATCATATCAGCAAGCATAAGTCCATACCAACTCATAAACATCATGCCCGCATCATTTTCCAAGAATTCATTCTAAGGGCCAAGTCATTTGCCACACCTAGGGCCAGTTTTGTTTAAAAGTATGTTTCTAACCAAACATAGATGAATTTGGAAAATGTGAGAGAGGTTTTTGTCCATCATAGGGACAATAAGAAAAATATCCTTCATTTTTTACACAGGTATCATGTTTTGGGAGCAATGCCAAACATACAGGTGTCATAAGATAATTTCTGCACTACTGGAGTGACCTTGGGAAAATTAGGTTTTCTCATTGCTGGAGTGTCCAAGTGACTTTATTGATGGGTCAAAAGAAAAATAGACTAGAATAGCTTTCCAATGAGCTATCATTAACAAAATTTGAGGTTGAGGAAGGCATCCAGAAGTTGTCTGCACCAGCACTTTGCAATTCTACACCATCATTCAACACTTTTTGACCAGTCTTGGGAAAATAAACTTTTAGCAGGGAAAATCAACTCCAATCAGAGAAAACATGGTATATTTGGAAATTATACGGGTTAATATTTCCAACGAGATATCACAGGCCCAAATATGACATCTTTAAGGTCATTAAAACTTGGTTGCAAGCGGACCCTTTTTTGGCGCTACGCAAATAAGTAGCGGTGCGCTAATGCATAGGCTCCCCAAACAAGGAAATAACTTGCCCCAAGGCTAAAATTAATCCTCCAAGTTGCATTCAAAGGGCTGCAGAAGAGTTAAATCTGGTAGGTGGCCTCTCCTCCTTATCCTCCAAGAAATTTTCCTAATTTGGTGGCTAGAGAAATGATTAAACCCTAGTTTGGAAAGCCCTAGGTCCTCATTGCAAAATTACTGATTCTAACCTCCAAGTAAACCATCATCAAATTAGAAAGGTGTCTAAATATGGTAACCACAAGTTGGTTCAAAACAAACCCTCTCTCAAATTCAAGGTAAAACAATCATACACTTGCCTCCATATCACTCATTTGTAAAGGTTGCCATCACCACCATTTTCATTTTTATCCTTCAAACCCTAGTTGTGCAAACCCTAGGTCTTAAATTCAAAGTGATCCTCTGTTTTGACCTCCTTGAGCATAAAGTGGCAGATGATGAAGAAGAAGTGGAAGACATGGAAACAGAGGAGATTCATGATGATGAGCATGAAGAAACAGAGGATGATGAAGATGAAAAAAGTGAGCAAGACAAGGCAGCATGACAGTGAGCAAAACAACGACAGAGAAGAAGAGGATGGCACTGATAAAGAGGACAGTAAGGAACAAAACAACAAGGAAGAAGATAGTCATGGAAGTCATGAAAACAGTCATGATAGTCATGAAAACAATCAGCCTCTCAGTGATAATGACAGTAATGATAGTATAGGGGATGAAGAGGAAAAGAGTCCAGGTGATGAGCCAAATCAAAGTGAAGAAGATACAGAGGCATACAATGAAGAAAGGGGAAGTGAGCATGTTGATGATGAAGGAAATGACGGTGAGGACAATACAAGAAATGATGAAGGAGATAATGACAACACCAAGGATCACAGCCATAGTCAAGACACCAAAAAGGCCACCTTCACACTTTTTTCATTTACATATCAGAGAGGGCCAAGGCCTATGTTTGTTGCCTCCAAAGGGAAATGTACCCTACCATCCACCTCAACTCAACCACTTGACAAGGGCAAAACTCAAGAAGGCACTCATTGAAAATAAAGCACTAAAAAGAGGAAAAGACCAAGAAGGCCTTATATTTTTGGCACAATATTCTCAACATATCTCTCAAACCCCATGAGGCACACCTCCACCAATTTTGAGGAAATTTGGACAACTTTTGGTTTTTTGAGAATTGGAGGCCTATTAGCGCAGCGCCACTGGTGCTACGCTAATCACTGGAGCATCCTAAGAAATAAAAATCAGTATTTTTGGATTTCTCATCACTATTACACTATGCTCACAAAATTTCAGAGCAATTGGAGCAGTTTTTACCCCTCAAAAGGTCAAAAAACACCTAAATTTTCACCATTCTACCTCCTTTTCAAGCCTAGCACTGCACTAATAAGCAGTGTTGGGATTTTGACATTTTGGAAAGGTTACAGAGGCTGGATCATAAAACCAAGAGTATTTTTGGAAATTATACTCATCATTATTTCCAATGGGCCATCACGGAGAAAATTCCGACATTGGGAACGGGTCCAAAACGTGGTTGCAAAAGTACCTATTTTTGGCGCTGCGCAAATGGACTATGTAGTGAGTGTTGGGATTTTGGAATTTTTGATAGGCTATAGGAGCTGGATCAGGAATATATAAGCATTTTTGGAAATTATACTCATCAATCTTTCCAATGAGCCATCCCAGAGAAAAATCCGACATCGGGAAGTGGTCCAAAACTTGGCTACAACAGAGCCTATTTTCTGCTGGAGGTGGCATTGTGCTAATAGCAGTCTTGGGAAATTAGCTTTTTGAATAGGTCATAAACGCCCAATCATAAAACCAAATGAATATATGGAAAGAGGACTCAGCAAGCTTTCCAACGAGCCATCATAGAGCAAAATCGGACATTAGAAAGGGGTCCACAACTTGGTTTCAAAAGTACTTATTTTTGGCACTGCGGAAATGGACTATTTAGTGTGTTTTTTACCAAAAGTCAACAAAACACACTCATTTATTGAAAAATCATATTTTATTGTTTTTTGAGGAAAAACACTCTAGAATTAGGTGCAAGAAGTTATTTTAGAATTTATTTCATGAGATATTTTGTGCCTTGGGTCTTGCATGGTCTCTTAGGCATAAATGACATTTATGGGTGATTTTGACTTTTTCCAACCCTATCTAGGGTTTTTGCCCTCCTTTGCTGAGTTAAATAGAGCATGAGGGCTTCATTGTAAATGTTGGCATTTGATGAGATTTTAGAGCAATACATGGTTTTTATGAGCTTTGAGAATAAATTGGTGTTGTGGAGTTTATGAATGGCTTGCTTGGATTGATGATGGAGAAGCTTGTTTGCAGGATCCCTAAGCTTGGTTAATGGTGATGTATTCTTAATTTATTTATGTTTTCTTGTTATCATTATGTTTCATCCTTATTTTTTGTAGTAGAATAGAAAATTATAGGTTGAGAAATTCTCTTTGAAACACATTAGTCCTCTTGCCTTCTATTGCCTTGATGTTTTCCTCTGTTAGGTCAGCTTAAGGAATTCTTAACTGCTCCTTAGGCCCACCTAAACTTGTTTGTTTCATTAATGGATTAATATGCTAGTTTACAAATATGGTTCATGGTAAGCCCTGCTTATTTGATTCTATCTAAACTCTGTCTTGAAACCTCTCTTTGAAGTACTACTTGCTAGGTTAAGTCAAAGAGGTCTTGTTTTGATCTTACCCTTTGTCCATGCCTATCAATTTGCCTCAAAGTTCTTTATAGCTTGATTTATGATGTTTAGGAGTTCCCTCTTCATGAATTAAAGTTATTTGTGATCTTAATTTTTTTCTAAAGCTTGAAGTTGAAATCACTAGAAGTTAAATGAGTTTCTCGCCTTCTATATTTCAGTGAAATTGTTTGTCTTGAATGGTTATTAGTTTAAGTATTTTCATTGAGCTTAATGGTTTTCCCTACCTCATGAGTTATATCTTTTTCTTATCAGTGTTTAAGACCTCCTTGTTATAGGTATTTGACAAAGGATTCTTGATTTCCCTTTGCCCTACCTTATTCACCAACTTGATGTCCATCCCACTTCACACATAACCTTAAGGATCCATTAACCTTGCTAGATTGGCCCTGTAATGCACTCTGATTCATTATTGAGATACTCATGACTTTCATTGACTCCATATCCCAATTATTTGAAGACCTCTCACTCCACCTATTCTACCTGTTCATCTTACCCAACCAAAACAATCAACAAACCCTACACTTAACAACTAGCCTAAAATCAACCATCTAAAGAAAACAAGAACACATCATTTGCATCTAGTAGAGAGAGCCCTCTTTGAATCCAGGAAGACTAGGTCCTAGGACTCCAAAGACTGGTCTAATGTTACCCTATGCATTTGGTCTACCAATCTGCCAAATCACAGGACACTAACAGTGGGAAACATTATGGCGCTCCTTCGACCAAGTCACTTCCTGTCGACTTCAACTCATTATCCAAGAAGCTGATCTAGAGACTCCCTTCTGGTACCTTGGAGCTTGCATGCCTCAATGGAAATTTCTTTGCATTCGACGACAAGTCCTCATCATTGGCCTTCTATTGATTGATTCGACAATTGTTCGATGCCAGCTCACTATTCACATTTCGCGGACTGTACTAGTTGTACCTTGAGATCCATTGTCATTATTGGTGGTATCTCTTGTGCATGCTAACAACTTTCATCATTGGCTGGTAATTAGGTGAATTTATTGCATGTTTGACTTCAGCTCACTCATTCACATGCTTGAATTTGTACTTTTTCCGGTCGAGATGGAGTGCAAGACCCTGGGTTTTGCCTAATAAAATCTAGGCTGTAAGATGTTTTGGTTTATCATGACTATATGCATGACTCTTTTGATTGGATGGTTGTGACCATACTTGAGTCTATTTCTTGATCCTTCTTGCTAGATGGCTGCATCCATGCCTCAGATCTCATTTTTATATGTACTCTTTTATGGATGGCTGCACCCATGCCACATATTCATGTATCAGAGATATCAGTTGTACTTGTACTTGTAGGTCTTCCGACGAAAATGTTTGGTTTGAACACGTTCTCGTAAAGCATTTCATTCATCCCTCTCTCCTTGACCTCATGCTTTAGGGGGAATCTGTTACACAGTATTTTGTCACCATCCCTGCAATACCCATCCCGAACATTGGAAGACCATTTCAGTGACTTATATGTATTTTCATACCTTGCAAAAAGTGTCACTGCATCCCTTGCCATGTGAAGAACATTTCCTCTATTGATCATTCCTGAAGCAAGCTCTCAAAAACATATGATTTTGGGTTCGCGTTGGTAGAAAGTTATGGCCTCGCTCCCATAGAGAAATTAGCAATGGGTCTCGCGCCCATTAGCGCTCTGTCTCAGTGGACTGCCTGTGCCGAGCGGTTTTTTGAAATTTTTTTAAAATAGAAGTGAAGTTTCCATTCCTAAATACTTCATGAGCGGATTCATGATGGTTTGTTTGACTAAATAACGTTAAATTCCTTCCCTTGGCTTCTTGTTTCCTACATTTGAGCAACTCCCCAAAGGATAAGACCTCCCTTCCAACTTATGAGGGATCCCAAAACACCTCCTCCTCTCCTATAAATACATCCTTCTCACATAGTTGTAGCTAGCTGAAAATTCTTTACTATAGCTGGTGTGAGAATAAAGCAGAGAGGAATCCATTGTCGAGAGAGAGTTTAGGCCCATTGCCTCGCCAAGTCTAATCCCCGACAAATGCTTGAGACACGTTTGACTGGACCCGTCGAAGGAGGCTGCAACGTCAAGGCTTTTTGGTTGTAAACTTCTTCTCTCTACTTATTAATACATGACTGGTTTTTTGGTTCCCGTTTTGCATTTGATGTGTTTAATCCTATGCATTATGTTTGATTCTCCTTGACCAATCAAATAGTTATGAATGCAAGTATGTTTTCATATGTTTTCATCATTTTTTAATCCTTGTGCAGGTACACGGATATTACCATTGAAGGACCACGATGTGTAAAGACGAAGATCAGGGGATCGCTGCCACAAGCTACGACAAGAGCGTTGGAACAAGGTAGGTCATCTATCCCAACTCATTTTCATTCATAAACTAGGAGTCCGAAGGATTAGCATGTTCCCTGTTTTCTAGACCCACCCCAGGGCTAGAGGGATCGCCTCTGTCTGCAGAGGGGATTTACCTACACAAACCAGATCTAAAGTCTCACTTCTTTTGTTTAAATTTATGCTCAATCTTGGAAGCATATCGGTATGTTGCACCAAGTGGGGAGATGTTGAGGAACTCCATTTCCTCCTCAATGTATTTTTTCAAACAACTATGGTACTTAAGCACCAAGTGTTTCTTTTAATCTTTGATACCAAAATTTGTGCGTAGGGTATGGAAAAAATTTGTCAACTCGTGCACATATTTATCCCTTTTTTGTCGTATCGTAGTCCATTTTATGTACCAGTCCTCATAGCTCCCCACAAGGTAATATTATTTCTTAGTGGCATCTCGGAAATAATTCCAGGTGGGGGTGGCTGAAAACAGTGAGGGTTCTCTCTCATGGCTCTATTCACAGTAGGTTTCCCACTAGCCCTTGACATGGGGGGCAACTTTGAGGAGCGCAAAAGTAATATTTTCCCTATTGGAAAAATCATGAACTGGAAAATTTCCTTCCAATAGATTTAACCATATATCTACAGCTTCTGCATCTATATGGCCTTAAAATACAAGAATGTTAAATTTTCCTTGTACCTTGAAGGGAGTGGCGCCTCCAGAGTGACTGTCGGACGAAGATGTGTTGCCCGTGGGCATTTGCCGAAGGATCTGGTAAATGTTTTCCATCATCGCGTTCTTTTGTCACTCGAGGGCTTCTTCAAGCAATATTTTGAAAGGATCTCCTGCTCGCTTGTATTTATTTTCTTTTGCCATGGGAGTTCGTCGGGGTTTGTGAGGCTAGCCTTGCAAAGGTTCAACCAGTCCGAGCCCTAACTCTTTATACCCCGATCTCGTTGGGGACATAAAAATAAAAACAAAGAAATATCATATCGCTCTGATACCACTGAACCGAACTTATGCAGGAATGAAATATAATACAGATATAAACATAAACATAGATATGCAGCAGAAAAAAGACTCCATTTCATTAATATCAAAGAACTGAAATATGCTTACATACATAATGGAAATAAACTAGCTTGGATGAGAGTAGTTTATCTCTAAGAAGAGATGCGGCGGATACATGCCTCTGAATTGTGTTAAAATGAGGCTCAAAGGCCCATTTATTATTGAGAAACAATGGAAAACCATAAACATCCAAAAACCTAACCCTAGGAGATAAATCACCAAAACTTTGGGTCTCGTTGGTGTAAATTGGTACATCAACTTCTGGGGTCGTAACTTTGGCGTACGATCTTCGTTTGACGTGCATGATACCTCATTAGAAATATCTATCTAATGTCTAAAACTTTCAACTGCAAACATGAGTCTTGATTTAAAGACTCATTTTTGGCCATTCTCCAAAAAAAAAATTGTTTAGGGCCTCAAAACGGCTTTGGAAGTTTAGGACCCCAAAAGGTGCCAAAAATAGTAAATTGTGCTACAATTAAGGAAATTAAAAAAAATAAAAGAACTAATAGTGGCATCCAAGTGAAATATAATATTGGCCACCAATATCCACCTGGATCAATCCTTCCCCCTTAGGAAGCAATGGTACCCATTGCATTAAGTGCCTCCATGAGATGGGGAAACTTCTGTTGAACTTGGTCCCTGGTGAGCCACTTGCATTGGTGCAAGATTTGGACAGCTTTGACAACCTGATACAGTTGGATATTTTAATGAAGAGTGTTCTTGATATGTGTGTCCATGATATAATCAGTTGTGGCCTATCCCATTCAATCGGGGCTTAGCTATGTTGCTGTGAGTTGTTCTGAAATGTATGAAGTGTCCACTAATGGTGGAAATAATGGCCGAAGGTGGTCCACATTGAACACTAGGTGCAAGCCAAGAAATGGGGAATGTTGAGCTCAAAATTATTATCTCCCACAGCCTTGGTGATTTTGTAAGGCCCATATCAAAGTGGCATGAACTTTCGATGGGCTCTGGTAAGGCGTTCTTTCTTCAAATGCAACCAAACTCTGTCACCCATCTGAAACTTCTGTGGCACCTATTTTTGATCATGTCGCTACTTGTACTTGGCATTGGACTTCTCCAAGATTTCGTGAACCTACTAGCAGAGGTGCTGAAATCATTCAATAAATATGGTGGCTTTATCAGCTTTGGAAAATACATATGTGGATTTTATCTGTATAGCCACATGAGGTATGGAAACATCAATCATACACAATGGTTGAAACCGTAGACCCAATTGAAATGGATTGTGACCAGTCGAGCTATGGATATATGTGTTGGGTAGAGGTGCTCCAGAAGTTAGACCAATCAGATGCTTGACCTAACAGTGCAAGGGTACCCCTATGGCTAAGGAGAAGATGTCCTTGTATTATTCCATGACCTTATATACCTGGTTTTTTTTGTGGAAGAACCCTTCCCAGGGTCCACGGATGTGGCCATGATCTCCCCTTTACTTTGAGAGCGAATCAAAAAGAAAAAAAAATTCCCAGTCTGGGAAATGATTTTACTGCATTGCTTAGCATAGATCAAATAGATGGTGGTAGGCGGGGCTACCTCCAGTATCCTATATAGCTTAGTTCCCAAATAAATAATAATAGTGTGAGGCCTCAACTCATACATGGCATGATGCTTACACAATTATGGTTAGCCTAATAATACATCTCAAACTTCAAGACGAGCAACATCACACAATACCTCATCCATGAAGGGCTTGATGATGTAGGAAATGAGACACTGTTGGTTGACGCGAATAGCTCGTCCCTGGTAAAGCCACACAATGGTATATGACTGCAGGTGTGGTGTGGTTGATAGGCCCAAACTCTTCACGGCCTCTGATGAAATGAGGTTCTTTTTAACCCGTTGTCAACAATAAATTGCAGCGGCAAACCCTTCACCCACATCTGTGAATGAAAGAGGCACTCCCCCTCCTCTAGATCTTTTGGTTCTGCCTTTTGGGGCTTTGTGGTGGCTACCATCACAATGGGTCCTGCATCAATGACCTGCTTACCCTTTTCGGTTCCCTTGTCGAGTTTCGCTAAGGGGTAAAATGCTTGGGTGGAAGTTGTTAAATATCCCTCTCGGGGATTTCCGGTGCCCGAGGCAGACTGTCAGATTAGCTGTAAATTTACAAAGACATTGCATACATGTTCATACTAACATATAATTGACAAACCAAGATATTGAAGGATTACCTCCTTGTGGACAACATATCTTACGGAGAGCTCTGAGCGGCGTGGTAGAAATCCTTCCTCACCGGCTCCAAATCAAGATCTTGCAACCAAACAAAGCACCCGTGTAATCTTCATAGTGGTATCGCTAACTAAAAATTAAATAAGTATATAATCGACTTTAAACTATGCAAATTTGAGCCATTTATATCATGCTTCATAGAAAAATGAACAACAAATGTGACACTGAAACATCAAATGGAAAAAAAAAATATAGTTCTATTAGTTTATGAAAAGGAGGATTACAATCGTTGGTTGTACCAAGCCCTCCTCGGTCTTGCAATTCCTCTCTCTCTTTATCCGAGTGTGATGATGCTTGCGCCAAGAGTCCTCAATGAACCTTTCCTATCTTCAAGCCTCACACTTCAACAATGAAATTCTGCTCTACATATGATCAAACCTTTGACCCTTGAAAAAGAGCCCAAACCTCCAATTTATAGGAAATGGAGAGGACAAACCTTGCCAACCCTTTCAACCAGTTTGAATTGGGAAATATCTTGATGTTTCCTATATTTTCCTTGCATTTTCCTTCTACAAGAGTTTAATTGTGTTTGGAAATATCTGATAAAAGGTTTATACCATAATTTTCTGCTTTTGAACTGACTCATTCTAATAAATAGCAGGAAATGCCAGTCAATTTCCACCGGATATTTCCCTTTTCACATTCAAACATGGATGACGCTGCCCCTTAAGAAAGATAGAGCATTACCCTAGGCACTACCGCTCCCTTTACATGGCTAGGGTGCATTATAACTCTGCTTAGATACTTCTGGGGGTATGTTACCTTGGAAAAATGGGTCTTTGTTTGGGTAATTTTATTCCTTCCATGTTACCTTCTCCTCTGAGCTGATGAGGAGGTCATTTGTCCTATAACATATGCCCCCTAAAGTGTGATGTCAGAGGTGAAGATGATGGCCGAAATAATTTACAATATATGTAGTAGAGTGAGAGGAGTTGGAGGGCTAAGGAAAACCTGAAACAACAACATATGTCAAAAATATAATTATATGTCCTGAGTCGGGCATTCCCATGCTCAGTATCTGTATCAAAATGATTTCTCTAAAAGAGATATGACTAGTGTGTCCACCGATAAGCACAATGTGGAAGCTTGTGTCATGATAGGATCAATCTGATAAGTTGTCTCTGAAAACAATATCGTAAGTTGGGAGAGGAAACAAAGAATGATGTAAGCCTTAACCCAAGGTCTAGGTCATTGCTTCACTAAACTTCCTATTTCCACACATGTGAATGAAGGAGTTGTAGTCTTACATGCAAGAAATTGTCTAATTACTAGTCAATAATGAAAACTGTTAACAGACATGAGGGTGGCCACCGATAAGGACGATGGTCGCCAAGATGCATAGTACAATCTAGCAAGTGTGAATAAAAGGATTTTATGTCAAACACTCGTAGAATCATTCGACTACGAGCCAAATAATGAGAACCCCCAATAAATCACAAGGTAACCTACCACTGAGGTCTGCAAGCACCTAGGTACTTATGTGTTTCTGGATCAATTTCCTATATAAGATGTTGAAGTTGATAGGAAGAGATCTGTCAAAAGGCAGGCACTGAGGCATCCTACATCAATCGACACAAAACGGGAAAAGATGATTTAGTTTTGGAGATAGTCAAGAGCAAATGGGAATAACTGACGATGACAAATGATTTATGGTATATGATGGCTCGACTGATACAGGAAGCAGTAGATAGCAGGATCCTCTTGAACAATAGAAGGCACAGTAATAGGGTACCAGGCAGCTTAGGCTTAATGAAAACCAAAGAGTGTCAGGATTCACCAATGCAGGGGCATCATCATACGAAGGCTAAACTCATAGATGGTAGGGTTCGACTAATTGCGAGTGAAATTTGTGGGAAGTGTCATGTTCAATATTTTGTGCTACCAAATCAACCTTCAGAGTATAACAGAATAAGTATCCACTTTGTCCAAATTTTTCCCCGTATGATTAAGTTTAACAAGTCCAGACGGGTAAAATTGTTGATATTTTCATATTTAGAGAGTTTAAAAAACATTGTAAAAGGAAACTCCAGGGGGGTACCTTTGTAATTTTTTATAACCGGGCGTGATGAAGGGAGAATAGTAAGCCCAACACAATTCATTTTCCGTAAGTTAGTCCATTGAAGCCGGATAAAGTGATAAACCTATGTTCATGGACATCTGCCTCATTTTTTTATGAGTACGAGGAGATAGAGTAAACTTAATATTCTTCGTGAAATTTTAATGAGTCAGATGAAGAAAAATCCGATGCTCTACTTTTAACGAATCCAACGAAGAAATACTCAGTTAATTTTCAGTTTTTTAACGAGCTAGAAAAATATGGAAAAGAATGGCTCATATTTCTTCATCTTGGTATTTTAACGAGCCCGACAAAGGAAACTCAGGGTTTTTTCAGTTTTACGAGCTAGAAAAGTCCCTAAAAAGAAAGCTTATGCCATGTCGAACACGGTCAAAACTGCACATGAACACTAACAACTCAGCAGAGCATCGGTGACTTTAAAAAACCAATATTGGCGACAAAAAATAGCGGAAATTTACCAATTTTAACAGACTAGCTGAGTGATTCATACCTCCAGAATGTCTATAAGAATGAAATTGACCTTCATTTTCACTGTTTTGAGTGTTGTGAAAGAGCTCTGGAGCGAAAAAAGAGGTAAAACTTTTGTTTTCAATTATGGACGATCCAGGAAACGGTTTTTGATTCCGCGAGATCCAGGTAAGAGCTTGAGACTTAATATAGCTTTCCATTGTCATTTTAGTTGTTTTTACTGGTTGAAAACTGAATTTTTAGCAGGCCCTAAATTTTTTAAGTGGCTAACGCGAGTGCCCAGTGTCAGGGCCACATTAAACGCATTTCCCATTAAGGGAAATTGCGTTAGCACACTCTGCTTTGCACTAGGGCCCGTGTTAGCCAGCATAATCATTTTTTTAACTTGTTTTTCTCAATCCTAAAGTGTTTCTGCCTAAAACCAATCTATTGGAAACATGTCTTGTGTAGGTGTGAATTTGTTTACCATGAGTATTTGGCACGAAAGAGAGAATGAACGGGAAGAACACGAAATGGTCACTGATGCTGCTACTTTTCTGGTTCTCCGAACATGCGGTTTACTAAAGTATGCTCGTTTAGAGCTAATGAAGGGGCAGGAAGACCTTCTCAGATGGATAATCAAGCAGTGGGATGATCAACAGCATGTCTTTCACATCGGGGGTCATGAACTCTGGATTGAGAAAGATGACATATACTACTTGACTAGCGTGTCATGCAGAGCACCGAGGCCCAATCTAACAGGATCCGGGGCTGGTCCTCGCACTACTGTGGATTTGATCCGAGATCATTGCATAAATAATATTGTGCCGGTAAGCAACCAAGTTCCTATAGCACGAGTGGTCTCGAGACCGATGAGGTCTCTCTTATGGATGATAGCTCACTTGGCAAGACACAAGAGTCAGCACGGGGCCACCAAGGCCCAGGTATTGTTGGTGTTGGCTTGCATGCAGCCACAGGTTTTTGACTGGTGCGAAGGTGTTTTCTGTCGAGTTCGAGAAGAACTGACAGCATGTAAGACCTGGAACCAACGAGAGTCTGGTTTTGGCACACTAATAGTGTCCTTCATACTAGAGCAGGTGCCTACAGTGAGGCCAAGGATGATCACAGATGCAATGGGACCATGAGAGTCGAGACAGGCTCGTTGGTTTGCTTTGATTCCATGGACTAGAGAGGGTCCAATCCATCACTGCTTTGACGATGCATTCTTCGAGTGGCTAGATGGCTAGATCCTAATGATCGAGGATTATCCCTATGCAGGGATTAACTACACAGGAGATACAGAGTTGATACTGCCACCAGGAAATTAGTGGGGTCCAGATGGTAAGAAGGAAAACAATCAGTTTTTAATAATTTTTTAAATTTTTTATGTTTATGAAACTATTATGTTTAATGGGAGAAAATATTTTGACATGAAGCTTATTGCTTGACACAGATGTGGAACCCTTCCGTCCAACCGAAAACCCTCGCTATGAAAGGCAAGGAATGTAGCTACCTGGGGCTGGTGCAACAACAGAGGCTACAGTAGTCGCCAAATAGGTTAATGACACACATAGTTTGCATGAGGTTGTTAGGAACCTCGAGGGATTGAGCATGGTGTTGGTATCACAAAGGTGGCTTATTATGGGCAACCTTAGTGCTTCTCATTTAATTGTCAACCCAAGGTAAGTCTTCTTATTTCAAGAGTGTAAGCACAATATATGCAAGTGAGATCGACTGATAGTTACTCTATGTTGCTTATGAAAAAGGTTATCTAATATTCTGAATTCAATCAACTCAAAGGAAAATGGCTCGGTAGACTGTAGCTTATTATTCTGTCTAGTTTAGAAAAGAGAAACCTATGGTTGAATAGTAGAATGATGGTTTTAATAGCGATCTTAATGAAATGAACAGCAATCTAAATGAATTGAACAACATTCTTAATGAGTTGAACAACAATCTAAATGAATGGAACAGCAATTACTTATATAATTTTTCAATGGAATTCTCTTTGTAAACTGACAAATTGACATTAATCAACAATTGGATGCCTTAATATGCTAAAAGAACAATTTAATCTGCAAATACAAGTAACATCGAACAGTAATTATTCTACAATTTGTAAATCAATTGCAAGGGCATTGGAAGAAAATGGAAACATCTAACAGCGGTGAAGCACTATTATAAACCAGAAGATGCGAATGCGATTACTCTAAATCAAGAAGCACAAATGCTAAACTATTCCGAAGGAAGAAAAACTGTAACTTTATTGAGTAGGAAAGCATTTTACAACCACATCAGATAACTGAACATTGATTCTGTAACTAATGCACAGCACGGAAATTGAAGAGGAAACTCCCAGGGGTTGGGCCCAGACCACTAGAAGCTTTAACACAATGAAAACCTCAAAAGATAATTATTCAAAACATCAAAACTCTTTATTAACTCAAAGGATAATATAGGAATCCAATTTGACAGCTCTATCCTGATGCATTGATTACAGAAGGAATTTGTATTCGACTCCCTATCTAGTTCGTCTCTGGCCCTTTTAAAGGCATTTTCATGCAATGAGATAGTATTCTCCAAATGACAACCCACCGCGCGAGGCTGTCATTTCATTCTTCGAGCTTGAATCCATTTTTCTGCCTTCTACCGACTCCTAGGAGTTACTGAGATTCCATACATCTGTGTCTGTCGATTGTCTTCCATTTTTCGTTGGTCCAGCTGCTCTGCCTTCCTGCATACATAGATACAATAAGTCAAATTTCTGTTATAGAAATTTTCCTTTTTGTCGTTAGCCCAATTGCCCTGATTTTCATAAATCTTTTCTTTCTTTTTTGTCAAAATGAGAAAGAATTCCCAAGACTGTGTCATGATTCGAAGTAATTATAGGGTGAAAACATACCTTAATTCTGGCCCAACATATACTCCCCTGCTTACCTAATTGCATGTCCTCATGCAAACAGATGGCTGAGATGCAACTGCATTAGCGAGTAGGCAGGGTAGACCTTTTCCTTGTATGCTCTGAAACCATGTTTTTGTCTCATTATTGCAAAGGCAGCGCTTGCGTGCCCTTCTGGTAACTCATAATTATGATTATAGTCCTCAAGAGGATACCAGAGAACAGGTCTTCTATATCTACATCCTAACCATGCAGGACCCATGCTAAATACCAGGTTACTGTATGAGAGGAATCTGGAGGCAACAACCTTGAAATTCTTGTCGCCAAATGGCTCCCTATTCTTCACATTATTCGTGGAGGCCATCCATCTCTGTTTAGCTGCTTCCAAGGCTGCTTCCCAAATGTCTTCAAATTATTCCTGTCCATTTTCTATAATGTATTTATGGATGGGCCCCAGCCTAGTCCTTACGCCTTGCCTTAACATGAATTTCTTGTGCTAGATAAACACCTGCAGGGGTTTTGTAGGTTCTCCTCTGACCCACAAGTCTAGGCCATGTTCTCTCTTTTGGAAGATGTTATAGGTCTTGGCTCACTTAATCTAGTTCTTGGCGAATGAGAGGAAGGCTTGGAGCTGAACATTTCCTATAAAGGGGCTAGGATTGATGTCTGTGTCCTCCTCTAGAAATAAATTGTGCATGTAAAGTTCACATAGAAGGCGTTGGACCTGTTCATCTTGATCATTACAGCAGTGGACAAACTCTTCTATGGTTCTGAAAGTTTTGGACTTTCCTGCCCTGACAGCCTTGACTTTCAGTAGTAAATATAGTTCTGATAAGAACAAGGCATATTTGGTGGTCGGTGCTCTGCATGATAGTGCATCATTATACAGAGAACAAATTGTAGTGAATTGTTTCTTGGCTTGCTCCACTTGCTCTTGTGCCATTTTTACCTTTGCTTTTTCCTCTCTGAGCTGGGAAAATGTCTTGTCTTCTGTGGAGGAGAGGTCTGTGAATTTAGTTAGTAGTGCTTGGTATTCTTGTGTTAGCACCACCTCCTTCCTACATTGTGCTAGCTCATGTTGTGTTTGCACCAGTTCATTGTGTAATTTTTGATTAACAGCTTTCTCTACCAGGTGGGCATAGGCAGGGGCTTCCTTTGTTTGGGTCTCCTTCTCTTATTTAGTTTTTTGCTTAGTTTGTGTAGAAGCTTCAAAGTTGTTTGCTAGTTCTATCTGAATTTTGGCCTCAGTAGTACCTGCTTGGTCAGTCTATATCCCAATCTCAGCAGTATTGGTTAATTTGGTCTGCACCTCAGCCTCTGTAGTAGCTACCAAGTCGATTTGCATCTCAGTCTCAATGATGTCAGCTAGGTTAGTCTGCATCTCGGCTTCAACAGTGTTTATCAAGTTGGCGACTAATTCTATTTGAGTTCCTGCGGTGGTGGTTTCCTTCTTTAGCTTTCGGGCCCTTCTTTCCTCCTTTAGTTGTTTTCTCAGATATTTCACCATTTTATTTAATCTTCTACAGGCCCTGCTCAGTTTCTTAATCTTCTTTTCAGCTAAATTCTCACCTGACTTGATTTCAACAGGTGCTGGAGGAGCGGTATTCCCATTTTCAGGAATGGTGTTTCCAACCTCAGGGTTGTCTGTGATGCTGTTTCTTATTTGATATTCAGAGTTTACTTCTGTATGAGGGTCCCAACAGGGTGGGGAAATTCTACCTCCCGGTGTCAAAGGGATTGTTTCTATGCTTATGTTTTTTTCCACAGGGACAGTGTCACCTGACTGATTTTGTGATTCCCTTCTCCCCTCTGCCTACCCTTCGCTATTCACCTCATAATTCTCAAGAGGGGCAGAGCCCCACCGTCCTGTGATTCCTATTGGTAGGGTAGGACTTCAGTGTGGCCAAAACTGCTGGCAGTGGTAGACTTATCTATGGGCGTGGCCAAAACTATCGGTTCACCGCATAGCATATGTCCGGTCTTGTATTAATTAAATACATGAGAGAACCGACCAACTGTCGATAAACAGTGGCATCCACTACCTCTGCCGATGTAGCATCCTCTTTCCTCTAATTTCCTAGAAGAGGAATATCCATGGGCTTGCATTCCTCCATGCGAAACTTACCAAGTATCTCCCGAGCATACTTGCCTTGAGACACAAACAGTTCACCTTCTCACTGCCATATTTCGAATCCAAGGAAATAATGAAGGAGGCCCAAATACTTCATCTCAAAATCCTTTGCAAGATCTACCTTGCATGATTGTATCAACTGCTCATCACCCATTAGTATTAAATCATCAACATAAAGAAAAATGATTAAAAGCTTACCCTCCACCACAATTTGGTACAGGTTTGCATCTGCCTCACTCTTGGTGAAGCCAAGTCCAGTGAAATAGCTGTCGATCCGTGTGTACCAAGCATGTGGTACTTGCTTCAGCCCATATAGCGCTCTTTTGAGTCTACACACATGTGACTCGCTATTAAAGATCTCAAATCCTTCAAGCTGCTCAATGTACACCTCTTCCTCAATGATCCCATTAAGGAACACGGTCTTTACATCCATATGAAGAATGTGCCAACCCATCTGCGCTGAGAGAGAAAGGATGGTCCTTATGGAATAATACCATTCGACAGGTGAAAATTTTTCTTCATAATCAATCCCCTCGATCTATGAGAAGCCTCGGGCAACAAATATTTCCTTATACTTCTTGACACTCCCATCAGCATCTTGCTTTACCTTGTAGATCCATTTCAAATCTACCATTGATTTACCCACCGGCCTTGGAACAATCTCCCAAGCATTGTTTCTGACAATGGAGTCATACTCCTCCACCATGGCATCTACCCATGTGGGATCCTACGCTGCTTCTTCAAAAGAAGATGGCTCTGTCATGATACACTTGCTCATAATAGACATGTATCCAGTAAATCATTCAGGTGATTGTCTCTGTCTGCGTTGTGATGTAGGGACTCCTACATTCTCTACCGCATCAAGCTTCAGTCTATCAGATTCTGTGGTATGCTTTCTGCCAGATCTGATGTTTGGTTCTGCATGAGTGGACTCCTCCACTCCATGAATCTCCTCCTGTGGCTAATCCACATCTAGAGGCTCATCTTTGGGAACAAGCAGTTCCTCCTCTACATGCAAGTGTAGCTCCCTCTCAAGCGACAACTTCATGGCTTTCACCTCATTGAATTTTATATCCCATCGCACCACAGTCATTTGACTGTTTGGAAAATACACATGATAATTATGGGATGTTTCTATGTACCCAAAAATATCCCAACTTCTGCAGTCGGCTCCAGCTTCTTCCTGGCATCCTTTGTCACATGAATGTAAACAGATGAGCCAAAAATCTTCAAATGAGAAATATCAGGCTTCTTACCAGTAAAATCTTCTTCAGGTGTACTCATGCCAAGTACTCTATGAGGACAACGGTTTTTCACATAAACCGCAGTGTTGCATGCTTCCGCCCACAAGTGCATCAGTAGGCCCTAGTCATGCAGCATCCACGATCGTTCTGTTCTTCCTCTCCGCGATCCCATTCTATTGTGGGTTATGAGGTGCTATGAGTTCTCTTTGAATTCCTTCTTTTCTATAGAAGTCTTTGAATTCGTTCGAGATATATTCACCACCATTTTCGCTCCACAGAGCCTTCACTTGCTTCCCTGACTCCTTCTCCACCAATTCTTTAAACTCACAGAACTTTGAGAATGTTTTGCTCTTCTTCTGCATGAAGAAGATCCACCATCTACGAGAATAGTCATCAACAAATATAACATAATACCTATGTTTTGCTGTTGAAGCAACCAAGAAATATCCACACACATCTGTGTGAATTCTCTCCAGGATCACCGAAGCATGATTTTTCTTCTCATGAAAGGTGGTCTTCACAAACTTACCCATAGTACATCCCTTGCACTGATCTGACTGTGCAAGAGTGCCCTTGTGAATTCCAGTATAAATCTGCTACAAAATCTTCAAGGCGCCATGGGGAAGATGGCCCAATCTCCTGTACCATAATTCACCCTCATCCCGGCTCACCACTTCTTTTGCTTTTTCCCATCATTGCAGCGCAACCATCTACCTCCAGCTTTTAGATATTCTTAACTCGAATCCCTATCCTCTTGTTTTGACCCATTGTTTTATGTCACAAGAAATCTTTTCCCTCGCTGAAAACAATGTCATAACCTCTGTCTTCCAACATTGCGACCGAGACCAAGTTCTTCTTCAGACCTGGAACATGCATAACATCTTTCAACAGAAATGGTTTACCTAACTCCCTATAAAAAGTAATGGTTCCAATTCTGGTCGCACTATATCTGCCATCGTCACCCATCTCTATATGCATTTGGAGATCCTTCTCCTCCAAGTCACTAAACAACTCCTTGTCTCCCGTCATATGGAAAGACGCACCACTATCAAGATACCACACCGGTCCCATTGATCTTGAAACTAAGCATGCAATCAAAGAGAAATAAAGTTCAAATTGTGAGGCTAATGCCTATCCAGCTGCAGCTCCAGCAGCCTTCTTGTTCTTCTTTTTCTGTGGGAAGTTAGTGGCGAGATGCCCATGTTCGTGACAGTGAAAACACTTCACTTTTGACAAATCCAAATTCTTGCCTTTAGCCTCAGATTTTGGATGGGAATTATTCCCCTTTCCTTTCCTTTCTTTCGCAGCAAAAGTGCAATTCTCTTCATCATCATTCTTCGATGAAGATCCATCCCTGTTACTTCGCCTTATCTCCTCCTGCACAAGATCCAACCTAGCAGTTTCTCCCGTCCATTGACAGAGTCTTCGTAGCTATGCCAACTCTTTGGAAGCCCAAGGAGAGCCAAGCTCACCAAGTCATCATCATCAACTGTAATCCACACACTTCCTAATTCATCCCTACAATGTACAAACTTCGTGATATATTTTGGAATATTGTCGCCCTTCTCCATTTTTATTTTTCTAAGCTTATCTTTCAGCGCCAACTTCCTCTGGTTTCTGCTGCTTTGGAAAAGATATTTCAAAGTATTCCACATTGCAAATGAAGTGGCTTTCCCATGAAGGCTTGACACAATATGGTCCTTCACACCTTCCAACAAAATTCTTCTTGTCTTTGCTACCTTCTTTTTCCATGCGTCAAGTCCTGTAGCATCGCTAGAAGCAGGCTTAGGAACATCGCTATCAATGAACTCCTTCAGTCCATTATCTTCAAGCACCACCTCCATCCTATCCTTCCAGGCTATGTAATTCGAGATACCCTCAAGGGCATACTCCAATCGCAACCCATTGAAAGACATTTCAATGGATACTCAATTGTTGCACCGAGAAATTTCTGCAGCAAATTCGAATTGTCCATCAGCACAAAACTCAGCACTTATTCACAATTGATATCTCTAGTGATCAAATAATTCTCTAATACCATGTAGAAATTTATTAATACTGATGTATTACCAGATTCTCCTGATCTAACAATATTTATCTTCTTTCTAAATACAAATTCCTTCCACTGTTAAACTTGCGGAAATTTAAAACTCAATTGCAAACACATGTGAATAAATTCAATCGCACATAACACAGTTGTTTAATGGGAAAGCTTAAAGCTAAAAACCCCAGCTATCATATATTATGTATATCAATATATCATTAAGCTTAGTACATCAAGCTCTCAATACAATCAACAATCATTACACACTGTCATGCAGAAATTTGCATATCTATGCACCAATTTCTTGCCTCCTGACAGTCTGCCTCCACTACGCAATCCCTGCTGAAGAAGACCCCTGAATGAATTCGAATTGGCCTTGCCTTGACTATGCAATCCTCATTGGAAACTTTAATTTGTGTCAGATGCATTGAATGCATCACTATAGTCAGAATAGATCGTCCATCTCACCCTTTCACCTATCTCTCCACTGGGTCTCCACTAGAACTGACATGCAAGTAGTTAACTACTGTATTTGTTCAGTTTTTAGTGAGTTATTAATTGTAAATTAATTTACTAATTAATTCACTTAACTCTCACTAGTGTATCTTTCAATTAAACTAGATACAACTAGCTCAACTGAGTTTAACTCACTTAACTGAGTTAAACTAAATAACAACTCCATTAACTACTCTTCCAACTCTGTCATAACTTTGCCACTTCAGTTCTAACTGAGTCCTCCATGCATGAGCCACCAATAACCCTAGGGATTGCGTAATTCCTTCAGCCCACTGATTTTCCAAATCTCTTCACTGAAATAAAGTGCTCCAAGATAATAAGTTGATGTTTATTGTCGGATTATTATTAAGGGTTAATAATAATCGACATGCACCTATTTTTAGATCGATGATCTATAAACAGACTTCACCCAATATTCTAAGAATATAATTTCATCTATTTTCCACATTTGACCAACCATCTACAAATAGCATCCTGCAACTTATAAAATATGCTCACCATGTCTAAAAATAGACATACACCTAAAAATAGCCTGTGGGCCCCACTTAGTGAAGGTGCTTACTTTTCACTAACCTCGTCATCTTGTTGAATCTAAACAAATCAAAGAGAAATGGCTCGGTAGACTGTAGCTAATTATTCTGTCTAGTTTAGAAAAGAGAAACCTATGATTGAACAGCAGAATGATGGTTTTAACAGTAAACTTAATGAACTGAACAGCAATCTAAATGAATTGAACAACATTCTTAATGAGTTGAATAGCAATATAAATAAATGGAATAGTAATTACTTATATAATTTTGCAATGGAATTCTCTTTGTAAACTGACTAATTGACATTAATCAACAATTGGATGCCTTATTGTGTTGAAAGAACAATTTAATCCGAAAAGACAAGTAACATCGAACAATAATTATTCTATGATTTGTAAATCGATTGCAAGGGCATTGGAATAAAATGGAAACATCTAATAGCGGTGAAGCACTATTATAAACCAGAAGATGTGAATGTGATTACTCTAAATGAAAAAGCACAAATTCTAAACTATTCTGAAGGAAGAAAAACTATAACTTTATTGAGTAGGAAATCATTTTACAACCACATCAGATAACTGACATTGATTTTGTAACTAACGCACAACACGATAATTGGCGAGGAAACTCCCAGGGGTTGGGCCCAGACCACCAGAAGCTTTAGCAAAATGAAAACCTCAAAATATAGTTATTAAAAACATCAAAACTTTTTATTAACTCAAAGGATAATACAGGAATCCAATTTGACAGCTATGTCCTGATGCGTTGATTACAGAAGGAAAATTCTTATTCGACTCCCTATCTAGTTAATCCTTGGCCCTTTTAAAGTCATTTTCATGCAATGAGATAGTATTCTCCAAATGAAAACCCACTGCGCGAGGATTTCATTTGAGTCTTCGAGCTTGAATCTATCTTTCTGTCTTCTGCCGGCTCCTCGGAGTTACTGAGATTCCATATGTCTGTGTCTGACGGTTGTCTTTCATTTGTCATTGGTCCAGCTGCTCTGTCTTCCTGCATATTAGATACAATAAGTCAAATTTCTATTAAAGAAACGTTCCTTTTTGTCATTAGCCCAATTTCTCTAATTTTCATAAATATTTTATTTCTTTATTATCAAAATGAGGAAGAATTCCTAAGACTGTGTCATAATTCAAAGTAATTATAGGGTGAAAACATACCTTAATTCCGGCCCAACACATGGGCGTGCCACCTCTTCCTATGAGGAAGATCTCGGTTCACCTGCAGCGACACACAGTGGGTGTGCCGGAGAGGTTCTTGGTGCCTCTTAGGAGGTTATCCAGAGCAGTTATCTGCTACCACGAGCAGTAGGCTTAGGAGGAATAGTGGATAGATGTATAAATGTCAGAGCAGGGCTTAGCAGAGCCAATTTTTTGTAAAACACCCAAGTTTTGGGAATTTTTTTTATGTAACATGACTGGACACAACATATATATATATATATATATATATATACATATTTTCACGATTTAGATCTTTTTGTTTTTAATTTTTATGTATTCTTTATGATGGAAAAATATACACTCATGCATAACTCTTTCTATAATAGATGTGACAAATTCCAATCTAACACATAATTCACCAATGAATCATCTAATGTATTAGATTCTCTAGGAATGTGCTCAAAAGTAATGATCTGAAATTTATTTTCTAGAATTCTATCCCTTAAGTAATAATGTAACAAGACTTGATGACGGATGAGATAACAATTGTTCAAATGCATAATGACTAGCTGGGAATCTAACCTGACCACCATATTGGAGATGCCACGAGATGCAGCTTCCGTGAGGAGTTGTATCACCAACATGTAATCAAAAATATTGTTGGTGGCATTGCCAAGAAAGATTCCCCTGGAACCAAGTAGTTCCGACTCAGGTGTATAGAGGACCCAAGAATCTGATGCAATGTGCCATGTGTGACGACTGGCACCATCCGCGTATCCAACATATGGTAAGGGTGACGAAGACATATGTGTAAAATAAGAGAGTATTCATGAGAAAAACACTCAAAAACCAAAAATATCCAAACACACAAAAAAAAGATACAAAACTTATATACATAAAATTACAAACCATATGCCTAGTGGAACACTAGGCTAAATATTTCTTTAGATAGAACCTGTTGCGAGGCTCAGTGAGTGGAATCCAATTATAGTCCTAAAGTTTGTAAGCTCCTTTTAAAAGGACTTTTGTAACGACGTAAGGACCAAGCCATAATGGTTGATGTGTCCCTGCCCCCAAGAGGTCGTGTCTCTTATCGTAGAGTAGAATGAGATCACCTTCTTGGAAAGAACGAGGCTTGATAGATTTGTCATATTGAGCCTTTACTCGGCGCTTGTGGGCTTCGAGAGCTAGTGTGGTATCTCGACAAGTTTCTTCCAATTGATCGAGCGAGAGCAAGCGCTCTTCTTCGGCAGTGGTGCCGGGTAGGATTTCAACAGCAAGCTTGATGGAATCTCACACTCGATTGGAAGGACTGCTTCTAGACAAAATGCTAGTTGGAATGGCATGAAGCCTGTAGCAGGTTTCACTGACATTCAACATGCCCATAACGTGGAGTATAGCTTTCGATGCCATGTGGTTTTATGGTTGTTTACTAATCGACGAATCATGGTCTTGAGGATGCCATTTACGGCTTTGACTTGACCATTCACTTGTGGATAGTAGGACGAAGATTGATCTTGTTAAAAACCTAGCATGGAAGTTAACTCTAGCATCATATGGTTCTAAAAGTGTGAACCATGATTTGTGACGATTGATCTGGGTACACCGAAATGGAAGATGACCTGATTGAACAAGAAAAGAGCGGTAGTTTCTCCATTGGCCTTGAAAGTGGGAATGGCTTCTGCCCATTTTGTGAAGTAGTTGACCACAACTATGATGTAGTTGTGTCCATCAACAGAAGTGGGATTGTATGTGACGAAGTCTATTCCCCATTTAGCGAAAGGACCAATGGAGATAACCGGATGAAGAGGGGTAGGATGGGCGCGCATTTTCTTTGTGAAAATTTGACACAAATGGCACTTCTGGACCGTTGTGATGCAGTCTTTAAACAAAGTGGGTCAATATTATCCTGCACGCAAGATTTTTTGGGCAGTAGCTACGCCAGAAAGATGATCGTTGCATGCCCCAGTGTGGCAGTCATTTAAAACGTGTTCCGCCTCGTTAAGAGTGAGACAACGCCGAAGGACAGTATCGACACCATGATGATTTAGAGTATCATTCAGTACGAATAGTGTTTCACTTGGTGACGAATGCGACGACGGTCTTCGGACGTGAGAGTTGGGCAGAATAATTGAGTTTGGAGGTAGACCAGAATGTCTCCATGCCAAGGATCAAAAGAATAAACTAGATAGACATATTCATCAGGAAATGGATCATGAGCTACTTCTTTCGGGTCAATTCTGGGAAGGTCCGACAGTAATTCGGTGAATACTAGAGCTTTCTTTGCTTTGGCAGCAGTGAAAACCAAATCAAATTGTCGAAGGATTACAATCCATTTGGAATATTTTCCTCCAATGATCTAACATGACAAGATGTGTCACATGGGATTCTCCAAAGCAATTACGGTAGTCTATCACAGCAATATATAGTGTCAGAGGCGGGTGACAGGGAAGACCACTGCGAGAGATAGTTTCTCCACATGTGAATATTGTAATTAAAGTCTGATGAAACCTTTTGATAGATAATATATCACATGCTCACTATCGTCATTGTGAACTTGAACCAAAACCATTCCTAGCGAGGATGGTGAGGCTGCGAGGTAGAGGAGAAAGTCGCACGAATAGTTGGGGGCACTAAGAAGTGGGGCGGAAATGAGTGCTCATTTCAAGGTGCCAAATGATAGTTGAGCCTGATCATCCCAAAGATATTGTATCCCTTTCTTGAGCAAGGGCATGAATCCTTTCATCATCTCGATATAGTTTACTATGAAACGACGTAAGAATTTTTCCTTCCCTTGCAAACGTTGGAGTTCTAGAATGGATTGTGGCACAGGTAATTCAACGATTGCCTTAACCTTATCGAGATAAACCCTGATCCTGTGCTTGGAAACAATGAAGCCAAAAAGACGTCCAAACTTGACAAAAAGTACGCACTTATGCGGATTCAAACATATGTTGTAGAACCTACATCGAGCACAGATTTCTTTAATATGCTTGAGGTGATGGGCTCGCTTCTTGGAGTGAGCCAGAAGGTCATCCAAGTAAGATTGTACAATGTGTCTGATATTGTGAAATGCATAGTCCATAGTCCTTTGAAAATTTTCTCCCGCATTCTTCAAACCGAATGGGAGTTTACGATATGAAAATGTGCCCCAAGGACAAATGAAGGTGGTTTTATGCTGGTCATATTTTTTTATCGCTATCTGGTTATATCCTGAGAAGCCATCCATAAAGGAGAAAGATTCACATACGGAGAAATCATCGAGAATCTTATCTATGAACGAAGTAGGATAATTGTCTTTTGGACAAGCGGCGTTCAGATCACGATAATCAACACAGACCCGGATGGTGCCTTGTTTTTTATCTATGGGAACTAGATTGGATACCCATTCCGTCAAAGGAATGGGATAGATGAAACTAGCGTGTAAGATTTTTTCGACTTCAATCTTAATAGCTACTGCTTTGTGAGGGTGGACGGGTCGGAGCCTTTGCTGAGTAGGCTTGGCATTGTCATAAATCTTGATTTCGTGCTCGACTATAGACGGATCTATGTCAGGCATTTCATCGTAAGACCAAGCAAAAACATCGCGGAATTCCTTAAAAAGGGATGTGAAGTGTGCAATTTCCTCGGGGTTGCAATCGGCTCCAATCTGTATATTTTCCACGATACCTGTTTTGACTGAGATATCGATGAGCATATTCTTGGAAATATTGCCCATGTTCGCTTCCCTGTCGATAGTTTGAACAGTCGTGTAAGTGGAGGGAACAATATCGGGTGGGTAAAAGGGAGATATTTGAATATTGGTCGCATCTGAATCAAACATCGAAGAGCGATGATGAAACTCTCCCCAAGGTTGTTCCTCTAGAGACATGATCTCTCGAATAACTTCGTTCGTAGGAAAGACTTCATCGAGGAGATCCTTAGAAGGAATTGTGATGGGTGAGAGGGTGGTACCATTGGTCGAAACCAAAGCAGTGGAGGGTTCAGATGCTAATTGGATGGCTTAATAAGCCAACTCAGCTGCTGATAGCAGTATCTCATCTCCGTAGGAATCAATTTCTAAAGGCGCTGGTAGGATCCATGGATCGATAGAGCCATCCGAAATTGTGGATATCATTGCAATTGTGTGTGGAACCTCAGGCGGTGGGAGAGGAAAACAACCCATCAGGGAATATGCCTTTAGAAGACCGGTACCGACACTAACGTACGAGTTAGTAACGCCTCCTACTAGGGGTATAGTGCTACTAGGTAATGTGGAATAATTAGGGGTGCAAAAGGATAATTGATCCACCACAAATATCTTCCCATCCAATGGAAAAAGGATGAGTCGGAAAACCGAAGAGGCAATAGCAGTCATTGCGTAAGACCAACTTCAACCCAGCAAGAGATTATAGTTGAGATGACGATCTACAACTTCTATGTCCACCGTTATCATTTTCCCACTAAGTGAAATGGGAAAGCTAGCAAGGTATCCTTTTGGGAGGAAAGTGTGGCCATTGAAATCTTTAAGGGAATTCGACGGCGAAGACAAAGTCGGAGAACCCAAAGCGAGCCAGCACGCAGTTGACATAACGCAGGTTGAAGCACCTTCGTCCATGACAGTGTGACGGATTGGTCTCCCTTTCGAAAAAACTTAAACCTATAAATCAAGCTAGTGTGAAAGGTGAGGTTTGGATTTTTCCATGTCGAAGATGGCTAACATAGAATCCTGGGGGTCAATTCCACCAATGGACAAAAGCAAAGCTTTCCTTTGCGTTGGGAAGGTTTGCAATACTTTGAGTGTAGACATGGCTGACGGTGCTTGCACCAAATCTTCTACAATGTTTTAGTTTTGGGAAGCACATGCAGATGTTTTATGAGTCATGCATTGAAGTGTCCCTTTAGGGGGATGAATCGTGAGGTCAACAATAGGCCTTTAAATATGCAAATCATTAGGCGGCAGTGGGTTCAAACTTGAACCAGGTTCTGGAGCTTCAATGACTATATTTCCATATATTTTAGCTCAGGTTTGGAGTTCAACACTCTCCACACCATAAATGGCAGATGATCCTTCATCGGAAGGATGTGTACCACCGTTGCCCCTTTGGGGGGGTTTGTGGCGGTTTGCAAGTAATGTTCCAAATTTTGCAATAAAGTATTTGGAACATTAATTTTGCTTTTATTTTAATAAAATGAATAAAATGGTTGAGGGAACCCATTGTAGCAACTTAATAAACACTCCTAAGGTGCAAAATTCACTTAAGTGGCTTAAGATAACAGCCCAAGTGTGAAAAGGGGCCAAAGGCAAGTGAGCTAGACCATGGTTGACCAAAGTCAACAACGTACCCTAAGAGGGGAAGCTTGCTCAAGAAGATTGCGTAGTTGGAGTGGAGGGAAAATTTCAAATGAGAGAAACCCTAATGTGAATGGGGTCCATGCATGCTTTGCATAAAAGATGAAGGAGAGCTATTTTGGAGGGAGTTTTGGAGGTTGAAGCTCTCTTCAACCTGGTGCTGCTTAGCACAAGAGGGATTCCTATTTAGGAATGCCCTTCTCTTCCATGGGAGTCCATGGAGAGATTGTTCTTCATATTCCTCACATCATGGCTTGAGGCCAAAGAAGTCATCTACAGCTACTGCATTATTCTTGCAGCAAGAGAACGCTGGAGTTGCTGGTGTTGCAGTGAGGGACCTTCATCATCACATTTCCAGAGTTGTTCTATAGAGGAAGAGTCATATTTTTCTCTAGGAGATCAGAAAAGGAGAATCCAGAGCTATTTATTATAGATCTTGGCATTGGGCCATTGTTTCTTTTCATGCCCAGCGCAGTCCCTTTCTCCTACAGTGTTATTATCTGATAGGGTTTGCAGGAGGAGATCATTTTGTGCACTAGAGAGTGCAATCTTTAGTAAGGGGATCAGCGCCTTCACTTTGGAGATCATTGGAGGAGGTTTCATTATCATTGCAGCATCTATTTCCCTTCTCCTATGTTGTATTATATTTGAGTTGCAGCAGCTACACTACAACTCCGGCATTTTCCTACTTTATGTATTTTAGCCAATCCCTTGGAGGATTGATGCAATAATGTTTTCCGGGGTTGATATCTTGCTCCCCCATCTTTATTTGAGCTCATAATGTAATATCATCTTGTATATTTCAGTCTGCAGTAATTTTCCCCTAGAGACTACGCAGTTATAGAGTAGCTGGGTTCATGCAGCAATGTATTCTCTTGTTTATGTACATTTTCCTTAGAGGCTGATTTGCACTCACCTTGAGAGGTATTTTCCTCAAGGATCTTGTATAATATTTTTTGATATACATTTTATATCATATTTGTACTCTTCAGTCATTATATGATGCATTCTTCACTGCTGTTCATATTGGAGGTTTAATACTACTGAAGATTCCCTTATTGAGCATTGTTTCAGTATACATGTTGGTGGGAGATCTGAATAACCCCCTTAGGGTTATTTATTTGGGCTTATATTCTGCACGGAGTTTGCATCAAATTTATTCCAAGGCATCCCAGCATTGGATTGCCTTATTTTCATAGGGGCTTCCTTATACAGTGTCCTCATGGACAGCTGGTGCAGAAATTCTTTGAAGGGAATTATTAGCTCTTGACAAGTTCTATTGGCAGAGTTTGCTAGTGGGCCAGATAGCCTCTGGATCTCACTCTTCCTTGTGAAGATGACATATCTGATAAATGTCCCTGCAGTCGATCTCTGAAATAGTTAAGTGTTTATTGCTAATACTCCCGGAGGTGGAAAAATAGGAATATCCCAAGATATTCCCGGCATTGCAGAAATTTCCCCATTTGGGACATTACAGTGGTATCAGAGCTTCGAACTTGGCTCAGCCTGTGAAGTTAAAATTTCAGAGAAGATGAGGTCATAGATGATGCATAGAAGAAACATGGAGAACACTTGGAATTCGAATTCTAAGTGAGTATCTACTGAATATGGAACAAACCCTAGAGTCTTCCAAGAGGCTCTGTCTTTTTCACACTTTTTCAGCAAAAAGAGGAAATAACTTCATGGTTCAGCCATGGGAGGAATGCAAGGGTTTCTACTCTTGCTGATCTTTCTTAGATCTTGATCAGAAAATTTTGCCAAAGGAGGGAGGAGCCCTCACCACCAGAGGCACATGATAGCGCTGTTACATTCATGGAGGATCAGCCTCCACCTTCAGCTATTGAGGTAGCTATCACACTTGAGGAAGAGACTCTTGCAGCAAGACAAGATTCTTCCAGATCTCTCCAAGGTGTGCATGAGTTTGCATATATCAAGGAGGATTTAACATTATTGCATGTTGATTGTCTTGAGGAGGGAACTTTCACTGCACTGTGCCATTTTGAGGAAAGAAACCCTCATCATCCTCATGCACTATTGATGAGCCATGCATCACATGTGAGGGTGGGGTTTTGAGATTTTGTCATGAAGGAGATTGCATTTCAATGTCCCATGAAATGCAAAAGAGGAATCTGATTTGGGGCAATGGTAACTCTTGTGAAAGAGGTGCCAAGTGGCAGGATACTTACACCAAAGAGCAGAGATTTGTGGATCATATGTGCCCAGTGGAAATGTGGAGGATCCATAACCCATAGGTCCCAGGATCATTTCACACTCATTGCACTTGATGGACAAAGGGGAAAGTATGGGTGCATCATGATGGGGTGGCATTTCTCTTTCCACTAATTATGTTCCCATTTCAGATTGGGTATGGTGGAAGTATAGGGGAGCAACAAACACTCTTGTTGCTCAGATTTTGTTTGGATGTTGCGGGAGAAAGAGGAGGCACTATCATAGTGCAAGAGGATTTCTCTTTGATCTTGGGTGCCAAGTATCACCTTATTCATGGGAGGATCTCTACATTTTTAGCAACTTGATGGGAGGAGTCTTTGGCAAGATTCATGTCAAAGAGGGAAGCTTTGAGATGACAGTAGCCCTACTCCAAAGGCCAGCAGCGCTGTCACTTGAGAGCTTGAGTTACTTGTTGGAGTGTCTTCCAAGCCACTTCACAAGTGATACATTTTGGAGGCATGTAGGTGATGAGAATGAAGGAGTAATGGAGGAGAGCACTCCTACTACATTTTGACTCTCTTGGCTTGGTTGCACAAGCACAAGAAGAGGAATCCACATGCAGAAATTTTGGGTTATCTTTTCATGCATGCTACTGCATAATATTCAGTGATGGAAGAATCCACTTGGGAGGGCATCCTAATGGAGGTATATCAGCTTATGAGCAGATGCATAGCCCAAGAGATGAAGAAAGGATTGGCACAAACACTTCCCTACTATGTTGCAGTGAGGGATAACTTTCACTTAAACCATTTTAAGCTCAAAGACCAAAGTGCATGATGAGGGAGGTAACCATTTGATCTATGTCATATGCTCTCTTATTCTTATGGTCAGAATGTTATATCAAGGAGGATCCTTCCTTCTTGCACATTATGTTCAGCTATACTTATGGTCTATTGCAGCAAGAAAGATAGCCATCTTATGGGTGGTTTGTGGGGGAAAGCCACATAGTTTTGGTGTGCACCTTGGCACAAAATTTTGTTTTCATGGTCACATCTTGCAGGATGAATGTGGCAGAAAACAAGTGGCTGAAAGGACACTTGTTACCTTCTAATTTGAGGCAGGCCAATGATGCCATGTGCTGGTTCCATGCATGGAACTATATTTCACCTCCTTGCTCTTATAAGTTTATGCTTCCATATGTTGCTGGTGGAATGTTGTTCAGAGGAAGCACTGTTTTGAAGGAGGGAACTAAATTTAAGATGCCCATTAGGAGTGTGATTCTCCCCACTTTTCATGTTGTATGTTTCAGGAGAAGTAATGGGCAGCCCATGATTTCCAAACTTCATCTCTTTCCTTCATGTGGGAGGAGTTATTTGGAGAGTTCAAAATTTTGGAGGAGGCATTTCATGGATTATATGATTGATGGGGTGGCTTGGGTCTCTCATTTTTAGCCATATATCAGTAGCAACCCCTATGTATCATGAGGAGGGAGAGACTCATTGGGTGGATGTGCCCTTTGGGAGAGAAGACCTCCATTATTTTTGCAGCACATGCTCCAAGGGGAGTATGGAAGATGATATGGTCACCATGTTCAGCCATGTGTTTTTCCATGAGGTGAACCATATGATTTTTTGGATGCCATATGTTGATGAATTCCAACTCATCACATATGAGATGATTTGGGCCAGCTTGTTTTGCAGCGTTGGAGGAGAGGTCCTTGGAGGATCTAGACTTCATTTTTCTTCTTGAAGGCAACACTATTGCAGCCCAAGTTCATCTTTCACTCCACATTCACCATGAGTGGAGAAGAGGACAGCATGGGGTAGGTTATGAAGCTTACCAAGTTCAGAAATTCAGCCCACCTATTTCTCATGAGCACAAGGTGGAGGAGTACTTTCAGGAGTTGCCTAGTTGGAGGGTGACTCATTTTGCTTGATTGCTTGAGGATGGAGGATCTACAGGAGGATATTTCAGACTCCATGCCTTGAGTGGAGGACCTTTTGCAGTTCATCCTTGCTCTCACTTGAGGACAAGCAAGTTTTGGGAGGGGAGTAATGTAATGTTCCAAATTTTGCAATAAAGTATTTGGAACATTAATTTTTCCTTTATTTTAATAAAAGGAATAAAATGGGTGAGGGAACCCATTGTATCAACTTAATAAACACTCCTAAGGTGAAAAATTCACTTAAGTGACTTAAGATAGCAGCCCAAGTGTGAAAAGGAGCCAAAGGCAAGTGAGCTAGACCATGGTTGACCAAAGTCAACAACGTACCCTAAGAGGGGAAGCTTGCTCAAGAAGATTGCGTAGTTGGAGTGGAGGGAAAATTTCAAATGAGAGAAACCCTAATGTGAGTGGGGTCGATGCATGCTTTGCATAAAAGATGAAGGAGAGCTATTGTGGAGGGAGTTTTGAAGATAGAATTTGGAGGTTGAAGCTCTCTTCAACTTGGTGCTGCTTAGCACAAGAGAGATTCATGTTTAGGAATTCCCTTCTCTTCCATGGGAGGCCATGGAGAGGTTGTTCTTCATCTTCCTCAAATCATGGCTTGAGGCCAAAGCAGTCATCTACAACTACTGCGTTATTCTTGCAGCAAGAGAACGCTGGAGTTGTTGGTGTTGCAGTGAGGGACCTTCATCATCACATTTCCGGAGTTGTTCTGTAGAGGAAGATCCATCTCTTTCTCTAGGAGATCAGCAAAGGAGATTCTGGAGATGTTTATTGCAGATCTTAGCATTGGGACATTGTTTCTTTTCATGCCCAGCACAGTCCCTTTCTCCTACAGTGTTATTATCTGAGAGGGTTTGCAGGAGGAGATCATTTTGTGCACTAGAGAGTGCAATCTTCAGTAAGGGGATCAGCCCCTTCACTTTGGAGATCATTGGAGGAGGTTTCATTTTCATTGCAGCATCTATTTCCCTTCTCCTATGTTTTATTATATTTGAGTTGCAGCAGCTACACTGCAACTCCGACATTTTCCTACTTTATGTATTTTAGCCAATCCCTTGGAGGATTGATGCAATAATGTTTTCCGGGATTGAGATATTGCTCCCTCATCTTTATTTGAGCTCATAATGTAATATCATCTTGTATATTTTAGTCTACAGTCATTTTCCCCTAGAGACTGTGTAGTTATAGAGTAGTTGGGTTCATGCAGTAATGTATTCTCTTGTTTATGTACATTTTCCTTAGAGGCTGATTTGCACTCACCTTGAGAAGTCTTTTCCTCAAGGATCTTGTATAATATTTGCTGCTATACATTTTGTATCAGATTTGTACTATTTGGTCATTATATGATGCATTCTTCACTGTTTTTCATATTGGAGGTTTAATACTGCTGAAGATTCCCTTATTGAGCATTGTTTCAGTATACATGTTGGTGGGAGATCTGAATAACCCCCTTAGGGTTATTTCTTTGGGCTCATATTCTGTAGGGAGTTTGTATCAGATTTATTCCAAGGCATCCCAACATTGGATTTCCTTATTTTCATAGGGGCTTCCTTATACAGCGTCCTCATGGATAGCTGGTGGAGAAATTCCTTGAAGGGAATTATTAGCTCTTGACAAGTTCTATTGGCAGAGTCTGCTAGTGGGCTAGGTAGCCTCTGGATCTCATTCTTCCTTGTGAAGATGACATATCCAGTAAATTCCCCTGCAATCAACCTATGAAATAGTTCAGTGTTGATTGTTAAAACTCCCGGAGGTGGAAAAATAGGAATATCCTAAGATATTCCCGGCATTGCAGAAATTTCCCCATTTGGGACATTACAGTGTTGTTGTTGTTGCTATGGATTAGGGAAGGGATTGTGAAGGAAGACAGGTGTCCTTTCAGATTCCTTATTTGTAATAAAATTTTTGCATTCCTACAAACGAGGACATTTGTATGTCAATTGGTCCTCCGCACAAATTATGCAAGGGAATCTCATTGGTTTCTCCTTTCCTTTGTCATTCTTAGTAGCGTTGTTCTGATTGGGATTATTATGAGTACTGGACTTCTCTTCAGAAGGAGAGGTATTTTTCTTATTATTCTTGTTCTTTTCACTTGGTTTTTGTGTAGACTACACAGAGTTTACCTCAGCGGTGGGAAGAGTATTTGATTGGTTAGGGGCGGTGGTAGCCGAAGATGGCTGGGAAGTTTTCCCACTAATATTTTTTATGGCTACATTGTAGGTTGCACCAATGAGGTCGTTGGTGTGCGCTCTGGGTATTTTAGTAGCGAGAGGATTCGAGTTACCAGGGGCATGGGGAAGTAAGTCATACAACATTCCATATTGCGAATACATGAGATCTAGATGTTGTGCGCGATGGATGGATTGGTCTTCTCTGACCGCACCAGACAAGCAAACATACTTATCAAGGGGTGGTAAGAGTGACTTGCAAAACCAGTTTGATAGGAGATGATCCAGGATCGGCGTTTTGACTAGCCTCTGCCTACATCTCCATTCATGAATTTGAACGGAGATGTGGGTGGTGGTGTCTTAGCACAGCGAGGTTAAGAGTTCCGTTCTGGTTTTGTATCGAATAGGTAATTGGAAGTTCTTAAGAAATTCCATAACTAAGGCATCAAAAATATTGATGGCCCCACGTGGTAACTCAATGTACCATTTGGCAGTGTTTCCTGTGAGAGTGCAGGGGAAAATTCTTAGTAGGATACTATCATCCACCATGGAGTTAGAAATATAACATAGATGAAAGGTGGTGATGTGTGTAGCTGGGTCCTCCCCTTGTTTCCCTTCGAATTTAGGGATGTCAGAGAAAACCTTGTGTGGTACTGGAGGGGAGAATGGGTTGTGGTTGATGGGATCATTGGTTAATTTGTAGAGGTCGGGGATATCTAGAGTTTCTAAGAATGGAAATTTCATTTTTTCCCCCGGATCTAGCCAAGGAAGTGTTGGCTAACCATTCGTTCCATAGGGTCCACCCATCAATGTGTTACCAATGGGATAAGTAGGAATTTGTTGATAAAAGTTCCCAGTGAGTGGGGGTGTAGGGGTGTATGGTTTTTGTCTATAGGGTATGTCGTACTGGGGTTCAAACTATTTGTTTCCTCTAGTGTAATAGTTTCCCCCTTTCCCAAATTGACTTTGGGTTTGGTTCACCCATATGAACGCAATAGAGTTAGCCAGTTGTTGCATTGAAAATTGTCACCTTGACATTATACTATCTGTATGAGCTCATTATCACTCATACTTTCCTCCTTTGCAAGTCTAAAACATCAGTTCCTCATGTCAAGCCTTAAAAATAAGAGAAAAGCTCTCAAAGTCTCTAAAACTCTGGTATCACACTTTCTCTTTGTCTTACCGGTGGTCCCGCACCTAATGGTCATTTCCCCTGCATACCTGACCGAAATTTCTCTGTGTTAAGGGTTCGGACCCCTATAAAATATTAAAAGGGTGCAAGTAAACTCAAAAATCTCACTTTCAGTGATTTCTAGAAGCTTCTGGAAGGAATCTTGTGGTGGCAAGTCCGCTCTTTTCAGGTTCATGTATCCCATGCCTTAAGGAGCTAACCCCTTGATGTGAGGAGCTTATCACTTTGAAGGAGGATTCTATCCCTTCATAGGTGGAACTGTAACCTCCTATTTTTCACTATAAAAAGAGGCATAGGGCAGCCTCAAAGGGTTACTAAACAACTAGACAATTGAGGAGTTCAAGCTTTAGTGTTATTTGAGGTAAAGTGTTGTTGGAAATTAGACTCCTTTAGCTAAGATTTTATGAGGAAATATTACATACCTGTATGTATCTCGGTTGGAAGAGTGAAAGGCTTATCGAAGTAAAGGAAATTCCTACTTTGGACCTCGGGAGGACCTGTTCAACATCAAGGCTGAAAAGGTTGTAAGGTTCTTCTACTATTTCAAATTTAATACAAATAAGTTTGTTTTTCTCAATAAGCTGTCAATTGATTACTTATTTTATGGATTCCTTGATCACCATAATAGATATGATTTATGAATATATGTTATGCAGGTGATGTTTGATGTTTGTTTGTTTGTGATTGCAGATCTTCGAAGGTAACTCTTTCAGGCGAATGAAGGACAACTACTACAAACAAGCGTTGGATCAAGGTAGGATCATAACACCTTTGTAGAATTTACTTATAAATCGTGATATATCTAGAGAAAGATATATTTAATTGTCTGTTTGTTGTTATACTATCTTCTGATACTAGGGAGATCGATCTTTTCTGCAAGATCTATTTATCCGACCAAAAAATTAGCGACTCGTGAATGAATGAGCTGAATTCGAACATGTCACGAAAACATTCGATCGAAGGTCAATGATGTAACTTGTCGTCGAAGGAGAAAAACTTTCCATTGAGGCAAGCATATTTCAAGGTACTGGCGATTTCTAGATTGACTTCCTAGATAATGAGTTGTCATCGATAGAAAGCAATCCGTCATAGGCAAGCCCACAACACGAAATCATAGATCAATTTTTGAAGAAATATATTGGCAAGGACTGACTCAGGGATGGTCAAAATGGAAGACAAATATTTTGCAGATGAATGGTTTGTTTGAACTGTCTTCTTGAACACATAACGACACTACATATGGCTTGGTGATGTTGTTTCTACACATGTATATACTGTTGATGTATTGAAAAATCATTCCTGTATCAGAACAGTTTAAGTCAGTTTTTTAGTTAGTTTTGACCTGAGTATGGGAATGCCTACCTTAGCAATGATATGTCTACATATATATATTTTGAATTGAATGTTTTTATAGGTTCTGACTGGGGTGTCCATAGGATGATCCTTGAAATGATAAAGTACTTCACTCTTCATACATGACAGACTCTATCTTCATCTATTACAAACTTCGCACTTTAGGGGGCAATCTGTTGCATTGAAAATTGTCACCTTGACATTCTGCTATCTGTATGAGCTCATTATCACTCATACTTTCCTCCTTTGCAAGTCTAAAACAGCAATTCCTCATGTCAAGCTTTAAAAATAAGAGAAAAGCTCTCAAAGTCTCTAAAACTCTGGTATCACACTTTCTCTTTGTCTTACCTCTGGTCCCGCACCTAATGGTCATGTCTCCTGCGTACCAGACCGCACTTTCTCTGTGTTAAGGGTGTGGACACCTGTAAAAGATTAAAAGGGTGCAAGTAAACTCAAAAATATCACTTTCATTCATTTCTAGAAGCTTCTTGAAGGAATTTTGCGATGCCAAGTCCGTTCTTTTCAGGTTCATGTATCCCATGCCTTAAGGAGATAACCCCTTGATGTGAGGAGCTTATCCCTTTGAAGGAGGATTCCATCTCTTCATAGGTGGAACTGTAACCTCCTCTTTTGCACTATAAAAAGAGGCATAGGGCAGCCTCAAAGGGTTACTAAACAACTAGACAATTGAGGAGTTCAAGCTTTAGTTTTATTTGAGGTAAAGTGTTGTTGGAACTTAGACTCCTTTAGTTGAGATTTTATGAGGAAAGATTACATACCTGTATGTATCTCAGTTGGAAGAGTGCAAGGCTTGTCAGAGTAAAGGAAATTCCTGCTTCAGACCCCGGGAGGACCTATTCAACATCAAGGTTGAAAAGGTTGTAAGGTTCTTCTACTATTTCAAAGTTAATACAAATAAGTTTGTTTTTCTCAATAAGCTGTCAATTGATTGTTTATTTTATGGATTCCTTGATCACCATAATAGATATCATTTATGAATATATTTTATGCAGGTGTTTTTTGATGTTTGTTTGTTTTTTATTGCATATCTTCGAAGGTAACTCTTTCAGGCGACTAAAGACAACTACTACAAACAAGTGTTGGATCAAGGTAGGATCGTAACACCTTTGTAGCATTTACTTATAAATCGTGATATATCTAGAGAAAGATAGATTTAATTGTCTATTTTTTTCTAAAATATCTTCTGATACTAGGGAGATCAATCTTGTCCGCAAGATCAATTTATCCAGCCAACAAATTGGCGACTCGTGAATGAATGAGCTGAATTCGAACATGTCATAGAATCATTCGATCGAAGTTCAATGATGTAACATGTCGTCGAAGGTGAGAAACCTGCTATTGAGGCATGCAGATTTCAAGGTACTGACAATTTCTAGATTGACTTCCTAGATAATGATTTTTCATCGATAGAAAGTGATCCGTCATAGGCAAGCCCACAACACGAAATCATAGATCAAGTTTTGAAGAAATATATTGGCAAGGACTGACTCAGGGATGGACAAAATGGAAGACAAATATTTTGCAGATGAATGGTTTGTTTGAACTGTCTTCTTGAACACATAACTACACTGCAGATGGCTTGGTGATGTTTTGTCTACACATGTCTATAATGTTGATGTATTGAAAAATAATTCCTGTATCAGAACAGTTTAAGTCAGTTTTTTAGTTTGTTTTGACCTGAGTATGGGAATGCCTACCTCAGCGATGATATGTCTACATATATATATTTTGCATTGAATGTTTTTATAGTTTCTGACTAGGGTTTCCACAGGATGATCCTTGAAATGATAAAGTACTTCATTCTTCATACATGACAGACTCTATCTTCATCTATTACAGAATTTGCACTTTAGGGGGAAATCTGTTGCATTGAAAATTGTCACCTTGACATTTTGCTATATGTATGAGCTCATTATCACTCATACATTCCTCCTTTGCAAGTATAAAACATCAGTTCCTCATTTCAAGCCTTAAAAATAAGAGAAAAGCTCTCAAAGTCTCTAAAACTCTGGTATCACACTTTCTCTTTGTCTTACCTACGGTCCCGCACCTAATGGTCATGTCTCCTGCATACCTGACCACACTTTCTCTGTGTTAAGGGTGCGGACCCCTGTAAAATATTTAAAGGGTGCAAGTAAACTCAAAAATCTCACTTTCAGTCATTTCTAGAAGCTTCTAGAAGGAATCTTGCAGTGGCAAGTCCGCTCTTTTCAGGTTCATGTATCCCATGCCTTAAGGAGCTAACCCCTTGATGTGAGGAGCTTATCCCTTTGAAGGAGGATTATATCCCTTCATAGGTGGAACTGTAACCTCCTATTTTACACTATAAAAAGAGGCATAGGGCAGCCTCAAAGGGTTACTAAACAACTAGACAATTGAGGAGTTCAAGCTTTAGTGTTATTTGAGGTAAAGTGTTGTTGGAACTTAGACTCCTTTAGCTGAGATTTTATGAGGAAAGATTACATACCTGTATGTATCTCGGTTGGAAGTGTGCAAGGCTTGTCGGAGTAAAGGAAATTCCTGCTTCGGACCCCGGGAGGACCTGTTCAACATCAAGGCTAAAAAGGTTGTAAGGTTCTTCTACTATTTCAAAGTTAATAAAAATAAGTTTGTTTTTCTCAATAAGCTATCAATTGATTGTTTATTTTATGGATTCCTTGATCACCATAATAGATATGATTTATGAATATATGCTATGCAGGTGTTGTTTGATGTTTGTTTGTTTGTGATTGCAGATCTTCGAAGGTAACTCTTTCAGGTGACTGAAGGACAACTACTACAAACAAGTGTTGGATCAAGGTAGGATCGTAACACCTTTGTAGCATTTACTTATAAATCGTGATATATCTAGAGAAAGATAGATTTAATTATCTGTTTGTTGCTAGACTATCTTCTGATACTAGGGAGATCGATCTTGTCTGCAAGAGATTTATCCGGCCAACACCAGTGGCATACTGTTATTCGCATAGTTGAACATCGGCATAGACCCTACACCGGAAGTTTGACCACTCAAAGGAACGACGTTAACAATTGTTTGTATTGTTTGTCCTAGTGAATGTAGGGGTACTGAAGTGCCCCCTGGCATATATGTATTGGTGACACTTCCCCTTGGCATAATAGCTAAGGGGTTTGAACTCAGCAATGGGTTCCAACCGAAATGGTTGCTAAAGGAACCAAAGTATCCCAACTAGCAGGAGTGGAAACCGTGGGTCCCGACATAGTCACAATAGGAGCAAATCCCGAACGGTTCGAAGGTATGCTTATAGTTGTGGTGACCAGATTACTGGGACCGGGTATAGCCTGGCTATTGGTGTTGGAGGATTAATCTGTCTTGCAGACAAGACCGATCTCCCTAGTACTAAAAGTATCTAGCAACAAACAGCCAAATAGACTAATCTTTATCTAAGCATATACGATCTATGAAAATATCTATAGAGGTGTTAAGGACTTACCGTTTGTCCAGTGCTTGTTTGAAGTCGTTGTTGTCCCTCACGCGCTTGAAGGAGTTTTCCTCGTAGACCTGCAGTCACAAACAAGAAAAATATTACATAGCACCTGTATAGAAATCATCATAAACCATGCTTATCATAGTGATCAAGGAATCTATGAAATAAGCCATTGATTGAAAGCTTATTGAGAAAAATGAGTATATTTGTATTAATTTCAAAAGAAGAAAATCCTTACAACCTGAGCCTTGATGTTGCACAGGACTTTCCAGGGTCCGAAGCAGGAATCTCCTTTACTTTGATAAGCTCTGCACTCCTCCAACCAAGACTAATAGAGGTATGTAATCTCTCCTCAAAAAAGTCTTAATCAACTGAGTCTGAATCTCAACAACACTTAACTTCAAATATTCTAAAGCTTCAACTCCCTTTGAGGCTACCCAATGCCTCTTTTTATAGTAGAAAAGAAGAGGTTTTTTGTTCCAAGTATGAAGGGATAGAATCCTCCTTCAAAGGGATAAGCTCCTCACATCAAGGGGTTAGCTCCATAAGGTAAGGGATTCATGCACCTCACAAGAGCGGTTCTGCCACCACAAAATCCATTCTAGAAGCTTCCAGATTTTACTTTAATTGAGCTTTTTGGAATTTACTTGTGCCTTTTTAATCTTACAGGGTTCTGCACCTATAACAAAGATAAAGTGCATTCAGGTACACAGGATAGCTGAACATTGGGTGTAGGACCGCAGGCAAGATAGCCGGAAAGTGCGATACCAAAGTTTAGGAGACTTTTAGGAACTTTTTCTGATTTTCAAGGCTTGACATGAGGAACTAATATGTTTAGACTTGCAAAGGGAGAAGTATGAGTTATAATTCGCTCATACACATAGCAGAATGTCAGGATGACAATTTTTAGTGTAACATATTTCCCCCTAAAGTGCAAAGTCTGTAATAGATGATGCTAAAGTCTGTCATATATGAAGAGTGTAGTACTTTATCATTTCAAGGATCATCCTATGGTCACCCCAGTCGGAACCTGTAAAAACATTCAATGCAAAATATATATATATCATCGTTGAGGTAGGCATTCCCATACTCAGATCAAAACTAACTAATTCCAACTATTCTGATACAGGAGTGATTTTGAGTGCATCACAGTATAGACATGTGTAGACACAGTATGGACACAGCCATCTGTTTGTAAATAGTCTACTGTAAGATAACAAAATTCCTCGCAGCCTGAATGGTAGAAACTAGATCCAGGGTCTTGATTTCCGCATCTCGAACTAGTACGATTCTATCCATGTGAATAAATGTGTCGAAGTCGAACATGGTAGAAACCACTTGATTACCATTCAGTGATGTAAACTGTTAACAAGTGTGAGAGTAACCACCAGTAATGTCAATGGCTTTCAAAGTACCCAGTACAATCCATGAAATGTGAATGAATGAGCTGAAGTTGAACATGTCACGGAATCATTCGATCGAAGGTCAATGATGCAACCTGTCGTCGAAGGCGAGAAACCTGCCATTAAAGCATGCAGATTTCAAGGTACTGACGATTTCTAGATCAACTCCCTAGATAATGAGTTGTCATCGATAGAAAGTGATATGTTGTAGGCAAGCCCACAACACGAAATCATAGATCAAGTTTTGAAAATATATTGGCAATGACTGACTCAGGGATGGTCAAAAATGGATGACAGATATTTTGCAGATGAATGGTTTATTTGAACTGTCCTCTTGAACACATAACGACACATGCAGATGGCTTGGTGACAGTTGACCCAAAGCTAATACCCAGGAACCGGATGAAGACTTTCAAATGAGGTTTGATTAACTGTTAGGAAAAGGATTTCCCAACCCAGGTGATTGAAAGTGTCGTGTTCAAGAGTGGTTAACTAGATTTTCGAAAAATCAAAATACAACAAACAAGTCCATTTTTCTCTTTTTTCCCCCACCATTTCTGGCAAGTACCTCTTTATTTTTGACAAGCTTGAGGAGGATAACATTTGCTTGTTTATAAGCTCATCCTTCGGATGAGTCCAACTTAGTTTAAGATTCAAACCCTAAGAAGGAGTGGTTCGTTCCTGTTTAAAAATTGAACAGGTCCTTTACTGTTAAATTTTAATGAGTCCAGTATAGGAGAAACTCGATGTTTTTCAATTTTAGGGAGTCAGAAGAAAAAACTTAAGAAAACTCCATGGGTGTAATTTTTCGTAAATTTAGTCTCTCGAGCCCGAAAAAGGATAAAATAATGCGGGAGAGAACTCTATTGACCATATTTAGTCAACGTATACCTTTTTCGTAAATAGTCCATTTCAGTCCGTAAAAGGGGTAAACTTATACTGAAGGGACGATTATTCATTTACTTTAACGAGTTCGAACAATCAAGTACTCGACAATCTTTTCATGTTTAGAGAGTCTGAAAAGGGCTTAAAAGAGAACTCCAATGTTTCGCTTTTTCATGAATTTTTGAAAGAGTCCGAAAAAGTGATAAAAGTATGCTCTTTGTTGAAAAATGATCAATTCTCCTGAAAAATCCAATTTCTGCACAAAAAATTGAAACATTACACATACCTATTTAAGATGAGTAAAAATGCTTCAAAAATACCCTTTTAAAGTGAAAAATAAACAAATTAAAAATTCATCTATTCAAAAAAACTTATAAAAAGGACTTTTTCAATTTCATTTTTACCGTTCAAGTTCAGAGTGAAAAGTAGAAGCTTTTGGGTAAAAAAGTTCCTGTGAAGATTCTAGAAAATCTGTCCATCGAAATCGAGAACCGTCAGTCCCAGGTAATCCACGACCTCGTAATCTTGTATTTCATCCATTTACAATTCGTTTTTAGGCTTTAGATTTTATTTTTAAGGGAGAAAATTAGTTTGAAAATCGCTCGCGGGGGTCCACAGGTGACACACATGGTACCTGCGGACCCCGACTTTTTTCTACAAAGAAAAAAGTCGTGGGTTCGCACTTTCCCCACAGAGCATGTGCGTTCCTACGCACTGTGTATAAAGGTAAAGTGCGGTCCCCACGCATTTGAATTTAAAAATCAAATTTCTCTTTTTCCGCCCAAAAATTTTCAAATTAGATTGTTCTAATCTATCTTTTTATGCATTGTAGGATTAACAAGATGTTGATTTGGAGAGAACGTGAGCATGAGGACATGGACGAAGCCGCAATGCTCCATTTTCCCACAATGAAAGCACTAAGAGCATGCGGTCTGTATAAATTTTGGGCCATCGAAGGCATGAGGGCACAGGTAGACCTCCTGACATGGCTGGTAAATAGGTGGAATGTGCAGGACCAGTTTTTCATTATTGGCGGCCACCGGCTCGAAATTGAGCTGGAGGATATTTATTTTCTAACTGGTTTTTCCAAGAGGGGTGAACAACTTTCCTTGTTTGGGACTAGGCCAGGTGGCCAGCAGACCCCAGGGACAAACGGATTGATATAAAAACTATCATCCGTCCCGAGCTGAAAGTGATTGCATTTACTGTTACCAGACTGTGTGGGAGTGTCGCACTGCATGTGGCTACCGGTTCCCAGATGTGCATTGCTGTGGACTGTTTTCGCGGCACCATTTTCAACTGGTGCGAATCTGTGTTGGCTAATATAAAAGGCCAACTAACTAGAGCGAAAAATGGAAAACTAAATAACTTTGGATATGGATCCATAGTTGTCACCTTTGCTCTAGAGAGGTTCCCTATGCTAGCTCCACAGAGTATTCTTGTTGATTCCGGTCGTCTTCGAGAACCTAGGATGGTTCGTTGGGTCGCACTGATGGCCCGTCATGGTATTGAGGGCGCTGAGATTGTTCGATTTCCTTCTTCATATTTTCGTTGGCTGGACCGCCAAATTTTTGTCATAGAGGACTTTCCATACGTCGGGATAGATTTCCGCGACGACCGAGAGATGAGTCTCCCAGCAGGGGAACAGTGGGATGAATCGGGTAAAATCATTTTCAATGAATTTTAAATTCTAAATTTTTTTTATTTTTGATCGTCTTGTCAATTAATATCCAAAAGTTTTTTGAATACATATGTGGGCCCACGGCGACCAGCCCATCTCCAGCCTTATGACAGAAGACAACCAGTTGCAGCCGCACCAGCCCCAGCAGGCCAATCAGCAGAAATATTGACTGATTTAGAGCATCATCTAGAGCGTTTGACTCTAGATATTCCAGAGACAGACATAGATGACATTCCACTCAGATTGCAGAGATACGTGATTGGTGTTCCAGGACCTTTTAGGAGGTTCCTGTGCAGGGTGGCTCGGGCAGTGGTTTCTTATCGTGATCACCATCAGTGATGGGATGATCGTGTTGTAGACTCATATTTTTGACCTTTTGTGTTACTATTTTGCCGATCATAAGGTGTTTCCAACCTATGATCGAAGACGATGTATTTTTTTTAAAACACTTCTATACTATGATATATCACTATTTACCGGCTATCTGTGTTCATGTTATGAATGTTGTTTTGTTTTACTGTTTTTGATCATTGCAAATGTCGATTTATCATACTAGAAGCAACTGCGTCTGCTAATGTATTTAAATGTCTTGGAATATGTGATATTCAATTTAGTCAAATTCACGTTCCAAGAGACGAACTCTTAAAAATAACCGTAATAACACCGGATTTCTAATGGCATAAACCCTGTTAAGCTGTAATACAACAAGTTTAGAATCCAACCTAACAATCAAACTCCGAATTCCAAATTATATGGATTCAGATAATAACTCAATCACTGCACTATACTCGGCAATGTTATTCGTTGTTTGACCAAGGCTTACCCCATGCATGGATACTAACTCGTCAGAGGGTGAATAGATAACCTAAGCTGCGGAAGAGATATTCTGTGTACTACGACAAGCACCATCAGCAAAACCAATGTAGGTTTGAAGAGACGTCGACATTTGCGATATCAAGAGTAAAACTCAGATAAGCAGGAATAGTGATAAACACACTTCTAAACTAAGCATGCTTTTCTAATCTAAAACACACCAGCAGTAAATAAATCTAATCTAATAAAAAATCTCCGTACCAAGTTAAGCATAGTGTCGCTTCAGATAAAGCCCATTTCTGGGTTTATCTAAAGGGACATCATCAAAATCTATCAGCTCATAGGCCCCTTTTGCCAGCTTTCACTTAACAATGAAAGGACCATGCCACATGGGCCTGAATTTCCCAGCTCCTAGCTTATCATTGGCTTGATCATAAACTAAGACTAGATCTCCTTCTGAAAAATTTCGAGGGGTAACACTTCTATCATACTGAGCTTTTATTTGTTTAACATGAGCCTCGTTTTCTATTACGGTATTTCGTTGATTCTCGTCCAGCTGAGCTAAGTACAGGAAACGTTTCTCCTCTTCAGACGTAGATGGGAGTAATTCTATGGCTAATTTCAGTGACGGAATTTCGCATTCAATCGACAACACAGCTTCCAGACTGTAAACGAGTTGAAAGGGAGTGAAACCAGTTGATGTTTTTACTGAGGTTCGATATGCCCAAAGTGCTGAAAACAACATGGAATGCCAATTCGATTTGTGAATACCAATAATTCGTCTAATCATGGTGACTAAAACTTTATTTATAGCTTCGACCAAACCATTGTCTTGTGGATAATATGGAGTGGAACTATCGTGGCGCAGGCCAAGTTGATCTGTCAGTTCAGTCATCATGACATTTCGAAAATGACTTCCATGATCTGTAGTAATGGCTTGAGGAACACCGAACCTAACAATTATGTGATTAAATACGAAAGTTGCAGCAGTCTTGCCGCCAGCTGAAAATGTAGGCATCACCTCAGCCCATTTAGTAAAATAATCCACTGCTAAGATAATATATGCATTCCCCCCGACCGAGTGAGGGTTACATGTAATAAAATCGATACCCCATTTCGCGAAAGGACCAACGGCAATTATGGGATGAAGAGGAGCTGGTGGCGCGTGCATTTTACGATCAAAAATTTGACAATTGTGGCATTTCCAGACTGCATAAATACAATCTTTGAATAATGATGGCCAGAAATAGCCAGTGCGCAGTATATTTTGGGCTGTGGCATACCCAGACATATGACTGCCACATGCTCCAGAATGGCAGTCATTTAATACCTTTTCAGCTTCTTCATGAACAAGACAGCATCTGAAAACAGAATCTGCTCCACGACGATAGAGTGTATCACCAATGATATTATACTGTTGGGATTGGAAGCGTATTTTCCATCGCTGAGATTGTGAAATTTCGGGCCGAAAAGATTGGGTTTGGAGATAGACAATAATATCTCCATACCATGGATCGAGAGTACTGATAAGAAACAGAGATTCGTCTGCAATGGGCTCTTCTGCCACAGTTTCAGTATTAGTAGAGGGAAAATCACACATCAGTTCCACGAATACCAAAGATTTCTTTGCCTTGGATTTCTCAAACTCCAAGTCAAATTCCTGCAGGATAACTATCCATTTGGAATACTTGCCCCCTAGCAATTGTTTGGTTAAAATATACATCATAGGGTTCCAATCAGAAATGACTGTGGTTTTACGTAACAAGATGTAGTGCCTGAATCTTTGGACAGCTTGGACAGCTGCCAATGCCAATTTCTCCACATCTGTATACTTGATCTCGGTCGGATGCAGATTCCGACTAAGATAGTAAATCACATTTTCAGTATGAGGTTCATCTTCCTGAACTAACACCATCCCAATGGTGGAATGAGAAGCAGCGAGGTACAAAATGTAATCCTGGTTGTAGTTGGGAGGATGCAATAACGGTGCATGGGTCAGCGCATGTTTAAGTGCATCAAAAGATCGATCAGCGATCTCATCCCAAAAGAATTGAATATTCTGTTTCAACAACTGGGTGAAACCCTTTGTAAGCTTGGCATAGTTAGGAATGAACCGACGTAAAAAGTTTGCTTTCCCCTGCAAAATTTGGAGTTGGCGTAAAGTCGAAGGAGGAGGTAATTTAAAAATAGCTTCGACCTTCGACGGATCGACACGAATGCCTGATTTCGAGACAACAAAGCCCAGTAAACGACCCGACTCAACACAAAAAACACATTTGTGTGGATTCAGCCTAATCTTATAATGTCGACACCTCATAAATATAGCTCATAAGTGTGTGAGATGGTCGGCCCTGCGTGATGAATGAGCAGGTAAATCATCGAGATACGGCTGCACAATGTGCTTAATGTCATCAAACGCATAAGACATTGCCCTTTGAAAATTTTCTCCTGCGTTCTTCAATCCAAAGGGTAGTTTGCGATAAGCAAATGTCCCCCGTGGACAAATAAAAGTTGTTTTTGGTTGATCAGCAGGGAGTATGTTTATTTTATTATACCCGGAAAAGCCATCCGTAAAGGAAAACATTTCTCTACCGGCACAATCATCGATTATCTGTTCGATATAGGGAGTTGGATAATTGTCTTTGGGACAGGCTCGATTAATATCCCTATAATCGATACATACTCGTATCGTTCCTTGTTTTTTAGTCACAGGAACAATATTTGATACCCAATATGTTAAGGGAATTGGATAAATGAAACCTGCACGCAGCAGTTTTTCAACTTCTGCTTTGATAGCAGCAGCTTTTCGAGGATGTATTTGACGTAAACGTTGACGAACAGGTTTGGCATATGGGTAAGTCTTGATTTCATGTACGACGATTGACGGATCAATTCCTGGCATTTCTTCATAGGACCAGGCAAACACAACATGGAATTCTTGAAATAGGGCTTTATAAGTTTTAATTTCATCTTCAGTATAGCAAGCACCTATATGAATGTTTTCAATTATTCCTGGTTTTACTGAAATGTCAATTGGAACCGTTCGAGAAATATTTTCCAAATTTAATTCAAAATCAGGATTTTGCAATGGATTATGGGGTTCTTTGACATATTCAGCAGTAAAAATTGAAGCGAAATCATCTTCAAAATGATCTGGTTCAAGTAAAAATGAAGATCGGTGATGCAGATATTCCCATGGTAAATCATCAACAGACAAAAATTCACGAATTTTCTCATCAGTATGAACAACATCCGGAAATATCGTTGTGGCTGAACTGGATATAGAAAGTGATTCCTCAGAGATCCCATTCATTGGATCGACTCCAGTTGAAGAGGTGTCGGAAAGTGACTATACGGCCTGGTATGCAAGTTCAAATGGACTCAAAGGCATCATGCCCTCAATTGAATCTAACTCGGAATCAGAAGGTATGATCCAAGGATCATCAAACATAATAGTAGTTGACGAAATCATGTGAATAGTTGCAACGGTAGGCGATACATTAGGAGGAGGAAAGGCAAAATTTCCTAGTAAACCAGAATCTTTAACTAATCCTACTCCAACATCCTTATAAGGGATAGTCGCTTTACCAACATGCTGGATTGTTTCTATAGAGGCTGGTTCGGAAGAGAAATAAGTTAACTGATCTATTGTGATGATCTTTCCTTGATATGGAAATTTTATGAGTCGAAAGACCGAAGAAACAACAGCAGTCATCGCATAAGACCAACTAAGACCAAGAAGAAGGTTGTAATCTAGAGGGGCATCAACCACTTCCACATCTAGATTTACGGTTTTACCTTCGACCCCTATGGGTAAATCCTGCAAAATACCAAAATGGTGAAAACCTCGACCATCAAAAGCCTTAAGAATCATCGGAGATCGGTTAAGTGTAGGAGAACCAAGTGATTTCCAACACTGAATCGACATAATACACGTTGAAGCCCCCTCATCAATCACAGTCCGATAGATCGGTCTGTTTTTTACTAACACTGGTATTTGGAAATCCATTTGATGAGGTAGACGAGGTGTACTATTTTCTAAATCGAAGATTATAAGATTAGAATCTTGAACATCTACAGCTCCTATAGCAGACAAAAGCAATTTACGCTGTGTTGGGCATGATTGCATCACTTCCAAAGCTGACATTGCTGAAGGGGAAATAGCTAAGTCTTCAACAATGTTGTAATTCTGAGCAGCTCTCGCATGTGGATTGAAAGCTGATTTACGAAGAACACCTTTAGCAAGCGGTTTGATTATTAAGTCTGGATTTTGTTTCTCGATCTGTAGCGGACCAGAAACAAGAGGAGGTGTAGTTGATGTATTTTCATTAGAAGATTATGCTTCCTTCCCATCAACAGGAGTCTTAGTACCATAATATTGCGATCGCGTCGCAATCCTTACATGAGACATCATCAAAATAGGTTCTTCTGAAGCAGTCGAAGTAGAACCAACCATCTTGCTATCTTGAGTTGAAAAAGGATCCTTCAAGACAGCAGGTTGTTGTGAACCTTTGATGAATTTTGCAACCTCTGCACGATGTGGGCATTCCTTAGTGAAGTGATCCTCGTCACAAATGTAACAAGGGTAACGAGGCTTGCGCTTTTTGTCATTGGATTCATTTTTATCAGTTTTCTCTTTCGAATTTTTCTTGTTTTTACCCTTCCCTTTCTTTTTACCACCGGATTTAGATTTAGCCATAGATGTCTCTACGACGTGAATGTCGGCAAAAATTTCGGGGGAAGATTCTCCTTTCGGGGAATATGGTAAGGTTATAATAGGAGAAGAATTCTTTGAATATTTCTTCTTACTTTTTGTATTGACTGTACCAATCATGCCATCAGCAGCATGAGACCCTGAAGGAGCAGCATCTATCTGACCTTGTTTTGGAAGGTCGGGGATTTTTTCGTGTAAAGTACCTGACTGCGTGTAAACGAGATCAAGGTACTGAGCTTGAGCAATCACTTGCTCTTCAGTAACAACACCGGCCTTAGCTACATCTTCAGTGATCTTGGGTAACAATGATTTAACAAACCATTCTGCCAAAATTTGATCTGGAATATAAACTTTCACCAAATGCCTTCTACGTCGCCATTCATGAATATGATCAGAAATATACGTAGACGTAGATTGCTTAAGTGAAGTTAATAATTCCGTGCAATTGTCGTATCTGACAGGAAACTAAAAATGAGTCAAGAAGGCAGTTGCTAACTGATTGAAATTATGAAACGAGCCTCGTGGTAACTCAATGTACCATTTGGCTGCAAGACCAATAAGAGTTCTTTGGAAAAGACGTAAGCGAATTGAATCATCAATAATTGAATTAGACACACACCAGAGGTGATAAGTCATGACATGATTTGATGGATCCTCTCCTGACTTACCTTCAAACTTCGGTATATCACTGGGAAACTTATGTGGCATTGGTAGCCAATACGGATAATAGAAAATCAGATCATTCGTAAGGCGTGTCAAATCAGGTAAATCCAAAGTTGCAATAAATGGTAACTGACAGTTAGGTTCACGAAAACCTTGAGTAGCCAAAGCAGTTCTAGGAGGTGGATACCCAGGATAACTGGGAATTGGATTTGTGTTAGGAATCGTGTAACCTCCTGGAAAACCACGATTAACCGGACCAAACTGGGGTTGTTGAGGCTGCTGATAAGTGTAGCCAGGGTACGGTTGATACTGATAATTTGGATTTTGTGAACCGGGACCGAATTGAGGATATCCCTGGTACGGTTGATACGTGAATTGCATTTGACTTGTGACAATTGTACTTGTACCAACTTTTCCTCCAGGCATCTGAACCGAAGTCTGAACAAAAGGCCCTGACTGGGATACAGAGACTTGAGGGATTTGTACGGATGCAGGGATAGACGAACTCGGTGTTACAGATACTCCAGAAATAGGTGTTACAGGTTGGACAAATGTAGCATCAGTTGCAGCAGTTTGAGGCAGAGTCTGAGGTAAACTAGGCCCAGCCTGCTGAACAGAACTAGGTGCAGGAGTTTGAATAGTAGGCTGGACAGGTTGCTGGGTTGGACCAGAAACCAAAGGTTGTCCAGGTTGAAAAGGTAACTGCACATTAGGCTGCATAGGCTGTTGATATTGGGATGGATCCCACACCATATTCATTCCGGGATATTGTCCCATAGAAGGTTGAATATAAGGACCATAACCTGGTTGAATGTAGGGTTGATACGTGAATGGTAAATTTCCGGCTCCTTGAACAGATGATTGACCAGAAGGCTGTTGGTAACCTTGAATTAGGTACTGACCTTGAGGTTGATAACCCTAAGGCACGTACTGAAGCTGGGGTTGATAAGGACCCTGAGGAGCATATTGAGCTTGGGGTTGACCCTGGGGTGTGTACTGTCTTGAAGGTTGATAACCCTGAGGTATGTACTGCCCTTGGGGTTGTCCCCCAAAATAATATGATTCCACAGTTTGTCCTGGGAAAAAGCTACCTTGAGGTTGACCCCCAGGTGGTAACTGACTTCCTGAAGGTTGCCCCCCAGGCAATAACTGACTACCTTGAGGTTTCCCCACAAGCGGTAACTGACTACCTTGAGGTTTCCCCCCAGGCGGTAACTGATTTCCCTGAGATTTCCTTCCAGGCGGTACCTGACTGCCTTGAGGTTGCGGATTCGGAATATTACCAGACATCATGAAAATTTTCCCTTCATTCGACGTTTCAGTTTTAATTCCACTTAAACCAGATGATAACACGCTTTCAATCAGTCGAGGAGCTACCCCCAAGAAAGTACCAGACAGAGCCTGATATCTCGAAGGAACAGAAGGACCACCATGTAAAAATGATTTCGGTGTATGGGAAAACATGGATGATTCTCCTGCCATAATGGATGATGGATAATAACCTCTGGGTGTTAGATGAAATGGAACTCGAGGTGGAGAAAAAGCCAGAACCAGATTCTCTAAAAAATTAGTTAAAGATAAGTACCAAGCAGTAGTTCGAATAGGGCTGTAGAAAATTGATTCACGTTCCCTAAGATGTAACGATTGAGGGGAATTGGGAAGAGATAACTCTTCGTCTGGATTAGTGAGTTCTTCAATAGAAATTATTCCAGATGGAAGATCGTCAATGACAATATTTCTTACCCTAGGTGAACCAAGATCGCTGGAAGTTGGTGAAATAAATCCTGAAGATGTTTCCAAAACAGAAGGTTTAGTTTCAGGTTCAGAGATTTCAGGTTCGTCAGCCCATTCACTGGTAGGAGAAATACTACCAGTAACTTCAGAAACTGAAATCGGCTCTTGAATTTGTTCTGTTATGGGTGTTTGATAATCAGGATGAACCACTATGGATGAAGTTCCAACTTCTGTTGATTTAATCCTACCGCTACTAGATGATACCAGAGCACGAAGCCCTTCAAGCTGACTTGGTGAATATTCAGGGGGTTTCCCTTGTAGTCTCTAGGATTGTCTCGGAAATTCCACCACGATTAATTATTTAACTAATCACACGCAAACAAAGAAAATTTCAAAGAAAACACCTAAAGTCTTTAAAGGAACAAACAGCTGAATCACACGCTTAAAAATCTAGGAGTTAAAACAACACACAAACAGTAACTCCCCGTACTAAAAACACTAGTTGGTGATGTGCTATAGGGTAAACTGCTTGGGTTGTTGGTTTTCAAATATCCCTCTTATGGCTTTCCGGTGCCCGAGGCAGACAGTAAGATTAGCTGTGCTGTTCACAAAGATGGCATGAGCATGTTCATATTAACTTAAAATAACTTGATGGAATGCGATAGAGAATTACCTCTTTGAGGATCTCAGAGTCCCTTGGAGAGCACTAGGCAGCGAAACAAGAGTCCTTCTTCACCGGCTCCAAATCTTAGTCCTGCAATCAGTCAAAGCACCCGCGTAATTTCTAACATAACATATATCCTATCAATCAATTCAATATACAATGAACTACTAACTTCTACACATCTGAGCCATTCATATCATACTATGTAAATATTCAAACAATAATGACAATATTAAGCATTGAATGGACAAAACGAACACATTTCTATTGATTTTGAAAGAAGGAGGATTACAACCATCGGTTGTACCAAGCCCTCCTCAGTCTCCCAATCTCTTTTATCTCTCAAGTGAAGAAGTCCAAGTCAAAAATCTCTCTAGGAACCTCTTTGACTCTTGGCCTTCACAATATAACACTATTCTCTATTCCACAAGTATGCAAAAACCTTTAGCAATCCTTCGACCCTCAATTAAGAGCCTTCAGCTCCTTCTTATAGGAGAGGGAGAAAGCCATTGTTGCCCTTCTCTTTCCACTAGTTTGGAATGGAAAAAACTTAGATGTTTCTTTAATCTCTATGCTTTTGCCTACTTTGGAGTTCAGTCTTGTTACAGCAATGACCAATAATGAATTGGTGCTCTGCAGTTTCTTTTGTGAACTGACTCTCTTGTGAGGGAAAGCCGGAGATTCAAATCATTCTCCGCGGGCTTTTCCCGATTCAAACTTAAAACACGGGTAACGCTTCCCTCCAGTGTAAACAGAGCGTTTCCCTAGTCACTAACGCGGCCCATTCACTTATTAGCTGCATTATAACGCTCTTGTGTTTTTATAGATGAGCGTTACCCTGGCAGAAATAGGTTTAATTTAGGTCTTTGTACTCCTTCCATATTTGTCTTCCCCTCTGAGCTGATGAGTAGGTATTTTGACCTGTAAAAGATGCCCCCTAAAGTGTGAGGTTAGAGACGAAGATGATGGCTGAAATAATTTATAATTTGTGTAGAGATAAAGAGATTGAAATACTGAGGAAAACCTGAAACAACAACATATGTCAGAAAATATAGTATCTGCCTTGAGTCGGGCATATCCCATGCTCAGTAGCTTAAACAACATTATTTCTCTAGAATAGAGATATGAAGAATCTGTCCACCGATAGGCACAATGTGGAAGTGTCTGTCATAACATGATCAGGCTGAGGAAGCTGTCTCCATAAACAATATCGCAACTTGGGGAAGGAAACACAACTTTAATGATGTAGCCTTTGCCCCAAGGTCTTAACCGCTGATTCACGTAAACTGCATATTTCTCAACATGTGAATGAAGGAGTTGTTTTCAAACATGTGAGAAATCATCTAATTACCAGTTGATAATGAAAACTATTAACAGACGCGAAGGTGGCCACCGATAATGATGATGGTCCCTAAGATGCACAGTACAATCTAGCGAGTGTGAATAAAATGAGTTGAAGTTGAACACTCGTAGAATCATTTGACCAGGAGCCAATGATGAAGACCCCTGATCAAACACAGGACTACCTGCCACTGATGTCTGCAAGTATCCGGGTACTGATGGGTTTCTGGATCAACTTCCTAGATAAGGTGTTTAATTCGATAGGAAATGATCTATTGAAAGGTAGGCACTGAGGCATCCTACATCAGTCAACACGAAACAAAAATCAATTGATTTTTTTTATGATTGAGATAATGAAGAGTAAATGGGAACGTCGGACGACAAATAATTTCTGGCATAATGAGCGGTTTGGTTGATAACATGAGTAGTAGATAGCGAGATCTGCTTGAACAATAGAAGGCACTCTAGCAGGGTACTAGGCAGCTGAAGCTTGATGAACACCAAAGAGTGTGTTAGGATTTTACTGGTGCAGGGACACTGGGAAATGAAGGCTAATACTCATAGATGGTAGGGTTCGGCTAACTGCAAAAGAGTTTTCTGGGAAGTGCCATGTTCAAGAATTTTGCTGCCAAATCGACCTTTTTTGAAAATGAAACAGAGGTAGTATTCATTTTGTCCAAATTTTTCCCCATCTGATTAAGTTTAGCGAGTCCATACGAGTAAACTCGGTGAATTTTTCATGTTTAGAGAGTCTGAAAAATGTCAGGAAAGACAACTTTGTGCCCCATATTATTAGGTTTAACGAATCCAGATGAGTAAACTCGGTGAATTTTTCATATTTAGAGAGTCTGAAAAATGTCAGGAAAGACAACTTTGTGCCCCATCTGATTAGGTTTAACGAGTCCAGATGAGTAAACTCGGTGAATTTTTCATATTTAGAAAGTCTGAAAAATGTCAGGAAAGACAACTCCATTGGGGTACCTTTGTCATGTCTTGATAACCGGGCACGACAAAGGGATAATAGTAAGCCCGAAACAGTTCATTTTCCGTAAGTTAGTCCATTGAAACCGGAAAAGTGAGAAATCTATGTTCGATAGACGTCTACCTCATTTTGTTATGAGTACGAGGAGACGGAGTGAACTCAATACTCTTTGTGAAATTTTAACGAGTCTGACAAAGAAAAACTCGGTGTGCTCTGTGAAATTTTAACGAGTCGCGCGGAGAAAACTCGATTACCTCCGTGAAATTTTAACGAGTCACACGGAGAAAAATCGGTCACTTTTTTAGTTTAAAGAGCTTTGAAAAAGAGAAAATAATGGCTCCATCCTTTCTGTCGTGGTAGTTTAACGAGCCCGACAAAGGAAACTTGGGGTTTTTTCAGTTTTATGAGCGAGAAAAAGATTCCTAAAAAGAAAGCTCAGTGCTTCTTCATGATTTTAACGAGTCTGAAGAAGAAAACTCTAGGTTTTTCGGATTAACGAGCAAGAAAAAGACCATACAAAAAGAACGCTCGATATCAACTTTGTATAAGTTTAACGAGTCCGAAGAAGGGAACTCGAGGTTTTTCGGATTAACGAGCAAGAAAAATACCGTAAAAATAATGCTCGATGCTTCTTCGTGTAATTTTAACGAGCCCGAAGAAGAGGACTCGAGGTTTTTCGGATTAACGAGCAAGAAAAATACCATAAAAAGAATGCTCAAAATTTCTTGATCTCTTTCTCGTCAATAGAATTATCTATGTCGGGAATTTTCTTGTGATACCAAGCAAACACATCGCGGAATTCTTTGAAAATGGATGTGAAACACGCAATTTCCTCAGGATTGCAAGCTTCTCCAATCTGAACATTTTCCACGATACCCAATTTTACCGAGATATCAATGAGCATTGTCTTAGAAATATTACCCATGTTCCCTTCTGAATCGATAGCTTTAACAGTCGTATAAGTAGAGGGGACCACCTCAGGTTGGTCAAAGGATGGGATTTCAGTTTTTATCGCCTCCAATTCAATCATCGAAGCGCGATGGTGACACTCTCCCCAAGTTCGTTCTTCTAGAGACATGATCTCTCGAATAGCTTCGTCTGTATGCAAGACTTCATTGAGGAGATCCTTAGAGAGAACAGTGATGGGAGGGAGGTTTGTACCTTCGGTAAAAACCATAGCAGTGGAGGGTTCAGATGCGGTTTGGATGGCTTGGTAAGCCAACTCGGCTGGTGAGAGTAGCATCTGATCTCCGTAGGAATCAATGTCTGAAGGTGTTGGAATGATCCATGGGTCGATAGAGCCATCCAAAGTGGTGGATATCATTGCAACCGTGTTTGGGATCAATGGCGGCGGGAGAGGAAAACAACCCAGTAGGGAAGATGCCTTCAGAAGACCGGTACCGATACTGACGTAAGAGTCAGGAAAGCCTCCTATTAGGGGTACAGTGCTACTTGGTAACGTGGCATAATCAGGGGTGCAGAAGGATAGTTGATCCACTGTGACTATTTTCCCATCCAATGGAAATAGGATGAGTCGAAAGACCGAAGACACAATGGCAGTCATGGCATAAGACCAATTGCGATCAAGCAATAGATTATAGTCTAGATTGCGCTCTACGACTTCAACATCCACGTTTACCGTTTTCCCACTCATAGTGATGGGAAAGCTAGCAAGGTATCCTTTTGGGAGGAAAGTGTGGCCATCGAAAGCTTTGAGGGAATTCGATGGCGGGGTGAGGGTAGGAGAGCCTAAATTGAGCCAGCAAGCTTGTGACATAATGCAGGTCGAAGCACCTTCATCTATGATAGTGCGATGGATTGGTCTCCCTTTCGACACAACTTGCACCTGGAATGCGAGTTGGTGTGAGAGGCGAGGTTTAGCCTTTTCCATATCAAAGATAGCTAGCATGGAATCCTGGGGGTCTATTCCACCAATGGCCGAAAGCAAGGCTTTCCTTTGTGCTGGACAGGTTTGTAATACTTCGAGAGTAGACATAGCTGATGGTGCCTGCACAAAATCTTCTACAATGTTGTAGTTTTGGGCTGCACGTGCAGAGGTGTTATGAGTCGTGCGTCAAAGTGTCCCTTTGGGGGGACGAATCACGGGGTCAGCAGTAGGCCGTTCGATATGCAAATCATTTGGCGGCGGTGGATTTGAACTAGTACCAAGTTCTTGAGCATCTATGGTAGGGTTTCCATAAATCTTAGCTCTAGTTTGAAGGTCAACACTCTCAATGCCATAAATGGAAGATGGTCCTTCGCCGGAAGGATATGAACCACCATTGCCCCGTTGATGGGGTTGTGGTAGATTTTCAACCATGTGTTGATGTTGATGCTGTTGATTAGGGAAAGGATTATGAATAACGGCAGGTGTTCGCCCAGAATCCTTGTTGGCAATAAAATCGGTGCATTCCTAAAGCCGAGGACATTTGTATGTCAAGTGGTCCTTCGCACAGATTTTGCAAGGAAATTTCATGGGTTTATCCTTCCCTTTGTCATTTTTGGCAGCATTTTTCTGATTATTGTTATTCTGATTATCCGACTGCTCTTCCCAAGAAGATGACTTTTTCTTGTTCTTCTTATTTTTCCCGCTAGGTTTTTGTGAGGTTTGCACCGAATTTACCTCAGCGGTGAGAAGAGTAGTCGTTTGGTGAGGGGCGGTGGTAGCCGAAGATGGTTGGGAGGCTTGCCCTCGAGACTACTTTATGGCTACGCCAGAGATCGTGCCAACGAGACCATTGGCATGAGCTCCGGTTTTCTGAGTAGCCGGAGGATTTGGGTTGCCAGGGGCATGGGGGAGAAAATCATACAGCGTGCCAGATTGTGTGTAGATTAAATCTAAATGTTGGGCATGGCGAATGCATTGATCTTCTATGACCGCACCAGAAAGGCCAATGTCTTTAGTTATGTGGGGTAAGAGGGACTTGCAAAACCAATTGGCTAAGAGATGATCCGGAATTGGCGCTTTGACTAGCCTCCTCCTATGTCTCCATTCATGAATGTGATCGGAGATGTGGGTGGCAGTGTCTTGGCGAAGTGAGGTTAATAGTTCCGTTCCGGTCTCAAATCTAATTGGTAGTTGGAAGTTCTTTAGAAACTCTGTTGCTAAAGCACCAAACGTATTGATGGTGGTGCGTGGTAATTCAATGTACCACTTGGCAGCATTGCCTGTAAGCGTGCGGGGAAACATTCGAAGTCAGACACTATCATCTACCATGGAATTGGATATAGACCATAGGTGAAAGGTAGTGATGTGTGCGGTTGGGTCGTCCCCTTGTTTCCCTTTGAACTTCGGGATGTCGGAAGGAATCTTATGCGGCACTGGAGGCCAAAGCAAGTTGTGATTGATGGGATCATTAGTCATTTTATGGATATCGGGGATGTCCAAAGCCGCCAAGAATGGAAATTGTGGATTTTCCCCCAAATCTAACCAAGGCAGTATGGGCTGACTATTTAGACCATAGGGTCCACCCATTAATGTGTTACCAAGAGGATAAGTAGGACTTTGGTAAAAACTTCCTATAGGCGGAGGAGTAGGGACATACTGTTGCTGTCCATAGGGCATGTTGTATTGAGGGGAAAGCTATTGGTTGCCCCCAGTATAAAAGTGCCCTCCCATTCCAGATGGAGGTTGGGGTTGGTTAGTCCAAATGGATGCAATAGAGTTTCTCAGAGGCATGCTACTACTTGCATAGTTTGGTAATGGAATAGACCCTACACCTATATTTGAACCACTTAAGGGAAAAGTATTAACAATAGGTTGTCCTATTTGTCCTAAGGATTGCAGAGGAAGTGAAATGTTCCCTGCTATCTGAGTGCTAGTGACACTACCCCCTGGCATAGAGGCCAAGGGGTTCTAACTCAGCAGAGGGTTCCAACCAAAAGGGTTTCTAAAAGGTACTGAAGTAGTCATACTCATGGGAGGAGCTACCGTGGGTCCCCACGTGGTCACGGTAGAAGTAGATGCCGAAGGATTCGGTAAGCTACTGACAGTTGTGATGACCATAGGGTTGGGAATAGGTATATGTTGACTACTAGAGTTACCCAGTGATGGCATAGAATTGACCACCGGTGGGGAGGATGGTGGCGAACCTGGGATGGTTTCCATTGGCATCGACCCAGTGGATGCTGGTGGTGAAATGGATGTTGGTGCGGCCGAAGACATATCTTGGCGTGGTGGAATCTGAATTATCACAAGCCCCAACGGATCAGTGAGCAGAGGATTGTAATGAGGTACAACCCCTTCAGTGAAAGGGTCCTCCGGAAATTCCGGATGATATGAGGCTATGTACCAATCAAGATTAGTCAGTGGAGACTGCTCTTCCGTAGAAGGCACGGGTTCACCAAGGTTCAGTTCTTCTTCAATAGTTAGAGGAGGTAGACCTTGTTGTTGTCTAGACAGACAGCATCGGTCGAGGGACGCCACAGTGACCTGCTTAATTTTAACAAATTTTAATAAATCGTGATGTATTATAAAGTCTCAGTGACAGTAACCACACACCTACAAAAGAAAAAAGGACTTTCTAAAATCAATCAGCAAGCAGCCAGAATAGGGTGCCCTGTCTGAGTACTACCGTTCTCTGGTGATGAAATCCAGTATCACAATAGTATACAGAGAGGGTTGGTCGAAAGTACAGTTACAGTCACTCTAGAGCTTCGCCCGAACCTCAGACGATAGGTGTAAGCACTCTCGTGAAGACGAGTACCCTCCTAAAGACCGAAGACAGAGTGGGTCCGTCTGTTTCAGGTACTAGGACAGCCCGTCCCAGTCACCTTGTGTAAGTCCCTAAAAAGTATGGCCACTAAAGATACCTCAAATCACAGACATCATCAGGGGGGTCCACGGTCAAGGACAGTGTGCTATATGGGCAGAATACCTAGATCCCCGATCTAGTTTCGACATCCCCGAAGGGAACCCCAATATATAACACACCCACAGGATGCATTCGAAGGCGGGCTACCTTCTTGTGCACCCAAGTGTTGTCTCGCGCTGAGCTCCGGTAAAGGAACGGTCCCGATAATATGAGTGCAGTAGGATTTCGCTCGTTAATGACTCTAGTTTCAAGTTTTGAGATCTTGGGTAGTTTTCTCACTGCTCCTAACCCAAGATCCTAGCCTGAACTACTGTTTGTGTGAGCTCAAAAAAGAGTAATGTGATTGATTTTATTATCGCTTTATTCTTAATGTACTTGATTATTAGTCTTGCGGAGGGGGAGTGGACGTATGAAATGTGATGAGACTCTGACTCAAGAAACCATGCAAAACATGCTCTAGATATTAAATTCGATGAAGAGTGTTTCTACAGAGAGAGGTTTCTTTTCAACATCCATGCACTAACATTCAAATAGCTCAGTTCAAATTTTAAAGATTCAGACTTCTATCTACCTCTTTTAAATAGTCTATGTACTGAAAATTTCAGAATAAACTCAGCTAGATGCAGAAAAAAATAAATAAATAAATAAATTTCCTCTTAAAAATTAAATGCTTTGGACACTGACTTTTCAAACAAGAGAAACAAATAGAAATGCCAGCTTAGCAGACAAGCACAGGGATTCAGTCAGCGAAAGGTACTGATGGGCAAAAAACTCTGCAACTAAAACACCATCACAGCAGTGAACAGCAAGGTTTTGGTTGAGTAACGCTCTGTCTGTGAGTAAAGATAGCGACTAACGCACTGCATTTAATCAGAGACAGCATTATAATGCACTGGACAACCTACAGAGGTAGCGTTAGCCAGGGCAAAGTTCTTCAGTTGGTCAAACAGAAATGGGATTCAACTCTGCGAGCGTTTGATATGTCTACTAGGCATCAAAAATGGTCGGAAGGGTCTGTGAACAGAGGAAAGAAGAGAGGAGGGAAGAAATAGTCCGGAAACTATGGGGAAACTCCCCAGTGGAGTCACCAATTCTGCTATAGGGTAAACTGCTTGGGTTGTTGGTTTTCGAATATCCCTCTCAGGGCTTTCCGGTGCTCGAGGCAGATAGTAAGATTAGTTGTGATGTTCACAAAGATGGCATGAGCATGTTCATATTAACTTAAAATAACTTGATGGAATGCGATAGAGAATTACCTCTTTGACGATCTCGGAGTCCCTTGGAGAGCGCTAGGCAGCGAAACAAGAGTCCTTCTTCACCGGCTCCAAATCTTAGTCCTGCAATCAGTCAAAGCACCTGCGTAATTTCTAACATAACATATATCCTATCAATCAAGTCAATATACAATGAACTTTTAACTTCTACACATTTGAGCCATTCATATCATACTATGTAAATATTCAAACAATAATGACAATATTAAGCATTGAATGGACAAAACGAACACATTTCTATTGATTTTGAAAGAAGGAGGATTACAACCATCGGTTGTACCAAGCCCTCCTCAGTCTCCCAATCTCTTTTATCTCTCAAGTGAAGAATTCCAAGTCAACAAGCTCTCTAGGAACCTCTTTGACTCTTGGCCTTCACAATATAACACTATTCTCTATTCCACAAGTATGCCAAAACCTTTAGCAATCCTTCGACCCTCAATTAAGAGCCTTCAACTCCTTCTTATAGGAGAGGGAGAAAGCCATTGTTGCCCTTCTCTTTCCACTAGTTTGGAATGGAAAAAACTTAGATGTTTCTTTAATCTATATGCTTTTGCCTCCTTTGGAGTTCATTCTTGTTATATCAATGACCAATAATGAACTGGTGCTCTGCAGTTTCTTTTGTGAACTGACTCTCTTGTGAGGGAAAGCCGGAGATTCAAATCATTCTCCGCGGGCTTTTCCTGATTCAAACTTAAAACACGGGTAATGCTTCCCTCCAGTGTAAACAGAGTGTTTCCCTAGTCACTAACGCAGCCCATTCACTTACAGTTGCGTTATAACGCTCTTGTGTTGTTATAGATAGGCGTTACCCTGGCAGAAATAGGTTTAATTTAGATCTTTGTACTCCTTCCATATTTGTCTTCCCCTCTGAGCTGATGAGGAGGTATTTTGACCTGTAACATGATGAAATCCAACTTAGTAGAAATTTAATACAGAAAGGGCAGTTGGAACAGTTACCCCGACAACCTACTTAATGAAACAGATTGGCACAAGTTTCCTCACAAAACCATCTCGTGTGAAGAGAACCCCCCAGAGAGTCCAAGTGAGTCTAGTCGACGTCTACTCCAGGTACAGTGAGATCTTTCCTTCACCGTCACCTTAGGAAATAATCTTAAGATAATGGATACTAAGGTTACCAACAGTAACGAATATAACTAGGGGAACAGTCTACGATCCGATCTCATGCGCAAGGGTAGAGTAGCAAGCTCAATCCCCTTGAAGGTTCCTCGACATGGTTAATCTGAGGTTTACTGACAAGTGACCCCAGGCTCCTTGACAATGGTTAATCCGAGGTTTACTGTTTTTAATACGCGCAAAATCTTCTATCTTCCCCAATGAGACATAATTGATTGTCTCAAAGGTTTGGACATGATCTCGTGATTGACTTCTTTAAGAGAAGCTTCCCAGATTATACAGATTACGATTGGGTTTACTTCCTACCGCAAAATTTGTCTACTTGTTTGTTTTACTACCTTGGAGAGTTAATTACTCCCTAATCCAAGATACTAGCCTAAGCTATGTTGGTGATAAGAGCCCTAGAAAATAAAAATATTACTAGATGGATTTTAATTAAGTGTTACTTTTAAGAGTTGTTTCTTAAGTCAATGGGTGCGGAAGTGAAACTTTGATGGTGTGAAAACTCGACTTCCAAAAACACTAAAATGCGCCTAAAAATGATAATCAGATCGTTTCCTTTCAATGAAATTCTAATTAAGGAAAAGTTGGAGAATGCAATCCTTTTATTGAACAATTCCTTCTTTAAACATTAAGAGCAATTGAAAGAAAATATTTTTGTCTTTTCAGCAATAACTCAAAAATGAAACAAACTATCAAAGCTCATAAGAAAATCCTTTTACTTTCAAACTTGAAGCTACAGAACAAGTTTTCTTCAAAAGAGATCTACAAAATTCTATGAAAAACACTCAAAACTATCAAACTAATTCTGAGACCTACCAATTTTAATAACCTATTTGAATAAAAGCTTTACAATTTTTTTTTGAAGAATGTTTTACTTAGTTATTCAGCAAAATAAGGATCTATTTGTTCAGAATAACAAACATATCAAAAACACTCAATTATGTTTTTTATAAAAAATGAAATTCAAAAACCAATAACAAAGTTTCTTTTCGAAGATTTGCGAAGAAACAGGAATTCTATTTCTCAATAAAGGATGATTTCACAATCAGGCCAGATTTAGAAAAAGACAAAAGACCAATGTAATCTCAGGTATTTTAAACATTCAATGCTTCGAATCGCTACAAAGACCAAGCGAAAGACAATCCAAAACGCAAAACTTCTAGAAAATCATCAAAACACCAATACTACTAAGATTCATTCACAGAAAGATTTTGAAAGCAACAATCATCAATCTGGGCAGAAATCAAAAACTCTAAACTAAAATAAAGATAAACTAAAGAAATAAATCTGAAGGTTTTTCAAAATTTTAACAGGGTCCGCAGTCTTGCAGAAGGAACAGGTGTGGTACCGCACTGTTTACTAAAGCAAAAATGTGAAACCGCCCGCACTGTGAAAAGAAGACAAAGTGCGGTCCAGGAAAAATTAAAGAAAAACATAAAAGATCTCAAAATTTTCAAAAACAAAGAAAACCTAAACTACCCAGGCAGATGTCTATCAATCAAAACTAGGAAAAATGTTTCCTCAAATCAAAATAAAAGAGAACGAAAAACAACAAGTTCTTTCCCCAGTGGAGTCGCCAATTTGTTGGAGGATTAATCCGTCTTGCGGACAAGACCGATCTCCCTAGTACTAAAATTATCTAGCAACAAACAGCCAAATAGACTAATCTTTCTCTAAGCATATACGATCTATGAAAAGCTCTATAGATGTGTTAAGGACTTACCGTTTGTCCAGTGCTTGTTTGAAGTCGTTGTCGTCCCTCACGCGCTTGAAGGAGTTTTCCTCGTAAACCTGCAGTCACAAACAAGCAAAATATTACATAGCACCTGTATAGAAATCATCATAAACCATGCTTATCATAGTGATCAAGGAATCTATGAAATAAACCATTTATTGAAAGCTTATTGAGAAAAATAAGTATATTTGTATTAATTTCAAAAGAAGAAAATCCTTACAACCTGAGCCTTGATGTTGTACAGGACTTTCTAGGGTCCGAAGCAGGAATCTCCTTTAATTTGATAAGCTCTACACTCCTCCAACCAAGACTAATAGAGGTATGTAATCTCTCCTCACAAGAGTCTTAATCAACTGAGTCTGAATCTCAACAGCACTTAACTTCAAATATTCTTAAGCTTCAACTCCCTTTGAGGCTACCCAATGCCTCTTTTTATAGTAGAAAAGAAGAGGTTTTCTGTTCCAAGTATGAAGGGATAGAATCCTCCTTCAAAGGGATAAGCTCCTCACATCAAGGGGTTAGCTCCATAAGGTAAGGGATTCATGCACCTCACAAGAGCGGTTCTGCCACCGCAAAATCCATTCTAGAAGCTTCCAGATTTTACTTTAATTGAGCTTTTTGGAATTTACTTGTGCCTTTTTAATCTTATAGGGGTCCGCACCTATAACAAAGATAAAGTGTGTTCAGGTACGCAGGATATCTGAACATTGGGTGTGGGACTGCAGGCAAGATAGCTAGAAAGTGCGATACCAAAGTTTAGGAGACTTTTAGGAAATTTTTCTGATTTTCAAGGCTTGACATGAGGAACTAATATGTTTAGACTTGCAAAGGGAGAAGTATGAGTTATAATGCGCTCATACACATAGCAGAATGTCAGGATGACAATTTTTAGTGTAACAGTTGGGGTCGCCAATCATTTGTGTAGAATTGAAAACTGGAGAGGAAGATGGTGGTGGAACTGAGTTGGCCACCAACGACATTGACCCCATGGGCGCCAGTTGTGAAATGGATGTAGGTGCAGCCGAAGACATGACTGGCACTGGTGTAACCTGAACTAACAATGGTCCCGACAGGTCAGTGAGAGGAGGATTGTAAGGAGGTACGACTCCTTCCGTAAAAGGATCTTCTGGAAACTCCATATGATATGGAGTTATATGAAAGTCAGGGGATGTCACTGGAGACTTCTCTTCCGGAGAAGGCATTGGCTCACCGAGACTCGACTCCTCCCCCGGTGTCAACTGAGGGAGACCTTGATGTCGTCTAGAAAGACGACGAGGGTCGAAGGATGCCATGGTGACCTGTTTAATTTTATCAAAATATTATTGTAATATATTATAAATTCTCAGTGATAGTAACCACACACCTTAAAAATAAAACAGAAAAAATGACCTCTAAAATCAATCAATCAAGCAACCAGAAGGGGTATGACCCTGTTTGAGTACTATTGTTTGCTGGAGATGAAACCTAGTATCACAATAGCATACAGAGAGAGTTGGTTAAATATACAGTTACATTTACTCTAGAGCTTTGCCCGAACCTCAAACAATAGGTGTAAGCACTCTCGTGAAGACGAGTACCCTCCCAAAGACCGAAGACATAGTAGGTCTGTCTGTTTTAGGTACCAGGGCAGCCCGCCCCAGTCACCTTGTGTAAGTCCCTAAAAATTATGGCAACTAAAGATACCTCAAATCACAGACACTGCCAGAGGGGTCACGATCGTAGACAGCATGCTATATGGGCAGAACACCTAGATCCCCAATCTAGTTTCGACATGCCCAAGGGGAACCCCAATATATAGCATGCCCATTGAATGCACTCAAAGGTGGGATACCTTCTCATGCACCCTAATGTTGTCTCGCGCTTAACTCTAGTAGTAGTGGAGTGGTCCTGAAAGTATGAGTGCAATATGATTTCACTTTTTAATGACTCTAGTTTCAAGTTTTGTGATATTGGGTGATTTTATCACTTCTCCTACCCCAAGATCCTAGCCTAAACTACTGTTGGTGTGAGCTCAGAAAAAGTTATATGATTAATTTTATTATCACTTGATTCTTAGTGTACTTTATTATTAGTCTTGCGAACGAGAGTGGACATATGAAATGTAATGAGACTCTAACTCAAAACCATGCAGAACAATGCTCAAAATATTCAATTTCAATGAAGAGTTTATTCTAGAGGGAGAGATCTTTCAAACATCCGTGCACAAAACATTCAAATAACACAGTTCAACCTTAAAATATGCAGACATCTATTTATGCTCTCTATCATCTTTTTTAACTAAAAAATTTAGAATGAATTCAGTTATGTTCAAAAAAACTTTAAAAATAAATAAATAAATTCCTTCTTCAAAAAGTAGATGCGACTAACACTAATTTTTTAAACAAGAAAACTAAAAAATCTAAGTGATAACCAAGTATAGGGATCAAGAAATAAAATCTAATGTGATAGCCAATAACTCCACAGCCAAAAGGGAAACACAACAGGGGTGTAAACAGCAGATTTTGCCTAGGTAACGCTAGCAAGCAGAGGGTACAGAGCGTTAATGATGGGACTAATGCATTGTATCTGAGCATAAGCAGTGTTATAATGCACTGAAACACTCTCAGTGGGAGTGTTACTCAAGGTAAAGTTGTACAGATGGCTAGGCAGGGTCTATTCTGGACTCTGTGACCTATTGAGATGATTACAGAGCATGTAAACTGATTAGAAGGGGATGTGAGCAGAGGGAAAAAGCTAAAGTCTTAGGAAAAAACAATCCGGAAACTTGGGATCAACTCCCTAGTGGAGTCGCCATTTCTGCTAAGGGGTAAAATTCTTGGGTGGAAATTGATGAATATCCCTCTCAGGACTTTCCGGTGGCCAAAGCAAACTGTCAGATTAGTTGTAAAGTTACAAAGACATTGCATACATGTTCATACTAATATATAATTGACAAAGCGAGATATTGAAGGATTACCTCCTTGTGGACAACAGATCTTATGGAGAGCTCTGAGTGGCATGGAAGAAGTCCTTCCTCACCGGCTCCAAATCTAGATCCTGCAATCAAAAAAACCACATGTGTAATCTTCACAGTGGTATCACTAACTAACAATTAAATAAGTATATAATCGACATTAAACTATGCAAATATGAGGCATTTATATCATGCTTCATAGACAAATGAACAAAAAATGTGACACTGAAACATCAAATGGGAAAAACAGATACAGTTCTATTAGTTTATGAAAAGGAGGATTACAATCGTTGGTTGTACCAAGCCCTCCTCAGTCTTCCAATTCCTCTCTCTCTTTCTCTGAGTGTGATGATAATTGGGCCAAGAGTCCTCAATGAACCTTGTTGATCTTCAAGCCTCGCACTTCAACAATGAAATTCTACTCCACATATGATCAAATCTCTAACCCTTGACCAAGATCCCAAACCTCCAATTTATAGGAAATGGAGAGGAAAAACCTTGCCAACCCTTTCAACCGGTTTGAAATGGGAATTATCTTGATGTTTCCTATCTTTTCCCTGATTTTGCCTTCTACAGGAGTTTATTTGTGTTTGGAAATATCTAATAAAAGGTTTATACCATAATTTTCTGATTTTGAACTGACTCATTCTGAGAAAAAACAAAACATTCCAGTCAGTTTCCGCACGATATTTCCCCTTTCACATTCAAACACGGATAACGTTGCCCCTTAGGCAAGACAAAGCATTACCCTAGGTGTTAATGCTCCCTTTGCATGGCTAGGGTGTGTTATAACCCTACCTAGCTGCTTCTGGGGGTGAGTTACCTTGGAAAAATGGGTCTTTGTCTAGGTCATTTTCTTCCTTCCATGTTACCTTCTCCTCTGAGCTGATGAGGAGGTCATTTGTCCTATAACAGGTTTCAACTCAGAATCAGAGCATGCAACCGTCTATGAGTCTTTCAGCTCGACCACCAATGCTTGTTTTTGACAACATTCATTTGTGTTGTGAGTGGGAGTTTTATGGAACTCACACAACTTGTCGGTGTCCTTCTTTGCCTTTTTGTCACCCTTGGATTGGGTATTTGAGGATTTTACCTTGGAGGTCCTCATCGAGCTCTACCTTTTTCTCTGCTTTGGCTTCGCAAATCCAAAGTCTCGCTTCTTATGTTTAAATTTATGCTCGATCTTGACAGCTTATTGGTATGCTACACTAAGCAAGGAGATGTTGAGGAACTCCATTTCCTCTTGAATGTATCTTGTAAAAAATTGTTGTACTTAAGCAACAAATGTTTCTCTGAATCTTTGATACCCAACGTTGTGCGCAAGTTATGGAACAAATTCGTTAGCTCACGCACATCTTGATCCCTTTGTTGTTGCAGTGTAGTCCATTATATGTACTTGTCATCATAGCTCCCCATGGGGTAATATTGTTCCTTGATGGCATCTTGAAAATAATTCTAGGTGGGTGCAGCTGAAAAAAGTGAGGGTTCTCTCTCGTCCATATGTTCGTAGTAGGTTTCCAACCAGTCCTTGCATGGGAGGGGGGGGGGGGGGGTGGGGCTTTGAGGAGCACAAAAGTAATATTTTCTATATTGGAAAAATCATGAACTGAAAAACATCCTTCCAATATATTTAACCATCTATCTATGGGGTCTTCATCTATGTGGCCTTCAAAATACGTGAATGTCAAATTTGAATTGTACCTTGAAGGGAGTGGTGCCTCCAGAGTGACTGTCGGATGAAGATGTGTCGCCTGTGGGCATCCACCAAATAATATAGGAAAAATTGTCCATAATTGCGTTCCTCTATCGCTCGAGGGCTTCTTCAAGTAATATTTTGAAAGGATATCCTGCTCCCTCGTCTTTATTTTATTCGTCCATGGGATGTTGTCATGGTTTGCGAGGTTGGTCTTGAAAAGGTTCAACCAGTTCAAGCCCTAACTCCTTATACCATGACCTTGTTTGGGACATACAAATAAAAACAGAGAAGGAGTAGAACACTCTGATACCACTAATCCGAACTTATGCAGGAACACAATAGAATACATATATAAACATAAACATAGATATGCATTAGAAATAAGACTTCATTTCATTAATATCAAAGAACTAAAATATGCTTACATATGTAATGGAAATAAACTGGCTCAGGTGATGGTAGCTTATATATGAGAAGATATGTGGAGGCTACATGTCTCTGAACTATGTTACAATGAGGCTCAAAGGCCTATTTATTATTGAGAAACAATGGAAAACCCTAAACATACAAAAACCTAACCCTAGGAGATGAATCGCCAAAACTATGGGCCCCGTTGGGGTAAATTGGCACTTTAACTTCCTGGGGTCGTAACTTTGGCATAAGATCTATGTTTGACACACACAATACCTCATTACAAATATATATCTAAGGAATACAACTCTCGACTGCAAACATGACTCAAAAAATCATCTTAACTCATTTTCCAAAAAAATGTCGTTTAAGGCATCAAAACGGCTCCGGAAGTTCAGGACCCGAAAAACTGCCAAACATAGTAAACTGTGATACAATTAAGGAAACTAAAAAAACTAAACGAAACAATACTGGGTGTTACGAATCTGTAATCAGCAATATTGGCAAAGTCCGATCACAAAAACAACATTGTTTCAACCAACTTTTGGATTCTAGGATCTAGCCCTCCTGAATCCGGAGAGGGATCTCTCCAATAAGTGCAAAGATGGATTTTTCTTTGAAATTTGGGGTAATAATATTAGGCTAGTTATGAAGGCCAAGTGTTTTGTTTTCTTTTTGGATGGTTGAGGATGAATATTGTTTGAGGTGGAAATTCCTAAGTGCAAAGAGTTTCAAAGGTGAGAAGTTGCAAGTGGATAGAAAAGCTAGGCTAAAAAGATAGATATAATGCTGGTTTTTAGTCCATTGGGCTATGGAGTCATAACAGGGCTTTAATTGAACAACAACATCAAAAGTGATCCAAGGGGAAAGTCATCTATATCACAAGATTATTGAGAAAAAAATGATGGAATGGGAACAATAAAGTGTTGGAGAGGTGGAAACTGATAATAATTTCACAAAGGATTTATAGTCAGTCCAAACAAGAAAAAGTCTTTTCAGTAACTGTTTAAAACCAACCAAGTGTAGGGCTAACCATTGACTTCTTGGGCAATTTTGTATTAAAGCAGCTTAATTGACAAACAATCCAGTAATCCACATAATTACCTTCAGAAAGTATGAAAACATATAAGAGAAAATAGAGTATAAACTTAAGATCAGATAAAGTACTTTTAAACCTAGTCTGCTTTCAGTTAACACCAAGGGAAACTTTCAGAATCTGCCTTTGGAGAGTGGAAGCTAGAAATAGGGCAAACCATCAGTTTCTAGTCTAACTTTAATAAGCAAATAAGGAAAATAAATTTCAAGAACAATGTTTAAAGCAAAAAGTAGGACGAGGGAATTCCAGCATTCCTAATTGCTTGAGTTGTATTAAATCATTCTAGAATAAACAATTTTGAGGAAAACATTGAGATAAAGCTTTTCAGTCAGAGAAGGTTACTGATGTACAACAAGTCCTAACTCTATAAATGTTGTTCTTTATCAGAGAATAGTGAACAATATGACATACATATAAGGAAAACAATAACAAAGAAAGGGGCACTTCACCAGTGATATGGACCAGGATCCCAAGAAACAGCTTGTTTATTGATGTCAAACCAGTTACAGTACTCAAGTCCAATGTTTCAATTTAGCAATCATCTTCACTATCCAGCCTAACTAATCTAACACAAACAGGGCTTCAAGGGCCAGTGAACACTATTTACAGATAGAAGTCTCAAGCTCAATTACATTACAATGTTCAGCAACCTCATCAACCAACAGTTTCTCATCTTCTACAGAAGTATTTGTAGAAGAATGAGGAGGGGAGACCTGATAAAAGATCTCTCAAGATAATTAATATAGATTCAAGACTTCTCGGCCTTTGAGGGGCTCGATGGAGAAGTTTACAGGTGGTATGTCTGTATTAATTGTTTTACATTTATGAATTAAGCTCGGTGGGAGCTTTTATTGACTTTAAGGCTCTGTGTCATGTTTGGAGTAACTCTGCAGATATTTTTAGCATTTAATTTCCTTGCAGAAGTAACTTTCTGGCTGCGCTGAGGTGAATATCTTCATTTGATCAATAACTTTGGCCTCTATTTTGAATGCTTTGAGGCACAGGTGGCACTTATAGTATCTGACGAATCAATTCGCCTCAATTGAGGCAGTGGAGGCCTTTCTGTCTGTTAAACACTTATGATGTTCCTTTAATTGTGTTTTAATTCTGGGAATTAGGCTTTTGATAATCATCCTTAGTCATAATTCCAAAATCTGTCTTCAATATTCTGTTCTGCTGTGCTCTGTTCTTCAACACTGATACTCTTTTAACTGTGTTTTTAATAAAACAATGTCTTGTCGATGTGCAGGGCCACGCTGGGATTTCAAAGGCATCTATGCCCATGAAGCATTGATAAAACATCGAATCAGAACCCTGCGAATAGTCTCCATTGATAATTTAAAGGCATGGGAAACGTCTTTCCCGGCCTTCGGCATTTCTTCTGAACAAATGGAAAAACCATTAATCCCTGCAAAAAGACACAAAATATTTAGCAAATCCTGCGTTTTTAGGTTTAACTGCTTCAGAAGGTAGGGAAGGAGCGTAGCCGTTCGATGAAATCATCCAACGGCGGAGATTTCTTTAAGAGGAGGTTAAAGAAGAGAGGGGAAATGAACAAGTCGGAGTGATTTTGGACCGTCCGATCTGGACACGTGGACGGTCCGAATCCAATCGGAGGATCACAATTGGGGGATCTCAATCGGGGGTGGCGAGCAAATGCATCGATTGAAAGTTGCGATGCGATGTAGTGCTGGCCGTTGATCTGAAGATCAGATCAACAGTGGGGAAATGAATTGAAAGGAAGGGCGATCAGAGGAACAAACAAATGTATGCGATTTAAACTTGGCGATGCGATTGAAAAACTCCGATGTGATGGAGCGCTGGCCGTTTGATCGACTTACGATCGATGGTGGGGATAGGTTTTAGAATGATCCGGTGAAAAAGCTTTATAATTTTCTAAAACCCCAAAAAACTTTAAATAAAACAAAGGTTTTGGTATGGGCGGGGCGGAAAAAATATTATAAAAAGGTCTGGCGCCCGACTGCGGGGCCTTTGGATGTATGAAACATGATAGGCCCGGGGCTTACGCAACAAAGGCCAATCGCAATCGGAGCTTCGAGCCTAGTCCTTTTAATCTACCCATTGGAATTTTTGCGATGCGATTAGCGCCTGGGATCTTTAACACTTGGTCCCGGGTGAAAGTCATATACAATAAAGAGGCGGGGGGAGAAGTTTATATATATAAGCCCTAATCGCATCGGAAGTTTGATGCGGGTCTTTTTAATCAACCCATTGGATTTCTCCAATGCGATTGCGCGATCGGTCTTTTTAATTTAACCATTTATATTTAACACGTGATTCTAACTTTTTAGACCAAAAATTTGGATAGATGGGTTTTTTGGTTTTTCAAAGGAAAATACCACCGGGGAAAAATTATTACACGGTTTTAAGCGCCGGATGCGGGCCCACGGGATATTTATATAAGAAATAATATGATCGGGGTTTTTACAACACAAAGGCTAATCGCATCGGAGTTTATATGCGACACGAAACTTACGCACCATCGAAAGTTTCCGATGCGATAAGCGCTCGGGACCATAACTCTTGGTTTTTCACAATGAAAGCATGAGATCTGGAGTTTGTAATAAAGGGAGCTGATCGCATCGAGGGTTCATAAGCACGGGCTAATCGCATCGGAACTTTTGAAACCTGGCAAAGACTTGCACAACTGGATTTTTGCGATGCGAAAAGCGCCGAGAAGGGTTAGCACTTAGTTCTAATGCTGAGGCACATGGAGGGGAAGTGATTAGGACTTAGCCCAAGGGGGCTTAAGCCTTTATGTAAAAACATGTATTTTTCATGAAAATTTTCAAGTTTTTCCAATGGATTTGGGGGTTCCAATAAGGTTAAAGAGTGAGTCTTTAACTTTGTGAAAGTGATTTTCATGAAGGGAAGAAGAGAAATCATGAAAACAAATGAGTTTTATGAAGAAAAAGGGGAGAAAATGAAGGCTAGTTTTGAGTCATAGAAGGGGGAACAATGATGGTTTCTCAGCAGTCTTTTCTCATGAAATCAGCAGAATTTATGAGTATAGAATGGAAATAGTAAATGAATATTTTGAGACAGAGGCATGAGGCCTTCAAGAGCCAACACTTTTTAGTAATAAAAGTTGTTCTTTGAAGGCTCAAAAAATTCTTAGCCACCTTTTTCTATAACAAATTTTATAGGTGGCTAACAGTGGCTTCACTTGGGGATGATGCCTTCTTGAAGGCATCAAGAACTTTAGACTTGCATTCTCTGGGAGGCTGACCTGTGCCACATCCATTATGTTCTCTGGGAGGCTGACCTGTGCCTGATCCATTGGGCTGCCCTTCCTTTGCTGGGATGATCTTCTCTGAAAACATATTAGTAGCCATGAAAGAAATGGACCTTCATCAATACAAACTTTCTACCTACCCAATCCTACTGATCTAGCATTTTTTCTTCATTAGAGTGCACTTAGATTGGCAAACTCTTTTCACAACATTTTATTCTTTTTGAAAGCAGGAAATATAATCTATTTCTACTCCTTATTTCTCCATGGACTCAGATTAAACAGTTGAGCCCATATGATTCTCTACCTATTCTATCAATCTGTTAGGATTAAACAGTCTAACAGATTTTATTCTCTAAATTCTACAACAGAAATTTAAAAGCATTCAAGTCAGGATTAAACATTCTAACTTGAAGCTGGTCCATGGCATAAAAGACAAGCTGCACATAGACATTTATTTTGCAGAAAATTTAAAACAAAATGGAAGGCTTAAGATCTGAAAATTCAAAGCACTTCCTTCATCCTCTTACAGCTCTGTTTTGGCTCTTGTTTGAGTTGTTTCTTCCTTGTTCTCTGGTTCAGATTTTGAGCTGATTAGAACCAGATTTTTACATCTCTTGACTCAGAATTTGAAGCAGATTTGATTCATTTTATTTTTGAAACCTTAGGTTCAGATTTTGATCTTGTTTGAACCTTTAATTTCTATCCTAAACTATCTACTAATAAGCCAAGATTAAACATTTTGGCAAATCGAATTCACTATCCTATCAGCAGAAAATTTAAATCTAATTATTCAAGTTTAGACAGTTTGACTAACTAGAAGTGTGTTATTCAGGAGTGGCATTTGAGCTTGCACACTTTCAGATTTGTTTCTCTTTTTTGGTATGGGGCTATACCTTTCTTGTTTTTCACAATCTGCCCTCTTTTCTCTTTTCTATTGTTTTTGTAATTTTGACTTTTCTAACCTTGAATGCAATGGTGGATGAGATATTTATAATGAAAAAAGATAAAAAGACTTCAAATCATAGCATGGATCAAGAGAAGTAATGTTTAAGCATCCTGCCATTTACATGACCTCCAAACAATTCTGCTCCATTCAACTCCTGCAAGAAAAATGTATTGTTACCAGCAGCTGAGTGAATGGATTAAGGGCCAAGCCATAAGTTGTCAAATTTTCCATGCTTTCCCTTTTCTTCCCTTCTTGAATCCCATTTTAAAACTTTGTCCCCAATCTTGAAATTGCTGGCCTTTGTTCTCCTGTCAAAAAACTTTTTAATGCTATCCTATTTCTGCAATGCTTTGTTATAAACTTCCTCTCTGGTTTGTTGAAGATGAATGGTCTGATTTATTCTTCTGATCATGTCATCATCTTCAGTTTGTAACTCTTGAATCAACTTTATTACTAGTACACCAAGTCTGTTTGGAAAAATTGCATCAGTACCATACACAAGCTGGAAGGGTGACATGCCAATAGATTTCTTCAAAGTCAATCTGTCAGCCCAAAGTGCATGAACCGGCTTTGTGTGCCAATAATTTTTTTTGTCCTCCAACAGTTTCTTGATTATGTTCACTAAACTTTTATTTGAGGATTCTGCAAGTCCATTACCTTGAGGGTAATAGGCCGTGGAATGCCCCAATGTTATGTGATATCTGTGACAGAACTCAACCATCTTCCTTGATCCAAATGTTGCTGCATTATCAGTGATAATATTGGTAGGATAGCCAAATCTGGAGATAATATTAGTCTCCATAAATTTTATGATAACTGAATCATTGGCCTACCTACAAGGAATGGCTTCTATCCACTTAGTGAAATAGTCTGTGGCAGTGAGAATCCATCTATGCTGGGCAGAAGATGGTGGATGGATTTCTCCTATAAAGTCAAGTCCCCACTATTGAAAAGGGGCTTCAACAGTGATTGGATGTAGAGGTAGGGGTAACAGTTTTCTTTTGCCTTCAAAAATTTGACATTTATGGCAGGATATGATCATCTTATGCACATCATGGAAAAGAGTAGGCCAATAGAAACCAGCCCTCAAAATTTTGTTGGCTATTGTCTTCCAGTACAAATGACCTCCACACTCTCCTTCATGGAACTGGTGCTTGACCTTCTCTGCATCAAACTCAGGCAAACATTTAAGCAATACACCACTTGCATTTTTCCAATAAAGACATCTATCTATAATGCAATAGTTTACAACTTTTAACTTTAGGAACCTTGCCTTTGTTTTTGTCAAACCAGGAGGTGTATTCAATTTAAGAAAAACATAAATAATATCAGCATACCAAGGAGAATTCATAAAATGATCTTTAACTATAGGAGTTGAGAATTCTTCTTGGTCATCCAAAGCATCAATCATATTAATATCAAGAACTTCAAAATTTGATTCAGCCATTAATCTAGCTAGACCTTGGCCTTTGATGAGTTTAGTGGGTTTTATCTCTAAATCATACTCAAGGATAACAACAATCCACTTACCTCTCTTACCATCTGGGTCCTGCGTTAGAATGTCTTTAACAACTGAATTTGGGACAAAGGCAATGATGTGTGAGTGAAAGATGTACACCCTGAAGTCTTTCAAGGCTTTAACCAAAGAAAAATCTTGTTTCTCCATAATGTTATACTTCAAAGGAGAATCCCTCAATGCCTTGCTAAAGAATGCAATAGGCTGCTCTTGTCCCTGTGGATTTTTCTGCAAAAGGATAGCAACTATGGTATGTTCTGATGCAAATGAAAAAATATAAAAATATTTTGAAAAATCAGGACTTATAAGAACCGGTGTTTTGGTTAACGCTTGTTTCACCAGTTCAAACTACTTTTTTTCTTCCAAGGTACATTTTACCCCTTTCTCCTTTTTTAACATGTTTGTGATATTCCTAAGGAGCTCAGCCAAGTTGGGGATGAACCTTCTCAAAAAGTTAATCTTCTCGATGAAAGACTACAACTCTTTGATGTTTCGAGGATGAGAGATTTGCAATATGGCCTCTATCCTCTTTGGATATATCTTTATACCCTCTTCTGAAATAATGTGTCCAAGAAGTTTGCCTTCTTGGAGACCAAAAAGTGTTTTCTTAGGGTTTAAAGATATCCCAAACTTTCTGAATTTCTCGAAAACCTTTCTTAAATGTTCTAAGTGCTCTTCATCTATTTTTGAAAACACAGTAACATCATCAAGATAGATAATTATGAAGAAGTCCAGTTCCTCCGAGAATGCTATGTCCATGGCTCTTTGAAAAGTTGCTCCAGCATTCATTAGACTGAAAGGAATTTTCACATACATGAAAATGCCCCATGGTGTAGTAAAGGTTGTCTTTGATTGATCAGTAGGGTGGACTAAAATCTGATTGTACCCTGAATAGTCATCAAGCAAAGAAATTCTTGTAGACCCTACCACCCTTTGTAAAATATGATCCATCTTGGGTAAAGGGTAGTTGTCTTTTAATGAAGCTTTGTTTAAGTCTCTAAAGTCTATACAAAGCCTGATTTCTTTAGTTTTCTTCCTAACAGACACCATATTAGATACCCATTCAGAATATCTAACAGGGACAATAATACCAGCATCATACATTTTCATGATCTCCTTCTGAACCAAGGGTAATTGGACAGGGTTTATTCTGCGCAGTTTCTGTTTGAATGGTTTTTGGTTTTCTTTGAGGGGAATTTTGTGTTGTATTATTTCAGTGTCATAGGATTTAAGATCTTCGTAACTCCATGCAAAAACATCAGAGAACTCTTTAAACAGCTCGATGTATTTAAGTTTAATGTGAGCTGGTAAAGTCTTGGACAGTTTAATCATTTTCGGCTTAAGTTCACTGCCAATATTACACTCTTCCACTTCAGTCTCTACAGGTTCCAGTTTTGGTTTATTCACCACATCGTTAAAATCGAACAACTCTTCTAAAGGGGCCAGGCCCTTAGGAAAACTTTCATCTTTAGAGTGTAGAGTTTCTAACTCCTCTGTTTCAAACTCTGCATTCATTCCTATTTCGCTTTCAAGTTTGCTAGATAACAGTTTTATATTAGCAAGTTCAAGAGACGGTTCTTCTTCATCAAGAAAATTTTCTTCCTTGCAGTCTGTTTCATAGTCTGAGTCTGAACCGTTTAGTTCGAATTCATTTCTGAATTGCAAGAAGTCTTTTATTTGTTTGTCGTTGTCAAACACCTTCCAATACTTCTCATTATCAGGCGCAGCTGGTCTAAATTTCATCTGAGTTGTGCAGTCTTTGGTGTTATATGGTCTTAGGCATGTTCTCGCTGCAAAGGCTAAATTGTGGGCCGCAATATTTCTTTTTCTTGGGACAAAAAATAGTTTGGACTCCTCGAATTTTTTCAAAAGGTCCATGACATCGTTTCGGTAGGCCCTAAGTCTAGGATGATTTGCGTTATACTCCCCATTGACCTGCCTAATAACTAACTCTGAATCCCCGTGAACTTTAATTCTTTTGGCTCCTATATTTTTCAACAAACGTAAGCCTAGGAGAAGGGATTCATATTCTGCTATGTTATTGGAAAACTGAAAGTTTAATGTACAGGAAATACATTATGTGTGGTCGTTTTCAGTGTTAGTAATCCAGACACCTACACCAGCATTGTTCTTAGTGCAAGATCCATCAAAAAACATACTCCACAAAGGACTATTCTTAGTTTCATCCTGGTTACTATCCTCTTTGACTAACATGCTCAAGGGTCGTTGTGGAAACTCAGCACTTAGTTGTATTTGTTTTGATTCCCCAAGATTTGCGCTCATTTGTGGGTCGTTTTCTTTAGTCTCCGGGTTTAAAATCAAAGGATGAATTACCTGTAGTTCAAGACCTTTGTTTAGTTTGCTAATGTCTTCAAATGCAGCAAATTGTTTTAACATTTCTGCGTTGTGTTCCTCTTCCTCCCTGTCGGCTGTTAATCCTGTTAAAGTGACGTGTTCACCAAGTGTTTCATCATTAAACATAATAAAAGAATCAAGGCTTGTAGTTATAGAATACAGGGGAGAGTTTTGTGGTATGTCTTGACTTGTAACTGTGAATTTCATATGAGACTCCCTGTAGAGTCTTCTATTCTGATTGAAAACAGGGATAGTCGCGTAGGTCATGTCCATTTGCATAGTCCCTTGTAACTTAGCCCCCCATGATCTTGATAACAACATTCCATATTTGGGGGGAACATTAGCCACAACAATATCCATGACTAAGCATTTGGCTGGAATCTGGGCTAAGTTAACACAGAGGTCTTTGATTAATCCTAAACATTTTACTCTGCTTGAGTCAAAGGACTACAGATCTTTATATTGTCTGGTGATTTCTAGACCCAGGCTCTCCATTACAGCTTTTGGCATTAAATTATGAGAAGCCCCGGAGTCATGCATAGCGTTGTGCAAAATTTTTTCATGAACGTTTAAGCTCACATAAAAGGGAGCAACAGGTCCCTCTTGATATCTACCTTCAATTTTAGGACCAAAAATCAGCTCTGGCTGGTCATCATTAAGATTGACTGTGTCCTCATTTTCTTTTATTTTTAAAGCCTTCAAAATTTGGGTTCTGTATACATGTTGGGCAGCTAACTCAATCAAGGGAACAGGGATTTTGATCTTTGAAATTTCCTACTCCGGGCTGAAAGAAATTTGACTCTTTAAAGTGCTGGTCTCAGCCTTATTAGCTGTCACTTTATCAGCCATATCAGCTTGCTGATTTGTTTTATTTACACTTGGAAAAATTGTTTTCACAGGAGTAATAGCTGAAGTGTTAGTACTACTAAGGTCTGCACTCTGTTTTTCATTTTTTTGAGTGCCTTTCTCTTTTCCGTTATCAAAATTTACAGCCATTGTTTTATCCTTTTGTTTGACAACTCTAGGCTTGGTTGTAGTGTTGTTTTGTGAAGATTTTTCAGAGGTTTTTTTGTTGGTGGTTTGTTGATTGGTTTTGCTTCTAAGGTTGCATTCTTTTTTAGACTCTATGATGACATTTTCCATGTCTTGATAATAATTTTCATCATTATATCTTTTGTCATCATAAGGTGTGTATAGACCTTGTTTTCTATCATAATGAATTTCAAAGTCATCATGGTCTATCCCCAGCATGTTGATATCATCCTCCTCTGCTATTTCATTTGTTTCCTCAACCTCACTTACATAGTTTTGATGAAAGGGAGGAGTGATCTGCTGATCATCTTCCCTAGGTCTGTTCGGAGGTTGGTTCCTTCTAAAATTCTGATTTTGGTTCTGGTTTCTATGAGGAGAAGTTTGGTTTTGATTTGCTTGTGCTCTCTTAATTATGCTCATCTCTTTCATCATTTATTCCATCATTCTCTCCATCTTTGATTTGGAAGTAGAAGGTGTGTTTTCCTCTCTAAAAGATACTCTCTTTTCAGTTTTCATTCTTGCTCTTTTCTCCATTCAATTGACTTCCACAGAAAGAGCACCCTTTTGCATATCTTCAAGAGTTGCAAAATCTCTCTCTCTCAGCTGATAGGTCATGTCAGAATCAAACCCTTCAGGAAACTTGTTTAAAGCTGATCCCTGTGGAGGTTTTAGTTCTGGGGAAAGTGCATTATACACACTATTGAATTTAGTACAATAAGCTTGCACACTTTCCCCGGTGTTTCTATGGAGGTTCTTGTAATATGAAAGGACTTGGAGAGGATTCTTCTTTACTTCCCATTTGTTTAAGAATGTTTGATGGAAGGCTTGGAGATCATTAATACTATGGGGGGCTAGGCCTTTGAACCATTTTCTTGCTTCTCCCCCTAAGCTTTTAGCAAATAACCTAAGCTTGACAGAATCATCATCAATTTCATTTCTGTCAAAGTAGTCATTCATCTTATCCACATGTTGTGATGCAGTTGTAGCATTGCTAGCATCATATAATGGAATTTTGGACTGATAGTCCTGTGGAAGATTGACTAGTGGTACATGTTGGACTAGGGGAGCATACCATGCTGCCATGATATGTGGTGGGGGTGGATTCACAAGGAGTGGAGTAACAACAGGAAAAGTGGGCTGGGGTGTAGTGGTTTTAACAGTGGATGTAGGGTGAGCGAAAGTGGATGGACCAGGAATAGATTGCTGAGCTGATCTTGGATGAGAGACACCTAAGTTGTGAAGGAAATGTAAATCAGGAGGTGTTGTTTCTCTGCTACCAAGAGGTTCACTTGTTTCAGGAGATGATAGTGAAGACTCGGAATCTAACTGATCTAAATCACCAAGAGACCTAGTTCTAAATGGATTCACTAAGTCAACTTGAGATTGTTGTAGAGTTGAAAGATTTTCAAGAACTGAATTAGCTCTCAAGGGTGATCTGAAAACAGTTGATAATTTAATCTTTGGAGACTTCCTAAGGATACCTTCTGGGTTATCAACTACTTTAGGTGGATTAGGGTCAAGATGGGCTCTAGTGTGAATATTTCTAGGAGCCACTATGTTGTGTTTTCCAGACCCAAATAAAACAGGAAAAGTGCAACCAGATATGACAATGTTTAAGAGGTTAACTAGTCTGTTTTACAATTTTAATCCTACAGTCTTCTGACTGATTTTGAATGATATTATAATGATAAGGGTTCTTCCCAGTGGAGTCTTAAGGTCTGTTCAAGATTGTGGATTCGCCAAGTGGAAGTTTTTAGCCCCTAAGGAGGTAAAAGGTTTTATGGTCCACCACCATGTTTATTGGATACCAATCTGAAATATTTTTAGGTTCTTCTGAGTTATTTTTTAGTTGTGTGGTTTTTAAGAATATCCTAACTCTGTTTCAAAACTTAGCTATGGTTATGAGACAAAGACAGTTTACTCTTATGGCTAAGCCAGCTGATCTTTCAAGGTTAGATAAATTCTTAAGAGAATCCTAGGTTTTACCTAGTTTGTCACTGATTCAAACAAGTTTTACCATGATTACCTTTTCTTGGTAGTGCTTGAAAGGGCTGCTTTTAACTCACAAGTTTTATTTATTTTAAGGGAAGTATTTCCCCAGTCGAGTCGCCAGAAATGTTAGGAATCTGTAATCAGCAAGATTGGAAAATTTCGATCACAGAAACAACATCGTTTCAACCAACTTTGGGATTCTAGGATCTAGCCCTCCTAAATCCGGAGAGGGATCTCTCCAATAAGTGCAAAGATGGATTTGCCTTTGAAATTTAGGGTAATAATATTAGGCTAGTTATGAAGGCCAAGGGTTTTGTTTGTTTTTTGGATGGTTGAGGATGAATATTGTTTGAGGTGGAAAGTCCTAAGTGCAAAGAGTTTCAAAGGTGAGAAGTTGCAAGTGGATAGAACAGCTAGGCTAAAAAGATAGATATAACGCTGGTTTTTAGTCCATTGGGCTATGGAGTCATAATAGGGCTTTAATTGAACAACAACATCAAGAGTGATCCAAGGGGCAAGTCATCTGTATCACAAGATTATTGAGATTAAAATGATGGAATGGGAACAATAAAGTGTTGGAGAGGTGGAAACTGATAATAATTTCACAAAGGATTTATAGTCAGTCCAAACAAGAAAAATCCTTTTAACTAACTGTTTAAAACCAACCAAGTGCAGGGCTAACCATTGACTTCTTGGGAAAGTTTGTATTAAAGCAGCATAATTGACAAAAAATCCAGTAATCCACATAATTACCTTCAGAAAGTATGAAAACATATAATAAAAGACAGAGTATAAACTTAAGATCAGATAAAGTACTTTTAAACCTAGTCTGCTTTCAGTTAACACCAAGGGAAACTTTCAGAATCCGCCTTTGGAGAATGGAAGCTAGAAACAGGGCAAACCATCACTTTCAAGTCTAACTTTAATAAGCAAATAAGGAAAATAACTTTCAAGAACAATGTTTAAAGAAAACAATAGGACGAGGGAATTCCAACATTCCTAACTGCTTGAGCTGTATTAAATCATTCTAGAATAAACAATTTGGAGGAAAACATTGAGATAAAGCTTTTCAGTCAGAGAAGGTTACTGATGTACAGCAGGTCCTAACTCTATAAATGTTGTTCTTTATCAGAGAATAGTGAACAATATGACATACTTAGAAGGAAAAAAATAACAAAGAAAGGGGCACTTCACCAGTGATATGGACTAGGATCCCAAGAAATAGCTTGTTTATTGATGTCAAACTAGTTACAGTACTCAGGTCCAATGTTTCAGTTCAGCAATCATCTTCACTATCCAGCCTAACTAATCTAACACAAACAGGGCTTCAAGGGACAGTGAACACTATTTACAGATAGAAGTCTCAAGCTCAATTACATTACAATGTTCAGCGACCTCATCAACCAACAGTTTCTCATCTTCTACATAAGTATTTATAGATGAGGAGGGGAGACCTGATAAAAGATCTCTCAGGATAATTAATACAGATTCAAGACTTCTCGGCCTTTGAGGGGCTCGATGGAGAAGTTTACAGGTGGTCTGTCTATATTAACTGTTTTACATTTATGAATTAAGCTCGGTGGGAGTTTTTATTGACTTTAAGGCTCTGTGTCATGTTTGGAGTAACTCTGCAGATATTTTTAGCATTTAAGTTCCTTACAGAAGTAACTTTCTGGCTACGCTGAGGCGAATATCTTCATTTGATCAATAACTTCGGCCTCTGTTTTGAATGCTTTGAGGCACAGGTGGCACTTATGGTAGCTTAGGAATCAATTCGCCTCAATTGAGGCGGTGGAGGCCTTTTTGTCTGTTAAACACTTATGATGCTCCTTTAATTGTGTTTTAATTCTGGGAATTAGGCTTTTGATAATCATCCTTAGCCGTAATTCCCAAATCTGACTTCAATCTTCTGTTATGTTGTGCTCTATTCTTCAACATTGATACTCTTTTAACTGTGTTTTTAATAAAACAGTGTCTTGTCGATGTGCAGGGCCACGCTGGGCTTTTAAAGGCATCAATGCCCATGAAGCATTGATAAAACATCGAATCAAAACCCTGCGAATAGTCTCCATTGATAATTTAAAGGCACGGGAAACGTCTTTCCCGGCCTTCGGCATTTCTTTTGAACAAATGGAAAAACCATTAATCCCTAAAAAAAGACACAAAATATTTAGCAAATTCTGCATTTTTAGGTTTAACTGCTTCAGAATGCGGGAAAGGAGCGTAGCCGTTGGATGAAAGCATCCAACGGCGGAGATTTATTTAAGAGGAGGTTAAAGAAGAGTGGGGAAATGAACAAGTCCTAGTGATTTTGGACCGTTCGATCTAGACACGTGGACAGTCTGAATCCAATCGGAGGATAGCAATCGGGGGATCGCAATTAGGGGTGGAGAGCAAATGCATCGATTAAAAGTTGTGATGCGATGTAGCATATGAATCGGAAGGAAGGGCGATCGGAGGAACAAACAAATGTATGCTATTTAAACTTGGCGATGCGATTGAAAAACTCCGATGCGATGGAGCGCTGGCCGTTTGATCGGCTTACGATTGACGGTGGGGATTGGTTTTAGAATGATCCAGCGAAAAAGCTTTATAATTTTCTAAAACCCCAAAAAAATTTAAATAAAACAAAGGTTTTGGTATGGGCGGGGCGGAAAAAATATTATAAAAATGTCTGGCGCTCGACTGCGGGGCCTTTGGATGTATGAAACATGATAGGCCCGGGGCTTACGCAACAAAGGCCAATCGCAATCGGAGCTTCGGGCCTGGTCCTTTTAATCTACCCATTGGAATTTTTGCGATGCAATTGGCGCCTGGGATCTTTAACACTTGGTCCCGGGTGAAATTCATATACAATAAAGAGGCGGGGGGGGGGCAGAGTTTATATATATAAGCCCTAATCACATCGGAAGTTTGATGCGGGTCTTTTTAATCAACTCATCGGATTTCTCCGATGCGATTGCGCGATCGATCTTTTTAATCTAACCATTTATATTTAACACGTGATTCTAACTTTTTAGACCAAAACTTTGGATAGATGGGTTTTTTGGTTTTTCAAAGGAAAATACCACCGGGGAAAAATTATTACATGGTTTTAAGCGCCGGAGGCGGGCCCACGGGATATTTATATAAGAAATAAAATGATCGGGGTTTTTACAACATAAAGGCTAATCGCATCGGAGTTTATATGCGACACGAAACTTACGCACCATCGAAAGTTTCCGATGCGATAAGCACTCGGGACCATAACTCTTGGTTTTTCACAATGAAAGCATGAGATCTGGAGTTTATAATAAAGGGAGTTGATCGCATCGGGGGTTCATAAGCATGGGCTAATCGCATCGGAACTTTTGAAACCTGGAAAAGACTTGCACAGCTGGATTTTTGCAGTGCGAAAAGCACCGAGAAGGGTTAGCACTTGGTTCTAATGCTGAGGCACATGGAGGGGAAGTGATTAGGACTTAGCCCAAGGGGGATTAAGCCTTTATGCAAAAACATGTATTTTTAATGTAAATTTTCAAGTTTTTCCAATGGATTTTGGGGTTCCGGTAAGGTTAAAGAGTGAGTCTTTAACTTTGTGAAAGTGATTTTCATGAAGGGAAGAAGAGAAATCATGAAAACAAAGGAGTTTTATGAAGAAAAAGGGGAGAAAATGAAGGCTAGTTTTGAGTGAGAGAAGGGGGGACAATGATGGTTTCTCAGAAGTATTTTCTCATGAAATCAGCAGAATTTCTGAGTATAGAATGGAAATAGTAAATGAAGATTTTGAGACAGAGGCATGAGGCCTTCAAGAGTCTTCAAGAGCCAACACTTTTTAGTAATAAAATTTTTTCTTTGAAGGCTCAAAAAAGTCTTAGCCACCTTTTTCTATAACAAATTTTATAGGTGGCTAACACTAGGGTCCAAGTGGAATAGATGGGTGGCCACTAATATCCATTTGGATCAGTCCTCCCCCCTTAGGAAGCAATGATCCCCATTGCTTTGAGTGCCTCCATGAGATGGGGAAACTTTTGTTGAACTTGGTCCCTGGTGAGCCACTTGCCTTGGTGCAAGAGTTTGCTAGCTTTGACAATCGGATACAGTTGAATCTTTTATTGGAAATTGTTATCGATCTGTGTGTCCATGATCTGATCAGTTGTGGCCTATCCCATGTAGTCGAGGCTTAGATTTTTTGGTGTCAGTTGTTCTGTAATGTCTGAAGTGTCCAGTAATGGTGGAAATTATGGTCGAAGGCGGTCCATATTGAACACTGTGTATAGACCAAGGAATGGGGGAATTTTTAGCTCAAAATAATTGTCTCCCACAACCTTGGTGATTTTTTAAGGCCCATATCAAAGTAGCCTGAGCTTTCGATGGGATCTGGTATTGTGTTCTTTTTGAAAATGCAACCAAACTTTTTCGCCCATCTGAAACTTGTGTGGAACCCATTGTTGATCATGTCATTTCTTTTATTTGGCATTAGACTTCTCCAAGATTTCATGAACCTGCTGGTGGACGTGTTGGACGCGTTCAATAAATCTAGTAACTTTATCAACCTTAGTACATATGTCAATTTTTTTTGTTTAGCCGCATGAGGTATGGAAACATCAATAAAAAACAATGGCTGAAATCCTAGACCCACTTAAAACGGACTGCAACCAATCGAGCTATGGAGAGCTTTGTTGGGTAGAGATGCTCTGGGAGTTAGATCGATCGGATGCTTGACCTTATAGTGCAAGGGTACCCCTGTGGGTAAGGAGGAGATGTCCCTGTATTCTTCCATGACCTTATCCACCTGCTTTTGATGTGTACAGGAACCCTTCCCAGGGGCAATGGATGTGGCCACGATTTTCCCCTTACTTTTAGAGAAAATAAAAAAGAAAACAAATTTCCCAGTTTGGGAGATTATCTTACTGCATTGCTTAGCATTGGTCAAAGAGATGGCGGTAGGCAAGGATACCTGTTGTGTAACCAGCTCCAAAAATAGAAGAAAAGAGATATCAACGCCTTAGAAATGAGCCACTTCGAGGGGGCAACCTCCAATACATTACATAAATGAACAATTTTTGTATGATACAATTTACAAAACCTCCTTTCTATATATAGGAGTCCATGGGGCCATAATGTAATCCTAGTGGGCCACAATATAATCCTAGCCGACCTAACAATAATAATTTAAGGGCACAATAATAACAAAATGGGGGTTACAAGGGTACAATAATAACAATAAGGGGGTTACACTAACAACAATAAGGGACTATACTAGTAATATAGGGACCTAACATGCCCCTCTCCTTCAAAAAAGTGTTGTCCTCAATGCTGAGTAGCTCTGGGTGCTTTTGTATAAAATTCTCATCCTCCCATGTAGAATCTTCAGTGGGTAAGTTCTTCCACTTGATGAGATACTCTGAAATTGATCGATTCCGTAGTTGTCGAGTTCTTGTTTCCGTGACCGGTTCCGGTTCCAATATGATTTTTCCTTCCTCATCAAGTTCTGGAAATATTGTTTGAACTGGAATATTTTCACCTATAACCTTCTTTAAGCACGAAACATGGAAAACTGGATGTACTCGCGAAGAAGCAGGAAGCTCCAATTTGTATGCCATAGTACCAATCTTTTGCAACACCTTGTAAGAACCATAGTACTTTGGCGATAATTTATTATCCTTCTTTGCTTGCTTGAGGGACATTTGTTTGTATGGTTGTAGCCGTAAAAATACCCAATCTCCTACATCAAAACTTCTCTCGCCGCGATGTTGATCTGCCTGTTGTTTCATTCGATTTTGTACCAAATTCAGGTTATCCTTTAAGAGTTGGAGAACTTCTTGCTGATGCTCGATGTGATCTTCCACTGCTTGAACCTTTGAATTTTCCCTTAAATATGATGTGATCGATGGTGGATGATATCCATAAAGTGCCATAAATGGGGTCATTTTTGCTGCAATATGGAAGGAAGTGTTATACCACCATTCAGCAAGAGGTAACCACTTGACCCATTGTGTTTGTTTATCAGATACAAAACAACGAAGATATCCTTCCAAACATTTATTTACTATCTCAGTTTGACCATCAGATTGAGGATGATAAGATGAGCTATGAGCTAATTGAGTACCCAAACAAGAAAATAACTTCGTCCAAAAATTTCCAGTAAAAATGGGATCTCTGTCGCTCACAATAACCCTTGGGCTTCCATGTAGCTTTTGAATTCTGTCCATAAATGTACTAGCAAATGTACTTTCTTTAAATGGATGATATAATGCACAAAAGTGTGCATATTTGGTAAGTCTATCAACTACCACCATGATGACATTATTTCCTTCGGACTTAGGTAAACCTGTGATAAAATCCATTGAAATCTCCTCCCAACGTTGACTTGGAATGGATAAAGGTTGTAGAAGTCCCGGGGTCTTAATTGTCTCAACTTTATTCTGCTGGCAAACCAAACATTCCGTTACAAACTTTTGAATATCAGATTTAAGGCCATCCCAAAAAAATTCTTTCTTCACCCCGTGGTAATTTTTAAAAAATCCCGAGTGTCCTCCTAAAGGAGAAGTGTGCAATTCCAGAAGAATCTTTTGTTTTAGTTGGGAATTCTTACAAAGATATAAGCGATATTTGTACCATAAGGAATCATTTTTCCAACTAAATGTATCAGATGTACTAGGATCTTGCTGCAACTTTTGAATGAGTGTCCATACATCTTGTCCTTCTTCCATTCATCTCTTGCTTCAGTTATCCAATCTGGTTGGATAATGGAAATGGCACAAAGCAATGCTTCCACCTCTTCATTCTTTCTTGAGAGTGCATCTGCAACAACATTAAGCTTTCCTTTTTTGTAGATTATTTCAAAGTCATAACCCAACATCTTTGTGACCCATTTTTGTTTCTCTTCTGAAGATAGTCTTTGTTCCAAAAAGTGCTTAAGACTATCATGATCAGTTTTTACCTTGAAGTGTCTTCCCATTAGGTAAGTTCTCCATTTCTTTAGTGCATGCAGTATTGCTAACATTTCCTTCTCATAAATAGGTTTCTGTAAATACTTTCCTTTGATTGGACGACTTTTAAAAGCAATGGGTCTTCCTTCCTGCATTAAAACTGCACCAATTCCATTTCCTGAGGCATCACATTCCACAATAAAGGTTTTTGTGAAGTCCGGCGTAGCTAAGACCGGTGCTAGGCACATTGCCTCTTTAAGATGTTCAAAGGCCTTAGTTGCTTTAGGAGTCCATGAAAATGCATCTTTCTTCAATAATGTTGTTAGAGGTGCTGCTATTCTCCCATAATTTTTAACAAACTTGCGATAATACCCTGTTAACCCGAGAAATCCTCGCAACTACTTAATGGTTGTGGGGACTTTCCATTCCTTAATGGCTTTAATTTTGTTAGGGTCTACCTTAACACCCTCGTGAGATACAATATGACCCAGATATTCCACCTCTTGTACTCCAAAGAAACATTTGGATGTTTTTGCATATAATTTGTTTTCCTACAATAGTTTGAGCACCCTGTCAACATGTTGAACATGATCCTTCCAAGACCTGCTGTAGATTAGTATATCATCAAAAAATACTAGCACAAATTTTCTAAGGAAGGGTTTGAAATTGGAATTCATCAACCCTTGAAATGTAGAAGGTGCATTGGTAAGGCCAAAAGGCATGACCAAAAATTCATAATGACCCTCATGAGTTCGAAATGCTGTTTTTGGAATATCTTCAGTCTTCATTCTAATTTGATGATATCCCGAACGAAGATCCAACTTGGTAAAATAAATTGCTCCATGTAATTCATCCAATAATTCATCAATCACAGGAATGGGAAATTTATCTTTAATGGTGAGTTTATTGAGCTCTCTATAATCCGGACACATTCGCCATGATCCATCCTTCTTGTGTACCAATACTACAGGAGCAGAGAAAGAACTTTGACTAGGTTGAATTATACCCGCCTCTAACATTTCTGCAATCATACGTTCAATTTCGCTCTTTTGGAAGTAAGGATATCTATAAGGCTCGATGTTTGGAGGAACACTTCCTGGAATCAAATAAATAGCATGATCATGATCACGAATAGGTGGGAGTCCTTTGGGAGTTTCAAACACCTTGGAATGATTGTCCAAGACTTGTTGGAGATCTACAGAAATAGATGATTTTGATGTCGGAACTTCTAGTGAGAATAATTGTGCAATTACGCCTCGTTGTTCTTTCTTTAGAATCTTTGTCATGACATTAGAGCTTATTATCCTTCCCGGCTTCCCTTCAATACCCCGTAATTCGACTTCCTTTCCTTCTGAAAAAAATTTCAAGAAAAGTTCTTGAAAATTAAAAGCTACCGTCCCCAAAGATTGTAACCATTGTACTCCTAGTACAACATTAACACCTCCCATAGGAAATGGAAAGCATTGGACTATTCAATACATATTCCCCCATGGTTAGCTTGATATTATGGCATTTTCCAGAGCAATTTATAGTTCCTCCATTTGCAACCATCACTTGACATTCTGGTGCTGGGTATAGGAAACAATTAAATTCCTTGGCTACCTTACAATGAATAAAATTATGGGTGCTACCCGAATCAATCAACACTATTACCTTTTTCTTCTTGATATGTCCTTCTATCTTGAGAGTTTGATGAGTGTTAATTCCTGCCAGTGCATTACACGATATGGTCGGATTCATTTCTTCCTCTTCTAGGGCTGGTTCCTGGTGTATATCCTCTTCTTGTTCATTTTCTTCTTCCTCTTCACAATCCATGTAAAATAATTTCTTCTCAGCACACTTATGACCTTTAGTGTATTTGCTATCACAACTGTAGCAAAGCCCTTTTGCTCTTTTTTCTTCCAATTGTTGTGGTGTCAACCTTGTAGGTTGTGAAAATCTAGGCGTAGCAACACTTCCTTCTTTATAGAATTGAGTGGTAGGCTTCCTTGTCGCCATAATTTTACATTCAACTTTTCTTGCCAACCCGAATGCCTTCTCCAATGAATCAGGTTCCAAAACGCGAACTTCATGTTGGATGTTATCCTTTAAAGTGCCTATGAAGAGATCAATCCTGTGTTCCTCTGGAATATCAGTTACCCTTATATTCAATTTTTGGAAGTCCTCAATGTGCTGCCCCACTAAACCCTTTTGTTTGAGATTTATCAATTGGCTAAAAAAGGTGTTGCTCTTTGTATCCTCATAATGTGCTATCATTTCTTCCGTAAAAATAGACCAAGTGACAATTTTTTTACGGGAGCAAAGCCATCGATACCATACAAATGTATTTTGTTCTAAATGTAAAGTTGCAATGCGTACCTTTTGTGTGTTTTGCACATTATGGAGATCAAAATAGTGCTCCATCTATAGTATCCATGTTACAGGATCCTTTCCATCAAACTTCCTCATATCCATTTTTGGAATATGGTGGTTCTTCCCGCCAACATTAGAGTTTATGAAATCACTATTAACATTTATTTTGTTCTCATCATGAGGTTCTTCTACTATCTTTTCACCATTAGGAAACATTTCTTGTATCAACTTTGTCAAACCTTCAATGTCTGCTTTTAGATCATTCTTCATGTTTTCCATGTTGTCTTTCATGTCATCCATCTTAGCTTCCATGCCAGCTTCCATGCCATCCATCTTAGCTTCCACGCCTTTCTTCAAAACTTCCATTTCATTTTTTGTTGCTCTTTGCGAGAGTGAAATTTGTTACACTTGCTCTTGTAATTTTGATAGATCATGTTGCAATTCTTCATCTTCATGAGTCATAGTAGAGCCTTCTGAAGGCTTAATGGGTGTTGAATTATTTTTACGGGGCATCTTTTAGAACCCAATACCGATATCTATTCTACAATATGCCCTTGGAATCAATTCAAATTGATTCTTCAAACAAGACTTATGCAATTTGGGAAAAAAAAATACACACCTTTTTCTTGCTTTTGAGGACGTCCTTATATTGAAATTGAATTATTCCTTGTAATTATGCCCTTAAATATTTTAAATTCAGCAAATTATCCCTTTGAATTCTCTTTGAATGCTGTTGAAGTCCGGGACTCGATTTGGATTCTCCAAGACAAAGTTGTGTCCAATCTCCCACAATGACCTAATTATGGACTGGTTCAGTAGAGCGAACTTGTATGACTTTCCACGTGTCACTGTTTTGTACTTCGCCTCTGAAATTGATAGCTAAGAAACTACAGTCCGTTTAATTACGACCACTTATTATGGAACTCCAATCCAATGCTCAGAGAAAGAGTTATTGAAATTTTCCCACGATCACCTTTTTTAGATGAAATTGAGGAGCCTGAAAAAGCACTACCTTCCACAGTTCATATCTCCAGAAATATTGCAAACCAAGCTCTGAAATTTTTTGACAAGTTTCCTCAGGATTTCAGCTTCGCACCATATGAATTTCAGATTCTGAACCTTCGTAGAAAAAAAATTATAGCGCAAATTCCACGATGACCTGTTTTGGAGCTTGAAAAAAGACCTAACTTTCACAGATCATATCTCTGAAAATATTGCGAACCAATATCTGAAATTTTTAGAAAATCTTCCTCAGAATTTCGGCTTCGCACCCTAAAAATTTTAGCTTTTGAACCTTCGTAGAAAAAAAGTTATAGTGAAAATTCCACGATGACCTGTTTGGAGCAGCGAAACCCTAGAATCGAAAGCTCTGATACCAAATGTTGTGTAACCAGCTCCAAAAATAGAAGAAAAGAGATATCAACGCCTTAGAAATGAGCCACTTTGAGGGAGCAACCTCCAATACATTACATAAATGAACAATTTTTGGATGATACAATTTACAAAACCTCCTTTCTATATATAGGAGTCCATGGGGCCATAATGTAATCCTAGTGGGCCACAATGTAATCCTAGCCGACCTAACAATAATAATTTAAGGGCACAATAATAACAAAATGGGGGTTACAAGGGTACAATAATAACAATAAGGGGGTTACACTAACAAAAATAAGGGACTATACTAGTAATATAGGGACCTAACAATACCTCTGCTATACTTTATAACTTAGTTCTCAAAGAAATAATAACAGTGTGAGGCCTCAAATCATACACAACATTATGCTTCCACAAGTATGGTTGGCCTAATAATACATCACAAACTTCAAGAGGAGAAAAATCACGCAATACCTCATTCGTGAAGGGCTTGATGTTGTAGGGAAGGCGACACTTTTACTGACGTGGAGAAGTCATCCTTGGTGAAGCCACCTGATGGTGTACGACTACAGGTGTGGTGTGGTCAGTAGGCCCAACCGCTTCATGACCTTTGCTGAAATGACGTTCTTTTGGCTTCCGATGTCGACAATAAATTGAAGCGGAGGACCCTTCACCCACATTTGTGAGTGAAAGAGGCGCTCCCCCTCCTCTGGACCTTCGGAATCTTCCTTTTGGAGCTTGGTGGTGGATACCATCGTAGTGGGTTCTACGTCAATGACCTGCTTACCATTATTGGTTCCTTTTTCGGGTTCTGACTCAAAATCAAAGCATGCATCTGTCTCTGAGTCTTTCAGCTTGGCCACCAGTGCCTGCTTTGCAAGACATTCATTCGTGTTGTAAGTGGAAATTTTATAGAAATCACACCACTTGTAGGTGTCCTTATTTTCCTTCCCATCACCCTTGGCTTGTGGCTTCGAGGAGTTTCCCTGGGGGGTCCTAGTCGGGCTCCACTTTGCTTTTCTTTGGGTTCACAGATCCAAAGTCTCGCTTCTTCTGTTTAAATTTTTGCTCGATCTTGGCAGCATATTGTTGAGGCCCTTATTTTGAAATTAAACAGCTTTTGAGTTGTGGCTAGTACGTGGCGGAACACAACCACGGTAGGTAGGGAGATGTCAAGGTTGCAAAAGAGTAGAGGACAGGTGGCGTGGTTGTTGTGGGATCAAGCACAGGTGGCGGAAGAGCGTGGTAGAAAACAAGCAGTAGAACTCCCGATTAACGGAAAGAAACAGAAGACAATCGAGCGAAGAGAAAGGAGGAACTGTCAGTCTCACTGGCAGTAGATCAAATAGGCAGCCAGCCAGCGGAAAGAAGGGTTGGTTCAGTCAGGGTCAGAAGATAGGAGCCATAGGAGAGCCCTATGATGCTGTTCTGCTCTCTATTCTTCTGTATCTTTGTATTTCTCTCTATCCAATAGGACCATTTGTATTTTGTTCCATTCAAGCTCATGCTAAGGAGATTTGTAATGTTCTGTTGTTGATGGTTGCTTTATAATACAATCAGGAGTTGCTATTCTGAGTATATGTTGTAGTCTGGAATGAATGGTTTTAGTGGTGATTTTTAATTTTATGTGTTATAACTCTGAATGCACTTCCGAGAGATATCTTTGATGGAATGATGTGTTTGTTTAGACCTTTGTCACAGCTCTAAGTTCTTCACACCGATGACGTTATGTCGATACCGATCTATCCCCCATCTTAGTAAGGTCACGGCACGCCTCGGGTGAGACTCTCGGCTCTTCAAAGTAGGGTTAAAATGCCGGCATGGTGCTAGACTACAGCGGACACACTTGTTGGCCCCTAACCTGAACCTGGGTCTTCTCTGCAAGACCTATTTCCTCACCAACAAATGGTTCTGTTTCCGGGACCCGAAACTTCATTTGGGAGCTAGATCATGGTATCTCAAATCTTTGAAAGAGAAATACGAAGCTGGTGGGATAACCACCTAGATCAGTTCATCACTCAGCAAGCTGAGCTGAGACGACAGAAGGAGAAAACGATCAAGAATCTGGTTCTATTCTTCGACTCTACCAGTGATACCTACGAAATATTTTTGGGAAAGTTTCTGGAAGAACTCTATTACTGGTTGTGGAGGCTTCATACCAAGGTGGTCAGGGAAAAGTCACGGAAAATAAATCGCAAGTGGGTGCACGGAGATCTGGTGGCCCTTCATCGGTTAAACACCGATTTAACCTGAGCTGCAGATTTCTGGGTGGAATCTACCTTGGACGGATACATAGTGGAGTTTGCAGTGAAGTGCTACCAGTCTTTTTCGAGAGCAGAAGATATATTCAGATATGGGTTAAGGGGGAAGCTACTGAAGGAGATCCCATTGTGGATTAAAACATTGATGGTATATGAAGGACTAATGGGGTTCCAAAAAGTAGAGATGGAAGTGTAAAACCTCTGGTGCCGGGGGAAGGGACTAAAGGAGAGATGCTACAAGAACAGTGAAAAAGGGGAGTAGGAGTATGGATGTCGAGACCGCTAATAGGCTTAGGGAGCGATGAGCACATTGGAGGGTGCAGATTGCAGAAAGGTGGCGAGAGAGGGTGATAAAGGAGTTGAAGAGACTGGAAAGTGATCGAAAGGACAAAGAGGAGGCGCCTCAGATGATGAAGGAAATGGAAAGTCAGGTGGGTCCCCAAGATATAGGAGGGGCTATTAAAGAAGTTCGGCAGGTGTATAGGAGCCCAGCCCAGATGGAGAAAGGAAAGAAGTATGACGAAGAAGGTACAGACGCGCGCCCAGATGAGGTGTCCAATGTGGATATGCACGTTGAAATGGAGCAACTATTCCAAGAAAGGCCTACGTCCATATCTTAAGGTATTCCTATTCCCCAAAGTTCAAGTAGCTCTAGTCCAAACCTTCCCCTGGTACTCTATCAAACCCTAAGTGAAATTTTTGTTAAGTTGCGTGAATTAAGTAATTTTCATAGTATACAGTCCCCAGGAGTGATACATACTAGTAGTAGGATTGCTAGTGGTACAATCTCGCAACTAGGAACCAACAACTTCATTCTAGTAATTCCTACTCAAGTGAACATGGTGGGATCACTTACCCATTATCCAGAGTTCTCTGGGAGGGGTAACGATGATGTCGAACAGCAATGGTACCTCTACGAGGCCATCTGGAGGGCGCGACAGACACCAGATGTGGGGAAGTTGATAGAATTTCAAACCACCCTTAGGGAGAGAGCCCTACGTTGGTTTATGAAGTGGTCTGAAGCTCATCAGAATCCAGCAATGGCAGATGTGAAGAGGGATTTCATTAAGGAGTTCAAACTGTCCAAAACAGACTAACAGGGCCTGTCAGAAATGTGGGAAATCAATCAGTGGGAAGGAGAGACTACTTGGAATTTGATGCGGAGATTCAAGGATGCAATTGGAAAACTTGGCTATCCAATTGATCCAAACCATTAGAGGGATTGGTTCATCAAAGCTCTACTACCTTTGACCCGAACTCCATTAACTCAACAAAGGATCGAGATGTTACAAGACGCACTAGAGCAAGCAATGAATATAGAAGCTATGGCGGGATACCCACAAGAGTTTAAGGGAGGGGTAGTAGTACAAGACCCATATATAATGGGTTTTCAGCATCAAATAGTGAGTTTGACAGAAAAACTCAAAGAAATTAAACCAATGCGGCCGGCAAGACCGAATGTATGGTGCACACATTGTCTCATGGAAGGACATGTGGTAACTGAATGTCCATGGTTGCAGGGGCAGAACGTGGGGACATCAGCTGTAGGAGTGTAGGGGGCTCCACCATTAGGAGGATTTGTGCAAATAAACACCCAGGGACTATACCCACCACAACAACAATATACAGGGTTCCCTGCGCAACAAAGTCCAACCACCAATGAGTACTGTGAAATATGCAAGAATATGGGCCATCAACCTCGCCTGTGTCCGATATTACAAAAATATTCCAACATTCTGAATAATATATACTGTGAGTTATGTGCCTCAACCACACACGGCACAGAACAGTGTCGAGCTCTGGATGCACTGGCGGAACGACTGGACCGGCCTTCATATAGAGTGAACGAAGCTCCCTGAGGGAGAGGGGGAGACCTAAGAGGAGGTCGAGTAGGGGGTAGAGGTCCACTAAGATGCTACAACTGCGACCAAGAAGGACATGTAGCTAGATAATATCCATTCCCTAGAAGACCCTGGTGTTTGCAGTGTCGGGTTAACACTCACGCAATAGAAGATTGCCCTAAGCTCATCAAAATATGGGAGGAAAGAGCTAGACAGAGGGGGGAAAATATAGTAAATGAAGAACCCAGGTTGATGGAGACTCAGAAAATGCAAAACGTGGCCATATTATCATGAGAAGGAAAAATAATGGGGGAAGATGCACATGTAAGGGACCCAATAAAGCTGGTTAAGCCAACACCCCCAAAACTGCTGGTCGGACCAGAACGACAGAAACAATTTTTTCAGTAAGTAGCAGAAGCCTTTGCCCAACTCGGGGGAAACAAAGGTATCGAGTTGAAGCAAACTCAGGAAGACAATGAGACCCAAGGTAAGTCAGAAGCTTTTATCCAGAAGTGGTTCCATTTGTTCCTAAAAATTGTTAACAACGCACTAATGCTAGAATAGCTAATGCAGAACTTGGAAGGGATGCTAAAGAAAAGCACAAGAGCAAGAGAATCACCGGACGCAAACCAAAAGTATGCACAAAGAGTAAAGAGAAATAAAATAAGGACAAGAAAAGAATTATGAGTGAACACGCAAGTCGCGGGTTTCCAAATTAAAGACACTATGCTTGATTTGGGATCCGATGTCAATATTTTGCCAAGGAACACCTAGGAAGCATTAGGGAAGCCAAGATTGGCGTATTCACCAATCCAACTTCGGATGGTGAACTAGTACTGCATTGTACCCATCAGCAGACTGGAAAATGTTGAAGTTAACATTGCAGGGGTAAAGACATATACAGAGTTTGAAGTCATCGACATCATGGGAGATAAAGATCCTTATCCTGCACTACTAGGAATTGATTGGGCCTTTGAAAATTACACGATAATAGATCTGAAAAAGGAACTGATGGTCTTCGAGGAAAGGGAGATCAGAGTCACTCAGCCACTCGACCCCTACCAAGGACCAAGATATACATAGATTGTGGACAGCAGAGAAGATGCTCAAATTCTGGATCATCTCTATCAAATGACTGCAGGAAGAAGAGAAGATTACATTAACCCAATAGCAGAAGGATCTGTAAGTTAGAGAAGCATCCAAAGCTCAGAGTTGGGCTCAAAAATAGCTTTGGATGACTGGCAGCAAGAAGGATATGAAACCAATGCACGGAGGTGCGCCAATATTGGGAGAATCAATTGGATCGGGACCGAGGTTCGAGAATATCCAACCTTATCCGATATGGATGCTGTAAGCAGTTTCATAATAAAAATAGAAGATAACGTACCAGAAGGCCACAGGGTACCACTGATGGACATAGCATTACAATCCACATCCACAAGATGGTGGAGGAATCATTGCAATTTGCTCACACAGTGGGGTGAAATCACGGCAGCAGTAAAAGCAAGATTTAAGGAAGAGGAAGGACCAAGCTGCAAGGAGAAATATCACAGGGACTCCAACCCAGAGACCACTTGGAGAAGTGTAAGGAATAATGGAGAAACAAGGGATACCCAGAAGAGCTATGGGTACACCAGTTTATCCACTCTCTGGACTTGATACCAAAAGTGTGGTATCTGACGGAAGAGAGGAAGAGAGGGACCAACATATGGCAAGAAGTTGCGGAAAACTTCATGCAGTGTTTCTTGTTTCGAGGAAAGATAGAACTAGTTACACAAGCCTTGCAGGCTATCAAGAAGGTACTTTTCTTCCCAGATATTCAAAAGGAGGAGGAGCAGTCGCTCCAGTACCCAGGTGTCAGACCAAAAGTGGCATTTCAAAAGATAAACAGGGAGATGGATGATGACAATATGGAGGATCTCAGGAACCTGTACATTGAATAAATAGAGGGAGAGAGAAATATCAAGGAAGAACCCACGACAAAAGGAATCCATTTGCTACCGTTGAGGACAAAGAAATTAAATATTGGAACATAGGATAAGCCTAAACTAGCGATGATCGAGGACTATTGGGATGAACAAACAACCAAGGAAATAGTTAGTTTGTTGAAGGAATATGAGGACTTGTTCCCTTCATCAGTAGCAGATTTAAGGGGCATAAAAGGAGATATGGGAGAGATGCGGTTAATATTGAAACTTGATGCAAGGCCAGTGAAACATAGACCATATCATCTAAATCCGAGGGTGAAGGAAAAGGTTAAAGAAAAAATCGACAAGATGTTGCAAGCAGGATTGATATTCCCAGTAGAGGAAGCAAACTGGGTAAGTCCCATAGTTATACAAAACAAGAAAGAAAAGTCTGAAATACGAGTCTATTTAGATTACAAAAGCTTAAACAATTCTTGTATCCATGACCCATTTCCCACTCCGTTTAGCGACGAAGTCCTGGACAATGTTACAGGGAACGAGGCATATTCATTCACCGATGGATTCTCAGGATACCATCAGGTACGAATAGTAAAGGAGGATAATAAAAATACAACATTCACCACCAAATGGGGCTCTTTTGCATATAATGTGATGACATTCAGACTAAAAAATGCACCAGCAGTATTCTCGCACATCGTGATAGCCGCTTTCCGGGAGTACATCCACAAGTTCTTAGAAGTCTACATGGACAATTGGACCGTCTATAGCATACTGAAGGATCATGCGACATTGTTAAGGGTGATGTTCGATAGATGTCGACAACTGCAGATCTCATTGAACCTGAAAAAGTGTATATTTGCAATGCCGTTTGGAAATCTACTAGGGCACGTCGTATGTATCCAAGGAGTTTGTGTAGACATAGCCAAAGTAGCAGTGATAGTCAACATGGAGGCACCAGAAATGGTAAAACAACTGAGATCACTGATGGGCCACACAGGGTACTACCGGAGATTTATCTGCAACTATGCGAAGATAACAGCTCCATTAGAGAAGTTATTGAAGAAATCTGAACAATTCCAATGGACAGACAGTTGCAGAGCTTCCCTGGATACTCTAAAAGAAAAGCTAGCGAGTGCGCCAATACAGGTCCACCCAGACTGGGATAAACAGTTTCATGTACACATCGATGCTTCCAGCATCGCGCTCGGAGCAGTCTTGGCCCAACCAGGAGACACTTTAGTCGATCACCCGGTATATTTTTCCAGTCACAAGTTGTCCATAGCAGAACGCAATTACACCACGATAGAATGGGAGGCATTAACAATGGTGTACTCTCTTCAAAAGTTCCGCCACTACCTGTTGGGGGGTAAGTTCAAATTTTTTACAGACCACTCAGCGTTAAAGTATTTGGTCAACAAACCAGTCTTAGAAGGAAGAATTTGTAGATGGCTCCTACTCTTTCAGGAGTTCACATTTGAAGTTATCACAAAGCCTGGAAGACTAAACGTAGGGCCTGATCACCTGTCCCAACTAGAGAATGGAGAGAATGGAGGATCTCTAGATGATCAGTTACCAGATGCTGATCTTTTCAAAGTACAAGCCATCCCAAATACTTGAACGAGATAGCTGCCTACCTCATGACAGGGCAGTTTCCACAAAAATATACACCAACATAGAAATGACACCTGGTATTTCAGGCTGCAGAGTATCAACTAATAGCGGGACATTTATACAAGATGGGGTTGGACCAGATTCTTCAGAGATGTGTCCTGGACCACGAAAGGGAAACGGTACTATGGGAATGCCACAGTGGTGTTGCGAGAGGACACGTGGGAGCTAAACCAACGGCAAGGAAGGTACCACAAGTAGGCTTATGGTGGCCTACACTACATATGGACAGCAAAGCATTTGTTAAGAAATGTGACGTTTGTCAGCAGACGAGACGGCCATCCCACAGAGATGAACTTCCGCTGCATTCTATAAAAGTACTGCAGCTGTTCGAAAAGTGGGCAGTCGATTTCGTGGGACCAATTACACCAGCTGCAAGATGCTCAAAGGCAAGGTACATAATAACAGCAACAGACTACCTGATGAGGTGGGCAGAAGCAGTGCCTATGAGAAATTGCATGGCAGAGACTGCTGCACGATTCATATTTGAAAATATAATCAACCGATTTGGGTGTCCAAAAAGCCTGACCAATGACCAGGGTACCCACTTCATTAATGACACCATTAAATCCCTACTAGAAAGCTTCATGATATAGCACCACAAAAGTAGCCTCTACCATCCGCAAGCCAACGACATGGTGGAAGCGTTCAACAAGATACTGGAGAAGGGCCTAACAAAGATATGCAATGCACAATGTGATGACTGGGATGAGTAGATACCAGTAACGTTGTGGGCCTACCGAACAACAGTAAAGAGACTACATAACCAAACACCATTACAGCTAGTATATGGGAGAGAAGCAGTATTCCCTGCAGAATTCATCATGCCCAGCCTCCTAGTCACGACATCACTATGGTTATCAGAAGAAGAATCGTTAAAGGAGTGATTGTAGGAATTGTAGGAACTTGAAGAAGAATGATTTCTAGCCGAATTTCACCAAACGGTACAAAAGGAGAGACAGAAAGCTTGGCATGACCGGAATATTAAGCACAATACTTTTCAGATGGGTGGGAAATTTCTACTCTATGACAACCTAGGGAAGCTACAAATGCATTGGCTCGATCCATTTCATGTAATCGAAATCAAAGATTTGGGAGCAGTTCGGTTAGCACACGTGAACGGCCAAGTCCTACAAGAATGGGTAAACGGCGCACGCCTGAAACCCTACCAAGACTAAGTTACATATTTTCAATTCTAATAACTCTCGCACCTGAGAGGAGTCAGTAGGGTAGAATATCAACAATAACTCTCTCTCACCCGAGATGAGCTAGGTAGGAGTCCACTGTATCGAAACCAAACATAATACTAAGTAACAACACGTCAGTTGTGGAGACCGCAACGCAACCAATTGTGGTCAGGGAGGGGTAGTGTCCAACGTGTCATCCACGTCAGATAGAGAAGCATGCTGAACATCAGCCCATCATCATTACGTGTAGTACCAGTGTCAGCCTGTAGGATTACCGAGATTTGGAAATAATTGCCATAATTAGCATCACCTATACTGTAATAAATTTTCCATAATTAGACATAACCACCAGCCGTCGCATCTGCCCAAATCCCAAAACCACAGTCAGCAATGTCAGAACCCACCTCAGCCGGTAACTAATCACACAATTGTAGCCGCGAAGGAAGCCAGGGGAAATTAATTAGTTATGGGGTCTCATCAACCTCACCCATACCGGTTACTTACATAACCTGCATGTAGAGAAGCGTGAGAATGCTGGAAAAATCCAAGTTAGAATCAGAAACATCCAAAAGAATAAGAGAAGCTGAACCAGGAAAAGAACAGAGAAGGCACATGGGAGAAGGAATTTAGGAGAAAAGAGAGAGAACTATCCTGCAAGTATACCAGCGAAGAGCCAAAATGACCAGAGTAAGCCCAGCAGTCGTGGAGTAAGAAATTGACAGCAGAATTCAAATGATGGAGTCCCTTGTAGGCAAGTACGATAGTGCAACACTGATAGATACAGACCTTATAAACTCTTTTGAATTTCCAGCGCTGAAAAGGCAAGTGTATATAGAGAATTATGCAACAGCAGCAGGACAACCAATGGCAAGAGTGCTGCCAGAATTCAGAGGCATTCAACAGTCTATGATTTCGAACCTGAGGAATCTGCCAGTGTTTGGGATTACAGGCGCTGCGATGCAGTGCACGAATTTTTTGTTGAGCAGAGTCCAGAACGGTTCACTATGGCTGGGGAAGGAAATCCCGACTCATGCAGAGGACATCCATAGATTAACAGGACTGTCACATGAGGGGAGGGACGTATCAGAAGCATTCCAAAACATATCCAAAAGAGCCAAGAAATCAGGGGACACAGACTACTACGTTAAGTATGGCACCAGGAGAGGGGGAAAAGGAGAAAATATTGACTTAATCAATAGACCAGAGATCAAGTTCGCCTGCTACCTTATTGCTAACAAGACAATGAGGCACTATACTAAAGGGGAATGCACGCTGGATACAATTTCAGTCGTGGAGCATTGTGTCCAAGGGGAAAGGTTGAATTGGTGCTCCTTCTTGCTGAAGGAATTGTTCGAAGCTTGCGAGGACAATTACAGAAGAGCGACCGAAATTATTTATGGATACTTGATCATGGCTCTAGCTATGTGGAAGTGGACCTTCCCAAGCATCCGAATACCAGTTGAGATAGCAGAAGGCCAACCATTGGCAATGAAGTTTGTCCCGTGGAGAGTGTCCGGAGACCCTAGCACAAAGGAAGTGAATGCAGAAGCTTTTAGAGTCTAGTCTGGCCAGATGGTTGACGTTGTGATGAGTCAACAAAGAATTCCAGGAAGCCTGTTGGATGGATATGCCAAGCAGATATGGTTCGGGGTCACCCACAACCAAAATTTTCTCAAGCCGACTTGTGTACCAGAATCAACATTCAAGATGAGGCCATTAAGATTCCATATTGATGAAGCAGCCTTTCATACGGAGGTCTATTCATGGCTAGGAGTGGAGATGGAGGTCAGGGATGGATTCTACACATATATCTTCGACAGGATGCTACCAAATCCATGGCTGGGAGAAACTTCAGAAGAAGCAGCGACCAGGATGTCCAACTTGCAGCTTTTCTGATCATTGAATAGTTTAACACCAAGGTAAAAAGTTTTAATAGAGTATTTCAAGTACTAACTAGCGATGCCACTATGTTTTCGACCTTTTCAGAGTTTCAGGCATCCCATTCCAATCCATCTCCCAGCACAACCTCCATATTTGCACCAATAACCAATGTTTTATTTAGTTCACCACCCCCAGCAACTACAGCGCTGGTCAGGAAGAATAAAGCTGCAAAACTAGCAGCGGCACCAAAAAAAAAAAGGTCCAAGGTCGCAGTGCCTAGCCCAGTGGTCAATCTCACAGAGGAGGACCCACCCCGACAATTGAGTGTAGGGGTACCGATCAGAGAAGAGCAGGTAGTCGAGCCCCAAGGGTCCAGGGGGCTACCACTCCACAACCCCATCTACCCCATCGATTTCCTGAACATTCGCATATCACCACCTTGCAACCACCAACTACCATTCGCAACATCATCCATTTTCCAAGAACCCCACAATTCCACACCCTCCACTTCATCAGCCACAGTGTCGGATCTAATAGTCCGTTAAAGAACTAATGGGGACCATGGAAATGAAGTTAACTTGGGTACAGCACAGGTACCTCTATTTGACCAAACCCCGGCCCAACAAACTACATTTACTAAGCTCATCAATCAGATAGAGCAGTCCATGGAAGAAACGGCTGGGTCACTCCCTGAGCAGACTCCACTTCAACTACCTTACCTAACAGGTAAAGAAGTGCAACCCGATCTACAGATGGTTGACTCCAAAAACCAGCTGCAGCACTAGATGTCGCCACTTTCACCACAGGACCAGTCAGCGAAATCTGTCACCAGCGGATAGCCTCTTCGTACACGGTTGCCAGATCAGGGTACCTCCGGCGCAGAAAGCATGGAAACATGGGGGACAGCCAAACTATACCACTTTATTCAAAGAGCAGCATAGCAAGTCGAGAGACTTCACTCGGAGCTCCAGAAAAAATGCGAGCAGCAACAACTATAGATCAACATGCTTACTGAAGAGTGTGAACAGTTGAAGACAGAGAAGGGGTGGCTACAAGAACAACTGGAGACGGTAACAAGGGTATTCCGGGACATTTGGCCAACAGTAACAGCAAACAACAGCCAAATACCAGAATATATACGGGAAACTGATGTAGTCATTCAGGCAGTCCACATTAGAGTGGCATACTCAAACCTCCATCAGGAAAATGGGGAACTCAAGGTAGCATTGGCAGCGCAACCAGCATTACCTGACCCCGCGGTCGTATACTCAGCAAAAATATCAGAGAGGCAGAGCCAAGTCACAAGAATGCAGGAAGTTTTGAGTACTGCAGCAAGAGAATCATACGACCTACTGAAGGGTCTACAGGAATGCTCGACGGCCCTTACTCTGAAGGCACAACTGGTCTCGCTACAGCTGCAGCAAATATCAAGACAGATCCAGGAGGCCACGGACCCGACGGGACTCGACCAATTATATGCACAAGCGGACTTTTTGGAAGTCCAAATACAGTAGATATAAGAGAGCTCAACAGTAGCCAAGCAAGCCCTTTGGGAGCTCCGATAGCCCGTGAAAATCAGTGCCCAGACAATGCAACAATTGGCCTCTGAGGCCAATACTCAAATCACCACCATGTTTGGTGACTTTCCGCCTAATGTCAAAGAAGAAGTCGTCAATAAGATCACAACTGAAACCGATGCGTTGATGCAAGGATGGCAACAGGCCATGGCAGCCTTTTAGGAACTCAAAGGAATAGCGCTCACAAAGGTCCCAGAGTTGGGGCCCTTGTTTAGACAGCCGGAAGAAAGGAGGCAGGCAGAGCAGGGCGCAGCGCTGAGCGGACCCATGGAAGTAGAAACAGTGGAGGATGATTAACTCAGGGTGAGTCAATAAGATGTGGTGGGGGCCTGTTGGGGTCCTTATTTTGAAATTAAATAGCTTTTGAGTTGCGGCTAGTACGTGGCAGAACGCAACCACGGTAGGCAGGGAGATGTCAAGGTTGAAAAAGAGTAGAGGACAGGTGGCGCGGCTGTTGCGGGAGAAAGCACAGGTGGTGCAAGAGCGTGGCAGAAAACAAGCAGTAGAACTCCCAATTAATGGAAAGAAACATAAGACAGCCAAGTGAAGAGGAAGGAGGAACTGTCAATCGTGCTAGTAGCAAATCAAATAGGTAGCCAGCCAGCGGAAAGAAGGGTCGGTTCAGTCGGGGTCAGAAGACAGGAGCCATAGGAGAGCCTTGTGATGTTTTTTTGCTCTCTATTCTTCTGTATCTCTGTATTTCTCTCTATCCAATAGGACCATTTGTATTATTTTCCATTCAAGCTCATGCTAAGGAGCTTTGTAATGTTCTGTTGCTGATGGCTGCTTTATAATACAATCAAGAGTTGCTATTCTGAGTATATGTTGTAGTCTGGAATGAATGGTTTTAGTGGCGATTTTTAATTTTATGTGTTATAAGTCTGAATGCACTTCCGAGAGATATCTTTGATGGAATGATGTGTTTTTTTAGAACTTTGTCACATCTGTTAGTTCTTCATACCGATGAAGTTATGTCGATACCGATCTATCCCCCATCTTAGTAAGGTCACGGCACGCCACGGGTGAGACTCTCGGCTCTTCGAAGCAGGGTGAAAATTTCGGCGTGGTGCTAGACTACAGCAGACACACTTGTTGGCCCCTAACCTAAACTCGGGTCTTCTCTGCAAGACCTGTTTCCTCGCCAACAAATATCGATATGCTACACCAAGCGAGGAGATGTCGAGGAACTCCATTTAATCCTAAGTGTATTTGTGCAAACAACTGTGGTACTTAAGAAATAAGTGTTTCTCTAAATCTTTGATACCCAACTTTGTGCGCAGGGTATGGAATAAATTTGTCAACTCATGCACATCTTGATCCCTTTAGTGCCGTAGTGTAGTCCATTGTATGTACTTGTCCTCATATCTCCCAATGGGGTAATAATGTTCCTTGATGACATATTGGAAATAATTCTAGGTGGGTGCGGATGAAAATAGTGAGGGTTCTCTCTTGTCCCTCTATTCGCAGTAGGTTTCCCACCAATCCTTGACATGGGGGGGAACTTTGAGGAACGCAAAACTAATCTTCTCCCTATTGGAAAAATCATGAACTGGAAAATATCCTTCCAATATATTTAACCATATGTCTATGGTGTTTGCATATATCTGGTCTTCAAGTAGAATAACGTCAAAGTTTACTTGTACCTTGAAGGGAGTGGCGCCTCCAAAGTGACTATCAGATGAAGATGCGTCACCCATGGGCATCTGCTAAAGGATCTGGGCAAAATTTTCCATCATCGCGTTCCTCTGTCACTCGAGGGCTTCTTCGAGCAATATTTTGAAAGGACATAATACTCCCTCATCTTTCTTTTCTTCCACCATGGGAGGCCGTCGGGGATTCTGAGGCTGGTATTGCAAAGTTTCAACTAGTTCGAGCTCTAACTCCTTATACCCTGACCTCGTTGGGGACATACAAATAAAAAAAGAGAAAGAGTTGATGTCTTTGATACCACTAATCTGAACTTATGCAAGAACGCAATAGGATATAGATATAAACATAGACCCATATATGTAGCATAAATAAGACTTAATTTCGTTAATATCAAAGAATTGAAATATGCTTACATACATAATGGAAATAAACTAGCTCGGGCGATGGTACCTTATCTCTGAGAAGACATGTGGCGGCTACATTCCTCTGAACTGTGTTACAATGAGTCTCAAAGGCCTATTTGTTATTGAGAAATAGTGGAAAACCCTAAACATCCAAAAACCTAACCCTAGGAGATGAATCGCCAAAACTATGGGCCCCGTTGGGGTAAATTGGTACATTAACTTCCCAGGGTCGTAACTTTCGCATACGATCTCTGTTTCACGCACGATACCTCGTTAGAAATATTTATCCAAAGAATACAACTTTTGACTACAAACATGAGGTAAAATCCCATGTTTTCCCATTTTCCAAAAAAACGTTGTTTAGGGCCTCAAAATGACTCTGAAAGTTCAGGACCCAAAAATTTTCCAAAAATAGTAAATTGTGCTACAATTAAGAAAACTGAAAAAACTAAAAGAAACAATAGTCGGGGTCCAAGTGGAATAGGTGGGTGGCCACAAATATCCACCTAGATCAGACATACTCCTTATGAGCTTGTATATGGCAAACAAGTTTTTCTTCCAATTGAGTTCCAAGTGGAGGCCTTTAGAACAACTGCTAAATTGGACCTTGATCTATCAGAAGCTTAGAAACAAAGACTAGCACAATTGAATGAGCTAGATGAGATCCTACAAGAGGCTATCCAATGAACGATCATAGTTAAGCAGCAAAGGTCAAGATGGCATGACATATTTATAAAAACTAAAAATTTCAAGCGAGGTGACTGGGCTCTTCTTTTTAATTCTAAATTCAAATATTTTTATGTGAAATTTCAAATTCATTGCCTTGGTCCTTATGGGTAGATATTGTTTATGAAAATGGAGCAGTCAAGATCAAAACTATTGATTTTTAACAAGTTACCTACATTCTTAATGGTCATAGATTAATATTTTATCATGAACCACTAACAAAGGAAGATTTTGTCAAATATTTGCAAGAAACTTTTGAATTCAAGTTGGTTAAGAAAAGAGATTTTTCTCCCCCTTCTCCAAATATATTGTAAATATTTTTATCGTCTTCAAATATATATATATATAATAAAAGTATAAACATGAAAACCAACAATGTTGGAATGCTTTACAAAAAATCTTAACCGAAAACCAATAATTCTTGGCAGCTTATATTTTCATAATTCCCTTGTCTTTTCCCTATTTCTTTTTATCCCTCTTTTTTTTAAATAAGTTTACAGGTGGAAAGCAACACTTCTGAAGACCAGCCTTCTTCATTTCAAAAAGCAACAAAAATAAGGAATCTTCCTCTGATCAAACAAAAAATATCAAGGAATAAGAAACAACAGAATTAATGTCATTTTGTAGCCAATCTTCAATTCTGCAACTAAGTCCAATTTCTACATTCATAACAAAATAACATTTCACATTCAAAAAATCTACAGCAAAGGAATATCATAATAAGATATGTATAATGTTAAATTATTTTCATATAAGAGCATTAGATTTTAATTCATTGGATGATTTCATTAAAAATCCTGTGTTGTTAAAATACCTTATGAACTACCTAAAAAATATGTCCCACTACCATAGTCGTTACAACCTCATTCCATCATCATGACTCAACCTGTCACATCAAATCCATTTTAAATCGCATAAATCCTATCGATCTTATGAAAGCAGATATAAAAATCGTGGGAAATCATGTGAAAAGTTTTAGTCCTGTCATAAGTCAAATATCCCGCGAACACCCCATTCCATTACCATTCCACTCCATTTCATTTCATTCCATATCCCTCACCATCCATTTTTCTCACCTCCTTCTTGTCAACCCTCCATCACCTTTGTAAAATAGAAACAGTCCAGGACCGAGACTTCTCTCCACCATGGGTATCATCGTCCGATCAGACCCTAATGAAGTCAAGTTCCTTCAAGCATACCCGCGACTCAAAGAAAAATTGTAGCAAGCGATGAGCCTCAGTATTGCAATAAGAATGTTGCAACTACCGAGGCTACCAACTTTAATTATCAACTCGGGGTTCGTACAAAATTAAGAGATATCGGCACTATATGCGCAGCATACAATGTGTAATTTTTTTTTTGATCTTATGTAATAGAGGGAATGTCATGAAATCAAAGCCTAAACTAATTGCAGAAATAGAAGTGTTTCTTTGAAAAGGAATTAATCCTAGGAAAGAACGACAATTTGTAATTGAAATCCTAAGAGCATGAATTCAAATAAAAATACCTAAATGAATGTCCTAAGTGGTGTTTATTCTTCCTCAATCATGTATTTAGGTCCTAGGGGTCAGGATTCAAGCCTAAGAGACAAAAACCAACCTTTGGGAGTAAATATGGTCAAGTTTACACATGCTACAAGAGTGCTACATGCAACTCTGTGTTTGCTACAGGCAAGTCTATTTTGGAAATAACTCACTAAATGACTAAGTAAATCAAATGAAAATGGGATGGGAAATTTATTATGATTTCTTAGGTATCCATTCCAAGGGGAATCACTCCAAAATACTCCTGTTCACATGTGCTAAAAAATAACAGAAAATTACTACTCTAAAATCTGGAAATTCAAGAACTAGTGTGCTAGTTAATCTATCAAATGCCTAACCTAATCAAGTGAAAATGTAGTGGGGTAAATTTTGTTATCAAATTTAACAATATAATGACCTAATACTAGTGGAATCAAGTCAAATGGATCTCATTAACCCCTTCTAAAAAATAGCAGAAATGTACTACTATTTCGCTACAAGGCATTTACAAAAATCTTATATTCGTGAACTAGTAATCAAATCCAAGTAGCTTAATGATTAAGATTACCTTCCAAATTTATTCTAAGGATGAATAATGTTTTTGAACCTGTAAAACCTGCAAAATAACTCACTTAAATCATCTAACTCAATCCTACAACAAGAAAAAAAAAACAACACTAAATACAGAAATATGCAAAACATAAATAAGATATGCATGTGAATAAGAAGTGAAAATAACATAAAGAAATTGTGAAAGAGGTATTTGAGGCTCTTGGGATGGCCAAGCCCAATGAGGCTTAGATTCCTATGGAAGAAACCAAGCCATAGAAGCTAAAAATGGCGCTAATCTTCATTATTCGAATCAATCCAAGTACATCCCTGCAAGAAAGAAAGTGGAGCTGCCAGGAAACAAGTTTTCTCCACAATAAGACTAAAAAATACATGCCCCTAGAGGCCAATTTGAATTGGTACTTATGAAAAATGATGAGGAATCATTCCCCTTGAAAGGAGGAAGATTTCCCCTCCAAAATCTCTCAAATAGTGGATCTGGCTCCCAACACTAGGAGTTTGTAGTAAATGGTAGGGAACACATCCCTAGATTTTCTCAATCATCAGAGTTCCAAAATCTCTCTAGAATTTCTCAATAATTTTTTGATATTTTGCTCATTTATTTTCCACTCTTGATCCTCCAGTAGTATGTAGCAAGTCCCTAAATCATATTCTTCTCCGTATCTTCATAATCTTCCCAATATTTACACAATATTCTACAAAAATAAATAATATTAGGCATAAATATTCAATTATCTATAAACCTTCCTCAGAACATATTAAATCTTTAAAAAAAATAATTAAGTGTAGAAGGAGAGATTTAATATATATTTTATGTGCCTAATAAAGGTTAGATGGGTCTTAATTTAAGTCTAATTTAGAGGCCCATCATACCCCCCTACTGAAATTGTTGCTCATCCTCTGAGAAACCTATTCATCCTCCTTGCCTTGTGGTTCTTCATGTATGCTGGCCTATTTCATTTTTTTTTATTGTTCCATGTGCTGCTCCTTTTGTTGATCTTCTTGCTACTCTTCTATTTTCATTTATTCCCCTATCTCGGTTTCCCATTAAACTTCTAATTTAGGTTCAGGCTACTTCTTTCTCTCAAGTGATTCTTCAACTATAATGGTGTGAAAAATCAGGGCCTTGTTTTTACCTGTTGCTGGGGAGTTGTAGACATTATCTGGTGCAGGGAGCTAGAATTTGGTGATAGCCATGGTTATCTCTCTCTTGTTGTGTTTTTTATGTACTTTCTGAGTTAGCAGCTTGATTTTGAGTGAGTTTCTTAACCTTTTTATTTTGTTTTCTTCTTACAGGTGCTACATGGAGGTCCTCAAGTGCCTTTGCTGGTGTGTTCATCCTCCTGGAGTCTGTTGGTGTTCATTTGAAGCCATCTTCATCAACTTATCCTCAGATTTTGACCTTGTTATGCCATATACAGAATTGCTACAGGAAACTTTTCAACTTCTTGTAGCAGTCTTCTCTCTGCTTCTTGGGGCTCCAAATTTCTTATAGATGGAGTGATGGAATGATTGGAGTGATTGAGAGGTAAGGGGAGAGGTCTCATGCCAAGGTATAGGTGATCTAGCTGCTAGTGGTGCAACATAGGGTTTAGGGAGTGAATCCTTGTGCATGGAGTGAAGTGAGGGTTAGGAGTGGTAGGTATAGGCAAAAAAATAAATTATCATGCTCTTTTTGAAGTTTAGAAACCTTTGAGAGAGCTACTTTCCTTGTAAATAAGTTTCATGTAGCATTTACAGGGTTTCCTGTAGTGCTAAAGGAATCCTGTAGCTACCGGGACTTTCCTGTAGCAATTATAGTCATGAGTAAAAATGGATTTTTCTGTCTACTTGAAAGGTGAAATGACTGAATGGGTGCATGTCAGAGTTGTCCATGGAGTGTGTAAGGAGAGAGAGAAGAGAGGAATAAAACCACCTTTGATCAAAAAAAATTGTCCTTTGTCTTTCCTGTAGAAAAATTTTTTAAGCATGTAGTAGCCCTATTTCGCTTGTAGCAATTCTATTTCGCATGCCAAGAGGTGGTGGGTCCACCTTTTATTTTTTTATTTTTTTCTTTTTTTCTTTTTTTCTTTTTTTCTTCTTTATTTCAATTTTTTTTTTCTTTTTTTCTTTTTTCAATTTTTTTCTCTTTTTTTTATTGCATGCAAAATAAACTAAGAGTTCTTTTTCTGTTAACTGAGTTTGCCCTCAATTACCCCTTGGCACTCCTTATCTTCCATCATAACTAACTGCTTACTACCCACTTTCTCATGTCCTCTTTACTTTTGTCTTGTTCCTCTCCCACATGTGTGTGTGTCTTGGTGGAAAAGTGAAGCTAATTGCGAGATAAGGCCGAGGCTGCTCTGCTACTGATTTTGGCTATAAAAAAATTTCCTTCTCACACTTAATGTCTTCTTAAGGTAGAATAGATCCGAAGCCAGGTCTAGATGATTGCATACCTGAGCCTTACCCTTGATTTATTTTTACATGTGATATTCAAGTCGTTGATATGAATGTTGAAGCTATCTTTGGTGGTTCTAAAGCTGCTACTGAAGCTGCATGTGATAATTTCTTTGAGGTCTTATTGCTGATAGCATTGAATCTGGAGGTCTTCTAGGGTTTCTTTTGTTGGTGTTGTTGTTGCTTCACATCCCTGGATAAAATGTTGTTGTTGAGATCTTCATGATGTGAGTGTTGTAGTTGATGATTTTTATTTTGTACAAGTCCTCATAGCATGATTATTCTTTGACTAATAAAGTTTTTTGTGTGTGCAATCTCCTTCCCAATGTTCAATATTCTACTGGTGGAGTGGACGAACTGCTTCCTAAGGAGGATGTGCTCTTATAAACTTCATAAATGGCTTCATGATGCTCAAGGTGGCTGAATATTCTGCGTTGTGGATGAAAAAAGAATTGATGTTGAGTTTTTATGTGACAGTACAGGCTGCTTAGGACAACCCTCTTGTAGCAGACTTGATTTAGGCATAACTCTCAAACGGTAGATCGGATTGAACTAAAAAAATTTTATCATATTACTATCATCCTTATGCACCTTCCCATAACAAATTCCGTCCATTTAATGCACTAATATCTAGAAAAATTAAAAATGTTTGTAGGTGATGGAGGTCGATTTCTCACAAAATATGCACCAGAAATTGGTGAAATTTTTTGATCATGCTACCATCATATATATGCATCTCCCACTAAAACAGCTAGTAAAATGGATGCACGGCTTTTGAGATATAATAAAAACATTTTTATGTTAAAAAATATTTCAGGACAACCCTCTTGTAGCAGACTTGTTTTAGGCATATCTCTCAAACAGTAGATCGGATTCACCTGAAATTTTTTGAAAATATTAATATCATTCGTATGCACCTCTCCATAAAAATTCTTGGCCATTTGATACACAAATCTCGAGAAAAATTTAAAATGGTTGTAGGTTATGGAGGTCAATTTATCACAAACCATGCACCGGAATGTGCTGAAATTACTTGAGCATGTTACCATCATATATATGCATCTCCCCATGAAATAGGTCAGAAAATGGATGCACGGTTTTTGAGATATTATAAAAACAATTTTATGCTAAAAAACTAGGAGTTTCCTGCATCATTTTAGGACAGCGAAAAAATGAATGATAAAAGCTTGGAAATAATGGATGGATGTTGGAAATGGATGAGGGTGATGGATTGGCATGACCTAGGTCCTTTTAGAGCATCTGAGCAAAGGAGGAGGAAGTCCAAGTTTGACTTCCTTTGACTAGGGTTTTTACCAACTTTTTATTTTAGTGCCAATTTGTTCTTTTTGCTGCTTGCAAAGTATGGAGAGAACCTCCATTCATTAGAGAGAGAAACATGGAGAAAATACATATTTTTTCTTTTCATTTTTTCGCCTTTTTTTTTCTTTAGGCCTACTAGCTATCTCAATGAGGTTTTCAACTAATAGGTCTGCCTAGGCGCCTCAAAGGAGGTTTTCACCTAGGATATTTTATTTTTCTCTTATTTTATCTTATTTTCCAACCCATTGACTGCCTCATGGAGGTTTTCAATCAGTGAGCCAATATTAGGTACCTCAAAAGATGTTTTCACTTTAGATTTTATTATTTTTCCTTTTTTATCTTTTTCCATTTTTATTTTTATTTTTCTATCCTACTCTAGTTGAAAAAAACAAAATCTCTTTCAAGTATAAGAATAATTCCAATGGAGCCATGTGGTCATAAATATGACAGATAAAATCATGTGTACACTTGTAATACATCCTTTGACATGTACCTAAATATGATAGATGAATTGCTTTGATTGATATTGTATCAAGTATTGTTGAAGAAGAGTGTGTTGGTACAACATAATGATTATATGGAACCATATTTCAATATAGATTTGATGCCCTTGGTTTGCTTGCTCATTGGGAACATTCTTCGTGTCTTCTACTACCATGAAATTCAAATCTTCCTCTCTTTGTTGATTATTCTCTTGAACACATGGATGAAATGATGGTAAACATGAGGGAACTTTCTCAATATTTGATTACGATGTTTGGCCTTCATCAAGTGTAGCTCCTGATGCTTTCATCTTCTCATTTTAATCTTCTTCTTTTTAATGTTGTCCTTCAATGACGTCAAGAGAATCACTTTTTGCAATAATCTTCCTAAGCTAAGATGGATACCCTTTATATCAAGAGGAGCTATTTGGAAATGGTGTACCTAAACATTGTAAGTGGGCTAAGCTACTTCTTTGTATGGGTTTGGAAATGGTGGTATAGTTAGTTGAGTGGGAATAGATCTACGAGATGGATGTGGTTGAGGTTGTGGTTGTGGTGGAGGTGTATGGTAGGGATAGCATGGAGTTGGGTATGGAGGATATTGAGGAAAATATTGAGGATATTGTGGATTTTCCCCATAAGTTCCTTGCCAACCTTGTTTCCAAGATTGGTTTTGGGGTTGAGATGGCCAAGGTTCCCAAGGAGGGAGTGTGTCCCAATTATTTTGAGATGGGTATTAATAAGCTTGAAATTGTGAAGTAGGTCGTTGCATAATATCAAGTTGACTAGGCTGCCATGGTATTCTTGGAGCTACATAACATAGCTTCTTTGGTGATTGACTTGATCCATTGTCCTCTTGGTACACTTCCTTAAACCTTGGTAATGATGGTCAATATTTAGTAGCATATGATTTTGCATGGATAACACAACTATCAACATCTTTTTTTTGCTCAATTTGCATTCTTAACATCTCTACTTGTTCACTTATATTTCTAATAATTTTTGTTTTAAAGTTATCAAGCAACTTTCCAGGTTCATCTTGACTTACCAATGTTGATGCTAATTTAATTACTCTTTCCCTTCCTCTTGATATACACTTGCAAGTTTCACAATTTTTTTCAAATGATAATTGGTATACATCTCCTTTACTCATGAGATCAAGGAGATCAATCCTCTCATCCCTAATTATTCTAAGTAAGAGGGTTTTTAGTGTATCAATCCTAAATGATGTAATTTTTCCCTCTTAACATTATACATGAACCTCTCTATTAGATCTTCAAGGCTCTCATCTTGTTTTTGATTAATTCTAAATATTTCTTCTTTAAGATCATGATCTTTATATTTTTCTAGAAATATATTTTGCATATCATTCCATGATCTTATTGAATTAGTACCTAAACTCATGAACCATTTAAGAGTTCTACCCTTCAATGTTGCAGGAAACAATCTCAATTTTTGAGTGTGTGATAAGTACCCATAATATCTACAAAGTATTTCATATTCGAAGAGAAAGGTTTCTGGATCCTTTGACCTCATACCATGGAAGTTGGGAAGGAAAGATGGAGGAATTCTCTTCATATGCACACTGACACCAGTATCTTGAATGGGAAATCCAAGAGGATCTTCTTCATTGTGATCATCTCCATCCATTTCTTCTACCTTCTTTGCCACCTCTTCTTCTTCTACATGAAAAAGTGGATGGTGATGTGGTTCTTACTACACCACATGATCAAATGGGGGGGTTTGGTGTTGGATAAGTATTTTTAAAAAAAAAATTTGAATAAGAATGCTAATGCAATGCAATTTTCTATTTTTGAAATGAAATATGCATAATGCAATTTTTTTTGTTTTTTCAGAAAGTAAAATAAATGAATCAACTAGGGAAGAAAAAAATGCATACTTTGACACCTCCCCAGCAATGGCGCCAAAATGAGATGAGCATCAATATTGCAACAAGAATGCTGCAACTACCGAGGCTACCAACGTTAATTATCAACATGTGGTTCGTACAAAATTAAGATGTATCAACACTATATGTGTAGCATAAAATGTGTCTTTTTTTTGTTGATCTGAGGTAATGGAGGGAATTTCATGAAATCAAAGCCTAAACTAATTGCAGAAATAGAAGTTTTTCTTTGAAAAGAAATTAATCCTAGGAAAGAACAATGATTTGTAATTGAAATCCTAAGAGCATGAATTCAAATAAAAATTCCTAATCTAATTTGTGAAAATGAATATCCTACATGGTGTTTATTCTTCCTTAATCATTTATTTAGGTCCTAGGGGTCAGGATTCAAATTAGGTATGACCTAGGGAATTGGAAAGAAAACTCAGAGGGTTACTGTAATTTGTGAAAATGAATGTCCTAAGTGGTGTTTATTCTTCCTCAATCATGTATTTAGGTTCTAGGGGTCAGAATCCAAATTAGGTATGACCTATGGAATTGGAAAGAAAACTTAGAGGGTTAATGTAGCACTGAATTTCAGATCTTGAAGATCTTAAATCACAGAGATAAATCAGGTTGAATATCGACCTCCTAAAAAGCAAGAAAAAGGTGTGTATTTGTTTTTCTTAAATTGCATAACTTTTTTTTGAAAAAGTAGTTTGAAGTCATTCCAAGGGAATATTGAAGCATAGATATAAGTATTGGATTCTAAAATGCCTCCCAAAAATAATTCACACCCATTAAGTCCTCAGAAAACTCTACTATGACACATGAATAGGAATAAGTGCAACATGATATATCAAAATTACGGGACCAAGTGCAACAAATTTCACTCTCACAAAGAGCAACCAAATAAGAAATAAAAGGTGACATGGATGGTTTAAAATCATACATGGATGGGTTGAAGAATGGCATGGAAGGTATAGAATCAGAACTAAAAGGAAGCATGGAAGATTTGAAGAAATATGTGGAAGGTTTGAAGGAATGTTTGACAAAGTTGCTACAAGAAAAGCTTCGTAATGGCAAAAACTTAGTAGAAGAAACTCATGATGAAGAAAAAATAAACGTTGATCGTGATTTCATAAACTATAACGTTGGATTGAAGAGCCACCATATTCCAAAGATCGATATGAGTAAGTTTGATGACAAGGATCCCGTAACATGGATATTGCAGATGGAGCAATATTTTGATCTACATAATGTGAAAAACACACAAAAGGTACATAATGTAACTTTATATTTATAACCCAATACATTTGTATGGTATCAATGGCTTTTCTCTCATAAACAAATTTTCACCTGGTCGATTTTTACAGAGGAAATGATAGCACAATATGAGGATACAAAGAGCAACACCTTCTTTAGCCAATTGAGAAATCTCAAACAAAAGGGTTCAATAATGGAGCACATTGAGGACTTCCAAAAATTGAATATTGGGGTAGAATATATTCCAGAGGATCATAGGATTGATGTCTTCATATGGACTTTAATGGATAAAATCCAACATGAGGTTCACCTTTGGGTACCTGATTCATTGGAGAAGGCATTCAGGGTGGCAAGAAAAGTTGAAATCAAAATTATGGCAACAAGGAAGTCTACCTGTTATCACTCAAAAAAATTCAAAACATCATTCTGAAAATATTACTTAGGTTCATGGGTCAAAATAGGGTCTTAAGAGTCATTTCTTGAGTTTGACCAAGGGAATTATTAAATTTTTATAGTTCGAGCCTACCCTAGTCTTTAAATAAACTCATTTTTAAGGTCTTTCATGTCAAGTCTTTCATCATTTTAGGATTCATTTCATTTCCCAAAGTTTTTGTATTAAAACTGCCTAATTAGCCAAGAAACCGCAGTTTCGTAGTGCAGCACATTGAAAAAAGTCACTTTGCGCTATGAAAGCGCTAATAGTTTCATAGCGTAAATAGCAAAAATTACACTACAGGTGCTACGAAAGCGCAGTTTTGTGATTATCTTGTCAGTTGAGTTGTCAAATGTCAGAAACCATTGGGAAAGGGTAAGATAGAGGCTTGTTGAGTCGTGTAACGATGAAATTGAAGTACACACCCACGTTTGTAGTCATCATGGTCAATATAGGTTATGAGTGGGCCATCATTTTCAGTTATGAAAGGACACTTGAAATTCAAATTCTTTCCTAATTAGTCATTCTCATTCCTTTTGCCTTCATTCATAATGTCTGAGCTTTGAGTATCGAGCCAAACTTGTAGCTGGTTCTTACAAAGGTTTATTACATCCATTTCAAGCGAGGCTGATACATTTATTCAAGCGGGGTTGTTACATCCATATCAAGCGAGGCTGAGAGGTTCTCTGAAGAATATGGCAGAAGAAAGAAAAACACACAAAGGAGGACAGTGCTTAAGGCATGAACCTGAAGACATGAAGGCAATAACTGAAGACCTAGCAGTGATGGAAGCATTCATAAGAGCAGGTTGCCTACAGTTTTGTGAGAAATTACAGGGCTGTCACACACAGGTATCCAAGGAATTTGCTATGAATTTTAATGGAATGACAACTAAAGTGGGGATGCTAAGTTTGTCTATCACACCAGAGGTCATTGCTTCCATTACAGAGATTCCAAGAGGTCAATAAACCTGGTTCAAAGGATTCAAATTTAATATGGAGCAGTGTAAAGAGTTCATGAAGCCTAAGCACGTTGAGATGGATCTCAAAAATGCTATCCCAAGAAGTTGCATCAAAGATAATTATTCAAAATTGCTGCTTAACATTCAGAAATATTTTACCTGTGAAGGCAGGTATCACAAGGTTTATTCATACCATTTCAAATTACTTCTACAATTCACTGGTAAGATTTAACTTGACTTACCTTTTTATCTGCATAGAAGTCTTGAAAAGATGGCTGATAAGGTGCAAGAAAAGTCTGAGGGGAGTGAGACATCATTATTTCATCATGGCTTAATGAAATTATTAATTTTATATGAACTTCAAAAGATAGGCAGAGATTGGTCCTCATTATTGTTTGTTAATGGTTTTGAGTTGGAAACCCTAACTCCTGCAAGAAAACCTAAAGCTAAAGGAGTTCCATTACCACCACCAGCAGAACCAAGCCATCCTATGGTTGCAAAGCCAAAAGAAACTGCAAGAGTAAAGCCAAGGAAGCAAACTAAGAAAAGGCCAGAGAAAATGCAAATGCTTGATACATCAACTCTCCCACCTGCAAAATAGAAATCAAAGGTTGTCAAAGATGAAAAACAAGAACAAGTTGTCAGCAAACAAGGAACCAAAAGAATAACTAGAAGCCAAGCAGTGGTTTTGAAAGGAAAGACAGTTGCTATAGAAGATAGTTCAGTAAAAAATGGGAATCTAGATGATATTCTCCATGCCATTGACATAGAGGAAACACCTATTGTACAAGCTGAATTCATAAGGAAGATGAGCAGAAGTTGAAAAAGGCCAAATCTGCAAAGAGATTAGAGTTTGAGGGGGAATATGTAAGTTTTATTTTTCAAGCAAGAAAGCATATGACAAGGCATGCTAGGAAATTAATGGAAGGCAACAAAGAAGTTCAAAAACCCACTGAGACAGCTAAATCACCTAAAGAGATTATTGATCTCTCATCACCCATAGTGAAGGATACAATCAGCAAATTAAAAGGGGGAAAAGATAAAGTGATAGAGAAAACATAGTTTCGGCGCCTTGAGGAAAAGTTAAAGTTGGCAAATCAGGAAATTGATGTCATGAAAAAGAAATCTAGAAAACACAGTGTTGAGAAAGTACAGTTTAAAAGGATGAAGGCAATGTGGCAAGGACAAGTTGATTCTGTTTCTGAAACTTTAGACAATACAGAGCAACTTGTCAAGTGGACAATTCCAGCAATAAAAGAAGCTAAGTTTGTCAGAATAATAAAAACCCATCTGATAGCTACTAACAAAAGACTTAAAGACCGGGTGAAGGATTTACAGGAGCAGATGGAGTTAATTCATGATGAGCTACAGAGCAAAGGCATTAAAATGACAGTCATAGAAGAAACAATAGGTCAACCAATTGTAAATGAAGAAGGAATGCCTCAAGGAAGCTAAAATGAAGTTGTTTTATGGTTTGTATGGTTTGTAGATGATGAGGATAGGTTATATTTTGATTTTTTGGGCAACCATAGTTTTCATTTGACAAATTTATGAAAAAATATACATACTCAGCAGTTTCATAACGCCTCCAGGCTCAAAAAGCAGAAAAGCGCTACGAAACTGTTGTAGCTGCCTTTTTTGCTTCTTTTGATTAGTATTTAAGGTGTTAAAGGATGAGTTAAGAGCTGAAATTTCTATGAAATATGTGTTGAAGGGTGATTAAAATGATGCAAGAGGAAAGAGTCAAAGTTTTTGGAGGACAAAGGCTTGTAATGGCAGCGTTACAGAAAGTGCTACGAAACTATTGTATTTTCGTAGCGCAATACATTACATCCTTTTGAGCAATTTTGAAGCGGTTTTAGACAGCTGGAGACTAGGAAAGAGTTATGGGACATGTTAAGCCAACTTTCAACAGCTAAGGACCACAAAATGAAGATTAAATGATATTCATAATGTTCAAAGAAGGTTTTATGGCCTAAATCTACCTCAGGCTGGGAAAGGCAGAATCTAGGGTAACATCAAACCATGCTTAATCTGGTAGCTAGCCCTACCAGATCGGGAGAGGGCTCTCTCCTGGTCAATCTCAGCAAAAAATGATCAGTGAGGCTTGAGATGACTTGAATGAAGGTTGATTTTAGGCTAGGTATATATGTAAAAGAGTTTGATTTGATTTTGAGGGTGTTTGTTGGATCAAAGGGAAGGGCAGATTTTGGGTTTGGGGAATGATCAGTTTCGCAGAGAGCTGAATGGGGCAAGGTAGGTAAATGTTTTGACACTTCAATTTTGAATGAAATGGATAGCTTAGACATGTGTGAAGTCAAAGAGGGCAATAAATATTCAAGGATCCTCTTCAAATAGTTTGAAAACATGGAAAATTAAACAAATCCTAGGTAGAGCACTGCAAATTTTAATGGATTCTACCTTTATCCTTATTTGCTTAACTTAAGAAGAAATCGTAGGGAGAATGATACACATAGAAACATCAGTGGACTTACATTTGCAGAGAGAAACAAATTATCAAATCAAAGTACCACAAGAATCCCATAGAGTGTTGCAAACCCTGGTTATTCCTTTGCCAAAATGCAGAGATGATGTACAATGATTCTCAAGGCAATCCCAAATGTCCAACCTATGCTAATGACTGAAAAACTACAAGATATAGACAACACTAACTCATCCCCAGCCTCTAGGGGTCGAGTTCAAAATTTTAGGATATGTTTCAACAAGATCTAAACTAAGAACTAGAAAGTAGGCAGTGGAACAGCTTGCCTCTATAAGATAGGAAACTGATTCATTCAGTTGCAATTCACCTTTTGATGGATGAATCTAATTCCATGAGTAAAAATTTAACAAAATTACATCAAGACCCATCAAATTAAATCAAATTACATCATGAGTTTAACATTTGGGATTAAAAATGTCAAACTGTCCAAAACTAGGCGAAAAACAAAGTTACTAAGTAAAAAATGAGCAAAATCCCCAATGCGCCGCACCTGATTTCTCTATGTGTTGCGCCAGTTTGGAGATGATTTTGAAGGCCTTCCCGGTGTCCAAATTAGCTCCAAGTGGGCTTTTTAGAAATCCTATTGAATATACTTTCCAACCCAACTGGAATTTTTCAATTTGGAGTTCATTTGCCCTGTCAAAAATCAAATCTCCCAAGACTGGTCAAAATGTGAAAAATGAGGCTGCCTCAAGGCAGAGTGCTGTTGCAAGAAAATTTTGAAGGTCTTCCTCAACTCCAAATTGAGCTCATGATAGCTAATTGGAAATATATTTGTGTCTAGTTATCATTTGACTCATCAAGCAAGTCATTTGGCCAACCAAGCTAGGTGAAATCTTGATTTTCCCAAGGTCACTTCAGAGGTGCATCAATTCTCCTGAGGCAACAGTATTTTTTACATTTATCTAACACCATGACACCTGTGTAAAAATTGAAATATTTTTTTCTTCCTTGGCCTATTTTGGACAAAAACCTCTCTCAGTTTTCCCAAATTCATCTTTTATGGCTCAGAAACATCATAGAAGTAAAACCTATCCCGATGTGTGGAACAAGGGATTTGTCGAAATGAAGTGAAATGAAGGGGATAAGGGGTTTCTAAATTATTTATAAAAAATTTGGAAGTAGGGAGGGATGTTAGGAAGCAGGGGAAAGTTGAATTTCAAATATTGAGTGAGGGGAAGGGGTCCAAAAGGGAAAAACACAGGCCTAGCCTAGAAAATTGTCAAGTTGTAGCAAGAAACTAGGGTTTGTGTGAAAATGAGGAATTTGGGGGATATCAGTGATGGGAAGTGTTTAATAAGGTACATTAAGGATAGGGGAAGGTGTATTAATATCAGGATAGAAGTTTTTCTGATGATTTGACCATCCAAGAGAAATTACCTCCAAAACCCTAGGAGAGGGAAATGAACCTTACCTAGGCACAACTGAAGTATGAACAAGGTGTAAAATGACCCAGTGGAACTTGACATGATGATGAAAACCCTCTGAATGATGGTACACTCAGCTGAATGGTGACATGGACCGACATTTGAACAACTTTGAAAGGAGTGAAAACAAACCCTAGACCTAATACCTAGTGACCAAATTTTACTTGAAGACTCACTGAAATGGAAAAATTTGACCTTGACACCTTAAAATCACTTTGTAAGAGAATTTTTTATCACTGGAGGAAGGCTACAAATATTGACACTAACATTGGCTCCAATGGGGATGGTGGCTCCTTGGAGGTGCCAAGAACGGCAGATCTTTGGGAGAGCAGACAATGCCTTCATCCATTGGGCAATGGAGTCAAAAACTCAAGCTGAAATGCATGACTGAAAATTGATGACTTGATGACACAAATTGACTCTCACTCAACTAAAAACTGACTCGATACTTAAACACAACCGAAAAACTAGAAAATATGCTCAATATGAAGCTTATTCAATACAACCTACTCTAGTTGTTCCATTCATCACCTGATCAAGTGAAATGAAACAACCAATGCAACCAAGTAAGTATTCCAGCTGCTATTTGAATCCTCCGCAAGTGCTTGCTTATGAACAACAAGAGAGAACTACCAAAAGGCAAATCCCATGAAAACTTGTGAACAAATCCGTTGAATGATATGGATTCTCTATTCGCCTCCAAAAACACTGCATAAGGATCTTGAAATTCATGCACACTGGGACTTAGCTCATCCAATGGATTACTTCTCTTCTCTTCATACCATGAATGCAAACTTTGATCTGAGCTTTGTGACGAGACTCCTGCTAAAAATGACAAAAAGACCGGCTGCCGGATCAAGTTTATATTAGCACACGTTTCAAGCTCACGTGTAGTCAATGGAGAAAGGCTTTGACTGCAAAAATCATCCAACACATCAACTATTGGGTCGTGAAAAAATTGAAAATATTGCTGCAACCCATTTTCTATTGGTTTCGATGAGATTACATGATTTCCTACAGGCTACTCATTTGAAGATATACTATGCAATTTACCCTTCAAAAACTGAAATGATTCAAAACAAAATGGTATGGAATCATCTTGTATCATTTGATCATATGTGCCAGCTTCCATGTCCTCATCTGCAACTTGAAAATCAATGGTATTCGGGGGCTGCAACTCTGGATATGAAATGTCTTGAACAAGGTTTTTATTTCCCTCAAGATGGTCCAAATCAAGACTTGTTGACAGTTGATTTTTGATTGCATGAATGTTGTCTCCGATGAACTGAAATGAATCAAAACAAAAAGGAAAATATCCTTCACTTACTTAAAAATTTGCTGCACTTTCCTCATCACTGTCATAGCTGATATGCATCGGTTGATCACTGTACTCGAGCTGTTGAAAGTGAACTTATTCCTCCCAAAAACTAGCTGCTGATTTGTCTGCAATATTAGCTTCTGTTTGGAGAACATAATCGTCATCATACTGGTCAAACTGAGGCAAATCATCAGTATAAAACACATCATCAAGCATACATATCATATCAACAGCTTTCTCTTCTCCAAGATGATCTATAAAACAATCATTATCAGATCTATGATGACTAGGATAAGAAAAAAGATGTTTTGGATCAACAACTTGTTCTTCTTCAATCAACGAGCTATGGGCTTGAACATTATACTCATTCCTTGTGGTGATAGTTTGCATCATCTCTTCCACTGCACTTACCAACATGTCAAGCTTTACCTCTAGAGATGTTGATTCCTCTGGATCTATGTTTTTCATCTCTTCTTATTTCAACTTTTCTCTTCAGATCAGCAAATGAGCCTCTACATCTACTGCACAGTTCTGCATCTCTTCAAGTGTTGCAAGATTCATTTCTCTCAGCTGAAACTCCATTTCCGAATCAAAGGCACCCGGGTATTGCAAGAGAGCAGATCCAGAAGGAGGCCTTATATTAATCGGCATCGAAAAATAAACTTGGTTAAATATGGCAGAAAACTGTTGTACTGTCTCCCCTGGCAAACTTTTCAGCTGGTTATACTCTTCTATAATCAAGAAAGGGTTCTGTCTGACCACCCACCTGTCGAGGAAAACTTTGACGAACTGCTGGAAATCTGAGATGCTCACATCAAGCAGGGCTTTGAACCAACTCTTGACCTTGCCTTGCAAAGAAAGAGCAAAAAGCCTAATACTTACATCCTCTTCATCAACTTCAAAAAGGTCAAGAAAAGACTCAAAATTTAGAACATGTCTCTCAGCAGTGATGTTGTCGCGTTCACCATCAAATCTTGGTAGATATAGATCATGATTTGTAGGGAAAGCATGGGATATAGAAGGTAAAATAAGAGGCTTGTATCGATCTAGAATTTTACAAGGTATAGGGGTATGTACAAATGTTGCAGACTCAATCTTGGTCTCTTAAGGTTCATCAGTTTGAATATGGTCATCACAATATTCGGAAGAAAGGTCTTGATCAAGCTCAAAAGCATGAAAATATTTGGTATTCACAATCTTCAAAGGGAAAAAATCAAATGCAGGCCGAGGATCTTTTCTCAAATACAATATACTTTGCAAAGCCTTCTTGACATTCTCGGGAAAAGAGAAGAAATAATTTGTGACAAAGAACAAAATGTCTTGGATGAAATTCCAACTTGAATACCTGATCTTTCCATATTGTCCTTTCATGTTTCTGCTGGTCAGGTTCATCCTCCAATGGAGTCCTTGGATCTGATCTTGAAACTGATTTAGAGTCGCCAAGTGAATGATTTCAGCCTTGCGGTGTATGATCGTTGTCCACCATCAACAATCAGATCTGAACTTGATTAGATCTTACTGAGGAAACCAGATGTTCAGTTCATAAACTAGACCGGAGATTGACTGAAGCAACATTCATCTACTTTCGCAAATGCAAAGCAAGAGAGTTTCGAAGGCTACCTAGCTAACTTCAGGCTTCGTCTGTAGTTTATAAAGCACACAACAAACTTTTCTTCCCCAGTGTGGTCGCCACTATGTTATGGCCTAAATCTACCTCAGGCTGAGAAAGGCAGAATCTAGGGTAACATCAAACCATGCTTAATCTGGTAGCTAGCCCTACCATATCGGGAGAGGGCTCTCTCCTGGTCAATATTAGCAAAAAATGATCAGTGAGGCTTGAGATGACTTGAATGAAGGCTTATTTTAGGCTAGGTATATATGTAAAAGAGTTTGATTTGATTTTGAGGGTGTTTGTTGGATCAAAGGGAAAGGCAAATTTTGGGTCTGGGGAATGATCAGTTTCGTAGAGAGCTGAATGGGGCAAGGTAGGTAAATGTTTTGACACTTCAATTTTGAATGAAATGGATAGCTTAGACATGTGTGAAGTCAAATAGGGCAAGAAATCTTCAAGGATCCTCTTCAAATAGTTTGAAAACATGGAAAATTAAACAAATCCTAGGTAGAGCATTGCAAATTTTAATGGATTCTACCTTTATCCTTATTTGCTTAACTTAAGAAGAAATCAAAGGGAGAATGATACACACAAAAACATCAGTGGACTTACATTTGCAGAGAGAAACACATTATCAAAGAAAAGTACCACAAGAATCCCATAGAGTGCTGCAAACCCTGGTTATTCCTTTCCCAAAATGCAGAGATGATGTACAATGATGCTCAAGGTAATCCCAAATGTCCAACCTATGCTAATGACTGAAAAACTACAAGATATAGACAACACTAACTCATCCCCAGCCTCTAGGGGTCGAGTTCAAAATTTTAGGATCTGTTTCAACAAGATCTAAACTAAGAACTAGAAAGTAGGCAGTGGAACAGCTTGCCTCTATAAGATAGGAAACTGATTCATTCAGTTGCAATTCACCTTTTGATAGAGAAATCTACTTCCATGAGTAAAAATTTAACAAAATTAAATACCCATCAAATTACATCATGAGTTTAAAATTTGGGAGTAAAAAATTCAAACTGTCCAAAACTAGGCGAAAAACAGAGTTACTGAGTAAAAAATGAGCAAAATCCCCAATGTGTCGCGCCTGATTTCTCTATGCGTCGCGCCAGTTTGGATATTATTTTGAAGGCCTTCCCGGTGTCAAAATTAGCTCCAAGTGGAATTTTTGGAAATATTATTGAGTATACTTTCCAACCCAACTTTTATTTTTCAATTTGGAGTTCATTTTCCCTGTCAAAAATCAAATCTCCCAAGACTGGTCAAAATGTACAAAATGAGGCTACCTCAAGGCAGAGTGCTGTTGCAGTAACCTTTTGAAGGTCTTCCTCAACTCAAAATTGAGATCATGATAGCTCATTGGAAATCTCTTTGTGTCTAGTTATCATTTGACTCATCAAGAAAGTCATTTGGCCAACCAAGCTAGGAGAAATCTTGATTTTCCCAAGGTCACTTCAGAGGTGCATCAATTCTCCTGAGGCAACGGTATTTTTGAAATTTCTCTAAAACCATGAAAACTGTGTAAAAATTGAAGGATTTTTTTCTTCCTTGGCATATTGTGGACAAAAACCTCTCTCATTGTTCCCAAATTCATCTTTTATGGCTCAAAAACATCATATAAGTAAAACCTATCCCGATGTGTGGAACAAGGGATTTGTCGAAATGAAGTGAAATGAAGGGGATAAGGGGCTTCTAAATTCTTGAGAAAAATTTTGGAAGTAGGGAGGGATGTTAGGAAGAAGGGGAAAGTGTAATTTCAAATATTGAGTGAGGGGAAGGGGTCCAAAAGGGAAAAACACAGGCCTAGCCTAGAAAATTGTCAAGTTGTAGCAAGAAACTAGGGTTTGTGTGAAAATGAGGAATTTTGGGGATATCAGTGATGGGAAGTGTTTAATAAGGTACATTAAGGATAGGGGAAGGTGTATGAATATCAGGATACATTTTTTTCTGATGATTTTACCATCCAAGACAAATTACCTCCAAAACCCTAGGAGAGGAAAATGAACCTTACCTAGGCACAACTGAAGTATGAACAAGGTGTAAAATGACCCAGTGGAACTTGACATGATGACGACAACCCTCTGAATGATGGTACACTCAGCTGAATGGTGACATGTGTTGGGTTTCCCATGTTTTGGCCAGATTGGCAAGACCAAAAGATGAGACAACATCAGAACCACTTTCGGACCTTAGGATCTAGCCCTCCTAGGTCCATAGAGGGATCTCTCTATTAAAACAAAGAATGGTATATCTTGAAAGCTCAAATTGAGATATTAGGCTAGTTATGAAGCACAAAAGGGGGGTTTAAAATGATTTGGTTGGTTGGTTGCTGGGTTGGTCATGAGATCATAGACTGAGAAGGTTTTGGGAGGAAAGGAACAAGGCAACAAGATATTTCGGCAAAGAGGATAGGTCAAGAAAGTGCCATCCATTGGGCTATGGAGTCATGAAAGGAAATTATATGCAACAACTAGCCAAGGCTTTCAGAGGGCAAGTCATCTATACTAAAGGATCTTTTAGATAGATGATGGGATGGAACATTAAGGAAGAAGATAAAAGAAGGAAAGCAACCCAATTTTTGTCTATAGATCAGGTCAGAGGTCATTTAACTCCAGACCTGCTTGGACATACTCAAAGGAAGCTCTCAAAGAGGGAAAAAGGGGCTGCTTATAGATCGGACCAGAGGTAATTTAACTCCAGGTCTACTTTAGCAACTCCAAGGGAGAACAGAGATAAGATTTACAAAGGGATCTTAGAAAGTTCAACTGGTTGCACAAGGATCCTAGTGGACAGGGCTAACTCTAATCCCCAGTGTTCCCAAATCTTCCAGCTTAAACCCAACAAGAACATCTAAGAACTGATTCATTTAATTCATACATCAGAGAGTAGGCAATATCATCCACTACACTGGTTAAATCAACTGAAAACAATTCCCAGAGAGTACATAAAGCAAAAAACATTAAAGGTAGGGAGAGCAGGAACATAGGGCACCTAACAAGGGTGAATCCTATGATATACTTCTGTTGCCTACCGGAAGAACATGAACAGTATGAAAATGAAATTAACAGTGTTAGAAAAACATCACCAATAGTAATAGACCAAGATCCTGTGAAATGTGCTTTGATTAATTGATGCAAACCAGTCATGTACAATAAGCCCAATGGGTAATACAATCCAAACTTTCTCCTCCCAGCCTATTACATACAAACTACTCTGTAACTCCCTCCCAAGACTATTCTAACAGTCAGACTGAATCCCTCTAACAGCAACAGCCGAACAACTGAACAACCCCCAACAATATGTTCTTCTGGATTCTTATAGGAGAAACAGAGCAGAAGAGGTAGGTGAAGAATTTAATGAAGAATTAACGCTCAGAGAGGAGGAAGGCCGCAACCCATTCTGCTTTAAATCTGTGCATTTACCTCTGGCACTCTAGCTGCAGCACTACTGCCATTTTCTGTTGACTGGAAAAATTGGTGAAATAATGATGCTAGGGTCTCCATACCGTGTAACAAATGCTTCTGATAGTGTAGGACTGCTGAAAGGGCATAAATCTTTATTTGGACACAATGTAGACTGAAAAATGATGCGTACCATGTCCTTTCATGGAAGAATGCTCTGCTGATACGGAAACCCTGATAATATAATATCTTTGTGCATTGGACCGTCTTAGCGATCCACGGGGTCTTCAAATTTGTACTTTTGTCTCCTAAAAATCCATGTAGAAGCTTATAAGTCTTCCATTTCTTGCCTCGAGCTCTCTGCTGTGAATTCGAGCTTTAATGGCGTCGGAGAGGGTTTGTGGAGTTTCAACTCTATCCTTTGATGAATTTATGGCGCAAACACCCCTCCAGACATTTCCTGTAATATCAGGCTCTGAATACAGCCTCTGCACATGATTTTCTTCGATCTCTCTGTCACTGTGACAGAGATTGCGCATCATGGCGGTCATTCCCTGTTGAAAACCCTGCATGATAGGTAAACTGGTTGAGAAGACATACATGGGGGGTGGCGGACACGATGGAGACGATGGGAACAACCATGCAGAACGAACAGACAGTGGAATCATGCAGGAACACGGTGGAAACATTCATGGCGTGGAGAAAGGTGGCGGAATACAGTCGCAGGCGGAGAAAATGAAATTTCAACGAAAAACATTGAAAATGGCCCCTTTGGACGAATAAACATGAATGGACAGGAATATTGTACGGATATTGCACATGGAGATGACATGGCGGGACCGGGCGATGGAGGAATGGTCAACGGTGGGAAAACGAATATGGACCGTCAGATCTCGACGGAGATCGATGGTGGAAACGCATCGGAGAGCGATAGACCGTGGGCCAGGGGTATGGCCATCGAGGGTTAAACAATGCGCAGCTTCGTCGATTGTCAACCGTCGGATGAAGGGCTCTGGATCGGACGGCTATTACGCATATCGCTCGGCATCCTGTACCGAACGTTAACGCGCGATGAACCGGCGGTTTTAAAACAGTGTCGGGGCCACGTGTCAAGAGCTGAGTGGAATCGCTGGGTGATCGGAGAAAACCACCAAGCGCGCGAGGGTGGTGCGATAGAAACCGACTGTTTTTTAACAGTGCGCGCCGGGGTCCACCGGCGGGAAAGGTTCCGAACCGTCGATCTGGTGGGAAATGAACGGCGATGGCTCAATCAAAGGTTTGAACGGGGGAAAGCGCAAGGGCTGCGGATTAAATTCTATCCATACGATCTATCAGGATCAATGGTCGAGGATGCGCCCGATGAAACATACAGTAAGCGACCTTCAGTGTTAGAACCCGGTCACAGCGATGGGTTTTGTGGAAGGTAAAGGAGCGCAGGGCTAACGGGAAAAGGGCTGAGGCCTATCATATGGTTGGAAGTGGGTTTTTAACCCATTTTCAATGAAATTTATGATTTTTGGCCCATTTCCAAAGTGTTTTAAGGCCAGCCAAGGGCAACGATAGGGGGATGAAGGGTGAGAAAGGCCAGGCAAAGGGTAAGAATAGGATTTAAAGGGGGATTTAGGGAAAATAAAGGATGCAGGGATATTAGAGAAGATTTCAGGAACAGACAAGAGGAATTGGGGGGAAAGAAAGGAGACCCTGACCAAGGGGGACAAGGGATAATAACGGGCCCTTTGAGGAACAGAATTTTATAACCAGTGAGGCTTTAGACGAAAAACAGCAGAGGGGACTTGTATAAGGCAAAGCACAGAGAGACCTCAAGGATGATGTGTCTTCAGGGGAGATGCATTCCTTGAAGGTCTCCAAAATAATGTAGCCCCCAGCTTGCTTGTCAAGAATTTCATAGGGGGGCTAACAGTGGCTCCACATGGGGATGGCTTCTTCTTGAAGGAGGCAAGAAACCAGAAATGATCTTTGGAGTAGGCCAGTTGCCTGCTGCTTGACACATCCCTTTCTCTGATCAGCTGCCACAATATGAATATGTTACATCAGCAGAAAACATTTTCCCAATCAAATCTACCTACCCACACTACAATCCTAGCATTTTTTCTTCTTTAGGGTGCATTTGAGCTAGCAGACCCTTTACATTTTATTTTTACAGAAAGAAAATAAACCTATTCTACATCTACCCTTATTACTCCATGAGACCAGATTAGACTGTTGGCCTCATATGTTTCTCTACCTACACTACTACCTGCTAGGATTAGACTGTCTAGCAGGTTTCTTCTCTACATTCTAAGACATAAATTGAAACAACTAACTACATGCTCATAGACTGAGATTTATTGAGCTTTTCCTACCTACCCTACTCTACTGAAATATTTACAAGTCTAGCTTACAAACATTGTCTTCCAATGTAACCAATCCATCAAATGATCCCATGGCTGGTCCTTCTTGCTCAACTCCTTGAGCATGCTGGATAGGCAGGGCAGCTCCCACTCTTTTTGTTCAATAAGAGAAGCCTTGAAAATTTTTCTTTCTGTCTGCAACATGCTGCTCAACAAGACCTTTGATCTTTCTTCAAATGTATGCAGGAAATGTGCATAAGGATCATGAAAAGATACCTGGCTATGCATGTTTAACAGGCTGGCTTCGACCAGGATCTCTTCTTCTTCCACTGGATCAAGAATGAGACTCTCTAGAGAAAGAGAATCTCCCTCATCTACTTCACTTTCTGAACTGGAGGACTCATCATAGACTGTAGTTGTGTCCTTCTGGAGATCTGATATATTCTGATCTGGTGGGCTGAGCTCTGTGAAAAGATCAATGTATTCTTGAGCATGGGGCATATTCCTTTGCTTCCTCTTTTTCAAGAGAAGGCTCTTTGCTTTCAACCTGCTCAAAAATCTCTTCTTCATCTTCTGAAAGGAAAAACTGCTGGTTTCCAGTCTCACTGATGATCTGTGGTAAAGTAGAATGAAGATTCAAAGAATCTTCATCTGCTAATATACTTTCATAGCTCTCCCCGTCATTGTCATAAATAGCCTGCATTGGCTCATTACTCTCTGGAAGTGAAAGGGATTGATTCTCTTCCCATAAATCTACTAATGATGACCCTGCAAGATCATCTTCTGTTTGGAGAGTATCATCATCAGATAGATCAAAAATAGGGGAATCATGAATGTAAGTAATGTTACCAATCAAATATACTGGACTGTCAGCAGATTTTTCTTCATTCTGATTTACATGTGAGCTTTCCAACTCTGTACAATAAAGCTCATCAGATGAATGGGCAAGGATGTCTGATTTGTAAAAAAATTCGGAGGCTGGCTGTCTATTGATGATCTGATCTATTTCTACTTCTGTCAAAGGGGAAGATGGTCTTGTATTCCTTTGTGCAGAAGTGCAGCAGCTCTCTGTTTCCTTTGAAGACTGGATTTGAGGCAGAATGTCATCTTGAGCCTCGACTATAAGGGATAATAAATCAGCATCTGAGTTTTCAGGAATATCTTGAAGAATGTCCACAGTCTCCTGGCTATTTTCTTCCTCAGCTGATTCATCTATGCTCTTGTGATAGCTAGGATGCATATGAAATTCTTGAATGGTTGTCAACAGATCTTCAGAATGCATATTAACCAAATCCTTATCAATGTCTAGCAGTTACTGTATGATATTCTGAGATTGATCACAACAGTCCCATGGTAAGGATGGAGAGTTTCCTTTATAATTCTTGTAAAATACTTGGTGCATGTCCTTTAAAGAAAACAAACTCCGAGGTTCTAACCATTCATACCAATTCCTAGCCTTTCCTTCTAATGTTGCCATGAACATTTTCATTAGGCAGTCTTCATGCCATTCAACTTTAAATTCCACACATGTATATGAAACTTGATTAGATGTAGCAAGGGGTCCTCAGTGTTTTCACCCTGAAAGATAGGCAGGTTTTTTTAACCAGTCCACTTCAGGCATTTTGTGTGGGAATCCAGGGATATGCTTCCTGCTCATTGGGGCATATCTTCTCTATATGCGTGGAAGCATGTTTGTAAACCAGAAAGAGGTCATTGTGTCTTCTCAACCAGTTCAGAGTCTTCTACCAGTGGAGTCATTAGGTCTTTGGATCATAGGGAGTGTGGAGTCGCCAGGTGGATGTATTTGACTGTTTGAAGCAGGTTGTTGTCCACCATCAGCACTAGAAATATAATCTAACCAGAGATCTTCGGTCCTTTGAGTGCCTAATAATGTTTAAGGTGAAATGCACTCAAATTTCCCCAGCGGAGTCGCCATTATGTTGGGGTTCCCATGTTTTGGCCAGATTGGCAAGACCAAAAGATGAGACAACATCATAACCACTTTCGGACCTTAGGATCTAGCCCTCCTAGGTCCAGAGAGGGATCTCTCTATTAAAACAAAGAATGGTATATCTTGAAAGCTCAAATTGAGATATTAGGCTAGTTATGAAGCACAAAACGGGGGTTTAAAATGATTTGGTTGGTTGGTTGCTGGGTTGGTCATGAGATCATAGACTGAGAAGGTTTTGGGAGGGAATGAACAAGGCAACAGGATATTTCGGCAAAGAGGATAGGTCAAGAAAGTGCCATCCATTGGGCTATGGAGTCATGAAAGGAAATTACATGAAACAACTAGCCAAGGCTTTCAGAGGGCAAGTCATCTATACTAAAGGATATTTTAGATAGATGATGGGATGGAACATTAAGGAAGAAGATGAAAGAAGGAAAGCAACCCAATTTTTGTCTATAGATCAGGTCAGAGGTCATTTAACTCTAGACCTGCTTGGACATACTCAAAGGAAGCTCTCAAAGAGGGACAAAGGGGCTGCTTATAGATCGGACCAGAGGTCATTTAACTCCAGGTCTGCTTTAGCAACTCCAAGGGAGAATAGAGATAAGATTTACAAAGGGATCTTAGAAAGGTCAGCTGGTTGCACAAGGATCCTAGTGGACAGGGCTAACTCTAATCCTTAGTGTTCCCAAATCTTCCAGCTTAAACCCAACAAGAACATCTAAGAACTGATTCATTTAATTTGTACATTAGAGAGTAGGCAATATCATCCACTACACTGGTTAAATCAACTGAAAACAATTCTCAGATAGCACATAAAGCAGAAAACATTAAAGGTAGGGAGAGCAGGAAACATAGGGCACCTAACAAGGGTGAATCCTATGTTATACTTCTGTTGCCTACCAGAAGAACATGAAACAGTATGAAAATGTAATAAACAGAGTTAGGAAAAACATCACCAATAGTAATAGACCAAGATCCTGTGAAATTTTCTTTGATTAATTGATGCAAACCAGTCATGTACAATAAGCCCAATGGGTAATACAATCCAAACTTTCTCCTCCCAGCCTATTACATACAAACTACTCTGTAACTCCCTCCCAAGATTGTTCTAACAGTCAGACTGAATCCCTCTAATAGCAACAACCGAACAACTGAACAACCCCCAACAATATGTTCTTCTGGATTCTTATAGGAGAAACAGAGCAGAAGAGGTAGGTGAAGAATTTAATGAAGAATTAACGCTCAGAGAGGAGGAAGGCCGTAACCCATTCTGCTTTAAATCTGTGCATTTACCTCTGGCACTCTAGCTGCAGCACTACTGCCATTTTCTGTTGACTGGAAAAACTGGTGAAATAATGATGCTAGGGTCTCCATACCGTGTAACAAATGCTTCTGATAGTGTAGGACTGCTGAAAGGGCGTAAATTTTTATTTGGACACAATGTAGACTGAAAAATGATGCGTACCATGTCCTTTCATGGAAGAATGCTCTGCTGATACGGAAACCCTGATAATATAATATCTCTATGCATTGGACCATCTTAGCGATCCACGGGGTCTTCAAATTTGTACTTTTTCCTCCTAAAAATCCCTGTAGAAGCTTATAAGTCTTCCATTTCTTGCCTCGAGCTCTCTGCTGTGAATTCGAGCTTTAATGGCGCCGAAGAGGGTTTGTGGAGTTTCAACTCTATCCTTTGATGAATTTATGGCGCAAACACCCCTCCAGACATTTCCTATAACATCAGGCTCTGAATACAGCCTCTGCACATGGTTTTCTTCGATCTCTCTATCACTGTGACAGATATTGCGCATCATGGCGGTCATTCCCTGTTGAAAACCCTGCAGGATAGGTAAACTGGTTGAGAAGACATACATGGGGGGGTGGCGGACACGATGGAGATGATGGGAATAGCCATGCAGAATGAACAGACAGCGAAATCGTGCAGGAACATGGTGGAAACATGGTGGAAACATTCATGGCGTGGAGAAAGGTGGCGGAATACAGTCGCAGGCGGAGAAAATGAAATTTCAACGAAAAACATTGAAAATGACCCCTTTATACGAATAAACATGAATGGACAGGAAGATTGTACGGAGATTGCACGTGGAGATGACGTGGTGGGACCGGGCGATGCCGGAATGGTCAACGGCAGGAAAACAAATCTGGACCGTCAGATCTCGGCGGAGATCGACGGTGGAAACGCGTTGGAGAGCGATAGACCGTGGGCCAGGGGTACGGCCATCGGGGGTTAAACAATGCGCAGCTTCGTTGATCGTCAACCGTCGGATGAAGGGCTCTGGATCGGACGGCTATTACGCATATCACTCGGCATCCTGTACCGAACGTTAACGCGCGATGAACCGACACTTTTAAAACAGTGTCGGGGCCATGTGTCAAGAGCTGAGTGGAATCCCTGGGTGATCAGAGAAAACCACCAAGTGCGCAAGGGTGGCGCGATAGAAACCGGCTGTTTTTGAACAGTGCGCACCGGGGTCCACCGTCGGGAAAGGTTCCGGACCGTCGATCTGGCGGGAAATGAACGGTGATGGCTCAATCAAAGTTTTGAACGAGGGAAAGCGCGAGGGCTGCAGATTAAATGCTAGCCATACGATCTGTCAGGATCGACGGTCGAGGATGCACCCGATGAAAAATACGGTAAGCGCCCTTCAGTGTTAGAACTCGGTCACAGCGATGGGTTTTGTGGAAGGTAAAGGAGCGCGGGGCTAACGGGAAAAGGGATGAGGCCTATCATATGGTCGGAAGTGGGTTTTTAACCCATTTTCAATGAAATTTATGATTGTTGGCCCATTTCCAAAGTGTTTTAAGGCCAGCCAAGGGCAACGATAGGGGGATGAAGGGTGAGAAAGGCCAGGCAAAGGGTAAGAATAGGATTTAAAGGGAGATTTAGGGAAAATAAAGGATGCAGGGATATTAGAGAAGATTTCAGGAACAGACAAGAGGAATTGGGGGGAAAGAAAGGAGACCCTGACCAAGGGGGACAGGGGATAATAACGGGCCCTTTGAGGAACGGAATTTTATAACCAGTGAGGCTTTAGACGGAAAATAGCAGAGGGGGCTTATATAAGGCAAAGCACATAGAGACCTCAAGGATGATGTGTCTTCAGGGGAGATGCATTCCTTGAAGGTCTCCAAAATAATGTAGCCCCCAGCTTGCTTGTCAAGAATTTCATAGGGGGGCTAACAACATGGACCGACATTTGAACAACTTTGAAAGGAGTGAAAACAAACCTAGACCTAATACCTAGTGACCAAATTTTACTTGAAGACTCACTGAAATGGAAAAATTTGACCTTGTCACCTTAAAATCACTTTGTAAGAGCATGTTTGATCACTAGAGGAAGGCTACAAAGACTGACACTAACAGAAGGAAAAATATCCTATACCTAAAAAATAGGGTATTGTTTCCTATTTTTGTGGAGGTCAGCTAAGTGGTCATGAAGAACTGAATGCCATTATCTAAATTCGACCATGTGATGATACACTTTTCAATGATGTAATTTCAAATAGATAAGGTTGTTGTATATAGTAATAAGGAGTTTGAGTCCTTTTTGAAATAGGACTGTCAAATAGGATAGGTGTCTTTTTGTAATAAATTTCATGTTTTATGGTTATGCAAGGTGTCAGTGGACATAAATTTGATGTATCTAGCCTAGAGGCAGATCATCTGAGGATGTAAGAAGTCTATTAAATTGATCAGAATGGAAAATGGCATCCACCCATGGTATTCATTCACCCATGTTATCCATTCACCCATGGTATTGTAAATGGAACCGACCCATGGTATTCATCCACACATGGAATTTACCCATGGTATTGTAAGTGGTATCCACCCATGGTATCGACCCATGGTATCCACCTATGGTATCTACCCATGGTATTGTAACTCAAAAAAAGGCTATAAATAACAAGCCTCCATTTGTAAAAGGACAAATATTTCCACCACAATGTAGCTTCTACAGTTATTCTCTATTTTAATAAAACAAGTTTCTTTGTGGTTTTATTTGCTTTGTGTTCTCTCTTTTTTTCTGGCATTCTAATTTTGCAGATCTTGTCAGATCCATTTCAATTTTTTTAGATCTTGGGGGCCTCCTCCCAAGATCTAGATCAATGGTATCAGATTCATGTTATGAATCCATGGGAATGAGGGTTTGAAGCATATTTCAGTTTCAAGTTTTGGCAGCAATCTTCAGCAAACTCCATGAATTTCTTGGGCGGCGAGTTTGAAGATCAGATCTGAAAATTTTACAAAATCAAAGACCAGATCTGGATTATTTGCAAAAAAATACCCAAATTTAAAAAAAAAAATCAGCCGAATTGGAGTTCGGATGAGGGAGATATCACTGATTCTAAATCAGCAATGTTGTAGACGACAATTCATAGATGCCGGCTGTCCTGTAATTTTTTGCAGTTTTTAGTGCGAAATTTCAGAGAAATGGTTATAAATCTGAGCTCCCCTTGAAAAATCACCCAATTTCAAAAAAAAAAACGATCGAATCGGAGTCCGTATGTGGGAGTTAGTGTTGATTTAAAATCAGCTATTTTTTTCAGAAATTTTGTGACGGCGAGACAGTTCCAACACGAATATGAAAGTCTAGAGTCTCTAGATAATAGTTTCAAACATATAAGAAGATGCAGAATGATCATTCCATTTCTTAAAACATGTTATAATAAATATTCCAAGTCATATTGACCAAGTTATGCTCATTTTAAATCTGGAGCAGCATTCGGAGCGGGTTCCCTTCGGAGACATGCCCTCCCACCCCACTTTAGAAGGCACCTGATTCACATTCATCAGTTTCAGCATAGCAACGTTTAGCTTGGGTTATTTGGTGATGTTCCCTCCCACCTCAAGCTATGTAGGCACATGCTACTTCATCAACAATTAGCATCACGGTTATGGGTCAACCGCACAAAATCCTTTTCATCGAAGTCCATTTGCTAGGCCGCACACTGTTAGTAACACAGTTGGTCACAAGAATTACAAGGTATATCTATCCTCGGATCTTCATTTGTTATCGTTTTGGTTTATCCACAAACCCACACTTCATCGCAGTCCATTTGCTCGACCACACACTGTCAATATCACAGTTGGTTACAAGCATTACAGGGTATCTCTATCCTCGGATCTTCATTCATCACGGTTAAGGGTTAACTACACAAAACCCTTGTCTTCAATGGCTCTTCATATTCAACAAAGGCTTCTCAAGAGGGAACTTCATGCAATGGGGACCATTGCTTCTTAAGGAGGGAGGAATGATCCGAATGGAAAATGGCATCCACCCATGGTATTCATTCACCCATGTTATCCATCCACCCATGGAATTTACCCATGGTATTGTAAATGGAACCGACCCATGGTATTCATCCACACATGGAATTTACTCATGGTATTGTAAGTGGTATCCACCGATGGTATTGACCCATGGTATCTACCCATGGTATTGTAACTCAAAAAAAGGCTATAAATAATAAGCCTCCCTTTGTAAAAGGACAGATTTGTCCACCACAATGTAGCTTCTACAGTTATTCTCTGTTTTAATAAAACAAGTTTCTTTGTGGTTTTATTTACTTTGTGTTCTCTCTTTTTTTTTGGCATTCTAATTTTGCAGATCTTGTCAGATTCATTTCAATTTTTTTAGATCTTGGGGGCCTCCTCCCAAGATCCAGATCATAAAGGCCATTGGGTCGAATTTGTCAAGGGTTGGATATTTTTGGCAAAATTGTAGCTTATTGTAAATTGATTGTTTCAGCAATACAAAGATTTGTTACTTGACCAACTTGAGATTCTGAAGGAGTTTTTAGTGCTTATTTGTTCTATCTTTACCTTTTATGTATCTCTCTTGTAGTGGTTTTCATTTATATTACTCGGAATTCATCCATGTAATGCTCTAACTTCCTTTATAAGTGAATTGACTATGTATTTTCATATCTCATGTGTGTGTGTCCTACTACTAAAAAATTTGACCTGCCTCAACTTCCATGTCAAGTGAACTCACTGAATCACTGAAAGTGTTGACTCCATAAGCCCAATGGCTACATAATGATATTATTTTCAACCTACATTCATCATAACCAGTTTATTTCCTAAATAGAGTTAGCCATCTATATCTTTATTCCATATCATTAACCCTTGAGAGAGCCCTCTCAAATTGAGGAGGCTAAGCCTCAAGTACAAGATTGGTTTGAAATAGTTACACTGAATTTTTCTGATCAGCAGCCAATCAGGTACGATTTTGGTGATAACACTACCAATCACAACTATAAAGATGGAAATATTGATGCTCCTAGCCTTCCACAACCTACAAGGTTGACACCACAACAATTGGAGGAAATAAGAGCTAAAGGGGTATGTTACAGTTGTGATAGAAAATACACTAAAGGTCATAAGTGTGCTGAGAAGAAATTAATTTACATACATTGTGAAGAGAAGGAATAAAATTCAAAAGAAAAGGATATACACCAGAAACCAAGCCTAGATAAAGAAGAAATGAATCCGGTGATATATTTTAATGCATTGGCAGGAATTACCACTCCTCAAACTCTCAAGATATAAGGACATATCAAGAAGAAAATTTTAACATTGTTGATTGATTCAGGTATTACCCATAATTTTATTCCTTATAATATAGACAAGGAATTGAATTGCTTCCTATATCTAGCACCAGAGTGTCAAGTGATGGTTGCAAATGGAAGATTTATAAATTTGTCTAGAAAGTAACATAATATCAAGCTAACTATGGGGGAATATGTATTGAATAGTCCAATGATTTATGTTCCAATAGGTGGTGTTGATGTTGTACTGGGAGTCTAATGGTTACAATCCTTGGGGACTATAGCTTTTAATTTTCAAGAATTTTTCTTGAAATTTTTTTGGGAAGGAAAGGAAGTTGAATTACGAGGTATTGCAAGGAAACCAGGAAAGATAATCAGTTCTAATGTCATGAAAAATCTTTTGAAGAAATAAAAATGAGGCGTAATTGCAAAATTATGCCCACTACAGGTTCAAGCAGTGGAATATTATATCAAGCATCAACAACAAGTTCTCCAACTCTTAAAGGATAACCTCACTTTGGTGCGGAATTGAATGAAACAACAGGCAAATCAACATTGCAACGAAATAAGTTTTGATGTAGGAGACTGGGTATTTTTATGGCTACAACCATACAAATAAATGTTCCTTAAGAAAGCTAAGAAGGATAATAAATTATCACCAAAGTATTATGGTCCTTACAAGGTCTTGCAAAATATTGGTACTATGGAATACAAATTGGAATTTCTAACATCTTCCCAAGTGCACCTAGTTTTCCATGTTTCATGCTTAAAAAAGGTTATAGGTTACAAGCTCCCAGCTCAGACAATATTGCCAGAACTTGATGAGGAAGGAAAAATCATATTGGAACCTGAAGCAGTCATGGAAAAAAGAACTCGACAACTACGAAATCGATCAATTTCAAAGTATCTCATCAAGTGGAAGAACTTACCAGCTGAAGATTCCTTATGGGAGGATGAGAATGTTTATATAAAAGCATCCATAACTACTCAAGTGTTGAGGACTACACTTGTTTGAAGGACAGGGGTATGTTAGGTCCCTATAATAGTAGTGTAGCACGTTATTATTATTAGTGTAACCCCATTATTTTTATTGGTGTACCCATATAGTCCCCATATTGTTATTATTGTGCCCCATAGGTGTAGCCCCATTATTGTTATTATTGTGTCCATGTCGTCCCCATATTGTTATATTGTGACCCCTTATACTTTTATATATAGAAGGTAGGTTTTGTTAGGTTTTTTTAGGTTTTGTATCATCCAAGAAGTCGTTGATCTATCTTTCTTTTACTTTTTGAGTTGGTTTCATAACAAGTTCTTTGAAAAAATTGATGTGCATGAGACAAAGGTGAATAAATATTTTTCTCGGGATTTTGATGGGGTCGAGGAATAAATTGGTGACATTAAAATTATACTGACAAAGTCCAACATGGTAGAAGCTACATAATTTCCTAGAAACAGAGAGAGTTGGTTTAAGAATATAAAAATCAAAGAGAGAGACTGGGTAAGCTTCCTCAGAGATCCAGGTATGGACATTTATATCTTTAAAAAGGGAATTCTTATCACAACATTGAAAGGAGAATGGAGGAATTCACTGTTGGTTGGTTATTCGGAAATTTTTAAGTTTTTAAAGGAGGTTTGGAACAATGTTCTTCTATCATGCTCGACTTCTGATGCATTTTATTGATGGAAATGAAATCAATTCGCCATATTTCTTGCTCTGTAGTCTTAGAAATATGGACTTTAGTGTGCAAAGAGAATCAAAATCCCTTGATCATGCCCTCTATCATGATGGACTTATTAAAATCCTCATAGAAGCACACTTAGCAGCTAAGGGAGATAATTTGAAAAAATTTCTAGTCTGAAACCACTTTGTAGAAACTTAGGAGGAAGAAACAAGTAAAAGGGTTAAAATAAATTGATGCAGGTCACTTCCAAACCCTAACCCTGAAGAAGAAAATTAAAAGGAAAATTCAGGACAGAATGAAACAGAGGCACTAGAAGGCCCACTTGAAGATGACACTCCTCTTTCTCATTATTTGGAAAAATATAAATAGAAAAATGGAAAACAAAATGTTAGAAGAAAGAAATCCAACACAAATACTAAACTTCCTAAAGACAATGAAGAACTAGAAAAGAGGAACCATGAACAAACCAGAAAAAGGAAGAAAAGCCAGAACATTGAAGAATCAAGAACGAAACTGAGAAGAATCAAGAGAATTTCCAAACTCTCAAATGTACAATCTCCAGAACTGGTCAATCTTGAATAAGAAGGTTACAAGACACCGCCTCAAACATTGGGCCCGACAAGGAAGACACTAGAAATTGAGCCAATACAGTAAGAAATCTATTACTATGTGGATTCTCTAGAACATAGAGCACAACCAAAGGTGAACTTCTCTTCTCATAATCAAGAGAATACATTTGATGAAACCCCTATGTCAGATCATACTCCTGAAAAAAACATAGAATTGAGGACACTCTCAAGCAAGATATATATGAGTTAGAAGTTATTAATAAACACCTTACACATGAATGAGAAGCAGCAAAGATACAAAATGAAATATTAATGACTCATAATGATAATATACTTTTGCATCTATGCCACTGGTATAAGAAAAACAAGAAGCTTAAAGCAAACAATAGATTCTTCAAAAACATAATTAGGGGATTACAAAGTAAAATCCTAATGAAGAAACCAAGGGAAATCTTCAACATCAAAAGAGAAAGGAGAGCACTAGTCTGGATATGCTTGCACAAGCTTCTGAGATCATACACTAAAGAAGAACAAGGAACCAATTTTTAATTTTTGATGCATGAGTACAAGCAAGACTTTTTGTGTGGGGAATGTTGAAGTCCGAAATTTTTTTATTTTTTACTACCCTTTTTCCCTCTCCTTTATATTTTTATGACCATATCATTGTAGTTTCAGCCTAATCAAGGCCAACACATACTTACTCTAGCATATAAAAGGTATTAATCATCCATGTTTTAGAATCTATTTTTTCTTTGCTAAATATAATTAAATCATCTCTACAACTACAAAATCTTGCTTATTCTGCAGCTAATAAAGAATTATGCATCTATATCCATGGTTAGACAGTTTTCAATGCACTAAAGAAGGAATGAAAGGTACTTGTAGATTACAATTGTTCCACACATGGATGTCCACCTATCATCATGATTTCGAAAAATATAGAGATTGAAAGATCTAAAAGTCAAACCTAAAGTTAAACTCTGGTTATGAATTTTCAACTATTAAGCGAAGTTCGGCAAGATATCATGGAGAGATCAAGTGAGCGTGGAGATGATTTGTTCGATCGTGATAAGACATGTTGGAGAAGAATCCCTCATTATTTTCTCTTCCATTAGCAAATCACGAGGAGATAGAATTTTAATTTTAATTTACTTCTTATATGGAAGACTAGTTAAATTGCCTATCAGCACAGGACTCTTAGATCAGTTTGATAAAGAATTGTATAAAAGTTGTGAGGAAAGACCAAAAACACAGTTAGTTGTTGGTTTTATCAATATTTTCAAGCTCTGTTCAAGAAACTTATGTGGATTAATATAATACTATGTTACTCTTTTCCAATGCATGGTTGAGCAATTGATTGATCATTGACGAACTTAAACGCACAGGAAGGCCCCCTGGAGAGTTGTAAGGGTAGTTACTTTTTATTTTCATTGCAATTTCTCATAGATAGTTTGCAATCACATCACAATTTCATATATTTTTCTCTCTGTCAACACGAATAATTACATTTCATTTGTTTTCTAATTACCTGTTGTTTGATTTCCAGAGCGCTCATAAAAAGAAAATACCAAAAATATTTATTTCCATAATGCATTTCGTTCATTAATTTAGTCTTTTAACTTAGTTAAATTTCATGGATGATGAATAGATGGTTTTCAGATCTTATTATCACACATTAGTAATCAACTGAAGCTACAATTTCATTTGATTTACTTTCCTTCTGTAAGAAATTAGCATTAGTATTTCTTTCTGCAATTTAATGTTAGAATTTCCTTTTCTGCAAATAGAGTTAAGATTTATGTTTCTGCAAATAGTGTTAATATTTAGTTTTGCAAAGTAGTGTTAAGATTTCAATTCAGAAATTAGTATTAGGATCTCTTTTTTGCAATTATCATTAATATTTCTTTTATGCAATTAGAAATAGACTTTCAATTCTACAATTAGAATAAGTTGAGATTTCAAGTTATAGATTAATTTTAAATAAAATATGGCATTTGATTTTTCATGTAGCTTTAATAGAAAGAATAGGTGTGTGACAACTCTTTAATCTCGTCTAGCATTTATCCATACTTAGATCAATTTAATCCAAAGATAGAATTCCTAGCATATATGGTGCACATACACTTCATAAGTACATGAACCTTGGTTGACAATTAATGAAGTAATTTAAAGTCAAATAAATTTCCCAACACACACACCTTCCTGCTACATTTATTCACTTGCAACACTGAAACTTTCATGACCAAGGTAGGTTTTCTCTTTCCTTGCAGTATATTTCCTTCGCCTTTGTCTTTGAGGCATTCAAGTGATTTATTATAACAATCCACTTTGGTTATGTGGGCTTCCAACTAGTGTATGCCCATTAAAATGTCATATGAACCCAACAATAGTATATTGAGATTCACTGTTGTGGGCATCTTGTCCAATTCTAAGTGGCATGACTCCACTAATTTTTTCACTCTCTTATTGGCTGTCGTGGCTACTTGGACCAGTCGGGACTTGGGATGTGCTTTCTTTTGAAAGACACAATTTTCTACAATGTTTGGACCAATATATCTGAAATTAGATCTAGATTAATTAAAATTGAGACATGTTGTTTAATGACCATACCGTCCATTTCAATTATTGAAGCTTGATGATCTACTTGTCGGTTACCTAACGTTGCAGAGTTTGAGGCACATTCTGAGCTACATTGTTCACTATTGTTGCATCTTGCATGTTGTACAACCTTTTATCATTTTTTTTATTATTGGTGAGGACAATCCCTTTGCAGGTAGATTCCTCCACATGTCCAACACTAAAATGGTCATTTCTTGAATCCCTTCACCTCTTCTCTCGTTGTTTTAGTGGATCGATATCTATTGGTAGGTGGGAAAGTTAGTTGGGATTCATTTTTGGTAGGGGAGGTGAATTTACTATTTTTGCCCATCTTCCTATGCCCAAAGGGTTCTGATATTTTTCCTTTAAAATGGGTATTTTCCTTCCTCTTCCAATTTGTTCAAAACTCAACCTTATGCTTAGATTGATCATATCAGTACTTATTTTTCTAGATGGTGTCCTCTAATGTTTTTGGCTCATTAAACTCAATATTGTCTCAGTAGGCTTGTGGTAACCCATTGAGGTACCTTTGAATCTTCACTTTCTCATCTTTGATGTACGATGCATACCACAAAATTTCTAAGAATTTATTGGTGTGTTCATTTGTGATAAGTTGCCTTAGCTTATGCTCTAATGGAATTATTTAATCTTGTTATCATAATACCTCTCAGACATGTATCTTTCGCGAAAATATTTCTCAAACTTTCTCCATGAAAACTCCTTTTCTATAATTCCCTTTATATTTCTCAAAAACTCTCATCACATATAAGCTTTTCCCTTCAGATTGAAAATGGCTACCCTGGCCTTCATGTTTACAGAGTAGTTGTGTGCTCTGAATTATTTCTTCGTTCCCAATAGTTAGGCTTCTTCTTCTTCAACCTTCTTATTTTCTCCATCAAATATGGGTTGTGTTGCATTATTGAACTCATCTAGCATTAAGCTTTTCTCACTCATTCTTTTTCCATGGTGTCTTCTAGTTGCAAAACTTTCAACTAGTCATGGTTGTTAGACTCTCTTTCTGGAGTGTTGAGTGGGGTCTCTTCCCTCACATTGTTTTCAATCATCTGTCTATGTATTTTTCTTTACTTAATTCCCTCTAATTTATTATTATTTGATCCATGTTTCCATACTTGCGATGAAATTTTCTTGGATTTTTGTTTTCCTAGATAGCTCGAAAAAAAAAATCGTGTTTTTTTTGCCTTCACAAATATGATAAACTCTCCAAAATTACTACTTTCACCTTTGCTTTCTTCTCTTGTGCTCTGAAAACATTTTCATTTTCTGCTTTACCACTTCTCAATTTATCCTTCAAACTCCTGTGAGTGTCCATCTAGTCAGGCGAATTCACTTCTGACCTCTTTCAAATTAATTCCTCTTCCTAATTACGTTGGGATCTATATGTGTTATATTGCATCATTTTGTTGCTCATTCTTTTATTTATGGCTGGAATTTGTGTTTTATTTTGTATTATCACACACACATAGCTATTAGTTAAATTCAGCTTGAATATGGTAATCTATTACCTTAGTCTGTCAACACTAGGTGTGTTGACCTGAGGTTGTTTAAAAAAAGTTAAAATCCAAGTTAGGCACATAGAATACAAGATATGTAAGCGTTCTATCAAGGTTTTTTTTTCCGTGGAAAAATAATAACTTTCTATTAAATGTAAAAAGTTACTAATGTCGATGCACATATTGCATTATAAATGACACCACTCAAGAAGTTGGTGCCCATATAATAATAATAATAATAAAATTTTCACCTAATCAAATAATCTTAGTCACCCTTTTCTCCCTTTCTTATTTTCTGCTTTTCGCCATCCTCCTTGATCAGGAGTAGTTGTTACAATAACTAGTTGATTCTCTTCTATCTTCCTCAAATGTTCCTTGTCTGAGTCTAAGCTCTTAGATGTATCAGGACGTTTGAAACCTCTTATTTCCTTCTCCTTTGGCATTTCTTGGCCTATGTGTCCTTCTTCTCTTGGATTTTGCAAAGCTAATACCATTGTTGCTTCTTAGTTAAAATATTTATTCACTGAAGATGTTTTTGGATTTGGGTTGTCCTTAGTGGTGGGTGGTCCCAAGTCCTCCTCTTCCTCTTCATCGTTAGGTTGTGGTGTTGGGAATTTCCATCCCTTGTGATTTTTGATTGGTTTATTTTTCTTCCTGGGGTATTTATTTGCCAAAGTACATGTGGTTTATACATGTCCAGTTTGAAGAAAGAGACGACACCTAAATGTTGTGTTCTCATAACCTAAGAACTGGGTCTAGCACTAGTTGTTGTGTGTCAAGAGGATACAATCAGGTAGTCCTCTACTAAGGTCTACCTAAACACATATCCTGGAAAAAGTATAAATTTCTTCTTCAGTTTTTTGTGTATTAATCTTGATGTATCTCCTCAGCATGTTACTGATTCCTTCCAGAAATTTTGGATGCCATAAATGAAGGGGTAAGTTATGCAGTCTTACCCATACTGGTATTTTGGAGGTCGTCATTGAATTAAAATCAAAATCTTGGAACCATGGGATGATAAAAGTCCCGCATTTCCCCAAAACCATGGATCCTCGTGTAAAAATTGATCTCTAATATTTGATAATTAAAATTACACTATGAAGAAGTCCTTGGAGAATAAATGAATCTCACAGTTTACCGTCTGTTAGCGTAAATTCTTAACGCAAGTGTACGAAAAGAGCTTACTTTAGCTGTGTGTGACAAACAACCCTAACAAAAAAAGTGGTTGCTTAACTCTTTAGATATGCAATCGATAGTTAGAACAAATGCTGCAAAAAACTAGATCTATGCAGTAAAAGCAATTAAACAGTGAAAAGAAATAGTAATTGCTCCATGCATCCAACAGACAAGACAAGATTTAAAGAATGTTTTCATATGTTATTACACCTGGTGAAGGAAACAAATAAGTTTTGAAAGTCCCCCTCAATGGGATGGATTCTTGGTTTTCCTCAATGCTTCAGTTCCGAGAGTTTCTCTCTCTCAATGATGCAGAAAACCCAAAATGTGTAGAACTCTATGGGATCTCAAGAAGCAAAAGAAAATAGTAGCAACAATGAAAATGATCAAAGTGCAAAAATGAAAAGGATCAAAGTGAAGAATTAATGGAAAACCCCTTCTATTTATAACAAAATATTGAGTTATCCTCGATAATGGGGAATAATACAATATTACTAACCAAGATCTAGATCTAACTACTTGGAATATTTTATTATATTTTTTGGAGGGAAAAGGTATTTAAATTGGTTAAATACCTTTATTTAGAAATAATAAACAAATAAATGATTTATTTATAATTTCAATAATGTGGTTAAAGAATAATAAACAAATAATGATTTGTTTAATTATTCTTAGGGATTTAGTCAAATTTAATGAGGAATAATAACTAAATAATAATTTAATTAATTATTCCTAGAGAAAATTAAGATAAATAATGATTTATCTAATTATTCTCATAATTGGGTTAAATGTGAATAGGAATATTATTTAAACAATGGTTTAATTAATTATTCCTAGAGGAAAATCAAATAAATAAGGATTTATTTAATTATTCCTCATGGGGTTTCTTTTTCAAACTATAAATAACTTAATAAATTATTTTTTATAGTGAAAGCAATTTTACTATGGTAAAATTGGTCTTACATGGTTATTTCGATCCATCTAACTGTAAATGGTTAGATGACCATTTTTTGGTGATAACAGATTGCCCCCCAACATGCGAGCGTTAGGAGCTAATCGTATGACCGAAGTACGTTGTAAGAACACAATCACTAGACACTGAAGGGGAGTCACAGAGAGAGAGAGAGAGATAAAGAAGAAGTGAAGCAAGAGAGGATAATAACTGAGGGGGCAGGATCTACAAAGTGATATAAGTCTCCATTTATGTTGGAGTACATGTTCTCAATGAGGTGGGGGAGGCATACATATGCCCACTGAGATGACAAAGTACAATGAATGATAATGGGCTCAGCAATATGAGAATGAGCAATAAATTACATGATAAATGGTACATGACACATTGGCATAAATGGGCCAGAAAAAAATATAATGGATCCTACATACATATTACGCCTGGAGAAACATGAGCTAGGAATAAATACAATAATATATAAGTACATGAGACATAATAACAACCAAAGAAGCCATGTTGAACAGGAAAGGGCTCTGAAATTATGAATGGATCATCTGAATGATACATGTTATGGGCTTTGCAAGTGGCTGAAACCGAACCCATCAAATCTGTGGAGTTGCATCTAAGGTTGTAGCATAATTTGAGGTCATCCAAGCATGTGGGGAGCTACCTGGAGGGCTACCCCCTCATGAGGTCTGAAACATCTCACACACACCCGGGAATCACTAGTACAATCTGCTGGATCACCATACCATCAAGTATATGAATCTCAATCATGCAATAATGATATGAGGCCGAGCGGATGAGAAACAACCAAGTCAAAGGGAAATGATGATTCCCTTTGCTTGATATCAGGCACCGAACAAGAATGGAAGCTGGAACCAAGGTACACTTCCCTCTAGACTTGTCTTCTGGAATGAAAGTGTTGATGTCGACAGAAGGAGGTCCACGATAGGTGAGGCAATGGTGAATCCTCAACTAAGGCACAAGGGATCATAGTAAAGTGATTGATGGAATGACACCATGGATGATGATGTAATAGGGATACTAAGTAGCAGACAAATGACTTCCCTTGTCAGAGCATAAAAAGCATGGATGACCTGGCAGCGATTGACTCAACTCTGGAGGGGATGAGGGACAGTATGACTGGAGGTAAATACGGGCGAAACGAGAGGAATGCAAGGAAAAAATGGATGGAATGCTGTAACAGGAAGCAAAGGGACTCGCGACAGAATCCATGAATGCAATGATGACTCAACTCAGATGCTTTGATCAAGGGTGACTCGACGATGCTGCCACACAGAATAGGCCCAGTGAGGATCGTAAAAATCATGAGAAAAAATGGTTACCCATGACAAAAATTTACACATGAGCTGACAAGTGTGAAGGCGAGGTGGTGTCCCAAGTAAAAGAAATGTATCTGAAGAAATTTGATTTTAAGAGGTGGAAAAGTGACCCTTATTGGAAAAATGGCTTCCTGGTGAAGTGTAAAATTACCAAAAACAAAAGAAAACACATTATACTGCTCGGTGAGAGCTTTCCAACAATGTTGATGGTTCTTCAAACCAAGCTATGGTTTGGTCGCAATTGGTGAAGGAAAATTTAGGGATTTTCCTTTAAAAGGGTGATTTCCCTCCAATTTAATTCATTTTCTAAGTGATATGTGGGGAATTTGGAGAGGAGGAGAAGGCCCTAAATCTTACGATGATCATAGCGGACAAACCAACCATTGGAATCAGGATCCGTTAGTGGCAGGTAGGTGGCCTAACTTTACTCTACATTTTTGTCGGTTTAGTTTTTCAGATTAGGTCCCTGGCACTCTATGAAGGACCCCTGCCGATCCTCGCGATCGGCTCGCACTATTCAGGCCCCTAAATGCAACCTGGCTTGTAGTATTCAGTGGGAAAAATTGCGAGCTCGTAGTTCCAGGGCAGAAAAGTGTGAGTTGGAGCTGGAGGTGGGTATTGACTGCTGGTTGGTTAAGGGATGGGGTTAGCGGAGTTGTGATGTTGTTGTCTTATTTCTGAGCTAAAAAACACGATGGTGTTATGCAGGTATGGAAGAATTGAATATCAACTGGCGTGAGAGAGATTTGGAAGCTCTTTGAGTCGAGATACAAGGAGATCAGGTGGTACGATGAGCGCTTGCTAGATATGGGGTTCTCAAGTTGGTTGAGAACTCACTGATGAGAGCAAGTGAGCCCCTCCTATCAATGATAGTGAGCTATTGGGATCTAGACCAGCAGGCCTTTATGGTGCAGGGTCATAGGATCAAGCTTACTATCTAGGACATTTATTTTTGGGTCGGACTCCCACCACTAGGGGTGGTGGGAAAAATACATCCAGTTTTACCATGTGGGCGGAATATATTAGAGTTCATGGAGTGCCATTGTAGATCGGATGCTCGTGCTAATGGCACAATCATTCTGACCAATGATCTAGAGCATCTAGATACATGGGTTGTCGCTGCAATGGTATTGCGGATCCTTGGCAAACAGGCGTTCCATCACATCACTGGGGGGTAGATGATGTTGGTAGAGAGTGTTTTGAGTGGGACCTACTATGGGTGGGCCCAAATGATGTTGTCATCGGTGAAATGGAAGTTGTCACTATGCAAGCGGTAGGTGAACCAAAATTGTTCTTTTGGTAAGGTATTGTGCTCGTTCTTCTTTGAGAAGCTCCCCACGATCCAACCTCATGTGCAGATCCAGGATGGGGGCCCATAGGAGCCCAAGATGCGCCACTGGGGGCAGCTGTTGTGGAGAGGAGGAGTGGGAGTCGAACAGGTGTTTCGACCAGAGTTTTTCACACACTGGGATCAGATGCCATTGTACATAGATGACTATCCATACAATGGTATGAACTTTCAGGGAGACCCTGACTTGCCACTTCTGCCTAGTCAAGCATGGGGACCGGATGGTAAGTGAAAGTTGTTATATATTATGGTGCATTTAAATTTTTTAGAATATGTATGTGATACTGATTCATAACTTTTGGTATGCAGATATAGCACCGGTGAAGTCGAAATGGTATGTGGGACGATCCGTGCCACCAGGTGCTACGGGATCTAGTGGAGCGAGAGCATACCAGAGACCTGATTATGAGACTCTGCTAGAGGATGTCTGTCACAGGTGTGATCTATTGCTGACTAGTGTATCAAAGCATGGGTGGTGTGATATTGAGGACCAGTACATCGAGGGATGTATAGGGCTATCCTCAGAGTGGCGAGGGGTCACGTGGCGCATGGTGACGGCTAGGAAGGTAGTTCGACATCTGCGAGCTAGTGGAGTAAAGCCATTAGCTCGGGACCCTCCAAATAGTGATTAGAGAGAGGGGAATGTGGTGCCTCCCATTTTGATTTTTGTAACATGTTGTGGGCATGTCGTATGTATTTAGTGTAGTGGACTCCAAACATTTATGATTTTGTCAATACATAATATGGATATGCATATTTTTATATATGACTAGTATATGGTTCGCCATTTGTTTTATTATTGTCTTGCATTAAATGCATGTGATAAGTGCCAATATAGAATATTGTTTGCAATTCTAACTACATAGTGATTTTGGGCTCTAGGTACATGACTGAATGTAATGGATTCGAATTCACACACTAAGAGCTTCACTCATAAATATTTTCTAAAAATTGCATGGTTATTCACACGATACATGCTATTCAATTGCATGACAAGCAACAAGGAATATAAATGAATATGAAGATGAAGGATGTGATGATCAAGGGCTTCGACTAACAAACCTATCATTGCATCATATTCGGCCTGGTTATTGGTGGCAGATCCAATGTATACGCCAATGGAGAGGGCTAACAAATGCAAGGGGGTAAAAATTGCCCTGGCTGCCGAGGCTAGATTCTGGGAGAAGTGACTTGCACCATCGGCATGGCCGATATATGGTGTGGATGATGGATCCATATGAAGGGCGCCACAAGACAACAAATGAGATGATGGAGGAAAATGCAAGCTACCTAAATGCATGACAGAAATAAATACATGCATGTCAATGGAGATACTATGGGTAAAATTTATTGAGGTAAAGTGCAATGCGAGGGTTAGGAAGGATTTGGCCTTCGAAATCCTCTTGAAGATATGCCCCCTTGCCCAAATCCTTATGAATGATGTAAGGTCCTAGAAATAATGAGTCAAACTTCCCATTACCAAGGACATCATGATCCTAGTCATACACTAGAACAAGGTCACCTTCGTGGAAGGTATGAGGGTGGACTTTTCAGTCATACTAGGCTTTGGTGTGTTTCTTGGCTGCTTCAATGGTTTGCAATGAAACACAACGATCTTTGGAAGCACTCTCAAGCATCATAAATATTTTTTATAAAGGTTGGGTGTCAGGGAGAAGTTTGATAACTGGGTGAAGGGAGGGGATTTCACACTCGATCAGTAAGACTACCTCCTTGCCAAAAACAAGGTGGAAAGGAGTAAACCTAGTGGCATTTTTAACAGAAATTCTATAGGCCCACAAATCATGGAAGAGCATAAGGTGCTAGTTAGTTTTGTGCTTGTTCACCTCCTGTTGAAGCATATTTTTAAGGATTTTATTGATCGCTACAACTTTTCCATTACCTTGGGGATAATAATACGATGAATATTGGTGCTCAAATCTCAACAGAGAGGATAGCTCACGCCATATTTCATCTTCGAAATGACGGCCATGGTCAGAGACCAATTGTTTTGGAACCCCGAATCGAGCGATAACATGGTTAAAGAAAAAGAGACCTGCGGTAGCCTTCGTGTTGTTGAACGTTGGCATGGCCTCGGCCCATTTGGTAAAATAGTCGACCACCACGATAATATACTTATGGTTACTGGCAGACGGAGGTTGACACTCCATAAAGCTAATGGCCCACTTACAAAAGGGACCAGTTGATATGACAGGATGGAGGGGAGAAGGTGGAGCTTGCGCCTTTGGAGAAAATAGCTGACAATTGGAACAGTGTTTGACTACTTCAATACAATCGCCAAAGAGAGAAGCCCAAAAATACCCAACGCGCATGATTTTCTGGGCAGTGGAAAAACCGGAGAGGTGGCCACCACAAGCGCCGCTATGGAAACATTAAAGACTTTCTCAACTTCAAGGTGCGTGAGACAACGACAAAGGACAGAATCAACACTACGACAATAAATATCGTCACCAATGAGAAGGTAGCGGGGGGCTTAGTGTCGTATACGTCCTTGAGCATCACGATCAATATGGGAAAAAAAAATTTGGGTTCACAAATAGGTAAGGATATCTCCATACCAAGGATTTTCCGAAGTAATGACAAACATGTGTTCATCGAGTAAATGATCATTAACCGGTAAATCACGCGTACCATTAGGCAATTCAGAAATGAGTTCAACAAGGACTAAACCTTTCTTACTCTTGGGTGTGACAAATTCAATATCGAACTCCTGGATGATAATGATCCAACAGGTGTATTTCCCATTAATGATACATCGACTTAAGAGGAAATCCATGGGGTTGGAATTGGTCATGACCTTGGTGGAATGCGTAAGGATATAATAACGAAGTTTTTGGACCGAGAACACAACGTCCAACACCAACTTCTCTTCATGCAAGTGGGACACACAAGGACCCATAAGGTTCTTACTGACATAATAGATGACATGTTTTTTTCTGGTGACATCTTCCTGAATGAGGATCCCAATGACCGAATGGGTGGAAGTTGAGACATACCGGATGAAGTCCCTCTCAAAGTTAGGTGGACTAATCAAGGGAGCAGAAGTGAGAGTATGTTTCAGGGCATCAAAATACTATTGAGCATATTCATCCCAAACAAATGGAATGTTAGATCGAAGGAGTCTTAGAAACCCATTCACAATGGTGGCATAGTCAGGGATGAACGGACGAAGGAATTTGGCTTTGCCTTGAAGGCTTTGTAACAGGCGCAAAGTATGATGAATGGGAAGCTCAAAAATGGTTTGAACTTTGAGGGGATCAAGCTTTATACCATATTTGGACACAATGAAGCCTACGAGACGGCCGACAGGAATGCAAAAGACACACTTCAACGAGTTGAGGTGGATATTATATTTGCGGCATCAGAGAAAAACAATACGCAAATCGTGAATGTGTTGTGCCTGAAAAAGCAATGAGTTTGTCAAGGTAAGAAAGGATAATATGGACCAAGTCATGGAGGCAGTAAGACATGGCCCGTTGGAAGGTGGCTCCGACATTCTTTAGACCAAAAGGCATGACCCTATAAGCAAAAGTTCCCCACAGAATAATGAACACAGTCTTTAACTAATCAGTGCAATGGATATTAATCTAGTTATACCTAGAGAAACCATCCATAAAGGATAGAACCTCATGCCCCACACACTCATCAATGATTTTTCCAATAAATGGTGTGGGGAAGTTGTCTTTGGGACAAGATTTTTTCAGGTTGCGAAAGTAAATGCAGACACGAACAGTGCCTTGTTCCTTGAGAACGAGAATTGGGTTGGAAACCCATGTGGTGTATTCAATGGGATATATAAAACCAACCTACTTGAGCTTATCGATTTTGGCTTTGATAGCCTCTTGTCTAAAAGGATTGATGGGTCTCAACTTTTGACAGACAGGATTGGAATCGGGCCATGTATCGATATGGTTTTCAACACTGGTAGGATCAAGTCGAGGCATCTCCAAATAAGACCAGGTGAAAACATCACGAAGTTCCTTGAATAGCTTGGTGTAAGCCTCAATTTCTTCCAGGGTGCAATGTGCCCCCAAGGTAATATTTTATTCAACCACTGGTTTATCAGAAATTCTTATTTTAATGGTAGGAGAGATATTGGTCATGTTTCCTTCTTCGAAAGCATCTAGTGCAGGAATGGGATTTCTAAAAAAATCAACTTCATGAATGGGAGTACATGTTGAGGATGCATGTGATGCATTGGCAACGCAAGTGGGAATATTATATTCCACTAGTAGAGTTCCCTTACAACAACTGATATCAAGAGTCATTGAGGATGATCCCATTTGAGACATTGTATGGGTAGATTTGCAACACTCCTATCAGTTCGAGTGATCCGGTTAACAGGGTACTGATTAAACCAGATATGTTAGCAGAAATGGAACATGTGTTGGAAATACTGAGAGGGGGGGTGAATCAGTATTCCTTTCAATTAGAGCATTATTTAATCTTCAATTATTATCAATGTTTGTACAATGATAGCAGTAAACAAAAGGAACACAAATGCACACAATTTTTAAGGTGGAAACCCACTCCGGGACAAAAAACACCTAATGCTTTTCTAATAATTCTTTAATATTCAACTCCAATTGAAAATAAAGCTCCAACTTCCTAGAATCTAGAAAAGAATTCTTCTCCAGCTCCCACTGGATGGATGCTCCAATGCCTGAGATTCTTTAGTAGTTAACTGAACGGATGCCCCAACACCCAATGAGCTACAACTCACCCTAGCACCACCCTACCACCCTATAGAAGAATAAAAGAAGAATGGACTCCTGTACCAGGGAAATGGTCCACTTTACAATGTTATAGAATGATGTAGAAGAAGAAGATATACTATACCATAACCCCAACTTTGACATAACCACCTAATGATGATCCTAGACCTCCCAACACTGCCTCTTCAACCCTTGGCAGATAGATACTAGTACAATTTGTACAATAATGTATTTACAATGACTAAGTACAATGATACCTTTACAATGATTGTATGTAGTGCTGCCCACTTGAAGACTTAATATGATGAACTTCTTGCTGTTGTTATGCACCTTGGTTTCTTCTCTTGTCATGCTACCCTCTGCTGCACCTTGCTTTGCTTTCCTGCCATAGAAATTCTGGTCCTTTGCAACAGTTGACAACTCATGATCTAGATTTTTCTTGCCTTCTAGGAGCTCGATATTGAATCTGCTGTATCTATGTTATTTTAGATCCTCAATATCTGATTTTTGGTCCTGTAGTATTCCTCTGAGTCTTATTTCTAATACCATAGGTCTGACCCAATTTGGATTCTTCAAGAAATATTTATGCCCAAACTCTCACAATGCCCTAATTATGGACTATTTCAGAAGAGCGCACTTTTACAGCGTGCCACATGTCACTGTTTCTTCATTTGGTTCTGAAATTGATAGATAGAAAATCAAATATTGTGCACTATCTTCCTCTTTTTACGGAATTCCAATCTGATACTCAGAGAGAGAGTTATGGCGATTTTACCAAGGTCACTTCTTTGAGATGAATTTTAGGAGCCTGCGAAAACCCTGACTTCCACAGATCATATCTCCAAAACTATTGCGCACCTTGATCTAAAATTTTTACTGAAGCTTCCTTAGGATTTCGGCTTCGCCTCATAAAAATTTCAGCTTCTGAACCTTCGTAGAAAAAAAGTTAGAGCGAAAATTCCACGATCACTTGTTTCAGATGGCCGAATCCCTTGCATAAGGAGGAAATGAAGATCACAATTTATATGAATGCTTAAGTTGAGAGGGGCTTCAACAAGTGAACGTGGGAGGGATTTTAGGAGCACAAAAAATATTAATTATGAATTTTAATTGACCCATGCTCCAACCCCATGGGGTTTTAGCCCACTAACTGGGGTTACAAAATTCAAACATGAATATCTTTCAAACCATGAAAAATTACATGGCATGCCATATATCAATGGAAACATCTCGAAAATTAGAAACCATAAAAATAATTATTGACCCAGAATATATTAATTTGGTAGGTCAAAATTCCCATGCAATATTGGGTTAGCCCCTGGTGCTGCTTGGGTTGACATCAATGACAACCACTGATCAACAATCTCCCCTTTTGGCATTGATGGCAACACAAGTACTCCCCCTGAGATCATGACACCTCTTCCTACAACATTCTCTCCCCCTTTGACATCAATGGCAAAGGGTAACTCCCCCTGAAACATAACCATCCTACGGACTTGTACACACTTCCACTCTCGCTGACACACAACTGTCCTGCAGACCTGTACACACTTCCACTCCCCCTGACACACAACCGTCCTACAGACCTGTAATCTAATGAGAACTTGGGAGTATCCCAAGCTTTTGACGAAGATATTCAAATGCTTCACGAGGTAAAGTTTTAGTGAAGATATCAGCAATTTGTTCTTTTGTACAAACATACTCAAGTTTGATATTCTTTTCAGCGACTTTTTCTCTAACAAAATGATATTTGATCGGAATGTGTTATGTTTTTGAATGCATGACAGGATTCTTGGAGATGCTGATGGCACTAGTGCTGTCATAGAATATGGGAATAGGCTCACTAAATTGTACTTGAAGATCTTGCAAAGTTTGTTTCATCCAAATGACTTGAGTACAACATGATGTTTCTGCAATGTATTCTTCTTCCGCTGTAGATAACGAGATTGAAGTTTGTTTTTTGCTCAACCATGATATGAGACAACCACCTAGATAGAATGATGCTCCACTAGTACTCTTACGATCATCAACGCTTCGTGCCCAATCTGCATCTTTAAAGGCTTGAATAATGAGATTGTTACCCTTGGGATACTACAAGCCATATTCTTATGTGCCCTTTAGATATCGAAGAATTATTTTGACGGAAATAATATGTGATTCTTTTGGTGCTGCTTGGAATCTTGCTACTTGTCCAACTGCTTGCATAATATCTGGCCGAGAGGCTGCTACATATAGAAGACTACCAATCATAGATATGTACAACCTCTGATCCACATCCTTAGATGAGTCGTCTATGCTCAATTTGCAACCTATTACCATCAGAGTAAGGACGGGTTTGCAATCTTCCATTTTGAATTTCTTGACCATTTCCTTGATGTACTTGGCTTGACATATAAATATTCCTTTCTCTTGCTGAGATATTTGAAGCCCTAAGAAGTATTTCAGCTCACCAAGTAAAGACATCTCAAACTCGCTTTGCATCTTTGTAGAAAATTTCTTACTTAGTCGATCATCATTGCTACCAAATATTATATCATCCACATATACCTCAACGATTGTTAAATTATCTTTATCTATTTGTACATAAATATTGCTATCAACAGTACCTTTCTTGAACCCTTGTTGACGTAGATATCCATCAAGACGAGCATACCATGCTCTAGGAGCCTACTTGAGACCATATAGAGCCTTCTTTAACCTGCAGACATAGTCTTATTTTTGTGATAGTAGAAAACCTTCAGGTTGTTCGATGTAAACTTCTTCTTCTAATTCTCCATTTAGAAATGTTGACTTAACATCCATTTGGTAGAGTTTGATTTTTATTGAACATGCATAGGCGAGAAACATTCGGATGGCTTCCATTCTGGCAACTGGTGAAAATGTTTCGTCAAAATAAATTCCTTCCACTTGTGCATAGCCTTTGCAAACCAATCTTGCTTTGTTTCTGGTAACCTTCCCATCTTCATTCAATTTGTTCCTGAACACCCATTTAGTCCCAATGACATTTTTATCTTTTGGTCATGGAAATAATTCCCAGGTGTTATTCTTCTCAATTTGATCCAATTCTTCATTCATAGCTGCTACACAATGTTCATTCTGGCTGGCTTCCTCAAAACTACTAGGCTCAAAGGTTGCTAGAAAAGAAATGTGATCTTGTTGTGATGAACGAAGCTGTCGACCTTCATTTATGTCACCAATTATTTGATTTAATGGATGGTTCTTTTGAATCCACTCTTTTGTTCTCCTTGGAGGAGCTTCTTGTTGTTGTTCTGGTATATCTTGATGATCATTGTTTACTTATTCCTCGTTGATAGTTGCTTCTTGTTCTACAATTTTATCTGCGTCTTTTTCAGCCTCTATCTCAGGTTTCAAAGATTCTAGATCCTCATCATTACTCGCTAGAACACCCTCTTCGTCAAATGTAACATTTATGCTCTCCACTATCTATTTTCATCTTAGATTATAGCATTTATAGGCCTTTCTTTTGCGTGAGTAACCAACAAAGATACCTTCATCAACACGTGATTCAAACTTTCCCAAATTTTGATATTCTCTTTTGATATAACATTTTCTTCCGAAGATTCTGAAATATTTTACATTAGATGGTTTTCCTTTCCATAATTCATATGGAGTCTTGTTGCAATTATTTCTGAGAAGACTTCGGTTGATAATAAAAACCGCCATATCAATTGCTTGAACCCAGAATTTTTCATCCAATTTTGAGTCATTCAACATTGTTCTACCCATTTCCTGTACAGTTCTATTCTTTCTTTCAGCAACTCCATTTTTCTGAGGTGTTCGTGTTGTTGAAAATTGCCTTCTTATTCCATTTTCGTCACAGTATTGCTGAAATAATTTGGAAGTGAATTCTCCACCATTATCTGATCTTAAACACTTTATTTTCAAATCAGTTTCATTTTCAGCCAACTCCTTGTAGATCTTCAAGCACTCAAATGCTTCAGATTTTTTCTTTAGGAAACTAACGGCTGTCATCCTGGTATAGTCATATATCATTAACATGAAATATAATTCTCCGTCTAAGCCTTTTGTTCTCACAGGACCACATAGATCAGTATGTATCAATTCCAATGGATGTGATGAAAAGTGTTCTTTTGTTTTAAATTAGACTTTTTTCTGCTTTCCATGCTGACATGCTTCACATAGTGTGTTGGAAGGTTTTGAGATTTTCGGCATTTCTCGTACTGCTTCCTTTTTTCTTATCCTGACAAGATTTTCAAAGTTTATGTGACCCATTCGTCTGTGCCATAAACAACTTTCATCTTCTTTAGCTAGTATACATGCTTTAGTTGCTTCATCCATAACATATATGTCATTTGGAGCTCGACTTGTTGTAGCCACAATTTTACCATACTTGCCTTTCCTGATTTCACATTTTGTGGAGTTGAATAGCATTGTGTCTCCTTGATCACACATTTGTCCAACACTGAGCAGATTGTGATTCATGTTTTCGACCAATAGAACATTCTTCGCTATAACATCTTTTCTTCCGAGAGTGACGGTACCTGATCCTAACATTTGAAGATCCATCATTTCCAAAGGATATGGTTCCATCCTTCTTCTCTTTCAGAGATACAAATTTCTTTCTATCTCGATTCATATGCATTGAGCAACCGCTGTCAACATACCACACATCTTTATTTTTTTGAGCCTTGAGAGCGAGAGCACAATTATCAGTCTTCTTCTTCTTCCATGTTCGTTCATTCTATGGCTTCAAAGATTCTTTTGGAGGATTTTCAAGTCTGCAGTCTCTGGCTATGTGTCCAAAGTTCTGACATTTGTAACATTCCATATTATTTCTTAAATGTTCAAATCTATTGATGTTTCATTGAGCCCTGGGAGGTTCATATTTGAAGAATCTCTTGGAATTTTATTGGTTCCTAGGGTACGTGCGACATTCTACAGCTTTATGACCAAATTTTCCACATGAATAACAATAGCCATGAAAAATATGTTGGTACCTAGATGAAAATATTCGTCGAGGAATCGTCTTCCAAGGATGTGCTTGCGAATCTTGTCCAATGAGGTCTTCCTGTATGTCAGATCTCATAGGTTCATTATATTTTGTTGTAGAAGGTCCTGCTTCTTCTTCTTTTTAATCGAGGCCAGTTCTGTCGTTGTAAGATCGTTGATTATTGATGAGTTCTTCCAATGCCCTTGAGTTGTTGGCATACTTTTGGACATTTTTTCCCTTCTTCACTTCCTTACGCAGCAAGACTACTTCGGCTTCTAATGCTTCCCTTTCTTGGTTGCTTTCTTCCAACTTCTTTTGAAGTGACTCTTCAATACATTTGTGTTCTTCAACCTCAATTTTGAGACCTTGAACTTGTTCTTCAAGAGTATTGGAATGGATCTTCTCAGCATTGAGCTCTTTTATAAGCTTGATTGCCTCCTCATAAAATTCTTTTATGGTCAACCCTTCTTCTTCATTGTTTGATACTTCTTGTTTATTGTGCTTGGCCATAAACAATAATTTCTCATTGGCTTCTTCTTTTCTATCACTTTCTTCATCAGATGATGAGCTATCTTCTTTAGAGAGAAAGTTCCTTTTGGATCCTTTCTTTTTTCCTTTCTTGTTGAATTTCTTAAAGCCTTTCTTTCCTTTTGAGTTGCCATATTGTTTCTCCACTCCAGCTCCTTTCAGCATGATAGAGATCTGTATGCTTGATGGTTCAGTGATGCAGCAGCAGCTATTGGTGATTCCCGGGTGTGTGTGAGATGTCTCAGCCCTCATGAGGGGGTGGCCCTGCAAGTAGCCCCCCACATGCCCGGATGACCTCTTCATTGCAGCCTTCGATCCAGCTCCATATATTTGATGATGTCGGCCTTAGCCGCTTGCAGCGCCTCTTTGATTTGCATGTATTAGTCAGATTTTGTGAGCCCTTCCCCGCTTATAGGGGGCATTTGGGTTGTATTTGTATCTCATGTACTTAGATATTATTGTATAAGTCCTGGCTGTTATCCCAGGCATAGCATGTATGTGGGATCCCTCATTGTATTTTTATCTGGCTCATGTTTATGCCGGCTGTACTTTATGGTTCGGTCCCTTGTTTACTGGACACACTATTCTTTTGTACTTTGTCTCGGCGGGCATAGGTATGCCTCCTCCGCCGCCTTTAGCACAGGTACCCTCTCATAAAAAGAGACTTGTTGCACCTGCAAGTCTCGTCTCCTCAGGGTCTAGTTCTTCAGCACATTAGTCTACCTTACATTTCTCTCTCTGACTTCCCTTTTTGATGTCTGGTGATTGAGTTCTTACAACGTACTTCGGTCATACGATTTGCTCCTAACACTCGCACGCTCGGGGGCAATCTGTTACACCATTTTTTGGTCATCTAACCTACTATCATTAGATGGACCCAAGTACACCATGTAAGACCAATTTTACCCTAAGTAAAATTTCTTTCACTATGTAAAATAACTTAATAAAACACATTTATTAGGTTGTTTATGGTCTAAATAGGAAACCCCAAAGGGAAATATTAAACAAACCTATATTTGTTTGATTTTTCTCATGGAATAATTAATTAAATAATAATTTAATTATTATTCCTGGTCATGTTTAACCCAAAACAAAGAAATTAATTAGATAAATCCTTATTTATCTTATTATTTTCTAGGAATAACTGTTTAAATCTTATTTAAATAATATTCCTTGTTAAATATGACTAAATCACCCATAAATAATTAAATAAATCATTATTTATTTGATTATCTTTCTACCACTTCCTTAAAATGATAAATAAATCATTTATTTATTTATTATTTACAAATAAAGGGATTTGACCCAAGTCAAATACTTTTTCCCTCCAACAAATATAATAAAATATTCCATAAAAGGTGGATCTAGATTTGGTTAATATTATTTTAATCATGTACCAAGATCTAGAATGACCCAATATTTTGTTATAAATAGGAGGGTTTTTCCTACCATTCTTCACCTTTTGTTGCCTATTAGATCACTCTGGATCTATACACTTGGTCACATTTTTCTACATTATTTGCTGTGTGAGCTCCCTTTGAGTTCTATCTTTGTCTGGGTTTTCTACACCAACAAGAGAGAGAGATTCTAGATCTGAAGTGCTGAGGACTTCCAAGAACCCATCCCATTGAGGAGAATTGGATACACCTTCTTGTTTTCCTCCCAGGTGCCCTTAATACAAAAAATTCTTTCAAAAAATATTGTTCTTGTCTTGTCTATTGGATGTATGGAGCAAAATCTTAATTTTACTGCTTAATGTCTTTCTATGCATAGATCTAGTTTTTTGCAGCACTTGTCTTGATCAACTAACTGTAGATCTGAAGATATTGGCAGCCACATTTGATGTTAGGGCTATAAGTTATGCGTAGCTAAAGTGGTCTTTTTTCGTACGCTTCGACAAAAGATTCATACTAACACATTTTGCTACGAAATGCCCAACCTCACCACAACCGAAACATATCAATGGAAATTTACCTTTGAATTTTCCCTTACCAGGTTTTATTTTTCTCATAAAGTAAGCATATTCTTCATCTGAAAGACATTCTCCATCATCTCCCTTTTCTTCACACTTGCAGGTGCATGTCATTTCAATTGAAGGTTGTTTGTCCTTATTGGTTTGCTTAGATGCAACGAACGCAGTTTCTAGATTTGAAGTACCCTTTTCTTCATCAAGTCTCATTTCATATGCTATGAGAACTCCATGTAATTCTTCTTTGCTGAGTTTTTCCAGATTTTCACTGTATTCTAAGACCGATAACTTTGGGTTGAATCTCCCTGGTAATGTTTTAAGAATCTTCCGTATAATAGTCTTCTCGTCAAATGGCTCTCCCAATCCTTCCAGAGGATTGGTTATTTCATCAACGTATTGGAAGTATGCAGCAATGTTGCAATTTTCTTTCATTCTGAGTTGCTCAAATTTTTCTCTATAGATTTGAAGCTTTGCTTCTTTGACATTTGAGTCACCTGCATATATATTCTCAAGCTTGTCCCATACATTTTTGGCAGTTTTACAACCCAACACCTTATGATAAGCAAATTCAATAAGTCCACTGATAATAATATTCTTTGCTTTTGCATCATTTACCAAATTCTTCTTACCTTGTTCATCCGCGGTTGATGTAAATCCATTTTGAACAATGTCCCATACTTCGTAACCTTGCGCCAAGAGATAGACCTCCATTCTTCCTTTCCAAAGTGCATAATTATTTTCATTGAATAGAGGTACACCATTCTTGGTATGCTACATGACCTCCTTCCAGCTGTTAAACTGCTATTGAAGGAACCAAGCTCTGATACCAATTGTTCGAAATGCTAAGAAGGGGGGGGGGGGGGTGAATCAATGTTCCTTTCAATTAGAGCATTAGTTAATCTTCAATTATTATCAGTGTTTGTACAATGATAGCAGCAAACAAGAGGAACACAAATGCACACAGCTTTTAAGGTGGAAACCCACTCCGAGACAAAAACCACCTAATGCTTTTCTAATAATTCTTTAATATTCAACTCCAATTGAAAATAAAGCTCCAACTTCCTAGAATCTAGAAAAGCATTCTTCTCCAGCTCCCACTGGATGGATGCTCCAACACCCGAGATTCTTCAGTAGTCAACGGAATGGATTCCCCAACACCCAATGAGCTACAACTCACCCTAGCACCACCCTATCACCCTATAGAAGAATAAAAGAAGAATGGACTCCCGTACCAGGGAAAATGGTCCACTTTACAATGATATAGAATGATGTAGAAGAAGAAGATATACTAGACCATAACCCCAACTTTGACACAACCACCTAATGATGATCTTAGACCTCCCAACACTTCCTCTTCAACCCTTGGCAGATAGATACTAGTACAATTTGTACAATAATGTATTTACAATGACTAAGTACAATGATACCTTTACAATGATTGTATGCAGTGCTGCCCACTTGAAGACTTCATATGATGAAATTCTTGCTGCTATTATACACCTTGGTTGTTTCTCTTATCATGCTACCCTCTACTGCACCTTGCTTTGCTTTGCTGCTGTAGAAATTCTGGTCCTTTGCAACCCTTGACAACTCATGATCTAGCTTTTTCTTACCTTCTAAGAGCTCGATATTGAATCTAGTGTATCTATGTTATTTCAGATCCTCAATATCTAATTTTTGGTCTTGTAGTAGTCCTCTGAGTCTTCTTTCCAATTCCATAGGTCTGACCCAATTTGGATTCTTCAAGAAAGAGTTACGCCCAAACTCTCACAATGCCCTAATTATGGATTGTTTCAGAAGAGTGCACTTGTACGACATGACACGTGTCATTGTTTCTTCATTTGGTTCTGAAATTGATAGAGAAAAAATTAAATATTTTGCTCTATCTACCAATTTTTATGGAATTCCAATCCGATAATCAAAGAGAGAGTTATGGCGATTTTACCAAGGTCACTTCTTTGAGATGAATTTCAGGAGCCTGCGAAAACCCTGACTTCAACAGTTCATATCTCCAAAACTATTGCACACCTTGATTTCAAATTTTTACTGCAGCTTCCTCAGGATTTCGGCTTCACCTCCTAAAAATTTCAGCTTTTGAACCTTCGTAGAAAAAAAATTAGAGCGAAAATTCCACGATCACCTGTTTCAGATGGTCGAATCCCTTACATAAGGAGGAAACGAAGATCACAATTTATATGAATGCTTAAGTTGAGAAGGGCTTCAACAAGTGAACGTGGGAGGGATTTTAGGAGCATAAAAAATATTTATTATGACTTTTCAATGACCCATGCCCCAACCCCATGGGGTTTTAGCTTACTAATTGGGGTTAAAAACTTCAAACATGAATATCTCTCAAACCGTGAAGAATTACATGGCGTGCCATATATCAAAGGAAACATCTCGACAAGTAGAAACCATAAAAATCATTATTGACCCAGAATATATTAATTTGGTAGGTCAAAATTCCCATGCAATATTGGGTCAGCCCCTGGTGCTGCTTGGGTTGACATCAATGACAACCGCTGATCAACAACATGAATTGTAGGTGATGAAGCAGAACTTGAAAGCAACACATGATAGGAAGAAGAGTTACACAAACAGAAATAGGTTGTTCAAGTATTTTTAGATTGGGGACCAGGTGTACTTGCATATCAAGCCCAAGAAGAGCTCCTTGCGTATTGGATCGTGTGCCAACCTGGCACCAATGTTTTGTGGACCCTTCAGGATCATTGAGAGGATCAGACCAGTGGGATATCGACTTGCACTACCTTCTACATTGAAATTCCATGATTTTTTTCATATATTGTTGCTTAAGAAATAAGTTAAATATGTTGATCATGCTATTGACTGGTATGTATTGTAGGTGGAGCAAGAAGGAGAGTTCTAGTCGGAACCATAGTGCATTTTGCAGAAAAAGATGCTCATGCTCCAGAATCGAGCAATAGAGAAATTTAAAGTGTAATGGAAGCACTTTGGGCCTGATTAAGCTACATGGGAGATGGTGGATCATATGCGGGCCATGTATCCTTGTTTTCCAGTTGAGGCAAGACAATTTTTGGTGTGATGTTAGTCTTTGTTTAGCACATGTTTTGGAGATGTTTGGTTTATGTTTTGATGAGATGGTTGTATGTATGTACATATGTATATGGATGTAAATACCACCACGAACTATGTTATAAAGCTACAATAAGCGATATGTTGTCATGTCATTATATTTTTCATGTTGTTATGATGTCATGTTGGTTTGCTTTTTAGCAGGGTGATCATTGTAAATACTGCATCAAGATATGTTATAAATCTCCATGGGAAGTATGTTTTCTTTTCAACGGTGTTGCTTAGGTATATGTGTGGTTGAACACCGAGGAAGGTGTCCCCCAATGGGGAGCATTCTGTAACATCCCTGGTGAAAATTCCATGGAATAAATTTAAAATAATAACCATGGTTGATGGGACACGTATTCCAAGCTAAACACCACAAGGAAAATACCCTCTAGCGGAGGTTATAAAGGAGGTTTTTAGTGTTATAAAAATGGCCAAAATTGTTAAAAAAATATTTGCTACAACATCTGATTTTTGTAACAGAGTTTTTGACGAAGTTGCTAACCAAACTTCAACACAACTAAAAAAAATTGGGCGGTCGGATGTTTTTCTTATCAGTGTGCGCTTCATGTGTGAACACATCGGTGCGTTTTAAATGGTACGCACCAGTTTTGTAAACATACCAAGCACCAGGATGGAAAACAAATTTCTGAAGCCCTGGGGTGTTTACATACACAACGTCCTAGTGTGTGTCACAAACAAATACGCACTAGGCTGATAAAAGGTGCATGCACCAGTGTTATTCGAATTATAGTTGTAAAGCATCGAGGAATTCAATGAAAACAGTACTGGTGTGTTACAAATACGAATGCACCGGTGCATGCACCTTCTATCCGCCCGGTGCATATGGGTTGTGTACACACCCCGGGCCGTTAAGGTGTAAAAATGCATTGGCGCGTTAAAGGCAAACCATATCGGTGCATGCAACGCTTATCCGCCTGTGTCATAGTCGTCGATAAAGTGCACCGAGTGTTCTAATTGGTATTGGTATTTGGTGCGGTGCTCATAGGTCATAGCAACGCACCGGTGCACAGTATCATACACACGCACCAGTGTTCATTTTCTATTTTTTAGAAACATCGACCTGTGACAGTGCAATTATTGTGATTTTTTAAATTCATTATTCATTAAAATTCGACACATACCTTATAACAATATTCATATCAATTAATTTTTTATTAATGCATTTGAATGTGATGTTTGGATGAATTTGTTATATCATCAAATTTCGCGTATCTTCATTATAATATTTAATCATCCATATATTTAACCAGTGGTGTAACATTTCACAGCGACAATGGAGAACGAAATAAAATAAATTAAAACGTATTTTATTATATATATATATATATATATATATATATATATATATATATAAGAGACTCTTTTTCATACAAAATGGAACAATTATTGGTAACCCTTTGTATTTCAATTGGGACACTATGTCCATTACATTAAAAAAAATGTCTGATTTCAAAGACAAATATTTCAAAAAATACAACGTCTTGCTTTGATATCCAAACATATTGATCATCATTCTTTGTTGGCGTTGATGTCACTACTCGAGCTACTTCCATGACTTGGGTTATTTGGAGGAATTTTTTTTTCATTGTGTTGATTGTTTTCTTCTTCTTCAAGTTCCATCTACAAACATAAAAATAAAGTGTAATGAGTGTATCTACATTGGTGAGAATAATGAAAATTGAAATATTAAATAATATACATTAATGTAAATCGAAAATAAATGTACCATAGCAAGAATTGACTCGTGAACTATATATATTATTTCAATACCAAATTTCATGCCTTCTTTAAACAATTCTTTTGTTGGCGCAGTTTCATACTTTTTTTCCTGCAAGTTTTATACCGCATAACACATCATAGATTTAATATAAAAGATTTTTTTGTTCTATTAATTATAACTAAGTAAAACAAGATAGATACTTTCAAATTCCACAATTAATTTCCAATATTCCAACATATACTGACAATCCATATTTAACCTAATATCAATCAATTCTTCTGATGGTTTTTCTTTGTATGTTAGCACCTATTTGAAGACAATCAATGATGATTGATGTAAAACAACTTAAAATATACAAAAATGAATTCTAGTTAAGTTTTTATAAGGAAGTAACACTTACTCACAAACTTAGATATCAACCCTTTTCTTCCTTGTCGTCCTGTTTTATGTGTTGAATGGGTTTAATTTCTTTTATTTTCTGCAAGAAAATACTTGAAGATTAATATTTAATGCTAAATTATTTATTTATTGTACCTAATCGAAAAATTCAATGATTACATATTACATTTGAATAATGTTGTTGTTGAGATGGCTCCTCGTGCGATGAAATTATGTCCATTTCTTTGACCATCTCCTTGTACACCTTTTTGGACATTCCTACTGGCATATTTCTGATATCAACTCGTTCATCCTTTGAGATTTTCATAATCTTCCTGAAAAAGTAACATGAAAATAAACTATTTAATTTTTATATTGATATATAAAAACTAAATATAACAAAAGTGATATTTATAAATGATTGCTTTGTAGTAATATACACATATAATTCCATAAAAACATTTAAAGGAATATTACTTTTTCAATGCTTCTTCTTTTTTTGTTTTACATTTTTGCTATTAAAATTCTAACATGTCTCATTGACAAATTCTTTGGAAACCCTTCCTGTAGTTTAAATAAAATTTGGTTCTTGGAATCATTGGATTTATTTTTGTATTGTAAGTGGAAAGAATGTCTATACATTCATCCCACTATATCCCTCAAAGTTTTGTAAACATTTTTCCCCCTTTCGTTAACCTCCAACACCACTCCAGATGAGCTAAGGAGCAATTCATTTTCATTTGCATGTTCTATATTTTTTTTTCTTTTTTTAGAACAACATTCATTTCCTTCATTGTTCGTCTATGTAGAACATTAAACATATCTGAATTAATAGATTGTTTGAAACATGTTATCTAATATTTTTAAGTATATTATAATGAAAATTCAAAAAAGAAACTCATATTGGATCAATAGTTATTTTCACTCACCTGATTCATCCTTCTCTAAATTTTCCATCAAGCTTTTACGCTCTTCTAGTCTTATATCAAAAAGAATCTTATCGAGCTTCTTCATTTTGTGGCTCTGCATGACACGCACTTAACAATAGATATTAGTTAAACTTACATATAGTTCAAAAATAATAATTTTTGCAAAGAATTTACAAAGAAATTGCTTTTTTTTCTTTTCTGAATGTGCTATCAGTGTTTTTGTTACTTGAACTCTTGTCAGCCATTTTTTTATCAATATAAAACCTGTACCATTCATTAATATATTTTATGAATAAATCACATACTTTTCAGGTAAAAAAAAATCAAGAAAATGGTGCGTCTATCTAAACTAAGCGCCTAGTGCATTTATATTTTTAATCGCACCGGTGCGACTTTCACCACTTAAGCACCGGTAACGAGAAAAAAAAATTAAACGATAACGGTGCGATATGTTATTTTAAATGCACTGCAACTATAGTAGAAACATAATACAGTGCTCTTTGTCAATAGGATACCCAGTGTGTTATATTAATACGGGAGCACTGATCAACATAAACATAAATGAATGGAAAAAATTTTATCAAACATTGCTTTATTTCAAAATGCACCCAGTGCGTTATACTAAAAGTGCACGCTGGTGCACGATATTAAACAGGGCACACCGATTAGCAAAAGCTGTTTTTTAAAAAATCGTTCGAGGGTCGACAGGGATTGGGATCCGACACTGCAAGTGGTCCCACAGGTTAGATGTCAAATTCCTATATATATAGTAATACAAACCCCATAAATATACAGAAAACCCTAATTGTGAACTTTTGCAGTCACATAAATAAGAAGAAGCAAGGGTTTAACACAAGAATGGATTTTTTTTTCTAAATTTTAATTAAATCTAAATAGGAATAGAGATTGCAAATGATTTTGTTAGTAAAATGCAGAGTAAAATTAAAATTTTTTACTATGCACATATTAAATCTAACAGAAACTGTTAAAAATATATATATATTATTATTACAGTAAAATTTAACATTTTTACTATACTACAGGGTTTTTGTGTGAATCACTAGATGTTTCAAATTCTGATTCTATGAATAGTGTTTTTATTCGAAAGTATTTTGCTACTCCACAGTGCTCACTTGCTCCAGGTATGTCTCTCATGCAAATCCCTCCTTGAAATTTTTTGCAAAAATAATGAATATATTTTACTATTTAACGAACTTCTATGAAATTAGATTTCCAAAAACCATTTGCTGCTCATTTTTCATTTTACCGCTTTTTTTTCACTTTAAAAAAATAAAGGTGTTTTTTTTTTTCTTTTTTCTTTTTTCTTTTTTCTTCTTCGATATTCAGTGCATTTGTTAACTAACCACATTGGTGCGTCCGGTAATAAAACCACACCGGTGCAGTTAATAGTACATTAGCACCGATAACAATAACTCCTTTTTTAAGGCACCGAAATGACTTTTAGGTATGTACACCAAAATTTATTGTTAATTTTCCTTAAATGCAGGGAGAAAATCTCACAATTATATCAAATGGACAATTCTTCAAAATCCAGATCATTCCATAATATTTCTCAAAGTCCATCGCAGAGTTCTCCCTATTCATCTTCGGACGTAATTACTTCAGATTTTATTTATATTTTCATTATCTAATTGAATTTTTTTATTTTTTTTATCCATGTCAATGAGTTGAATAAAATTAATGTATATAAATTTCCAGGCTCATGCAGATTCAGAATCAAGTTTAGATGCACAAAATATTCATACAGTTCCAAAATGTCGAAATCTCTTATCGGGAGCAACATACTACAAGATGTGGTTGGTAGATGAAAATGGACAGCCGCTTCACCCTGCCAATTGTAACATGCCATCTTCTAGCCACAATCTTGGGACAATGATGGTAATAATGTTTTGGTATAATGTAATTATTTCAACATCAAACCAATTAATCGTACATTGACGTGCTTACTAATTAATATCATTGATATTGTACTAATCAGGTTCAAATATATTTTTTGAAATTATTAGGATTCTAATGATGATGAGCGACCTACCTACCATCTCCCATTGCACCCCACGACAATGTCAAATCGAGAGAAGGTTGAATTAAGAGAAAGAATCGGAGAGGAACGATACCAAGAATGGTTGAATCAACCACCTATTCAATTCCCACTACGTCCAGATTCACCAATTAGGAATGACTACAACAATAGTAGTTATTCATAAGCTGGCAATGGAGGCAATCAAATAGAGGTTGGTATGGATGATTACTTAAGGGATACGTCTACCATGGAGACAATGTTTTTATATGCATTCCATAACGATGATCAGCTAGGGGATGATGGTCATATCATTGATACCTTTTTCGAAAGCCTTAAATTTTCTTCCACCACCCCTCTATTTGGACCTGGAGGCTAGTCAAAGTCTAACTAGTTGGGGATAATGATGTTACTGTACAACTTGAAAGGAAATTTTGGCTTGTCGAATGCATGTTTCTTGGAAATTTTGAGGTAATTGACCATTAAGTCCCTTATATTTTGAGAAATATTGTCACACAATCAACATTACAAATGGTCAATTTTATAAACGTTAATAGTTATTGGAATTATACATTTAATATTGTCCACCAACTACAGGTTATTGAAATATAAGGTTCTTCCGAGTGATAATTTCTTGCTCGGTAGTTGCGAAGAGGCAAAGAAATTGTTGAAAATGTTGGGTGTTGAGTACATATCATATCATGCATGTCCAAATGATTGTATTCTATATATAGGAGAATATGCAGACAAAGATATATTTCTAAAATGTGGGCATGACAGGTATGATAAATAAAAAAATAAGGGTAAATCGCGTGGTCCTCCTTTTAAGATATTGAGGCACATGCCTATAATCCCAAGGATTCAAAGGTTCTTTCGTTGCAAATAATTAGCTATGTTTCATGGATGGCATGCCTCACACAGAAGTGATTTGGGAGTTATGTGAATCCTAATAGATCTAGTAGCCATGAAGCATATAGAGGATACATGGCCCGAAAAATTTAAGGATGAAGTACGAAGTCTACGACTCAGCATAGTCGTGGATGGCGTCAACCCATATTCCCTCTAGAACACCAACTATTATGTTTGTCCTGTAGTAGTTATCAATAAAAATATCCCCCCATGGTTGTCCGTGAAGAATGAACATATTATGTTGGCTCTCATAGTCCCTAGTACAAGACAAGTGAAGAATATGGATGTCTACTTACAACCACTGGTATATTAATTGAAGGAATTATGGGATGGGATAAATGTATACGATGTATCAAGACCCATTGCAGTAGAGAGGAATTATAAATAATTTTGTATGCATGTGTTTATAAATTTGCAGTGTCATTATCCTTTGTTCATGCGTGGGTGTGTGAATCATGACTTCCCCCAAGACCTAGGACGTGCCATATCTAAATTATCTGAATTTGGACATTGGATCATGTCAAAGGAGATTCATGTGGCTAGCATTCCACGGTGGCATCAAGAGATATTTGAGATTGTTTGTATGTTTGATAAGGAACTGCCAACAAGTTTCATGGACTTGCAGGTTCATCTTCTAATCCATCTAGTATATGAGGTTGAATTAGTTGGGGTGGTTTCATGTCGTTGAATTTTCTTCTCAGAGAGGTACATGCAGAAATTGAAAGGTTTTGTTCGACAAAGGGAAAAACCCGAGGGGTCTATGGAAGAGGGGTACATATCATATGAGTCTTTCTATTATTCCAGTGAGTACATCAAGCAGATGGAAAACACACCAAGTGCGGTGATTTGGGATGATGAAAGGGATGAAGACAAAAGAGAAGGGAAGCTTCTCCAAACGAATGGAAAAAGGCGCTTGATAAAGAGTAAGCGACTTATAATTTGTCAAATTTACACAAAGTAAATACTCACGTTGAAATTCAATATAATGTATATTTTGATCTCATATGTACTATATGAAGGTTTGATTTCATCAGCGAATGCAGAAATTAAAGTAACCAATAAATTTGTTCTTTACAATTTCGAAGTGACACAACCGTGGGGCGCATTGTACGAACAAAAGAGGATTAAATGGGATAGTTACAGGAAATAATTTATATGGTTGAATGGTAGAAGCGTGCCTTATCTTGGTCATTTAAAAGAAAATATTCCAATTATATGCCCCAACAGTTGGGTTGCTGACCAAGTCAGAGAGAAATACAGTGCAACCGGTCATTACCTACGTGCTGAAGAGGATGCGCTAAATGTAGGGATTGGGTGCAGCAACTAGGTAATAATCTATTTATGTACATTTTAAACTTAATAATGCACCTTTGAAATGTAACATCTATATTTTATATTTTAACAGTTGGGTTTTTAGACACATTACACTATGATTTTTTTTTTTTTTTATAGGTTCATTTGTTCGCATATATGTGGGCATATGGACACCATTTTCGCACTAGAAAATGTCGATGATGGACACATGACAGAACACTGTGGAGTGGAAGTCGAGTTCAATCAATCTAGTCGAGTTAGCCACCGTGATCAAAACCTAGTACGAGGGATGTTAGGTTATGTCGAAAAGATACAAGAGATCATTGAAATGGGCTTCTCTTATTTCCAATGTGTTATTTTTAGGTGCAAGTGGTGGGACACCTTTGATCTGAATAATGTAAAGGAAGATTGCGATAGTAGGCTGATATGTATCAACTCTAGAAAGATGTGGGATGAAGCTAAGGAGCCTTAAATTTTCCCCAAACACTACAACCAAGTGTTTTTTTACCCAGATGTGTTGGATAGATATTGGTAGTTCATATTGAGACATGACCCTAGATCAAAACATATTTTTGAGAACAATAGTGTTATCATGCCAAGCGAGTTGGAAGATAATGAGGGTGATGAGAACAGAGAGTGATATGGTACATGTTTTATTTCGTCATTTAAACTATTTAAGATGTGTTTTTATAAAGAAGAGGACTTAACCTTATAACTAAGATTCTTTTTTCCAAACATTATAATATGTATTTTGAATTAATTGGTTTGCATTGTGTTAATGTTAAAATCATTTCACTTGATAATTTGCAATTATGTTGATCTCGAAAGCAATGTATTGTATCAAGTTCTTTTTTTTAATGTCAATTCCTAAAATAATACAACTACTTGATTGCTTCAAATGGTTTTTCACTATATCATTACTTAAATAAATGCAGCCTATATATATATATATGATATCTTCAAAATTTTAAAAAATGTATTAATGTATACTGTTATTTTTTATATGTAAGATCATAATAAAATAATGATAATTCTAAACATGAATTTATTTGCATTATTTTCTAAACTTTATTATGTTACAAAAATTCATATTATTCTAGATTTATTATTTTAAAATTATTTATATTTTTACAAATTTACAATTTTACAATTATTGTAATTTAACAATATGTATGGTATACATTTTACAATTTTACGATGATTCAATTTTACAGTAGTTATGGTTCAAATTTGAAAATTAATTTACAGTTTTACAATTTTAATAAAATTGAATCATGACAATACATACAATTACAATTACAATTTCACAATACAATTACAATTTTACAGTTTTACATACAATTACAATTAAAATTACAGTTACAATTTTACAGTTTTACATACAATTACAATTTTATATTTTACAATTACCAATACACAATATTTAATAAATATAATGATTTAACATTAAAAATAAACATCAAGATCAAGATAACCATCTTACAAACATCATATTCTAAAATACACATTCAAATTAGCTAACATCATCTAGTCATCGTGATCATGATAATCTAACATAACACAAGCATTGTATAACATCATCACAACACAAACATCAAATCTACATCTCATGTCAAATAACTGCTATAACATACACATACACATTGTTGTAGCTAGGACATCTTAAAATCAGAGGTTAAAAGTGGACAACATCATAAAATGCCTCTGACAAAATAATGGTTTTGGTGGTTCATGGAGTGAGAAGCTCTTGGAGTCGATTCATGTGAATTCCCTATACTATGAGAGGGCTTGTATATAAATTAAATATGGATAACAACAAAGGTCCATGGAGCATGAATTAAGGTAATACAGCAAGTTTAATTACATGAGCGTTAACACCTAAGCGTTATACTGATACGAATTCATGAATAAAATTGCAGATCACCGACAGCTACATTACACGAACCATCAAAGCAGAATAGCATGAAAGATTATTACACATGAAGAGGAGATTAATAATAACAAAGAAAACAAATACATACTTCTCATTACTCCATCTGGAATCCAAATATCAACTTTGTATTATATTGAGTTCAAACAGCTCTCCCAAAAATGTATCTTAGAGCACAAGGAGCACAGGCATACAAAACTACAGTAAAATTCTTCCAAAATTCCATAACCTTTTCTTCATCTTAGAACTCACTACATATAGATTTCTCCCTGAGGGTTTCTGACCGAATATTTCATCAGGATCGACCCACACAGGTGAAACCAAAATATCCTAACAAACTATTAGAGCGTGCTTCAAGCAATCACTCCTGCAACAGGGAAATCAAAACAGAATAGGTAAAATTGGGATTTTACTCAGCAAAACATCACTATCTAACAGTAACAAGGAACAAAACAGTTGGCCTAGAGGCCAAAACCCAGAATCTTCAGCGGAGTGGCGAGAAGTGGGTGAAAAACTGGTGAGCGGTATGATTTCTACTACTTGATTTCAGCTATTGACGAAAGGTCTTCACTCCATGTTCTCATGATTTGCCTTAACCAAAATGGAAAAGCCATATGTACCGTGTGTGCTCCACTCTTCAGTAGAGGTTAATGAACGAACTAAACGATCATAGTCGCACCGGCCCACCAAGAAATTATGTTGTGTTTTGACTAGTGAGAAGCGGAGACCAGACTTTAGAAGGGGATGTGTGCCACATAACACACGGCGGAATGATTTTAACTACTACCAAGGCTGAGACAAAGGACGTGGGGAAGGATTTGATGAAGTGGCGAGGTAGTGGGTCCCAAAGCGCATCGCAAAATTGCAATCAGGACAGGATATGTTTCGGGAATATGACTTAAACTTCAATATATGCGAGGCATGGTGGAGCATAAAGTTGTAATGTGCATGATGCGATATCGCACATCGACGATCGCATCAGATAGAGGTTGGAGGATATTTAAAAAGTTATAATTTCTGATTTGCGATGTGGTATTTTTTGCAAAGTGCGATGGCAATCAGGTCATATCGCGAGCTAAAATATTTAACTTGCGGGCACTATGATAGGTAAGTGGTGAAATCCGCAAACTGTGATATGCGACGTGCTAAAAATTGGTGAGTGCGAAAAGGTGGAAGGCATGGAAAATGCAGAATATGAAGGTTTGCATGCGGATGCGAGTATTGCATCAAGGTTGGATGGGTCCCGGTAAGTCGCATCGGTGACGAGATAGGTTTCGGTGAGTCTTTTAAGATGTAAAGGTTAAAACTTGCGGGGGCGATGTTGCTAGTGAGGAAATACAACTCAGGGCTTTATAAAAGGGGAAGTGAAGGATAAGAGAGGGTCAATGTAGGTAAAGAGGGTAGATGAGATGAGGGATGGCGTAAATGAAATTTACTCACTATTTAAGCAATATCAGCTACATTTTCCCCTTCTCTACTGAACTGAGATGCAGATGGGTCCTTGAAGCTCTTTGATAGTCAGGATTGACTTTCCTTTCTACCTCTCCCCTTTGTGTGTGGTCACAGGCCAACATTGGCTCCATCTGGGGACGACGTGTTGTTCTTCAGTGCGTTGAGAACCTACAGACATGCATGCCTATGCTTTTATTGGGTACATGGAGTCACAAATGCATACTGATTAGAAAAAATTTTACATCAATGATCGGGTGGACACAAAATGGAAGATGAAATGGAGGATGATATGGAAGATGAAATAGAAAATGCAAAAAATGGATGAAACAAAATGGAAACAGTGGAATATGATATGGAAGATGAAATTGGGGGGGGGGGAAGTAACCAAAGGGGAGTACAGTGAAATGACATATAAAGTGAAAAATATATATACAGTGAGCTAGATCATCTCTCATCAGTGATGAAAGTAAAACTTAAGGAACTGCCCATTTACGAGTGCCTCAAGTATGTCTCCTTCTAGGTTCTCCGGTGTGAAAGTATTGTTGCCTTTGTCCTCTACCACCCTGAATGGATTGAACCTGAGGGGGTTGAACTTCCCATGCTTCCCTTTTTCTGCTCGCTTGATATCCCATCGCAGCACCAAATCTCCAACTTGGATTTCTCTATCTTTAGCTCTCTGGTCAAATAAGCCTTTCATTTTTTCTTGATACTCTGCTAGTCTAAGGCTAACCTGTTCTCAGGTTTCATTCAGCTCCAACAACTGATTCATTCCTGAACAAGGGCATTTGGCTCCTCCTCACTTTCCTGTAAGAACCGTGCCACAGGAAATGTGAGTTGAATGGGGAAAACTGCGGCCCTCCCATACACCATATCATAAGGGGATTTTCCCATAGATCGCTTAGTTGTGATGCGGTTTGCCCACAGTACAAAATTGAGCTGAGAGTCCCAGTTATTTTGCTTTTCATTGATGGTTTTCTTTATAATTCTCATCAATGTCTTGTTAGATGATTTAGCCAGCCCATTTCCTTGTGGGTAGTATGCAGTGGAGTGTCCCAGCAAGGTATTGTAATGCTAACAAAAATTTACAAATTTAGCTGACTTGAATGCCTGGGCATTATCTGTGATGATTTTAGCTGGGCATCCAAACCTGGCTATTACATTCTCTTCGAGGAACTTGATCACCACTGAATCTGTAGCATTTAACGTGGGCATGGCTTCGACCCACTTGGTGAAGTAATCTGTAGCAGTAAGGATCCATCGATGCTAATTGCTAGAAGCCAGGTGAATCTCTCCTATGAAATAAATTCCCCATTTCTTAAAAGGTTCTTCAACATGTACTGGGATCAATGGGAGAGGTGCATACCTTTACTTTTCAGCGAACGTCTGAAACTTCTTGCATGTCTGGACGTGAGCATGTACATCACCGAACAGTTTAGGCTAGAAGAAACCTGCCCTCGGGATCTTGTGTGTGGTGGATTGCCAGATATAATGTTCGCCACATATCCCTTTGTGGAACTCGAACATCACTTGGTCCACCTCCTGCTCTGTTAAACACAGTAGTAGGATCCCTGCTGGGTCTTTCTAGTAAAGTCGCCCATTTGCTACGATACACTTTTGAGATTTCAGCCTTAAGGCGCGGTACTTGGCCTTATCATAGTTAGGAGGACATCTCAACGATAAAAGATATTCCACTATATCTTTATACCATGGGGAGAGAAGGTACTTCACGTGTGTTTTTTGAGAGGAGGACTCTATGCCTTGATGTGCACCTGTGCCCTCCTGTGCCTCTCCTCCTGTCATAGAAAGATTTATACCCAGAGCTTGACAGTTCAATTTAGACAAGATTTTGTCCAGCCCTTGGCCTTTAATGAGATTGGTGGGCTTTATTTCCAGTTCATACTCCTGAATCTTGGCTGTCCACTTACCCCTTCTTCCCTCATTGTCGCCCTGTACCAAAACATGTTTTACCGCTGCTATGGGAACATAGGCAGTTATAGCAGACTGTAATACATATACCTAGAATTACTTTAGAGATTTTACCAGGGCATAAGCTTGCTTTTCCAAGATATCATATTTCAGCTCAGTGTCAATCGGGACTTAGCTGAAGAACACAATGGGCTGCTCATGTCCTTCGACATTTTTCTATAAAAGTACTGCAACTATTGTGTGAGGGGATGCGAAAGAGAAGATCATGAACGGCTTCCCATAATCTGGACCGGCCAGCATTGGAGCTTCTGCAAAGGCCTGTTTGATCCTATTAAAGGAGTCCCTAGATTCAGGGGTCCATCTAACTTCATTGTTCTTCTTCAACATCCCGGTGATCTTTCAGACAATTTCAGCATAATTGGGAATGAACCTTCTGAGGAAATTAATTCTTCCCAGGAACACCTGAATCTCCTTCTTGTTTCTTGGTAGAGGGATGCCATCTATCACCTCTACCCTATTTGGATCGATCTTCACTCCCTCCTTAGTTACTATGTGCCCCAGTAACTTTCCTTCTTCCAAAGAAAACATGGATTTCTAAGGGTTTAGAGACAAACCATACCTGCGGCATTTTTCAAAGGTTCTGCGAAGGTGCTCAATGTGTTCAGTGTCACTCTTTGAAAAGACGGTGATTTCATCCAGGTAAATCACCACAAATTTGTCTTGCTCTCCTATTAAAGCGATGTCCATTGCACGCTAGAATGTAGTGCCGGAATTTATTAGGCCAAAGGGCATTCACGCGTACATGAAGGTTCCCAAAGGCATGGTGAATGTTGTCTTCTTCTGGTCTTCGGGGAGCACTTCCACCTAATTATACCCCAAGAAGCCATCCATCATGGATATGCGAGAAGATCCCACCACTATTTTCAGGATGTGGTCCATATTTGGGAGAGGATAGTTATCCTTGAAGGGGGCTCTGTTCAGATTGCAAAAATCCATGCAAAGTCTAATTTCACCATTATTCTTCCTTACCAGCACCAGGTTCTCCACCCACTCAAAATATCTTAAAGGGACAATGATCTTGGCTTGCAAAAGCCTCCTTATTTCCTTCGATAACTAGGAGGAGAAGGGGGTTGATCTGCCTCAGCTTCTGTTAATGAGGTTTTTCATCTTCTTTCACAGGTATTTTATGCTGTATAAAATCTATGTCAAAATTCTTCAGACCCTGGTATGACCAGGTGAAGTCGTCTTTGTATGATTGGAACAGACTGAGATACTGACCTTGGTATTCTTCCAGAACCCATTTTGACAGCTTTAGCACCTTCGGATCTTCTTTTGTCCCAATATTCACATCCCTGATAGGCGCATTGAGGGTTATTTTGGTGGGATTTACTGGGATGTCGTTCTTTTCAAACAACCTCTCCAATGGCACAAGCCCTCTGGGGATGACATTTCCCTTTAATTGCAGAACACGGTGTCTAACCAGTGTTTCTTCCCACCTAGTTTTTGGCTCTTCGTTGTCATCCTTAGGGACTGCATCGATCACCATATTTGAAAATTCACTTATTGTTTCCATGAAATGTTGGAATTGTTCTTCATCTTCGAAGACTTGCCAATGCTTTACATTATCTGGAATAGAAGGGCGGTACTGCACTTCAACTTCATATATGAGCGAAGGATTTTGCGAGGGATGGAAATTGCTAGCAGCCATAGCTAGTGAGTATACCATTCTATTCTTATCCCTTGGCATGAATTGAATATTAAATACATAAAATAAATTCTTGATTAAATCCCATGCCTCGTTCCTGCAGGCTCTGAGCCGTGGGTGTTTGGTTTGGCATTGGTTCCTAACTTGTCTCACTACAAGCTCTGAATCTCCAAACACCTTGAGGTTTTGTATATTCATATTTCGTGTTGTTTTCAACCCAAGCAGCAACGCTTCGTATTCAGCCACATTATTTGTGGCTTTGAACTCCAGCTTAAAAGAGAGGGGAATCAAGCATCCTTTTGGGGATATCAAGAGTACGCCAGCCCCATTTCCTTCTCGTGAATTAGCTCCATAAAACTGCAATGTCCATATCTTGTTTTCCTCTCTACTCATGGAATTATTTTGTATTATAGGGAAAATGTATGTTTCTTGCAGGAAATATTCTTCCTCCTCAAGCATGAGATAAGAGAATTCGCCCTCCTTACGATATACTGGGAATTTTTGGAACCATTTACTTTGGTTACCATCTTCACAAATCTGGATTCACGGTACAACCTTCTTTCCTCTCCAACAAATACTAGAATAGTGGCATAAGTGAGGTCTAGTTTTATGGCCCCTCCAATATTGGATCCCCAGGATCTGGATAGAAACATTCTGAATCGAGCTAGGATATCAGCTACAATGATGTCCATCACCATGCTTTTGGCCGAAATCTCGACCAATTTTACTACCAGATCTTTGATCATGCCCAAGAACTTTACCCTCTTGGAATCAAAAGAACCCAAATCTTTATAAGGTCTGGTGATCTGCAAACCCAACTGCTCCATGACAGATAATGGCAATAGATTATGTGAAGCCCCGGAATCTAGCTTGTAGTTGTTCAGTTACAGGTCACGAATAACTAGAGACACATAGAATGGGGGGGTGGTTGAGTCCAACTCTTCTACATGAGGTCCAAAGACTACCATGGGTCTTTCCTCTTGGAGATTGAGGTTGTCAGGGATAGGGCCTATGCTATGGGGAAACATGAATTGAGACACTTGGGCTTTGTATGAAGGCTGCTTTAGGAGATCGATCAGGGGAACTGGGATCTTGACCTTCTCTAGCTATTTTTGGAGGTTAAAGTTCGTGGGAGCTTTTTCTGCAATGACTTCCTTATACTGCTCTTTATGGTGGTCAGGTTGGTTCGAAGCCACAGAAGAGGACTTATAGTTTGTAGGAGGATCAGAACCTAGCTTTGTGGAGGTGGAAGCAGTGGCTTTATGATGTGCAGACTCTTCTAAAGGCTTCTTCCCCTTACTGGCAGAACTAGAAGAGGTTTGTCCTCTTGGTATTGATTCTTTGTTTTGTTCCTACACTCGGGTTCTCTTTCTAGAGGACCTGAGGTCATGCTTCATATGGAGTTAAGCTTGCATGAAGTCCACAAATTGCCTGCAGTACTCATCAATATCTTGATCCTTGGGGGGAACTTCCTTTTCTTCTAGTTCGTCTTGCAAGGTGAGTTCACCTTCTTCATATTCCGAATAAGCAAGGAATTGATCTTCTTGGCTGTCAGTTACTTCCTCAGCTTGTCCCTCTATTTCCCCTTCTAAGTATAGATGAGGTTGGATGTGATATTTCTGCTCCTTCCTTTCCCACTGTAAAAACTATAGAGGGGGCTTCCGGTATTGGAGATTTAACCCACAGTTTGGAATCATATTGTTAGGACAAGGAGAGGAATACTTAGCCTCCAATTCAAGATTCACTAGCTTATTTGAGAGGTTCTTGATCAACTTATTCATCTCTTCAATTTTATACTCTAGTGATTCCCTTCTTTGATTAGAGGTAGAGGCCTCCTCGCTACCCCTTCTCCTGTCATCATGATCTATCCTCCCTTTGAATTTTCCTATAGAAGCAAAATTTGCTTCTACTTCTAGTGCATCAGTCTGGATCTGGTCTGGGGATTTAGATTTTTTTTCCCTCAAGGTGAAGCCAAAATCAGGCTCGAAATCTCCTGCGAAAACCACCTTAGCAACTGCTTGGGGAGGTTTGATCTCGGCAGGGAGATTATTGTAGAGCTTATTGAATCTCTTTATAAATTTTGTAACATCCTCGTTGTGTCTCTTTTTCAGAGCATTAAACTTTGTGAGGACATATCCATAGTCCCTCTTCTCTCCCCATTTTAGTGTGAAAAAATTCTCTATTTCTTCCCAAGTGGTGACTGAATTATTAGTAAGAGATTTGAACCACTTCCCGAGCCTCTCCATGCAAGGATTAGACAAAAAGTCTCAACACCACATCTAGGTGTTCTACATTCACATTTTCGGTAGCGCAGAAGTCTTCAATATGTTTCTATGCAAAATTACTATCTTCCCCAGTAAACCAAGGCAACAACTTTAGATAATCCTGAGGCATGTCATTCAATACTTGAGGTAAATCCAATGAAGCATATTTGTTGAGGAGGAAGCTAGGTACAGCCATGAGGGGCGGTGGTGGGTTCTAAGGATGATTTGGTTGTGGTATGACAGGTGTATGTTGAGCAGAGGTTTGGATGTTTATCTATAATAAGTTCTGGAGTGCTATAACTTCTTTGACTTCTTCAGCCTCTGGAGTGGGATGCAAAGGAGGCAAAGAAATATCAACGGATTTGGCTTCGTCTTTTATGCCTAAACTAGTTAAAACAAAGGTATCTGGAGGGTACTCAAGTACATTGGTTGTGGAGCCAGGACCATAGATATCAGCTTTTTTAGAAGAGGACGGCGAATCTTCTAGGGAAAATGAGGGTAGGTCTGCATGGATGGGCTGCTTCTCCCTCCAGATTCTCCTGAATATAATCTTTTCAGGATCAGATACAGCAGGGGTTCTCTGCTGAGAAGTATCGGGTATGAGGTCTGGTGTAAGCCAGGATTACGCTTTATTTGAACTTGGATAATAGTGGAGTCGCCTAGGTGACGGCTATGCAACTCTCAACCCTTCGTGCTCACCTGATTGAAGGGTGAAGATTGTGTCATATCCCAGGGAAAGGTTTTCAAATTCGGTCCCCAGAAATGGCGCCAAAAAGATGTTGTAGCTCCTAGAGACAACCTTGAGTTGCAAAAGACCAGTGCTTAGGACATCTTAAAATCAGAGGTTAAAAGTGGACAACAGCATAAAATGCCTCTGACAAAATATGGAATAAGGAAATAATGGTTTTGGTGGTTCATGGAGTGAGAAGGTCTTGGAGTCGAATCATATGAATTCCCTATACTGTGAGAGGGCTCAAGAGGCTATGAGGCTTAATGACTTTTAAATGGGCCAAGTATAAAACAATGAGCAGAAATATTGAAAATATGCAGAGGCGTTGAGGGAGAATAGAGAAGGAACCCACGAGAGACAGGCTTAAGAGATTTAAGAATCTGTCCCCTATGAACTCAGAGGAAACGTATATAAATGAAATATGGATAAAAAAAAAGGTTCGTGGAGCATGAATTAAGGTAATACAACAAGTTTAATTACATGAGCGTTAACACCTAAGCATTATACTGATACAAATTCATGAATAAAATTGCAGATCACCGATAGCTACATTACACGAACCATCAAAGAAAAATAGCACGAAATATGATTAGGCATGAAGAGGAGATTACTGATAACAAAGAAAACAAATACATACTTCTCATTACTCCATCTGGAATCCAAATATCATCTCTGTATTATATTGAGTTCAAACAACTCTCCCAAAAATTTATCTCAGAGCACAAGGAGCACAGTCATACAAAACTACAACAAAATTCTTCCAAAATTTCAGAACCTTTTCTTCATCTTAGAACTCACTACATATAGATTTCTCCCTGAGAGTTTCTGACCGAATATTCTGTCAAGATCGACCCACATAGGTGAAACCAAAATATCCTAACAAACTATCAGAGTGTGCTTCAGGCAATCACTCCTGCAACAGGGAAATCAAAATAGAATAGGTAAAATTGGGATTTTACCCAGAAAAACATCACTATCTAACAGTAAAAAAGAACAAAAAAGTTGTCCTAGGAGGCCAAAACCCAGAATATTTAGCGAAGTGGCGATAAGTGGGTGAAAAACTGGTGAGCGACATGATTTATACTACTTGATTTCAGCTACTGACGAAAGGCCTTCACTCCATGTTCTCATGATTTTCCTTAACCAAAATGGAAAATCCATCTGTACCGTGCATGCTCCACTCTTCAGCAGAGGTTAATGAATGAACTGAACAATCATAGCCGTGTCGCTCCACCAAGAACTCATGTTGTGTTTTAACTAGTGAGAAGCGGAGACCAGACTTTAGAAGGGGATGTGCGGCACATAACACATGGCGGAACAGTTTTAACTACTGCCAAGGGTGAGACAAAGGATGTGGGGAAGGCTTTGATGATGTGGTGAGGTAGTGGGGCCCAAAGTGCATCACAAAATTGCAATCGGGACATGATATGTTTTAGGTATATGACTTAAACTTCAAGATATGCGAAGCGCAGTGGAGCATAAAGTTGTAATGTGCGCGATGTGATGTGGCACATCGGCGATCACAACAGATAGAGGTTGGTGGAGATTTAAAAAGTTATAATCGCCGATTTGTGTTGTGGTATTTGTTACGAAGTCCAATGATGATGGGTCATATTGCAAGCTAAAATATTTAACTTGTGGGCGTTGTGATAGGTAAGTGGTGAAATCCGCAAATTGCGATATGCGACGCGCTAAAAAATAGTAAGTGCAAAAAGGCGGAAGTCGCGGAAAATGCGGAATATGAAGGTTTGCATGCGGATGCAAGTAGTGTATCAAGGTTGGATGGGTCCCGGTAAGTCGCATCTGCAGCGAGATAGGTTTTGGTGAGTCTTTTAAGATGTAAAAGTTAAAACTTGTGGGGGGAGGTGTTACTAGTGAGGAAATACAACGTGGGACTTTATAAAAGGGGAAGTGAAGGATAAGAGAGGGTCTAGCGTAAATAAAGTTTACTCACTATTTAAGCCTTATCAGCTACATTTTCCCCTTCTCTACTGAACTGAGATTCATATGGATCCCTTTTGAAGCTCTTTGATAGTCAGGACTGGCTTTCCTTTCTCCCTCTCCCCTTTGTGTGTGGTCATAGGCCAACACACATCATGATGAACACCAACATGTAAATTAAGTACATCAACATGAATATAAAATACATGCACCATATATATAGTAGTAGTATAATGTCAAAAATATACAATTGTAATAGAACTGCATATAAATGTCAAATATATGGTGGTACATCAATACTATAACTAGTTAAGGCATGTTCCGTTGATGGTGCTTGCTCAAATGGACGTGCCTGCTCAGATGGTGTCTGCTCAGAAGATGCTTGCTCAGGACTAGATGTTGGTTGCTCATCTGCATGAGGTGAAGGATGAGGAGATGGATTACTAGAATGATCACTCCCCTCATGATCATGATCATCCGAGATGTTGTGTTGCGCATCTCCATGGCGCCTATCCCTCCTAGCCGGCAGTAGCTTGGAAGCTCTGACGATATGACGCATAAGGCTCATCATATCACGGGGCATGTCCCTCTAGAGCTTTGTGAGTGCACGATCTGCTTGGATGTATCTGATCGTCGCAGGGTGGACTCCCTCATCAACCAGGAGTCTACATAGTCAGTCGCTCAACTCCATCCTGAATCGAATGTCCGCCCTACGTCGCATGCTTGCGGGTGTCTGCACCCGAGGATGTCTCTCGCCCTCCGTGGCCTCTGCCATCTCCTCGTCATCTACAGGATCATTCGGTGGGGTTGGAGGCATGTCCCCAACGAACGTGTCAATATCTACAAAATATATAGTACACAAAAATAATTAGACAATTTAATTAAACAATTTGATAAAACAAGTTAAAGAACGTGTTATAATAAATTTTATTCTAATTAATTAAGACAATAAAATGAAACTATATTAATTTAAATAAAACACTAATATTACATCTAGCATCTAGTGGTTCATCCTATGTGAAGAGGATGTTGGTACACCCTCGCCAATCCAACCCTGCAGAAGGACACAACACCATCATGAACATGTGATCATCCTCACTGGCTAGTAGCTCCAGTGCATCACTAGAAATCCTGTCAGATACTCTGACATGCCCCTCTTGGGCATCATCTCGCCCCACATGTGCATTCGTACATGTATCATCAGCCTACGATGCTGACGGACAAAAGTAGTCCTCGTCTCCAGAAACCTCTCAAAAAATAAACAAAGCAAATCTAAAGAAAAAGGAAAGGTCAACCTCCCACGTGCTTGAGAACGACATCTATCTAAGGCTATACAAAACTACCGCAAAAACTTATGGCAGACCATCTAACAAGTCGTGGCCCCTGGAATAAATAATCAACATAAAATAAAAGAGGGAAACTAATGCGTTGGCCCATCACTGGTATAATGTGAAATGGAGGCACCTAACCTCCTCGAGACCAAACGAAGAAATATGTAGCTATCCACCAGACACCTGAAAATCTGCAGGAGAAAGTATATCATCCCTAATGTATCTCTGGGAGTACACCAACTTACTCCTTGTTGCATAACTGACGGGCACATCAAGGAACTGGGGCAAATCCTCCCCTCTCCTAGATAGGCCAATAATAAAATAAATGTCCTCCTAAGTGGGTTGGTACCACTGGTCAATACCGACATGGAAAGCTTGTCATTGGGCATCCCACCTGTAGATCAACTGTACTAATAATCCATTGTGCCCCTTCAGGGATATCGCCTCCTCATAGAACTTAAGGAGGCCTACCTCCCTTAAGAGAAACTGTGTGGGTGGCGTAATAGGGCGAGGGTATAAAAGTATCTCCCTCTCCCTTGCCTCCCACTGTTATATCATGTTATAATTGTCATCCCTCTGCTCTTGTTGTTGTCTTTCCTCTCTTAGTTGACGTCGTTGAATGATTCACATATTAAATACATCAGCCTCCTTCATACATAAAGCCTAAATTTTTTTATTAAATGAAAAGTGTATTTACAAATATATAAATATAACTTTTACCAAAAAAACCAAAGAAAAACATTCGGTGTGCCACAAAAAGCAGTCACGCACTGCAAATGGTGCGTACATGTATATCAGACACCGTCCATGGTGCGCATAAAAAAACTTCACGCACTGCACAAAAAAAAATCTTACTTAAATAAATATTATAGGCGGTGCGTTGACAAAACATATCCGCCTCGTGACTTTTTTTATAGCTCAATGCACCGCCAGTTTGCAATATTTTACCACTGGCGATGCAGTACCAAACACACACTGCCCCGGTACGGTATGTTTGACCAACGCACCACACATTAGGTGTGTTCCCGTAATATCAACGCACCGGTTCGTTATGTTTATTTTTACATAATTCTCGGTGTGTTCCGGTAAACTAACGCATCATCGTAAATAAATTGTTATTTAAAAAAAAAAAAATTGTCGGTGCGGCCGGAAATCGACACGCACCACACTATTTTATTGTTATTGTGGTGCATTGTTTCTCGATACCACACCGGGCTATCACATTAACCGCCCGGTGTGGTTTCCGTTAACACCGTTTGCGGTGCGGCCTGTAAATTTATAGGGAACACCAAGAACGGTGAGAGTCAAATGGCTCGAACACACCGCGCGGAAATTTTTTTTTTTTCCAAAAAAACTGTGAATTCTAACTCAATTTTGAAAATTAATCCGCTAAAAGCTTAAGTTGGTGAGAAAAAATTACATTACCTACACATTTGCACGTCGAGGAGGAATCTTTGCAATGGAATACTAAAATCCAAATTTTCCCACCGTTTTGCAAAATTCAAAGTCCACACACTGAGCAATGGACGGAAACAATGCGAGCAATGGGAGCACTAATGGCAAGGAGCCTCAGAGAAGGAAAATTCACACCTATTCTTGAGAGCTCTACAACATGTAACAAGTAAAAATTAATTTTTACGACTGGTAATTTTTTTTTAAATTAACCCTTTTTCGGTGCGCTTGAGTATGAGATGCACCGGGCGGTTGTATCAATGGCGCACCACACTTATTTATAGTGCTTTGGATTACTGAGATGCACTGGGATGGTTTTTACAGAGTGCGTAGTGCTTCCCTTGAAACAAAAACCCTATTTCGATGTGTCATTATACCTAAACCACATCGGGCCATCGTTGTTAGTAAGTAGCACTGAAATGCTGAAAAAGCACCAGGCTGGTAATATACGACCAACATCGGGCGTGTTATATAAAAAGCACCATATATTTTCATTAAATAAACAACCTACATCTAGGCATCGTATCACCATAAATGCACCAGAGCGTCGTTGTTAGAGTATAGCATCGCAATGGTTATATAGTGAGTGTCTCGGAGTGCCATTTGATAGTACACACCGGTGTGGTTTATATAAAACGCACCAGTGCGTTTTATGTATGAAGTGCACCATTGTTTTTGGAAATACTTAAAAATAGATCTGCAATGCTTCTTTAGCCTCTATTATGCATCGATGCGTCACATATATATCAAGCGCACCGGTGCGTGTTAGGATTATAAACGCACCGAAAAAAAACATCCGCAAAAACATCCACCTGCCAACCTCCTCCAGTGACCTACTCTACAAACGGATATTTGGGCTATTTTTATAAGCGCTTCCTCAAAAACATTTGCTATAGGGTCTTTTCCTTGTAGTGGTTAAATTGAGTAGACCCAACGTAGCCATAACAGGCACCAAAAAGACTCCGGAGGGGGTTATTAAAAACAATATTTGACCGGAAGGGTAATGGCCGGGAGGAATGGCTCCCAACTGGTTAAGGCTTGGGGGAACCGTTCCTGGTTAAAAAATATTGGGAGAGACACCAGAAAAAGGAGAAGGTCCTTGAGGAGATGGTCCTGATGGTTATGTTGAGTGAACAACAACAAGTCGCGAAGGCACTGGATGCTGGCTAGTTGAACCGGGTCGCGTTTGGCTAGCCCGAGATGCTTGCAACATGCAAAAACTCGATGAGCTGGGCTCAATGATAAGAGGGGGGGGGGACCAGGAATGAACCAAGTAAGGTGGAATATTTATAGACTCCTGGTGAAACACTGGTGGGAGGTGTGACTGATTGGTTATCGACCACCGAAGATATAATGGACTCAAGGGAGGTTTGAGACTTTGGTTCATAATATGTCAACTAATCTATGGTGACGATCTTTCCATTGTGGGGAAAGCACATCTTACGGTGAACTACAGATGCAAAATCTGACATCGTATAGGTTTAGCTACGACCCAAGAGAATATTATAATCCAAGGGGGCATCAATAACTTATATTTCAATACAAAAAATCTTTCCTGCAAGCGTGATTGGACAATTGCGAAACATGCCAAGGGGCTGAGAAGGGTGATTGTCCCAAGCATTTAAAGTGATGGTGGACTGAGACAGATCGAGGGATCCGAGTTTCTTCCAAACATAGGCGGACATCACACAGGTGGATGCGCCCTTGTCAATGATGCATCTTTGAACATGGGCATTACGGATATTGACTGGTATTTGGAAGGCAACGGATGAAGGTAGGGGGATGTTCTGATTTGTCAACATCAAAGATTATCAAATGATCATCTGAAGGATCCATAGTGCCCAAAGTAGATAGTAGAGCTTTTCTTTGAGATGGGCACATCTGGAGGACTTCTAGCATTGACATGGCAGCAGGAGACTGCACCAAGTCATCTACTATGTTGTAGGTGTGGACGACTTTGGCAGAAGTAGCATTTCGGCATAATGGCCCTTTAACGATCTTGTGAATGACCTTTGCTTTAGGCCAAGGGATATGTAAGGGAAGATTTGGTGTCGAAATGGACTATATGGGAACTTTGGTTTGGGACTCGGTTGTAGACATAGCGGGTTGCTTTTCATATTGGCATGGCAAGGTCTAAAGGTTGACATCAACAATATTGACCTCTTCAAAATTCAGCATGAGAATCTGGTAATCAAGGGTACCAAACTACGGGGGTTGAGGAGCAACTTGACCTTGAGTTGGTTGGGCAGCAACATATTCTTGCTGAGGGAAAGTATTAGTGAACACAGCCGGTTGAGCTGGCAGTGTTTGGAGGAAGTGACATGGTGGCTTGTTGTCCTCTAGACGTTGCTTGGGCTTCCCACAACTGACACATCTAGGGTAAAAGGGGACAATCATGAGTATAATGGCCATGGACACCACAACATGAACAAGATTTATTTTTACGAAGGGTCTTGTTCTGCTTGGGTTGATCACCCTGTTGCTGGTTTGTGGTGGTAGGCTAGTTCCCTTGGGCTGTGTTTGGTTGATTACCTCGGCGACCCTAGTTACCGCGTGCTTGTTGGTTCTGGTTTCCTTTCCCCTTATCCTTTTTCTTTGAATTAGAAGGATTAGTCGTGCTCTATTAAGCATACACTTGACCTTGAGGAGACAGTGGCTTTTGTGGCAGAGGTTGAGAAGGCACGAGAGGCGGGGACATTGATTCCAAATGGGTTGGAGCATCGGGCTATGCATAAGGATAGAAAGGAGGTGGGAAAACAATTGGGTAAATAGGTTGAGCAACAATTAGCTCTAGCATTGACTGATGTGGTTGGACAAATGCATAAGGTGTGCTTTGACTGGGATACAAGTTGCCTGAAGGGGGACAGGTGTTGGAGGAATTAGTCCCCCCCTATGGGTAACCATAACTGATGTGAGGAGAAGCATATGGATGTGAGAGAGATCCAAATACACCATCGGCGACATGAGATGCCCCCAGTGCATTAGCACCACAAGGTCTAGGAAGATCTGGTAAAATGGTATAAACATAACCAGACTGGGCGTATATCAAGTCATATTTTAATGCGACCTGGAGATCTTATTCCTCTAACTCAGGAAAATGAGGTGCAACATATTTTCTAATGGGGGCTAAGATCGTTTTGAGAAACCAATCCATATAGACACGGTCGTCGAATGTAGGAGCTCTACACAAGCTCCTTCTTCTATTCTTGGACATGGTAAGAAAGGCGGGTGGCAGAAGATTGACGGAATGCGGTCAACAAATCGGTACCGGTATCATAACAGAGGGGTAATTTTAAATATGACAGAAACACTTTAGCAAGAGTCACAAAAGGGGTATGAGATACAACAAGTTGATCGACATACCACTTTGCAGCTTCTCTAGTGAGCTTACGTTGGAATAATCGAAGGCGAATGGAGTCATAAGTGATGGAATTAGATGAACACCACATATTAAAGGAGCAGACATGATTAGTGGGGCCCTCTCCAATGTTTCCTTCAAACTTAGGAATGTTGGAAGGAAGCTTAGTTGGAATAGTTGGCCAACTGCATCATGGAGTATAGGGTCATTGATTAACTGGCTAAAATCGGGGAGGCTTAAACCTGCCATAAAAGGTAGCAAGGGAGTAGTCGAGACAGTTCCAATAGTGGTTCCGCTAGTGGTGGCTCCAACATTAGGGCCAGGGCCACCACCAGCTTGAGGACCTGCACCTACATTGGTGCCTGACATGGTAACGGTATGAGGGTGAGGAGAACCGGGGTCGGAAACAGAGGAAGAACTCGATGAACCAGAATCAGAGTCAATATGGGGACTCGGGGGAGGACTAACTCAGACCCTATGGGGTGGAGTAATACTTCCTAACGGAAACTAAGGGTGAAGGCCTTGGAGTCTTCGCGATAAATTCCTTGGGGGCACAATGATGGAAAGTCGCAGATGCCACGAAAAGGCTTAAGAGTGATAAACAGAGGATCTGGGAGGTAGATTAATTAATTATGATGTTTATGTCTTGGATTGGTGGTGTAAACCAAGCGCTCTTTTCTTTAGGTGTGAATTTGTGCAAGCTGTCTGTTTATTTTAATTAAGCCCAGATGGTTATTTAAAGAAAAAATAAAAAAATGTTGAAATTTTTTAAATGAAATTGAAATGATAGTAAAATAAACAGCTAATAATGCATAAATCCCAACCCAAAGAAGGCTCTAAAACAACCAGACTAAAAGGGGGCAAAATTGACTTAAAATACACTAAAATGGCCAAGAGATCTAATGTCAAAGGGACAGGGATCTAATGATTCTATACTACTGAAAATGACACATAAAAAAACAAGAAACCAGAGGGGAAAACTGCTACAAAAGATAGGGTTAAAGGTTAAAAACCTAGGGCAAACAAAGAGACCCTAAGGCAAAGACCAAACAAAACTCAAGAGAGGGTTTTGGGTGGAAAAATAACCTATCAGAAAGGATCTGTAAAAAGGATGGATCAGACCCTGAAACAATGGCTGAAAGCGCTGCAAATCTCAGACTACCTACTCATCTTAACCCCTCCTCAAAAGGTGGAAGTGTACTGAAACCCTAGGGGGGCTTGGTTCTACTTCAAGGAGACAAAATGAGCATATCCAGGCATAAGATGTTGTGAAACTAGCTCCAAAAATAGAATAAAAGAGATATCAATGCCTTAGAAATAAGCCACTTCGAGGGGGCAACCTCCAATACATTACATGAATGAACAATTCTTGGATGATACAAATTACAAAACCTCCTTTCAATATATAGGAGTCCATGGGGCCACAATGTAATCCTAGCCGACCTAACAATAATAATTTAAGCACACAATAATAACAATATGGGGGTTACAGGGGTACAATAATAACAATAAGGGGGTATACTAGTAATATAAGGACCTAACATGCCCCTCTCCTTAAAAAAAGTGTTGTCCTCGACGCTTGAGTAGCTCTGGGTGCTTCTGTATAAAATTCTCATCCTCCCATGTAGAATCTTCGGTGGGTAAGTTATTCCATTTGATGAGATACTTTGAAATTGATCGATTTCGTAGTTGTCGAGTTCTTGTTTCCGTGACCGCTTCAGGTTCCAATATGATTTTTCCTTCCTCATCAAGTTCTGGAAATATTGTTTGAACTGGAAGATTTTCACCTATAACCTTCTTTAAGCATGAAACATGGAAAACTGAATGTACTCGCGAAGAAGCAGGAAGCTCCAATTTGTATGCCATAGTACCAATATTTTGCAACACCTTGTAAGGACCATAGTACTTTGGCGATAATTTATTATCCTTCTTAGCTTGCTCGAGGGACATTTGTTTGTATGGTTGTAGCCGTAAAAATACCCAGTCTCCTACATCAAAACTTCTCTCGCTGCGATGTTGATCTGCCTGTTGTTTCATTCGATTTTGTGCCAAATTCAGGTTGTCCTTTAAGAGTTGGAGAACTTCTTATTGATGCTCGATGTGATCTTCCACTGCTTGAACCTTCGAATTTTCTCTTAAAGATGATGTGATGGATGGTGGATGATATCCATAGAGTGCCATAAATGGGGTCATTTTTGTTGCAGTATGGAAGGAAGTGTTATACCACCATTCAACGAGAGGTAACCACTTGACCCATTGTGTTTGTTTATCAGATACAAAACAACGAAGATATCCTTCCAAACATTTATTTACTATCTCAGTTTGACCATCATATTGAGGATGATAAGATGATCTATGAGCTAATTGAGTACCCAAACAAGAAAATAACTCCGTCCAAAAAATTCCAGTAAAAATGGGATCTCTGTCGCTCACAATAACCCTTGGGTTTCCATGTAGCTTTTGAATTGTGTCCATAAATGTAGTAGCAACTGTACTTGCTTTAAATGGATGAGATAATGCAAAAAAGTGTGCATACTTGGTAAGTTTATCAACTACCACCATGATGACACTCTTTCCTTCAGACTTAGGTAAACCTACGATAAAATCCATTTAAATCTCCTCCCAACGTTGACTTGGAATGGATAAAGGTTGTAGAAGACCCGAGGTCTTAATTATCTCAACTTTATTCCGCTGGCAAACCAAACATTCTTCCACAAACTTTTGAATATTAGATTTAAGGCCATCCCAAAAAAATTCTTTCTTCACCCTGTTATAAGTTTTTAAAAATCTTGACTGTCCTCCTCAAGGAGAAGTGTGCAATTCCAATAGAATCTTTTGTTTTAGTTGGGAATTATTACAAAGATATAAGTGATCTTTGTACCATAAGGAATCATTTTTCCAACTAAATGTATTAGATGTACTAGGATCTTGCTGCAACTTTTTAATGAGTGTCCACACTTCTTTGTCCTTCTTCCATTCATCTCTTGCTTCGGTTATGCAATCTGGTTGGATAATAGAAATGGCACAAAGCAATGCTTCCACCTCTTCATTCTTTCTTGAGAGTGCATCTGCAACAACATTTAGCTTCCCTTTTTTGTAGATTATTTCAAAGTCATAAACCAACATCTTTGTGACCCATTTTTGCTGCTCTTCAGAAGATAGTCTTTGTTCCAAAAAGTGTTTAAGACTATCATGATCAGTTTTTACCTTGAAGTGTCTTCCCATTAGGTAAGTTCTCCATTTCTTTAGTGCATGCAGGATTGCTAACATTTCCTTCTCATAAATAGGTTTCTGTAAATACTTTCCTTTGATTGGACGACTTTCAAAAGCAATGGGTCTTCCTTCCTGCATTAAAACTGCACCAATTCCATTTCCTGAGGCATCACATTCCACAATAAAGGTTTTTGTGAAGTCTCGCGTAGCTAAGACTGGTGCTAGGCACATTGCCTCTTTAAGATGTTCAAAGGCCTTAGTTGCTTCAGGAGTCCATGAAAATGCATCTTTCTTCAATAATGTTGTTAGAGGTGCTGCTATTCTCCCATAATTCTTAAAAAACTTGCAATAATACCCTGTTAACCCGAGAAATCCTCACAACTGCTTTATGGTTATGGGGACTTTCCATTCCTTAATGGCTTTAATTTTTTTAGGGTCTACATTAACACCCTCGTGAGATACAATATGACCCAGATATTCCACCTCTTGTACTCCAAAGAAACATTTTGATGTTTTTGCATATAATTGTTTCTCCTGCAATAGTTTGAGCACCCTGTCAACATGTTGAACATGATCCTTCCAAGACCTGTTGTAGATTAGTATATCATCAAAAAACACTAGCACAACTTTTTTAAGGAAGGGTTTGAAAATGGAATTCTTCAACTCTTGAAATGTAGAAGGTGCATTGGTAAGGCCAAAAGGCATGACCAAAAATTCATAATGACCCTCATGAGTTCGAAATGTTGTTTTCAGAATATCTTCAGTCTTCATTCTAATTTGATGATATCCTGAACGAAGATCCAAGTTGGTAAAATAAATTGCTCCATGTAATTCATCCAATAATTCATCAATCACAGGAATGGGAAATTTGTCTTTAATGGTGAGCTTATTGAGCTCCCTATAATCCATACACATTCGCCATGATCCATCCTTCTTGTGTACCAATACTATAGGAGCAGAGAAAGAACTTTGATTAGGTTGAATTATACCCGCCTCTAACATTTCTGCAATCATACGTTCAATTTCGCTCTTTTGGAAGTAAGGATATCTATAAGGCCCGATGTTTGGAGGAACACTTCCTGGAATCAAATGAATAGCATGATCATGATCACGAATAGGTGGGAGTCCTTTGGGAGTTTCAAACACCTTGGAATGATTGTCCAAGACTTGTTGGAGATCTGCAGAAATAGATGATTTTGATGTTGGAACTCCTAGTGAGCATAATTGTGCAATTACGCCTCGTTGTTCTTTCTTTAGAAGCTTTGTCATGCCATTAGAGCTTATTATCCTTCCTGGCTTCCCTTCAATACCCCGTATTTCGACTTCCTTTCCTTCTGAAAAGAATTTCAAGAAAAGTTCTTGAAAATTAAAAGCTACCGTCCCCAAAGATTGTAACCATTGTACTCCTAGTACAACATCAGCACCTCCCATAGGAATGGAAAGCATTGGACTAGTCAACACATATTCCCCCATGGTTAGCTTGATATTATGGCATTTTCCGGAGCAATTTATAGTTCCTCCATTTGCAACCATCACTTGACATTCTGGTGCTGGGTATAGGAAACAATTCAATTCCTTGGCTACCTTACAATGAATAAAATTATGGGTACTACCTGAATCAATCAACACTGTTACCTTTTTCTTCTTGATATGTCCTTCTATCTTGAGAGTTTGAGGAGTGGTAATTCCTGCCAATGCATTACACGATATGGTCAGACTCATTTATTCCTCTTCTAGGGCTGGTTCCTGGTGTATATCCTCTTCTTGTTCATTTTCTTCTTCCTCTTCACAATCTATGTAAAATAATTTCTTCTCAGCACACTTATGACCTTTAGTGTATTTTCTATCACAACTGTAGCAAAGCCCTTTTTCTCTTTTTCTTCCAATTGTTGTGGTGTCAACCTTGTAGGTTGTGGAAATCTAGGAGTAGCAACACTTCCCTCTTTATAGAAGTGAGTGGTAGGCTTCCTTGTCGCCATAATTTTACATTCAATTTTTCTTGCCAACCTGAATGCCTTCTCCAATGAATTAGGTTCCAAAACGCGAACTTCATGTTGGATGTTATCCTTTAAAGTACCTATGAAGAGATAAATCTTGTGTTCCTCTGGAATATCAGTTACCCTTATATTCAATTTTTGGAAGTCCTCAATGTGCTCCCCCACTGAACACTTTTGTTTGAGATTTATCAATTGGCTAAAGAAAGTGTTGCTCTTTGTATCCTCATAATGTGCTATCATTTACTCCGTAAAAATTGACCAAGTGACAATTTTTTTACAGGAGCAAAGCCATCGATACCATACAAATGTATTTTGTTCTAAATGTAAAGTTGCAATGCGAACCTTTTGTGTGTTTTTCACATTATTGAGATCAAAATATTGCTCCATCTGTAGTATCCATGTTACAGGATCCTTTCCATCAAACTTCCTCATATCCATTTTTGGAATATTATGGTTCTTCCCTCCAACATTAGAGTTTATGAAATCACGATTAACATTTATTTTGTTCTCATCATGAGTTTCCTCTACCATCTTTTTACCATTAGGAAACATTTCTTGTATCAACTTTGTCAAACCTTCCATGTCTGCTTTTAGATCATTCTTCATGTTTTCCATCTTAGCTTCCATGTCATCCATGCCAGCTTCCATGCCATCCATATTAGCTTCCATGACATTCTTCAAACCATCCATCTCATATTCCACGCCTTTCTTCAAACCATCCATATTAGTTTCCATGCCTTTCTTCAAAACTTCCATGTCATTTTTTGTTGCTCTTTGCAAAAGCGAAATTTTTTGCACTTGCTCTTGTAATTTTGATATGTCATGTTGCCATTCTTCGTCTTCATGAGTCATAGTAGAGCCTTATAAAGGCTTAATGGGTATTGAATTCTTTTTAGGGGCCATTTTATAATCCACTTTTGATATCTATTCTACAATATGCCCTTGGAATCAATTCAAATTGATTCTTCAAACAAGACTTATGTAATTCGGAAAAAAATAAATAAATAAATACACACCTTTTACTTGCTTTTGCTTTTGAGGAGCTCAATATTGAAATTGACTTATCTCTATACTTGCAGATCCTCAATATCTAAAATTGGGCCCTATGGTATTCCTCTGAAGCTTCTTTCAAATGCCACAGGTCTGACTTGATTTGGATTCTTCAAGGCAAATTTATGTCCAATATCCCACAATGACCTAATTATGGACTGGTTCAGTAGAGCGAACTTGTACGACTTGCCATGTGTCATTGTTTGCTCCTTTGGCTCTGAAATTTATAGACATGAAACTATAGTCCTTTTAATTCCAGTCACTTCTTATAGAATTCCAATCCGATGCTCAGGGAGAGAGCTATGAATATTTTCCCACGATCACCTCTTTGAGATGAAATTCGGGAACCTGAAAAAGACCTAACTTCCATAGATCATATCTCCGAAAATATTGCTAACCAAGCTCTGAAATTTTGTGACGATGTTCCTTAGGATTTCCGCTTCGCACTCTAAAAATTTTAGCTTCTGAACCTTCATAAAAAAAAAGTTATAGTGAAAATCCGTGATGACATTTTTAAGTGAAATTCAGGAGCCTGCAAAAAGCCCTCACTTCCATAGATCATATCTCCAAAAATATCGCGAACCAAGCTTTGAAATTTTGTGATGATGTTCCTTAGGATTTCAGCTTCGCACTCTAAAAAATTCAGCTTCTGAACCTTCGTATAAAAAAATTATAGCGAAAATGCCACGATGACTTGTTTGGAGTAGCGAAACCCTAGAATCCAAAGCTCTGATACCAAATGTTGTGAAACCAGCTCCAAAAATAGAAGAAAAGAGATATCAATGCCTTATAAATAAGCCACTTCGAGGGGAAAATCTCCAATACATTACATGAACGAACAATTCTTGGATGATACAAATTACAAAACCTCCTTTCTATATATAGGAGTCCATGGGGCCACAATGTAATCCTAACCGACCTAACAATAATAATTTAAGGGCACAATAATAACAATATGGGGGTTACAGGGGTTCAATAATAACAATAAGGGGGTATACTAGTAATATAGGGACCTAACATAAGACGGGCTGAAACAGAGGTCAGACAACCAAAAACAATGCTCTCAACAAACCCTGAAATTGCAGAAAAAGATTCCAGATCGCAGTTTCTGACATGTGGACAGGTGAAATCGAATTTTATGGGTAGAAAAGTGAGAGTTCAAGGGGAACTCACACTATTTGAGCTGAAAAGTGTGATTTTTTGCTCCTTGGTTCTCGGGCGGTAGGTTGTGGAAAATTTGTTGTCTTTGGCGCGATTGATACCTTTTACCTGCAAAAAACACCAGAAAACATCCATAAGTTAGAATTTTGACTGAATTAGGGCATACAAGTTTAAAAAAAACATCAAGAGACTGAAAATAGCTGAAGAAAAACCCTTGTTGTTGAAGCTGATGGTCACACAAGACTCTGAATTACAACAGTGGAGTTGTCATTTGTTAGCGTAAATTCTTAACGCAAGTGTACGAATGTACGAAAAGAGCCTACTTTAAATGTTTGTGACAAATAACCCTAACAACATAAACGGTTGCTTAACCATTTAGATCTACAATCGCTAGTTAGAACAAATGCTGCAAAAAAACCATATCTATGCAATAAAAGCAGTTAAACAATGAAAAGAAATAGTAATTTCTCCATGCATCTAGCATACAAGACAAGATTTAAAGAATGTTTTCATATATTATTACACCTGGTGAAGGGAACAAATAAGTGTTAACAGTCCCCCTCAATGGGATGGGTCCTTGGTTGTCCTCAACGCTTCCTTTCTAGAAGTTTTTCTCTCTCAATGGTGCAAAAAACCCAAAATGTGTAGAACTCTATAGGAGCTCAAGAAGGAAAAGAAAATAGTAGCAACAATGAGAATGATCAAAGTGCGACAATGAAAAGGATCAAAGTGAAGAATGAATGGAAAAACCCTTCTATTTATAACAAAATATTGAGTTATCCCCGATAATAGCAAATAATAAAATACTATTAACCAAGATCTAGATCTAATTGCTTGGAATATTTTATTATATTTTGTCGGAGGGAAAAGGTATTTAAATTGGTTAAATACCTTTATTTAGAAATAATAAACAAATAAATGATTTTTTAATCATTTCAAAATGTGGTTAAAGAAGAATAAACAAATAATGATTTGTTTAATTATTCCTAGGCGATTTAGTCAAATTTAACAAGGAATAATAACTAAATAATGATTTAATTAATTATACCTACAGAAAAATAAGAAAAATAATGATTTATCTAACTATTTCTCATAATTGGGTTAAATATGACCAGGAGTATTATTTAAACATTGGTTTAACTAATTATTCCTATAGGAAAATCAAATAAATAAGGATTTATTTAATTACTCCTCATGGGGTTTCTTATTTAAACCATAAATAACTTAATAAAATATGGTTTATTAAATTATTTCTTATAGTGAAAGAAATTTTACTATGGTACAATTGGTCGTACATGGTGTACTCCAATCCATCTAATTGTTGTTGAAATTCAACAAGAAAATTTCAACACCCACACCTAGTGCATTAAGCACCTACACTAGGGTTGGGCCCACATGTGCTAAATGTGGTGCATGTCTATTTTAGTTATCCCTTAATTAAGATGGACAATAAAATGTAATCTAGTCTCAAAATAACTTGTAATATTTAAATGAGACTGATAAACTCAGTTAGCTCATGAATTTTGAGTTAGAGGTAGTTGTTGAGGCATGCAAACTAATTCTAGTTGTAACATAGTTTGAAGTGCAGTAGTGCATTAGTTAATGCAGGTTGTAATCGGTTTAACTCAGTTAAGAGAGTTAAAATCAGTTGTGCTAGTTGTAACTGTTAGATACACTAGTGAGAGATCAAGTGAATTAAATATTAATTAATTCATAATTAGTGATATCACATGCAACTGAGGATTTACTACTATTAGCTGCATGCATGTCAGATCCAGTGGAGACCCACTTGAGATCTAGGTGAAAGGGAAGTTGACTATCAGTTGTAGGATTATTGGGTTGCACCTATGCAACCAAACACCCATTGGAGTGCCCATGATACTTGCGCAGTCAAGGAAGGCCAAAATTCTTATTCTTTAGGAATTGCATTCATCATGGATTGCATAAGCAATGAAGGCTATCTAGAGGCAATAAATCGGCTAAGTATTGGTTAGTTTTATGTATGACATTGTGAGACAATTAGCTGAGTACAAGAGGGCTCTTCCGAGAAGATTTGTATGTAATTATTTCATGATTCCATGTTGAATATAAAATAGAAGATAGTGGGGTTTTGAGTAGCAAGCTTTCCCTGGGAAATTATCTGTGTTGTGGTTGATTTGATTCATGTGATTGGCGATTACGTTTTTAATTCCGCAAAATATTTGTAGAAGAAATTCATTATTTAACTTTAGTACATTGTTAGATCGGATTGAATCCAAGATATACATGCATGTTGTATAATATCATACATGGTATTGAAGCACAAGAAATCACAATTGTGAAGGAGGAGTTGAGTTTGTGACTGCATAGAATTCAAATTTGCAGAAATAATTTCTTGGTGCTACAACTGAGTCAGGATCGAAATGGATTTCAATGGCTTGAGGTTGGAGTATGCACTTGAGGGCAGGTCAAACTATATTTCTTGGAAGGAAAATATGGAGGAAGTACTCGAAGACAATGGCTTGAAGGAATTCATTGACAATGATGTTCCTAAACCCGCTGTGACAGATGCTGCAAATCTTGATGCATGGCAAAAGAAAGTGGTAAAGGCAAGGAGGATCTTGTTGGAGGGATTACGAGACCACATTGTCTCAAGCCTCCATGGGAAAGCCACACCATATGCAATGTGGAAGACTTTGACGGATCTATTCTAGAGTAGCAGCGGCGATAGGAAATTGGCGCCCAAAGATAAACTCAAGAAGATCAAGATGGAAAAGGGTGACTCCATACCAAAATATCTAACAAAGTTTGTCCAATGTCTGGATGAACTGGGGAGCGTTGGTATAACTGTCGCTGTTGATGATATGGTGAGCTTGGCTCTCCTATTACTTCCCAAGAGTTGGCACAGTTATCAAGAGTCTGTCAATGGAAGGGAAAATTTGTCAAATTGGAACGATTGTGGTCAGGTTTGGTGCAGGGGGAGTTCAGACAGAACACCAAAGATGGATCTTCATCTAAGAATGAAGATGAAGAAGATTATGCTTTGGTTGCCAAGGCGAGGAAGGGGAAGGGGAAGAAATTCCATTCCAAATCCGAGTCTAAAAATGGCAAGAAGCAGGACATGTCTAAGGTGAAGTGTTTTCACTGTCACGAACATGGGCATTTTGCTACTAACTTTCCACAAAAGAAGAAGAACAAGAAGGCTAGAGGATTTGCAGCTGGTGAGGCTTTGGCCTCGCAATTTGATCTTGACTTCTCATTGATCGCATGCATGGTGTCAAGTGCATTGGGATCTGTGTGGTATTTAGATAATGGTGCTTCCTTTCACATGACAAGAGACAAGGAACTTTTCAGTTACTTGGAAGAGAAGGATCTCCATATGCATATTGAAATGGGTGATGACGGGCAGTACAGTGCTACCGGGATTGGTACCATTACCTTCCAAAGGAAGTCAAGTAAACCCTTTCAATTAAAATATGTAATGCATGTACCAGGTTTGAAGAAAAAATTAGTCTTAGTTGCAATGTTGGAGGATAAAGGCTATGATGTTGTTTTTAGTGAAGGAAAATCTTTCCTGTGACACAAAACAACATGACAAGCCAAGAGGATAGGGATTCGAGTTAAGAATATCTACAAGATGGAGGTAGATGGCTGCGCAACAATGATGGGCAAGGCGGAAAAAGTGGTGAGCCGGGATGAGGGCGAATTATGGCATGGGAGATTGGGCCATCTTCACCATGGAGCCTTAAAAGTCATGCAACAGATTTCTACTGGTCTTCCCAGGTACACTTGCGTAGTCAGACACATGCAAGGGATGTACTATGGGAAAATATGTAAAGGCCACCTTTCATGAGAAGGATAATCGAGCTTCGAGGATCCTTGAGAGAGTTCACACAGACGTGTGTGAACCATTCTCTGTTGCTTCAACAACAAACATAAGTACTATGAAATATTTGCTGATGACTTTTCTCATAAGTGCTGGATCTTCTTCATGCAGAAGAAAGATCAAACATTCTCTAAGTTTCTTGAGTTTAAGGCACTGGTGGAGAAAGAGTCGGGGAAGCAAGTGAAGGCTCTTAAGAGCGATAATGGTGGATAATACATCTCTAACAAATTTAAGAACTTCTGCAACAAAGAAGGAATTCGAAGAGAATTGACAGTGCCTCATAACCCACAATAGAATAGGGTCGCGGAAAGCAAGAACAGAATGATCGTGGGTGAAGCAAGAGTGATGTTGCATGATCAAGGCCTACCGATGCATTTGTGGGCGGAAGCATGCAACACTGCGGTATTTGTGCAAAATTTTTGTCCTCGTAGGATACTTGGCATGAGTACACCTGAAGAGGCTTTCACTGGTAAGAAACTTGATGTTTCACACACTAAGATTTTTGGCTCATCTATTTATGTGCATGTGACCAAAGACGCAAGGAAGAAGCTGGAACCAACAGATGAGATTGGGATTTTTTTGGGGTACATTGAAACGCCCCATAATTATCGAGTGTATTTTCCAAACAACAGAATGACTGTTATGCGACGGGATATAAAATTTGATGAGGAGAAAGCCATGCGGTTGTCCCTTGAGAGGGAGTTGGACTTGCATGCAGAGGAGGAACTGTTGGTTCCCAAGGATGAGCCTCAAGATGTGGAGTAACCACATGAGGAGGTTAATGGAGTGGAGGAAAACACTCATGCAGAGCCATCCATCATAAATGGAAGAAGGTGCACCACAAAATTTGATAGATTGAGACTTGATGTTGTAGAGAATGTAGGAGCCCCTACTTCACAGCGCAGACATAGACAGTATCCTAACTATTTTACTAGATACATGGCTCTTATGAGCAAATGTATTGTGAATGAACCATCTTCCTTTCAGGAAGTAGTGCAATAACCAACTTGGGTTGATGCAATGGTGGAGGAGTATGACTCCATTGTCAAGAACAGTGCATGGGAGATTGTCCCAAGACTGGTTGACAAATCAGTGGTTGGATCGAGATGGGTCTACAAGGTAAAGCAAGTTGTTGATGGGAGTGTGAAGAAATACAAGGCCAGATTTGTGGCCCAAGGATTCTCACAGATCCAGGGGATCGATTATGATGAGACTTTTTCCCCTGTTGCAAGGTACTCTTCCATAAGATCCATCCTTGCACTCTCAATGCAGATTGGTTGCCGCATTCATCAGATGGATGTGAAAACTGTGTTTCTCAATGGGATCATTGAGGAAGAAGTGTACATAGAGTAGCCTCAAGGTTTCGAGATCTTCAATAGTAAGTCGCATGTGTGCCGACTCAAAAGAGCACTGTATGAGCTGAAGCAAGCACCTCGTGCTTGGTACACTTGGATAGACAACTATTTCACCGAACTGGGCTTCACCAAAAGTGAAGCAGATGCAAACCTATACCAGATTGTGGTTGAGGGTAAGCTATTGATTATTGTTCTTTATGTTGATGATCTAATTTTGACTGGTGATGATTATTTGATATACTCATGCAAGGAGGATCTTGCAGGGGAGTTCGAAATGAAGTACATGGGACTCCTTCATTATTTCCCTGGATTGGAAATATGGCAGCAAGATGGTGAAATTTTTGTGTCTCAAGGAAAGTATGAAAAGGAGATACTGGGTAAGTTTCGCATGGAGAGTTGCAAACCCATGGGTACTCCTCTTCCAAGAAATTGGAGGAAAGAGGCTGCTACTTTTGGAGAGGTAGTGGATGCCACTGTTTACAGGCAGTTAGTTGGTTCACTGATGTATCTAGTGAACACCAGATCAAACATTTGCTATGCAGTTAACCAACTTAGTCAAGCTATGGTTAAGCCTACCAAGCTCTTCTGGAAGGTGGGGAAGCATGTCTTGAGATACCCGAGGGGCACATCAAAGTATGGTCTATGGTACAGACGAACAAAGGGAATGAAGCTTCAAGGCTTCATAGATGCAGATTGGGTGGGAAGAAAGAGCACATTAGGAGGGATCTTCAGCATAGGATCGACAACAGTTTCCTAGTACAACATGAAACATCGATCTGTGGCACTCAGTTCAACAGAAGCAGAATACATGGCAGCAAGTCAAGCTGCATGTGAGTCTATTTAGATGAGAAAGATCTTGGTTGGTTTGTTTGGTTCTCATATGGATCCGACAGTGATTCATTGTGATAATCATAGTTGCATTAAAATCTCGATTAATCATGTGTTTCATGATAGGTCCAAGCACATAGATATCAGGTATCATCATCTCAGAGATTGTGTGCAGAGAAGAGTAATGTTGCTTCAGCACACTCCCACGGAAGATCAGGATGTAGATATTTTGACGAAGGTGCTCACTAGGAGAAAATTCGAATACCATAGAGACAGGATTGGGGTGAAGAATAATCCATTTCTTGTTGAGAGGGAGTGTTGAAATTCAACAAGAAAATTTTAGCACCCACGCCTAGTGCATTAAGCACCTACACTAGGGTGGGGCCCACGGGTGCTAAATTTGGTGCATGTCTATTTTAGTTATCTCTTAATTAAGATGGACAATAAAATGTAATCAAGTCTCAAAATAACTTGTAATAGTTAACTGAGAGTGATAAACTCAGTTAGCTCATGAATTTCGAGTTAGAGATAGTTGGTGAGGCATGCAGAGTAATTCTAGTTGTAACAAAGTTTGAAGTGCAGTGGTGCATTAGTTAATGCAGGTTGTAATCAATTTAACTCAGTTGTGATAGTTGTAGCTGTTAGATACACTAGTGAGAGATCAAGTGAATTAAATATTAATTAATTCACAATCAGTGATATCACATGCAACTGAGGATTTACTATTATTAGTTGCATGCATGTAAGATCCAGTGGAGACCCAGTTGAGATCTAGGTGAAAGGGAAGTTGACTATCAGTTGTAGGATTATTGGGTTGCATCCATGCAACCAAACACCCATTGGAGTACCCATGATACTTGCGTAGTCAAGGAAGGCCAAAATTCCTATTCTTTAGGAATTGCATCCATCAGGGATTGCGCAAGCAAGGCAGGCTGTCTGGAGGCAATAAATTTGCTAAGTATTGGTCAGTTTTATGTATGACATTGTGAGACAATTTGCTGAGTACAAGAGGGCTCTTGTAAGAAGAGTTGTATGTAATTGTTTCATGATTCCATGTTGAATATATAATAGAAGATAATGGGGTTTTGAGCAGCAAGCTTTCCCCGGGAAATTATCTGTGTTGTGGTTGATTTTATTCTTCTTTGTTTCATGTGATTGGCGATTGTGTTTTTAATTCCGCAAAATATTTGTAGAAGCGATTCAGTATTTAGCTTTAGTACATTGTTAGATCGGATTGAATCCAAGATATACATGCATGTTGTATAATTTCTACAATTGTAGATGGTTAGATGACCAATTTTTGGTGATAACACCGTCCAAGTCATAAAGATCCACAGGTTTTGGCCAGAAACCATTGAACCTGCAAATGGTTGCCTAGGTTTGATATGTTGTACAAATATTATTGATCTCTGTTAGATCTACTGTTTTTACCAAAGTTTCATTAATCTGCTCCACAATATAGGGCCCAGGGATATTGAGAGTATGTTCAGGTTTACCTGAAGTGAAACCTTCCCTTTGAAGGCATCTTTGAATGAAGTAGATCCTTTGGATTTTCCTTTGGCCAATCTCGGGCCCTTGGGGATGTTAAAACCTACCGAACCCCCCCCCCCCCACGCAGTCTCAGGTTAATGATGATCGAGGTATTTATTTCTATGCCATAGTATTGTAAACTCCTTTGGTCCTGCATGGATCTACCCGCAAAGATCTGATTTTACAATTCCATTGGAATACCCTTTTTATTAAAGATCTTTGATTTCAAAATTCGCACCAGAAATTCCTTTCGAATCCACCAGATGATCGATCTTCCTGTTGGATTTCTGCGAAAATTTGGAAAACTTCATTCTTACCTAAAACAGGTATTTTCTCGCAGCTCATTGATGGATACTTTTTGGGGGTGTTGTCCTCTTCAGATTCTACCAAGGACTGTTTTATAGAGCCAAATAATGGTCTTAAAACTACCAGATCCGAAGGAATGCTGAGTAGATCTACTATGTTTTCTAATTCCGACCCCAAATCCATAGCCCTCTGCTAATCCTCTATCCTTGCTGCCTTTTTGGAATCCATATCTATGTCGTGAAGGGGTCAAAAGAGTAGATATGTGGTGGATTCAACTAAACCTAGATCTAATTTAAGCGACATTTGCATTAAAATGACTAGATCCGCCATCTTGATGAGCCCCTCAAGCCTTAAATCATGCTTGATATTTATCCTATGGAACTCGAAGCGATCAGACGAGGGGTGACCATGCTCCAAGAGATGTTATATCTTGTCGTTGTAAAATTCAATGGTGAGCACTGTGTGATTCGTCTCGTGCATCAACTTCTCACACAGATGTGATACGATGAAACCTCCCGCCTTGATCATGCAAATTGTCATCGACAAGATTTCACCTCCACGAAGATCAGTTCTTCGCACCGCCATTGCTTCAATCCGATAGTCAAAATGTTATGCATTCTATCAAGGTTAACAACCATATCAACTATAAATTCAAAGAAAAATATCCTATGAAATAATTGAGTGATGTATTAAAATTTGTTTGTGAGCCTTTTTCAGGTCCACTGTTGAACCTAAGCTTTGAAACCACTCTATAATAATCCATCCAACCCCCTTTGTACTATCTCGAGCCATGGAAGGTGCTACATGTTATTTGACCCAACCTCTAAGATCTGTTGTGAAGTCGAGGGTCACAAATTTCCACTTTTCCAAATGTCGTTAAAACTTGAAACCAATGCCACCATTGCATTCAACTTGCCAAGAGCCTTTTGATGATATAAATTCTATCTTTATTTGAATCATGGATTTAAAGTTATTCCCATTTGAAGTTTAGCCAATCATATTAGGCCACATCAACATTAAGTTACCACATGGCACTAACGTGTCAACATGACATAGGTCCTCATCATTAGTGTGTAGCCACATGGCATCCACGTGGTATCACCAAACCAACATAACCTGACTCCACATCCTCATTAGGTCTCTACAAGGAATCCATGTGGGCTCTGTCTAGTGCATGTGGTCTTGCCATATCAACATAGGGCACAAGCCTACGTGGCTATATCCCATTGGTTTTGTGGGGTTTTCCCATTATAAGCATTTGGGTCAATCCCGACCTTGGCAGTGGGTGGTCTCTCTAGCGGTAGGGTTCCCACATCGAAACCATGGTCAAGCTCACTTGGGAACCACACAACCCAAACTAGTGGTATTACGACTCCCCCCATGGTGGTATTAATCTGGGAGGAGCCCCCCCCACCGCATGATTATTCACAATTGTTGATTAGGGAGAGGTGGTTTGGAAAAAATCCCAATTGTGCTCCCCCTGCTCATTAAACACAGACCATGAGGCCCCCCCCATAATTGATCTTGACTGTAAATATACCATTGATGATATTTTGCAAGTGCCTTAGGACTCAGTGGTGGGAGGTGAGTGGTGACAAGCCCTATGTGGACACTTCCTTGGTCACAAGGGGCTAAGAAGCCAACGCCTAAGCACTTATTGAACTGCCCAATTCAAATGACTCTCTCACACTAAAATGAGAAAAGAGTGACAGGCGGTGGGGTGGCAAGGCCCCCGGTCACAACCACTGGTCATAGGGTGCTTGGGTTGAGCACCCGATTGCTTGTTGGAATGCTCGGTCCAAAATATATGCACATGAAAGAATAGGTCTCAAGAAGCAGGGTAGAAAATGTGGCAATACAAGTGGCACCTCCATGTAGCAGGTGGCGATGATGTGACACTCTAATGTCACGAAATGTGGCAAGTGGATTTGTCCTTTTTGGGTGGCTAAATGGCCCATTTATGAGTGATGCATGGCACTTCCATGTCATCATAGCACAGGTCCATTTCATGCCACTCTAGGTTGTCATTGCTAGCGCTATTCAATGTTAAATAAAGAAGGGGGTGACAGGCAACAAGTGGTAGTAAGGTTCCACCATGAAACCATGGTTGGGTTAGTCAATTCCTGTTGACATGCCCGACACATAATGCAGTTGTACAAAGGTCTCGGTGGCAAGGTTCCACGTTGGAGCTTCCATCAGGTCAACCAATTCATTTGTCACCCATTATAAGGTATGTGTTGCACGATTTTTGGTAGTGAATGGCAAGTGCCTTGCCCATACCTAGAAAAGTGAAGTTCAACTCGTAATATGGCCAAGGTTAGAAACCTCGAGCCCTAAATCTATGCAATTTCATTTAACATAGGGGCAACCCATACCACCAAATTCTAGGAGTTGTGACCCCAAGGGTCTCATGTCGAATTTTGTAAATTTAAGCATGAACATGATAAAGAATAACACGTTCCAATAATGCATTAAAATTTAGGAGCTACAGGAGGTCATTCTAGTAATGATTATGCAATGAGACTTACAACTCTGGTATTCAAATATATATACATATATAAACAAAATATTTTTGCATCATCCACAACATATAAATTAAGTTTATAACCTATAAGATGGCTTACAATCAAGATTGTGGCAATTGGTTTCCCCATTCATAGACATATAAGATAACTGAGAATTTACAGGATCACAATTTAACTAAGTGAAATTTAAACAATCACACAATTACAACATCTCAATAACAACGTAGATTTATTTTTATTTTCGAAGAAAAAAACGTAATTTTATTCAACCTAAAAACTAGGAACAAACTTACATTTTGTAGTGCTCGAAAGCATTCGATCATGTCAACCTGTCGGCTGGTGCACAAAAAGAAAAAGAAACTATAAAAAAAAATGCATAATTTTTTTGAGACTAAGTGTGATAAAAATCACTTAGCTTCCCATTTTTCCTTTCTTTTTCACCATCTTTCGCAAAACTCCTTTAGTGGAAACAATTGTTACTATTGCTAGTTGGTTTCCATCTGATTTCATGGGGACTTCTTTGTCTGAGTCTATGCTCTCAGATAAATGGGATCTCTTTACTCCCCCTGAGTCCTTTTCAGTGGGTGTTTCCTATTTCTGCTACTATGATACTATGATCTTTGTTGCTTCAACACCCTTTTGGTTAAGCGCCATTGTTCCTAAGTGATCCCCCACTCCACCATTTGATTGGATGACAAGTTATGTCCGCAATTTTGTAGTTGGAGTATTTTCCTCAAGCTCTTCTTATTCGTCTTTTGAAGAATCAAGAAACTACCAACCCTTTGGATTAGGGGCTTGCCTCTTTTTTTTTGGGGGGGGGGGGGGGGGTGGGGGGGTTTTTTTTCTTGCGAGAAGGTGTTCTACAAGTGTTCTCAGTTGAAAACAAGTTCAACATTTGAATGTCATATTCTCATAATATAACACCTATGACCACTGAAAATTTTCATTTTAGAAGAAGACAACTGGGAAGACCTTTGCTAAGGTTTATCTCTACACATATCTTGGAAATATAAAGATACCTTTTGATGTTCTATCCAAATCCATTTTTTTGTATTTTCCCAAAGTGTTTCTAATATCCTCCAAAACTTAATCGTGTAAGAAAGGAAGAGGGAGGTTTGACAACCACACCTAAATCGACATTGTTCTTACCACCATGCTTGTAGCATCAAACTCTCAGAACCATGGGGTAACAAAAATCCTGAATCTACCCTAAAACCATGGTCTTTCATTTAGAAACTTTTCCATGTCTTGTTGTGTATCAAATTGTACTACGAAGAAGCCTTTTAAGCACAAATAGCGATCACAATTTATTGTCCGAGAAGAGAACACCCACTCATATAAGTTTTCAGGTGTTAACCAAAAATCATTAAACTAAAATATTAATGCCTTAGCTTTTATATCAACAAAGTATGATTTTACCTCTAGGGTTTTTAAATCCATAGCTGGTACCTTATCCATTTGCTCAACAATGTAAGAACCTGACAGATTCTGGATATGTTCAGCTAGAGCGACATTCTTCCAATTCAGTGGATCCTTGAAAGAGATAGCTCCATTAGATTTTTTAGGATTTTTATTTGGGTGTATGAAGGTTATAGAACCCCCCCCCCCCCCCCCAACAACGTCAGATTGGATATTATGGTAGAATCCTTTTCCACGCCATAATACTTTAGCTATAAAGAGTCTCATAACACTTTCCTTCGTATAACAAAACTTGATGTGTTGTTGGTATTCCCAAGTCATTTTGAAGGCTTTGCTTCAGTTGTTTGACTAGATCCATCACATTGTGGCCTTCCCATTTAAACTCTTGATAAATCTCTAGTATTTTTCTCTTTATTTTTGGATTTTATCTAGATTTGGATCTAAGAGGAAAAGAGGGGGCCCATAGAAGGGCATATATGGGAAGATCTGGGATTTATTCGTACCACAAGCCAAATTGATATCATGATTTAGATATGTTGCAAATTGTTCCTTTGGCAACCATGGTCTTCGAGAAAGGAGCTACTACACATAAGGAAACTAAAATCCCAGTGCACAAGAGGAGGGGGGGGTGTATGTTTAATGGCCCCGTAGGGAAGGCTATACTCGACCATTGTAGAAAAACCTTGTCGTCGCCGTAGATGCAAGAATCAACCTCCTTTATGAAGCGCAGTTCATTCTTTTCATACTCAAAAGGAGCCACGATACCAATAAATTTAACAAAGCGGATTATTTTCTTACCCTCACATATCAGATGCAAAAAAAAATCGGATGATGGGACCATGCACAAAATAAACAAACAAAGTCTCCCTTTTTTATCCTCACTACGTAGGGAAATAAGGGATTCTTCAACACACTGAGACTTGTTTGTGCAACAACTTGTGGGCGTGAAGCCTAAGGCGACACTAAGCAGAATGGCTCTAGAAACCATAACACTAGTGCAATGCAATACCTCCATCATTCCAAATTCAACTGTACATATGTGTGTGTGTGTGTGTGTATTTGTATTTATATTTATATATAAGACATCTTGTTAACCTACATTTGTAGTGATTCTGGGCAACGCTTCAGGAGAAATCCTTGTAGAAATTACATACAAGATGCATGTATATATCCAGATTCTCCTGATCTAACAATATTTATCTTCTTGCTAAATACAGAATCCTTCCACTGTTAACCTTTTGCGGAAATTAAAATCAATTGCAAACACATGAAGCAATAAAAACAATCGCACATAACACAGTTGTTTAAAGGGAAAGCCTGAAGCTGAAAACCCCAACTATCATATATTATGTATCATGGAGATCATGTAACAATCTCATACAAAGCTTAGTACATCAAGCTCTCAGTACAATCAATCGTCACACACTAATCAGAAGAAATCTGCAAATCCATTCACTAATTTCTTGCCACCTGATAGCCTGCCTCCACTGCACAATCCCTGCTAAAGAATAGCTCTGAATGAATTCGAATTACCCTTGCCTTTACAGTGCAATCCTCATTGGCAACTCCAATGTGTGTGTGGTGCAATCAATGCATCAATATAGTCACAACAGATAGTCCATCTTACCCTTTCACCTATCTCTCCACTGGGTCTCCACTGGAACTGACATGCACTGTAGTTAACTGTTGTATTTGTTCAGTTGATTAATGAGTTATTATTTGTGAATTAATTAACTAATTAATTCACTCCACTCTCACTAGTGTATCATTCATTTAGACTAGATACAACTAGCTCAACTGAGTTTAACTCCATTAACTGAGTTAAACTGAATAACAACTCCATGAACTACTCTTCCAACTTTGTCATAACTTTGCCACTTCAGTTCTAACTGAGTCCTCCATGCATGAACCACCAGTAAACCCTAGGAATTGTGTAATTCCTTCAGCCCACTGATTTTCCAAATCTGTACACTAAAATTAAGTGCTCCAAGAGAATAAGTTGTTGTTTATTGTCGGATTATTATTAAGAGCTAATAATAATCGACACTTCTATTTTTAGATCGACGATCTATAAATAGACTTCGCCCAATATTCTAAAAATAGAATTTCATCTATTTTTCCAACTTGAACAACCATCCACAAATAGCATCCTGCAACTTCTGAAATATGATCACCATGTCTAAAAATAGACTTACACCTAAAAATAGTCTACGGGCCCACTTAGTGAAGGTGACTGATTTTCACTAAGCTCATCATCTTGTTGAATCTCAACACTCCCTCTCAACAAGATAGGGATTATCCTTCACCCAGATCTTGCCTCTATGGTATTCGAATTTTCTCCAGGTGAGCGCATTCGTTAGAATGTCTGCATCTTGATCTTCCGTAGGAATGTACTGAAGCAACATGATCTTCCGCTGCACACAATCTCTGATATGATGATACCGGATATCCATATGTTTAGATCTATCATGAAACACATGATTAATCGAGAGTTTAATGCAACTCTGATTATCACAATGTATCACTAGATCTAAATGTGAACCGAACAAACCAACCATGATCTTCCTCATCCAGATAGCCTCACATGCAACTTGACTTGCTGCCATGTATTTTTCTTCCGCTGAACTGAGTGCCACAGATCTTTGTTTCCTACTATACCAAGAAACTGCTATAGATCTGATACTGAAAATCCCTCCTGATGTGCTCTTTTTGTCTGTTGGGCTACCTGCCCAATTTGCATCCGTGAAGCCATGCAACTTCACCTCATCCGTCTGCCTATACCATAAGCCATACTCAGATGTGCCCCTGAGATACCTCAGGACATGCTTGCCTGCCTTCCAAAAGAGCTTGGTAGGCTTAACCATCACTTGTGAAAGCTGGTTCACCGCATAGCATATGTCCAGTCTTGTATTAACTAAATACATGAGCGAACCCACCAACTATCGATAAATAGTGGCATCCACTACCTCTGTCGATGTAGCATCCTCTTTCCTCCAATTTCCTAGGAGAGGAGTGTCAATAGACTTGCAGCCTTGCATGTGAAACTTCTCCAGTATCTCCCAGGCATACTTGCCTTGAGACACAAACTGTTCACCTTCCCGCTGCCATATTTCCAATCCAAGGAAATAATGAAGGAGGCCCAAATCCTTCATCTCAAACTCCTTTGCAAGATCTACCTTGCATGAGTGCATCAACTGCTCATCACCCGTTAGTATTAAATCATCAACATAAAGAACAATGATTAAAAGCTTACCCTCCACCACAATTTGGTATAGGTTTGCATCTACCTCAGTCTTGGTGAAGCCAAGTCCAGTGAAATAGATGTCGATCAATGTGTACCAAGCATGAGGTGCTTGCTTCAGCCCATACAATGCTCTTTTGAGCCTGCACACATGTGACTCGCTGCTGAAGACCTCAAATCCTTCAGGCTGCTCAATGTACACCTCTTCCTCAATGATCCCATTAAGGAACGCATTCTTCACATCCATCTGATGAATGTGCCAACCCATCTGCGCTGAGAGAACAAGGATGGTCCTTATGGAAGAATAGCATGCGACATGTGCAAAGGTTTCTTCATAATCAATCCCCTCAATCTGTGAGAAGCTCCGGGAAAAAAATATTGCCTTATAATTCTCGATGCTCCCATCAGCAGCTTGCTTTACCCTGTAGATCCATCTTGATCATACAACTGATTTACCAACCAGCCTTAGAACAATCTCCCAAGCATTGTCTTTGACAATGGAGTCATACTCCTCCACCATGGCATCTACCCATGTGGGCTCCTGCACTGCTTCTTCAAAAGAAGATGGCTCTATCACGAAACACTTGCTCATCAGAGCCATGTATCCAGTAAATCGGTCAGGTGACTGTCTCTATCTGCGCTGTGATGTAGGGACTCCTACATTCTGTGCCGCATCAAGCTTCAGTCTCTCAGCTTTTGTGGTACACTTTTTGCCTTGTTTGATGTTTGGTTATGCTTGAATGGACTCCTCCACTCCATGAATCTCCTCCTGTGGCTGATCCACATCTGGAGGCTCATCTTTGGGAACAGGCAGTTCCTCCTCTGCATGCAAGTCTAGCTCCCTCTCAAGAATAGCTTGTGCAGCACCCACGATCATTCTGTTCTTCCTCTCTGCGACCCCATTCTGCTATGGGTTATGAGGCGCTATGAGTTCTCTTCGAATTCCTTCTTTGCTACATAAGTCTTTGAATTCACCCAAGATATATTCACCACCATTATCGCTCCTGATGCAGGGGCATCCGAATAGATTTGGATTAAGTTCGAATCTGAAGCTGAAGAGACAAGGTATGTGAACGGCCATGCAAAATTGGAGCGAAATTTGTTAAAATCGATGTTGAATTTATGTAACTGATTAATAATTAACGATCTGCCACGTGTGCGAGTGGAAGACCAAGAGTTTTCTTTGAGCAATTCAGAGAGATTTTGTGGATCTCAACCAATTCTTTGAAATTTCTATATAATAGCGAATCTGTAATGTGTGAGAGGGGCGAATGCAATGTAGTCATAGGAGGAAGTGCGTACTGAGGCTGAAATGCCTTAGAATTGTAACTGAGTTTGTACATAATCGAATTATATTGTGATGTTGGTATATGTTTATGTAAGGTTAAATATGGTTTATTCATAATTTTGTTATCCAATTGCAATCGAATTCCTGTTTGTTGTATATGACTTGACTGTGTATTAATTCCGTTAGCGGGAGGTCGAAGAGTTCGTTCTGTTAAGAGGGTGAGCGATGTTATGAGAAAATTGATTGGCTCCAGATTGTAATTGATCATACCCTTAAAGAGGGGAAGGTATTCTTACCTTCGAAACTCTATTTAAATTTGTATATGTTGTGGAGAATTTAACTCTGTATAAAGGGTTGGAGGAACCCAACGAACGTGGGGTTTCTTGTTGAAATCGATATCGAATTTATATTAATTTCTGGGGATTTTTCTCAAAGAAAACAAGAATTCTGATTCTTGTATTCGAAGATCAATTCATGATTATTAAATTGCACACAGAGATGGAGAGTTTCAATCGAACGCAACATAAATGTTTTGTGGGTTTAAGTTCCTTTTGCAGAGTTTTCAGTTCCGAGATTTCAAGCAAGCGAGGTGGATCATCATTGTGGATTAAGAGATTGTGAAAATATCTGGTTTATTTAATTCTGATATTAAATCATAAAAGAGGGCCAACATGTCCTATTTGAAGTTTATGGAATTCGCTGGTTGTTCATGCTTCCTATGTCTATATCTATATGTAGGCTATTGAAGAGGCGCAGTGGAAACAGAATGGGCCTATATCCATAGGTCCCAGGATCGAAGTGCGAGCTATGAATTTGCAAGTTCAACATGGAAATGAAACTTGCAGATTCATTTTGGTAAATGAAAGGAGAATCTGCCTCTAGTGGGGTTCGCTCCCCATCAAGTGGTATCAGAGCGGGAAAATGATTTCCTGCGGAGAAGGAGTTTGCGTACAAAGGAAGAAGAGGTACACTTTTGTGAAGTTTTGTTAAAGTAGTAGCAGAGGAAGGTGAGAAGATTGCAGCAGCCTAGAGCATGAGTGCTCGAATGGTTCCACAGGAGCGAACCAGAGAGATGCCGAAAGACTGAGCTCAGGAGAGAAGCTTGGCAAGGTATCTGGTAGCAGGGAGGACTTGCTATTGCAGAGGTTTTGTTGTAGCTCACAGAGGACAATTCCGCAGAGGATGCGGGTGAGAATTGTTCAAGCATGTTGTTACAGGAAGATCACAAGGAGCAGTTCCACAGATGACGTGGGTAGAACTGCTGATAGTTAGAGAAGACATATGACCAGGAGGTCATAAATTTTTGTGCCTCGGGAGTCTGATGCAGGGGCATCTGAACATATTTAGATTAAGTTCGAATCTGAAGCTGAAGAGACAGGGTATGCGAATGGCCATGCAAAATTGGAGCGAAATTTGTTAAAAACGATGCTGAATTTATGTAACTGATTAATAATTAACGATCTACCATGTGTGCGAGTGGAAGACCAATATTTTTCTTTGAGCAATTCAGAGAGATTTTGTGGATCTCAACCGATTCTTTGAAATTTATATATAATAGCGAATCTGTAATGTGTGAGAGGGGTGAATGCAATGTAGTCATAGGAGGAAGTGCGTACTGAGGCTGAAATGCCTTAGCATTGTAACTGAGTTTGTACATAATCAAATTATATTGTGATGTTGGTATATGTTTCTGTAAGGTTAAATATGGTTTATTCATAATTTTTTTATCCAATTGCGATTGAATTCCTGTCTACTGTATATGACTTGATTGTGTATTAATTCCGTTAGGGGGAAGTTGAAGAGTTCGTTCTGTTAAGAGGGCGAGTGATGTTATGAGCAAATTTATTGGCACCAGAGTGTAATTGATCATACCCTTAAAGAGGGGAAGGTATTATTACCTTCAAAAATCTATTTAAATTTGTATCTGCTGTGGAGAATTTAACTCTGTATAAAGGGTTGGAGGAACCCAGCGAGCGTGGGGTTTCTTGTTGAAATCGATACCGAATTTATATTAATTTATGGGGAATTTTCTCAAAGAAAACAAGAATTCTGATTCTTGTATTCGAAGATCAATTCATGATTATTAAATTGCACACAGAGATGGAGAGTTTCAATCGAACACAGCGTAAATTTTTTGTGGGTTTAAGTTCCTTTTGCAGAGTTTTGAGTTCTAGGATTTCAAGCGAGCGAGGTGGACCATCGTTGTGGATTAAGAGATTGTGAAAATCTCTGGTTTATTTAATTATGATATTAAATCATAAAAGAGGGCCAACATGTCCTATTTGAAGTTTATGGAATTCGCTAGTTGTTCATGCTTCCTATGTCTATATCTATATGTAGGCTATCGAAGAGGCGCAGTGGAAGCAGAATGGGCCTATATCCATAGGTCCCAGGATCGAAGTGCGAGCTATGAATTTGCAAGTTCGACATGGAAATGAAACTTGCAGATTCATTTTGGTAAATGAAAGGTGAATCTACGTCTAGTGGGGTTCGCTCCCCATCAGCTCCGTAGAGCTTTCACTTGCTTCCCCGACTCCTTCTCCACCAATGCTTTAAACTCATAGAACTTTGAGAATGTTTCGCTCTTCTTCTGCATGAAGAAGATCCAGCATCTACAAGAATAGTCATCAACAAAAATAACATAATACCTATGTTTTGTTGTTGAAGCAACCGAGAAAGGTACACAAACATCTATGTGAATTCTCTCCATGATCACTGAAGCACGGTTCTCCTTCTCATGAAAGGTGGTATTCACAAACTTGCACATAGTACATCCCTTGCACTGATCCGATTGTGCAATAGTACCCTTGGGAAGTCCAATAGACATCTGATGCAAAATCTTCAAGGTGCCATGGTGAATATGGCCCAATCTTCTGTGCCATAATTCACCCTCATCCCGGCTCACCACTTCTTATGCTTTTCCCATCATTACAGCGCAGCCATCTACCTCCATCTTGTAGAGATTCTTAACTTGAATCCCTATCCTCTTGGTTTGACCCATTCTTTTATGTCACGGGAAAGATTTTCCCTCGCTGAAAACAACGTCATAACCTCTGTCCTCCAACATCGCGACCGAGACCAAGTTCTTTTTCAAACCTGGAACATGCATAACATATTTCAATATAAATGCATTACACGAATCAAAACAAAGGTAATGGTCCCAATGCGGTCGCACGGTATCGCATCGTCGCCCATCTCTATATGCATTTGAAGGTCCTTCTCCTCCAAGTCACTAAACAACTCCTTGTCTCTCGTCATATGGAAAGACGCACCACTATCAAGATACCACACCGATCCCATTAAGCTTGAAACCAAGCATGCGATCAAAGAGAAATCAAGTTCAAATTGCAAGGCTAAGTCCTCACCCACTGCAGCTCTAGCAGCCTTCTTGTTCTTCTTCTTCTGTGGGCAGTTAGTGGCAAAATGCCCATGTTCGTGACAGTGAAAACACTTCACCTTCGACAAATCCTGCTTCTTGCCTTTAGCTTCAGATTTTGGATGGGATTTCTTCCCCTTCCCTTTCCTTTCTTTGGCAGCCAAAGTGAAATTCTCTTCATCTTCATTCTTTGATGAAGAGCCATCCCTGGTACTTCACCTTATCTCCTCTTGCACAAGATCTGACCAAAGTCGCTCCCAACCCGGCAATTTCTCCCGTCCATTGATAGAGTCTTTGTAGCTATGCCAAATCTTCAGAAGCCCAAGGAGAGCCAATATCACCAATTCTTCATCCTCAACACTAATCCCCACACTTCCCAGTTCATCCCTATAGTGGACAAACTTTGTGAGATATTTTGGAATACTGTCGCCCTTCTCCATTTTTATTTTTCTAAGCTTATCTTTCAGTGAAAACTTCCTCTGGTCGTTGCTGCTTTGGAAAAAATATGTCAAAGCATTTCACATTACAAATAGATTGGTTTTCCCGTGAAGGTTGGACACAATATGGTCCTTCACACCTTCCAACAGAATTCTTCTTGTCTTTGCTATCTTCTTTTGCCATGCGTCAAGTAATGCAGCATCGCTAGATCCCGGCTTAGGAACATCGCTATCGATGAACTCCTTTAGTCCATTATCCTCCAGCGCTGCCTCCATCCTATCCTTCCAAGCTATGTAATTCGAGCTGCCATCAAGGGAATACTCCAATCACAACCCATTGAAAGACATTTCAATGTATACCCAACTTTCGCACCAAGAATTTTCTGCAGCAAATTCGAATTGTCCACCAGCACAAACTCAACAATTCTTCACAATTGCAATCTTCAAGAAGTAACATTGCTCTGATACCATGTAGAAATTATATATAAGATGCATGTATATATCCAGATTCTCCTGATCTAACAATATTTATCTTCTTCCTAAATACAAAATCCTTCCACTGTTAATCTTTTGCGGAAATTAAAATCAATTGCAAACACATGAAGCAATAAAAAAAATCGCACATAACACAGTTGTTTAACGGGAAAGTTTGAAGCTAAAAACCCCAACTATCATATATTATGTATCATGGAGATCATGTAACAATCTCATACAAAGCTTAGTACATCAAGCTCTCAATACAATCAATCGTCACACACTAATAAGAAGAAATCTGCAAATCCATGCACTGATTTCTTGCCACCTGATAACCTGCCTCCACTGCGCAATCCTTGCTGAAGAATAGCTCTGAATGAATTCGAATCTACCTTGCCTTGACTGCGCAATCCTCATTGGAAACTCCAATGTGTGTGTGGTGCAATCAATGCATCACTATAGTCACAACAGATAGTCCATCTTGCCCTTTCACCTATCTCTCCACTGGGTCTCCACTGGAATTGCCATGCACTGTAGTTAACTGCTGTATTGTTCAGTTGATTAATGAGTTATTATTTGTGAATTAATTAACTAATTAATTCACTCCACTCTCACTAGTGTATCATTCGTTGAGACTAGATACAACTATCTCAACTGAGTTTAACTCTAGTAATTGATTTAAACTGAATAACAACTCCATGAACTACTCTTCCAACTCTGTCATAACTTTTCCACTTCAGTTCTAACTGAGTCCTCCATGCATGAACCACCAGTAAACCCTAGGAATTGCGTAATTCCTTCAGCCCACTGATTTTCCAAATCTGTACACTGAAATTAAGTGCTCCAAGAGAATAAGTTGATGTTTATTGTCGGATTATTATTAAGAGCTAATAATAATCGACACTTCTATTTTTAGATCGACGATCTATAAATAGACTTCGCCCAATATTCTAAAAATAGAGTTTCATCTATTTTTCCAACTTGACCAACCATCCACAAATAGCATCTTGCAACTTCTGAAATATGATCAACATCAGCATGTCTAAAAATAGACATAGTCTAAAAATAGACTTACACCTAAAAATAGCCTGCGGGCCCACTTAGTAAAGGTGACTGATTTTCACTAAGCTCATCATCTTGTTTAATCTCAACAATCCTAAACCATAAAATCAATCAATAACATAAAAATCTTAGTTATCATTCATAATTCAAATGTGCATAAGTCATTATACTTATCTGAGTGGATGAGAACAACTGGTAATTGAAGGAGGGATTTCCACTCTTTGCCTGACTGTAAGCTAGCTACAATGCAATATCGCTTGTAGCTTACCACTCTCGAACTGGATCCATAGTCTGAAGGATTGCTTTCATTGGGGTAATTCACACCAATGGCTTAGTGAAACACTCAAGGGATGAAGCCCACTATTGAGGTGGTTCATAAAATACTCTCCAGCAGTAAGCACCCAATGACTCACTTCTCTTTGAGTTTATAACACAGGGTTTCACCCAAATTCTAGAGGGGAGTGTGGCTCACTTTTTGAGGATTGAATTCACTATGTATGTGGTTTAACAAGAAATTGGAAAGCACTTAGTGGTTCATCAACCCACTGGAAAGAACTGAGTGGTTTGTTAGCCCACAACAAGCACCTAATGGTTTAATTAACCATTTGGTGAGTACTTAGTGGTTCATCGACCGACATCAAGTACTAAGTGGTTCATTAACCAATATCAAGTACTAAGTGATTCATCAATCAATGGCAAGCACTTCTGATCGAGATTGGACCATTACATTGTTTTTCATCCAAATTGATGTTTTAAGAGTAGAAAAAGTGGAGGAATAAGCTCACGAGACCATTTTTACTAGCGGGACCAAGTTTGGAAAATTGTTGTGTGAAACCTTTCGAAAGCATTTTGAGGCATCAAACAATGTTTTTTGGGGGGTAGAACTTTGTTGCTTTTGTGCCACACCTTTTTTTTTGTATTCTACACATAAATAACTTTCCAATGATGTAATAATCGCCTCAACTAGAGTCTATATGCAAGATTTATGCCACTTGGAAGTAAACCTTCATGTTTTGATCACCATAGTTTGAGAGGATGCCACATCAACCCCCACTTCTCATGGAAAAAGGGTCAGCCACATGATCATGATGTAAAATTTTTATAAGAGTCCATATTGTAACTTTGGTTAAGATTCGAGGGAGTCAAACCTAACAATAGGAGGAAAGTGTTCCATTCCTTTCGAGTGCATTTGTTCTATAGAAAAGCAGAGTAGTCAAGAGGGACAGGGAGAGAGCACATAGAGAGGGTTTATGCATTTTAGTAGCCTACAACCCATAGGCCTTACTTCTTTATACTCACAACCATGTTCTATTTAGAGAAAGAGAGCAAAGCAACCTCACCTTCTAGTTAGGTCTTCTCCCGAAAGGGTTTCCCAAGTTATATATTGTGTCAATCGTGGTTTGTGAGATTTTATTTCGTTGTTCTCTATTTTATGCATAACTTTAATTTGCACGCATACACAAAAAAATAATGATCTACATATCCATAAATCTAAAGAGAAATAAACCCTCATAGTATAGATTTCAGATTATTAAGTATAATTTTATCATATCTGTTGTGATGAATTGTCCAATGGAATATCCATGTTTACTAATAAAATTAGTAACTGAATTCAATCATAGGAAAATCACATAGGACATGCAGACTTACACAATATTTCAGTGGTCTCAAACACAATCACAGGGACAAAACCCTAGGTCACATAGTGTAGGCTCAAAATCATAGAACACCAGTTCAAGGTCATCTCCAATATTTCTAGGTCATCCAAGTCACACTTCATAGCTCCAGACTGTCCCGAAGTAGCCTTTAAGTCTTTAGTCCTCCAGGAGATACGAATGTTCACACACTAAAATTTAGAAAAGAAAGGGAATGTTCAATTTCACACATGGCCAAGGGTCAACCCCAAGAATAGAGGCAAGAGAAAACCCATTGCGAATATGAACAACTAAGAGAACCAACTCTTTCTCAGCACCAAACATTGGGAGTTTTAAATAGTGAAACATTGATTAACTGAATTCTAATCAAAACAACTAACCCCCAATTCTCTTCTGTTGTGCCTATATATCGAATTCCTTCTACATCCTCTAGTATGTCCTAGAAGGCATCACCTTGACTCTTTGGTGCATTTTTTGAGAGGGCGTTTTACTATCACCTCAAAGCAGGTTTCTTCTACTTTTGGAAGCTCGTTCATGACTACCTCCTTGATTTGTGAAGGGAGAAGGGTGAATGGGCACTACCCTCCCCTTCCACCACTTCTAATCTAATCTCATTAATGGTTGTTCTTCAATTATGTTCGGACCCAATCATATCACATTAAAAACCTTAGGTAATGGTTATTATCATGTATAGGTGGCTTAGGTATTTAATTCAACTGGGTAGGGGTCTTCAAAGCACGTAAGAAAAACTAACAACATCCCTTAGACTTAGATCCATAGGTTGTCCTTGCCTCCAGCTAGTTTAATCAATTTTAATTAATTAATGATAACCAATGGTAAATAGAGTTCTAGCTAGTTGTGGTTTCCTCACAGTGGTGTTGCAATTACATTCAAAGTTACAAAAAGGCGAGGGACCAAAACTAGGGATATTACAACATGAATTCAAACCAAAAAACAAAAACAATTTCTTTGAACAACCTAGAAAACACATCGCAATCAATTTTATCAAAAAAGAAAAAAAGTTCTAGTTACCATTAAGTGATTGCACCTACACATCCAAAAAAAAAAGCTATACTTGGAACTTTAGTAATTGATTTTTCCCTAACACTGAGAGAGAGAATGTAAACATTGATATATAAATCACTAAAGAATGCAATCAACTTTATAAAAATAAAATAAAAAAAGTTATAGTTACCATTAGGTGATTGCACCTACATACCCAAAAGAAACTATACTTAGAAGTAGTGATTGATTTTTCCCTAACACTAAGAGAGGAGGAGATGTAAACATTTATATATAGATCACTAAGGAGGATATATATATATATATATATATATATGGAATTGACTCATCATTACAAATATTCTTGCTCAACTATTTAATTAGAGGGATGAAGCCAAGGCACGAATTGAACAATTCAAACCAAGCAAGTGAAAAAATTCCTTTATACCTAAATTAAAAATTAAATTACCATTAATATTATAAAAAAAATCAAATAATTTTCATTAAAAAAAAACTTAGTAATAATACATGACATGATTAGTAACTAGTGGTAAATGACTGTAACTTTATAATAAATTACCTAAATAATTTTAAATCTAATTTTAATACTAATGACCTTAATTTTGTAATAAACTATATCATTAAGCCCTAAAATTGCTTTTGTTTGACTTTCTTGAGTGTAAGGAAACAAGTTAACCACCAAAGATCTAAAAGCATATGGAGTGAAAGCTTGTTCCCTTATGGATTACTAGGAGGTCATTCCAAGTGGCATGGTTTTCCTTAAATAATAATGATAAATCAACATGTCTTAAAAAAAATAATTGTCGTGAATGTTAATTTGATGACTAAATTATGATAAATTTTCCTACTATTAAAAAAATAAATTATAAATTATGATAAAATTTCCTACTATTCAAAAAATAAATTATATCATTCATCTTAAATGCACAAACTTAATTTTATAACCAATTACCTAAATCTTAAATCTAAATTTTCTCTAAATTTCAAAATCTAGAATAATCTTAATTGTTATACCAATTACCTAAAACTTAAATCTAAATTTTCACTAAATGTAAAAATCTAGAATAATCTGAAATGTTATAACTAATTACCTAAAACTTAAATCTAAATTTCAAATAAATGTAAAAATCTAGAATGATCATCATTTAATTGACTGATTTCACAGTAGCAACGATTGTTCAAAGGGATGGATGACTTTTCACCTATTCATCTCAGGCATGTATGCATGCATGTTAATACAGGAATAGTAGACAAAACGCACCACATCTTCTCTGCCCTGATCATTGGTACATTGGTAAAGATAATACAAGTTGGTATGATGACATGGAAAATCGATACATATGGTCTCTTTTTCTCTCCGTAGTCTGCGTTGTCATCTATGGAGCGTTTCTAGAAAGCATTGACATTTCTTCGGTCTAAAAGCATTCCTCATCGCAAGCGCCTCGGCATTGATCAGCTGTCTGGCATTTCGAATCCTATAAATAATAATTACTTTACAGGAACTGCTCACTCGGATTCATATCATCGTGATCTGTGACTGCAAGGATTGAGTAATTAATCTCCATAATCTTAATTTTTGCAAAGGGAGGGTTTTTGATCGCTTTGGCATAGATGGCCGACGAGAAGCAGCAGGAAAGGATGAGGGAGGAGCCAGCAATTGGAATTCCGTATGCGTATCCTGCAAAGCCGATGCAGACAGTGATGGTGCCCCCTCCACCCCAAAAGTATTATTTTTCGATGGGCAACGCTCATCAGGGGGGAATTGTTCCTTCCAATGCCATTTATGGCTTTCCAGAGGGGATTCCATTGCGGGAGACCTTGTACAGAGACACTCCTGCTCCTTTTGAGTGCCCCCATTGCGGCAAATCTGGATTAACCACAGTCAGGTTCCTAAACACCAGTCCTCCATTATTATTATTATTTTTTCCAATTTTGTGAAATTCATATTCTGTATTGGCTTTGATAGAATCAAAGCAAATTTGAGGGAAAAATTCAAAATTCTTCTCCAATCATATCCAGATCTGCGTTTTCACTTTACTTGAGCCATTCACACCACCGCGATCTTTTAAGATTTTTAAAGCACATATCTGTTTTTTCGATTTATGAAAATTTTTAATTATCCCCAAGAAAAACAGGCCATATTTCCTGATCAACCTTTTATCAGAGAAAAACTGTTTTGTTTTGTTTTTTTTTTTAAATTTCATATCAGGAATATAATCTTCGGTCCTCAAGGACGATTCGTTCTCAACAACAATGTTCAAAGTTTTTGATATATCATGTCTCTGGCCAGAATTGAACCTAGTGAAGAGATCCCAGTTATGCTTCCCAACTACCTGAGATAAACCCAAAAAATGAATTATTATACACCCTTGAATCATTGACTCATCACTTCCACCCCTGGCATCAAACACTTTTCAGCTGGACAGAATATTAACTTCTGACTAAGATATCTATTCCATCAAAGTCATCCGAGATTCACTACTTGCCTCAACTGCAAAGAAGACCCTGTTAACATGGGGACCTCCTAAATAGCACAACCCAATTATAGCAAGAGCCACTATTGCTGTATTGACACAACTCATGTATCAAAAGACTTGATCAACCATATTATTGCGGGATCGTGCTTGTCTGGTTTGGATTTTTATCCTTATGTCAAACTGGCAAAGCTCAAGGTTTTTGCATAACTCCATGCTTGTTAGAAACCCATGCTTTTCTTGTGACTTGCAAACTCTTCAATGACCTTTACCCTGAGTCGTCATTGCTTCAAATGCTCCAACAAATGTGATACTATGTTTCTTTAGAGTTTCTCCATGTTCAAGAGTCTTTGGAATAGAATTTTGTAGCGAACATTGTTTCCCTGAGTTTAATAATGTATACTAATTGCCTTAATTGTGGATCCATTGTATATTTCTCTGATTTGTTTAGGTTCTGTACACATAAAACATTACATGTTGCTCAACTCTACTTGCCCTTGATTGGCATATTCGGTTTTTCCGTGGTGTTTTTCTGAATGGTTCATTGTTCTGTGTAAATTCTTAGGTGATGGGAATATTATGCGCAATGTTCCAGTTTTACCCCGTTTAGGGACAAAGGCTGGACAGATAAAATGATGATATAGGCAATTGATGACTTTATAATAGTAGTATGCTATTTTCTTGTTATCTTTGAGGGTCTGTTGGCTCTCCATATTATCACCATTTTTCCATTCTCTTCATGCTCCAATTTTTCCAGTTTCTTCTGTGAAACTATTTGGTATTGGTAAGTGTTTATTATTATGCTGGAAAGTTGGTTACCTCCTTATTTTTGGAATGTGATTTTTATATTTAATGAATTTGATAATCACGTTTTCATGTAATCCAAGAGAATAGGGTAAGAGGCTGGTCATTTGATGTTCAACTTGTTAAGAAAATCAATTTTACTATTTGGTTTGCTTGGTTTTTTTTCTAAATGTTTAGATTGACGTGCTTGCTTCTGAGATATTATTTTCTTAATTGCTTCTCAATCAAGCTAACCCTTGGGACTTGATTACCATGATTTTTATCTTGTCTAGTTTATTGATAATTTTTATCCTTGGCAGAATTTTAAAAGACCTCTAGTTGTTTATGCGAGTCTGCAAATTTATTGCAAGAAATGGCTTATTGGTGAGGGAGCACTATGATTGTAAGCCATGCCAAGGGTGTTGTTGAGCATACATTTTTCTTCTTGGTACGGTTGGATGATAAAAATTCCAAAGAAGATGGGATGTAGAGGGGAGGTACAAGGCATTCTTGTTTCACCCTAAAATGTACTTCTAACAATCCATCTATAGTTTTTCTAGTCCTAGATTTGACCCTTTGATTACAAGTGAGAGTGATTACAAACTTGGCCATATTTGGCTGAATTTATATCTAATTGGCTGAGTAGCTACTGGTGTAACATCCCAATTTTGATCCCAGATTAATAATGTATGATTGTATATACTTGTTTCACCCTAAAATGTACTTCTAACAATCCATCTATAGTTTTTCTAGTCCTAGATTTGACCCTTTGATTACAAGTGAGAGTGATTACAAACTTGGCCATATTTGGCTGAATTTATATCTAATTGGTTGAGTAGCTACTGGTGTAACATCCCAATTTTGATCCCAGATTAATAATGTATGATTGTATATATTATGAATGGCAAAGGGCCTAGCGATGTAATATGTGAACATTGTACATGGAAAAATAATAAAATGAAACACATCATCAGTTGGGAGACATACACGGACAGAGTTATAGGGGGCTGTAGTTCCATAAAACAGGGAGCTAAAAAGTGGGTCTAGGGGGAAATTCACATGCCCATAATCCATGTCATTTTCCTAAATTAATTGTCATTACCATATAATCCTCATTTGACTTATTAAACCCAATTATTGAATGCATGTGTGAAATTGGCGGAATATTCACCTCAGCTAGTTATTGAGCCATGGGTGTACACTCATGTAAGATATGAATGAGAGTCAGTTCACTTAATTATGATGGCATTAGTTGAGTACAATCATATTTGGGATGAGTGAGAATCAAGCAAGCATGGGGGAAGAATGAAAAGGAAAATTTGAGTAGAGGAGGTTGTGAGGGTTTTATTATAGACAACAAGAACTGAAAAGAAGCAGAGTTTAGTGTTGGGAAAGGCAGGAAGCCATGACTGTATGTTCAAGACAGCTTGCTGAAGTTGGTAATTATGCTAAAAGCTAGGCTGGTATGCATGCAAGTAGTTCTCATTTAAAATAACCCAAGAGCTTGTGTAAAGGCTGTTGTGAGCACTCTTGCAACAATTGGATTTCCTAGAGCCCAGAACTGAGAAATTACTGACCGGTTTTGTGCTAAAGCCCTGGAGGTGTTGGAGATTGTTCGAGGGATTGCGGTGCAGAGAAGAAAATCTCATCCCTTGGGTTGTGCAGATTGATAGGGAATAGAGTTGGGTAGTTTGAATTGTTGTAGGTGTTGCTTCACTGTATTTTTATTAGGTATTGAGCTATTGAGTGGATTGAAGACACCCATATGAGCTTGTACATCCATTTGGACCCATCACCTTAGCTCAGGGGTGATTTGCTGCTGAGAGAATCAAAGCAACATAACCTGTGGTTGGGTGGAACGTTTGACATCAGTGGCCGATTATGTAAACCACTATAAAGACTAGTGATCTGGTCACTGTGTTATTTACTATGTTAATACTATGTTTGAACGCTGTGTTTGATTTACATTATGTATGATTAAACACTATTGTGCAAGTTTAATTTTTTTTGCATTCATGTTTTTTAAGAATTAAGTTAATTGCACACTTGTATGTATTTATGCTGTGCATATTTCCACATTTTAAACGTATTAGTGTTATAGATGAGCTGAATTGGAAATAATGTGGCTCAAATTGGGATATGGGTATGTTACAACTGGACCCCTCTGTGATTGAATCATCAAGCAAAATTCAATTTTTTTTATTATAAAAAACCAAAAAACCTAACTCCTAAACCATACCGATGTCTTGCCTCGGAGGACACTCATTTTTCCTCACACAGTTGACCAAAAATGCTGGCAATTAATGGTGTAAAAGTTATCTTTCCGTTCTATCTTATTTAAAGTTTTAACATTTTCATTAATTGTTTCAAGATGTTTGAGAGTGGTTCCAACCCCATTGGACTTCATATGGAGAAAATACAATTTCATATCCCCTTCAAAATTCAATTTACTTAATACTTTTCAAGATTTTAGGATTGGTAGGATTGCAACCTCTTCATTTGATTCTATCACGTATGAGGTATGGGACTGGCAATTAATCAAGAGCCCAAAGCCCTTGATGTACCTTGATGTTGGTGGTATTGATTGTTGAACTCCTCTATCATGGTCTCAGGAAAAATGCACCCTTCACTGAAACCAAAATCATTGATTAAGCATTGGAATTCCCCCAGCCTCCCATTGAGCACATTAATACGTCACAACCCCAACTTCCAAAAATTTCCTTTAATTCTGGATCTTAAATACTCTGATACCATGAATAACCGTGCCCAGTTAGGCTTTGTTAGCAACTAGATTGCCAATATCTACTTTGTTCGTGTATGCCTAATGCGTGACATTAATAGAATGAGAACCATGCAAATAACACATATGAATCATAACAACATGTATTCACATGTTGTTATGATTCACAACAAAACCATTAAAATACAATAAGCACACTTATCTTTTTTAGAAATAGCACCAATTGGTTGTAGACCTCAGATGTTCCACCCAACCTAGACCACACTTCTCTAATACTCTTAGCAATAGGGTCACCTTTGAGTTGGGGCTATGACTCAACTAGGGAAAAATGCTTCCTAAAGCCAAATAACGTCCATGGATAGCACCAACAAGGTCACAAGCCCACGGTACTAGACTCCAACAACTTCCAACCTATAGTCTCTTGTTAAAATTGGACAACTAGGTCCAAACTCCATGTTGTGATGCTCAGATGAAGATACCAATATTTGTATTGGGTTCCTCTTTCGAAGAGGTGTAAGATCAATCTAAAATTGATCTTAATCTGATGAGCAGAACATTTATTTTGAATTTATTTTTAATAATTTCAAATATGTGCAGGTCGGCCTTAAGGTTTTACACCCCCAGCAGATGTGTCACACACTTCAGTGATTGATATAAATAGAGTTAACATTGGAGGACTTTTTCACTCATCTCATCCTCACACATCATCTCCTCCGTTGATTTAGTACGAGCTCCTTGGAAGTAGTTTCAGTTCACACATGGGAAGAAGGACGAATTTACTGCAGCTAGGGTTTGGACGAATTTACTGCAACTAGGGTTTCCACGCAAGTTTGACCAGCGTTGACTTTGGTTAACGCATGGTCCAAATAGGCTGAAAATTGGTGGAGACTTAGATTTTGGAAGGCCGTACATATTGGCACAAGAACCAAGGTCAAAAGGTTGATTGAAGACCGAGCTGCGTTGACTTTTCTAGATAGTGTTGACTTTTCTGGGGTTGACTTTGAGTTGACCGTGTGGCTGTTTTGAGGGTTGTTGTGACACATGCTGGGTTGGCTGACCAAGGAGACTTTGCTGGTTGAAGCATCCTGTTGACCGCCGTAACACACCAGCACATTTTTATGTTTCTGGTTTGTCTTTTGTAGATCCACTGGTATGTTCTATTAGCATTTTACTTGATTGTCTATGTGATTGCTGTAGTAAAAAGTAAAGTTGCATCAAGCATAGAACATCTACATAAATTTACATGGTATCAAAGCTGAGGTGAAGACAAGCCCTATTTGTTGCAATCACCGAAGAGGAAAATGGGTTCCACAAACTATGGCTTCAAGGAGGATGACAAATTGACTGGGAAGGATGACTTCCATGCTTGGAAGATGATATTAGATCTTAAATTGGAAGACCAAGATGTCATGGACTATGTGCAGGGTAAAATCCAAGAACCTCCATCCACTGCTACTGTTGCTGCCAAAACAAAGTACAAGAAGGGGGAGATCAAAGCAAAGCTGATGATCATGGAATCCATTCATAAGGGTTTGGTGGCCTACATCTCTGAGCTAGGCACATCCAAAGAGATGTATGATAAATTGATCCTCATGTTCAAGGCCAACGATGCAAATCAATTGCTATTGTTCAAGAATCAATTGAAGAATCTGAAGAAAGGAAGGGATGAGTTTGTCCAATCATACTTTCTGAAGCTGATCGAGATTAGGAACAATCTGCTGGCTATTGGGGAGACAATAGCTGATCGAGAGATGGTACTCACCGCACTTGGAGGGCTCCCATCCGAATGGCATGTGTTCAACACTACCATTTTCAATAATAATGTGATACCTGACTTTGACGAGGTACTGTCAAGATGCATTCAAGAAGAGACAAGAATGAAGGAGTATGAAAATGAAGGGAATGATGCCTACGTTGCTCATTCTAGAAAGAAGAACTTTGGTGGTCCAAAGAACAAAGGAAGAGCAGGGGCACAAGGAAAGAAGGGCAAGTGTAACACTTGTCATAGGCCAGGTCACTATGCTACAAAATGCCCTTTCAAGAAGCATTCTCCTGGTGATGATGACAACAACAACAACTGGAGGGATGGCAATTAAAGGAACAACAGGTTCCAGGGAAAGAGGAAGGCTCCCTCCGGCGGAAATGATCAACCTTTCAAAAGGTCAAGAAATTCCAGGTATGAGGAATCAAATGTTGTTGATAAAAGAAATGAATTCATTCTTGTAGCTACCCTCATTTGTTGCATCTCCACCCGACACTATGGATGTCTAGTTGATAGATAGTGGTGCCTCAAGGCACATCACTGGGTTCAAGGAAGCACTTCCTGATATGGTTGAGAAGGATACTAATCTGGAAATTATCCTTGGAGATAATGCCACATATCTCGTGAAAGGGACAGGGACTGTGACCCTCCACTTGTCTCAAGGTCAAGTCCTCCGCTTGCAGGATGTACTCTATGTACCTAATTTGAAGAAGAACCTTGTGTCTATATCGGCCATGGAAGACAAAGGTTTCAATGTGGCATTCACTAATGGAAAGGTGCACATGTGGAAGAAGAGCTTCAAGGAAGCTATCACGTTTGGGTCTAGAATTGATACACTCTACCAGGTTGGAGGAAGTCCACTGGGAGCAATGACATGAGATGCTATCCGACAGACCGATAATGGCACTGAATATGAGTCGAACGAGTTCAAGAACTTTTGCAGAGGAGCTAGCATCAAGAGGGAGACCACAATGTTTGTGGGCTACAACGAAACTTCGAAGGCCTATAGATTCTATGTGCCTGGTCAAAGGGAAGTGGAGATATGCCACGATGTCACCTTTGATGAAGATACTTCCCTGAGGAAAGTAGTCAATCTTCCGAGATCTGAGGAAGGTCATGAAGCAAGGCCTGGAAATCAAGAGGAACCGAAGGATGAGACAATGCTTGATGTTGAAGGACTAATGGACCCGATTGATCCACCTCCTTCACTGGGAAAGAGACCATCATGGCTCAGGGACACTCTCTGGAGCTATTTGAGGACATCTGGATTGAGGGACATTTAGCAGAAAGAAGAAAGCCGAAGTAGAAGCTACCAAGGGTATATAGCGACCATGAGACCATGAAATTACTCCAATACCATAGTTGAATCGGATCTTTTGAGGGAAGAGTTTGTAAAGCATCAAATACGGAAGGATGCCGTACGAAGAGTATGAGTCCATAATGAAGAATGATGTCTGGGATGTGGTTCCAAGACCGAAGGACAAATCAGTTGTCACCTCGAAATGGCTCTACAAGATCAAGCATGGATCTGATGGAAGCACTGAAAAGTTCAAGGCAAGATTCGTTGCCCGTGGTTTCTCTCAAAAGGAAGGCATAGACTATGATGACATATTTGCACCTGTGGCTCGATATACCACCATTCGATCTATCATAGCCCTTCTTTGCTGCGCAAGGATGGAATGTCATCAGGATGGATGTGAGAGAATGGCATTTGCACATGAGTGCGATAAAGGAAGAGGTATGCATGTGAGCAGCCTGCGGGTTGAAGTCAGGATCGGGACACCCATGTGCGGAGTTGAAGAAAGCCTCTATGGGTTGAAGGAAGCACCTAGAGCTTGGTACGAGAGGATAGATAGCTACCTGATGAAGCTAGGCTTCACTCGTAATAATGTTGATCTGAACCTTTACTTCAAGGTTCATAGAGAGAAGCCTCTCATTTTGGTGTTGTATGTGGATGACCTCTTCATGACAGGTGCTGACCCTCTCATTCATCGGTGCAAGAGGGAGCTCGCTGCTGAGTTTGAGATGAAAGACCTAGGACTGATGCACTATTTCCTAGGCCTGGAGGTCTGGCAGAGACCTGGCGAGATTTTCCTTTCTCAAGGAAAACACATTGTGAAGCTTTTGGAAAGATTTAGTATGGTGGACTGCAAGTCTGTGTCGACACCGATGGAGCTCAACTTCAAGAAGTTGAGTGGTAGCGCTGCTGGGCCCGTATTGACAAATCCTATTGAGTAACGTCAACTCGTAGGGGTCCTGATGTTCTTAGTGAACACCCGTCTGGACGTATGTTTTGCAGTGAACACTTTGAGTCAACACATGGTTGATCATAACATTCACTGGGTTGGTGACAAGAAACTCTTGAGATATCTCTGGGGCACGATACACCTTGGGCTGATATACACTGCCAGGAGCATGACACTCCTTGGTTATATTGATGCCGATTGGGCTGGCAGTGTGGTGGATCGCAAGAGCACATCTGGATGCTACTTCACACGTAGATTTGCTTCGGGCAGGAAAGTAAAGTCGGTAGCCTTGAGCACCATTGAGGCCGAATACATTGTAACATGTATGGCCTGTTGTGAAGTCACTTGGTTGCGAAAGCTCTTCAGTGAGTTGTTCGAGCATGTGCTAGATGCCACCGTTATCCTTTGTGATAACTAGAGGGGGATTCGTTTGTCATAGAATCCTGTGTTCCATGATCAATCCAAGCATGTTGATGGTTGGTACCACTTTATCCGGGATATGGTACAGCGAGGCGCCGTAAGGCTCGATCATAGGAATTGATGAGCAGGTCGCGGATATTCTCACTATGCCCTTGGGGAAGGTCATGTTCCTAACCTTCGGTGAGAATCTTGGAATCGTGGAATGACCCTATTCTGAGGGTTCTGTTGGACGATGAGCTCTGGGAGCTTTGGGGGGCTCTGGGGATAGCTTCTCAGAGCTATAAGCAACCACAGGGCTAGGCTTGCCGAACCTTGTTGGTATGCTTGGGCCCCACCATGATCATTGAGTTGGTTCGCCTTTCATGATTTGTGCCCCGTATTCATCCTACCCATTTGAGTTCCGGACTCATGGGAAGTACCTCTCATTTGGCCAATGAGGTGGGAAAAGCTAGAGACTAGTAGCAAAGACTGATGGACGCATCAGAGATTGTTGTACTCTCTATCTAGGATGACACGTGTCCAACCACTTGATCTGGGATCAAGTCTAGTGAGGTTTCAGACCTCCTATTGACTTCGGGTCAGATAAACCAACTTCGGGTTGGTATGTGACTCTTTGAGTCCATGTGAGGTTTTGGACCTCCAACTGACTTCAGGTCAGTGAGACTAACTTCGGGTTAGTATATATGACTCTCTTGAGTCTAAGCGAGGTTTCGGACCTCCTACTGACTTCAGGTCAGGTAAACCAACTTCGGGTTCGTATGAGACTCTTTGTGAGTCCGGTAGAGGTTTTGGACCTCTGGGCTGAATCTGTCAGCCGGGGAATGATGTCTTTGTCACTGACCCACTTCTGTTCTGAAATAAAGAGGCCAGCAAAGCAAGTTACGGCGAGATGGCGCACGATGTTTGATTGCACAGGTGGATGGAGTTCTCCCTAGTTGAGAGGGAGTGTTAAAATTGGACAACTAGGTCCAAACTCCATGTTGTGATGCTCAGATGAAGATACCAATATTTGTATTGGGTTCCTCTTTCGGAGAGGTGTAAGATCAATCTAAAATTGATCTTAATCTGATGAGTTGAACATTTATTTTGAATTTATTTTTAATAATTTCAAATATGTGCAGGTTGGCCTTAAGGTTTTACACCCCCAGCAGATGTGTCACACACCTCAATGATTGATATAAATAGAGTCAACATTGGAGGACTTTTTCACTCATCTCATCCTCACACATCATCTCCTCCTTGGATTTAGTACGAGCTCCTTGGAAGCAGTTTCGGTTCACACATGGGAAGAAGGACAAATTTACTGCAGCTAGGGTTTGGACGAATTTACTGCAACTAGGGTTTCCATGCAAGTTTGACGAACGTTGACTTTGGTCAACGCATGGTCCAAATAGGTTGAAAATTGGTGGAGACTTTGATTTTGGAAGGCCGTACATATTGGCACAAGAACCGAGGTCAAAAGGTTGATCGAAGACCGAGCTACGTTGACTTTCGTGCTGCTGTCATGCGTTGACTTTTTTGGACAACATTGACTTTTCTGGGGTTGACTTTGAGTTGACCGTGTGGCTGTTTTGAGGGCTGTTGTGACACATGCTGGGTTGGCTGACCAAGGAGACTTTGCTGGTTGAAGCATCCTGTTGACTGCCGTAACGCACCACCACATTTTTATGTTTTTGGTTTGTCTTCTGTAGATCCACTGGAATGTTCTATCAGCATTTTACTTGATTATCTATGTGATTGCTGTAGTAAAAAGTAAAGTTGCATCAAGCATAGAACATCTACATAAATTTACATCTCTCCTCCTCCATTAGCGGGCACAAACTCAAGGTAATGCACCCCCTTCTATGCACACACAATCCTTTAGGCTGTGCAACTACCTTTCTAGGGCTTCCAACATAGACTTAGCGGGGAGTCGTAGACGTATGTGGCTTCTAGGAGTTAATACTGCCCTCAAGAGTCTAGGTACCTGCTAGGCCTGACACCAAGGAAACTTATCCCCATACCTAGATCCACCTAGGATCCATAAATCAGTAGTATCATAGGGTCACCACCCCTCTCTCAGCATGTACATTAGTTAGACTGGTAAGAATGAAAACCAGTATGAAAATAATGATGGGGTTACACTAAATTCTCACATTTTATATTCATATGCCCTTTTTGACAAGTGGCACCTTAAGAAGCCCCTTTTCCCAATTTTAATGATATATTTGTGGCTTTTATTTTCATGAAGACATGATCACCATCTCTGAATTCCCTTTTCATCTTGCCCTTATCTGCATAGATTTTCTGCCTATCCCGAGCAACCTTCAAGGTTTTTTAAATTTTCACTAATTGCTCTTCCATTTTCTAGAGCTAATCTGGCCCAATAACAGCCCTATCCACTAGATTATGACGATTCACAGGTGTATTGTACTTTCTGCCATACAAAGCCTCAAATTGGCTCATCTTTAGAGATGTATGATACCCATTATTATATGCAAAGTCTACCATGTGCAAATATATTTCCCATTTTGATGGTTTTTCCATCACATTTTCAACATATCTTCGATCACTTGATTGACCCTCTCTGTAAGCCCATCTAACTTTGAATGATATGCTGTATTGAATTTCAAATTGGTCCCAAATCCTTTAAATAAGCCTGTCCAAAAATTTGTAGTGAATTTGGGATCTCAGTTTGAAATAAATGCTTTAGGCACTCCATTTAATATGGCAATTTTCTTCATATATATTTGGACAATATTTGCTACCTTGTATGTTGATCTCATTGGAATAAAGTGGGAATCTTTAGTAAGCTTATCCACAACCACCATGATGGACTTATGCTGCTTTATATTCTTGGGCAATTTGGTAATAAAATCAAATAGAAACAATTTCTTACTTCTACTTAGGAATGGGTATTGGTTGTAACAATCCAGTTGGATGCCTGCATTCAACCTTCATTTTTTGGCATTTTAAACATTTGACTATATAATCAGCGACCTCCCTTTTCATACTTGGCCAAAAAGTATTGATTCTTGACAACAGAAATTGTCTTATGGTACCCTGGATATCCAACATAAGGTACATTGTGCATCTCACTTAGCACTATAATTTTCAGTCATTGAGAATTTGGCACATAAATTCTTCCTTTGTACACGAGGATTCCATTTTGTTTCAAGTCATAATATTTATGTTGTGGCTGTAAATTACCTTGCTGTAGTTATTTTAAATTTGCATATAATGCTGATATGAAATTGCAACCCCTAAATTTCTGATTTTTAAATTAGATTTACATACACTCATGGCTATAACATGCACCTCATGCACTCTTCTACTGAGTGCATCAGCCACGTTGTTCTCATTGGCACTTGATTTCGAAGTCACATTCAACTAGAAATTCCAGCCATCTAATCTGCCAGTTATTTAAAGTTGTTTGTCCAAACAAATGCTTCAAACCACTATGGTCTATCATCAATTCAAGCTTCCTTCCCATGAGGTAATGCCTCCATATTTTTAATGCATGAATAGCAATTGCCAATTCCAATTCATGAGTGGCATAATTCCTCTCACGCTTTTTCAGCTTTCTTGACTCATAATATATCACATGCCCATTCTGCATGAGGACTCCTCCAAGCCCTTCCTTATAAATGCACTTAGTAAAATTTTTGTTTGGATCATCTATCCTTAATTTTGATGCATTTGTTAACAACATTTTTAAACATTGAAAATGTGGAAATATGTAACTAGGTTTGGTTTTCATAAAGACATGTGTAATTATAATTTTATGTATTTGATGTAAAGAGAAAAATAAATTTATTATTGTCATTCTTGAGGCATGGGTTTCATGCTCAAGGTAAATTTATTTCTAGTTCAAGCACCCATTGAGTGCTTCTAGGGTGTTGCAAAATCAGAAAGGCAGAAAGATTTTCTTATGTTGATAATTACTTGTGATATTCTTATGTTCTTATTAACCCTATCGTGTTCTTCTTTTATTTTAGTTCATCAAGCAATTACCAAAACCATAACACGGAGATCATAGACCCCAAATGTAGGCGGACACCCAGGGCAAAACCCAATCAAGAACTCTTCCTTCAGTAGATTCATATGACAGTGAGACAACCAAAACTCTAGACCAACAAACCTTCTTCCTCTACCAAGTCAGCCTCTTGATATGATGCATCAACCTTCAATCTTCACCTTTTGTTCAGCAGCTTCAACCCAACAACATCCCAGAAACTTCGACTTCCTAGTTGCAGTATTTCGATCTCTTGCAGCAGAATTTCGGTCTCCCAGTTACTGCAGAATTTCGGCCCTCTTCTAGTAGTGTAGCACAACTTCACACGTGTGGGAAAAAGAGAGAAAATTTCGACTTTTACTCTTGAAAGAGTCCTTTTCTATCCTTCCTCTTCTTCTTCCTTGAAATTCACACTTTTCAGCAACTAGTTACCGCTCCTTTTACTACAAATTGAACTTGATGAGAGAGAGTGACAAATGAGGTCGAGTTACTCCAATATATAGGCTTCTAGTGAGGTCGAATTACCCTGTTTGAGGCCGACTTGGTGGAGGAGGCCTAAACGACCTATTTTACAATAAAATAATTTTCTTCTTTGACAAATAATTTCCAAGAAGGGTTCTTTACAACATGACATGGACAAGGAAACATAACATAAACCCTAGAGGTCTACAATGGAGACCTTGACCTAAAAACAATTGACCCAATCATGAAACCTATGCTTTAATAAGTCATTTTAATAATAATAAAATTTTATTTTTCTTTCTTTTGATAAATACATTTCATTATGACTCACATACAATTATGAAGACCAAACCTAGTTACATTCTTCAACATAGGGCTTGTCATTGAGTCAACAAGTCAATTGAGTCATTGTCATGTATGGAAGACCCTTTTGGGCATGTTGTATCTTGTAAGCAAGATTTATGTAAAGTCAAAAGTGTCATATACACCCTCCAAGACCTTGTCAACAAGCAAAGATCAAGTCGGCCTACATGCATAGACAAGTCGGCCTCATAGACAAGTCGGCCTCATGGACAACTATTCAACCTCCACAAAAGCCTATATATAGAAAGTATTCGACATCTTTGGAAGAGGCATTCAATCAACTCTCAGGAAGTTCGATATAGGAGGATAAGAAGACAAAAAGAAGCCTAACTACCTAACAAAGAAGAAGAAGGAAGCGAAGATTTTGAACTATTTTTGGGCTATTATCCTTCACAGGTGTGAGAAAATTAGGGCACCTATTGTCGCAGCTAGACCGAATTGTAGACTTTCTAAGAGAAGTCGAGTTAGGGCATCAATAGGTATACTTTGCAAGCCGAATTCTATAGAAGAAAGAACCAAGTCAAGCAAAGGAGAAGGAAGGAAGAAATCACCATCTTTTTCACATGTGCAAGAGATAGGGTTTTTGCAATAGTCAAAGTTGCAGAAGAAATTGTTGGGGTCGAAGTTGCAGGGGTCAAAGTTGCCGTCGAAGTTGCTGGAAGGAAAGCTCATCAAGAAGAAAGGTTGACTTGGTCTTGGAGGGGTCTTTGAAAAGGGTCTTAGGTCTTGGAATTCGTCGTTTGAAGTTCTATAAGGAGAGGAGTTCTTGTGGATTTTCCTCTCAAGAGGAGAGGTTTTGGCCCTGGCTTATAGCCTACATCTTGTGTTCTCTTGTCTTATTGTTCTTCATTGTTTGGTAGCTGTTTGGTGATAGAAGAACACTAATAATAATGAAGAAAAAGAAGAAGCTAATCAAGTTAAGTAAAAATACATCATATGCAGTTATCAAAGTAAGAAATCACCTAATCTAGCTGCCCCGAGATTTCTCAACATTGTATCAGAGCTAAGGTGACAAGACAAGAAGAGGCAACTTGAAGATCATCCACTTGAAAGAAGGATACACAAGGGCCGAGCAGACTAAGAAATACCAAGGAGGAGTACTCATCTCAATGATGACATCATCAATAGGAGAAGAAGATCTCAAGGACCCTACCTCCACTCAAAGAAAGTACTACATATTTGAAGCATCTTGAAGTCTCCATATTCTACATTTATTCTTCCAAAGGAAGCAAGAAGAATCGTTGCCATCATCATGAAAGACATCAAGGTGATCTCCCTCACTTTGAAGCAAAGATCACATCTCAAACACCCTTGAAGAAGATCATCAAGGAAGCAACATCATAAAGAAGGCATCAAGTTGAAGATATCATCATCTAGGAGCATCTTCACTTGACAAATAAGTATCTTTATATTTATGTTTGAATCTATTATCAACATGACTTCATTTTGCAAGGAAAGCAACAAACTAGTTGGGTCATCAAATTTCCTTGCATGGAAGAAGAGGATAGATTTGATTCTCATAGATAATGAAGTTATTGAATATGTAAAGGGCTCCATCACCAAACCATCTCAAGGGAAAGCTCAAGCACTATCGAAGTATATGAAAGGGGAAATAAGGGCACAAAGAGTCTTCATAGAATCAATCAAGGATTCCCTCATCCCTTATTTAGCAAAGTTGGAGAAATCGAAGGATATCTATGAGAAGTTGGTAGAATTGTTTTATGTAAGCACTGCAGGAGAAGTCATATCATTGAGAAACGAATTATACAAAGTGAAGGTATCAAAGGAAGAAGGGATAGCCTCAAACCTTATGAGGGTGTCACAAATAAGAGATCAAGTGCAAGAACTAGGAGAAATAATGTCATAAAGAAATGACCACCATTGTGCTCAATGTACTACTTGATGAATGGGGAAACTTTGTATCAAGTATCTATGGAAAGAAGGAAGCCACTTCATTCAGTGAACTTTGGTTATTATGTAAGATAGAAGAAACTAGGTTGAAGGCAAAAAGCGATGTTGGATCAAATGAACAAGTTCAAGCATATGCTGCCATGGCTAGGAGAAAGGAAAGTTTGGAAAGTTTTATCCTCGGAAAAAGAATAAGATTGATAGGTCAAGGATACAATGCTACGAGTGTAATGAATATGGGCACTTTAAAAGGAATTGTCCTAAACTCAAGAAGGACAACAAGAAGAGAAAGGAAAGAAATGAAGCCCATGTTACCAAAGAAGTGGAAGAATCAGAAAAGAAGAATTCAAAGGAGGAAGTGAAAGATCTCCACTATGACTGAGATAATCTCCTTAACTTAGTTCTTTTTAGTTATAGAAAATGATAGGAAGCATCACAAGTATGATAGGATGCATTAAAGCAAGATAGAGATGACATCATCATAGAAGCATAGAAGGATAACTAAAGTAGAAAGTGTACATGGTTATAGCAGTCATCATGATAGAAATGGCATCTTCATTGAAAGCATATAAGGACAACCAAGTAGAAGTATATATGGTTGGAGGAAAGTCATCTAGCAAGATAGAAGATAAAGAAAGGTCATCATACATCATCATTATTAGAAAAGAGAATTTGCAGAATGAGGATCATTGAGAACCTCCTCTAGAATCTTTATAAGAAGGTTCACCTCTACTTGGAAGAAGCAAGTGTCTCGTTGATTGTCCACATTCCACCTTGTGTGGGATCCATTGTTTAGAAGGATGATGGTATGGTGACAAAGGAGTGCAACATGTCAAGTTGGTTGAAGTACTTTCATATTCAAGCAAGGGAGGGAAGCTCCTAGAAGGAAGTCTAGATGACCAAAAGGAGGAAGAGGTATGTATATATTTGATAGATAAAGTCATAGCATCATATAGTTGCAGATGGCATGGTTGAATGCTCTATCTCATGAGCATGATTGAAGAAGAAGGATCTCTTCCATTAGAATGATGCATGAAGGCATGTAGACAATGTGCCTTGAACTCTTCTACATATTGAGAAGATGAAATCAACATAATATGACCTCATATGGAAGATGAGGTGGTTGACAATTATGGTTCCTATAATGAAAGAACTATGCATAGAAGTTCCCGAGGAAGTAATATGTGAAGAAAGGAAGAAGAGTTCATGAAAGATGCAACTATAGTCATGTAAGATAAGTTAAGTGATCAACATTCAATAACTAGAAGAATTAGCTATGACATCTCCATGGAGGAAGAAGGTATGAAGACCTTGATATGCATAATACAAAAAGAAGAATCTTGGTAATGAATGTCTTGGAGATGGATTCATACATGTGTAGGATGTTGATGTTGAAAGAAGCAAATATCATGTCGAAATGCCATCATTAAAAAGGTAATTTTGATTTGATGTTCATTTTGATTTTTGAAAACATCTGGTTGGGTTGAAATAGGGCTTACCGAAAGAGGGTTGTAGAAGTCACCTACAAGTAGTATTCATGAGATTGGATGGAAGATCCTGAAAGAAATATGACTTGGAAGAGGTGGCTGTATGAAGGAACACTAGATGTGGACTAGAAGATCACTTTCTGATGAAGAAAAGGATGACACGACTATTGGTTCAACCCTATCGTTCATTGAAGGGAAGTGATGGAGAAAGATGAAGTTCGTGACATAAAATGTAACTAGGTTCGGTCTTCATAATGACATATGTAATCATGATTTATGTATTTGATGTAAAGAGAAAAATAAATTTATTATTGTCATTCTTGAGGCATGGGTTTCATGCTCAAGGTAAATTTATTTATAGTTCAAGCACCCATTGAGTGCTTCTAGGGCTTGTCATTGAGTCAACAAGTCAATTGAGTCATTGTCATGCATGGAAGACCTTTTTGGGCATGTTGTATCTTGTAAGGAAAATTTATGTAAAGTCAAAAGTGTCATATAGACCATCCAAGACCTTGTCAACAAACAAAGATCGAGTCGGCCTACAAGCATAAAAAAGTCGACCTCATGGACAACTATTCGAAGCCCATATATACCAAGTATTCAACATCTTTGGAGGAGGTATTCAATCAGCTCTCAAGAAGTTCAATCTAGGAGGATAAGAAGACAAAAAGAAGCCAAACTACCTAACAAAGAAGAAGATGGAGGAAGCATGGTTTTTGGACTATTTTTGGTCTATTATCCTTCACACGTGTGAGAAAATTAGGGCATCTATTGCAGCAGCTAGGCCAAATTGCAGACTTGCTAAGAGAAGTCGAGTTAGGGCATCAATAGGTATACTTTGCAAGTCGAATTCTATAGAAGAAAGAACCAAGTCAAGCGAAGGAGAGGAAGAAATCACCATCCTTTTCACACATGCAAGAGCTAGGGTTTCTGCAATAGTCAAAGTTGCAGCAGAAACTACTGGGGTCGAACTTGCTGGGGTTAAAGTTGATGGGGTCAAAGTTGCTAGAAGTAGGACAAGTCTAAGGGCAAAGAAGAAGGTTCCTTTCAAGGTCAAGAATTCAATTTCTCTCTCTATTATCTCACTTGTGCGAAGTTCTGGAGTTTTGTTGGAAGGCCGAAATTTTGTAGTTGCTGGGGAGGCCGAAATTCTGGCGTAGCTGGTATTGGGAAAAATACTGAGAGGGGGGGGGGGTGAATCAATATTTAAAACTCACACAAACTTTTTTTTTCTTTACTGATTTCTATACGCGACTTTACTCAATCCAACTAGCGTATGTACGCAACTTTTATTAAGGAAACTTGCGTATGCCCAGAGAACTTATTATTCAGATAAATATTTAGTAACTTTAGTTAGACCAGTGTATCATTCATTCATCAGACATTTAGTAAGAATTAAACATGTGCAGTAAGAACATAATAAATCATCACACATAAGCAACACATATGAACATCAGGATTTAAGGTGGAAACCCAATGTGGGAGAAAACCACTGCTGTTGTCGTCTTCGTCTTCAATATTTATTATATAGAAAACTGCTTACAATCTTGTACTGACGCAGACTCATACCAACACGCAGGCACCCACCTGCAGAAGGCTGCAACTTTCTCTCTTTCTCCAACTGCTATTGGAAGGGAGCTCCAACTCCCTGATCTCGTTTACCGACCACCACTGGAAGGGAGCTTCGACCCCCTGCTCTCGTTTACCAGCCACTACTGGAAGGGAGCTACAACCCCTTGATCTGATCACCAAGTCCTACTGGCAGGAAGCTTCGACTTCCTCATTGAAGGCTCCAACCCTCAGCACCACCGCGGATCACATTTCATAAATTTCACACTGGATCCACCGGATTCAATTCAACACAACTTGTAGGTCTCTTTTCATCAGATTTTCAGACTGGACCCACTACACTCATTTAAGCCCAATACCATACATCAAATTGAAACTTATAACTATACCGAATCATTCACTTAATCATCAATCAACCAACCAATCACTGATCTTTAATCACAATCAACTAGTAGCATAATCGATACTCAAACAACTAAAATCTATATGAAGACATCATTGACAGACAACAGAAACCCTTCAACATTCTTTAGCAAAACCCTGGCTTGCATACGCACCTTCCATAAGACATATCCGCGACTGTACGCGCTTATTCCGAAACCAACTGGCATATCTATCTCAGCATATTACTGAATATGGAACACTAAGAAAATGATATTTATAAGAAGGAAGGGTTGCTTTCGTGGAGGAGGAAGGTCTGTTGGTCTAGAGTCTTGGTATATCTCATCTTGATTTTGGATCTACTGAAGGAAGAGTTCATTGATTGGGTTTTCCCCTATATAGCGGTTTTATCCCTAACTGTCCGCCTACATCTGGTGTCCCTGATCTTTATGTTTTTTATTTTGATAATTGTTTGATGAAACAAAGATAAAAGAAGAACATAAGAAAGTTAATGAGAAGTTAAAAATATCACAAGTAATTATCAACATAAAAAAATATTTCTGCCTTTTTTATTTTCTAACATGGAATCAGAGCTAAGGTGAAGAAGGAAGAAATAAAAAGGTAGGTTAAAGGATCTATTGAGGAAAAAGGAGATCAAGAAAAAGATCATTAAAAGGGGATCACATAAGACAAGCCTACTATCTACAGGAACTATGACAAACTCAATGAAAAAAGAAAACACATTAGAAGGAGCCTCCAACTACAGGGCCTAGAAAAAGAGGATAGACCTCATTCTCGAAAAGAACAAAGTGTTGAGATTTTGTGTATTTGGAGTAGCATCAGTTGTGCTCTAGCTCCCAAATTTTGTGGAGGGACTAGAGTACACTTGATCTACAAGACCTAGAAATTGATTTGGGAAATTTCATCTGGTTTAGGAGATATTAAATTAATTAATTATTTTAATGTATTTCCTAAGTTAAACTTAGGGAACTTAAATAATTAAAGTGAATTTAATTAAACATGTGATGAAATTGTCTTAAGTCACACGGATCAAGCTTTCTTTTAATCTTAGCCATTGATTCAAGATCTGATCATGGTTGTTGGTTTCCCAACAAGAAAAGTATAAAGGAAAAACTTGGGGTCATTTGTAAAGACAGAGAGGCAGAGCACTGAAGCTAAGCTGAGATTCTAGGGCGGGTTTGCTAAGAATTCTCAGAAGTGTTTCAGCTGCAGAGAGGGGAATTTAGGCTAAGGGGATGATCTGGTCTCAGGGTCTAGAATCAACAAGAGGCAGAGATTAACTCAGAGAGACAACGCAGAGAAGCAGGGGAGTTGCAGCAGCAAGGACAGTGCAGTCCCTCAAGGACAGCGTGATTTTCAGCAGAAAGCCCTCAGGGGTTACGCAGAGACCCTAAGGGGCAACGTAAGGACTGCGTCACCCAGTCTGGGGTAATGCAGCCCTTTTCGGAGCAACGTTGAGGGACAAAAGGGCTTTAGAGGCTGATGTAGAGGCTTCAGGGGCAACGCTGGGGTTTCTAGGCCCAAATTTTGGCTGAGTTCTGTAAATCCCGTTTAAGGGTGTGGATCAGTCATTATTTTGGCCCTAGATCAGCCAATGAGCTGTAGATCTATTATTTCTCTGTCGGGTTTTCCAGATCTAGAACCCAGGCTTGTTGTATTCAGAAAATTCTTAATAATAAAACCCTCCAGCAGCTAGAAGACCGGTTTTCCCGCATTGGGTTTTTTCGAGGACTATTTGTCCATAAAATCTCTGTGTCACTTTGTCTATGTGTGCATGAACTTGTTCTAGATCTGAATTGGTGAAGATCTGTTATGTGTTTTGCTTTGATTTTAACTTGAATTTATTCAGTTAATAACTTATTTAAGTAGGAGGAGCATAACCAGATTAACAGTAAAGAATTTCTGCATAAGTGTAAGATTCAGAAATTTTCACATGGTATCAGAGCAATTGCAGATCTAGGAGGGTCACCAGCAAGACACTAAAGGTTCTAGCCGCAGAAAGCAGCAGAAATGCAGATCTGAAGGGACAATGCAATTTTCAGAGGCAGATTCACGTAGAGGGAAGGGTGACGCAGTCTAATGCTGTCTCCTAGCAAGCCCACGCAATTACTGCGCAGAGGCAGCTCAAAAACAACGCTGGATTGGTCTGAAGCCAGGTAGTGTGATGCAAACCTGTATCTGTTAGATCCAGAAAAGACTGAAGATTAGCTGCAGAAATTCAAAAGGTGCTGGTGGGGTCAAATTTCTGAAGTTTTCAGTTTTTTTAGCCCAAGCACAAGTGACAAAGAGCGGGAGGAGATCAACTTCTCAGAGAGTTTCTAGCCAAAGAAACTTGCAGATTGATCAGAGGATCAAAGAAAGTTGAATCATTATTGATTTGGCAGGTTTCCTAGGAGGGAAATCAGTTGTCAGAGGGAGCAGAAGGTGCCTGTTTCGCAAAGAGAAAGGGAAGTTCCGACACATTTCTGAGCAGATGGCTCCTCATGGACTACGTGATCAGGACAGAGTGGACGGCCTCTCGAACTTTTCAGTTTGGAAGGCAAGGATCCTGATAGTCCTTGAGGCATATAATCTTAGAGACCATGTAGAGCAAACTTTGGCCACACCGACCGATCCGGATCTCCTTCGGAAGCATAAGGAAGCTGCTGGGCTTGCCAAGCGGTTGATCATGGATAGAATTAAGGACCATATTGTACCACACTTAGCTGAGAAGAAGACAGCTAATGAAATGTGGAAGGCCTTAATCTCCCCATATGAGGGAAAATCTGTCCAAAGGAAGACGCTGTTGGAGACACAGATGAGGTCATTCATGATGACCAAGGGAGAAGACATGGAGCATTTTCTCTTCACATTGCAGTCAATCAGAGATCAATTAACTGCAGCGGGTGCTAAGGTGGAAGACGATGTGATAGTCAGGACTGCCCTCAATGCAGTCACAGATGAGTGGGAAACCTTTGTCCAAAGTATCTTGGGCAGAGCGGACCTCCTAGATTGGGATAGCTTATGGTCAATTCTGCATCAAGAAGAACTTTGCAGATTCACCAAGAAGCAACACAACTCTGGATTGAGCAAAGTGAAGAAAGAAGACGAAGAAGATGCAGCCTTGGCATTAAAGAGGCATCAGGGAAAGAAGAAGAAGGATCTGTCAAATATCAAGTGCTTCCAGTGTGGTGAAATGGGACATTTTGCCAGCAATTGTCCTTAGAAGAAAAAGGACAAGGAAGCTTCTTCTTCCAAGGCTGCTGTGGCAAATGATGGGTCAGAAGATGATGTAGCCATGAGCGCTCATGAACAACGAAGGCGGGGCGACATGGATATGTAGAGGAGCTACATAGTCTAAGGCAGGATCTTTGAGCAGCTCATCTCTTGGATCACATGCGAGCTACGACAGCCTTAAGACAGTAGCGGGACACGTGGAGCAGTGGGTGCATAGATCACAGATGAAGCAGAGGCAGATCTGAATATTGGGAGGAGCAGCGCAGAGTAGAGCAACAACAACATAGAAGCAGCAGCAACGCAGAGGCTGATGTGACTGCAGCAGCGCAGAAGGCTTCAGAGGGACAACGCAGTGCAGCAACAACATGAGAGATTCAGCACAAGAGGCTGATGTGACTTCAGTAGTGCAGAGGGAGTCTGCTTACGCAGTGCAGAGCTTTAGCTGTGCATCATCCTTCAGATGACAGCACAAATCTGTAGCCTATGGAGCTTTAGTGATAAGGATGCAGCCCAACTGACTTGTCTGTCAAAGATTGGGCAGGAGATTCAGTTGTTTCTCTCAACAACTGAAGTTGCAGTGCAACAAATCAACGGTGACAATGCTATGAGCAGCACAAATGTAGCATATTGAGAGGGAGCTGCAGTACAGAGGTTACAGTGGCAGTGGCAGAGTCATGGGCAGCAGTAGTGCAGAGTTGAGTGGCAGCAGGCCAAGCATCAGCAACACAAAACCAATACTCAAAGTATTGTAATGCATAGTGTGATGTATTGCTAGAGCACACCCTTGATTTTTTTTTCCAAAGAAAAAATCAGCAACTTTCTATTAATTATTAATGAAAGTTACATTTTACAGATGCATTTAAGCATTTCGAGATGCCCAAAGGGCCCATGTGCTCAAGCACACTAGTCAATGTAGCTAGGCTACCAAAAAAATTTACAATTTGCCAGTAGTGTTGGGCTTTTCACGCTTGCCCTTTCTCTTTTGCACTATCTGCCAAGTCCCTGAATGTAGGGAAGAAGGAACTAGGGCTAGCTCACCGTTCCTCATGGAATTTTCTTTCTTGGAGTCTGAGCTTTCTGACACGTGCGATCTTTCCTTCACTCTTGTACTTATAGTATAACCGGCCCTTGTGGCCGTTAAAACCTCTATGGTTTGCATCGGCTGAGGCGTCATGTTGGACAAAATTGGATCTTGTTCTTCTTGGTCTGATGCCCCTAGATTAGTGGCAACTTGTGTGCTTTCGTTCTAAATGGGAATGTCCCCTTCATCTTCTGTTTCTTGCTTTGGGCCACCTGAGGGGAATTGCTAGCCCTTAGTTACTTTCCCTGTCTTCTTCTTCCTGTTTTCTCTTTTTCCATTTGGGCATGTGTTTTGTAGATGGCCAGTTTTCCTACAGATCCTGCACCTAAATGCTGTGCTTTCATAATCAAGGTGTTGCTTCCATTTTTGTTGATTATGAATCAGTTGTATACTTTCTGGTAAACCTTTGCTGAGATCCACTTCAACGCAGATTCGTGCAAAGGTAAAAATTCTCTCCTCCAGCCTTTGGATGTCTGTTTTAACTTTTAATATATCTCCCTATAGTGTTTCCAATGCCTTCTAGTACAAGTTCATTCCGGAAATGTAGCGGGAGATTATACAACCGGACTCATACCGACATTCTGGTAATCTCCATCTTGTTTGCGTCAAAATCCAGAAACCAAGGTGTGATAAAGAGACCGATTGATCCCCAGAACCATGGTCCTGCACTGAGTATTATATCTTTGGCTTCTGTAGAGGTGAACTTGACAATAAAGTATCCCTTGGAGCAAAGATGGATATCGCAATCCATAGTCCAGTTGGTGAAAATCCAATGGAAAAGCTCCATTGGTTTGGGCCAAAAATAGTTAAACTTGCATATTACTGCATGTGTTTCAAATGTATATCGATGATCATCGATCTCTGTTGCATTAATATTCAGTTCTGGCACACAATTTAGTTGCTCTACAATGTATGGTTTGGGGGTGTTTTCCACTGGTTCTGAAGTTGTTGGTATTGTGTTTTTCCCCTGTAGAATGTTCCTATATGAGGGTCCACTTCAGGTGCCAGCTTTTGCAGAATTGGCACCCCTCATTGGTCCTGTAGTTATGTTCTGATCAGTTCTTGCAGATGCCTTTGTTCCAGGGGTTCCCCCTTTAAGTCTTAGGTTCAGGACAATGGAATAATTCCTTTGAATGTGATATTCTTTTAATCGGGTTTCTTCTTGCAATTCCTTTCCTCTGTAGATCAGGCTTTGTTGTGAGGTCGAGATACCTGTTGTCGCTTGGATCTTGTGTTTCATATTTGTGACCAAGTCCTCCTCCCTGTACCCACAAGGTTTTTGTTTTCCCATAAAAAATTTTCATGAAAATTTGGAAAATGGTCTGGGAATTATAATCCCCATCTTGACTGTGTGGAATGGGGTCTTCCGCGCTGACTCCATCATTTGAGTGTCTGCTTTGTCGCGGATCTAAAGGGACAGAGTTCATGGGGTGCCCATATACGGGAGCAACCTCACACCCTTCCCATGTTTTGTGCCGCAAAAATGAGCAGTGGGTCGTGAACCCCTGCACTGCCCTTATTATGAAACAACAACCCCATTTGATTTTTAACCTTTTGTAGACTATGAAAAAAAAGGCGAGAGAAAGAAAAACTATGGGAGGAGGTATTACCCGCAGATGGTGATTCTGCTAGATCCAAAGAAGACGGGCCTGCAGATCTTGACCCCCATCGCCCGAAAGACTTTGCTCTGAGTCTTAACTGCGCCTATTGACTGCTTCAGAACATGGATTGCGGGCAGGACCGCCCATCGTTGGCCTTCTGCTGCAATCCCATCTCCAGTCACATATTGTGCCGCAGCCTTTTGTTAAAATTGGACAACTAGGTCCAAAGTCCATGTTGTGATGCTTAGATGAAGACACCAATATTTTTATTGGGTTCCTCTTTCGAAGAGGTGCAAGATCAATCTAAAGATCATCTTGATCCGATGAGCATAACATTTATTTTGAATTTATTTTTAATACTTTAAAAATATGTGCAGTTTGGCCTTAATGTTTTACACCCCCAGCAAATGTGTCACACACCCTCAGTGATTGATATAAATAGAGTCAATGTTGGAGGACATTTCAATCATCTCATCACACACATCCTCATGATCTAAATCTTGATGATGCCGGAAATGGATGCTGTAAATCTGGATGCCGTAAATCTGGATGATGTCGTAAATGGATGCCGTAAATCTGGAAGCCATAGATATGGATGATGCCGTAAATCTGGATGATGCTGTAAATGGATGCCGTAAATCTGGATGCCGTAAATATGAATGATGCCGTAAATCTGGATGCAGTGAATATGGATGATGTCGTAAATCTGGATGATGCCGGAAATCTGGATGTGGGATTATTTTGTTGAATTATGTTGATTTTTGATGAGTTGTCTTTAAGCGCTCTGTGTGTGACACTTCTAGTTGGCTGACCGTATTGAGACTTTGCTGGTTGAAGCATCCCGTTGACCGCTGTAACGCACCAACACACTTATATTTTTCTGGCTTGTCTTCTGTCGATCTATTGGTATGTTCTATCAGCACTTTACTTTCTTGTTTATGTGATTGCTGACTGACATTGGGGATAAAAGTAAAGTTGCATCAAGCATAGAACATCTTCAAAATTTACATGGTATCAGAGGTGAGGTGAAGACAAAGCCCTAGTTTGTAGCAATCACCGAAGAAGAGGATGGGTTCCTCAAACTACAATTGTTTTAAGGCTGATGAAAAATTGACTGGGAAGGATGACTTCCATGCATGGAAGATGACATTGGATCTTAATTTGGAAGACCAAGATGTCATGGACTATGTGCAAAGTAAAATCCAAGAGCTTCCATCCACTGCAACTGCTGCTGCCAAATCAAAGTACAAGAAGGGGGAAATGAAAGCAAAGCTGATGATCAGGGACTCAATTCATAAGAGTCTTGTTGCCTACATCTTTGAGCTAGGTCACTATGCTAGAGAATGCCCTTTCAAGAAGGTCAAGAAAAGGAAAGCTCCCTCCGGCGGAAATGGGCAACCCTTCAAAAGGTCAAGAAATTCTAGGTATGAGGAATCAAATGTTTTTGATGATAAAAGAAATGAATTCATTCTTGTATCTGCCCTCTCTGCTGCATCTCCACCTGACACTATGGATGTCTAGTTGATAGATAGTGGTGCCTCAAGGCACATCATTGGGTTCAAGGAAGCATTTACTAATATGGTTGAGAAGGATACTAATCTACAAATTATCCTTGGAGATAATGCCACATATCCCATGAAAGGGACAGGGATTGTGACCCTCCACTTCTCTCAAGGTCAAGTCCTCTGCCTGCAAGATGTACTATATGTACCTAATTTGAAGAAGAACCTTGTGTCTGTTTCGGCCATGGAAGACAAAGGTTTCAATGTGGCATTCATTGATGGAAGGTGCGCATGTGGAAGAAGAGTTTCAAGGAAGCTATCATGATTGGGTTTAGAGTTGGTACACTCTACCAGGTTGGAGGAAGTCCACTGGGAGCGATGACATGTGATACTATTCGACAGACTGAACTATGGCACCAGAGGTTTGAACAACTTCACTACAAGGCCCTTCCCGAAGCAAGGAAGGTGGTGACGGGGATGCCTGAGTTCTCAAATAATCATGAAGGTGTATGTCAGGGTTGTGTCGAAGGAAAGCATACAAGGGGACCTTTCCCCTCAAGTGTCACAAAGACATTTGATGTCTTGCAATTAGTACATTCTGATCTGTCTGGTATGCTGCCTGTGACATCCTTGGGAGGATGTTCTTATTATATGAGACGAACGAGTTTAAGAACTTTTGCAGAGGAGCTAGCATCAAGAGGGAGACCACAATGTTTGTGGGCTACAGTGAAACTTCGAAGGCCTATAAAGTATATGTGCCTGGTCAAAGGGAAGTGGAGATATGCCACGATGTTACCTTTGACAAAGATGCTTCCCTGAGGAAAGTAGTCAATCTTCCGAGATTTGAGGAAGATCATGAAGCAAGGCCTGGAAATCAAGAAGAATCGAAGGATGAGACGATGCCCGATGCTGAAGGACCAATGGGCCCGATTGATCCACCTCCTTCAATAGGGAAGAGACCATCATGGCTCAGGGACACTCTCGAGGATGCCGAGGGACATATGGCCCCAAAGGGGGACATTCGTGAAAGCAAGAAGCTAAGTAGATACCAAGGGTATCTAGTAGCCATGAGTACTATTGTACAATCTGAGCCTGGATCTTTTGAGGAAGTCGTAAAGCATAAAGTCTGGAAGGATGCTATGCACGAAGAGTATGAGTCCATAATGAAGAATGATGTCTGGGATGTGGTTCCAAGACCGGAGGACAAAGCAGTTGTCACCTCAAAATGGCTCTACAAGATCAAGCATGGATCTGATGGAAGTGCTGAAAATTTCAAGGCAAGATTCGTTGCCCGTGGCTTCTCTCAAAGGGAAGGCATAGACTATGATGATATATTTGCACCTGTGGCCTGATATACCACCATTCGATCTATCATAGCCTTTGCTGCTACGCAAGGATGGAGTCTTCATCATATGGATGTGAAGACCGCATTTCTGCATGGTGCGATAAAGGAAGAGGTGTATGTGGAGCAACCTTTGGGGTTCGAAGTCCAGGATCGGGACACCCATGTTTGCAGGTTGAAGAAAGCCCTCTATGGGTTGAAGCAAGCACCCGTAGCCAGGCCAGAGATAGATAGCGACCAAGAAGCCGCTTCACTCGTAGTAATGTTGGATCCAAACCTTTATTTAAGGTTGACAGAGAGAAGCCTCTCATTCGTGTCGTATGTGGACTAATTTTCCCGATTGTGTGCCGTCCTCTCATTCATCGCAAGAGAGAGTCAGTCATTGCAGCTCGAGATGAAGGACCTAGGATCGATGGCCCATTTCCTAGGCCTTCGGAGGTCTGCAGATTCGGGCGGGTAGATTTTCCTTTCTCAAGGAAAATACATTGTGAAGCTTCTAGAAAGATTTAGTATGATGGACTGTAAGTTCGTGTCGACACCAATGGAGCTCAACTTTAAGAAGTTGAGTGGCAGCGCTGCTAGGCCCGTGTTAGCAAATCCTACTAAGTATCTTAGGGGCCCTGATGTTCTTAGTGAACACCCGTCTAGACGTATGTTGTGCAGTGAACACTTCGAGTCAACACATGGTTGATCATAACATTCACTGGGTTGGTGCCAAGAAACTCATGAGATATCTCTGAGGCACGATAGACCATGGGCTAAGATACACTGCCGGGAGTATGACACTCCATGGATATATTGATGACAAATGGGCTGGCAGTGTGGTGGATCGCAAGAGCACATATGGATGCTACTTCACACGTAGATCTGCTTTGGCCAGGAAACTGAAGTCGGTAGCCTTGTACCGCTGAGGCCGAATACATTGTAACATGTATGCCCTGTTGTGAAGTCACTTGGTTGCGAAAGCTCCTCAGTGAGCTATTCGAGCATGTGCTAGATGCCATCGTTATCCTTTGTGATAACTAGAGGGGGATTTTTTTGTCATAGAATCTCGTGTTCCACGAATGATCCAAGCATGTTGATGGCTGGTACCACTTTATCTGGGATATGGTACAGCGAGGCGCCGTAAGGCTCGATCATATAGGAACTGATGAGCAGGTCGCGGATATTCTCACAATGCCCTTGGGGAAGGTCATGTTCCTAACCTTCCGTGAGAATCTTGGTATCATGGAACGACCCTATTCTGAGGGTCCTGTTGGACGATGAGCTCTGGGAGCTATGGGGGGCTTTGGGGATAGCTTCTCGGAGCTATAAGCAACCATAGGACTAGGCTTGCCAAACCTTGTTGGTGTGCTTGGGCCCCACCGTTATGATGATTGAGTTGGTTCGCCTCTCATGATCTGTGCCCTGTATGCATCCTACCCATTTGAGTTCTGGACTCATGGGAAGTACCTCTCATTTGGCCAAATGAGGTGGGAAAAGCTAGAGACTAGTAGCAAAGACTGATGGACACATCAGAGATTGTCGTACTCTCTATCTAGGATGACATGTGTCCAACCACTTGATCTAGGATCAAGTCTAGTGAGGTTTCGGACCTCCTACTGACTTTGGGTCAAATAAACCAACTTCGGGTTGGTATGTGACTCTTTGAGTCCATGTGAGGTTTCGGACCTCCTACTGACTTTGGGTCAGATAAACCAACTTCGGGTTGGTATGTGAATCTTTGAGCCCATGTGAGGTTTCGGACCTCCAATTCACTTCAGGTCAGTGAGACTAACTTCGGGTTAGTATATATGACTCTCTTGAGTCCAAGTGAGGTTTCGGACCTCCTACTGACTTCGGGTCAGACAAATCGACACTGGGTTGGTATGAGGCTCTTTATGAGTCCTATAGAGGTTTTGGATCTCTAGGCTGAATCTGTCAGCCGGGAATGATGTCTTTGTGACTGACCCACTTTTGTTCTGAAATAAAGAGGCCAACAAAGCAAGTTACGGTGGGATGACGCACGATGTTTGATTGCACAGGTGGATGGAGTTCTCCCTAGTTGAGAGGGAGTGTTAAAATTGGACAACTAGGTCCAAACTCCATGTTGTGATGCTCAGATGAAGACACCAATATTTTTATTGGGTTCCTTTTTCGAAGAGGTGCAAGATCGATCTAAAGATCATCTTGATCCGATGAGCAGAACATTTATTTTGAATTTATTTTTAATACTTTCAAAATATGTGCAGGTCGGCCTTAAGGTTTTACACCCCCAGCGAATGTGTCACATACCCTCAGTGATTGATATAAATAGAGTCAACGTTGGAGGACATTTCAATCATCTCATTACACACATCCTTATGATCTAAATCTGGATGATGCCGGAAATGGATGCTGTAAATCTGGATGATGTCGTAAATGGATGCTGTAAATCTGGATGCCATAAATATGGATGATGCTGTAAATCTAGATGATGCCGTAATTATGGATGATGCCGTAAATCTGGATGACGTAAATATGAATGATGCCGTAAATTTGGATGCAGTAAATATGGATGATGTTGTAAATCTGGATGATGCCGGAAATCTGGATGTGGGATTCTTTTGTTGAATTATGTTGATTTTTGATGAGTTGTCTTTAAGCGCTCTGTGTGTGACACTTCTAGTTGGCTGACCATATTGAGACTTTGCTGGTTGAAGCATCCTGTTGACCGCCGTAACGTACCAACACACTTATATTTTTCTGGCTTGTCTTCTGTCGATCTACTGGATTGTTCTATCAACACTTTACTTTCTTGTTTATGTGATTGTTGACTGACATTGGGGATAAAAGTAAAGTTGCATCAAGCATAGAACATCTTCAAAATTTACACCTTTTCTACCAGGTGCCATCAGGTGTCGTCGTCGAGAGCCACCAACTGTGGGAGCCCGATATTGAAGAAATGGTTGCGGATCTGCCATTCGCCAGTGGAGGTGCCTCGGGTCGGTCCTGAAAACACGTGGCGCTGAGTCGATGTGTGTCGCGTACCCTGAACAACCTTCGCTGCGAGGAAACCACCCTAGATCATCGAACGAGGGTCGCTTGTGTCCATGGACGATGACCCTCTCGCTGTGGATTCGTAGCCGGGTAGCAGCGAGCTTGGGAGATGCCGCCGCATAGCTGCGGAAGGCCTTTGTTCTTGAAACCCTAGCGCCATTCACCATTTTCGCCATTTACCACTACCACCGTCTCCTGGGTTTGAGGACTTGTGTGTTTCCCCTTAATCCTATTAGAGCACATCCTTGATGCTAAGAGGGAGTGTTGAGATTTTGTGTATTTGGGGTAGCATCAGTTGTGCTCTAGCTCCCAAATTTTGTGGAGGGACTAGAGTACACTTGATCTACAAGACCCATAAATTGATTTGGGAAATTTTATCTGGTTTAGGAGATATTAAATTAATTAATTATTTTAATGTATTTCCTAAGTTAAAACTTAGGGAACTTAAATAATTAAAGTGAATTTAATTAAACATGTGATGAAATTGTCTTAAGTCACATGGATCAAGCTTTCTTTTAACCTTAGCCATTGATTCAAGATTTGATCATGGTCGTTGGTTTCCCAACGAGAAAAGTATAAAGAAAAGGCTTGGGGTCATTTGTAAAGACACAGAGAGGCAGAGCACTGAAGCTAAGCTGAGATTCTAGGGCAGGTTTGCTAAGAATTCTTAGAAGTGTTTCAGCTGCAGAGAGGAGAATTTAGGCCAAGGGGATGATCTGATTTCGGGGTCTAGAATCAACAAGAGGCAAAGATCAGCTCAGAGAGACAATGTAGAGAAGCAGGGGAGCTGCAGCAACAAGGACAACGCAGTCCCTCAAGGACAGCGTGATTTTCAGCAGGAAGCCCTCAGGGGTTATGCAGAGACCCTAAGGGGCAGCGTAAGGACTGCGTCACCTAGTCTGGGGTAATGCAACCCTTTCCAGAGCAGCACCGAGGGATAAAAGGGCTTCAGAGGCTGACGTAGAGGCTTCAGGGGCAACACTGGGGTTTCTAGGCCCTAATTTTGGCTGAGTTCTGTAAATCCCGTTTGAGGGTGTGGATCAGTCATTATTTTGGCCTTGGATCAACGAGTGAGTTGTAGATCTATTATTTCTCTGTCAGGTTTTCCAGATCTGGAACCCAGGCTTGTTGTATTCAGAAAATTCTTAATAATAAAACCCTCCAGCAACCAGAAGATCGGTTTTCCCGCATTGGGGTTTTTCGGGGACTATTTGTCCAGAAAATTTGTGTCACTTTGTCTATGTGTGCATGAACTTGTTCTAGATCTGAATTGGTGAAGATCCGTTATGTGTTTTGCTTTGATTTTAACTTGAATTTATTCAGTTAATAACTTATCCAAGTAGGAGGAGCATAACCAGATTAACAGTAAAGAATTTTTGCATAAGTGTAAGATTCAGAAATTTTCACACAAAGTTTTGGATCTCGTTAAAGGAAATGTCAAGAAGCCTACAGATGAATCAAGTGATACAGAGAAATCAAAGTTTAGAGAAATTGAAATAATGGCTATGAATCTTATAGTGGATGGAGTTAAGGACAACCTAATTCCATACATATGCAACATAAATTCCGCTCAAGAAATATATGATGCTCTCTCCAAGTTATTCACAATAAAAAACATTGGTCAAATAGAAAGCCTTAAGAATGAACTAAGAACTGTTAAGATGACAAATGATGATACCGTTTCATCATATTTCATAAGGATATCTAGTATTAGAGATGAACTCCAAGCAATAGATGAAGTTGTCCCAAAAAAGGAGCTTGTAATTACTGCCCTTCATGGAATCACTCTACATGCGTCCTCTTAGACCCTCATCTCGAATTTCCTAAGCTAACTTTCTGACTTAGTTAACTAATACAAGTTGTTATGAGATGGAATTACAATTTCTCTTCCAATTTAATTAAGGGAAAATTAAATCAGAAGCCCCGCTTTGGGGTGCCATTAACATTATTTAGGCTTTTGCATTATCTGGGTATTAATATGTTTTTTCTCCTCTCGGCCCTGATCAACTTTTATTGTCAGCTTTATAGCTGAGTGCGTCAATTTTGAGACTGCTCATGGTCTCCACCAACTCTGTGCTTTCTGCTTTGCCTTTTCCATGTCCATCTGATTTTGTTTTAGGATTGCCCATGCTGGCATTCATTCCCATCACCAGTGACTTCCTTGTCATAACTATAGGACCTTTGAGTATCCTCTATTCTACTGGTCCACATCCTACCTTTGCTTTGTTATGCCAATACTTATATTTAGCAATGTGTATGGAGTTGGACAAACCTGTTAGATAGAAACACAAAATCAGGTTTATACGAAAGTCTGCCTTTTTATGTTACCATGGACTTTGCTGCTCTTGTAGGCAGCAGGCCACCAGAGGCCTTCTTTTTGATTTCCTCAAAAAATGTATGGCTCAATTCAAACTTTTGAGTTGATAGATGGCTTCTCCTCTTCCATATATTTCATTGATTGCTCACTTGTCCAAATCCAAGCTCTAGGACGAAACTTATGACTTGCTAATGTTTGGCGTATTTTGTCCAATTTGCTCCTGTATACTACAACATCTTTTCGTCCAATTTCCCAAGAATTTATATGTCCAGATTTTAAATCTGCATCCATTGTTGTGGTCCACCATCCAAGAGCTTTCTGTTGACTACTTCCATGCCCTATTCCAAGCCACAAGCTGCAAGTTATGCCTCTTGAAAGTAAACTGGTGTTTGATTTATCCCCTTCACTGTTTCAGGTGTGACTTTCTCATATTGACTATGTTTTGCATTTGCAGTATCTCATTGGAAAGTTCCTTCTGGGCTTTTCATTTGAGCTAGCTAGGGCTGTATGTGCTGCAACCACATAGGCTCCCTGGATTTCCAGCGTCGAAAAATGTTGTTTCAGCCCTAAAAAATGGTCTGCAAGTTTATAACCCAAAATTCCTGATAAAAAGGGGAGAATATACTGAATTTGCAACTATTATGGCTCCATGAAACAAGAGTCCAGCCTGTTCTTTTGTAGAAAATATTTAGAGAAATTGTTATAAAACAATTGTAAAGCATTTATTGTATGGAAGAGGCGTTCCTCACTTCAAATAATCAAATTAAAAAATTTGTCCCCACAATGAAAATAGACAACAAAAAATATTTAAAGAACAACGTGAAAGATAAAAAGAAATTTGGAAATGTTGGCTATAAAAAGTTAGCAAAATATTATTTCTAATACCCATAGGCTATACCCACTCCTGCATTTTATGTAACAGCTTTTATGTTAGCCTTGACTTTTTCCTTTTCCAAAATTATGATTTTAACGGGAAACCTTTCTCTCCCCTTGACATTTTCCTTTGCAAGCTTATTTGTTCTATACATGATGTATGATGCACTAAGAAGTAAGAACCTTATATTCTAACCTGTCATTGGAAAATTTCTTTTTCCTTCATGTAGAGGTTTGTTTGTAAGAGTGAGGAGCTGCATTTTGTGTCAGGATGGGACATGATTCCTTTTCTGCTGTGGAGATAGCTTTCTAGAAAGTCTTGTGATTTTTCTTACACAGGGTTATGCCTTTTTCTGGATTTCTTTGCAAGTTCTATTATTTTTTCTTCGGTAACTTGATTTAACATTGGACGTTGGATGTTGGGGTCACAATTATTTAGCAAGGTTTTGGATATTTGGCAATTAATTGCCAAAGAACCTGTTTCTTTAATTTTGTGACAAGGATATGTAATTTTATTGAAAATTAAGGGTACTATAATATTTTTGTTATCATTGAAAATGCTTAATTGTTTTTTCCTTTCTAGTGAAAATCCTCCTTTCCATTGAATTCCCTATAGGGATTCAACTTCTCCCATCTGTTGGGGTAATTATCATCGGCCATGTTGATTAAGGATTTTCTGTTCACTTTAGATTTGTTGTGGGTTGTAGATTTTCTAGTCATTTGGCCATTGAATTCCCCATAGTGATTCAACTTCTCCCTTCTGTTGGGGTAACTATCATCACCCATGTTGATTAAGGATTTTCAGTTCAGTTTAGATTGGTTGTGGGTTATAGATTTTCTAGTCATTTGGCCTCACACTTCAGAGTGATGAGAAGTAAATGAATGTACTACCCACAATCATTGGGAGTACGAGTGACCTAGCTATGAGTACTCTCAATGGTCGACACTAGTTGAGTTTCTTTGTGGAAATCTCTGTTTAAGGCTTTTAAATCAGCATGAATGTCCATAAACCCAACATGTGGCTAACTACACGACAAGAAATCTATAATTTTTGCTAGCCCTTCATCCTCTAGTGCCTCTTTAATGTGATCTATGTCCTCCATTCTTTCTAGAGTGGGGCAGTTAGGTCCCTTCCAGCTGACTGTCCAGGAGTTTATTCCCCTTGCTTCCTCTCCTCGTGTGCTTGTTTAATGTGATGTATGCCCTTCACCCTTTCTAGAGGGGAGAGGTTAGGTTCTTTCCGGTGGACTGTCCAGGAGTTTATTCCACTTTCCTTGTCTCCTTGTTTGACAATGAAAATAGGAGCAACCATTGGCTATGCCTTCACAGGTCATTTCATTAGAGCTGTACCTGCTTCTAATGGGCAAGGATCAGAGAGTATTTCGTCTGGGATTGTCTTTCTGAAGTATTTCGTTACTAATAAAAATAATGAAGATTTAATAATCAATTTGGCAAGTTATGGAACTGTCATGTATGGGATTGAACCTTCTTTTAAGTGTTGCATTAGAGTACTCCAAGTTCTCCTGATCTTGCTCTGGAATCATTCCCAAGTGCTCCCAGGACTGCAAACACATGCACACACACATGTTTGTAATGCACCCACGACTGCGAACACACACACCCACATAATGCTCCCAGGGTTGTTCCTTGGCCACATTGCTCCTTACATTTCTTCTGTTAAACAGTTGAATAGCTTTTCAAAAAATTCATGTGGGGGTTATCAAAACATTTTGCTAGACATAAGGTTTTTCTTATGCAAGAACAAGAACCCAAATAGCACAAAGCAAAGCTTATGTAGTCTCCAGGAGAATTGTGATGATTTAAGAAATATCGATGGATCTAGGACTGTAATATGTGTGTGATATTACCATAACGTTATTGTACTTGTGGTTATATAGGAGAATTCCATTATGAGCTCAAAGAAGCAGGTTCCTTTATTGAAAAATATTTTTGCTTGGCACAGTAATGGCTTGATTATATCTCTTTCGTTTCTAGATGTTATATTCCATTTCAAAAACAGAATATAGGATTTCCACCCAAGTCCACAATAGTGCATAATAAGACATCTACATAAGTGCATGGATATACATATGCAGGCAAATTGGATTTTACATATAATGCCTTCTTCGTTACAAAATTCCATTTATTTGGACATTTAATGTGCCCTCAGTCACATCAGACTTCAGATTTTGCAAAGCTAGTTTTTCTATACTAAAAGAATGAGAGAGATGCTGCTAAGTCGGACGACTTAAAAATTGTTGGATCTCATGACAGGTCAAAGCCTAGTTTGGCAGCTTGTGTAGCATGCATGATGCCTTTCATGCTTGGGATATGTTTTCTTTGCCCAGCAATGGATTGCCTTTGGCACAAGGAACATTATTGTCCTAATTGTGAGCAAAAGGTGATTTACATTTTCAGCCTCAAGTCTTGCAACTGTCGCCATTTGCGGGCATTTCCCCAGTGGCAAAGATGTCCTAAATTTTTACCCTCGTGTTTGTTTGCAGGTTGCGGATTTTATGAAATCAGATCCTTGTGCAGTGGCAGATGTCCCGCATTGGATACAAGAAAGTTTTGCTCTACCAGCCTGATTGTGCTATATATTCTCATTTGACATTTGTCAGATATGCTTGTATTTGTTTTTCTTTCAGGAGATCTTGTAAATGTCCCTTTAATACTCATTTGAATTCTGCAACTTATGTAATTTTAAGTAATTTTCTTATCGACAATGATTCAATAAGTATTGCAGGGCGAATGCCCATTTAGGCATTTGGTATGCTGTGATGCCAATTGGAGTAATGGATGCGTACTTAAATGTTTGCAAGATGAAATGTGCAACTGGATTCTGTTACCATGATTATAAGAAATATCTTATATAGTAGGTTTGTTGCAAAACTTGATTACTCTTCTATAGGTTGAATTTTCTCTGTGATGCACATATTTATTACGAGCAGACAATTGTGGACATAAGACGGTGAGTATTTCCTGTCGGTAAAAAGAATTTGTAACTTTTTCAAGTAATAAAAATTGAAAAAATACAGTTGAAAAGTTTCAGTCACATAAAACATCAACATAACACTGGAAAACCTACTGTCTTCAAGATCTGTTGTACAACCCGATGATTCTCTTTAAACAAAGCATGTTAAAAAATACTAGGGATCTTCTGTAACAGCACATGTTATGAGCTGGAAAATTAGACACCAAAGACTCAATGACTCACTGTTCATTTATCTGTCTGATGTCGGACGTTTCTTCACCATCTCTCCTTCTGACAACCCTTAAAGGATCCAGCGTGTCTGCTACATGCCCGCCAGGATAATCTATGGCCTTCCTTATTGAGTTCCCTTCTAACATGGCATCCATTACTGGACTGAAACCCATCTTTCAGTATCTTCATTGATTGTATGTGTAGTGCCTCGCCCATTTTGGACTTATATATTTTGAATTATATCATGTTTTATATGGTTTTGGTCAACAACCGCTGTGCTGGAGTTCACTGAACCGGATTGTATTCATATGACATTTATGACTATTCATGATACATTGTTATGTGAACAACTTCATAACTATGTATAGATATGTCTCTTAGGTTGCTAGATAGTTATAGAATTTGATGTGATTAATATTGCAATATGATTTATGTGGGGGGCATTGTTTTGTTATGTTGTTGCTCATGTTAATAAATCTATTGTGTTTTATTTTTATTTGATGCATGGCACTCTATTGGGAGTGTGGGGTTGTATTTGGGTTGTGCCCAGTAATTCACTAATTGTAGGTTATAGATTTTGTTGGGTCTGCTTGAGGTGGTAATAGTGAAAAAGCTATCACATATAACTATGCATTATCTTGTATATAAATTATTGTGATATTTTAATATTCTGTTTAGCAAGCCACAACGTATAATATAAAGGGTTTTTTTATTGCATGATGTTTATATTTGACACGGTTGGACATGAAATTCAGATGATAGAACTTTACAGTTTGAACGGCATTATTGTTGAGCAGATAAGTCACATGATACGAGGACACGAGACACAGAGAACACATAAATACGAATATTCGACACAAGACACAATGGCCCTGGAAACAAGACAAGACACGAGGGACACACACACACACACACATACTGAAATATAGTGCATGATCCATATTTTTAAGAAATTAGATCATCTACATATATGAATCATGATGATATCTATTTAGTATTTAGTAATTTACTAGTTAGTCTATTAATTTACTACATCAATGATGTTCACAGTAAAATGTTCATTGCTCATGTTATTAACAATTGTTCAAGCACATAAGAAACTACTAACTAGAAATTTAGAAATATCATGATTGATAAAATAAAACTAGAAATTCAAAAGAACTTGTGAATTGCGCTCTCAATGTGAAGTTGTGAGCACTGTGCTCGAATTCGATAGAATTCCTCACATTGCACAACAAATTCAATTTCGGCAGCGAGAAAACTAGATTCCGGCGACGAACAATGACAAAAAAACCCAAAAATAAACCGTTGTGGGTTTTAAATGTCACTTTTCGTGGGACACGTGTCCTAAGAGCAAAAAATGTTAGGGCATGTTTTCACCACGACCAAAACATGTGTCTCAATTGGAGGACACGAAAAAAAAAGTTTTCGACACGTTTTAGGGCACGTTTTGTGTCTGACATGTGAAATACGGGACGTGAGACCATGAGGGACATGGCCTGTAACTTAGTTGAGCAATCATTAGATCGCTAGGAAGGATAGAGATTCATAACCATCGATTTCTTTCTTCCTCCACTAACCTCAAAATCAAGGCACTTGACGAGGAGGTCCAACCCTCCATATTGATGTGATGGATTTCGAGATGCTTATTGCAAGTTGATAGGATATCACGACCTCCTACCTACTTACATATCCCACTAGACATAGGAGTATGTGCAAGGGTAAGAGTTGGTTATAACAAATAAGCGGACAAATTGATCATAATTTTTGAGCATAATCAAAACTTTTGATTATAATCAAATAACTTTGAATTCATTGAAAAATATGAATTTAAAATCAAATATTGATCAAACATGACCTTGTTCGAGGATCATTATTTTTTGAGCATAATAAATTACTTTGATTATAATCAAATAACTTTGAATTCACCGAAAAATCAAATATTGATCAAACATGACCTTGTTCAAGGCTTTATAGAAAATATTAAAGTATGTCTACTTAGCTTGCATAAAATTTCATTTAAAATTATGCTCTAAGACTTTATCACATTAGGAGGTGTTTTGTACAACCCAATGTGAAGAGGAGGCAGAATTTCATACTCGAAATAGAGTTAACACTTGCTATTTTAAAAAAAAATAACATAATATGTTGTGGGTATATGTATGTTTCATGATAATTGTTAGAATGTATATAGTTCATATTCTTTTTAGAACAAAAAAAATAATCTTATAACTCAAATTTCTCACTTAGATTCCTTATTGGGCTTCTCATTTTGAATTTTGGAGACAAACATGTTGTGACAACAAAAAGAGACAGGCCAACATTGAGAAAACTGAATAGATGGGAGTTAAACCACTTAGAGCATAAATTGTTAGTAGTATTAAGGGGTTGGTGCTAAAGGGAGATTAGAGCTAGAACAAGAAGTGGGATTTTAAGGAATTGAAGAATGGAGAGGTGAGAGGATGAAAACACTTCGTTGGAGTAGAAGAAGACAATAACAAGTTTATCAAGCAAGGATTGGAAGAAGGCTAATGGCCTTGCATATTTTGAATGCACCTTCTCACCTTCAAACACAATATTGTATAATATAAAGGCTTGGTGGGGGAGAGGGGGGGCTACGGGGGGTGGTTTGGTTGGGGTTGGTACTATGGCTTTGTTGTTCTTTATCGAATATTACTATTAATGTGGAGTTAAAATATTGTAAGGGGTTTATGGGGTTTCATTGGTTCTATCTCTAGGAATGCATTTTGTATGGTTGTGGCTCTAATTTTTTAATGTATGATGTATTGGTTCACATTGAAGATTTATGGAGTGAAGACCCCATGTAGAATGTTTATTATCTTTCTCTTATATGGTGATGATGTCTTTTATTGTTGTTATGATGTGTCGGGCGGGGGGGGGGGGAGAGGTGGGGAGGAGTGGGGTTTTGGTATCATAGCTTTGATGTTCATTATTGAATATTGTTATCAATGTGGAGTTGCAAATATTGTAAGGGATTTATGGGGTTTGTTGGTACTATAATGCATTTTGTATGGTTGTATCTCTTATTTGTTAATGGATGATGTATTGGTTCGCATTGAAGATTAATGAAGGACCCATGCGAAATTTTTATTATCTTTCTCTTGTATGGTGGCGATGTCTTTTATTGTTGTTATTTATCCATTCTACTAAATGCTCACAATCTACTTCACTCTATGTTGTGCTCTTAAAGTTAGAGGTTGGTTATGTTTATGTTTGTCCTTTAATCATTGAATGCATTGATGTTGGTTGTGATACGATGGATTTATTATTGCATAATAGTTAAGGTGGGAATGTGGGGCTGGTTATGTTTATGTTTGTCCTTTAATCATTGAATGCATTGATGTTGGTTGTGATACGATGGATTTATTATTGCATAATAGTTAAGGTGGGAATGTGGGTATGGGTAATGAATTGTGTGTCATTGGCAATAGGCATAATGTGTGAGCCCTATACAAGCTTTAGTATCAACATAATGGGTTGGGTGAGACCTACCCTTCATGGGGATTGAAAATGTCAAACACTTCGACTATAGTTAGACACCAATGTGAACCTTGGACTAAAACTAAGCCAATATCATTTTCCACTATTAAGACCCTTCATAATGTGTAGTTTGATTAACAAGTTGATTAGAGCCATGCACAAGATTGGTGGTTCATGTGGATTGATCTCTTTGATAAATAATCCATTATGGGATCTCCATCTTGTTGGATGCATGATGACCATGAAAATTATGGAATATTCTAGGTAGAGTTCCTAGAGGTACTATTTGAATGGTTGAAGAGGGTAGGATAACCCTTGTGACCACCTTGGAAGAGGAGAAGAGAGATCTAGTGGGAGACCTAGCATTTGGTTGCGTCATAGAAATTTGATCATGAGTTTATGAGGACTGCCAATTTTTGGCATAAGACTATCCGATATAATTCTATATTATTTTGTTCATAGTGGAGCTTCTCAAATGTAGAAGATAAATCATGGGGACCCATTGAAGGTTGGTGAAGGAGGTTGTAACATAAGTGAAAGTGTTTTTAGTGGAGGATTTCATGCCCTTCAACCAAACAATGGTGGAAACATAAGTCTTTGTGCATAGGGGTACCCTGGGATGGAGTTGGTGAATGAATAATTGAAGGAGGTCAATACTATGGAGGAATCATAATATCTAGAGATAAGAACGAGAATTGAAGAGGGATGAGATTGTTGAGAAGTAGTTGTTTAACAAGATGCAAGAGGTTCATTGGATAGAGGAGGTAGTGAAAAGAACAATGGATGTAGAAGATACTACTGATGTGCATCTTAGTAGGGTTGTGGAACAAGGAAAAAATAATGATTGGTGGTTGAAAGAGTGGGTATTTGTAGTGGAGGAGAATTTGAAAAGAGGACCAGATGGAGTGATTTTAAGATTGTCAGCAGAGTTGATCAACGGAGTTAAGTAAGTGAGTGACCATGCTCATTCAGAGGGATCAAGGATAGTGTGGCAGGAAGTTGCATAACCATAAGAGGGAGATGCACTTAACAATGTGTTTTGGGTGTTTGAAGTAGAAGAGAAATGAGTGGCAAACATGGTCTGACTTGAGGATAGTGGAGCCAATCTATAAAAGTGACCACCCCTTGTGCATCTTGAGAAAACTAAGATAATAAACATTAATCCTTTGTCTAGTTTTTGCTTAAATGAACCTTCTAACAACGAGGTAGCCTAAGAGCAGTGGTGGACAACCAAGAGTAGGTGGAAATATTGGTAATAGTGTAGTGCAAGGGTGGTTTTTAATTCTAGTTTAGGAGGAGGAGGTGCTATAGTTAGCCAACTAGGTCCCCGAGGTTCCCTTCTGGTGAGAAATCCAATGACAACATGGTTGGAGTAGTGGAGAATAAAACAATGAACCTCCCTAAATTCTTAAGAAAATGAAATAGCAATGCATAGCAACATTGGTTCCTCTATGAATCAATTTGGAGAGTGAAAAGGTCACACCCCCAAACACCAAACTAGTAGAGTTCCAAACCACTTTGAGGGGGAGGGACTTGTAGTAATATATAAATAAAGTTTGTCCAAATTGACCCACAAGACACACTTAACTAGTCCATGGATGAAGTGGCAATATTTGTTGCTAAATTTTAGAAGCCTACTTCAAAGAAACAAAGTTGTGCTAAGTTGAAGGAGATCAAATCGATGATGGGAAAGAGTGCCTAGAAGTATTGTTAGTGCTTTCGTGACTTGATCAAGAAAATCTCTTTCCCAGTCCATGAGACAAAACATAAAGATTGGTTAATTTGGGGATTGTTTCCTTAACCAAAGGATAATTTATGCAATAGGAGTGGACCACTTAGTGGGAAATTTGGACATAGGCTATGAAGATTGAGTCAATGAATAGGTATCCACGAGCAATGGGAGTAGGTATTACAATTATGTCTTCAACTAGTGCAATGCTTGACTTGGATTAGTTTTAGTTGTAACTATCAACCTTGACTAATTTTTTTTAGAAAAATAGACCAAACCAAGACAAACAAAGAACAAGTTTGGTGCATTATGTCTAAGATACAACGTTACATGGTGAACTATTTCCCTTTGTTGAGAATTAGAGTTGTGGGGCCTAACTTGATGTTGCCACAAACTAGGTTCATATTTAATAAAAATACCATTCTCTATGATATTTGTAGGGTGAACATTCATACCATGGAAAATCATCATATCTTGCAAGCATTGACAAAGTGATTCAAGAGGAGCTCCTTCTAGGAAGAGGAGGTGAAGTTGGAGCAGCTAGGGAAGATATGGTGGGGGATATAAAGGTGGAAATAATGGAGGGAACATAAATGGAAAGAACGATGGTCACTCATAACCCATCAAAGGTTTTTAATGTAGTGAGGTAGGGCACATCTTCTGATTTTATTCAAAATTGAGGAGGATGTTTGATCAACAAACTATCATGGATATTCCATTGGAACAATTCATCATGATACCTTTTGCGATATTTTATAATTTTTATTATTCAATTTATATTATTACTAGATTAATGCTCAAATTTATGGAAATAACTAAAATATGAAAATGAAAGAATAGGAAAATTAACACACCATCTATACAAATGAACACAAGATGTATCTTGGGATACCTGATATAAGTCAAAACCTAGCTAGAAAGGGGGTGCACTTACTATGGAGTTGCCTTTGATAGTGTGACCTGAATGAATACTATACAATTTTCTTCCTCATCTACTATGCTCTCAAATCCTACTCCTAAATTCTCTTCTTGACTATCTAACATGTACATCGCTAAAATAATGGAACCACTCTCTTCCTAGAGGCTCAATATTTTAACACAACTTAATACCTGTCTAGGGTTAGGGTTTTTGCATGCATCAATTCTCAATTATTGTTAGTGTTTTGGACCTTTTAGAATATTCTTGAAAGAACACATGTGGCTAGCCCTATACATGAGTAATGGGGGATTATGTGGCATCCACTTGGTACCATGATGGTCAAAAAGGTAAATCAACTTTTGGGAGATATAACTTTTGCATATGAATTCTGATTGGGGTTATTCCCACATTGTTGGAAAAGTAAAACAACATCAAAGGGTTGGGAACTATTATTTTAAAGTTTTGACCACAAAAAGTGTTGTTTGATGCTTCAAAATGAATCTAGAAGGTTCTAGACTCAAATCTCCACACTGGCACCTACCACTAAAATGGGTCTTGTAAGCCAATTCCTCTAGTTTCACAACCTATAAAATTCCAAGATAGATGATAAATTTTATAACGATCCGTTTTCATACCTTCCCATTTACGGAGGTTTTTGGTCCACAAAAGCTTTCATTGAATGAGGCGAGGAAAATTTGTAGGAATTTACAGGGTAAGTGAAACCAATCAACAAGGGAGATGCTCATGCACTGTAATGAATCTCGAACTGAACTGTACCTCGAATATATCGAAGTATTCTTTTAGCTACTTTCTAGTGACTTTCATGAGGTTGGTGCATAAACCGAGCGACAAGACCAACGACAAAGGAAAGGTCAGGACGGGTATGGGTTAGCTACAAAAGTTTACCAACAAGTTGACGATATAAGGTAGCATCAACTTCAGGGATAGTACAGTTGACTAAAAGCTTGACTCCAGATTGAAAGGGAGAAGGGGCAGGCTTACAGTCTTCCATGTGAAAGTGGTGTATAAGATCACATGCATACTTGGACTAAGAGAGGGTAATGCCTTCCTTGGATTGCAAGACTTGAAGACCAAGGAAATAATGCAAGTGTCCTAAGTCTGTCATTTCAAACTTCTTTTTGAGGCTAGAATTCACATGGTTTATATTGTTTGGATCACTACCAGTAAGGATAAGATCATCAACATAAAGAACAAGGATGGTGAAGGAATTACCCACCTTCTTGGTGTAGACAGTGTTGTCAGAATGACACCTAGAAAAGCCATTATCTAAGAGAAATCTATCCATTTTGGCATACCAAGCCCGAGGAGCTTGTTTGAGACCGTAGAGAGACTTCCTAAGGCGACAAACAAGGCTGGAGTATTTTTGGATAAAGCCAAGGGGTTGTTCCATGTAGATTTCTTCATGCAAATCTCCATGTAAGAAGGCGAATTTAACATTCATCTGATGGACTTCCCATTTAAAGGAGGCAACAAGGGAAAGAACAAGGCATATAGAATTCATTTTGGCAACAGGGGAGAAGGTTTCAGTGTAGTCAATGCCTTCAACTTGTGAAAAACCTTTGGCGACAAGACGAGCTTTATGTCTATCCACTTTTCCATCTGGTCCAAACTTTGTTTTGTAAACCCATCTGCATCTGACAAGTTTTCTTCCTTTTGGAAGAGGAACAAGATCCCAAGTATTGTTTTCCAATAAGGAACGATACTCTTCATTCATAGCTTCATCCCAATCTGGATGACCAGAGGCTTCTTCAAAGGTTTCTGGATCAAGTTTTTCTGGAACTTGAGCTAATAAGGAAGAGGCTCTTCCGAACTGAGAACGTGTACGTTGTCGATCGGTAGGGTCACCTGCAAGAGAACCTGCTGCATCCCGAGTAGAGCGGACCCATCTTGGAAGTGGTGGAGTATAAGGAACAATTTCACGAGCTGGAGGAGGATTGTCATCCTCGCTGTCATCATCTGAACTAGAAGGAATGCTATTAAAAATAGAAGAGAGAGAGAGAGAGGTGGCACATATGCCGAATTAGGCTCGCAGGCCAAAGGTGGCACACCCGCCAAACTAGGCTCGCAGGCCGATATATTTTCATCAAACTTTACATCTCTTCTAATGATTATATTTTTGGATTTGGGTTGAAGAAGTCTATATCCTTTGACATCTTCAGAATATCCAACAAAATACATTTTTCACTCTTAGGTTCTAAGGCTTTATGTTTCGCATCTGGAATATGGGCCCAAGCATCACTTCCAAAAACACGAAAGTGATTTACATCTGGTTTGATTGAGCTCCAAGCTTCTTCTGGAGTTATATTCTTTAAAACCTTAGTAGGAGTGCGATTTACTATGTAATTTGCACAATTAATGGCTTCTGCCCAAAAATTGAGACCAAGTCCTTTAGATTGAAGCATACAATTAGCCATTTCTTTTAAGGTGCGATTCTTCCTTTCAACTACACCATTTTGTTGTGGAGTATATGGAATAGTATGTTGCAATTGAATGCCATGCTCAGTGTAGAAGTTGATAAATTTGTTGTTAACATATTCTCTGCCATTGTCTGATCTTAACATAAGAATTTGATGTCCAGATTGTTTCTCGACAAAGGCCTTGAAGGTCAAGAACATGTTAAAAACTTCACTCTTGAGTTTGAAGAAATATACCCAAGTGCGTCTGGAAAAATCATCAATGAAAGTTAAGAAGTACTTGCAACCAGAGAAAGAAACAACAGGAAGAGGACCACATAAATCACTGTGCACAAGCTGCAAAGGGGCTGAAGCGTGCCAAGAGGCACGTTTGTCAAAACTATCCCGATGATGTTTTCTGAGTACACATCCGGAGCAAACACCATCTCGGCAAGATACCATAGGAAGGCCCGTCACCATATTTTCCTTACATAGAGTTTGAAGAGAGCGATAGTTTAAGTGACCAAATCGCTCATGCCAAAGTTTGCTCACATCATCATTATGAGCAACAAAAACAGAGGGAAGAGATGATGACCTAAAGTTGTCAAACTTATACAACCTTGTGGAATCATCAGCAATGCCAGTAGCTAAAATATGTTTAGGATCTTTGAGGTCCTTGATTACAACATCATGAGGTGAGAATTATACTATTTTCCCTTCACCTAAATGAGTTATCTGATAAACAGATAGAAGGTTGCATGACAAGGTAGGAACACATAGTACATCATTAAACTGACCATTATCTAGATGAATGGTTCCAGATCCTACAACACTAAGAGATCTATCATCACCAACATAAATATGTTTGGTGTTACAATCATTTAAAGAAGAAAACATGGATTTATTTTTAGCCATGTGGTAAGAAGCTCCAGAATCTATGAGCCAATCATGAGAAAGAGAAGAAAAAGATACATTTAATGCATAACCAGATCTTGATGCTTGACAACCACAAGCATAAAGTGCCATGCCTGAAGATGAAGGTGAAGAGTGCTCCAAATTGATGTTGTGCTTTTTCATTGCTGCTTCTAAGACTTCCATCTTCTTAAAACATTTGGACTCTATATGGCCATCCTGATTGAAAAAGTTGCAATGTCTATCTGTCTTCTTCCCTTTGTTTTGGTTTTCCTTATTATTTTGGTGATTTGATTTTTCAGTTTGTGGCTGAAATTGCTTAGGGCCCTTGTTTGGTTTAGAACCATATTTCTTAGGATACTGCTTCTTGGGAATATTTTGATATGGTTGTTGTTGGGCTGTTAAGGCTTTCTTAGAAGTGTTTCTAGCAGTGATAAGACCAAGGTGTAAAAGTTTTTCTTGTTCTCTTATCAAAGAATCACAAAAGACATCAAAAGAGGGATTCTTGTAGGTGGTTCCTGAAGATATGATGGCTTCTCTGGTGGAATGGAAGGCAGAAAAAAATACAGAGTATGCAAGACCAAGCTTAGCAAGAATGCAATATATGATGCTACCATCATCCTTTTTGATCTTACAACCTTCTAAAATAATTCTGAGGGTCTTAAATTTGGACAAAAAATCTTCAATGGAGGAGAAATTATTGGGGTTCAAAGTAAGCAACTCATTTTCAAGATGGTGGGCTCGGATTTGATTTTGAACGCCAAAAATAGTTTTTAGCTTTTCTAGGGCCTCATCAGGGGTGTCAATGTCAAGGATATGAAATCAAAGATCTTAAACAATGGACATTCCTATCAACTCTCGTGCTTGATCTTGTTTATTTTCCCATTTAGCAGCTTTATCATCATTGGAAGGTTTAGTTTCTTGTCCTGTGGCTATTATATAAAGCCCTTTACTTCTAAGTATATCTACTATGTGAGGTAGCCATTGGAAATAATTGGTGCTGTTAAGAATCACTGGGCATGCACTTTCCATTTTTTTTTTTAAATTTAAAATTTATTTATTTATTTATTTTTTAAACTGAAGCTGAGAAAAGCTGAAACTCACTACTCCAATGGAAAGATCTCGAAAAATTAGGCCGTTTAAAAAAAAACGGCTCGAAAAACGGTTTCCAGATGAAGAAGTTATGCCTTTTGAAAAAACTGAGTTGTAGATGCCGAAGAGTTACGGGAACAGGATGAAGTGCGGCTTTTAAAAAAAAAATCCGCCCCTTTGAGCAAATTTTTTTTACAAAAGAAGCTTGAGAAGGAGACTTGAACCCAAGACCTCTATTCTCATAAAATAACCCCTCACCAAGTGAGAGAGTAAAAGGATTATGTTATTTTAGAAAGGAGGAAAGGGGGATTATTATTATTGTTGTTATTATTATTATTGCTCTTCGGTGTGCGTGCCTTTTCCTGCACAAAAAACACAGAAAACGAGAAAAAAAAAATGAAATGCAAAGCCTTATAGCAGAATGTTAGATTCTCGGTTAGCCTTACTGGAAACTATCACTTTTTTACTATTTCTGATTTCCCAAGATTGCACAAAGTCGCGGGGAAAGAGCATACGTACCAAAAAAATCCCTTTTCCTATTTCTGATTTGTTGAGATCGCATGGAGTGCACAACAAAGAGCATACACAGAGAAGAGGGTATAGATCTGGAAAATAAATAAAACCTTAATATCAAAAATAAACAGAAAAAACCAAAATAAGCAGAATGTTAACAAATATAACTGCGAAATAGATGCTTTATACCTCCATATCTAAACTGACATAACTTGGGCAGTCGGAAACCTTTTCGCATGAAACGAAAGGCTTTCCTCACTATAACAAACGCTCCGGACACAAACGAGCAGTTCTCCAAGCCCAAAAATGTTCAGAAATAGTAGATCTACAAAACGACATTTGCATGCAGTCAAACCGGCTTCGGATTTTGATCAACAACAGACGCGACCCTCAAAATAGCACTGATACCATGTAGGAATTTACAGGGTAAGTTACGTAGGTCAAGAACCAAAGGTCACTGCTCACAAACAGATCACAAATCAGTACACCAGTATAATCACGTGGTTAAAACCCTCAAAGAGGGAAACAATCCACGCCCTGAGCCAACGCGACCACTTCAGGGAATTTATTAATATAAAAGAAAAGTTACATATGTTTATCTCATAAACGGTTACCGGAAAAATGACCCTCCATGTTCTTTAAATAGAGATCATGGACCAATCGGGTGTTAAGCCACAGATCAAGTGTCGTTAATACCGAGGTGAGAGATAACCGTCGGATCACTACAAATCGTGAGCGTCAGATTATAAGTTACAAATGTACATGGTAAAGAAACACTTTTTACCTAACTCTACACTAGACTAAGGTATTCTTAACTATTTCCTATGTGTCAGAATATCCTAACAAAATTTTCCTCCACCTTCTCCTTAGAGTACCATTTTCCCTTGCTTGAAAGTTTATCTTTTAACTTGATTTACTAGAGGTCATGTTACCGTTGTTTGGTAGTTCTAGACTCTACCAACTTTGCGTGAGATTCTAGTGCAAATTCCTCTATGGTCAGCATGACTTTCTCCCTAGTTTCCTAACCCAACATAGAAGGCTCATAGAGTTTTATATTTTCCACATTCACCATTGAGTAAATGTGCATATAGGAGGGTATATAGAAATTATATCAAATTTCCTCCAAAAATAGGCCTCTTAAATAAGTTATACAATAATGAGCCATGTATACAATATTAAAGCTGTGTATGACACATCGCACTGTGATATAAGCTAGATTAATGTACAATTATGATATACTGAAACAAGAATTTTTTATTAAACAAAAATCTATGGCTGGAATACGTAGCTGAAGTACATTGGAGTGAATACTATAGGAAAAATTCTTCAATGATTCTAAAAGGAGGAGGGAAAAAATACCATCCTCCTCCAAACAAAAGAAGGGGTAGAGATCCAATACTATACCTTCTAAGACTTAAGCCTATTGCTTCTTGAAAACAAGAGTAGATTCTTACAAATTGCTTCTACAAGATGGTACAAAAATAAATAAATTAAGATTTAATCGAAACAGACCCCATTAGAACCATGGTGGAAAGAACAAAGTTCGTTCTTCAAGTTAAATGCTCCAGAAGACTTGGAATATAAAGATATCCATTGAGATACAAGAATATATATATAAGAATGATGATGCAATTGAGAGTGAGGGGCCTGCTTATATACTAGGCATGTGCCTCTTCATGGAAGGTCATGTCCCATTTATACATGTCTCTTCATTAATAACTATTAGCTAATTTATTGTTTTTATTGTTTACATTATTTATATTATTGTATTGATAATATTGCCTTCCTCCTCAAAAAGCTTTGTCCTCAAAGCTTACTGATGAAAAGGCTTGATCTCTTTTTTTTTTTGTTTTGAATGTATTCTCATTTCGGAACTGTTATATTTGTTGATACAAGACGATATGATCCTTGGAGTGAAAAATAAAATTGCTGAACTGAAAACGAATCTGACCATCCTAGATCAATTTTCTGTGGAATCTTTCGATTATTGGAAACTTGTGATGAATTATTATCACTAGACTGGATTGAGCTTACTTCAATATTCTTCGAAAAATCAGTTTGTTGTTTCTGATCTGAATGGTACATATACATAGCTTGATTGAGTTGTCTACTCTCGTGATTTAGATGACAAGGAATTATTTTGGTTTGACTTTCCCTTATCATGTGTGGAAATTTTTGGATTTTCTTCATATACTGTTTTTTTTGAATTGGCTACAAAATATTGTTTTGGATTTTTCATTGTGTGAACTGTAACTTTTGAATGAGTTTTCCCTTCAACTCAGTTGACATCTTCTTGAGTTCTAAAATTGATTGGCTTGAAATTCGTTTCCTTTTCTTCAACTTGGACGGTTACGCCTGACGAATGAAATACATATTTTGTGTTGAGCTCTTCTAGTTTGTTTTTCTAGGATTTCTTGTCATTTTAAAGTTTTTTAATTTGTGTTAATAATTTTTCGTTGTGATCCTTGAGGCGAGTAACTTCTTCATTTTTGTCAGCAACGATTTTGTCAACTTCCCTTTGTTGAAAAGTGTAACTAGGATTGGTCTTCACAATGATTTGTAATCATGATTTTATGTAAAGAAGAATGAGAGAAAATAAACTGTATTTATTGTATTCCTTGCATCATGGGTTTCATGAGCAAGATGTTTTATTTATAGGTCAAAGACTTCTTCTTGATGTATTTAGGATTTATAAGAGTAATTTTCATGTTAAACTTGAAATAAGAAATCTAAAAGACAAGATACAGTCATCCTTAAAGTCAGATTATATATATATATATATATATATATATATATATATATATATCAGCTCATAATTAGAGACACGTCGGTTCACCTATGACATGTCAGCTTATTTATATGAACCAACAACTATAAATAGGCGTGAAGGGTCACCACATAAACACACAATAATTCATATCAGTCTTTGTAATTTTCGAATGGGTAGAACAGTTTGGAGAAGCATCTGAGATTTTAAATGGGTTATCACAGTGAAAAGGTGTGGTTCAGGTTTGCAATTTGGTGCGAGGAATATGGTTATAAAACGAAGGAAGAAGAGAAAGTATGGAGTAAGAAAGGAGGTTTTGTGCTGGGTATATACACACAGTTAAGGTCTAAAACTAGGGTCTGAAGTTGTAGTGCTTAAGGAGGAGATTGTACAATGCGTAAAGGAGGCTGCATTTGGTGAGAGTCTCAGTCCTAGCCTAGATTATATACAACGTGAAGGAAGGCCAACACAACCATGATATAGTCATGGTGATGTTCAGTGCAACGTTGATGCTCAGTAGAAGGCATCAATGATGGAATATGATACTCAGTGCTACATGGTGCAATCAAGAAGGATGATCGTGTCTTGGTCTAGGAGAGGCATTTTAGGTCAAGGTTTTGTCATGGTCTCTATACTCATCAGGCGAAGAATCTATAAGAAGAGATTTGTGGGTTTTACCCTCAAGAGGAGGGGTTTTAGCCCTGGCTTGGAGCCTAACTATTGTGTCACCAATTTTATTGTTTTGACAGTTGTTTGATGTATTGAACATGATCATAATAATGAATGAAGATCATAAGTAAAGAAGCAACACAAACAATTATCATGAAAGAGAATCTGAATTCACTTTTTCCCTACCTTATTCTCAACCTGGTATAAGAGCTTTGGTTACAAGAAAGGGCTATGAGTGATACATATCCACTTCAGTTTGGAGGTTACAAAATCAGCTTGGATACATTGAAGCTCTTATAACATAGATATTACTGAAACATGTAACCTACATCACATGTTCGGTGTTCTAATGATACTTCAGTTTGGATGCATGGGTCAAACAAGTTCGAATCTCAGTCAAGGAGTATCACCATACACTAATACTTACATGCATACAGTCTCGACATATCCACAGTCTTGGCATAAATGTATATGAAGTGATGTTACATAATCATCTTGAACACAGTCTCGACATACATAGATCTCTGTAGCTCAGACTCACTCTGAGATTCTTGGTGATATAATATAGTTCTAAAGGAACATAATTCGGATAGCACAATTTCGGGCATATATTTTCGGATGAGAAATTTGCAGTAACTACACGTGACAAGCTCTCGGTATATTCTAAAATTATTACAGTGACAAGTTTTGGGCATACAGTCCTATGATCCTTGACACTAGATCACAAACTCAGATCAATCAAGGGCACATATAATGTAGATTCACTTCTTGTATATCGTTGAAATCACAATGAAATGATCTCAACTTACCAATGGTGGTCACAACCTCAGAAGAATACAATCTTAAAGTTCAACTACACGAATGGATGTCATGTGATATCAATACCATCATTCAAGGAAGTATCAAGGTGAATATCTTCTCTTCACTTGCCAAGTAAGTATATTTCATTTTCATAATCAATTTTGGTTAAATGACTTCATTTTGCAAGGAGATATATATATATAATATGGTTATATTACCAAAGGTCCTTGCATGAAATAAGGAGGATATTAATGGTCCTCATAGATAAGTGAAGTCATAATAAGGGTCTCCTTTGAATTCATGGAAAGGAACTCTTAAGGTTCTCTCACATGAAAAATATTGGAGACATAAAATAAGTTAGAAGAATAATTATGAACAATACAAGAAAATATGATCCTTAAAAGATAATGTCAAAAATAGGAAAGCAATTTCATGTCACCGGAAAGGATGGAAGGAGCCGATTTCATAAAAAGAGGGAGTAAGAGATCATTAAGATTTCTCTCCCTCACAATAAGTCTCTTTGTGGCTCCTAGATCCTGCATAAAGTTATGTCTACAATAAATAATAGGATGCGGTGTGACATCATGAAATTATTAGAAACAAGATGATCATGGGGGTAACAAAATTCATGGGGTAAGTTACCTCACTCAACAACTTAGGGTTTCTATGGAAGAAGAAAATTTTAAGGCTATAGAAAAGGAAGGACCTGATTCAAAGAACATCTAAGAAAGAAGAAGTGAAAGATCTCTACTATTGAGATCATCTTCTTCTTTAAGAGGTTTTTGTTAGTTTTAAATTAGTTTGTTAGGAAGCATTGTATAGATGCATCACTCTAGAATTGGCATCACGATAAAAGCATTGAAGGAGGAGAACTTGTCATACTAATGTTTGAAAATTATGTGACAACCATGCTATAAAATTAGTGGCTCATGGGAACCTCACTGAAAACAAAATTTATGGAAGACAGTCATCTAGATCAAGGGTCATCATTCAATAATCAATATGGAAATAGGTGCTGACATTTTCTAATGGAGTCCTCTTTGGATTCATTGGTTAGAAAGGAAGGAAAAAGGTTTCATCAAGAATGCTAACATGTAGAATTATGGGATTAGGATATGATGACATATTGATAAAGTAGGTCAAGGAAACAAAACTCTTCATTTTAAAGAGAAACTGCTGTAGGATGATTCAAAAGAAAAGAGACAAGGTACATATATACTTTTGACACTGGATGCTATGAAGTCGTTTCATATACATTAGGGGAATTTTGAGGTCTAAAATGGGCCTCCTAAGAAAAATGTACAACCCAAATAAACATTATAAGAACCAATAGGATTCAAGATGATGATGTCAACCATGGGGGATGATTCACCATTTTTGGACTAAAAAAGGTAAAAATATTAAAATATAGTAAAATGATAAAAATACTATTTTCAACTAGTATTTTCAACTTATCTCCTTAAATATCCTTAAGGTTTTACTCAAATTTCGAGCGGGAGTAATCTTTGGATGAAAAATTTAATTTATCATCCAAGGAGTATCCATGTTGCATAATTTCGATGGACCCTACTACACGAAAAATGAGAAATACATGATAAAACGCGATTGCAATCACATTTTTCATGTATTTCTCATTTTTCGCGTATCAGGTTCCATAAAAATTATGAAACATGGGTACTCTTTGGACGATGAATCAAATTTTGCATCCAACGAATGCTGCCACTCGAAATTTGAGTAAACCCATAGGGAGATAAGTTGAAAATACGAGTTGAAAAAATAATTTTTTCTTTTTTCCCTCTAAAATTATATGATGTAATCTAACCTTATTTTATTATTTCCACTATTATTTTATAGTTTCCTTAGGAGGTCCATTTTAGATCTCAAAATTCTCGTAATGGGTTGCAGGTAGTATACTTCCATCTTTAGAAGTATGATCAAAAGAAAGGAGAAACTCTTCTAATGCACAGGTCGTCAATAGACATGTTCCACACCAAGATGAAATCAACATAATATGTTCTCATACAGGATATGAGGTGATTATACATTTACAAGGAGATGCACATTGAAATCTCTTGAATTTTGTGGAGAAAGAAAATGGAAGAGATCGTGAGAAGTATAACCATGGTAAGAGGCAGTCAAAATCCAAGAAAGCCAAGAAGATTTGAGTAGGAAATTTCCTGGGAATATATGTAGACTATGATAAGAAGTCTGGTAAAGATGGAAACCCTTGACAATAGATATCTTTAGGAGATGTGTCAAACTATACGAAGGATGTCGATTCCTACAGGAAGATGTCATGATGAAAGACCATCAAAAAGGTAATTCTTATTTAATTATTCATTTCTTGTTTTTGAATAATATCTAGATGAGATTATGTAGGGCTTTCAAAGGGAAGCATATGTTTTCCACCGTTGATGACCATATAGCAGAACATAAGATCATTAAAGAAATATGGTATGGAGATAACATCATGACATGAAGCTAGATCAGATGAGGAAACTGATGGATCACTCTCTGAAGGAATGATGAAAGTGATGGATGGTTTGTGCCCATTGAATAAGTCCTGAAAGAAGAAGACTTCACAACATGATATCGAAGGAAGAAAACTACTCCGATTAGTTGGACGTTCCATGGAGCTACTGCAGGTCCCTAATTAAGAGGGAGCTTGATAATAAGTTTCTTACTTGGAAGAAAATCAGTAATTCCTCAGCCGAGAGGGAGCTTAGGTACATTCCTGATATAGGAATGAGTACATTCCTTTATGGAATATATTGGTCATCCCTGATTAAGAGGGAGTGATAGTTGTGTTTTTCTATTTCATGTGTCATGCACTAGACCGGGACTAACAACCGTAAGTCTTGGTGAAGGCCATGAACAAGAATGTAGACACATGGTATATGTATCCTCCCTATGTGAGAGGGAGATATATACCCACATTATTGTCTTCATTGGAAGAAATAATAAAGTACTTTGGGATTTGGTAACCATCTGGCATATGATACTCTTTGAGAATGTGGTAGAGAATTCCGATAAGAGTAGTCGAGGATGGATATTCTTGGAGGATTAGATATCCAGATAAGAATAGTCCTATGAGGTCATACTCGGTGAACACCCAAGTGGAGTATGTACCTTGGAGACAATGATGATGGTGTCTATAGTCATTGGTCTCACCAACATTGTAGCTCAAGATCTCGTTGAGAGATGGAGCTGTTAGTCAAGGCCTTGCTATGTAACAATGCTGGATTGATATGATGCTATAAAAATATGGGTTACAAATCCAAATATTCTTATGAGATATATTCAAAGTGATTGAGTGTGACTTGGTATCATTATGAATAACTCCCTAGTTAAGAGGGAGTGTTGAAAAGTGTAACTAGGACCGGTCTTCACAATGACTTGTAATCATGATTATATATAAAGAAGAATCAGAGAAAATAAAATGTATTTATTTTATTCATTGCATCATGGGTTTCATGAGAAAGATGTTTTATTTGTAGGTCAAAGACTTCTTCTTGATGTCTTTAGGCTTTTAGAAGAGTCATTGTCATGTTAAAAGAGTCATGTTACACTTGAAAGAAGACCTCCAAAAGAAAAGACACATTCATCCTTAGAGTCAGCTTCAATATATATATATATATATATATATATATATATTTGACATGTCGGCTCATAATTAGAGACACTTCGGTTCACTTATGACAGGTCAACTTATTTATATGAAACAACAACTATAAATAGGCATGAAGGGTCACCACAAAAACACACAAGAATTCAGATATGTCTCTATAATTTTGGATGGGTAGAACAATTTGGAGAAGCATCTGAGATTTCAGATGGGTTATCACAGTAAAAAGGTGTGGTTCAAGTCTGCAATTTGGTGTGAGGAATATGGTTATACAACGAAGGAAGAAGAGCAAGTATGGAGTAAGAAATGAGGTTTTGTGTTGGTTATATAATCACAGTTAAGGTCTGCAACTAGGGTCCGAAGTTGCAGTGCGTAAGGAGGAGATTGTACAGTGTGTAAAGGAGGCTGCATTCAGTGAGAGTCTCAACCCTAGCCTAGAGTATATACAACATGAAGGAAGGCCAACACAACCATGATATAGTCATGGTGTTGTTCAGTGCAAAGTTGATGCTCAGTAGAAGGTGTCAGTGATGGAATATGATACTCGGTGCTACATGGTACAATCAAGAAGGATGATTGTGTCTTGGTCTAGGAGAGGCAGTTTAGGTTAAGGTTTTGTCATGGTCTCTATATTGATCAGGTGAAGAATCTATAAGAAGAGATTTGCGGGCTTTCCCCTCAAGAGGAGGGGTTTTAGCCCTAGCTTGGTGCCTAAATATTGTGTGACTGATGTTATTGTTTTGATAGTTGTTTGATGTATTGAGTGTAATCATAATAATGAACGAAAATAATAATTAAAGAAGTAACATAAACAATTATCATGTAAGAGAATTTGAATTAAATTTTTCCCTACCTTATTCTCAACACCCTTTGCATATTTTGTATCACCTTTTTAAATTATTGAGAAATTACTTTTGAAATGTCTTGTATGTCTTTTGACGTTACTGAATTTGGCTTCAATGTAACATCCTGTAGTGTTATTTTTTATTTCTGTATGAAAATGTCAAAAACTTCTTTTTCATATTTAGGATGAAGGACCCAGGGTTTCCATCCATGGTGATCCCAAAATAATGTCACCTTCATCATTCCATATAGATTCAAAGAATTGCGATATAAATGTATAATCTCCCATGTTTAATTGTAAATGAGTTATTAGGTATTGTTTTTTGTCAAAGAAGTCTAATTATTCGATTATATTTAACTTAGGAATCATCAATTGGTTTGGAATTATAGGGTTTATATAATTTTTACTTTCAGCGGGAGAGATAGAAATAGTAACATCTTTTCCTGCGAGATTTCCCTTAATAGCACTTTAGCATAGTTGGGTAAAGTCTCTCGAAATCTTCCTTCCTTCAGTTGTCTTGGAATCCATGTTGTATTCGTTAATAATTTCGTGAAATGATACTTTGACTAACGAGTTTATATATACCTCTTTTTCTTTCCACTATTTCACTTAAATGTGGGATCCCCTTTATTTTTATTATATATATATATCCTCAACCAACTTTGGAAATAATTAAATATTCCCTTCACTTGATGATCTAACCCCTGGTCTTTGAATTTTAATGGGGAAGCCCCATCTTTTTTAATTCTCAAATTAAATTTTTATTTATAATTTAATAACCAATATAATTTAATAATAAAATTTAAATTTTCATAGACTAATTCCTCAATTTATTTATTTGGGATGCAATTCTTCACTTGTAGCGGCTTGTCCGAAAATCCTTATACCAATCAATAAAATGAAATTAAAAAAAAATAAAACGAAATAAAAAAAACCGTGAATTCTCCAATAGTCAAATGAATCAGGTGCAACAGCAACAACGGTGGAGAAAGTTGTTATCAGTGGGGACCTGGTTTTGTGGCATATAGTGGCTGACAACAACTGTCTGTTGTATGAAAATGAGGTAAATTGCAGCAACGCTAAACACTGGAAGGGCGATGGAAATCACTGCAACTTATAGCATATAGGCGTTTTGTATGGGAGGTGTAGGCACAAGTTGCTAGAACCTTCGGGATGTGGCATTTATGCTGCAGCGAGAATTGGCGACGAGTGCGAGGGATATGGTGGCAGGAACATGTGTGGTGGTGGAGCAGCCGTGGATTGTGTTAGGCGATGGAAGAAACAATGACAATGAAAAATAGCAGAGATGCTTGTCGGGAGTGGGGGGATCGAAGGCTTGTGGTGCACTGAAGCATACAACGGTTAGGCAGATTTAGATCATTGGCTGGCGGTAGTGGCTACGTAGGCGGTAGTAGGGGTTGCAGTAGTTCAAGAGAGTATGACAACGACAATCAATCCTGTTGGTGCGTGGACGCTTCAACTACAAGTTTGTGAAACAACGTTGCAGAAAAATTAACAAAGTTCGACTGGTGCCGTCGACTGTGGAAAAATGGGTCATATCGGTGAGTCTCTATCAACCCACCACTGGGTCAAAATTATTTGACCAGAGACTAGAGACCAAAGGACACTGGCGCGCACAGTGAACCAAAACCAAAACTTAGGTGGGACTAAACTAGAACAGAACACTGAACCGGTTTCTTCGTTTTCGATCACGTGAGTTATTTCGATAGCTATCGGAGTACTGACGGTGGTGGCATGATAATTTAGTAGTGGTGGTAGCGACTTTTTATTTTTTTATTTTTATTTTATTTTTTATTGTTAATTATATATGATTTTGAAACAATATTTTAAAAAAATAAAATTGTTTTAATATTTTTTACCCTTTTTTTCGGTTTTTATTTTTTAATTTTATCTAATTTGTTTTTCTTTTTTGGACTTTTTTTTTTCTTTAATTATTATTATTATTATTATTTTTAAATTTTCTCTTTTTTGTTCTTTATTTATTTAAATTTCTTGTTTTTTTTTTTTCTTTTCGATTTTGTTTTTTAATAAATTATTTTCAATTGCGAAAGGCCTAATGGTGAATCTGGAAAAATGGAAACACTTCAATTATGACGGAAACATGGTTGACAAAGAGTTGATGGCCAAAGGATGAGATCTGCCAACTTGGCTCCGATACCAAATGGAACGGACACAGTTCGTTCTTCAAAGTAAATACTCGAGAAGAATTGGAATATAAAGATCTCCATTGATATATATATATATATATATATATATATATGAATAAGAATGATGATACAATTGAGAGTGAGAGGCTTGTTTATATACTAGGTAGGTTCCTCTTCATGGAAGGTCATGTCCCATTTAGACATGCCTCTTCAGTAATAACTATTAGCTAATTAATCATTATTTATTGTTTTTATTGTTTAAATTATTTAAATTATTTTATTCATAACACATGGGAGGCTAAGGAATAATGGGAACCATATTTAGGGGATTTCTTGCTTCAATGTTTTCTACTTGTAAATGGAAGGGAAGATTGTTGATTTCTTTTTAGAACATTTGAATATGAAGGAGAAGAAGTGAGAGTGACCTTCTTTTTCTCTGAATTGACCTCTTATTCCTTCTTATTTGAAAGAGGGCTTTTTTTAATATCCTTAGAAGTGTTAGAAAATTATATATTACATAGCAATAGAACACATAAAATATGTGGAAACACAAACGCATAAAATATGCGGAAACACAAACGCATAAAATATGCGGAAACACAAACACATAAATAACATATAAAACAAGAGACACACAGATATATGTGGTTCACCCAACTTGGTCTACGTTCATGGAAACAACTAGTACTTCCTTTCTATTATCCAACAAATGAAGAGACACAACCTACAACAGGTTCGCTGCAATATCCTCTACTCTCTCACATAGTCCCCCTTGCTATTTCTCGCTCAAAGTATACACACAATACACAGATGCAATAAAATACCCTCATACAATAGAGGGGTTTCCTTCTAGGGGAAAAAACCCTAAATTAAATATAACTTCTGCCGTTAGATCATCTGCCTAATGAAAAACCCAGATTGACTACGAAATTACAATATTTTACAAGGTAATTTTACATCTGTTTTTAGCTTTGGGGGTGCTGCCCCCAAAACCCCCCGCCCGGGGAGGGCTCCAAAAGGTCGCTGTTGCCCCCCTGGACCCCCCTGACGGCGATCAAATGGTGGGTGGCATTTCCGCCCCATTAAGAACAGGTGTCCAACGCGGCGATGCATCTAAATAAAGAAGATAATTAGGCTCCACACCCAACAATCGCCCACTTGATGACTGATTGTAGCAACTCCACTGCTACTTCATTTTATAGATAATGACTCCAATTTGGACCTGGATATTTCTCATCTTCATCATCATACTTGAAGACCAATTGAAAGCAAGCAGAATCTCAATTTCTCCCTGGTTACAACTTTTGTTAACATGTCTGCAGGATTCTAGCTAGTGTGTATCTTTTCTAGCTTCAACTCTCCATCTTCCAACACTGACCGTATGAAATGGTACTTGAGTTGTATCTATTTAGTTCTAGAATGAAATGTTGAGTTCTTTGCAAGATGAATGGAACTCTGGCTGTCACTGTATAACCTTTCCATCTCCTGCTTCTTACCCAATTCATCCATAAACCTATGTAACAAAATCATTTCTTTACTAGCCTCTGTAGTGGCAACATACTCTGCTTCTGTTGTTAAAAGTGCAACAACACTTTGCATTTTTGAAATCTAGCTGACCGATGTTCCACCTATAGTAAATACATACCCTGTAGTGCTCCTCCTGTTATCTCTATCACCTGCCATATCTGCATCAACATATCCCTGTAGAGAAATGTTTGAACCACCAAAGCATAATGCTTGATTTGTGTTACCTCTCAAATATCTAAGAATCCATTTCACTTCCATCCAATGTTATTTTCATGGATTGTTCATGTACCTGCTTACAACTCCCACTGCATGTGAAATATTAGGCCTTGTGTAAACAATTGCATACATTAAGCTTCCAACTACTGATGCATATGGAACTTTAGACATATAATCCATTTCTTCTTAGGTCTTGGGGCACATCTCCTTACTAAGTTTGAAATGGCTAGCCAAAGGTCTACTAACTAGTTTTTCATTCTACATATTAAATATTTTCAACACCTTTTGTATGTACTCATTTTGAGACAATGTTAATTTGTGATTTTTCATGTCTTTAGTTATTCTCATACCAAGGATTTGTTTTTCAACTCCCAAATCCTTCATTGCAAATGAATTTGCCTATTTTCCTTTGAGCACATTTATTCCCTGCATGTTAGACCCTGCAAAAAGCATGTCATCTACATACACTAACAATATAATATAGCTGCCATCATTGTTCTTTTTTCAGATAAACACAATGATCAGAGTGACATCTAGTATAAACTTGTTTAGACATAAACCTGTCAAATTTTAGATACCACTGTCTCGAAGCTTGTTTTAAGCCATACAAGCTCTTCTTCATCCTGCACACTAATTTTTCTTTCCCTTTGACATCATATCCTTGTGGTTGTTTCATATAGATCTCTTCCTCCAAATCTCCATGGAGAAAGGTTGTCTTTACATCTAAATGTTCAAGATGCAAATATTCTACTGCTACAAGACTTAAAATAGTTCTCATTGAAGTCATTTTAACAACAAGAGAAAATATTTCATCAAAGTCAATACCTTTCTTCTGTTCAAACCCCTTCATCACAAGTCTAGCTTTGTACCTTTGTTTTCCTCCATCATCTTCCTTCAACATGTAAACCCATTTATTCTGCAATGTTGTTTCACTTGCAGGCAACTTGACTAAGTCTCAAGTCTGGTTATGTATTAAGGAGGCCATCTCTTCTTTCATGGATATCTCCCACTTCTTCCTAGTTTCTACATGCATTGCTTCTTCATAATATTCAAGTTCACCAGAATCAGTCAACAATACATAATATAATGAAGGAGGATATCGTTTAGGGGGTCTACTTATCCTCGTAGATCTTCTGACACTAATTTCTAGTGTTTGAGGTGCATGTTGTTGTTGTTGTTGTGGCTGTTGATTATTATTATTTTCAGGCACCTTTACTTTTTCTATGATCTCATCAAGAACTGTGTATTCTTTGTTTTCTTTTTCCTATTTCTTTTCCTGCAACTGATCCCTATACAAAGACCTTTTCATTGAATATTACATCTCTTCTCCCAATGATTTTGTGATTTTCATAATCATATAAGCGATAATCAAAATAATTAACACCATATTCAATAAAGGTACATTTCTTTTATTTTTTCCTCAAGCTTTGTTCTATTTTCTTTATTAATATGGACAAAGGCCTTACAACCAAAAGGCTTTAAAAAGGAGTAGTTTACCGTTTTACCTGTCTATGTCTCCTTTGGAATACTACCATCCAAGTAATTTGAAGGCCCTTTGTTTATTAGATAAACAATAGTATCTACAACATTTTCCCAGATTTGTAAAGGCAATCATGCATGCAATCTCATGCACCTTGCATGCTCCATGATTGTCCTGTTCATCCTTTCTGACACATCATTTTCTTGTGGTGTTCTTGGAACTGTCTTCTCTCTGTGAATTCCATCATCTAAATAGTACCTATCAAACTCTTTGCTACAATATTCACCTCCATTGTATGATCTGAGACACTTCAGCTTCTTTCCTATCTCAATCTCAATCAAAGCTGTCCATTTCTTGAAAGTATCAAATAAATCATATTTATTCTGAATACAATAAATCCAAGTTTTTCTAGTTGCAACATCAATAAAAGTAACATAATAACGAGAGCCACCGAGAGATGGTACCTGAGTAGGTCCCCATACATTTGTATGCACAAGATCTAATTTTTTGTTCTTATTTTCTTTCCCAACTCTAAGAAATTTGACTCTCTTTTGTTTTCCACAAACACAATTCTCACATAAATCCAAATCAATATTCTTCAATCCTGGTAACAAGTTTCTTGAGTGAAGAATCTTCATCCCCTTCTCACTCATGTGTCCAAGCCTATAATGCCATAATGTTGCATCTACTCTTGTGGAGGTTAAAGAATTAACACAATTAGAAATACCATTACATAAATATAATGTACCAACCTTTTCTCCTTTTGCTATTACTAGGGCTCCTATAGTGATCTTCCATGTTTTATCTGAAAAAGTTGTCACACAACCTTTACTGCCTAACTGCCTTGTTGAAATCAGATTTTTCTTTAGATATGGAACATTCCTTACCTTCTTTAATAACCATTTATTTCCATTATGTTGTTTTATAAGAACTTTACCCATTCCAACGATTTTACAGGGTTTATCATCACCCGGACGAACCTGTCCAAAATATCCTTGAACATAGTCATGAAAATGTTTCTTATCAAGTGTGGCCTGGAATGAGGCCCCTGAATATACCACCCAACCATCAATAAAATTTTCTAAAGAAAGAATCAAGGCATCTTGTAACACATCACCTGTCACATTTTATTCATGATTGTTTTCTTGTTGTGTGTTTCCTTCTTTTCCCTTCTGAGACTTACAGTATTTCTTCAGGTGTCCTTTCTTCCTGCAATTATAGCACACTATCCCTGATCTGGACTTGGATCTGCCTTTCCTTGATTTACTTCAATATCATGACCTCTTTCCTCTTTCCATTTTTATTCCCCTAGTCTCTGCACTCAAAGAATTTCCCGATATCTCACCAGAGCTTTTTCGTCGCATTTCCTCGCTAAGGATGGCACCGATAACATCATCAAACTTTAAAGTACTATATCTAGAGACAGAGTTACTAATGGCCATAACTAAACCATTCCAACTTTCTGGTAACGAACACATAAATAATATAGCCCTAAATTCATCATCAAAGTTTACCCCTACAAAACTTAACTGACTGGTAACCGTATTAAATTAATTTAAATGGTCATCAACAGATTCACCTTCCAACATCTTCATATTAAATAAAAATTTCATAAGAAATACCTTATTTGAGGCCGAGGGTTTTTCATATAGTTTTGAAAATGCCGTCATTAAACCATCTGTTGTCGTTTCCTTCTAAATATTGAAGGCTACCGATGCCGCCAGGCATAACTATATTGTTCCAAGTGCCTTTCTGTCGGGAATCTCCCATTCTTCGTCTGTCATACCCGGTGACTTTTTTTTTTAATTTTTCTTCTCAATGGTGGGTACATATCTTTATGATATAGATAATCTTCCATCTACATCTTCCACAACTGGTAGTTTTGGCCGTTAATTTTCTTGATCCTAAAACTGCCATTTTCTGCCGTTACTCCCACTCAAACTAGGAACCCTTCTTTCTTGCAAGTTTATCAGCCAAATATACCTCCGGCTTTGATACCAGTTGTTAGAAAATTATATATTACAGATAAATGAAACACATAAAATATGCAGAAACACAAACAGATAAATAACATATAAAACAAGAGAGACATAAATATATGTGGTTCACCCAACTTGGGCTACATCCACAGAAACAACCAGTCCTCCCTTTCTATTATCCAACAAATGTGTAGACACAACCTACAACAGATCCGCTGTAATATCCTATACTCTCTCACATAGTCCCCCTTGTTATTTCTCGCTCAGAGTATACACACCATACTTAGACGCAATACAATATGATCATACAACAAAGGTGTTGCCTTCTAGGTAAAAAAACCTTAAATTAAACATAACTTCTACCGTCAGATTATCCGCCTAATGAATGGCCCAGATTGAATACAAAATTACAATATTTTACAAGGAAATTTTACATCTGTTTTTAGCTTCGGGGGCGTTGCCCCCAAAACCACCTGCCCGAGGGGGGCTCCAAAAGGTCGTTGCCCCCGCCCCTACCACCCCCCGGACCCCCCTGACGACAATCAAATGATAGGTGGCATTGCTGCCCCATTAAGAACAAGGGCCCAACATGGCGATACATCTAAATAAAGAAGATAATCAGGCTCCACACCCAATAGAAGTAGTGTCTTCCTCAATGAGTGAATTGAGTTTCTTTGAAGGGACTTGATTTGGATATGGATGATCTTATTCAACTATGAATTTTTTCTCCTAGGACTTTGTTATCCATTAGTAAAATTTGTTATATAAGATGACTAAATATTTCCTTAGATTTCCAAAAAAAAATCTTTTATAAAAAGCTTGTGAGTTTTGGAAATCTCACTATGTTCATTATCTCAAAGCTTATCCATTCACTGAATCTTCATTCAAGACTTCCCAAGTCACCCTGTTGTTTCAAAGGAGGCTTGCTTCAGGCTCATTCCCCCATTTTCACCTCCATAATTCCCCCTCATGCACCTATTTTCCCCTCCCAAAAAACTCATTTTTCCTTATAAAAAGTCCATTCTTCCTTCTTCAAAAGACCCTTTTATTTCTCATATCTCCCTAAGAATACTTTTAACCATGAAAAACTCCTTTTTTTTGGTTTAAATCCTCTTCTTTACTCTATCGGAACCTTCAAAAGCACTAAAATCTCTGCTTTTAGGCCTAATCCTCTCTTTTTTGTAAGATAAGGCCTTAACCCATTTTTTCGGCTTAAGCCCCCACCCCCTTTCCTTCACATAACCTGGGGTCCAACCACCCGCTATCCCCGAAGCTCCCCTCATCCTAAGATCTTGGTCCTTTCCCCCCCCCACGGGACCATTTCCCCCGCCTTCCCTTAGCCTCCTTTCCCTATCCTTCATCCCACGCCATTTTACTTTCCCCCGAAATTCATCCCGACCGTCGATACTTCAGATCCGATGGTTGTCGCATCTCCCGCCTCTCCCCTATCCACCCGATCATCCTCCCATCCGTCTACTCCTTGGAGAAATCTCCACCGTCGATCACCTCCAATCCGACGATCATCATACCTCCCCACCTTTTTCACCCCGCCACTTTGTTTTCCCGCAAAGCAATCCCTACTGTTGATCAAGCTTGATCCAATGGTGGCCACACTCCCACCCGTCATATGTTCTCCCAACCATAACCCCCGCCTACTTTTTTCCCCAAAATAAATCCCTACCGTAGATCTACCTGATCTAACGGCCACCACCGCACTCCCACTTTTCCACCCCGTTCATATGCATTTTTCTACCCAAAAAGATAGCCGACGTCACTTCCGTTGGCCCACCTTCCACTACCGCACCTGACCGATAAGTTTCTCCCATCGGGAGTAACCCGCACCGTTGATCTGACTCCTTCAGATCCAACGACCCTTATGCCATATTGCATGCGATTCGCTGTCGGGGTTTAACGCCCCATTTCTGCACGAAATGGGCACTTTTTCCCTGGACACACATCAAGAAATGTGTGGTATCACGTCCATTTACCCCAAAACTGCTTACTAGCCATTATCCATGCGATAAAACCGATGGTTTTCCACAAAACCGCCCGGCCTCCTCATCGCGCTAAAATTCAAAATTTTCCCTCTTTCCACCTGTTCTGCCTATGGAATCCTCCTCCCCTTGCATTTTCCCTTCCTCTGTAATCGCTTCTGATGCCTTATAAACCCCCTAAAAGTAGTTTAATCCAAGAACGCGCAGGTTTTTAAATTAATGTTGTTTTGTTGTTGCAGGTTTAATAGTGGCCCGCACCTAAAGACCATCCCACGGTCAAATTAAGTGGCAGAGGCCTTTGGATGATGATCCAAGAGGCCAGAAATGAAGTAAAAGGGACCAGGGTTTAAATCTGAAGGTAAAATTGATGATTCATGACCATCAGTTGAAACAAAGAAACCCTCTAGCGCATAAAAGAAACCCCTGCATACAAACAAATCAAAGAAAACAGTTAGAACAGTGAAGAAATGAAGAACAGAGGAATAGAGCCTAACCAAAGGATTAAAGAAAAGGATAAAGATTAGCATCAGTGATTAAAGATAAAGACAGAGGCTTAAGGACAAAGGATTAAAGTCAAATACAGTCATAAAGCAAAGGACAGAAAGATGATTATGAAGGCTAAAAGCAAAATCAAGCCTAAAAACAGAGTTTAAAGCAATAAAAAAGACAGATCAGCCCAGAAATAGCTTCGAATGCCAAAATCAATGAAGAAGTTACTTCATCAAAGGGTTAAAGGCCACCTACAAGCATCATTTTCCCTCAAAACATACAGAAGTTATTATAGTCAGAGATATTTTCAAAGAAGCAGCTCAATAGTTATTACAAAGTTATCAAAAAGCCTAAAAGTCAAATATTACAACTAAAGTAGCTCAGAAATTAAAAACAACATTCATTATGAAGAGTAACTCTTTCGAATATTTTTGCCTTGGGCCTTGCATGGTCTTAAAGGTCAAAAATCATTAACTCAGTCAAATAAAGCACATTAGCCCTAGTTCTATTTCACCTCCTCATTTGTCTATAAATATGGCATGAGGACTCCATTATTAAGGGTTCTGGGTTGATTGTAGAAGGTTGTTACTGTTAGTTGTTTAGAGTGTTGCTGAGCTAATTGAGGAGTACTAAGCTGGATAGAGAAGATTTAAGCTGTAAAGATCCATTGTGTTGGAATATGTAACTAGTTTGGACATCAATAGAACAAGCTGATTCACAGGATCCTGGTCTATGTTAATGGTGATGCTTTTCCTCACTGTTTTTGTTTTCTCCTTATGTTTTCGTTCTGTCCATTTTCTCTGATAAAGAACAGAAAATTTAGATTAGGGTTTACTGTCAAAAGTACCCTATTTCTATCTACAAGCTTTATCTTTATGTTTTCTTCTGCAAGGTTTGATTGAAGGATTCTTAATTTCCCTCCAGTTTTATATAGCTTGTTGCTTTAACAATGATTCAATAGAGTATAACCAGGGAATTGTTGGTAAGCCCATATCCTTTTGAGTAGAACTTGAGATATTTTTCTTAAAAGATCTTTTCAAAAGTATGCTAAGTAGAGTTTAAACCAGGGAAGTCTATGGTATGACCTGTCCTTTGGCTAGTATTTAAAGGTTGCTTTGAAAGATCCCTAAAAGAGTTTGTCAAAAGCAGATTAGATTATTTCTGTTTGATCTTAGGCTACTCTTATTATTTCCTTGCTTGTTTTATTTATCTGAAAGTAGTCTTAGGATTACTGGATTGTTGTCTTAAAAGTTTTCTTTAATAAAAGTCTATCCAAAGAAGTCTATGGTTTGCCCTGTCCTTTGGTTTACTTCAAAACAGTTACTTTGAAAGGCTTTCTTATTTAAGTAGAGCTAGAAGACTCTTAGCTGACTATAGCTTTACTGCCTTCACAACACCTTAATGTTTCATATCACAACTTAATCTAAAGAGATCCATTAAATCTAGATAACTTGCCCTATGAAAAACCTTGAATAGTTGTTGAACAATTAAACCCTTTTTATGACTCCATAGCCCAATGGATTAATGTTGTCTTATAGTCTATCCTTCTAGCTGAAACATTCCCTCAATCTTCTCCAACCTTTAATCCTTCAAGTACCTTTTCAATCAACCAAAACCAAACAAAGTTATTAGAGCTTCATAACTAGCCTAATATCTTAAATAAAGCATAAAGATATATCTTTTGAAAACACTTATATAGAGAGATCCCTCTCTGAATCCAGGAAGGCTAGATCCTAGGATTCCAAAGTGGTTCTAATGTGGCCCCTGCAGTGTTTATTCTTGCCATTCTTGTAAATCACAGGGAGCCAACATAGTGGCGACCATACGGGGGAATACTGAGTAATAGATAACTTCACAACTCAGAAAACCTCATTCTAAAATGAATCAAGTGTTTGCCAAGAGTGGTTCCTGATTGTTGATGGTGAACAACAACCAGTCCCAGAAAACAAGTAAAAACCTCCCACCTGGTGACTCCACTGGTTTTCAGTAGGCCTGCTGACCCCATTGGTTTTCCAAATACTCCACTGGGAAAACTTATTTTATCATTAGAACATCACAAAACCCAGTCAAGAAAACTTTGTGGACTAAAGTTTTCTTATACAGATTAGTTTGTTTTTAAAGGTTGTTATACTGGGCTAATTTTTCTTATCCCTTGGTCTAAATCCTGGCTTCCAAAAGAATCCATACTAGAGCCTATCTTGACCCAAATCCTCCTGAAATAGTTGATAATCCTAAAAGCATCTTTAGAAAGTCTCCTACATCCAAAGATCCAACTATTGTCAGACCAATCCACAGAGCAGACTCTGTCCCTGAAAACCTTACAGCTCTGCAAGATACCCAAGTTGACTTACCCCTTATAAGAAACTTATCTAGAACCAAGTCACTAAGTGGTATAGATTAGATAGACTTTGAGCCTATAAACTCATCACAAATTAGCAGTAGAGAGGCCTATCCTTCCACACCTCCTGATCTTCATTTCATTCATAACTTTGGCTTCTCTCATCCCAAATCCGCTCAATAGTACCTAGCTGGTCCAAGTACTTCTGTTACACCCACCCACCCATCCATTGTTCAAACCACTTCAGCTCATCATCCACATCCTATCACTAATCCTCCACTTGTAAACCCCCCAGTGTTTCCACAACTCCATATCATGGCAACATGGTATGCTCCCTTAGTCCTTCCTTTGCCTTTAACCATTCTACCACAAGATTATCAATCCAAGGTTCCTTTATATGATGCCAGTAGTTCAACTACCACTCAACAACATGTGGACAAAATGAATGACTACTTTGACAGACAATAAATAGATGATGAAACCATTAAACTTAGGATGTTTTCTTAGAGCTTAGGGGGAGAAACAAGAAAATGGTTCAAAGGCTTAAACCCTAATAGTATTAATGACCTCCCTGCTTTTCATCAATTATTTTTAAACAAATGGGAATTCAAGAAGAACCATCTCCAAATTTTATCAGAATATGATAACATTAAGAGGAATGTTGGAGAAGAAGTTCAAGAGTATTGCACTAGATTTAATAGTGTGTACAATGCCCTACCTATCCATATGAAACCACCATAAGGCCTAGCTCTAATGAAATTCCCTGATGGATTTGACCCTGAAATGGCCTACCAATTAAGAGAGAGAGAACCCCCCACCTTAGAAGATATGCAGAGGGGATCAGTAAGTGTAGAGGAAAATATGATTTTCAAGAGAGCTAGGATGAAGAGTGAAAAAAGGGTGACATATAGAGATGAAGCTGCACCCTCCACATTTGACACAAAACTTGATAACTTAGTCAAAACTATGGAGAGGATGATAGAGAGAATGAATGTAAATGAGAGAGCTTATCTTAGAGAAAACCAAACAGCTCCTCAAAACAGAAACCAAGCTCAAAATCAAAATCAGGATTTTAGGAGAAACCCTCCTCAAAACAGACAAAGGGGTCCTGATCAACAGATCAGACCTCCCTTTCAAGAAAATTATGCCGATGAGGAGGAGGGAATAGTAGAGGAAGCAGAGGAAAATCACATGAATATGTTGGGAACAAATGATGAGGATACTGTTTTCCTCACTAGCAAAGAAAAATTCATATATACACCTTATGAAGAAGAAAGCCTAGAGTCTGCAGACTACAAACAAGGCTTTGAAAGTGCCATAATGGAAGTACACAAACAATATGACCTAAGAAGTAAAAAGAACCAAGACACTCCCAAAAAGAAGACCTCTGAAATTTATGCTAAAAACAACCCTGTGAATATTTCCAAAAAGACACCAGAAAATCACAACACAGTGGCTGAAAGTTCTGATAAAAACAAAGGAAAAAAACCCAAATTTATGACAAACATAGTGGTGACCCTAGCAGCACTAGCACCTCAGCTAATGCTCCTGATAAATCCATCTTAACTGCTGTCCATAATAAAAACCAACAAGCTGATTTTACTGATAGAACAATGACTAAAAAGGCTGAATTAAACATTGCGAAAAATCAGACTCCCTTTAGCATAAAGAGTGAAATTGCTAAAATTAAAATCTCTATTCCCCTCACTGAATTAGTCACTCAAGATGTATATAAATCTCAAATTTTAAGAGCTTTGAACATAGGAGACAATAATGATTCTGTTAATCTAAATGATGATAAACCTGAGCTTCTGTTTGGACCAAAAATTGAGGGAAAATTTCAAGAAGGAGGAGTTCCTCCATTTTATGTTAGTCTAAACATCCATGATAAAATTTTGCACAATGCCATGCTTGATTCAGGAGAATCACACAACCTTATGCCCAAAGTAATAATGGAAATATTAGGCCTTGAGGGAACTAGGCCATACAAAGATTTATACTCCTTTGACTCCAGCAGAGTAAAATGCCTAGGCCTAATTAAAGATCTTTGTGTCAACTTGGCACAAATTCCAGCCAAAAGCTTAGTGATGGACATAGTAGTGGCTGATATACCTCCAAAGTACGGCATGCTCCTTTCAAGATCTTGGGGTGCTAAGCTTCAAGGTACTATGCAGATGGATATGACTTATGCAACCATCCCTGTCTTTAGTCAACCAAGAAGACTATATAGGGAAACACACATGAAATACATGGTTAGTTGTCAAGAAAAGCCAGACAACTCCCCAATTTATTCTATTCACACAGACCTTGACTCATTTATTCTTTACAATGATGAAAATCTTAATGAGCAAGAGGAAGTAGATGACAAACTAACAATAGGACAAGAGGGAGAAAGGAAAAAAGGCCAAAACAGTTTGCTAATTTAGAAAATCAAAACAAACAGAGTGAAGGTCATGAGCAAAACAACCATCAACTTATTACCAATCATGAGAAACAAAGAGAAAGTCCTCCACACATTGAAAACCTTAAGGAACTAGAAAAAAATAAACATAGTGCAGACCCTAAAGAAAAACATAGTGACATTTAAGACAAACAAAACAAAGTGGATGGAGATGAAATTAAAGTTGAATCTATAACTAGTCCTCTTTGGAGTCTAAGTTTTGATGGGTCTTGTAGCAAAACTGGTGCAAGAGCAGGCATATGGGTGCATAACATAGAAAAAAATCATGTTGAAGGCCATTCATACAAACTAAACTTTTAATGCACCAACAACATAGCAGAGTATGAAGCACTCCTCTTAGGACTACATTTACTGAAAAAATTAGGAGCCAAGAGGATAACTCTCCATGGAGATTCACAACTGATAATTAGGCAAGTAAATGGAGAATACATTGCCAAACATCCAAGACTAAGAGCCTATAGAGATGATGCCATGGACCTCTTGAAAACCTTCACAGAATATGAGCTCACCTTTGTCCCCAGAAACCAAAACATTCTTGCCAATGGTTTAGCCTTTGTTGCTAGTACATGTCAAAAACCTTATGAGAGAAAACAATACATAGTACAAGTTAAATATATACCAGTAGTCTTTGATAATATCAAATATTGGCAAGTCTTTGAAGGAGATAAACAAATAGAGGATTTCCTACAGTCCAGAAATGGGTTTGAAATGGCCAATTCAGACTCAGAGTATGAAGAAGACCGTCCTATTGAGGAAAAATCTTATGAAGAAGAGACTCCTACCATTACTGATATAAATCTTACTAATATAAATCTGTTAACTAAAGAACACCCATAGAAAGAAAAACTAAGCACTAATTTAGAACAAGAAGATTTTGAAGTGCTGCAGTCCCACACTGATAACTTGCCAAAGGGACTGGTGCCTTTAGAAGAATTTTTTGACTTCAATGATGTTGCCAAAAAACCAAAAATGGAACCCACTGAAACTGAAGTAGAAGAGTGCAATATAGGCAGTAAAGAAAAACCCAAAATAATTAAATTATCCAAAACACTGCCAGCTCATATAAAACTGAAATATCTTGAGCTGTTTAGAGATTTTTCTGATGTGTTTGCTTGGAGTTATGAAGATTTAAAATCATATGATACAGAAATAGTTCAACATAAGATACCCATCAAAGAGAACAAGAAACCTTTTAGACAAAAGCTACGCTAAATAAACCCTGTTCAATTACCTCTGGTTGAGAAAGAAATCAAGAAAATGTATGATGCTGGAATTATAGTCCCTGTGAGATACTCAGACTGGGTATCCAAACTTGTATCTATAAGGAATAAAACAGGAGAAATAAGGCTTTGTATAGACTTCAGAAACTTAAACAAGGCCTCATTAAAGGACAACTATCCCTTGCCTAAAAAGGATCATATATTACAAAGGGTAGTAGTTTCAAAAAGAATTTCTTTGCTAGATGGCTTCTCAGGATACAACCAAGTATTGGTACACCCTGATGATCAAATTAAGACAACTTTTACTACACCTTGGGGCACTTTCATATATGTGAAAATGCCTTTTGGTTTAATGAATGCTGGTGCCACATTCTAGAGAGCCATGGATATTGATTTCTCAGAAGAAATAGCTTACTTCATTATGATTTACTTAGATGACATCACAGTCTATTCCAAAACAGATGAGGAACACCTAATACACCTAAGAAAAGTCTTTGAGAAATGCATAAAGTATGGTTTATCCTTAAAACCCAAGAAAATATTTTTTGGTCTCCAAGAAGGTAAACTCCTAGGCCATATCATATCTGAAGAGGGGATAAAATTAGACTCAAAGAGGATTGAAGGTATATTGCAATTCAATCATCCTAGAAATATCAAAGAAATTCAATCTTTCATTGGGAATATTGATTTCTTGAGAAGATTCATACCCAACCTAGCTGAACTCCTTAGAAATATTACAAAAATGCTTAAAAGAGAGACATGAGTTAAATGGACCTTAGAAGCAAAGAAATCCTTCGAATTGGTAAAACAAGCACTTACCCAAACACCAATGCTTATTAGTCCTGATTTTACTAAAAATTTCTTCATTTTATCCTTTGCATCAGAACACACAGTGGCTACTATCCTATTACATAAAAACATAAAGGGACAAGAGCAACCTATTGCATTTTTTAGAAAAGATTTAAGAGATGTTCCTCTGAAATACAATATAATGGAAAAACAGGCATTTTCCTTGATCAAAGCCTTAAAAGATTTCAGAGTTTACATTTTACACTCACACATAATTGCATTTGTGCCTCATTCAGTGGTGAAAGATATCTTGACAAAAGATCCTGATGGCAAAAGAGGAAAGTGGATTGCTGTTATACTAGAATATGACTTAGAAATTAAGCCCACTAAGCTCATCAAAGGCCAAGGAATAGCAAAACTAATGGCTGAATCCAACTTACAAGCACTTGATATAAACATGTTTAATGCATTAGATGAACAGGAAGAGTTGGCAACTCCACTTATTGAAGATCATTTCCTAAATTCACCTTGGTATGCTGATATTTTGTATGTACTTCTTAATATTAATGTTCCTCCTGGTTTGTCGAAAACAAAGGCAAGGTTTCTAAAGTTAAGGGATGTAAATTACCACATTTTAGATAAATGCCTATATTGGAAAAATGCTAGTGGATTATTGCTTAAATTTTTACCTGAGAATGATGCAGATAAGATCAAGCATGAGTTCCATGAAGGAGAATGTGGAGGCCACCTATATTGGAAAACTACTATTAAAAAAATCTTTAGTTCTAGTTATTATTGGCCCACCCTCTTTCAAGATGTCCGTAAAATGATAATTGCCTACCATAAGTGTCAAATCTTTGAAGGTAAAAGAAAACTACTACCCTTAACTCTGCATCCTATTATTGTTGACGCTCCTTTTCAACAATGGGGTCTAGACTTCATTGGGGAAATCCATCCTGCTTCATCTGCCTAACACAAATGGATCCTCATAGCAACTGATTACTTCACCAAATGGATAGAGGCCATCCCTTCTAGGAATGCCACAGACTTAGTCATCATTAAATTCCTTGAAGATCATATCCTGTCTAGATTTGGTTGTCCTAGGAAGATTATCACTAACAATGCTGCTGCCTTTGGGTCATTCCACAACTTATTACCCTCAAGGTAATGGGTTGGAATAATCCTCAAACAAGAGTTTGGTAAACATCATCAGGAATTTGCTGGAAGAAAATAAAAATCATGGCACAACAAGCTAGTACATGCACTTTGGGCAGACAGATTGACCACTAAAAAGTCAATTGGGATATCCCCTTATCAACTAGTTTATGGAGCAGATGCAATATTTCCAACCAGTTTAGGAGTGCCAGTCATGAAGTTGATCCAAGAAGTACAGTCTGAAGAAGATGATATGATAAGAAGAATAAATCAGACTGTCCAGTTGCAGCAAACCAGAGAGGAAGTTTACAATGGAGCACAACAAGTACAAGAAAACACCAAGAAGCTATTTGATAAAAGAACAAAGGCAAGTGATTTTAACATTGGTGACAAAGTGCTAAAATGGGACTCTAGGAGATAAGATAAGGGCAAACATGGAAAGTTTGAAAATTTATGGAAAGGCCCTTATCTCATTCAATCTGCTATAGGTAACAATGCATTTTTCCTTCAAGAGATGGATGGAACAAAATTTTTTGGAGGTCCTGTCAATGGCAGGATGCTCAAACATTATTTTTGTTGAAATTTAGTTCAAATCTTTGTCCATTGTAAATAACATTGCTTAAAGAAAAAGGTAGAAAAATGAAACACAAAAATAAAAGAAAAAGAGAAACGAGGGCAGATAAAAGAAAAGGTACAACCCCATACCAAAAAGAGAAAAATCTGAAAGTGTGCAAGTCCAAATGCCACTACTTTGGAAAAGAAAATATTATTCAGTCATACAGCCTAATCGTGATTGAATAAATTTAAAATTATGTTGATAGGTTAGTGAATGAAGATTTGCCAAACAATGTAAACTTGGCTTATTAGTAGACTAGATTAGGAAAGAGAGAAATGGTTCTAAAAAGATCAAAACCTAAACCAATGAAAGAAAGAAGGATGTCTAACAATTTCAGATCTTAAGCCTTCACAATTTTTGTTTAAATTTCTGCAAATAAAGTCTATGTGCAGCTTGTACAAAATGCCGTAGCCCCATAGCAAATCAGACTGTCTAATCCTGATTTTGTTTATGTTTTAAATTTCCTGTTTTAGAACTAGATAATGAAAATCTGTCAAACAGTTTAATATTGATAGATAGTTAGAATAGGTAGAGAAATAATGAGTTCATCAGTTTAATCTGAACTCTTGGATGATATAAGAGTAGAAATAGATAGTTTCCTGTTTGAAATAAAAATAAAAATTGATGTTACAAGGGTTTGCAAGTCTAAATGCACCCACTGAAGAAAAAATGTTAGGAAAAGTATGTGTGTAGGTAGAAGTTTTGGGTAAAAAATCATTCTTGTTATAAAAACATTCCCTTGGAGCCCGTGAAATAAGGACTAGATCTATATATCAAATCCTTGTCCCCCTTGCTTTCATAAACAAAAACAAAATAATCGTTTCCACAATATAAAGTATCAATGGGCTCATGATATGCCTAATTGTTGGAGATCCATTATAAAACATAGTTATAATTGGTTCAAAGTTTGGTGAGCTTACTAATTAATCCTCTTTCCTTAAAGACATTAATGTTCTTCTTCGCAAAGGAAGCAAACCCCAAATCAAGAGAAGGAATTATATCGTCCCTTTTTAGAAATCTACCATGGGGCAAAGAACCATGAGCATCAATGCCAGGGTTGGAAAGAACACACGCTGTACAAGAAATGAACTCAACAACTCACTTTCTCTAATTAGGAATAACAAAAAAAACACCACTACATATTAAAAAACAAATCAACTAAGTGAGTCGAGGCAACAAAAAATTAAAACTCCAAATATGCAGCAATACTGAAACATTGATGAACTCCCTCTCATGACATACTGCACAATATTACATAATCGCGGGGAGAAGCAACAACGACTAGGAAAACCTAGCCACATTCTCTCTCAACTTCATTATCTCTAGTTCCATAAATTCTCCACCCATATCCTTCATGTTGAACAACACAAAGTTCCTATTCACTCAATGGTTTCCCTTGTAACATTATTAATCTTATTAATAATAATTTATAATACAGCTATAATATAATAATATATAATATATAATAAATTTTAATATAATATCAATTAATAAGTATTATATACTAGCATAGATCCATATTAAACTCTATGTTTGTAGAGTGTAGAGAGGGATCAAATATCTAGAGGTGCAAATCTCCTTTTGAGTGCAATTTTAATGCAAAACTTGAGGGAAGGTTCATACCTTGAGAGATTTGATCCTTCTAGATGCTTGATAGGTCCAAAGTTAATATTTTTGAGTGAAAAAATTAAGTAAAGATTCACACCTCAAGATATTTGATCCCTATCCATGCTTTATAGATCCAAAGTTAATATGAATCTATGATGGTTCTTTATAATCTTATTTATATTCTATGTAAATTTCACATCTCTCTTTCTATATAGAAATATTCTTCTTTTTAATTCTATTTTAGTGATAAGTCCACAGGCGGTAGCTCAATTGGTGATCAATGTGTTATGAAGTATTATGTGAATTGTGAGATTCAAGGTTCAAACTCCCCATGGGTGTTTATGTAATATCCCAAAATAGGGAAAATCAACAATATTGGGAATATCTTATAATATCCCAAAATTGGACTACTCAGCAAGGCATGCCTGAAAAACAAATTTTTGAGGAATGTATGCTATAGGATTGGAAACAAACCCTTGTATCCCTTAGATATGAAAATCTAAGACCAAAATCCAAGAGGGATTAAAAAACAAATCATTCTAGGTGGGTTAAACAGGTCTCCCCACACCTAGTGCAGTTAGAAAATGCCCAAGGAAGGGACTGTAACAACACAAAGTAACACTGCCCAAAAAATAACGCAGTTTTGATGAAAAACAGTAGAAGACCAATATGGTAGCTTAGTGAATCATATTTACAATGTGGCCTATTCAATGTACAAGAGAAAGATGGAATACTTTTATGAAGAAAACCCTCTAAAAGAGGTGCTGCAACAATGTATTTCACTGCAAAAGCCTTGAAAGCGTTATTTTATTGAGCATACAACAGTTGTAGGTTACAACTCAGATCTAGAATAGACATGTGTACAAAATATTAGATCTATATCAGGTATGTACACTAGACTGTCTCTATTTTACATACCCCTTGGGGTTTTCAGAAAAACATGAAGCATATGGAGTAGATCCGAGATCTCATGCAACAAATCTGTAGATTTCTTTAGAATTTTTGAAGCTTATACAAGAGTATTCAGATTATATCTGAATCTGACATGGATAAGAACAGAAATCCATGGATCACCATAGTGGGAGGCAGATTCCCATCACTAGAGATCACTCCTCAAAGTTTGCCAAAACTCTCTGCAACTTTCCTCTTGCAGATAATGTAGTCCTGGAAAATAAACTGTGCTATAGACTTGATGAAAATTTTGGCCTGATGCCAAGGTATGGATCTGAAGCTCCAATGATCCAATACACTCTTTCCAGGGGGATAGAAGGCTTTCGCACTGAAAAGAGGCACTAGAATGGCTTAGATCTGAATAGATCTAGCCTCCACTTGCTGCAGCTTACAAAGACAACCAAACCCTCATCAGGATTTGCATTGTAGTTGGAAGTAGAAGCTTGGACAAATTCTTGATAGTGGACAAGAAATGCAAGACTCTTCCAATAGGCCTCTTAAGGAAAGAGGTGGGATTCCCGACCAGGAACACCCAGTGTTAAACAACACTATTCTCTGCTAAACATCCAAGAGAATAAGAAATGTCTAAACAGACAAATTCTTCCAAAATAATATGTTCAAAAACCTTCTTCTGTTGTTCTCCTCTTCCTTTTATAGGATAAAAGCCTTGCAAAACCCTAAACCATATCAAAGGTTTAGCTCCTTTCACATGTGTAGCCTCCAATTAGAACTGCGTTGTGCATCTAGGAGGTACATTGAATCTGGACAACGCTGTGGATTTGGTCCTGTTGACCCAGTCAATTGTCTCAATCCCTTTCACACATAAGGGATTTTAATTAAGGCAGCCTAGATTTAGCCTTGTTCACATGGGCATTGATTTATTTTTCTGTTTGAGGAGTTTAACTTATCCTCCTTTACAATTTTATTCTTGCAACAAGAAAATGAAAAAAAAAATTGTATATTCCCATTAGCTTGGGCTAATTGGGAATATTACAGTCCTCCCCTCCAAAAAGTCACTTGTCCTCAAGCAACTGATAGAGTGAGTGCTGCAACTCCTTTCCTCTTCCATTGGTGACACCATCAAGTGATAAGCCTCCTGCATGAGCTGAGTGTTCACCAAACCATCCTTCCGTGAATTATTTCTTCAATGTTATTATGAGATGTACAAAATCCATCCCACAAGGAGTCAAGAACTCACATGAAACAAACATGGCTGAACCAATACTCTCCCTAAAACATGTAATATAAGGTACATGGAGAGTCTCCATCCCATGAGGTACATACATGCTCCCCATCCTCCCTCCATACAATCCCAAAAATAGTACAAGTATATCATCAATGTATGGAAGTGAAACTACATATAGACAAACAAAATTTTGAGCATGAGGAAGTGGGTCATAGTCCCACATGTGGTACCAACGCAGTACATCTCCTGCCTGCCTCAAATCAAGACATGGTAAGTGGTTTTCCCACCATTTACTTGCTACCCAAGTCATCTCACTATTGCTGAAGGTGAGAGATATGTTTGGTGCCTTGGGGAAGCACCCATCATGATAAAAAATCTCCCTTTGCACATCAAGGGAGTGGACAAATTCAGAATTTTTAGTGGCCCAACAATTGCCATGAGATTTACATGATACATTGCTCCTTTTAGGAGTCATGACCTGCATAAAAGTGGTAAAAGAACATGTACAATCATAAAATAAAACTTGATTTACATGAACATATCCTTTACCAACAAAGTCTCTCATACACATGGAGTTGTGCATGGATCTTTCTCTTCTTTCCAAAGAAGGAAGAGATGGCTGAAATGACTCTTGCATAGAGTCCCATGGCTGCCCCAACTCCACATAGCTCATGCATTCTTGAAAATGCTGATATAGTTCCTCTTTCATGCCTTCCCAATCAAAGCTCCTCATGATGATGTTGTAGATCCTCATGGAATACATGTGGCTGAAACAAAACTCCTTGTATGCTCCTTGTAGTATCTTATGCTTGAGCTTAGAAGCTATAGGAAAAAATATTCTACCATGAAAATAGATGACTTCTCCTTGGACTAAGTAGCCCTCTTCATGCAACTGGTCATCAAGTATCATACATGTGTGAAGATCTTTAGAATAATCCACTAGCATTTGGGATTTCCAATACAGATCTACACTGCTCAACAATGATGGCGCTGATGATGCATCAACCAAAGTATTTGTCATGTTGTTGATCCTCCCCTTGACATCTCCTATGCCAAAGGTGTGTGTTGGAAGGCTGTTCCTTCCCTTATTCTCCTCCCACAGCGTAGGATCATAAAGGAGAGTGGGTGATGATGATATGGGAAGAATATTTCCCTTCTCATTGAGCTTACCCAAGTCTCCCAGTGCTGTAGCTTTGTCTTCAATTGCTCCAAACCATAATGGATCTAAGTTTGGAGCAGCAAGTTGTGAGGTCTTCCCCACAAAATATGAATCAGGTGGCCTCTCAGGTGGTTTGCCACTAGATAAAGAGATTTCAGGGACCATTCTCATATGCATGATATATGAGATCCTCATGTCCCTGCTTCCATTGCGAAATTTCAACCTTTTTTATGTGTGGAAGTCTCATGAAATTTGGAGACCCCTCTTAGTGGTGTAAGAGTGCCTCTGATTGGAGCATTTGCTCCATCTTTTGATAGTGGATTAGCTTTGTGATCCCTCCTTTGTTTTGTCTCATTGTCTCTTAGCATAGACACATGCTGCTCATGTCCTCCATATGGAAGATCCTTAGGAACTCCTTGCAAAGATGCAAGAACCCCTCTAGTGGAAGCCATTGCTTCATCTCCATATCTAAATGAAAATATATCTCCTCCTGCTTTCACAACGCTGGAGGATATTTTCTGATATTTCTCTCCCTTCTCCTCATCAATGGAGAATGCTTCATCATTAAGAGATCCTTTTTCTTGATCTCTTATTGAAGAAGGAACCCTCATATCTTCTCTTTGGGAAGAGATTTCTTGTTGAAGTGGGCCTTTTGCCTTTGGGAAATCATGCAACAGATCATCAACTCCTTCAAAAATGTTCAGGAATGGAGTTGGATTTATGGATCCTTCCAACTCATGCAAAGTTTCATATTTCTTGGGCATGATTTTTTCTCCCCAAGAAGTCTCAGAATGTCTTACATAAAATCTTTTCGCTAGTCTCCTAGTGAACTTTGCATAAGAAGAGATATTTATCCCTTTCAAGGAAGAGGACTCAAATAACCACCAAGCATAAGAATTTCCTTGAAGATGCAGTGCTGCTACTCTCAAGGCTTCTTCTTCTAACACTTGATGCAGCTGGAAGTATGTGTCAAGCTTCCTTATCCAATACTTGGCTGAGTCTTTAGGTGATCCATCAAAAGTAGGTAGAGAGAATCTACCCAAAGTGTGCTGCATGCACCCTTTTCTTCTACTGTAGCTGCAGGATCTTTCTTCTTTGAGTTGACAGAACTCTCGAAAACTGAGATGCACTTTGAATCTCTCTGATTGAGACTCATATTCTTGGAGATAATCACCAAGAGATTCCTCCTTTGGTGTTCCTCCTTTTCCTTCTTTCTTTGACAAGAAAGTAGGAATGCTCCAACGTTGCAGATCAGGTTGTGTGGTTGAATGCTCACACACATAGTAAGAAGTACTGGGGCTTTCTTGATGTAAATATCCTCCTGAGGGATCTACATGTCTTTCCCTCTTCATTCCCTAGATTTCTTATTTCAGTTCATACATGGCTTTAGAAAGAGTTTTAGAGAACTCTTTTCTCTGCAAACTTCTAGTAAAAGGGATCTTACCCTTTTCTTCTGCGTCTTTAGTGTAACCACACTTCTTCACCAGTATTTTATTTACATGAAAATAAATATTGGCTCTTCAATAAGCACAGGCTGTTCCTATATAGTTGCTTCGATACCACTGTAATATACCAAAATAGGGAAAATCAACAATATTGGGAATATCTTATAATATCCCAAATTGGACTGCTTTGAAAGGCATGCCTGAAAAACACATTTTTTACGAATGTATGCTACAGGATTGGAAACCAACCCTTGGATCCCTTATATTTGAAAATATAAGACCAAAATCCAGGAGGGATTAAAAAACAAATCCTTCTAGGTAGGTTAAACAGGTCTCCCCACACCTAGTGCAGTTGGAAAATGCCTAAGGAAGGGACTGCAGCAACACAAAGTAACACTGCCCAGAAAATAATGCAGTTTTGATGAAAAACATTAGAAGACCAATATGGTAGCTCAGTGATTCAGATTTACAATTTGGCCCATTCAATGTACACGAGAAATATGGAATACTTTTATGAAGAAAACCCTCTAAAAGAGGTGCTGCAACAATGTATTTCACTGCAAAAACCTTGAAAGTGTTATTTTATTGAGCATACAGTAGCTTTAGGTTAAAAATTAGATCCAGAATAGATATGTGTATAAAATATTAGATCTATATCAGATCTGTACACTAGATTGTCTCTATTTTACATACCCCTTGGGGTTTTCAGCAAAACATGAAGCATATGGAGTAGATCCGAGATCTCATGCAGCATATCTGCAGATTTCTTCAGAATTTCTGAAGCTTATATAGGAGTATTAAGATCATATCTGAATATGACATGGATAAGAACAAAAATCCATGGATCACCACAGTGAGAGGCAAATTCCCATCACTAGAGATCACTCAAAGTTTTCCAAAACTCCCTGCAACTTTCCTCTTGTAGATAACGCATTCCTGGAAGATAAAATGCACTATAGACTTGATGAATAGTTTGGCCTGATGTGAAGGTATGGATCTGCAGCTCCAATGATCCAATACACTCTTGTCAGAGGGATAGAAGGCTTTCCCACTGAAAAGAGGCACTAGAATGGCTTAGACCAGAAGAGATCTAGCCTCCACTTGCTACAACTTACAAAGTGTTGGCTTGAGGATTCTTGATCCAGGTTTGGTGTGCAAGGTTTTCCAACAAACCCCTATACTACTGGCCCTTTCGGCAGTGACCCGCTTTCGCAGGTCTGGAACCAGGTTTCCGCACCCTCAGAAAGGAAGGTTAAGGCAAGCAGAGTTGCGTTCTGTTCAAATTACCTTATTTATTTGTAGGGTTAATTATGTATCTAATTGCATCCATGTGCACTAGATATACAATTATATGCTTTCTATAATATCAACACAACATTATATAAACAAAGTGGGATAGATCTAGATCGAGGTATTCAGTACACAGACCTTCGCAGCAAAAAGACAGAAAATACCTAACACAACAATTATCATCAATCCATACAACAATACTCACAGATTCAGATCTCTAATAATCCTTCATATTCATTCATTCATCAATCTTCCCTTACAATTCCCTTCCCAACCTGTGCACACAGCTGGACTAGGATCTCCGCACACACAGCCAGCAGAAGTCTGTTCCCCAAAACCCAAAAAAATCACTAAACAATAGATCACATCAATAGCTTATCAATTCCTATCCTTTACCATTCGAAATGCATCTCTATTTATAACAATCTAGCCTCAAAATTCCTATGGTATGCAACCCATGGTTTTCAGACCCCTAGTTTACCCTTTGACCCATTACAATACATTCGGGGCTTTGACCAGCCCCAAAACCCCTTCTCTATGCTAAATATAATAAAAAATAATCAAAATGGACCAGTTTCACAGCTTGTTAGGAGACCCCGTTCCAACGGTCTCTCAACACAATCTTGTGACTCATCCTGAGTCACGGCACTGGTGCGACTTCTATTTGTGCGCGCAAGGTAGCCAGACTGCGGACAAGTGGAGGGAGTATGTCCTGACTTTGGGCTGCAGCGTGTTGCGCAATGTTGACCAACGCTAGAGAATCAGGCCCATCTATATCCGCATCACCCCGTTCTAACAGCCGGTGGAGACGTGCGATGGCAGACTGAGCATCGTGTGCAAGCTGGAGTACGACAACAGACCAGGGCTTCAACCATTTTTGAACAACCTTCTTGGAGTGGCGAAGGTCCTTAATCCTGTCCATGGCGGCTTGGCGCTGCGCAGAGATGGGGGAAGGTGTGGAAGCTAGGACTTGCTCCAGAACAGCTTCTGTCTACTGTATTTCCTGTTGAACATGCTGAAGCGTGGGATGGTGCTGTAATGCCATGCATAGCTGTGTAGCCATTTCGACCAATTGGATTCCCTCTACCAGCTGCTCCTAAATAATACGCGTTGCATCAGTGACCGCGATAATCTGTTGGGCTCGTTCTTCTAGAGGCATGTTATACTGCTGTCGCCTGTCTCGGTCACGACGGCGAACCTCTTGCAACACTCTGGAGGATAGTCCTTGTAACTATGTACTAGATAGCTGTGCTAAGTCTACTTGAACGTCCCCAGTAATTGGGTCGGGGTGTGAACGATGGCAGTGTGAGGGAGTAAACATACATTGCTTCTAGTGGGCGGCGTTTGGAAATAGCGGAGAAGTCGCAGCAGATCCCGATACCGCAACGTTCCTGCTGGGCGTGGTTCGCAGATAATCCCTTCTGTCAGAAGCCCATGTGCACTCCTATTATTTCACTCCGCATCCCCAGGTCTTCTTAGCGGTTCCTTTGGCGGGTTTGGGTCCATCCTTTTGAAAGAGAGACGAGCATTACAGAGAGTATGGATGAACACAAAAACCAAGAACGCAGATAGCCAAAGTCGTTTGAAGGGTGAATAAATAGCCTGACCCGAAGTTTTCCAGCCATTCGCGCCCCAACTGAAGCTATTTAATGGAGAGATAACTCGTTCGTGGCACGTACCCTCGATCTGTCGGACCGTGCTTATCATAAATGGTGGTATTGATGACCGACTGCCTGTTTTTCGTGTTTGCGAGTGTCTTTTCTTATTAAATTAGGGTGTGCAGATAGTCATCCTTCGTGCCCACGGTCATGTCCATAGAATGTCAGACCATGGATGACACTTGTAGGTCATTTGCGTATCTTGAATGAGGGTTGACGTGAGGTATTTATGCAAGTTGATCAACAGTATTTTCGAGGCCTTTACTTCGTTTGTGGGTGGGATGTCCTTGCGTGAAAAGGCTACGTCATACGTCCTCATGTTATTTATTACTTGAGATGTTATTTGATTCTCCCGGATAGAGATGGTTGTAGACAGGTCCGTAATCCTATGCGTGCTTAGGTCAGTGGTACCCTGGTAAGTCTAGTCAGGCAAGGGATGATCACACCTTTGAGTGTTTCACGTCAGCAGGTATCCGTGTAGGTCGACTGTCCTTGGGGCCCATCTGGCCACTGGGGTTTCTATACGTAGGATCACCCTACTCCAATATTTCCCTTGAGTAAAGAATACTGGTGCCTGCGTAGGTGCTTCGAATCAGGTTAGCGGTAGTGCTTCAGGCCTGTGTTCCATGGGAACCTTAGGTTCCTCAGGCTATTGATTATCACTTGCGTCCACCTGCGTCCTCCTGGCCAGGCCAGGTTCTTTCTGTGGTAGAGATGCGACGGAAATTCCTAATGGTCTGAAGGCTGCGAAGCATCAAAACCTCATGAAACCGACCTTGCCAATTCTCCAGCTCCTCATCAGAGTTGGAAAAACATTCACTGTCCTTTTCCCAACAGAGCATTCCTTCATCTGTGGGGTTAACCCAATCTTCATCCTACGCAGTTATCTTATAAATGTGATCTAATTCCTCCTTTGCATAGGCAGGCTCTGTATACTACGTACCTTCTATTGGATCTAGGGGTACTATGACACGCGTACCTTTGTTTTCGAACACCATGCTGCGTTTCTTGAGATTGATGACCCCCCCATGTCTATTGCCCAGTCTATCTCGAGGAGAGCGGGGTAGGGGTCTGCGTCTTCAACTATTTCTATTACTTCAAAATCAGCTAGGACCCTGACCCCTGCAATGTCAACCATGACCTTTGGTAACCTTCCCAGAGGAATGATTTTCTATTGATTTTCCATTCCCAGATGGATAGTGGACCATTCCAATTTAGTCTCTCCAATTCATTGCCATGTTTGTTTTGGTAAGACGTTGGCAGCTGATCCAAGATCTAAGATAACCTGATCCATTTCATAGTCTCTGATCTGTGCAGTTAACCACATTTCTCTCCCGGTGTGTTTCTTATAGCTGTACAGTTTGTGTACATCCTTGGTCTCAGGGATCTGTTAGGGTCCCGTGATTTGGCCGATTGGCGAGACAAATGACGATGTAACATCAAACCAAGCTTTGGAGCCCAAGGACCTAGCCTTCCTGGACTCAGAGAGGGCTCTCTCTATTAGATGTAAAAGATATCGGTGTGTTCGCTTATGGTGTTTTGATATTAGGCTAGTTATGAAGTGAGTTTTTTGATTTTTGGTTTTTTAAGTTTGTGAGGGATAAAACTGATCAAAGATATAAAAATGGATAACAAGAAGTCAGATCAATTGGGCTATGGGGTCAAACAGGTCAAGGAAGCTATGAGATGATGATGCAAGGCTGCTGTAGGGCCGATTTGATTCAAGGTAGAAGGGATCTTTGGGAAAAATGGAGTAAATGGACATCAAGTTTGTGAAAAACGAGGGATTTCAAGTGTAACTTAGTTGATAGCAGACATAAACATGTTATAGCAAGCCATTAATCATGCTAAATGTAACTATGAGCTAATTAATACATAGAAATCAAACATTCCAGCCATGCATAGAAGTATAAGACCTTCTAACTTCGGGAAATGGCTATCAGACTTTGGGGAAAACACATAAGAAGGACTAACAACTCAAAATACTATGCTGGAACACCTAAACACAGTCTCTAATTCATTGGTCACTTTGACAAAGAAGCTTTCATAGTTTTAGGCAAAGGGCTAGATCGGGACTAGGCCTCCTTGGTTCAGCAAGATGATAAACTAATCAGTCAAAGAGATAGTTTCATGGACAGGACTATGGACAGCTTATAGGTAAGCAGGGCACACCATACATCCTACTCAACATGCATAGAACTTGTAAATAAAACTAGCAAACAGTATCCTTAAGTTACTAAAGAGCAGTTAAGAATTCTTTAGTATAACTAAGGAAGAAGAAAACATAAAGCTATGAAGATTCAGGAATTTTGAGGTGCCTCCATGGGCATATCTCAAACTTAATCTCTACTGATCTATAGCAGCAAGAAGCATGTATCATGAATGAAAACTAGAAGACAACAACAAAGTAAGAAACACTATACCATTCTACCATGTCATGGAATCCATCAACAATCCTTCATCATTCATCAAAAGCATCCAAGAGGCAGTCCAAAATCATAACACAAGTATGTTCTTCAAAGCTCATATGACCAATATATTGATTCTTCTCTCAAGTTCAGCCTTGTTTACAATGAGAGCTTGTGGAATAAATAGGCCCAAGTGAGGAAAAACTCATGGTTCAACTTCCATCCTCATTGGCCTAATCAAAATATCTAAACTTGTCCTTGAGGCTTTGCAAAGCCCAAGGCACAAAAATATCTCATAAAATATCTAAAAATTGCTAAAAAAGGGAATTTAATTGACTTTGCATCATTTTCCAAGTGTAAAAATAGCTAAACGCACATTTGGAAAAAGCAGTTACAGTTCATTCAAAATATTATTATCTGGAAAGGGTCACCTATTTTGAAACATTTATTATATAGAGTTTTCAGTCAACGAAGGCTCATAAAGTAGCTATTGGAAAAACTCTAATAATCATACAATTGTGAGAAAATCTCATCGATGCACAGAAAGTCCTCCAAATCTGTGCACATTGTGTAAAAAGCGAGGAAATCAGCAAAAACATCTTATATTCTGCTACATCTTGCAATCTTAAACAAAATGAAATATTAAAAAGTCAAGCAATTTATGTCAAATGAAGGAGCAGACTCCAATCTAAATCACTTTAAAAAATCATTTGGGTTCTCATAAATTACTAATATGGTATCATGTCTATTCACTTGACCAAATCCTCAAACTGAAATGGCGAAATTATGAGCTTTCGACCAAAAACCCAAAAAATGCCAAAAAACAAAAAGTTGTCGAAATGGGCCCAAAATTAGCACGCATGACCCTCAGGGGTCCATAGCAGCATGTTCCGAAGCTGAGGCCAAAATTTCAAGAGCTGATGTGCTTTTCTCCTCTTTCCGTGCCGGGCGCTTCTTGAAACTGCTGTTTATCACTACTGAGTTACTGCTGTTCAACATTCTTCTCCTCTTTTTCCAGCTGCTGCTCATCTTTACCACTGTCATTCTACTCCTGTTGTTTTGCCTAGAAGGGCATCTTGATCTAGATGTGTCCCTGAAACACCAAACTACTTCCAAGTCTTTGGAATGCCTTCTTTGAACCAAACCCTGTCAAGCTGTCAATCACTGTTTGATAGGGCAAAAATGGTTTGAAATGCTGTGTGAGAGGCTTTCTTTGCTATTAGGTCTCTGCTCTTCAAAACTCTGTCTTTTCCTCTTTTTGTAAGCCAAACAGCAAGTAAACTCAATAATCATTACACATTCAATCAAAGGATACATCTATGCAGTTAAAGGTCACTGTGTTATAGGTATAGTTATCAAGCCCCTTGTGTTTGGTGTGAGCACAAACAATCCTGTAGGAGTTAAACATCAAAAACTTCTTTGAACCAAAACACTACCTTGGTATCCAATATTCCTTACCTATATTTTGACAATACCTCCAAATGGTGATTTACAGTCTCACACACTAAAGTTGTTTTATGGAGTAAAGGAGGAAGTACTATTGTTTTGCCTCTTTTTATCAAACAGAGAAATCTTTTGGTTTGACAAAAAACATTCACATCATGATAACTGCTATTTGAAAATAGACCCACAGATTCTCCTTTTAAAACCCTGTCTTCTTCTTTCCAAAACTGCTCCACCTTTCCACTTGTTTTGAGAGCTGTTAGGTTATTTGAAACATCAAAAGGAACCCATCATTGGCTATGCTCACCACTGGGCAATCATAGTTATTGCAAGTCCTGATTTTTTAAACAACGCCTTAACCCTCCTTAACACTGTTTTTATGAAGTCACTTGTTCTTCTTTTTTTTTTAAAGACTGAATAAAACACCCTTTAAACTGATAAAAACACCTTTCCCAGTTAACATCTTCCTTTGTGAGATCACTGCTTCTCTTGGCTTTGATGGACATGGTGCTCCTTGAGATCATTTTTTTTAAAGACTCTTTCAGATTTTTCAAATACCCTCTACACACACTCTGTTTTGTTTTTAGGAATTTGGAAAACAATGATGACTGCCCTCTTACCAATTTTGCAAAATCAACAGATCAAATCTTTGTCTCTCAACGATTTTCTCCCTTGAATGAGAGTCTTGAGCAGGATCTTAGGGAATTTGAGAACATTTCAGCACCCCCTTATGTGAAAGATCAGCCTTGTGAGGATGTTTGAACTTGTGTGCTGGGTCAAGATTTTGCAAAATTGGAGGTTGGCCTTGATTGTGTACAGAGGATTGAAACTGCTTCATCGAAGTTGGCAACAATAATTTGCTGCGTTTTTCTATATTGGCACAATTTATATGTGATGAAGGATATCCAGGTATCCTTGTTTCAAGAATATGATTATGGAAGTATTCAAACCTTTTTCCTGTAAGAAACTGATCTGTTTTACTTGTATTTAACCTAGTGCCCCTACCTAAACTCACCCCCTTTTTAAAACAGCTTTTAATCATGGTATGTTGCTGGCTTGGACATTGTTCTGTTGCTGAGAATGCATATTGCATTTTCTACTTCATACTCTGGCCATACCCCTCCCTGAAACTAGCTTGAGTAAATTTTGATGATGTCAAAGGGGCACTCATGGCATGAGTAATATGACCTAAAGTGTTGAAGTGAGGCCCATGTATTGTTTTACTCCCTACAAAAGAACCAATCTCAAGTTTTTGTTCTTGCTGCTCATTTGTTGTCATATGAGGCCTTTTTTATTTTCTTTTTGATTCTTTTTGGACCTGCTTATGAAGGAAGCCCTTTTTGACAGCTGCCTGTTTTCCTTTTGGATATAATGGAAAAGGTTACTTTCGGACCAAGACCCTTTTGACTTCTCTGGTCAGTAGTTAATAATATTTCTTCATTGATGAGAAGACCTACTAGCTTCATATTGATATTCAAATAACAATAGAACTCATGCAAACCAACTTTAAAATCTACTTTTTAACCCTTTCTCTTAGTCATCATTTCCATGCAGAATTTTTAATTTACTGTTTGAGCATGAGCCATGGCTTCACGAGTTTGAGGTATCACACCATCATCAACAGTCACCAAAAACACCACTATATCTATAACTGCAGCTCCTCTAGCTCGCATGGCACTTGAAAAATGATGCAAATCCTTGCTTGAGAGTTGGAGCAGCTCTTAAAAGAGTTTTTTAAGATTTTCAGGTAATTTTCTTGACCATTTCTACAGGAGTTCCGCGGGCTGCTACAGGCGCGTCGCGCAGCAGTGCATTCCTTTGTAAATTTTGTGCACAGGCGCGTCGCGCACCTTTCCAGGAGTGTCGCGCAAGTTTGAAGTCCATTTTGAAGGCCTTCCCGGTGTCGGAATTGGGCGCGAGATGGCTCGTTGGAAAGCTGTGGAAGTCTAATTTCTAGAAAAACTTGAATGTTTTCATTTGGTGTCCATTTGATCCTTAAAAAATTGATTTTCCCAACACTGGTCAAAACTGGTGAATCCTGGTGCAGAAATGCATCGAGCTGTTTGTAGGCCATTTTTGAATGCCTTCCCGGTGTCGGAATTGGGCACGAGATGGCTCGTTGGAAATATGTGGAAGTCTACTTTCCAGAAAAGCTTTAATTTTTTCATTTGGTGTCCATTTGATCCTTCAAAAACTGACTGTCCCATCACTGGTCAAAAAAGGTGTATGCTGGTGCAGAAAAACATAGCGTTGATTGCAGGCTACTTTTGGATGCCTTCCTTTTGTCAGAATTTGGCCCGAGATGGCTCATCGGAAAGATATGGAAGTATATTTTCTATAAAAATTTGAATTTTTTCATTTGGAGTCAATTTGGTTTTTCAAAATCTGACTGTCCCATCACTGGTCAAAATGATGAATCCTGGTGCAGAAATTCTCCCGTGACATCTGAATTTTTCACGTTTCTCACAAACCATGATACCTGTGTTGAAACTGAAGGAGGTTTTTATTTTTGAACCTATGAGGGACAAAAAAATCTCTCAATTTTGTAAATTTCATCTCTATTTGATCAGAAAATCATTTTGAAACAAACTGCCCGGGCGCTCCTTAACCCTAATTTTGTTGTGGATGCCAAGTTTGCTGACCCTATTTGGACTTTGATCATGGCCCTCTGATTTGAGAAAGGCGCCTCTTTTTCAAAATACTTCCCTTCCTGTAGGTGTATCATCTATGATATATTTTTTCTTTAGAATAATGAAAAACTATGTTTGTTTCAAATCATCTAAACAATGACAGTCTATCAAAACAAACTCCTTTTGCCTATTCATAAAATTGTATACCTATTCACAATGTCCTCTTGGGAACTAATCTTGAATTTCCTCCCATCATTTGTGATGTATATCTGAAAGGAGAAGCTTATGCAGCAGGAAAAACAGGGCTCTTTGAAACACAGTTATCAGTTCCTTTTAATAGTGCAGTGATCTTTCTTTGTAACAGAATCATCCATAATTTGAAATCTGTCCACTGCTTGACACTTTAGGTGATATTTTTAACAAGGAAAAACCATTCAAAATCTGTTTGAAAAGCCTTGAAAACTGTTTTGTCATTTTTAAAAGGGAGGTGGTCTGTCTTTTCCCAACTTGGTTGACAGTCTCTGCTTCCAGGTGATTCATAAGTTCCTTCTTTGATTGTAAGTGCCATATTTTGGCTGCATCCCTTCATACCATAATTCTCTGTTTACCTGAAAGGCGCTCCTTTAGAATTTTGGCATGTGACAGTGGGGTGTTGTTTGACCCTTTCCCTTAAGGAAACTGCCCCTTTTTTGTATCAATGGCATACATATTCATATTGTTTCTTGTCCATCATGATGTATGTTTTGAAAGACATTTTCCTATGGGTAATGCATTTTGAAACATAAACACCATCTTTTACCTGTGTAAAGACTTTTTCTTTCTTCCTTTGTCTCTTTCCACTGCATCTTAGACCAATCAGTTTTTAACAACATTCAATGCCTTGGCCATCTTCTCATGAACGAAGGAGGCCCTTCACTTGGCAAAGTATCTGAAGATTATTTGATAAGGCTGCATGACAAGGGTTTTGCTTGGATTATGATGGTAAGCAACCAACTTGAAAAACATCGATACTGGCAACTCTGCTTGCAGTCACTACTGTGCTTCAGAAAAACCCTAGTCAAGGTGTCACTGTCTCCCTGCACTGCTCTGAGGGTGACTGAAATGTCATCATTTGCTTTAGTCAACTTATGACAAATTTTTTGAAAGATAATCTCTGTGACTATGGAGGTCAGCACCCTTTGAACAACAAACAACTTTTCTTCTGCCTGTGTGATGACATGATCTGTCAGCATCTCTTCAATTTGGTCTTGTGGACAAGCAGGTTGCTTATGATTGAAATTGTTTTTACTAATGATATGCCTCTCTAAAGTTTAACAATTCACATGATTTGAAAGCTTCTCATGACCTCCTTTACAAAACCAAACTCTGTTTTCCTTTGAATTTGCATACTTCAGACTCTATCCCTGTTATGATCATCACTCACATTCAGAAAACCTGGAGTTATTGATTCACTGTTCAGTAAAAGGAAAACCTGGGCTTTTGCAATCTTTAAAGTCAATACTGGCCAGCGCCCTCTGCTTGTAGATGAAGGAGGCGCCCTAACCCTCTGCTCGTAAATGAAGGAGGTTCTGGGCCATGAAAAATTACCAGTTTGCTGTGACAGTGGTGTCTTTCTCTTACTGTGATTTTCATGCTGGAAATAGGCTGCAAGACCTTGGTGAGTGACTCTCTATTTTGCAGATATATCTCAGGCTGATGCTACATTTAGAAGCAGCTGTTCTTCTAACTGTAGATTCAAGAATTTTCTCCTGAGACAAAGTTATATTTCATGTTCTTTTTGCGTAATCCATAAAACATCGTGTAGTACCTAACAATCAGCTCGAGACTATGGTTTGCGCGTCGAGACCCAGGGGGTGGAGTGGCGCGACACTTAGAGCCGTTGTTTGTCAATTTGATTTGCAGTATAGGAGGTTGGTCATGATTGGTCTATAGCGTATGTAAGGTTTTTGGCCCTTCGATGATTGCCAAGGTGAAATGCCTTAAAGCGCTACTTCCTAACATAGAGATTAAACAGACGGACTTTTCTTTGGAGTTGATGATGATTGTAAATGGGTAACTAGAAAAAAGTAGGTGATAATGGATTTTGACTTTACAAGGAAGTGATCGATAAGTAAGAGGGCGAAAAGTTTTAAGAGGGTTTCTTGATGACATATCGATACATGGAATTCAGCCTAGAAAAACTCGCCTATGGACATAGTCACCGCCAAGATGTAAAACACCGATGTTGCCAGGATCGTAAGGTGGCTGAGCTGCACAGTATTCGTGAGTGCCAGGAGACTTTGGGCTACTTCTGCTTGATTTCATAGCAACTCCAGACATGCTTTTAAAAAGGTCTCAATTCCTTCTTCGATCTGAGGCTGTGTGGGGGCTACCAATGGTGCTTGTTCATTGCAAGACACTCCTTTCTGAGAGGCAAGCCCTTCTTTGTTTCCCAGGGTGTCCAACCCACTACGTGTCATGAATTTTACACTTGGATCCATCTCCCATAGCTCAATTTTAACCCTCTGTACGTTCTGCATAGGGGTAGGCTGTTTTTCCTGCATCTTGGCTATTAAAATTGGGCAGTACTCTACCTCATGGTCCAACTGCCTACAATATTTACACGATGGCCTAGTGGTATTAGGGAATTCTCTTGCAAAGTGCCCTATTTCTCCACAGTTATAATAGATTAGTTGACCTCGTCCTCGGCCTGCGCTTCCTCCCCGACCTCCTCTGCCTAAGGTCAGTGATCCTCCAAAGTGCGCAGCAAGTCTTGGAGATGCAGGGTCCGATTGCACCCAATATAAGTTCCCACGATCGATCATTAAGTCATATGTTCAAAAATTCTGCTCATCATGTCCCACTGATTGACAGAATCAACACCATTGTTGCTTGAGTTCTGGGACGTACGCACCCAGCCGAGGGCAATGATTCATATTATGTCGGCCTACTACTCAACAATCATCACACCATAGCGTAGATCCGCTTGATCCTGGTCACAATAGGATAGGTTCCCTACTTACCCCTGGGCGTATCGGACTAGGCCCTCCTGCTTGCATATAATCGATCAGCAGAGGGCACTGATCCTTCGTATGGCCAGACACCCGACAACGTATGCACCAAAGATCTGCGCAGATGTCCTTTCCTTGTTCTTTTCACAGGTTCTGTATCTCTATATGCATAGCCCCAAGTTATTCCTGGATTTGTTGTACTCCTTCCCTCGTGTCATCCTTAGGTGCAACTTCAAGTTTCATGGCAGCTTCCAAGGATTTTCCTGCGATTCAAATGTCTGGTGGCCCATGGGTATGCGTAAGTGAGGTAGCAGCATAACGATGAACCATTCCATGTGCTGTTTGTCATCGTACTTGAACTCACCTTCCCTGATTGCTTTATTTAACCATTAATCAACCTCCCATACTGACTTAGATGTTCCTTTCTTGAAGTCCTTTACTTCCGGTACCAGCTGGGAATAATATTTCGGCTTCCGGAATTGCTGCTTTAGAGCATCCTTGATATCTTGAATGGAGGCGGTCCCATTTTGGGCAACGTATCGCATATACCAGTCCAGAGCTCTGTCTTCGAATGCTAAAGACAGCTGCACCCTATTTATCGTGTCACTTGCCACATTTTGTGCATTCCAGATAGAGTCTGCCACAAACCAAAAATGATCCATATCCTCGTCTCCTACCCCCTTTAAGGTAGGTAGTTTCAAATGTGCAGCCATATCACTGTCTAGGGGGGGTGGTGGTACAGGAAAATTCTTACCTTTGCACATCTGAGGTGGCGATACAGCCGAGGGGTCGTGCACAACAGGGTCCTGAAATGGATTGTAGGCAGATCTCCCTCCGTCAAGGTTGGTCAGATAGTATTTACCACTGCAGGTCATGCTCCCGTCTAGATCTGAGGTCATTTATCTAGTATGACTACACAAAATGGTCTTTTCGCACAGTAATTTCTTGATCAGCAATGGTAATGTCCTCAGGAATTTGCCTCAGAATCCTTTGAAAAATTGTCGTTCAGCTTCAAAGTATGATACAAACTGATCAATAGAAAATTCTGTCACAAATCCTCCCAGTACACTATCCACCTAGTGATCCACCGTGCGTGTGATAGTATTATCAATTTTCTCAAGCTGTTCGAGCAACTCCGGGGTCCGCAAAGTGACCCACTCGTCCTTCCAGCACTTCTAGAATTCCACCAGTATGGCCAGCCACTCTTGGAGTTCAATTGCAAAAGTCACAAAGAATATTTTGTAGCTCTCAGTAAGGACGTACTTGTTTTTCCACCTTTCCGCCATTAACTTCTCACTGTGATTTTCTTTTACCGCGAACTCCTGGATCTGTCTTTTGAACCAGTCCTCGATCTCTTTTCTTTCAGGCTTCCAGTATTCCCTTGTCATTACCCGATTCCTCTCTCAGACTTGTCTCGGTCCCTTCAACGGAATCATTTGTTGGCTTGAGGGGTCCTGACCCAGGTTCGGTGTGCAAGGTTTGCCAACAAACCCCTATACTACTGGCCCTTTCGGCAGTGACCTGCTTTCGCAGGTCACAGTTTCACCCAAAGTAGTATGGGTGGGTGCTGGAACCAAGTTTCCGCACCTTGAGAAAGGAAGGGTAAGGCAAGCAGAGCTGTGATTTGTTCAGATTACCTTGTTTCTTCGCAGGGTTAATTATGTATCTAATTGCATCCACGTGCACTAGATCTACAATTATATGCTTTCTATATTATCAACACAACATTATATAAACATAGCAAAATAGATCTAGATCCAAGCATTTAGTACACAGAACTTCGCAGCGAAAAGAAAGAAAATACCTAACACAACAATTATCAGCAATTCATACAACAGTACTCACAGATTCAGATCTCTAATAATCCTTTGCATTCATTCATTCATCAATATTCCCTTACAATTCCCTTCCCAACCTGCGCACACAGCAGCAGGGTCCGCACACATCTAGACTAGGATCTCCGCGCACACAGCCAGCAGGAGTCCGTTCCCCAAAACCCAAACAGATCGCTAAACAAAAGATCGCATCAATAGCTCATCAATTCCTATCCTTTACCATTCAAAATGCATCTCTATTTATAACAATCTAGCCTCAACATTCCTATGGTCCGCAACCCATGGTTTTTGGACCCCTAGTTTACCCTTTGACCCATTAAAATATGTTCGGGGCTTTGACCCACCCCAAAACCCCTACGCTATGCTAAATATAATAAAAAATAATCAAAATGGACCAGTTTCGCAGCTTGTTAGGAGACCCCATTCCAACACAAAGACAACCAAACCCTCATCAGGATCTACGTTGTAGTTGGAAGTAGAAGCTTGGCCAAATGCCTGATAATGGAAAAGAAATGAAAGACTCTTCCAAGAGGCCTCTCAAGGAAAGAGGTGGGATTACCGACCAGGAACACTCAGTGCTAAACAACACTATTCTCTGCTAAATAGCCAAGAGAATAAGAAATGTCTAAACAAACAAGTTCTTCCAAAATAATAAGTTCAACAACCTTCTTTTGTTGTTCTCCTCTTCCTTTTATAGGATAAAAGCCTTGCAAAACCCTAAACCATCTCAAAGGTTTAGCTCCTTTCACATGTGTAGCCTCCAACTAGAACTACGCTGTGCATCTGGGAGGTACATTGAATTTGGACAACGCTATGGATTTGGTCCTGTTGACCTAGTCAATTGTCTCAATCCATTTCACACATAAGGGATTTTAATTAAGGCAGCCCAGATTTAGCCTTGTTCACATGGGAATTGATTTATTTTACTGTTTGAGGAGTTTAATTTATCCTCCTTTACAATTTTATTCTTGCAACAAGAAAATGAAAACAAAATTGTATATTCCCATTAGCTTGGGCTAATTGGGAATATTACAGTTTATCCCATTAAAAAAATCTATTTATTTGATAATATGTATATATATTTTTTCTCAGCCAATGTAAAATAAAGTTAATCACATTCATCTCTTTCTAATTCATGTCCCCTTTATTATAATTGTAATTATATGTTAAGAACCGAATCCAAAATATAAATAATACAATGTAGAAATTAATGATTTCATTATATATATGTGTGTGTGTGTGTGTGTGGTAAATTTTATATTAGCTTTTAAACAAGAGTGCACATGAAAATTCTAGTTGATTTAGGCCAGTCCCTAAGTAGGAATGGAACATAAGTAAAAGTTCACTTTCTGTAGAGAGGCATAGGATAACAAAGTATTCAAATAACCAAAATTGACCATACATAGACTAAAAATTAGACCATATTGGCCTTGAGAATAGATAGTAAAAACAAAAAAAAATAGAAGCACAAGCATATTAGCAGACTAAGAAGAGGGATCATATTTCGTAGTTGCGACCTAGATGGGTTACTGGTTGTTTCCGGGGGTGGAATACCAAGGTGCCGCTCTATACGGTCCAGTCTCTCATATAGGTCCTTAATGTGGCAATGCAAATTATCTATAGAGTGAAGGAGGTTTTCCCGATGTTCGAACCTGTCCATAAATTTTTTGCTAAGGATGAATTTCATATGCCAATATAGGTCAATAGTGTGCATGTATTGGTTGAAACATCCACACGTATGCCTGATGCCCGACACCTACTTTTCCATCTTAGAAATAAGTTTCATTTCCAAGAGATGGTGCTGATGAGAGGATCCTCCTGTCTCAATGAAGGTGATATCATCCTAGATGGGGCCCAGGGTAAGCTTGTAGAACAAGGTAACAATTTCCTCTAGACGACGATGAATATGTGTGTCTCACCGAGTGGCTTGTTCTTGGTAGTAGTTTGTGATGGCAAACAATATTGTAGCAACAATGCTACAAATCTAAGGGTATTAGCTTTAATTATTAACCTAGGGTTCGTACAAATTTAAGAGTGATTGACACTTTATGTGCACTGTTGAATTTTGTAGCTATGGCTGGTCTTCATAATATTCATTTGTATTTTTAATAACAAAATATAAATTATATTTGAAAAAAAAAATTTATTTGAAGCATGTTCTTCATTCAAAATAATTTTTTATAAGGCATGTTCTTCATGACCTTATCAAAGGCGGGAAAACAAAAAGTTGAATTTGTATTATAGACACCACAAAATTCCTAAGTCAACCTCCAAGTGATGAAGTTGGCCCTATCTAAGAGGAACCTGTTAGCGCTCAAATCTACCTTAGGCTGAAATAAGGTAAAACTCAAGGCTACATCAAACCACGCTCAGCCTCGTAGCTAGCCCTACGAGGACGGGAGAGGGCTCTCTCCGGGTCTATCTCGGCAAAAGGTTTTCAAGGGGGCTGAGATGACTTATAATGAATACTGAATACTGATTTTAGGCTAGTAAAGAGATAGGAAAGGGGTTTTTTGATGAATATCTGGGTTGTCTGGGCAGTGTGGGATCAAGACAGCAAGAGCAGGGAAATTAAATGAAAGACGCAAATTATTCCATAAGGAAAGATAGGCAAGAGCTTAAGCATTCAATTTGAAATTATATGGAGTGTAAAGAATGTTTAAGATTGCTGAAAAGGGCATGAATTCATGAATCCTTTTCAGACGGAAGAAAACATAGAACTTGAATACTTTCGCAAGGCAGAGCAGCAAGCTGAATTCTGCCCTTCACACTTAAAAGCATTCAACAGGCAATGATTATGAATGAAACAATAAACATAACAAGAAACATATCAAAAAAAGGAAGAAACACAATGCTAAGTTGTTACCACAGGGATCTTATGAAACAGAGCTGCAAACTTTCAATTAAATCTCTGTCAAAAACTGTACAATGAAGCTCTCTGTATTTCTCTACAGGTTTCCCAGAACTCTCTCCCCTCTACAAATGTATTTACAATACAATAAATAAGCTCAGGAGAAAACAGATCGACCCAAAACAAGGGCGCTGTTTCAACTGAAATTACAGAAATAGGGAGAGATTCATCGATTTGTTCTAAAAAAGAACTACGTTTCATTTTCCATTTGCAAATTTCTAATGACGATTGAAAGACAAAAGCTGGTTTAATTGGGTAAGAAGTTAAAAATAGGAAAATCGACCCTATTTCTGCGCTTATGGTTGGTGATACTGCGTTTAATTTGGGTTTATTTGTCTATTCGCCCCATTTATATACAAAAATATGGTATATCGCTTTTTGGTCGGTTATATAAGGTCTTCTTGTTTGCGAACAGGCAAACAGGTTGAAGTTGGTACCTTACTAATTAACCAAATATAATTGACAGCCATGTTTTCTACTTGACAACACAATGTTGTGTACCCATCATCATCTCTAAGAATCAATGATCATTAGACATCTTTTCACTGAAACTCATATGAAGTAAAACTGTAACTAGCACGGCCTTCATTTGTTGCCTTCAGCTCCAACTTTTGAAATGGACTGCTGTTTGGGTCATAGTAAAAACCATCTACTGAACCATCACTACGAGAAAAACACACATAGTAAAATCCTGCAATGGTCAAACCACAGTCTGCCCCAACATTGACAAGGAACTTCTCATTCCATCTCATGAAAATATAGGGATAATTACTCAGGTCCACTGATCTGCCTCCATCCAGTTCCACTTGATTAAGAATTGGAGCAAAGCATTGAAACTTTGACCAGTGTCTCACATCTATCCCTTTCGTTGCCTCCCACTTTCCGAGTTAAAAATGTATAGTTCAAAAAGTTGTTAAACAATTTCCTGCCTCCGTCATACCTTGGTGTGTCTCTTTGAGAGGCACGTTAAGAGCTTCGTGCATCCCTTGCAGATACCATGTTGAATGTGTTCCCAGTCCACAACCTTATTGACGTACATTCACCTTCCAAGTTTCATCCTTTTGTGAATTTGATACATTCTGTGTACCAGAAAATGCTTGACCCACACTTCAACAGCATACAAGGAGGAGGAAGTGCATGTCCAGGAATTGTACCTGATAATTGTGTGTCGTAGAAGGGGTTATCCACCATCCTGACTGGCATCTTGGAGAATGGGCTTTACGCCCGACCGTGATATGCTTTTTAAGTCATCTATGGTCTTCAGCTGCTACTGGAGTCTATGTGATCGGGTTCCTCAGGTTCCTTAGTGATATCCTTCCAGTTTGCAGGCAAATGAAGTAACTTGGCACGAATCTGGGTGAAGAAATTTCGTTTTCCGACCTCAGGGCTCTGCGCCGCGCGCCACTTCTATGCGCCGCGCGTGTGTAAAAATACACGGGCTGTAGATGTCTAGTGCGCCGCACACTGTCACGGCCCTTCAACACTGCAGTTTGTTCTTCCAACTAACTTTTCCATGATTTGTCCGGCTCCTAGCTGACTTTTCAAGCTGGTCAAAATAGAACACCGGCACTACGACTTGAAGTGACAATTATTCATTTTGAGGAGCGCGCATGCAAGCATTTTTAAAATGTCCAACTCGCTCAATGAAATTCTACTGCTCAACAATAATCTGTCTGGGTGTTTGTCATCTGGGATTGCTCAGCTAGGAAAGCTGACAGTATTTGATGTGAGCTTCAATAAAATTATTGGAATTCTGCCACGTAGGATGCACCAAATGGTAAAACTGGAACAACTCAGTGTTGCAAACAATCTGTTCTCTGGTCAAATTCCTGCAGGGATTTGTATTCTTCCCACCTTGATGAATTTCGTTTTCGATTATAACTTCTTCGATAGGGAGGCACCCAACTGCAGGGTTGCTTGATTAAGGGGAGTTGGGGTAAGCGATCAGGGTAACTGTCTTCCTCTCAGGGCTGAGCAGCATCCTTCTGAAATTTGCGCTGTACAACAGTCACTCCGTTCATTCGATTCCATAGCAGAATTTGGCACATAGCTCAAAAGCTTGAGGCCCTCCTAGAAAATCAGGAACTTCATTATTGTATAAGGTGCTTCTGAACAGCTACAAGCCACACATGGTTCACTTTCAAGATAATAACCATCAAACTCCACCAAACGGCTGAGCGTGTTGTATAATTTGGCATTTCTGGCATTTGTATGCAAAACTCCGTTTTGTTTGATTTTGCTTTGTCTCCTTGTGCTGATGATGTTCTTCCTGTTTGTGCTTTCGCAGGGATAGGAGCTGCTAAAGCTGCCGCCATTGAAGAGCTGTAAAATTTGAAACTTTTTTGACCAACTACATATTTATTACAAAAACACATTTAATGATTTCTTCTTCAAAACAGGGTTTTGAAGAAGAATCAATCTCGTATTATTGACGATGACATTCGTGAAATAAAAACTTACTGAACCTTCCTCTAGCCTGCAAGCGTTATTTCACACTTCTGCAGACAAAACCCTGGACCTAAGAATTAAAATGACTCTGACAGAGGACTGGCAAGACTGAGTCTAACATTGGCTCCAATGGGGATGGCAGCTGCCGCTTCTTGGAGGTGCCAAGAACAGCAGATCTTTGGGAGAGCAGACAGTGCCTCCATCCATTGGGCTATGGAATCATTATTTCGACAGACACGAGACTTTTGACTCATTTATGGACTGAAACTTGACTGAAATGATTGAAAAACTGACTCAGCAAACTTCAAACTAAAACTGTAATGAAACTGGAACAAAATGCTGCCTTTTGGCTGCTTATTTATTTACAAAATCTACCCTACTCTACTGCAGAGCCAATAGATCAAGTAATGCTGTAATGCCAGATCAACCATTCAAGTAAATCTGAGAAGAATGCTGCTTGAGAGTGCTTCAACCAGTTCACAGATGCAATTTCTGGCAGCCATGCATGCACGTAATGAGCCTGGTTATGTAAAAGACAATCTGATCTATCTTTCAAACTGAAAAAAATTTCCATGTACATCGCAATAGGATCGCAAAAGCTAGACTCTGTTCGCTGCCCCAACTCTGCAATACATACCTCCAGCTACACACTGTCAATGCAAACATCCACGGGCAGTTCTATTGTTTCTTGTTTTGAAGGAGGAAGAGTTTCCAAGAACTTTTTGGGATCTCGGAATTCATATGATTGGATCTGATCATTCAAATACTGAATCTCCTTCTCAAATATTTCAAAAACTAACTCGCAGAAACCAGTTTTAGCTTCAAGAGGAAACTTTGGAGACTTCAAACATTGAAGCACGACACTCAAAAATCTTTCATTAATTTCAAAATCTGCTAACTGATCTCTAACCTCTTTTACAACTTCACAAAGAGCAGGGTTTGCCACATACCCTACCATTGCATGAGTGGATCAGCGAGCACTGGAATCTCTGGATCGAGTTGGAGTCGCCAGGTGAATGTTTTCAGCCTTCATATGTGTCCGACTGCTGTCCACCATCAGCAATCAGATCTGCAACTTGATTTCATGTACTGGGGCAAGACAATCTACAAGTCGAATGTCACATCAACAGCAAACCATCTTCCCCAGTATGGTCGCCACTATGTTAGCGCTCGAATCTGCCACAGGCTGAAGAAGGCAAAAATCGAGGCTACATCAAACCAAGCTCAGCCTCGTAGCTAGCCCTACGAGGACAGGAGAGGGCTCTCTCCGGGTCAAACTCAGTGAAAGATGTCCAATAGGATCTGAGATGACCTAAATGAAACACTGATATTGATTTTAGGCTAGTAAATAGATATGAAAGGGGTTTTGATGAATGATTGGGTTTTCTGGGCAGTATGGGGCAAAGACAGCAAGAGCAGGGAAATTAAATGAAAGACGCAGATTATTCCATAAGGCAAGATAGGCAAGAGCTTAAGCATTCAATTTGAAATTATATGGAGTGTAAAGAATGTTTAAGATTGCTGAAAAGGGCATGAATTCATGAATCCTTTTCAGACGGAAGAAAACATAGAACTTGAATACTTTCCCAAGGCAGAGCAGCAAGCTGAATTCTGCCCTTCACACTTAAAAGCATTCAACAGGCAATGATTATGAATGAAACAATAAACATAACAAGAAACATATCAAAAAAAGGAAGAAACACAATGCTAAGTTGTTACCACAGGGATCTTATGAAACAGAGCTGCAAACTTTCAATTAAATCTCTGTCAAAAACTGTACAATGAAGCTCTCTGTATTTCTCTACAGGTTTCCCAGAACTCTCTCCCCTCTACAAATGTTTTTACAATACAATAAATAAGCTCAGGAGAAAACAGATCGACCCAAAACAAGGTCGCTGTTTCAACTGAAATTACAGAAATAGGGAGAGATTCATCGATTTGTTCTAAAAACAGAACTACGTTTCATTTTCCATTTGCAAATTTCTAATGGCCAATTGAAAGACAAAAACTGGATTTGAATTGGAACTGAAGTTAAAAATAGGCAAATCGACCCTATTTCTCTGCTTATGGTTGGTATTCTGCGTTTAATTTGGGTTTGACTGTATATTCTCTTCCATTACCGTTATACCACCCAAAAATATGGTATAATAACTTTTTGGTCCAGTTTATATAAGGTCTTCTTGTTTGCGAACAGGCAAACAGATTGAAGTTGGTACCTTACTAATTAACCAAATATAATTGACAACCATGTTTCTTACTTGACAACACAATGTTGTGTACCCATCATCATCTCTTATAATCAATGACATTAGACATCTTTTCACTGAAACTCATATGAAGCAAAACTGTAACCAGCACGTCCTTCATTTGTTGCCTTCAGCTCCAACTTTTGAAATGGACTGCTGTTTGGGTCGTAGTAAAAACCATCTAATGAACCATCACTACGAGAAAAACACACATAGTAAAATCCTGCAATGGTCAAACCACAGTTTGCCCCAACATTGACAAAGAACTTCTCATTCCATCTCATGAAAATATAGGGATAATTACTCAGGTCCACTGATCTGGCTCCATCCAGTTCCACTTGATTAAGAATTGGAGCAAAGCATTGAAACTTTGACCAGTGTCTCACATCTATCTCTTTCGTTGCCTCCCACTTTCCAGTTAAAAATGTATAGTTCCCGTTGTCAACAATTTCACCCTCCCAAATTGTCACGACAGGTGTCTCTGCTGAAGGCACGTTAAGAGCTTCCATGCTGCCACATAGATACCCATGTTCCAGATCACAACCCTGAAGACGTACATTCACCTTCCAAGTTTCATCCTTTTGTGAATTTGATACATTCTGTGTACCAGAAAATGCTTGACCCACACTTCAACAGCATACAAGGAGGAGGAAGTGCATGTCCAGGAATTGTACCCGATAATTGTGTGTCGTAGAAGGGGTTATCCACCATCCTGACTGGCATCTTGGAGAATGGGCTTTACGCCCGACCGTGATATGCTTTTGAAGTCAGCTATGGTCTTCAGCGGCTACTGGAGTCTATGTGATCGGGTTCCTCAGGTTCCTTAGTGATATCCTTCCAGTTTGCAGGCAAATGAAGTAACTTGGCACAAATCTGGGTGAAGAAATTTCATTTTCCGACCTCAGGGCTCTGCGCCGCGCGCCACTTCTATGCGCCGCGCGCGTGTAAAAATACACGGGCTGTAGATGTCCAGTGCGCCGCGCGCCACTTGTGTGCGCCGCACACTGTCTCGGCCCTTCAACACTGCAGTTTGTTCTTCCAACTAACTTTTCCATGATTTGTCCGGCTCCAAGCTGAATTTTCAAGCTGGTCAAAATAGAACACCGGCACTACGACTTGAAGTGGCAATTATTCATTTTGAGGAGCGCGCATGCAAGCATTTTTAGAATGTCCAACTCACTCAATGAAATTCTACTGCTCAACAATAATCTGTCTGGGTGTTTGCCATCTGGGATTGCTCAGCTAGGAAAGCTGACAGTATTTGATGTGAGCTTCAATAAAATTATTGGAATTCTGCCACGTAGGATGCACCAAATGGTAAAACTAGAACAGCTCAATGTTGCAAACAATCTGTTCTCTGGTCAAATTCCTGCAGGGATTTGTATTTTTCCCACCTTGATGAATTTCGTTTTCGATTATAACTTCTTCGATAGGGAGGCACCCAACTGCAGGGTTGCTCGATTAAGGGGAGTTGGGGTAAGCGATCAGGGTAACTGTCTTCCTCTCAGGGCTGAGCAGCATCCTTCTGAAATTTGCGCTGTATAGCAGTCACTCCGTTCATTCGATTCCATAGCAGAATTTGGCACATAGCTCAAAAGCTTGAGGCCCTCCTGGAAAATCAGGAACTTCATTATTGTATAAGGTGCTTCTGAACAGCTACAAGCCACACATGGTTCACTTTCAAGATAATAACCATCAAACTCCACCAAACTGCTGAGCGTGTTGTATAATTTGGCATTTCTGGCATTTGTATGCAAAAATCTGTTTTGTTTGATTTTTCTTTGTCTCCTTGTGCTGATGATGTTCTTCCTGTTTGTGCTTTCGCAGGGATAGGAGCTGCTAAAGCTGCCGCCATTGAAGAGCTGTAAAATTTGAAACTTTTTTGACCAACTACATATTTATTACAAAAACACATTTAATGATTTCTTCTTCAAAACAGGGTTTTGAAGAAGAATCAATCTCGCATTATTGACGATGACATTCGTGAAATAAAAACTTACTGAACCTTCCTCTAGCCTGCAAGCGTTATTTCACGCTTCTGCAGACAAAACCCTGGACTCAAGAATTAAAATGACTCTGACAGAGGACTGGCAAGACTGAGTCTAACATTGGCTCCAATGGGGATGGCAGCTGCCGCTTCTTGGAGGTGCCAAGAACAACAGATCTTTGGGAGAGCAGACAGTGCCTCCATCCATTGGGCTATGGAATCATTATTTCGACAGAAACGATACTTTCGACTCATTTATGGACTGAAACTTGACTGAAATGATTGAAAAACTGACTCAGCAAACTTCAAACTAAAACAGTAATGAAACTGGAACAAAATGCTGCCTTTTGGCTGCTTATTTATTTACAAAATCTACCCTACTCTGCTGCAGAGCCAATAGATCAAGTAATGCTGTAATTCCAGATCAACCATTCAAGTAAATCTAAGAAGAATGCTGCTTGAGAGTGCTTCAACCAGTTCACAGATGAAATTGCTGGCAGCCATGCATGCACGTAATGAGCCTGGTTATGTAAAAGACAATCTGATCTATCTTTCAAACTGAAAAATATTTCCATGTACATCGCAATAGGATCGCAAAAGCCAGACTTTGTTCGCTGCCCCAACTCTGCAATACATACCTCCAGCTGCACAGTGTCAATGCAAACATCCACGGGCAGTTCTATTGTTTCTTGTTTTGAAGGAGGAAGAGTTTCCAAGAACTTTTTGGGATCTCAGAATTCATATGATTGGATCTGATCATTCAAATACTGAATCTCCTTCTCAAATATTTCAACAACTAACTCGCAGACACCAGTTTTAGCTTCAAGAGGAAACTTTGGAGACTTCAAACATTGAAGCACGACACTCAAAAATATTTCATTAATTTCAAAATCTGCTAACTGATCTCTAACCTCTTTTACAACTTCACAAAGAGCAGGGTTTGCCACATACCCTACCATTGCATGAGTGGATCAGCGAGCACTGGAATCTCTGGATCGAGTTGGAGTCGCCAGGTGAATGTTTTCAGCCTTCATATGTGTCCGACTGCTGTCCACCATCAGCAATCAGATCTGCAACTTGATTTCATGTACTGGGGCAAGACAATCTACAAGTCGAATGTCACATCAACAGCAAACCATATTCCCCAGTATGGTTGCCACTATGTTAGCGCTCAAATCTACCTTAGGCTGAAATAAGGTAAAACTCAAGGCTACAGCAAACCATGCTCAGCCTCGTAGCTAGCCCGACGAGGACGGGAGAGGGCTCTCTCCGGGTCTATCTCGGCAAAAGGTTTTCAAGGGGGCTGAGATGACTTATAATGAATACTGAATACTGATTTTAGGCTAGTAAAGAGATAGGAAAGGGGTTTTTTGATGAATATCTGGGTTTTCTGGGCAGTGTGGGATCAAGACAGCAAGAGCAGGGAAATTAAATGAAAGACGCAGATTATTCCATAAGGCAAGATAGGCAAGAGCTTAAGCATTCAATTTGAAATTATATGGAGTGTAAAGAATGTTTAAGATTGCTGAAAAGGGCATGAATTCATGAATCCTTTTCAGACGGAAGAAAACATAGAACTTGAATACTTTCGCAAGGCAGAGCAGCAAGCTGAATTCTGCCCTTCACACTTAAAAGCATTCAACAGGCAATGATTATGAATGAAACAATAAACATAACAAAAAACATATCAAAAAAAAGGAAGAAACACAATGCTAAGTTGTTACCACAAGGATCTTATGAAACAGAGCTGCAAACTTTCAATTAAATCTCTGTCAAAAACTGTACAATGAAGCTCTCTGTATTTCTCTACAGGTTTCCCAGAACTCTCTCCCCTCTACAAATGTATTTACAATACAATAAATAAGCTCAGGAGAAAACAGATCGACCCAAAACAAGGGCGCTGTTTCAACTGAAATTACAGAAATAGGGAGAGATTCATCGATTTGTTCTAGAAACAGAACTACGTTTCATTTTCCATTTGCAAATTTCTAATGGCCAATTGAAAGATAAAAACTGGATTTGAATTGGAACTGAAGTTAAAAATAGGAAAATCGACCCTATTTCTCTGCTTATGGTTGGTATTCTGCGTTTAATTTGGATTTGACTGTCTATTCGCTTCCATTACCATTATACCACCCAAAAATATGGTATAATAACTTTTTGGTCCAGTTTATATAAGGTCTTCTTGTTTGCGAACAGGTAAACAGATTGAAGTTGGTACCTTACTAATTAACCAAATATAATTGACAGCCATGTTTCTTACTTGACAACACAATGTTGTGTACCCATCATCATCTCTAAGAATCAATGACATTAGACATCTTTTCACTGAAACTCATATGAAGCAAAACTGTAACCAGCACGGCCTTCATTTGTTGCCTTCAGCTCCAACTTTTGAAATGGACTGCTGTTTGGGTCGTAGTAAAAACCATCTACTGAACCATCAATACGAGAAAAACACACATAGTAAAATCCTGCAATGGTCAAACCACAGTCTGCCCCAACATTGACAAAGAACTTCTCATTCCATTTCATGAAAATATAGGGATAATTACTCAGGTCCACTGATCTGCCTCCATCCAGTTCCACTTGATTAAGAATTGGAGCAAAGCATTGAAACTTTGACCAGTGTCTCACATCTATCTCTTTCGTTGCCTCCCACTTTCCAGTTATAAATGTATAGTTCCCGTTGTCAACAATTTCACCCTCCCAAAATGTCACGATAGGTGTCTCTGCTGAAGGCACGTTAAGAGCTTCCATGCTGCCACATAGATACCCATGTTCCAGATCACAACCCTGAAGACGTACATTCACCTTCCAAGTTTCATCCTTTTGTGAATTTGATACATTCTGTGTACCAGAAAATGCTTGACCCACACTTCAACAGCATACAAGGAGGAGGAAGTGCATGTCCAGGAATTGTACCCGATAATTGTGTGTCGTAGAAGGGGTTATCCACCATCCTGACTGGCATCTTGGAGAATGGGCTTTACGCCCGACCGTGATATGCTTTTAAAGTCATCTATGGTCTTCAACGGCTACTGGAGTCTATGTGATCGGGTTCCTCAGGTTCCTTAGTGATATCCTTCCAATTTGCAGGCAAATGAAGTAACTTGGCACGAATCTGGGTGAAGAAATTTCGTTTTCCGACCTCAGGGCTCTGCGCCGCGCGCGTGTAAAAATACACGGGCTGTAGATGTCCAGTGCGCCACGCGCCACTTGTGTGCGCCGCACACTGTCTCGGCCCTTCAACACTGCAGTTTGTTCTTCCAACTAACTTTTCCATGATTTGTCCGGCTCCTAGCTGACTTTTCAAGCTGGTCAAAATAGAACACCAGCACTACGACTTGAAGTGGCAATTATTCATTTTGAGGAGCGCGCATGCAAGCATTTTTAAAATGTCCAACTCACTCAATGAAATTCTACTGCTCAACAATAATCTGTCTGGGTGTTTGTCATCTGGGATTGCTCAGCTAGGAAAGCTGACAGTATTTGATGTGAGCTTCAATAAACTTATTGGAATTTTTCCACGTAGGATGCACCAAATGGTAAAACTGGAACAACTCAATGTTGCAAACAATCTGTTCTCTGGTCAAATTCCTGCAGGGATTTGTATTCTGCCCACCTTGATGAATTTCGTTTTCGATTATAACTTCTTCGATAGGGAGGCACCAAACTGCAGGGTTACTCGATTAAGGGGAGTTGGGGTAAGCGATCAGGGTAACTGTCTTCCTCTCAGGGCTGAGCAGCATCCTTCTTAAATTTGCGCTGTACAGCAGTCACTCCATTCATTCGATTCCATAGCAGAATTTGGCACATAGCTCAAAATCTTGAGGCCCTCCTGGAAAATCAGGAACTTCATTATTGTATAAGGTGCTTCTGAACAGCTACAAGCCACACATGGTTCACTTTCAAGATAATAACCATCAAACTCCACCAAACTGCTGAGCGTGTTGTATAATTTGGCATTTCTGGCATTTGTATGAAAAACTCTGTTTTGTTTGATTTTTCTTTGTCTCCTTGTGCTGATGATGTTCTTCCTGTTTGTGCTTTCGCAGGGATAGGAGATGCTAAAGCTGCCGCCATTGAAGAGCTGTAAAATTTGAAACTTTTTTGACCAACTACATATTTATTACAAAAACACATTTAATGATTTCTTCTTCAAAACAGGGTTTTGAAGAAGAATCAATCTCGCATTATTGACGATGACATTCATGAAATAAAAACTTACTGAACCTTCCTCTAGCCTGCAAGCGTTATTTCACACTTCTGCAGACAAAACCCTGGACTCAAGAATTAAAATGACTCTGACAGAGGACTGGCAAGACTGAGTCTAATAGAACCCATTCTACCCATTTCAGTGTGTATATATAGAGACCATTTGTATCCACTCCAAACACAATTCATATCTCATTTTTCAAGAGTATTTATGATCCAACGTAGTGAAGGAAGTCAAAGAAGAAGAAGAAGCCCAAGTTAGAGAAGAAGAAGAAGGTGAATTGAAGAGAGCCTTCTCGCACATGTGATATTCAACTACCCTCGCATGTGTGTATTGTAGGTCCAAAATTCTATGGTCAAGTTTAGTTAAAGGTATGAAATTCTGAGACAAAGGAGAGGTTAGCATTCGACCCTAGTGCAAAACTAGTTCGAGTTTGAGGAGAGGCTTCTTGAAGTGTTGGTGAAGCTTTGACTTGGCATCTTGAGGCATCTTGTGGTTGTCATCTTGCTAGTTAGTTTCATTTTACATATCAATTGTTGCATTGATTCTCTAAGGAAAAGGTTGGCTGGGTTTTTCCCCTTTAGTGGGTTTTCGCAGGGTAAAATATTGTATCTTTGTGCACTATGATCTCTATTGCTATATTGTTTCTATAATTTAATTTATGAATGTATAATTTCTTAATGATACGTTGAAAGAATACAATAATAACCTATATCATTGGAATTAATAATCAAGTTTTAAAAATAAATTAATTGTATCTATTGTGTTGGAAAAATCAACACAACAAACACCATTTTCTTCTTCTTGGAATTCTTATATAAGTGGGAGGTACTAGAGTGAAGTTTAGGTGAACAAAAACTAGGTTAAGTTTCCAAACTAAGCTATGATATAGGAAAGTATATTTTCAAGAATAAATTTTAGAGAATGAAATGGAACACACACATATGTTGTTTGCATCAGATGAAAAACACACTTGCTGGAAGTAAAGGACTGAAAATCAGAAACCTAGATTGCAAAAAAAAAACACTTAGAAAACAATTGATAAAAGGCTCATCTAAGGAAAATTTGTGAGGTCTCTATGCTTGTAAATTCCACCATTAACATCCCATACATGTAAGAATCTAAACCAAATATTTATTTCTAGACTAGGTGAGAAATGGAATGTTCGTGGGTTGATACAAGATCCTTTGTTTTGCTATAGGAAGAGTCCAACGAGCCCGTACAATAGTTAGAATGCAACCCTAAGATGTAGGAATGAGGTAGCAATGATGGAGGATGATGTCATTTAACTAGTAAATTTTGGAGACAACCTAATCCAAGCTTTATTATCTTAAATACGAGTTATGTTTGTCTTGTAGCCATACAATCAATCACACAACAAAACAATAAATTACAAAATTTTTAAAAGCAAAAGGAATGTGATGGAAAAATACCTAGAAATGAATTAATAAGTGATATGATTGATCAAGGCTGAAAACTTACATAAATGACCTACAATGAAGAATTTCTCAAGAAATCACCTGCTTAATCGTGCACAAAACCATCAGATTGTAATTTCAGAATTGCTAATATTAGAAGCTAAACAAGGAAAATGCAAAGCATAGTATCAACATAAGTACTAGAGGGATTTGAGGCTCCCAGGGTGGGCCTAGCCCAAGGATGCTTAGATTCCTTAAAGACGAACTAGACTAAGAGCTAGAATAAAGAACTACTTCCATTAACTAAAAAATTGTTCTTACCTTACAAGTCTGCAAAAATTGCTTGAGAATACAAAAAACTTAATTTGGATCCTTCACTTGCTATTCTAATCCTCCTACTAGGCCAATTTGAGCCTCTTATTTATACTTCAAATGGGGAGCAACCTCCTTGAGAGGAGGGTTGCATTTTCCTACAAAAATTCTTAAAAAATAGATATTATCCCAAATCAACTCGCAACAATAAGAGACATTAAATGCCTTGAGCCAACCAAGTTTAGGTGTTCTTGCTGTAGGGAGAAAGTCCCTAAAATATCTCCAATGTTGGATTCCTTAGAATATTCTCAATATCTTTGTAAATCTTGTGCAATAAACATGTTAAGGCACATAAAATACGAAAACCACATTGAATCCCTAGGAACTCATTAAGCTAGGAAAATATGTCATTAAGTGAAAAACATGGGGTCAAACATCATTCTATGTTCCTAGGAGTGGAATTATGGGCCTTATAATTGACCTATTTTAGAGGCCCATCATATCCCCCTAATGGAATTGTTTCTCACCCTTGGGAAAATCAATCTTCTTCTTTTCTTTTCTCTTTTTTATTTAACTCTTTGATTGTTTTCTTCAACATACTTCAGTTGGGTTGATTGTCCTTTTTATGTTGGGAAAAATACTGAGAGGGGGGGGTGAATCAGTATTTACTGCATATTCAAAACTTTTTACTTTTTCACTCTCTAAAACCCATACGCTACTTTCATTTAGTAAACTCGCGTATACACGCGGATATCCTTCATACAACTCGCGTATTAGCAGAGATCTAAATATGCAGATATTTATTAACTTAGTTCTTTGCAAAATTCTTTCATCTGATGTTAAGTAAACAATAAACATGTGTAGTAACAATAGAATAAACCATCACACAAAGCATCACACATGAACACCAGGATTTTTAGGTGGAAACCCAAGTCGGGAGAAAACCACCGCTGCAGTTGCTCAGCCTTCAATATTTTATTATAGAGAAAACATCTTACGACATATGTGCTAGTGCAGACTCTACCAGCACGCAGGCTTTAAAGCTCGTTTTGACCTCTCTGGAAGGGGGCTCCGGCCACGGCTGTCGTTTTACCGGCCTCTCCTGGAGGGAGCTACGACCCACGATCTCGTTTACCGGCCCTCACGGAAGAGGCTACGACCCCACGATCTCGTTTACCGGCCTCACACGGAAGAGCTGTACAGTAAGAAGGCTCCAACCCTCGACACCTCTGTGGACCACGTTTCATCGTTTTTCACACGGATCCAGCTTCCTTTAGCACAACTTGCGGGCCTCGTTTCATCATATTTTCGGGCCCCGGACCCTTTCCATGCCAAGTACGGTCAACCAATAAACGGTCACATATAACTCAGCGGATATCGGTAAACCGACGAACATATCAGACATTTCTTACCACAGACTTCAGCAAACCCTAGTTTGCATACGCGCTTTCCTTTCACTGATGTCGCGTATATACGCGCTTCCGTTCACATAAACCAGCGTATACTTCTGTACATACCATAGAGCTAATTTCATTGCGCATACGCGCTTTCTCTTCAGCGAAGCCGCATATATACACGCTTCTTCTACAATAAAGTAGCGTATAGATCTTCAACCATTACAGAGCTGCATACTTCTTCAGATCAGACATTCAGTTCAGATTCAACCCTTTACTTCAGACATATGTTCGCCTCATCACAGATCTAATCACTTCATAAACAAATCCAGAAAATATAGATACATTACAGATCTAGATATTACGCTTCATCATTTCTTCATAGGAGCATCATAGATTCAGATCTATCATCAAACCTTTACCCTTTCCATACATATATACTTCACAGAGAAGTATTCATTCAAGCTCAGACATCTTGCTCCCACACTCATGATTTGCACAATGAATTTATTCTCCTTATATAGGTTTATCCTTTTTCAATACCACGGGCCCCTTTTTCAATACCATGAGCCAAAACAATACCATGAGCCTTCAATACCACAGGCCCCTTTTTCAATACCATGAGCCTTCAATACCACGGGCCCCTTTTTCAATACCATGAGCCAAAACAATATTACTTCCGATGGTATTCCTGGACGGGGTCACATAGACAAATCATTACTCAATACAATGGGTCAATACCATGGTGGTTACCCCTGGTTTTGCACTTTATGAGCGCTTTTTCCCATACGCGACTTGGAACGTTGTTTCTCGCGTGCATACGCGACTTCCCTTAGACAGATCCGCGTATGCCTTGAGACATACTCTTTTCATCATAGATCTAGCACATGCTGAATTCCTTTCTTCATTGCCTTCTGTACACACTGTAGATACATCATATTTAGTTCATCAAGACATATTCTATCAAGCACAACTTCATCCAGTAAGTTGCCATTATCTTCATCAAGTAGGTTTGCCATTCAAGAACAATCTCTACATCATATTGTTCAACAAACATCATATCACATCAGATTTACATCATTTACCAAGTCCATCAAGTCAAGAATAACTTCATCAAGTGTATTTCCATCAAGGACAACACATGCCAACAATCTCATGTCTTCATCTTCATTCAGTGGGTTGCCATCAAGGACAACACTCTGCATCATATTGCCAACAATCTCCCCCTTTGGACTTGATGGCAACCACGATCGTGTTTGATCACCACAACAGATAGGTACATTAAAAATACAATGACACCATGTCACTTTCCCCATTTTTGACACCATTCTTTCTCTTCATTCAAACACCATGTCACTCTCCCCCTTTGACATCAAGGGAAAAGGGTGGATCAAAACCAACACACTCTCCCCCTTTTCTCCTCATGTAGAAGAAGCGTTCTACAGATCTGATGTATACTGAAGTGACCAAGCTCCCCCTGAGTTCATGCTGAATCGTCAAACGTATGTTTCAATGAAGTACATGACTCTATGACCTTCCTATCACCAAGGACTCATACTTACATCAAAGATCCAACCAAGTGGATTTACATATGAGACTCAAATACCCAACCAAGTGGGTTTACACATATCAATTCAACTACCCAACCAAGTGGGTTTACAAAATTTGACTTAGCTACCCAACCAAGTGGGTTTACAAATTTGACAAGTCCTTACATGACTGAATATTACAATTTTACATCATGGGTCTCAACAAGACCTTTTCATCAAATTACAAATAAGATCATTTATGACCAACACCAGAAAATCCTCAAGAAAGAGAACATGTTTTAGAATAATGCCAACAATGCATTATACTCAGCAAAGCTAATGCTCCCCCTGAATCTGTGCATCCAAGCATCGTTTCCATATGACTAAGGCTCCCCCTTAGTTTGTGCATCCTGAACACTTTCACCAATAAATCATCAAGGCATCTTTATCAAAACATTAGAAATAGAATTATGAGAGCTGGAACACCACCATAGATACCAAACAGCACTGCAGCTATGCTGAAGAAAGCTGACCCCAAGCAGAAATTTGTCAGCAATCAGACATACGCGGTTTTCTGTGCATGAACTCGCGTATATACGCGACTGTGTTTCAGGAAACCCGCGTATCCAATACCATCTTCTATATTTTAACCAGATCTGATCCTCTTGTGAGAAAAAGACAGTGTTCAGCTTCTTTCTGGGATATTGAATGCTTCCCTGGACTACAGATAGATAGAACAGTGTAGTTGTGTCTTCAAGCGTCATCCGACGGTTGTAGCATAAGCACATTAATAACCAAGCCTTCAGATTCTTTGCAGCATCAATACAATCTTTTCAAGAGAGATTATCATACCAGAACAACATCTTCAAATATGTGTCAAGCAATCATCCATGTGGTCCAATATCATCAAGATCTTCAAGATTTAACATGAAGTAACATATGTAGGCAAAAGATCTCAACCATAGTAACAAAACTCTGCATGATCTATTCTTATTTCTGAATCAAATGACATCCAACTCATCCATGTGTGAGCACAAAAGATACTTATCAGCAACCAGGGCTCAAAATCTCATCATAATAAGCCATGTACCAAGTCATCATCATTTGAGCATGAGTATCACAAAAACCAAAGAATAAGCAGTCATATTGCCAACAATGCAATCATTAGTTTTCAACCTGCTGCTCCTTCTTAACTTGTGCAACCTGAATACGTTCATCAGCAAGTCATCAGCAACAATCTCTGCATGAACTGCCCTTATCTCCGAATTATAATACTTTCATCTCAACAATGAATACTCTTCATCAAAAATCAAACAGGACTCATCCACAATCTTCAACGTAAGAAACCATGTATCATATCATCATTATTTAGAACTGAGAAACTAAGCTGATATTGAGTCAATAATACAGTTATTAACAGTCAGACTGATGCTCCCCCTGAACATCTGCTCTAGATCTTCAGCTATCATATAAATTCTCTTATCATCAATGCATACGCGACTGTGTCTGCTGGAACTCGCGTGTATACGCGACTTTTGTTCATTGAACTCGCGTATGGAAAGTGAAGCATAGAAATATTTCACATTCCTTCATCTCCCCCTGAACTTGTACTTCCTGTACCTGTCTTTTCCACATCAGATGCGCTGTCAGAAGTAAACATAACCAGAGTAATCAAATCAACCATGAGAGTCATCATGCATTGCTCCCCCTGTGACGATACATTACTAAATATCATAATGTATCCCACATCATTCCTACAGTCAATAAGAAAAGTCAGCTTCAGAAGCGGATGACTGCAGTAGGGTCAGAATTCCCTACGTTTCTGATCGGTCTTCCATCTTTTTCCAGATTTGTTTGAACTTTCTATTTGTGTACTGGAAGTTATCCAATTTCTCATATCTGTTCAACCTGCATTCCTTTTCTACATGTCCATACTTGTTACAAGAATAACATCTCATGTGTCCAGAGAAATAAGCATAAGAATCATAATGAGTATTTCTAATCTTCCTCCTTTTACAATCAACTGCTTTATGTCCATACTTGTTACATGAAAAACAATATCCTTTGAAGAAACCAGAGTACCTTTCTATGTAGGAACTGTTTGTTTGAGGCTGAAATGATCTGCTCCTGCAATTTGCTGCAACATGCCCATAATTATGACATTTAAAGCATTCAACATTATTGACTGATTTCCTTTGAGATTTCATCATTGATGGTTGACCTTTTGTCTCTTTCAACGCTTCAGGTTTTGTATTGACATCCTCTGAGGTTTTTTCACTTCCTTGTGAGCTAGATTCTCCTTTAACAGTTTCATGGAAACCAAGACCAAGTTTGATAGCAGGAGACCTTTGATTACTCACAATATTGTCCAAAATGTTAGTACTATCTTGAAACCTCAAAAGTTTAACCTTTTCTTCTAATTTACCTTTGAGAATGTTTACCTCAACCTCCAAGGCTTGACATTGCTTCGTCAAGCTTTCTTCTTTCCTTCTTCCATCTTCTACTTGATCCTTCAGATTTAGAATCTCTTCTTTCAACCAATTTTCGTTTTCTTCACATGTTTGTTGTAGCTCTTCATTCTTCTTATTTGATTTTTCCAGATCTTCTTTGAGAGAGATGATTTCTGCTTCAAGGCCTTCCTTTTCAAATGATAGAGGTTCTTCATTCTTATTTGATGCTTCAAGAACTGTTTGTAGAAAGATGATTGCAGCTTCAAGTCCTTCATTCTTCTTGCTTGATTTTTCAAGATCTGCATTTAGATCGTTGATTTCTGCTTCTAGTTCTTTAATTCGATTGGATGCATAAGTATGAAACCTTTGATACTTGTCCACCTGTCCATTCAGCATTTCTATTTGATCTTTCATCTGAGAGATCATCTCTTTGTAGATAGAATCTTTCTTATCAATTTCCTTTTGTTGTTCTTCAACTTTGATCTTGATAGCTTGTTCTAGATCCACAACTTTACTTTCACTTTCTACACCATTTCTTGCACAAAGAAGATTACAAGGGCCCAAATCACTATCAGATTCATCTTCTTCAATTTTCTGAGATATCTCCTTGCTTCGAGTAGCCTTCTTCTTTTTCCTCTTTGCCATGAGCACTTGTAGAGCTTCGTCAGAATCTGTTTCATTTTCTTCAATTTTTGCTATACATGATTTCTGAGGTATCTCCTTTCCTCGAGTAACCTTCTTCTTTTGCTTCTTTGCCATGAGCACTTGTAGAGCTTGGTCAGAATCTTCTTCATCTTCACTGGACACTTCATCATCATCTTCATTTGCATAATAACTCTTCCTCTTTTCAAATTGTTTTCCTTTACCATGTTTTTCCTTATAAGGACATTTAGCAGCATAGTGACCAACTTTTCCACACTCAAAACATTTGAAGGGAAGCTTACCTTTGAATCTTCCAGTACCTAGTTGGAGCTTTCTCACGAAATTCGCCTCTTCTTCATCGGATATATAGCTGGATTCTTTGACAACTTCCTTTTCCTTTCCTTTTGTAGATGCCTTAAAAGCAGCTTCTCTTATTTGAGAAGGACCTCCTTGTCTCATTTCAAAAGTAGTCAGAGTACCATGTAATTGAACAATAGTAAGAGTTTGCAGATCTTGCCTTTCTTCAATAGCTGAAACTTTAGAGTCAAATTTTGAAGTCAAGGATCTTAAGACTTTTTCCACCAGAGTAGTATCGGTTATGGTTTCACCCAAATTTCTCATCCGATTCACAATATCATCTAGACGAAGAAAGAAACTGGCAACACTTTCATCACTATGCATCTTCAAATTTTCATATTCAATTCTAAGAGTTTGGAGTTTTGCACTTTTTACCTTTATATCTCCTTCATAGCTCAGAATGATTTTGTCCCATATTTCTTTTGCTGAATGTAGCTGCATCACTTTAGCAAATTCTGATTCAGACATGCTTCCTAATAAGACATTCACTGCTTTGGCATTGATTTCATACTTCTTCCTTTCAGCTGCATCAGTGTAACACCCCCATGCTTTTCAA